>OX381617.1:15430983-16751680 GCA_947459985.1 Diloba caeruleocephala | reverse complement strand
CATTAATTCACGTTTCGTATCATATTAGCCCCTAGATACACAGATAGTGCGGGCCCCCAGATTGGGGAGTCTGCGTACTCATACCGAGCGACCCCCGGGTAGAAGGTGCTGGTGCACTTTACAATCCTCCCAAGAAGAGCCTGGGGGTGGCCTTTTTATAGCCTACTGCCCTCCGCTAGAGGGGGTGACCGCTTTACAGTCATCCCCTCCGACATGTGCTTAAAGGCGTGGCACCAATGGGCGGCTCTAGTGTGATCTTACGAGGACCTGGAGCCCCCGTTCGGTGCCGCAGATGACCGCTCCAGAGGTTTCAGCCGGTAAGAGTCGGCATACCCCTTCGCCCTTCCCCGGGCCGAAGGAAGTTCATGTAGATTTTCCGCTGGACACCAATATAAAAAAGATACACTAGTAGTAGGCAGCTGCTACGTCAAATTATATTCTTATCATTCCAGCATATTTATATTTACTGTTACAAAATAGTCATATTTATGCTCGTGTCTACCATTTAAATGTGCAAGTTTATAACAGATCATATCAGCCATACAACGTCCACTACTGAACAAAGGCCTCCCCCATAGATTTTCACAACTGTGTCATCATATCAGGGGGAATTTACCAGTACTCACCACGCTTGGCAGGCGGGATGGTGAGTGCAGAATGGCTACTGTTCCACAGCAAGGATGCTGCTGCCCATCCCTCTGGTTTAGAGTCCCTTAGTCGCCTTTTACGACCTTCGCGGGAGGAGATGGAGTGGTGCTGTATTCTTAATCCGGACACCACACGGATTTTATAACAGATACTTTCGTCTAATTTTAAATTAGTGGTAGTAGTCTTGTCTGCAGGGATGTGGACTCAACTAGGGCCGTACTACTACTTTTACTGACTGTACTTTTGCTGAAGTTCTTGGTTACAATAGCTACTTATTATCAGAGAGTTCAATGTGCCTAGAAAAAATCTTCAATTTTCGATAAAGAATAATAACATTGTTTATTACTACCTACTCATTATGGGCCTCATAAGAAGGTTCAAGGTCACTCAGTGAGCTATGGAGAAAGCTATGCTTGGTATTTCTCTACGAGATCGAATCAAAAATGAGGAGAACCGTAAAAGAACTAAAGTTGCCGATATAGCTGAAAGGATTAGTAAACTGAAGTGGCAATGGTTGGGGCACTTGCCGTATTGTTTGTAGAACTGTGCCCGTTGGAGTAAAAAGGTTCTTGAGTGGAGATCGCGCACCGGAAAATGCAGCGTGGGACGACCTCCAACGAGGTAAACAGATGACCTGGTGAAGGTCGCTGGGAGTCATTGGATGCGGGCGGCATGTGACCACTAGTTGTACAAATCTATGGGGGAGGCCTTTGTTTAGCAGTGGACGTCCTTTAGCTGATATGGTGATGATGACCTTCTTACATTCATAATCATCAGAAGTCGTTTCTCAACTATTTTAGGTTCGGCTTTCAGTCTAGCCAGGTACGACTGAACATCTATATTTTACACGGAGTGATTGAAATCTAACCTCCACGATCCAATTAATGGGTGCTACCGTTATCATTAGGTTAGACTACTTCCCGGGAAGACGGCGGCGTGGTAGTGTGCGTACTCACGTGCCGCAGCACAGTTCACAGCGAGGCTTTTGGGGATTACTTTACAATCCAAGATACGTCCTTTTCAGTCGACTCCCCTCCGCTAGATCCTCTTCTAAATGTGTCAAAAGGCTTGGCACTAATCGAAAAGGCTGTTCCAGTGTAACTGTTTGCGAGTTCCTGGATATGGTGCCGAAGTTCACCAGTTGTCTTAGCCGATAAGACCGGCACCCCCTGCCGCCCTTCCCTGGGGTGGGCGAATTGTTTAATGTATTTTCACCGGGTAAAATAAATTAAAAATGTTTAAACTGGTTGTCAGACTTTTGGGAATCTGACGGCCCGTAACGATTGTCGTGGGTATCCCTCTGGAAACCTTTGAAACCAGGTCCGACAATTTTACTTGCACTATGAGACACGACGAGGTTTTGATGTGGAAATAAAGGTCAACCATCCAAGGCGTTGCAGATATATTTGCCCTGCAGGAAAGACAGTACCTACTGTAGAGTTCGGTAAAGAGATTCTATATTACTTTATAAAAAAGATTTGAGTCCTGCCTCACAGATCTGTGATGATATCAAATGTCATAATAAACAAGCGTTATAAAGGGATTCGATTGCGATGGATTCCTGACATAAATGTCTTCGTAGGATTTATTCATGCAAGTTTCTGTGGTTAGCAAGTGCAGTTGTGTTGACCGCTAATATCCCAATGAACCTAATATTTATTAAAGTTTCTTATTATTTATTATGAAAGTCTTAAGCCCCGCGAAATATCGTGTTAACGTTTTAGTGCCTAAGTTTTTTTTTATCGTAAATAAGTTATGGGTCATATGCGCAATTCGCGCAGGGTTATCTACCAATCTGTATAATATTATTACATATTTTTCTATAGCTTATAGACAAGCTCTTCATCATCATCTTATCAGCTAAAAGATGCCCACTGCTGAAAAAGGCCTCCCCTATAGACGGACGGTTACATGCCGTGTGTAGTCATTTTGGGAGGAAATTACTGGCACCTGCTCACCGAGCTTGGCAGGTGGGTTGGTGAGCGCAGTATGGCTACTGTTCTAAAGAAGAGATGCTGTTGCCTATACCTCTGGTTTAGAGTGCCTTGGTAGCCTTTTACGACATTCCAGGGAGGGAGGAGATGTTGTGGTGGTATATTCTTAATCAGGACAGCACACGGGCATAGGATAAACAAATATTACTAAAATTAGGCGACTTTCTCTTAATAATAAGCAGTTTTATTTATTTAATTCGCCTCAATGGATTTGTAGATTTATAATAAAAACTCAAATATTAAATCATTTCTAAATTCACTTTTAAAGTATACGCGA
Organism: Diloba caeruleocephala; assembly: GCA_947459985.1. Lineage (NCBI taxonomy): Eukaryota > Metazoa > Arthropoda > Insecta > Lepidoptera > Noctuidae > Diloba > Diloba caeruleocephala. The sequence goes on along the minus strand of OX381617.1, from coordinate 16,748,761 downwards.
TATGAATTTGTTGATAAATTCTCAATGACAGAACAAAAAAAGAACTTGATTTCCGCGTTTATCGTGAAACTATACCAGTTTACTGTCCTTATCCTCGCGGCATATTTAACCCTCCTCATAATCATGTAATGTATTTAATATATTTCCTCATTTTAATATTAATCAGGTATTAAATACTTCGGTAACTACCGACTCAAAGGTCGAATTTGACCTTAGCTGTAAATAATTTTAGTAGATGCAAGTATCTACTTACATATTATGTTATCTTAGTGCGAAGGGTTGATAGAAATATACGTAATGTGCAACTATCTGTAGATCATACCAATATTTGTCCGTGCGGGAATCGTGATACGTTGCGCGGAAGGCTAATCTCTTAGCCACTGCGCCAACCATGAGGTAAAAACCGTTAGGAGGAACATTAAAAAAAAAACTGTATTAAAATGGAAAGGTCACGTTCTGACATTTTACACGTGTAGAAAGAAGATTGGTAAGTAATAAGGATACAATGAAGACTTAAAGGGATATGGGTTAAATAAACTTATAGTATCTATGTAATTCTTGATTCAGCAGATTCGAATCGAAATCGAAACCTTAATAATATAGTATATAGGTCCATCTGGCAAAGAGGTACTAATGGTTCCAATAGAACTGCAACTGGTATATATTGGTGGTGAGTTTAGATCAGCTAGTTTACACTTGGCAACTCATATCACACGAGTCTCTACAAGGAAATAGATACCTAGCACCCCAAACAAATTATAATAAGAAAGGGTACGCAAAAAGGACGAAAAACACAAGGGGCTGAAACTAACCCTATTACGGTCAAATAGGTAAAAATATGATAGAGCTACCTTTCTACCTTTCTACCTTTGTTTCGTCTATTTTGAATAATACTAATAAAATTCTATTCAAAAAGAGCATTAGCTTAACTTGATTAACACTTGCTTTAACGGTGAAGCAAAACAAACTGACACAACGTGAGGAAACCCACACACCTGAGAGAGCTCCAAAATGTTCTCACTGGTGTGTGTAGTCCGCCAATCCGCACTAAGCCAGTGTGGTGGACAAAGTTCAAAGTGAGAAAAGGATTGTGCTCAGCAGTGTGACAGTAATGGGCTAATTATGATGATAATTATGATGCATTATTGAGAACTGATTTGCTTATTAAAACTTCATGTACTCAAAACTTATACTTAAATAACTATCCCTGTGAATTTAGATATCTTAAATAAGTATAGCAATCACATTTGTCACTGAAGAATCTATAGACAATGCCACACCCAAAGGGCTCTAATTTATATAAGTTTAAATCAGCAATCAGATTTTTTGTTTAATATGTCTCACCAGAAAATATTTAGCTGATTTCACTTACGAAACCCAAACGCGACTAACCCAAAAAAGTAACGTGCTCCATTGTTATTAATAGCCTGTGACGTCAGAGCATAGTCGTCGATCCAAACAAAAAATGAAACGGCCAAAAGCGGCCATTTTGTGAAATCATATCGATTGGTAGGAAAAAATCCATTGTCAGCGCATAACCGTCGTCTATTGGCCCAGTTTTTAGATGAGGGTGGCACAATAGGGTTAACTTTCCCCGCTTTTTGCTATCGCGACCCTTTTTAAATATGAATTCTCTTTATAAAATGTTCAAACGTGTTAGTCTTTCGCCTGTTTGGTTTTGTATTCGTAGATAATTCGTTACGCAATTAATTTGAGCGTGAAATTAATATTCATCCGAACTTGGTACGATACACGCGATGAGGTAAGAATGATAATATGTTTGAATCAGTTGTACTATTGTTCTGTCCATCTTGTTAGTTTTAACTCGTAAATTTCTCGAAAATTTTGAGTGTTCATTTCCTTGTAAATTATAATTCATAACGTGAACTGTGGTGATATTTTTAATATTCGATATATTTTTTACTTTCCTTAAAATAAGTTTATGTTCAGAAAAACAAAATATGTTACCTATCTAACTAATGTATTTACTATTTTATATCAAGCCCTTCTTTAAAGCTTATTGACCTTATTTGATTAGATACATGATGTTTACAGATCTGCCTAGTTACATAGATAAACAATTGTTTTTTTTATAATATTAGAGCGGTAACCACAAAGAAATAAATGACATTTAATTTGTTATCTGACACCTAGCTTAGAAATAGATAAGTTTTTTCTTCATATTAGAAAAAAATCACAATCAGCGATATAATTGGTATTGTTACGTAAAACATAATCACATGGTAGCATGTAATTACATGTTAATGATTATATGAGATGTCACTAGGTCAAAACCATATTGTGTAATACAATGTAATCATTTTGGTTAGTGATTATTATATAAATTTGGATTTGGTGGGGTTTTAAGGCTAGTTATTTAGTTAGCTGTACATCCCTTATATTCATACATTGAAAAAAAAAGAGTTAGCTAAAATAAACATGTTGTTTAATGTGATCTCAAATCTTGAGTCTGTATGAGCCTGACAAGATGTTGACTACTGGAGCGAGGATAACGTTGTTAAACTATCACAGTTCCGTTTACTAAATAATGTATTGGTTGAATCACAAGTAATTATTTAATTTAACAAACTTATCTAGTTATTGATTGATTATTATTTAAAGTATAAAAGTGAAGAAGTAATATTAAGCAAAGCATGTGTGACGTAAAAAAGACCATTAATTATTTAACATAAACTGTATAGAATAATATTTGATATAAGCAAAATGAATTGGTCCGGGCCACTATACTATCTTCTGTATAGTAAATAGATAAATAATGATTCCAAACATTTTAATGCCAACTAAGAGAAAATATATTTTAGTTAGACTGTATTTTTTTCAGTGTATGATAGTAACAATTATACACGTGTTTTTATGTATACAGTAGTTGTTAACCGCGACTTCATCCACAAGGGAACTAATTTAAGCCCTTAAAGGCACAATACTGTCATAAAATATAAACCTATCAGATTCCGTGTGGTGTCCGGATTAAGAATATAGCACCACTCCGTCTCCTCCCGTAGATGTCGTTAAAGGCGACTAAGGGAATCTAAACTAGAGGGATTGGCAGCAGCGTCCCTTCTGTGAAACGGTAGCCATACTGCGCTCACCAACCCGCCTGCCAAGCGTAGTGAGTATTGGAAAATACCCCCCAAAATGATGACACAGTTGTGAAAATCTATGGGGGAGGCCTTTGTTCAGCAGTGGACGTATAAATGGCCGATATGATGATATTTCGTATTCCGTAAATTAATCTATCTCTCTGCCAAATTTCACTTTAACTTAGGTATGCAATTTGTGCGTGATCGTAGACATTCAAAACTATAAACATTCGCATTTATCATATTAGTAAGATTACATTTTATTTAAACAAGTAAAGTGGTGATTATTTTATCTTACTTTAAATTAAGTGTTGAATTCTAACTTCTAGATCAACATATTTATTGATAATTTTGGTAATATGAAATACAATTTGTAACTTTGGTAGAGACTATATTTGCATCAAAGCCACATAAAATGTCCACCTTACTTACCGTTTTCTTTATTGGTGTCCAGTGAAAATCCTACATGGAACTTCCTTCATCCCGGAGAAGGGCGAAGGGGTAGCTATTCTACGCTCATCAACCCGACTGCCAAGCGTGGTGAGTACCTATTGGCATTTACTCCCCAAAATGATGACACAATTGTGGAAATCTGTGGGGGAGGCCTTTGTTCAGCAGTGGGCGTTCTATGCCGATATAATGATGCCCCTTCGCGCTTCCCCAGGGCAGAGGAAGTTCATGAAGTATTTCCACTGAATCAATAAAAAGAAAATTAAATGTTTTGAACTCACAACCCAAAAAGCAAATCCGATTTAACTTTACCTAATCCCATTTTTTTCACTGATCATGTAGTACATGAGAGTCATCTTTATCTCATTGAAGTCCGCTGTTGCTGCAGGCAGGAGCTACCTACCTATACCGATATGCTACTGATACAAAAATGCATATATAAACCAGCAAATTAAAGGGGTTTACTTACAATAAAAAATAATATGTAGGTAGGTATATTAAAAGAGTCTAAAACATTATAGAATCAATTCAATATTGTTAGAATCAAAAGGCTTTAGAACCAAAAACCAAAATGTTTTAGGTCTTATGTATTAAAAGGATTTTACTTAGAATAAGATGCTGATTTTATTAGATACTAGGTAGCAAGGCAATGTATAGTTAAAGAACATTCATTTTATACTTTTGAAGTGAAATTTATCAAGCATTAAATACAAGAAATTCCTAAATTGTTTCTCTTGGATATAAATTAAGGAATGTTGCACACTACAAGCTAGCTATATAGTTACTACGCGTACCATTGCAAGTCGGGGACGTCTAAATTATTGTCTCTTTAAACAGCAATGAATGTCTAGTGGCAGCTTTTTCAGTTAACATTATTAGTCAAGTGTAATTTCTTGTCGTATGCCAAGCCTTTATGAGGTAATTAGTCTTATGACGTTTAATGCTAAAAGGTTATTAAAACTGTCGTAAAGTATTAAGTTGCCGAAGACCGGTGTACGGTTTGTCTGAATAGCGTATTAAGAAAAATATATCTAATGTTTTTTTTTATGTTGCACTTCTCCTACGTGAAAATATTGGCTTTTCGTTTTGCGTATGACCATTACAGATTATGGATGCATTGCGTAATTTATAGATATAATATTGTATTGGCTGCCGACAACCTCTTTTGAGTTTCTCTATGTACATTTACTTATCGGATTTTCTCATAATTGCATGGTTAGTGCAGTAGCTGATACAGTCGGCCGCTGCGTTCCGGGTCGCGAGTTTGATTCCCGCACGAAACAAATATTTGTGTGATCTTTAGGTAGTTTTTCCATGGCTGGGTGTATTGTGTGTGGAATGTGCGTCTCCCCTCAACTACGACACAACAGAAATATTAGTAGGGGGCGAAGATTTAATTTTTTTTAAAGCAAATGAGATATTTTATTTTCATATTCTTTTTTATGTAATTCGTTGTTTAATGTATTCTATTCATGATAAAAGAATAAGTTATAAACATATCATGTGTTTATAGATAGGCACACATTAAAGTATGTAGAAACCAGTAGGTCTAGTTATTATCTACTAATTTTATATTGCACAAATAATAGCTAAACAAATATGTGCATATATAAAGAAATGTAGGTATGCATATAGTGTCCGGTGCATATTTGAAGTCTATCCTAACTACCTGTTAAAAGCAAAGTACTTATCCCATCTTAATTTAAGCTGTGGTCTCACTGACAAATGTAAAGAACCTATTTTTTTATAATAGTCAACAACTGAAGGTAATTGATTTTCCAAAATTATCAGAAGTCTTCAGTGGTTAGAGAAAGTTCCTGAATTTATCTACCTATTTAATTATGTGAACGAAATAGCCGAGTGATATAGTTATGTGACCTAATATATAAAACTATAGATTTATTAAATATCTAAGTAGGTAGGAGTAGCGATATAATAGAATCGGCCAATTAAATTTAGCTTGTAATTTTTAAATGAAGTATAACAACAAATGCTTGCGAAATTAAAACTAAACAATTTTACATATACCTACTAATATATTTATTTTATACTATAGGCGTCCAACATACATTGTTGGGCAGAAGCTGAACGACTGCATAATAAACTAACGACCCGCCCACGCTTCACTCATATGTTAAACAGTTTATATCCGTCTGGTATATAGTAGGTATAGCTTACTAACAGATTCATTTTAAGAATAGGTCTAGTTGTTTTTGAGATTACCCCCCACATATAAACGTACAAATGAACCCACACTCTCTCTTTATAATAATGGTGTAGATTAGATTGATTTTGCCAATGTTCCGAATATTTCCTGGCAAAGAAGAACATCCTATCTTCATAAAGGCGAATTCGATATCAAGAGGATGGGCAGCATCCTCCCGTAAGCAAATAACAACATACTGTGGTCACCAATCCGCCTGCTCGGTGGTGATTATGGCAATATCCTCTATGATAGCGGTCATTTGCGGTCATTGGGAGGCATATAGTGGACGTTTACGGGCGAATATGAAGTGATAATTTTTCTAACTATTAAAGGATTAACCAATTTCATGCAAAATACCAGTTGTATTTTGATAAATTGAACTTCTCTGCTCCAAATTCACCGCTCGCTCCCGCAGTGAAACCAGAGCTCAAGATAAAGCATGGTACACGCCTACTTACTACCCCTACCGATATCTACTAGCAAGTTTACTGCGGTATGCATTACCTTTATTTATCTAGTGTAGATAGACGGCCGAGTGCACTTACCGAACAATGTATCCTGTGCCGTTATTTATTTGGTGCATTCGAAATATTTATGTTATGATTATGCGTAGCTTTGTAGAGATCGATGACTGAGTGGGTTGTTATAGAAAAAGGTGATCTATTGTACAAATATCTAGTTAACTAGTTCGTTGTGAACATTATTGATTCTTAAATTAAAAATGGGAAGTTTTATTTTGGAACTAGTTTTTTTTTCCCAATTGTATTTGTCTTTTAGCTAAAGATCTTAAGTTATTATACTTATCTATACATTGTCTACACTTGGACTTTGTGTATCGTGGGTCATTTTCAGACGTCTCTCCTGCACAAACACCTAGCCCCGGAACAACTTTATGTAGCTTATACAAATATTTGTTTCGTGTGGGTGTTGAAGTTGCAACCCAGAATGCAGAAAGCCAATCACTTAGCTACGCCACCAAACGTGCCGCCATATTTATAGATCTGCTAAAAAACTAGAGATATTTGGTGTCACCTGGTTAGCCAAGCCCGTCGTAACACACCTAGGTCTTATCTACTTCTTCATCATCATCATCATCATATCAGCCAAAAGACGTCCACTGCTGAACAAAAGCCACCCCCATAGATTTCCGCAATTCTCTCACTATTTTGGGTGGAATTTGCCAGTACCTACTCAATCAAGATTGGCAGGCGATTTGGTGAGCGCAGTGTAGTTTACACACACAGAATATATAAATATACACATACACAGAGAGTATATATATGTATAATAATATAAATAGCATCCCGCTACTGTTTATCTCTCTGATTTACAGTCCTCGAGTCACCTTTTACTACACCCACGTGAGGAGATAGAGTGGTGCTATATTCTTAATCCGGACACCACACGACTTTTACACTTCTTTTTTGACTAACTTTGTTCCACATCTACTTCTTATCATATGATGGTGCCATCAGGTTGGTGCAGTGGCTGATACAGTCGGCTGCCGCGCTCCGGGTGGCGGGTTCGATTCCCGCACTAAACAAATATTTGTATGATCTGCAGGTTGTGGTTCCGGGTCTGAGTGTATTGTGTGTGGAATTTGAGTCTGTAAACGCACCTATGACACAGGAGAAATCACAGAGTTGTTGTTGTTGGGCAGAATTAAAAAAAAACAAGTGAAAGTAATGATTATTGTACCTAGATCGCTAAAATTTTCTACATATTTTTCAATCCCACTTTACTGTCTACGTATTTCTAAAATTGTATAAAGACATAATTTTATGTAATTTTATGTAGGCATTTCCTACAAGTCGTCGTATGAATCACACCGGGAAACGGTTATCCAGTTAGGTGCGTGGGCGCATAATCTATCATTTGTCTCATAAATAATGCGATAAATCGGTTTATAATCAATTCTGAAGCTAACTCGACGTGATATATAATTGTACAAGCAATAAATTACTTTGATAGAGATTTCGATTCGTGTTTTCTGTACAAGGAAATGTAGGCATGTTAAACAGCTGAAGAGTAGGCTGACATTAACTGTGTTTGTAAGCGGAGATTTCGAAATAATCGCCTTATTTGTCGAATGTTGACAGATTCTAATCCTTGGGTCAAATTAACGTAAAGTTAGGTATTTTTCTTCTAGAAAAGTCTCAAAACTTCTATCTAGATTCTCACATTTCCAAATAATTTCGCAAACATAGAATGCGCGGGGACTGAGCGGTTACACGAATAAAAAATTACTTAAGTAACTGAAATCGTTACCTAACTTTTTCGTTATAAATTGAATGCACTAAAAATAGATTAGTGTCCAGATTTTAATATTTATAATTAACGACAGGGAAAACAAAGTTTCCAATAATTTTACGAACAGAGAAAGCCAAAAGACAATATGTTATATTTTTGACCCTTCACATCGTTATGTAACGTATTCTAATGAAATTTACTATAGAGGCAGATTATGACGTGAAATAGAATATAGGATACTTACTTTTTATTCGAATAAAAATATCTATTACCTACCACTAAGTTTTATGTGACGCTCAGCGGAGCGGAGGGTATCTAATGCTTGATATTTATCTAAATATTACCAATATAAAATAAATTTAATTATATTGTTATTAAAGTTCCGAAGCATTCCGAATGATAAATTCACGAAAAACACAGCAGTGTACTTTTTTTAGTAAATATAAATCTTTCTATTAAGCCACAGTGAAAGCCAAGCAACAAATTAAATAATATTCTTACACAAAACTTGAACATTTGAGTTTATTAAAGTGCGAACAAAGCAAAGCATATCGTCCCCTCAACGACACATGGAGCGGCAAATATTAGGCAGATACGTTTTAATCCTTCACGCTTCGGATAGGTAACACCTATATTTATTTTGTGGATGTGCGAAGAATAGGAGCTGGCAAGAAAGAAATCCTTAAATCTTCGCTTGAAAACATCCAAGGAAGAGCTTTCACGTAAGGAATGAGAAAGCGATTCCCAGAAGCGCACTGCACGCATAGCGAGTGATCCACCATAACGGCTTGGGATGTGAGGAGGAGTACGGAGGAGAAGAGCAGATGCCGTGCGGCCAGGTTTCCCCCTGGGGATACATTACTCAAAGTGCTGTCGAAGATATGTATGAGAATTAGGATTGTGAAGAACTGCAAAGACAAAATAAAGACTGTAAGTATCTAGAGGTTGCCGAATAGGAAGCCACTTCAATCTTAGTCGAAATTCCGACCGTTGGTCTTGTTTTCGAAGGCCGAAAATGAATCGGATACACGAATTAATTCTGCGGATGTTCGAATTCATTTGAAGGTAGTCCGTTGCATCAAGAAAGCAGACTAGTCTAGAAGTGGGAGAAGAAGAGATTGGGCAATAGTAATTTTAGTTTGAAATGGCAGTAACATCTGGAGACATTTGAAAAACTGGAAAGAGTAATACTACTAATACTACCTACTACCACTCCCGCTAACCTCTACAATGTGTTAATTCCAAAATAGATGACAGTTTATGTAACAACCCAAATTCATAGCATTTCTCGAATATGCTATTGGGACAAAGTTGTACCTACAACACTGGTGGGAGTGATTGATCCAAAAGACCGTAAAACTACCGACCACAATAATGACTGCTTGTAATTTTAATGGATTGACCATATATAAGGCCATAAGATTTGCCCTGGTAACTGACATTCCGCAGTTTTCTTAAATTTATTTAATTTTTTTAAACGTTGCCGTTGTGTCGTGGGTGCGTTTACAGACATGAATTTCCACATACAATACATCCAGACCCGGAACAACTACCTGCAGATCATACAAATATTTGTTCCGTGCGGGAATCGAACCCACGACTCAGAGTGCAGCAGCCGACTGTATCAGCCACTGCACCAACCGTGCCGTAATTAAAAAACATGGTAAACATCCCGTTGTCAGTTTTAATAAAGGTGTCAGTGACCATTTCATTTTAAAAACTTATGTTCCGCAGATCATTGATAACGGCATCAATGGCTTCCGAAAACTGTTAAATTTTAATATGCCAATAAAGTTGCATGTATTCTGAATGGATATGATACTTAATGTTAAATGTAACTGTAGTGGCATTATTAAAAACACAGCAGAGAAGAAGAGAATGGACACCAACCTGGGGAACAGTCGTAGCAAGATCACACCAATTAGAGGAGGGCACGATGGAGTGCACTTACTGCGAACGTCTCCAAATCCGAAATCCTTTCTTGTTTCACAAATAACCAGATACCTATATTGTACCATTTTATATACTTACCTTTTTTTATTGGGCCCAGAGGAAATTCTTCATGAACTTCCTCCGCCCTGGGGAAGGACGAAGGGGCATGCCGGACTCCTACCGGCTAAAACCACTGGGGCGGTCATCTTCGGCACCTAAGGGGGGCTCCAGGTCCTCTTATGACCACACTAGAGCCGCCCACTGGAACCACGCCCATAGGCACATCTCAGAGAGGGTGACTGAAAAGCGACCTACCTATAGGTAGGTGTATAGGCTGTCGTGTGGATTAAAACACAGAAAATAAACCGGTCGCTGCATCTAGCTTCCGAAATGGAAGATCAAATGTGCAGAGTTAAAAGTTCAATCACAGCATCCAGCTTCCAGAAAACAATAAAATCACCGATTGCCTCTGATCAAAGTATCGTGTGTGTTTCGGCCCTGACAGAATCTCTCGGCTATTCTATGTATTACAATGAAATTTATGTAGATAAGTTTGCAATAATTTTTCGAAATGCACTTACCTTAGACCGTTCTCCTCCGGAACTTGTCACTGCATGTAAACATTAGGTACCTTATGCAAGAATTTGTATTCTTTGGTTTTGAACAATAAAGATTCAAAGTCAAAGTTGTTTATTTCAAATAAACCAAATATTGGCACTTTTGAAACGTCAGAATCTAAGTTGCAAGATTATCATATAATAAATATATGTTTAAAAGGAATATCATCAATTTAATCGAAATATTTATATTTGTTAATTAGCTAAAACCCAGCTCGGAAAACTGAAATTATCAAACAGAACAAAGCAGAGCAATTAAACTCTAGACATGAAGGCTGAAATTCTAAATAATTGTAGTCTCAAATCTCTTAAGATGAGTTAAGCTTCTTACATCTGTGGTTGGCAGGCATCTCGGGGGGCGAATGGTAATCAAACCGACACGGAAGTCGAGTTTGCCACAATCCCGGCCCGTCTTACTTAAAAACCCTTTAAGATTTCTCTACCTACCCTGCAGTCTTCTATTACGAAATATTTATACACTCGTCGTAAAATGTTGGAATATATATTCTGGTGGGAGAAAACTGATGAGAAGATCAATCAGAACAAGAAAATAACCTAATACAGGTACCTACGTATGATTTTTATTTTAACATACCTATCCTATAGGTAGAGGTACCTATACCCAATAAAGAAGCTATTTATGGTGAAAGTATCTGCCGCCTGTACGTATCCGTATGGTGTCGGGATTAAGAATATAGCACCACTCCATCTCCTCCTGTGGATATCGTAAAAGGCGACTAAGGAACTCTAAACCAGAGGGAGGGGCAGCAGCGTCCCTTATGTAGTACAGTATCTATTCTGCGCTCACCAACCCGCCTGCCAAGCGTGGTGAGTATTGGCAAATTCCCCCCAATATGATGGCACAATTGGGGAAATGGGGGGGGGGGGTCTTGTTCAGTAGTGGACGTTGTATGACCGATATGATGATCTGCCGCCTTAGTATTGTTATTTGCACCAATGTCTAGTAAGTACAAAATAAATTTCGCCAGAAAAAGCATAGAATATAAGACAGATGAAAGGGAACACTGTAATGTTATTCAGAAATCCATGTGTAATGTATGAGTGTGGGGGCTCTATGGCTCAGAGCTTTGGCGGGATAATTTTCATTCCGTATTGTTTTGCTGGATTTCCACTCGATGCCTTCAAGAGAATAAGAGGCTTAGGTTGTGGGAAGATATTTTGTTTTGTCTAGAACAAGAGAGAGAAAGTTATATTATTTTGCTTTACTGTGTACTATACTTTTATAATACTTAGTTCTTGCGAGTATTGTAATTTAAAATAGATTACAAATGACTATTCTACATAATTTGCTTTTCATGTTAGCTTCAAGCAAAATCAACTGGCTAAACCAAAAGGCTGCACATGTCGCAAAATTTGCGAATCCTCCAATGTTACCGATTTAATTATTCATGCATACTTAATTATGCACGGGGAGATAACGCAATCCAATTTTACCAGATTGCCTGGGTCCTAGTGATGCGTGTTTTGCAAAAAACGTTGTGCCTCGATGTGACTGTAGTTACGGCAAACTTCAAGTGGACATAAATAAGGGTCGCAATATTCGGCGGTCCCATCACGACGGGCGGTGCGCTACTCTCAATTTTACAAAATAAACTCCACCAAAGGATTTTATTCATTAGGCCGTTAAAAATAAGGTCGCAACTTCTCTAGCCGATCCATGAATACATGTTCAAATAACAATAAAAGATACTCAACTTTCTGCTTTCGAAAACAGGGACCATTTTCGCTAAACACCCGCGATCCACGGAGATACTTGAAGCGGAATTTCTTCGCAAAACTGTACACTCACAGCATCAGTTTTCGGAACAACATGGATTAAATAAATTCTTTCTCGTGTCATTTGTCGGAAATTACGAATCAAATTTGCGTCCATACCTAATGGTCTTGTTTCCCAATAAGCTAACATTAAGGTCGTTGGGTAGGGAGAAGTTTTCTTAAGAGCTTGCGTTTGTACCCACAAACGCTGCCGATGTGTAATTTCAAATTTATTCATCGAGCTGGTTTAATGAATGAACATTACTTAACCGTTTTAATTGATTCCGTATTACTCAGTGATGGCAGCTTAGGCTAAAAGGGACACAGTTTATTTGATGTCTTTTCGTCCTGGACTTTGAGATGTTACATTGAATTATAGATTTGTTTACTAAATGTATCCATATCCGACCGTATTAAACATGTTGTGTCGGCTAAGAACAGCACCAACCCATCACATCACACAGCAGAACTGCGATCGCCAACGTTCTTGCCAAGCGTGGCGATTATGGCAAAACTCCCAATGAGCATACCCAGACCGATCGTTGTTCATTCTTTGGGGGCCTATATTTATGTCCAGCAGTGAACGATTTTTACTTGACATAATGATAATCAAATAGTAAATACTGTCGATGAATTACAAACTGGGCACCAAATGCCGTGTGGTGCCGGCTCAGAATACCACCACCCCATCTCCTCGCGTGGGTGTCGTTAAAGTCGACTAAAAGATAAGCCGGAGGATGGGCAGCAGCGTCCTTCTAGTACATTAACAACTCACCTGCGATCGCCACCTGTCTGCCAAGCGTAGCGATTATGCCAAAACCCCCCCAATGAGCCCTCAACACACCCATATCGGTCATTGTGGTGATCTTTGGGGGAGGCCTGTGTCCAGCAGTGGACTTCATTCGGCCGAAATGATACCGAAAGAGTAACTCATAATTTACTGAACTATTTTAACGATGACAAAGAGAAAAAATAAGTATAATCATAGCATACATGAGCAAGCACTCACTGAGGGCTGCTATGAGCCGAAAATAATGGGAAAAACTATAATGTATTTACAAGGACTTGTTTAGTGTTAAAAACCATATCAAAGTTTGATGACCCCCTCACATGTTTCATTCCGTCAACATTCTCTTTTTATGTTTCCATTTGCCCTTCGACATTCAATTTCTGTCGTATGCATTCGAGTCCCCGACGCGCAATACGACAAAATAACTGAACCATTTGGGAATCGCTACCTCTACACCTTAATACAGCTCAAGAGATTTTCCCTTTGTCCATTCCATTCCATACATATCCCACTCGGATCACGTAAAGCGTAAGTATACCCTAAGACACGATGGTTTTCCTTTCGGCTCCATTTGTTCGCCCAAGAGACTTATTATACTGTGTACACGGAGAATATTTTGTTCAAATATAATCAAGGGATGCCAGTTTCTGTCCAAACAATGTTTTTGTTTTTATTCAATGTTATATGAAAGGATGGTCGGGCAGAACGACCGTCGCTCTCACAAATGCAAATGTTTAACTTCATATTGGATCGGGCGAGCTTGTCGTTTATGTAAGTAGATGTGTGATGATATTGAGGGTTTTGGCATATAATACTTCGCAGATAACTCAGTATGTATTCTGCGAAAACTGTAAAAAACAAAAGCCATATCTGGTATAAACAATTTTTAGAAAACTTCTCTGAAGAATACAAGAAGATTTGGTAGGAAATATCTATACAAATAAATAAAACTGAAGTGTCGGTTTGTAATGTCAAAATAACAGCTTTTTACTAAATGCATATGAAAGTACGTACGTTACATATAACAAAAAAACTATTTTAATTGTCTGTCTGTCCGTCTGTCTGTCTGTCTGTCTGTTTGTTCCGGGTAATCTCCGAAACGGCTGAACCGATTTTGACGGGACCTTCACTGGCAGATATCTGATGTTATAAGGAATAACTTAGGCTACTTTTATTTTAGAAAAATAATTAGGGTTCCGCGTAAAAAAACAAAACCCTTGAAATCCAATATATTTATTCTATGTCAAGTGTCTGTCGAAGTACTCTAAATTTATTTTAAATTAAACGCGGGTGAAACCGCGGGTCCCAGCTAATAGTTATAATAAAAATTGATGATACGTACGATTTCATATTACAAACATATTTAAACACAACTTCCAGACAATTCAAATAATTTTTAACTATAATAAAACCGCTAAGTGTCTATTGAAACCGTAGTCACAATCAGCGGACGCTCCTACTGCAATAAAAATAATATAAACCAAAATGTTTTAAAGAAATGAATCGTGTATGTCTAAATTGATAACGTTACCAAAGTCGTTTCGAAGCCAAATAATTTTTTGTGCGCAATTTTAAATTCCTGCAGTGTTTGATATATTAGCTAACATATATGTATATGGCTGGTTGTGTATGTAAACAAGGTAAGCTCGTCTGTCGTCAGCCGTTGCTGTCTCAATAATATAAAACATGCGCCCGTGCCCGTCCCTCCTATATTTGAAGCTTGCACCCTACTGCCACCTACGAACGAGCAGGGAACGAACTCGCTGTTGTGTAATATAGTTTCGAATAAAACTTTGGCTGGAATATTTGAAATAAAATAGTGTAGAACAGGTGAGGGAAGCAATATTGAACACTGTTTTCATAAATTCGCTTACTATTGTTGAAGCAACATATTATTCGGTAAAATATTATGAAGAAAACCTTGGCCAATATTTGGCATAAGTATTTATGACTAACTTGGCTGCGTGGTTGTCAAGTTGTGGCCACCTGCTGTCTTGATATGGGTACGTAAAAGGCAAGTAGGAGGAGAGGTTGCCACGTCCTCCTGCAGTGCAAAGAACTAAATTCATCCTGCGATTACCAGTTGGCGGTTACCCGAGTATGGTGAGTATGGTGAGTATGGTGAGTATGGTGAGTATGGTGAGTATGGTGAGTATGGTGAGTATGGTGAGTATGGTGAGTGTGGTGAGTATGGTGAGTATTGTGAGAATGGAGAGTATGGTGAGTAAGGTAATGAATTTTAAAACCAATAATTTTAGCCGTCATTTGTATTTGTATTGTATTTTAAAAAACGTTGCCCCACGCTAGAATTTCTCCTGTATCGTGGGTGCGTTTACAAACACAAATTCCACACACAATACACCCAAACCCGGAACAACTACCTGCAGATCGTACAAATATTTGTTCCGTGTGGTAACCGAACCCACGACCCGCTGCGCAGCAGCCGACTGTATCAGCCACTGCACCAACCACACACACAAAACCACAATTAAGAAGCCCATGTCAGCAGTAGACGTTAATTAATGTTAATAAGCTTATAAAATATAATGATGAAATGATACTGACTGACCGTTACTATCTTGCAGTGATCTCTGAGTAGGTATTATATTTCTAAAACATAAATTACATACACAGTGTTAACCCACGTGTATCTCAAGACATTATTTCAAGTCAAACGTAACTGCTAGCTGTACCGCACGGCTTCATATCCAGCTATAATTTTCCAGTATAAGCTGATCTCGCATTATATACGCTTTCTGTACGATGAGAGATCAAAGTAAACTGGATTTAATAGCTTGATATGTACCTAACCGTGTGTACCTATTAGCGTTCTCGTCACATTTATACGTTACGTTTCATAATAGGAACATATATTTCAGTATATAGAAGCTAGAGTTTGTCCAGACAACGATTTACACAACCATCGGCAGTAAAACTGCTAAAGCAGGTGTTTTTTTGGGAAGTTGAATACCAGTGTTCAGATACCGGTATTTAACTTCCCAAAAAAACACCTGCTTTAACAGTTTAAGTCTTATCTATTGCTTAATTAATTCTGCCGCCAGGTGGTTCATTTTTCCGGTAAGTATACACTTAGGATCAATATAAAATCATTGTTTGCGGAGAAAAGGGAATTTCCGGAAAGGTCACGTACTCAACCAATGGACTCCATGACCGAAATGATGCTCCTAGTTAATTCAAATAACCGACCCCGCCAACGATGAAATATCTAACAGATAGTTCAATCGTTTGCATTTTCAAAGACTTTTGTTTCGGAAAATAGTGATGTAAATGGACACAAAAAGCGCATAGTGTATAATTCTTCAGTTGCTTAGTTCTTATATTTTTCTGTCCCTGTAATTAATGGTGTTATCCGTGTTGTTTCCAGATTAAGAATATAGCACCACTCCATCTCCGTGGATGTCGTAAAAGACTACTTACGCCCGAATTTAATAATCGATCTAATCCAAAATATTTAGATTTCGGATTACGGATTCTGTGATGATACGGTCTGCTTTTGTGTTAAATGTGATCGTAACACAATAATGGATGAATTTCAGAATCATTAATCTGAAGATTTTGGGCTAGATAGATTATTATTAATTTCGGCCGTAATGGACTCTTTATCAGAGGGATAGGCAACAGCATCCCTTCTGTGTATCAGTAGGCATACTGATGCACTCACCAACCCGCCTGCCAAGTGTGGTGAGTATTGGCAAATACGTCCCAAAATGACGACACAATTGTGGAAAATTTAAGAAAAGAAGAAAGTAATTAAATTATGTAACATTGTTAATTTATTGTTAACCCGACCGTTTTACCGCCCTCGCCGCCTAAGATGCCCGCCTCACCGACGTCGCGGAAGCCTATCGCTGCGTCACCTTCCCGTTCAAGTTAGCACTTCTCCCTCCCGTCTCTTGCTCGCGCCGGCACGTGCCGAGACTGTAGTTTTAGATGTTCCCTAATACATTATAAATAATACCGATCCAGCTGTCCTCAAAACAATAGCTTGTTATCCCCAGCATCGCCCTAAGCCGAGGTCCATGTTCCGCAGAGGCGCCCTTGGCGCAAGTTGCTTAGTTTTTAATATTAATTTTAAGCCTGGCTGGAGGCCTCTTTTGGCTTCGCCCAGAAATGACCGGTTAAGTAACCACATTTCCCTGAAATGTATGCGAGAAGCCCAACAAAACAAAAAGTTGTTTTAACAAAGTAATAAATAAGCATAAAAACTGCGCAGACTGATTCTTTGAATCCTATATACCTACCCAATTATCATCATTATCATATCAACCAAAGAACGTCAACTGCTAATCACAGACCCGTCATAGATTTCCACGATTGTGTCATTTTGGGGGGAATATGCCAGTACTCGCCATGCTTAGCAGGCATTGAATGCAGTCTAGCTACTGTTCCGCAAAGGGACAGTGCTGCCCATCCCTCTCGTTTAGAGTCCCTTAAGGGCGACCCTTTTCGATATCCACGGGAGGAGATGGAGTGGTACTATATTCTTAATCCGGACACTACACGTAAATGTGCCTTATTCTTCTGTACAATGCTGTCTATTTGTATTTATATGTCCTTATTGTATTGACTTCTACGTTATTTCAAGAAAGTCTTTGATAAGGTGGATATTTTATACAATCACCTGATCAATATAACCATTGGTTATCATAAAACTAATAAGCTTGTTGTAGGTATAACAGCTGCCATATTCTTTGACGCACTTCGGACAGGTTCGGCGTCGGTCGTAGTCGATCGGAATATTATACAAGGCCCGAATAACGCACTATGGCGGTCTCAGATTATGTCGATATAACACTTGTCATGTTTTTATTATCTTTGTATGTTAATACTGTCCACAATCTGATGCTAATGTTGATATACATTCATATTTTCGGTTAAGTTACGTCGATTTGAAGACTTCTGTGGTATGTAGGTAAAGTATTCGTCGATTGGAAATATATTTTTTCATTCCTTACATCATTCAGAGTGGTAACTGCTCTGTGTAATTACGAAGAATGTTTTGTAAGTATTAGAGATCAGGAGGTACGCAAAAAAAGTATTTTATGAATTCTACCTTTAAATACCTGCCTAGTGTTTCAGATTATTATTTAGTTAAGTACTTTGTATTTTTTTTTAATGCATTACCCCACCCTAGGATTTCTCCTGTGTCGTGGGTACGTTTACAGACATGAATTCTACGTACAATACACCCAGACTCGGAACAACTACCTGCAGATCAAACAAATATTTGTTCCGTGCGGGAATCGAACCCACGACCCGGAGCGCAGCAGCCGACTGTATCAGCTACTGCACCAACCCTGCCGGCTTATTCCATCAGCACTTGCGCCAATTACCTTAATTTAATGGATATTTTGGTAGTCTTCGTTATCTTTGGTCTATAGATAATATCTAGTTACTATTCCTTTGAAATAAGTAGATACTATCTTCGAAGATGAAGAAGCCGACAAAACATAAAAGATACTAACATTACCATAAATATATTCTCATGTTTATGAAAATGACAACTGATGGTCTGTGACGAGTCAGCGGAACTGGGTTTTGTCTACTATTTTCCTCTACTGAGTTATCTTACTGTAACTTCCATACTAATATAATGAAGAGGGTCGTTTTATTATTTGTTAGGAATTTGCGTAAAATTTGTGCAACAATTGATGAATTATTTTAGGAAATACCGACTGATTTGTTGAATCAGTCTATTATAATAAAGTTATAAGACGGTATGTTGAGTGTTCTTAAATATTAAAATAATTTATTATCTCATTTTTATTATACCTCCAGGTATTATGATTTTGCTATGGTAAAGAAATCGAAATGGAATTGGGCTGGCCAAAACATACTGCATGTAGCTATGGGCGAGAACAAATAGTTGGTCCCAAATGGTAAGAAACATCAACGAACCCCAAAAGAAAATAAGATGAGAAGTTTTGAGGTACCTACCTAACACCTGTCCAACGTACTTAAAATACTGGACCCAGATTGCAAAACACCTACAAAAATGAATAGATGGAAGTCCCGTGCCCTGCTTTACTGTGTTTCACACTGGCGGTGCATGATTCTCACTTAAGTTAATTCTAAATGTAACTATCCACAATGTAATGTGACATTTTATAATTATTTTAAAGACTGTCTATGGAGTTTCTTGCCGGTTCTTCTCCATGGAACCAACTTCTTGGAACCACGCAACTACATTCGTACTATTCATAAGTGCTTACGAATGGTTTATACAATGATTTAAAATATTTTGAATTTGAATTTGCAGCAGGACATAACAGCCTCATAATAATAATGAAATCCCGCAGGTCTCTACATTTTTATTGATAAGATACTTATTTATTTAAGTATTACTTAAACATTATTATTCTATGGGTACCATGAGGAGACGGAACACTAATGGCCAACTATGACGTCACTCTAAAATCCTATTTTATAGCTACTCATGCTGTCACAAAAATGACGTCAGACTATTCAGCTGTTCTCCATAATCACAAACACTCGGGTTACTTTGGAAGCGTATGACTGTTAAGATCGTAGATATAACCTACATTACATTTCATTAACTTCTGGTTACTAGTAGGTACAGAAGTTATTTATAAAAAAAAAAGTTATAACGTTTCCCAATTAGGTACTGGCCATAATTATATGCCAATATGCTAATTCTTAAAAAGTCAAGACATATTTCGAAAGTATATCTTTTGCTAAGTATTTTACACTTATAAAGAAGTGCAAAACCTCTTTACTCTACCCGTGTAACTCATGCTTAAAGTCGGTATATGTAGAAATGACATTTTCTTTTTTTTCTAATTTAAAATTCTTTTTCAGATAAGAGTCTCGTTGGCCGGCAGCGGTGCAGAACATTTTGGCTCGAGTCAGCGCTGCTGAAGTGTACCTAAGCGGTCGTGAACCCGCTCCCCGAATGTGTATTAGAACTCAGCAGCTTTATTTGAGTTGCAAAAATAAGGCTCAGCTACATTTTAACCAGCTAGGCAAAAAAAGGTTATAAAAACTCATGTCTTATTACTTTTTGTTTAAGTTTAACAATTTATGCACTTTAAGCACAATTGATTGAAAATGTTACTTCGAGGTCATAATTTCCATAATTTAAGATGCACCTGCCACATGATTAGTTGATAATTTATCCTATGTTGGCAACATGATCTCGACCAAAAACACCCTATCATGGCATGTCAGGTTCAGCATTGTACATGAAAGTCGAGACCCTCCCCTCATGCCTCCTTGTCGCCCCGCGCGTCATTGACATGCAAATGAAACGGGCCACGCTCGCGGACCGACGACTGTTATTTATCTCTGATTGGCTCGGTTCATTCCGCTTTGACAGACAGGTTCCAATTTCGAACGGAACCCAGTGCGGTGTTTACATAATTAGGTATGTAAACGAATATGCATACTGGTATCAGATCGCGAAATACGAAGTTAAAATTCATATTGTGAACGTGTGTGAGTATTGGCTGTAGATAAGTTTAACAAGGAAGCATGTTGGTAACAGCTTCTATTTTAGGAGTACCTGGGTACTCTCTGCACTCGTTTTTATTTATTCAAGAGACTTATTGTTGCTAGCGAAAGTTATTTTATGTCAGAATAACATTATAGGTACTTGTTAAAAAGTACATCAAGAAATTGTAAAAAAAGAGCAAAAAGATTTAGGAGAGGTGCTAGTTTAGTTTAGTTAGTGCTATATTTTAGTATCTATAACTAAGAATCTAACCTAAGAAGGTAAAAACAATTAGACAAGACAGTAAATATTAACTGTGTTATTATGTAAACAGACCGAGTTTGCTTTCTGTATTCAACGTAAGCGATGGGAGACGAAGATAAAATCCTGGCATAGGAATACCATTCATGTCAAACAGCCGTACAAGTAAATTTTAATCTTTACGAATCGAATAAGCGATAAATAACCCTTTCAATGCCGCGGCGCGATTGACAAGCATAATTTTGCCTTCATTTTATTCTAATGGAAGACCTTTATCAGTTACGGAACACGCTTTCGCTTCCCGGGATTTTGCCGTGTTAGGAATAACGTAATCTATTTGATAAGTACTCTGATAGCGAAAGGGTTGAGACTTTGACCCTTCTCTAAATAATTTGTGGAATGCGAAAGTGTCATCAATGCATTTATCGGTAAGAATAATATACGTATCTACGTTTAAAATAAGGTAAAATATCGAGTCGATAAACGTGGAAACATCATCATCTCAGCCGACAGATACTGATACGGATTTCTGCAATAATTGTGACGTCATTGTGGGGGGACTTTTCCAGTACTCACCACGCTTGGCAGGCGGGTTGATGTGTGCAGAAGAGCTGCATTTTCACAAAACGGCCGCTGCTGCCCATCCTTCTAGTTAAGAGTTTCATAGTCGCCTTTTACGACATCCACGGGAGAAGGAGTTGTGCTATATTCTTAAACCTCACTATGTCAGTGTGTAATTACAATGTTGTAATATGATGTCTGTATGGTATACCTATTCGGATTAAGAATAAAGCACCACTCAATCTCGTAGGGGACTCTAAACATAAAGGATGGGCAGCAGGACTAATTCCCTATTGTGGAACAGTGGCCATACTGCGCTCACCAACCCGCCTGCCAAGCGTGATGACTACTGGCAATTTCCCAAAATGACGATACAAATGTGGAAATGACAGTGATATGATGATAAACGATTTGCTGCAGCACTTTCTTTGCATTCAAATAAATGTGATTTTTAAATAAAAACAAGATTTTCCAGCTTTGTATAAGTATCAAGTAGTATCGTATGTATTACGATTAATTACATCTGAGCTCTTTCATTAGTCACGGAACCGATTCTTGATCGTTCGGTCCCTTTGTAGTTCAATAAACATAATTGCTCGATAGAGAACAATTATTCTGTATTTTACGACAATTGCGCCTTTGCTGCTTACATAATGTCTTTTACATTTACAGTGTGAATATTTACACGTGTAAATGGATTTATATAGTTATGTAGTTCAGTTCTTATTATGTAGGCTCAGCCCGTTTATAAGGAAGGGACATTACGCCACACTAGGATTTCTCTTGTATCGTGGGTGCGTTTACAGACACAAATTCCACACACATATATATAGGTACCATGTGTTGTTTTCAGCGAATGTGTTTTACCTAATCAAGATAAATGAGCCACCACACCATGCCCCTATACCGACCGTTTTGCTAATTAACTAGAAAACATGAAACACTTTTGAATTCAGAAAAAGTGGGACAAGACCTCATTTTATACAAGGAAAATATGGAGTTTAAATATGGAACTCGGTTTCATAAATGTCGTAGTCTCGGATTAGCTCAATCTAACTTATACTTAATATTATTAGTTGGATACTTTTATCTCGGGAACTTTCCGGGCGATTCTGCAACCCGCTTAACCCGGATTACAAAATGGTGGCAAAGTTTGACAGTTAAGTGACTTGTAAGTGGTTTAATTCTTGGAACCGATAGAGATTGATGGAGATTAAGGCTGTACGGGGCCTTATTTTAGGGAAATATTGAAACTAGAAAATTTCTGGATAGACTCGTAGACACTTATTTATGTTTTTGATAAGTAGATATTAATAACCTATATAGCTAAGCTAGCTATATATAAACACACATCTAAAAGTTAGCACGGAGATTTGTAAATGTAAAGTTGCCAGAAAAAGTAATTAGTAATGGAGTTTAAAGTAGGTGTGTTTTTGGTTTTTTTTTATTGGTAACCTTTTTGAAGTAAAATTTCATAGTCATGAGTTTAGTCAAAACACCTAGAATCATACCCACAGCTTCTGTAATGTTCAAGTCTAATAACATAAAGAGTTTCCTTCTTCGATGAACAAAGTTTGCTGAGAGAAAGTAAGTAGGTAGGTATAAACAATTCCTCACAAACAGAATCTTTCAATGAATTTAGAAATCAGATTCCATATTTATCTAGACGCGAATGCATAGAAAGATATTCCCTATCAATTCTATGCGTGTGCTGGGGTGAGAGAATAAGAAGTTTTGGGTGATGAAGGGGGGTGAAATGTCTATTTTTCGCAAGTCACGTATCGGTTCAAGCTTATCCGGCGTTAGGTTTGATGATAATAAGTGATACCACCAAATATGGCTCTCAGGGATATAAAGAACTAACTAGATGAGACGGTGTAATTTCGAATGTCGATTCTCCATGAATAATATTGAGTTAAAAAATCATACTAAGTGTGAAAGTTGGGACTGATGCTATATTCTTAATCCGAACACAATTATTGGGCTTCTCGCGTACATTTCTAGAAAATGTGGTTGCTTAACCGGTCATTTCTGGGCGAAGCCAAAAGAGACCTCCAGGTAGGGGTAGTTTACTCCTTAAGAAGAGATTTATATATAAGAACCCCGGTATGAAAAATTTATGAGAAGTGAAATTTTGTCGAGCGTTAACTAAATGTGTTACGTTTTTCTGCGCACCCACCTTGCGCTCCTTCTGCGTTAAAGTCATGTAGGTATGTGTCAAATGTCGTTTGATGTCAAAGTTTTATATTATTTTATTTAATATATATAAATATTGATATTTGATATCATTATTATTAATACGCAGTGAAGTGATTAAATAAATAAATAAAAAATATGGAAAAAGCTAGTTTAAGTGACGGTGGAAGAAAATCTGACGAACACGTGGTGCAGTTACTAGGTAGGTTATATTTAGTTTTTACATATGATATTTATCGTACATATAAACATCCGTGCTTTTAACTTTATAACCATCACTGTCTATTAATTACTGCGACAAGTCTTACGCAGTAAACTCCAGTCGTACATCAGAGCTGACTCACATACTTTTTTATGGAACTAGGTGTTTATTTGTATTATAAAACAACAACAATTATCACAACATTTAATTTTTTTTCTTGCTACGGAAGCAACATATCCTGTTAATCAGTTTCAAAATATAATTATTACTCTGTTGTTAAACTAATCACAAAAAAAACAAAGTGTATATTTATTTTATTGAATCATATTTTAATAACGAATTTTTGTAATATAGTAACATCGGCATTAGGTATAGTTAGTTTAAATAGCAGTAACGTAGTTTATATAAATAAAAAGTACGTATGTTTTTCATTAGGAAATTAATTACTTACTTAATTACATTAGTCTTAATGTGGTCAGGGTTTACTCTTCTTGGGTCAAATCTACAGCAAGTTAGCAAATACAAAGTGTTTCCGTCGGCATCTACATTCGCATACATAGTTACTAAGCGATGTGTTTTATGTCTTCTTTCATAGGTCAGGGTCGTTGTTTACAACCGTAAATACACGTAAGACGTACGCTTTGGTCAGATTACATGCAACCTTGTTTGTAGGTGAGCACTGACGTTATCTAGGAACCAGTTTGTTCCTAAATAAAACATCAATTGTATGGGAGAATTTTAGTAGCTATAAGTGAATGTAGGCAATATACTTAAGAACTTAAAATATCTTTCTAAAAAAATATGTAATACAATCACGGCACGGTTGACGCAGTGGTTAAATGAAGGCTTTCAGTGGTACGTTTTGCAGGTTCGGTCCCCGCACGGAACAGTTATTATTTTGTGGTCTGCGGGTATTTGTGCAGGGTCTGGGTGTTTATGCATGCAAAATGTAGGTACCGATGTCTGTAAACTGTACCTACAACACAGGGAATATCCTAGTGCAGGGCATCATTTGAAATATTGAAAAAGTAAATATTAACACACTTTGCACTATTGGACTGTAATATTTTTTTAAATTACCTTATATAGATCCTTCTTCACTCACGAAAGCGTTTCGTGCTAAGCACGAAACTTTTTCATATAACATTCTATTTTCAAACGTAAAGAATTTGTAAGTTAGAGAATTTACAATACATAACCATCTCCGAGCGTAATAAGGTAGTGTAAAGTCGCGTAGGTGGCACATCTATTTGTTATAATATCTGGAACCGAGGCATTCACGAGGCGTCCTCGTAGAGTCAATATCAATAAATGGGAAGCTGGGAAATTGGATGTGTTGCGGCTCGTGGTCGGGCCGACACGCTACGTAATAAGATAGTAATGAGACGTTCTTGCCACTCGTAAAAATATGGTCGTTGGCTCCCGGTCTATGACTAAATATTTAACTAACTCTGTGTCCTGTTCAAAGGTGGTAGCTAAATAAAAACAGTGTTAGCTGCATGGCTTTTTAGTCGTTTTGTAACTTATGCAATTTATTTAAATAATAACTATATTAGATAGACACCCAAGAATGTTAACAGAGATGTTTATTTTATAGCATGTTAAATTTTATTTATACCTACATGTGTTAGTATACTTGTAATAAATAGACTCATGATCAATGTACGTAGTAGTTATAAGCTCGTAAGTAGGTAAAACCTTCTAGGTACTTTTTTTTGGCCCCAGCTGAAATTGATAATAAACTTCCTCCGTTCCCCGGGAAAGGACTCCTATCGGGTAAAACCACTGGGGCAGTCGTCTTGGGCAGCTAAGGGAGTCTCCAGGTCCTCGTATGATCACACTAGAGCCGCCCACTGGTGCCACGCCTATAGACACATCTCAGCGGGGGTGACTGTAAATCGGTACTTATCACCCCCCGCCCCCGGGGGGTTATAAAGGATCCCCCGAAGCGTCCCTGTGCACTGTGCTATGCTGCGCACACGGCGGCGCGTGACCACATGCGCGCTACCGTCTTCTCGTGGGTTGCTCGGCATGAGCACGCTGATTCCTCAATCTACGCACCCGCGAACACAGAGGACCCCGCCTTATAGCGACGGCCCCCTGCCGTCCGCGAGGCCACGGCCTCGCGTCCTATCCTGTGCAGGTATCCACCAAAACAACCGTGTCCGGTGAACAATTAGTCCTAGGGCCTAATTAGTTATCTATTTTATATTATTATTTATGGGCTCAATTTCTTTTAACTTTAAGAATAACGGCTTCACATTACACCGTACATACCAAACCGAGTGATAGATTTTACAATCGGCATTCTAATACCTACGTTGTGGCTCATGTGGTCTCTCTTGTGCAATTTACATACATGAACAAACATCCAGACCCGAAACAACTATCTGTCGATCACACAAATATTTATTCCGTGCGAAGATGGAACCGCGACTATCGATATCTGTAACTTACGTCACAAGAATACCCATGTAAGAATACATATATAGGTCTATGCAGGTTTTATGTTTCAAAACTTGAAGTCATCAAGGTCAATAAGGTCTTGCGATCAACAACAATAAATCTGTTTAGTGGGCACCTACATTTAATCCAACTTACCAATAAGAAATATGGCTCTGCCGTCATGTAAATAAACAAAATCCGTAAATAATTATTTAGTAAAATAAAATTTATTTATTAATAATAAAATAGTTCTTATAAGTATACGATATAAATACTACCTGAATTCATTCGTGCTATTGTTATCCAGATTTAACCTCACCCAGAACTGTGTAAAATCGATTACAAACATTAATATTAATGACACTATTTTGACTAAATTTGATGACATTTCTCATACAATTATTTAATCGATATGACATCCAGTAATAACAGAAAACCATCTACAATTGGATCTCATTATTTAATGTCACTACTCAATATCAGTTTATTCGTCTATAGTAATGTAGAAATTTTAAAACAATTAAATCTCTAATTAATATCAGATGTAGGATTTGATGACATTGCTGCCCATATGAATTGAACATATTGAAACACAGTGCAGCACTCATAACACCATTAAAATGTCTAATTATTAATATGTCATTCTCCCAAGTTATCTATTACTACTAAATTGAAAACCTCCGTTATCAAACCTATGTTCAAAAAGTTGACATAACGCAACGAAAAAATTACAGGCCCATTGCTTTAATCCAAGACACCAAGGCGTTAGAAAAAATTATACACACTCGTGTCACCAATTTCCTGAGTATCATAAATAGACATCAAAAGAGCAAATTTACAACTTTAGCAGCGTTTAACCTACTATCAAGGATTAATGAAAATAAAGATAAGAACACACGTATTTGCGCTGTTTTCTTCGATATTAGCAAAATTTTTACAATGAGGACTAAAATATCCTGCTCAATAAATATAAAACGTACGGTCTGCGTGGCGTACCAATTAATTGGTTACAAAGTTACTTTTCAAATGTCACTATACAATATACAGCCATTGCCAATTAAAATTTGAATGAAAAATACATTTTATGCCAGTCTGTCGTAAGTTACAATAATACAGGTGTTCCACAAGGTAGCACGTTTGGGTCGTTACTCTTCTTGTTGTATATTAACGACCTACCAAATTCTACAAATCATTTTTACTCATTCTATGCAGATTATGTTGCAGTTATTGTCACAGATAATTAAATATTTAATTATAACACTGAAATAAATGAAACTGTTAATGCTATAATAACTTATATGGCTTCATAACAATAACTTAATTAATGGTAAACATTGATAAAACTTCGTATACTCAGTTCTATATTAAAAAACCAAATTTCAACCTTGAGGTCACTTATAACTTATAACGATCAAACTGTCACAGAAGTGCACGATGCCATTTTTCTTGTTAAAAGAGTCGCCCGTAGATTCACGTGGAAACCTCAATGTATAACAGTGGTTTCGCTTATACTGTCGACTTGTCAAATAGCTCACCTATAAAGCTGTCATAGCTTAACATAGATATGTGACTTCTAACCTAAAATAGGTACTCGATTAATGGGTATTTATTGCCCAAAAGCAATGTATCCGCCCTCTTTGTGATGTGCCAACATTGACTACAAGTAAACTACTTTTTAATAAACTGAATATTTTAACTGTTTCCTATATAAGTACATACAAGGAAAAGTTAAACATATTTGAATGGTGTACAAGCTTTATAAAGCGCACCATCACTCATTTCACCATTAAATTTAACACCCGATATCCAAATAATTGACGTTTCCTACAATAAAAACTCACTTACGTCATAGAAGTTGCTATCCAATGGTCTTTAGGATATGTAATAGATTACCAGTATATATATGTATAATACATAAGGAACCAATTAATCGCTTAAATCAGCATATTCAAATGGCTTATATACGAACACATTTATTCTGTATGTAGATGAGCTTCTTAAATTTGAAATTTCTAACTTACGTTTCCCGGGTATATTTATAATTATTTTAATTGGACATTCCTTATGTATAATGATAATCAAATCACGTATAATGGTTATAGCATATTACATGAATTGCAATGCTTGTCTTGGTATCATTTTGGTATCGTTTTTAAATTTAAAAATTTATAGATGCATGCTAAACTTAGCGACACGTTTAGGTCTCTATAAAACTCGACCGTCTGTAATGTAGGTACTACAACTTTTGCAAATAGTAACTTTCATTTCATAAAAAACAATTTAATTTATCGCCTCACTGTGATAAAATGCATGTTAGTTCTCGTAACAATTGCCTGCTAAACCTTTGTTTGTAACTAGGGCAAGAAGGCACGCATTTCTCATCGGAATTTGTAGTAATGGCCCTTTCCTAGTTTGGTACACCTACCTACATATGAACATTAGTAGTAAAAGAATGGTTCCCACATACCGTTCGCTCTCGTAATAGTGCTTCCATTTTCCGAAAGATACAACAGTCATCCAGGTCGCCCTGAAAAACAAGAATCACAGTATTAATGAATCGCCCCAACTCGTTTGTAACTATCCTAAAGTATCCTAGTAAATTGTGTGTAACCGATTGCATCAGCTTACGAGGATTGATTTGACATTGACGCGCCACGCATGCGTATTGCCCCAATTCCGTATAGAGTTCCCGTGGGCGCGAGACGACGAGATATCTTCTTGAATGAGAAGGAGAGGGATAGATACTGGTGCACAGGGACGCCTATCAAAGACGGATCGGTAACATGGCCGACGGCTAATGCATCTGCATGCATTTTAAAGAATGGTGATCGATGTTTTGGCTTTACCATGTGGGAAGATAAAACTTTCTCTATTTAAACCATTAAAAAATCATAATACTAGTAACTAAGCCATCTAGAAGATATAGGAGAAACTCACTTAATAAATTAAAAACTAATTTACTTTTAAAATTACCACCAGCATTTTAATATACTGCTAATGTTATTATAATGAGGAAGAAAAAACTTCCTGAATAACAGGTACTAAGTGCATTGACCTCGATGTACGTATATGGAGAGTAAACTAGAGGCATCGGGAAATGTTCAAAATACCTGTACGCATTTACGACACTTGTCAGCAAGTCATATAAAACTTAAAATTATAGCTCAATTTGTATCTGCCTACCTAATCATATCGTATACGGTGTATCAATTTATAGATACCATAACTTATAATTTTTTAAAACCATAATGATAAAACGTTAATCAAAACCCTCATTTTATTCCGATACTCAATAAAATATGTAACATGTGTTGATATAAATTTACGCAGATATTTGAATAGAAATGTATCTAGAGACAATTTACATAAATACCGAACTATAGATAATTCAATGTCGAATACTATTAAGGCTTGTTGTTTGAAATTCAATGTGTAAAGAGATAACGGCATTGAACTCTAAATGTTTGGTATTATCATATTTTTGGTGCATTTACATTCGGATTACGTATTTAGTAAATGAAAAAAGCTTATTTTTTTCCTTAAGCTATATAGAAAATGACATGTCCGTAAATGTAACTTTGACTATCAAGAGATTAGAATTAGAATATATTGCCTCCGTGAGACACGGAAAAAATTCTAACATGTTCAGATAGGTAGATAGAAATGTTCGTCATATCGTGCCATTTATGCCCGGCTTCCCTACCTGTCCTTGCGATATCTACAATGTCGTCGACCCACATATCCGTCGAGCGACCTCTCAGAATAGATTGAATTCGTACAATTCAATAAAGGTGTTCAATTTCGAAAACCAAGGCAGAAGTGCCTAAGGCAATCAGGAATTTCCTTGGATATTACATTCCTCCTTCTAATAAGTTGAGAAACTTTAATTTGGAACAGCGCTAAAACAAAAGCATTTCCATAGAAAGGCCTGGCTGCTAATCGCTTCAATTTGGCGTAAGTAAATAAAAGTTTAAACAGATTAAACTCGGTAACGAGGGCCGCCGGGGGGACGGGTAAGAGTGGAGGCACAATTATCTCGTCCTATTTTCCCTTCTAATTTCACGTTAGGTCTACCCTTGAAGGGATTTTGCAGACCTGCGCGGTAAAATCGCTTAACGCAGACCTTTTAACAAACGTTTTATATCGTTTGTAGGTGTTTTTATATTTTAATAACTAGCGTATCGTCATAAATCAAAATCTTAAATTACTCAAACTAAATATTTTTTTAAATAATAATCGTAATCTAATATGTTATGGAAGCTTCTTTTAATATTTATGCAATAGCATCAAAAGACACTTACGACACTTCTAATTTGATAAGAAGCTAAATTTCTGGTATTACTGAAAGGCATTTTGGGTCTAGTTTCTTTACTACGGTCAGCAGTGCTATTATGGTAACTGGATATTCAGCGTAAAAAGCGATTATTTAAGCTGATATTCAAATCAGAAACAGTCTTGATAAAAATACATTACATAAATATTAAAGGTGGAAAGGTTCTCGAGTGGAGACCACGCACCGGAAAACGTAGTGTGGGACGGCCTCTAACGACATAGACAGATGTTCTGGTGAAGGTAGCTGGGAGTCATTGGATACTGGTGGCATGTAACCGGTCTTTGTGGAAATCTAATGGCCTTTGTTCAGCAGTGGATGATCTTTGGCTGATTTGATGAAATATTATGTACATAGATATCTTTGACTTAACACAACAGGTTTACTATAGTAGGAATTTGCGTTTAGTCGGTCGTCTGAAGGGAAAATGCTATCTTCTTACTCAAACGTTTACACAGCCTCCAGTTTTTCTCACCATTAAGTTTCATACTTGCAGTGTTTTGCGTAAGGATACTTATATAATTGTGTGCGTATCAAATAATAAGGCATCGAGAAGAAATGACGATTGAAAACTTCCTTCTTCCATATTAAACTATTTTCATGATAAAGTAAAATTTTCATTAAGTAGTAAAATTCAGATATTGAAATAGTTATAATAAATGGCTTCAAATTCGTTAGGTTACCCAGATTGAGTCCACAACTGACTTACAAAAAACTACTCCAAATGATAAGAAGCTGGAGCGTTCTAGGTTTTGTTTCTCTCCTCTAGTGTGATCTTACGAGGACCTGGAGCCCCCCCTTCGGTGCCGAAGATGACCGCTCCAGTGGTTTTAGCCGGTAGGAGTCCGTCATACCCCTTCGCCCTTCCCCGGGGTGAAGGAAGTTCCATGTAGAATTTCCACTGGACATCAATAAAAAAATAAAAAAAAGGTTTTGTTTCTCTCACAATCAGCCTTTGTAATTAATAGTAAATACCTATTACTATTTTGCAATGCAAATGCTCAAGATATTATTCCACTTGTAAAAAAAATGCAATATTAATGTAAATAAGGGTGAAAATACTTGCGATTCTTCTCATTTCTTTTAGTCCAACGACGAAAATATTATAATATTTTACAAGAGCAAGAGTTGTTACATTAGCATAAGAATGGACGAAAGTTGTTATCATTGAACTTTATGAAGTAAAGCTCGCGATAAACACCCCATGCTACTATCATCCCATAATCTCATCCAATTATGCTCTGGTTTTATTCTGATAGATCTACTTGATACCATAAAAGTTGTCAGGTCTCGAAGATGAGTGATTGGAGGTTGTCTACACTACCTAATAGCATTTTCTTTTAAAATACGACATGCGTTCAGTTAAATTGTCTAAACTTTGCTAAAATACGAGTAGTTTTTGGTATTGAATCTAAACTAGCTTATCGATTGACGAAAGGTCTAGTGGGTGTTACCTACTGAAATTGACAATAGGAAACAATACTCTAAGATTAATACAGGCAGGTGCTAGATAAGTATATCTCACTATATTTATTGATATAGATACACAAATCGAAAAAAATACTTGCTCAACGGTCATAGTGAATATTTGACAGGCTCGCTTTAATCTTTATATTTACTGTCTGTACCTACTTCATAACTCTGACAGCTCTATCAGCATAATCGATAAGTCAGAGTTGGCTACATTATTGTAATTAAATTAGATATCCTATTACATAAAGTTAATTCAAATTTGTTTACGTTAAATTCTATTGAGCATTAACAGCCGCGTTTGGAATGAGTGTTCATTTATTTCCATAATATGAGAATTAGAAGGCAAAAATACTCTTTCTGTCTGTTTCTCACGCTACACTTCATTGTAAGGAAATTTTTAGGAGCGTAGTGGTTCCCGCCCTACACAAACATGTTAATAGAATCAATCACTTTCAGAACGTTCACAGATGTGACGTACATACGAAGGCTGCGTCAGTTCGCCCCCACATCGCGCCTCTATTTACATGTTTTTCTAATCTACATCCTGATATTGGGTTCATTCGTGACTTGCATTGAGCAGGCACTATTAGCCCGAGCTCCATGGGATTGTCTTAGTGAAGATTAAAACATGTATTTACATAATGCTACAGACAATGCGACGCCCAGAATAAGTTTGTCTTATGAGTTCTGCGAGCTCACGTATTATTTAGAATGAGTGGCTCGTTGCATAGAATGTGTTGTCCGTTGATTATGACTGGTTTTTTTTACACTTACCCATAAAAGTTTCAGAAATTTCTAGAGGACTCTTTCGTTCTTTTAATATTTTCATATTGTATGCTGCTACTACTTTAAAACGTCATTATCATAGTAATCATTTCAATCGAAACATGTCCACTGCTGGATTATAATAGTTCTAGATGATGATCTTTAATCACCAAAACGACCGGTCTGAGCTTTTGTTGTGTTCTCATTGGGTGGTTTTGCTACAATCGTCACACCTGGCACGGGTTGGCGATCGCAGTGAACTTGAACATCCCACTCGGAGGATGCTGCTGCCTATCATCCGGCTAATCTCAAAGTCGCTTTTTACCACAAACACGGGACGAGATGGGGTCGTGCTATTCTTAGTTGGCAACACACGCTTACTCAGTAAAATTTGGTACATACCTATCTAGTCGCAGTAAATAGGACGAAGTCGGACTTATAATATTTAATTAGACATAGATAACAACCTATACTATACATGCAATAGGTAAGAAGGTTTATACCTGCACAATACCCAAATCTTATTGATCTGCTTAAATTCGGTACTGACAACAACAAAAGTTTAGGTAATACAGTTTTATCTATCCAAAAGACAAACACAAGAAATGAATACCTAAAAGTTTTACGTTTAGCATCACGAAAGGTTTCAAACAAAACAAAGGGGACTGAACAACAAAAGTTCGAAGTATTTGCATTCTGCACATCCTGCGAAGGCTTCAGTACAAATAGTAGTGTTGCGAATAATTGTGGCTGAACTCTAGAGTACCCACCTTCATGCTTGGCTACTAACTACTTCAAGCGCAGTGTGGGTTATAAGCATGGTCTAATCATAAGCGCTAGCGGGTTGATTTATTTCTTTTATCTGTATTTACCTTTAACCAGGTTCAACGTCTTAACGCTTAGGTTCAAAAAAGGATTGTCAAGGTCGAAAAGGGAAACCATAGAAAAACATATAATCATCTAGAAATTTGAAGGAATTATATCCTCTGATACGGCGGACGCATTCCTGTATGCTGGTTTAACCAACCATATACGCAACATGAGGGCGGCATGTAATCGCTCGTTATGGAAATCTAACGTGGATGCTTTTGTTCAGCAGTGGACGTCCTGTGGCTGATATGATGATGATGAATAATACGCAAAACAAGGCCAGATATTCGCCTCGAAGCAGTAGTGCCTACACTGTAGACATGATTGTATTCCGGTTAGAAGGACAATGTACTTCTTTTTTTTATTTTTTTTTATTGTTGCCCAGTGGAAATTCTTCATGAACTTCCTTCGCCCCGGGGAAGGGCGAAGGGGTATGCCAGACTCCTACCGGCTAAAACCACTGGGGCGGTCATCTTCGGCACCTAAGGGAGGCTCCAGGTCCTCGTATGATCACACTGGAGCAGGACAATGTACCTAGCTAGTGAAATTACTGGGCATAAGAGACTAAACAACTTGTGTCTCGAGGAGACGAGCGCTGTGTAGTGTTACGCAGCACTAGTCCTGGGTATCATTAAGATTGTTATGAGCAAGCATGACGCTCACCACCAGGCGAATCACTTGCACGCCTCGTCACTGTGTTGTATAAATGTATCCTTGCATACGTCTCTTCATGCTGCTGAAGAGGGGGATTCCTGACGTGATACCGTTAAGACAAAACATATTATCTTTGAGGACCAACGCTCTTCATTAATAAGAAACAAATGCAAGAAGAAGAACATGTTACAGGTTTGTTGCGCTCCTGTGCAAAAAATCGCCGATCTAATGATGAGTTATACTTAGGTGCCAAGTTAGTTATTGCCGTGTGATGCTGGCTACGAATAGCACCAACCCATCTCATCCCGTGAGTGTCGTAAAAGGTGACTAAGGGATTCTACGGAGATCTGCAGCGTCCTTCGAATACATTAACAACTCAACTGCGATCGCCAACCCGCCTGCCAAGCGTGGCGATTGTGCCAAAACCCCCCAATGAGCACACAACACACCGATATCGGTTGTTGTGCCGGTCTTTGAGGGAGGCCTTTGTCAGCCAGCCAGCAGTGGACTTTATCCGGCCGAAATGATGAAGTCAGTTATTTATTACTTAACACCTATTGCAATTCATCGACGTGATGGTCCACTACAGTATTATGCTGTACATTGTTTAAAAAAGGACAGGTACACACGGCTACATATCAAGCTATAATTTCCAGTATAAGCTAACCTCTCATCGTACGGAAAGCCTATGCAATGCGAAATCAGCTTATACTGGAAATATAGTTTGATATGGAGCCGTGTGTGCGATTTGAAAATCGCCTTTACCCGCTAGTGACACGAAATGTACGTAATTTTATTTTAATTAAATAGCCACCAGATAATATGGTTTTTATGATATTAAGTATTTCAAGCATAACTAATAAAATAAACTAGATATAACTATATTATTTTAATTACATATGTTACTTATATTTTTATTATTTTCAGGTTTAACTATAGACTTGTGTAGTAATTAGCTGTTTACGACTAGGTATTATATAACAATAGCTAAAATAATCGCATTATTTCATTATTAATACGTATACGTCTTATTCTTTTATGTATATTACATTTTATAAGAATTCTTCCAGTACAATGACAATTAACATAAGTAAATAAAAAAGTCATTCACATTTACAAAAAGTAATAAAAGCCGCCGCACTGGCTTTCACTTTCAACAAAAAATTATAATTGAATTCAACTAGATTTCACTTTCTGTATTCATAAAAAGACGCTACCAATTCATAATACAGGTAAACATGGAGCTTTGTTACAATTTTTTACTGTCGACAATTGCTACTGTTCCTTTTTCTCGTTCGTTGTTTAATTTTAATACAAAAGGTGAGACTGTGTTTTAGCTTCCGAAGTAAACAAATTCAAATGTCCCTAAAATCGAAAAGAATAGTTAAAGTATTTTTATTTAAGTCTTTAAATGGTTTTGCAGCATTTAAGGCATGTTCTAAGCAAAGGTTTAGAACATACCTAAATAAATAAGAAAATCATGATCCCTACGTTTCTCAGAGAGCACGTTCAGCCGAATATCGACCTACCGATCAGACGTGATCATTGAGTTACGAAGGTCATAATTATACAGTCCTTACTCATATAGAGTCGCAGGTAGAGTTTGGGCCTTCAAAGTCTAACGCTTGGTCTCATCGTATCAGCCAAAAACTTCCACAGTTGAACAAAAGCTTCCCCCATAAACGACCGTTAACATACTGTAATAAGGTTCAAACTCTTTGGAGAAAAATCCTAGCCACTTAGAATTTAAACCTATTATTTGAAATAAGTAAGTGAGAACGTTTTGACAGACATAATACAGGATTCGGGCGTGATAATTGTATTAGCTTCTGACCAGTAAATATATCAAGAAATATAATCATTGTAATCCCGAAGTTTATATGCGGGTCGTTTTCGCGTACCATCCTACCACCATACAGCTTTCACTGACTCGTTACAATACCGTTTGCCATAATTTTTGGGGGAATTTCACAATACTCACCACGCTTGGCAGGGTTGCGCGGGTTGGTGAGCGCAGAATGGTTGCATTTCCACAGAGTGGATGCTACTGCCCATCCCTCTGGTTAAGAGTTCCTTAGTTGCTTTTTACGGCGGTGTACTGGTGGTCATTGGAAACGTGGCCTTCTCGGGCGTTGATTTTTTCATTTTACTGACTAATAGTTATTGGATTCCTCAAACTTAGTTGTATCAAAAATTTTGGCGGCTCACTCAAAATTTCAATTTAAACATTTTAAACGCTTGCTTGACTGGACTATAATACATGTACCTACTAAATAAAATATTTGTTTTTCCAGATCCGCTGGCCTCATGCGTTAAGACCACACGTCACGAAGCCGTTTGCGCTGGGATGTGTGCCTATAAAGCAAGAGTTTTTAGTTACTGCCCATTCAAGCTAAGTTTGCTCTTGGGTCAGAATGGTCCCGGTTCAGACCTCTATCCAGACGTATGGTAATGGTGCAGGTAGATCGACATGACGTCATTATGCGACCCGGGTTTTGAAGCGTATGTTTGTGTTAGCTTATATAAGTTTGTTTCTGTAAACAAACAATGTTCAGTATGGTTTCCGGTAAAGAATATACCACCCCTTTATACTTATGGGTGTTATAAAAGGCAACTAAGGTTTGACATCAAGAGGATGGGCGGCAGCATCCTCCTATGCGCTAATAACGCTCATAACAACATACGAGGCGATCAAAATGCGATCATCAATCCATATTGATTACGGCAATATCCTCTATGATAGCTCATTACAGTGAAGATTAGGAGACCCATGCTCAGCGTTGGACATTTACTGGCTGATGTGAGTGATGTTATTTTTCTGTAAACAAATATATGATGACTTAACTAAATAAAATAACTATCACGCTTTTATCTTTTCAAAAGACAGGTGGAATTAAAGGTATTGTTTAACGGCTTCACTTAAGATCTTCAAGGTGAATTCACATACGATAGCGACCGCAACTATCTCAATTTCTCAACAACGATAATGCAAGTAAAACGCTAAATGAGAATGTTTCCAACAGATTACGTATATTTATACATAATCTCCTTTCAATTTGGGATTTCAGGAATTACCAAATACCTCAGAGAGACCATTTTGGTTTGAAGTCTCGCTTACTACGTATTAATAGACTTTACAAAGCAAATCTGCTACTCAAAAGTAGGTACTTTCTTCAGTAGGTAAACATAGGTTGGACGTAAATGAAGTAACTTGTCGCTTTCTAGGTTACCCAGTCTTGGATCTTTGATAAGGTAAGTATGTTAAGGAAATGCTATGCAAATACAACTGCCATTCGGGAATGTATGGCTCATATTTTTTCTATAATAATTAATATTGCATTAACCGGCGTGTTAATAAACGCTGAAATAACGTAATACGTTCACCATCATCATCATATTAGCCAAAGGACAAATCCCTTAGGTACAGATTTCCACAACGAGCGGTTACATGCCGCCCGCATCCAACGACTCCCAGCGACCTTCACCAGGTCGTCCGTCCACTTTGTTGGAGGTCCTCCAGCGCTGCGATTTCCGGTGCGCGGTCTCCACTCGGGAACCTTTTTATCCCTTTGTTAAATAGGTTATGAACATTGATTGAAGGTTTACAATTTGGTATGATAGTAACTGGTGGCCTACTCAAAGCCCTGCCTGCAGTGCCCTACATGCAGTAGGATCTCTGCCGGATTGTATAGTCTGAATGTTTGCAGAGCCGATAATTATCGATATTTATTATAGGACGGACCGAATGTAGGTCGTAGCAGAGGTATCGGGAAGAGATTTAAATAAAAATATAACGTGTCTGTATACTTATCTCTCTATTCACATAAATTATTAGTGTATCACAAGACGGACAGTCAAGATATAACTTCTGAAAAAACCGTGGCATTACTTAACGGCACCATTGGTGCAGTGGCTGATACAGTCGGCTGCTTCGTAGCGGGGCGTGGGTTCGATTCCCGCACGGAACAAATATTTTTATGATCTACAGGTAGTTATTCCGGGTCTGGGTGTATTGGAACTTATGTCTTTAAACGCACCCACGACACAGGAGAAATCCTAGTATGGGGCAAAGTTTTATAAAAAAATAAAAATAAATCGTCATTGTCAACCAGTTGGTTAATGAGATAACCAACCTAAATAACACAGTACCTACTATTGGAACTATAGGTACCTATCAGATATAAAATACCTACCGTTCGTTTGTATCTTATTGTTATCAGAGATCACAATAAAATAAATAGGTATATTTGTACAATAAAAGTCCTAGGTAGGTATATCTTTTTAAAGTTGCAGGTTTATGATAATTAATATCAATTTTTATGTTGATAAGCTAAGCAGATGCAGTTTAAGTCGTCAATGCAAAAACTAATCTCGTCAAGAGTCATTAATGTTGTAACAATAAAAGAAAAATAAAATAGACTGCCAGACTAATTAAGAATAAGTTCTGTACTGTACAGTAGGTACCTAGCGGAATAAATATACCTATGTATCTTAGAATTTTATTTAGTTTATAAGGTATACCTCTAGTACCTTTTTTATTAGTCACCTGGTGGAAATTCATTGTAATGAACCTCCTGCGGCCGGGGAAGGGCGAAGGTGCATGGCGGACTCCTATTTTTTTATGACAATAGAGCCATTGGTGCCAGGAGATGACTGTAAAGCGGTCACTACCTCTAGCGGTGGGTAGGCGACTGTAAAAACGCCGCCACCCAGGCAAATCTCGGGGGGGGGGGGGGGGGGGGGGTTGTTAAGGATCCTTCCGAAGCCTCACTATGCGCTGTGCTGCGCACCGCCTTCGCGAGGGTCACTACGGTGTGAGCACGCAAATTGCCCAGGCCTACCGACGACGGGGGGAGGGGGGGCTCAAGTATATTAGACATGGGCACTGGGGTGGTTGTTATCCTGGCACCGTGTCCTCCGTCTTCGAGCGGGATCGGCCCTCTTCCGATCTCGGTCTGCGGTCGGTCACAGAATGAGACCACGGCACTCCAATTTTCATGATATGCCAACATAGCCACTATGACACTACTGCCAGCACAGAGATGGCCGACTTCAAGCTATGTTGTGCGGAAGCCTGGTCGTTATCACAGTGGTGACACGATACCGCCGTGACCTCGAGGTGGATTAGTGATAGCAGTATGTTGTTATTACCACACTGGGGGATGCTGCTGCCCATGCTCTTGATATCAACCCTTAGTAACTTTTTACGACTCCCATGGATCGAGGGGTGTGGTCTATTCTTTTCTGGGAACCACTGGGCTATTCTTTAAGATAACGTAGCTAAAACAGTTTTTATAATAACCTATACAAATATGGGGAAACAAAAAGTGCCTTGACAAATACAAAAAAAATCCTAGGCTTACACTATTTCTATCGCAATTTATAAGAAAACCCATAGAAATGGTTTGTCTGTTCCATGTAAATTATGCAAGTGTCTACTTGACTTGAAGGGTATGTCGAAAATAACCAAGTCCGATGGCGTGTCCCAGCCCCATGAACTCGAGATGAAATATTGTTTCACCCAAAAAACACGACATACAATTTTTCTGCCTTTTCTGTAACTATGGTTTAGACTCACGCGATTCTCACCTTAATGACAAAATATAGTGTATATTTTTAAATATGATTTCCTTATTGCATTGTAGCTCAAATAAATGTAGAAAATTAGTAAGGTTTTTTGGGTAGGTAGAATTAAAGTTTAAGTTATTTGTATAATTTATCTACATCTTATTTATTTATTATATTCTTTATTGTACACCAGTTATTAAAAAGTACAATCAAAAGTAACACTTGGAATATAGAGTACAATGGGCAGCCTTATCGTACACGGCGATTTCTTCCAGGCAACCTTTTAATTTAAAGGCTACATTTTAATGTAAGTTAAATAATTAGTTTTCGTACGTTTTGCTACTAACAAAATACTAACAGATTAAGACTGTAATGTTTTCTTTATAACATAAGTATAATTATGTACCTATCAATTAAAATGTTTGAGACAAGGGCTAACTAAACTAACATTTGTAGAAAGAAGAATTTCAAGAATCAGAATCGGTGCACAACGAAAGGGATTTGCATCATAATTCACATCTCATCATCATCATATCAGCCAAAGGACGTCCATTTGTAAACAAAAGCCTCCCCCACAGATTTCCACAACGAGCGGTTACATGCCACCCGTATCCACCGCCTCCCAGCGAACTTCACCAGGTCGTCTGTCCACCTCGTTGGAGGTCGTCCCACTGCGCTTTCCGGTGCGCGGTCTCCACTCGAGAACCTTTCTACCCCCAGGGCCATCAGTTCTACGAGCAAAGTGCCCCGGCCATTGCCACTTCAGTTTACTAATTCCTTTTAGCTATGTCGGCAACTTTAATAACTATTCTACGTATCTCCTCATTTATGATTCGATCTCGTAGAGAAATACCAAGCATAGCTCTTTCCATAGCTCACTGAGTGACCTTGATCTTTCTTATGAGGCTCATAGTGAGTGACCACGTCCCTGTTCCATATGACATCACGGTCATCTCTAAACATCAAAATAGCACATAGAACTACCATTTACGATTTGGATTTGTCTCAGTATTTTACGCTACAGCTAGGGCTACTACTACAGAACTACTTGCTGTGTCTTCTAACCTGAAATATTTTTTGGCATGAAACAAATCTCGTTGGCCCTTCAACACCTCGGGCCCGTAGGCTCTAGCATATTTAATATTAATAAAATGTATTACATTAGCCATAATTGTGTCTTTATTGAATATTATGCTTATTTTCACTCAAACTTGTAGTAGAACATACATACGAATATATTCGTACAAAAATATCAAACTCGCTGCGAAAGAGGACACGAGCAAAGCGAAACTATCCCCTTCTTATACAAATTTCACGAACACTCGGGTCCAATACATTTTGCATGAAGCTCTGTAGGAAACATGGTAGGTATCGTCCTCTGAACAGAGTTGGGTTTATAACAATTTTTTATATGAAACGAGTTTCCATTTTGTTTGGCTACGCCAACGTTATTTGTGTTGACATGCTTCGGCATCTAAATATTTGGCAGATGTAAATAAAACTTACCTATGTAGATAAATTTAAAATGATGTTTTATAGCATTAATGTTTTTTTTTTTATTATAAGTCTATCTCTATTACTTACAATGCATTTAATAATTTAATAATTAAAAGAAGTTAAATAGTTATACGCTCGATAGAGTAGTACTTTCACTATTATAACGACTAGGTATCTACATAGGGTTTTTTATGTACATATAGTTTTAATAAATAAAGATATGATATATTTTATTTTTATCCTTTGTACCTACTTTTAGACCATAAGTCGTGAGGGTTTTCCCACGTGGGTGCTGCAACAAAGTAGCTTAGTATTATTCTAAAAGCATGACGTGTTGTCTGGATTAAGAATATAGGACCACTATATCTCGTCACGCAGATGTCGTAAAGGCGACTAAAGGACTCCAAACCAGAGAGATGAACAGCACCGTCCCTTCTGTGGAACAGCACCCATTCTGCGCCTAGCAACCCACCTGCCAAGTATGGTGAGTACTGGCAAGTACTTACCCCCAAAAATGACGACACAATTGTGGAAGGCCTTTGTTCAGCAGTGGACGTCTTTTCGCTGATATGATGATGATGATGATGCTAAGCATGACATAATCCCTTAGTCAATTTTTACGACACCCACAGGTTTTCACCCTATTCTTTGTCAATACCTACACGGCTTTCATACTTAGCCCTTAAGGGCTAAACTGAATTAGTTACATACTTACTAAGGCTATATAAGTTTAATTGGTTCCAATATACCCGCTGTAATGAACTAATGAAATTATTTATTAATTGAGAGTAAATTTGAACAGTTTGATGTAAACAGCAACTTTGGACCTTTGCCAATAATATCATCACTCACTGAAAAAACTAATAAGTAACAAAATAGGAATCGTAATAAAAATCAATATTATCAATCGTAATATAACATTACACAACACACACAACAAAAGGGCGGTCTTATCGCACTCGGCGATTTCTGCCAGACAACCTTGGGATGGACAGATTTACTAGTAAAAAGAAAGGGGTAGTTTGCGGTGTAACAATAAATTATAACTTAATACATACTTAACTAAAGATAGTGCCCTTTACTAGTTTTTTTAAATGTTGCCAGGGACTTAGCATGTCTAATTGATAAAGTCAAAGCATTTAATTTCAAATAAACCAAATATTGGCACTTATGAAACGTCAGAATCTAAGTTGCACGGTTTCAAATAGTTGGTCTCGTGGAGAAGAGCCGGCAAGAAACTCCATGGATACTCTTTTAAAATGATTGAGGATACAATGTCGATTAATACAAAATATTGTAAAATATATAGGTACCGAGAAAAATGTAGGTCAATATGTTAAGACAATAATATAATAATAATAGTTTATTTGCCGTGGCAGTTAACTGCTGACCAGTCCCAACAGACGGCACTCGTTCACGAGCATGACGCATGCATCAGCATCGCTTAGCTCAACCATATTGTAGGGAACTGAACACTGACCTGATACACGACGCCACCGTCAGCAAGACATTTTAGTAAGCATGACAGACCAATACAGCCAGGCAAAAGACAACCAACATAAATAATATAAATAACGTTGATGGCCACATGATGCTCACACATTTACAGTTTTGTATGAATATTATAATCTAATGTTAAATGAACAATATTAACATTAACTAATGTTCAATCAATGCTATAATATTAAATATAAGTAAATAACATAAAAAATTAGAATTTTAAATTAATCAACTCCAATGTCAAGTTATAACATAAGATAAAAAAATGAAAATCGACTTATTAGCTATATATATGATATTAGCATTCCATAATATTACTACAGAACAACAAGAAATGATTCTTGCCCAATTAG
Source organism: Diloba caeruleocephala (assembly GCA_947459985.1). Taxonomy (NCBI): domain Eukaryota; kingdom Metazoa; phylum Arthropoda; class Insecta; order Lepidoptera; family Noctuidae; genus Diloba; species Diloba caeruleocephala. The sequence goes on along the minus strand of OX381617.1, from coordinate 16,705,493 downwards.
CTATAACCCACACACTACTATTTAGCTTAAATTTTGAAATACCTACCTACTGCGATGAAACTTGATACCGCGCGAGCGAGACTAATAAAAATTCTCAACGGATCCCAACGGTCTAGACACGGTTAGTTTTAAAAACTAGCGGCTGCACAGGAGCGCGTACGTCGGATGCGGCCAAGCAACGTACAAAGCCGTGAATGGACGCGTATCGCTGACTTGAATTACTAATATCGTTGTGCTGTGGCGCCGAACGTGCCGTCGGATGTGGGAATTAGAATAAATGTTATTAAATGATGAGTTTATTTTCTTCTTACCTATAAATATTGTTTCAATATAACACCTATCTAATATTTTATATCAAACCTGACTTACCTATATACCTACTTAGATATCTAAGAGAAGATTTACCAAATACCTAGTGGCACCCACCTACTGTATGGCTGAGCGAGGTCTTTCTAGTCACACAGTAGGTAGTTATATCTGGTATAGATCAAAAATACGTTATTGTTGACATAACACATCCCTAGTTAAGATACTAAATGTAAGTATAGCTTTCTAAATGCCGTCTGGTCCCGGCAGTTCTATGTGGTTCCCTGCAAATACCTAATAGATAAACCTCCACCCAGGAATCAAAACTCAAAAGAGTTGATATCAAGAGCTAATAACAACATACTGTGATCACCAATCCGCCTGCAAGCGTGGTAGTTATGGCAATATTCCCTGTGACGGGTCAATGTAGTGATTAATGGGAGGCCTACCTGTGTACGATCACTTACGAGCTGATATGTGTGTGAGATATCTTTTTAATTATATTTTTATTTACCCGATGGAAATACATCATTGTAGGATCCTTTACAATCCCCCCGGGGGAATGATCGCTTTACAGTCACCGTCTCAGAGATGTGCCTATAGGCATGGCACCAGTGGGCGGCTCTAGTGAGATCATACGAGGACCTGGAGCCCGCCTTAGATGCCGAAGATAACCGCCCAGTGGTTTTAGCCGGTAGGAGTCCGGCATGCCCCTCCGTCTTTTCACGCGGCGGAGGAAGTTCATGTAGAATTTCCAGTGGGCCCAATAAAAAAAAGGTATTTCCTCCACCCCGGGTAGGACGGAGAGACATGCCTCCTACCGGCTAAAACCACCGAAGGGATAATTTTCGTTACCGAAGGGGGCTCCAGGTCCTCGATATAGTCACACTAGAACTGCCCATTAGTGCCACGCTCTTAAGCATATCTCAGGGTAGATGACTGTAAAATGTTCACCTCCTCAACGGAGGGGAAGTGACAGTAAAAAGGCTGTCCCTCAAGCATATCTCGGAGGTAAAGGATCCCCTGAAGCCTCGCTATTTGCTGTGTTCCGCACACGTGCCACCCGCACGTCAACACATGCGCGCCGCAGTCCCCGGGGGAGTCGCTCGGTATAAGCAAGCAGACTCCCTAATCTGCACGCCCGTGACCCCGGAGGCCCCCTGCCATAAACGATGGTACGGGGCTCAGGCGTGTTGGACCTGACCACTGGGGTGGTTGCTATCCCGGCGCCGTCTGGTCTTTCTCTGTGCGGATCGGCCCTCTTCCGATCCCGCTCTGCGGTCTCCTTCTCGATCATGCTCCACAGAAGAAGACCACTGCACTCCAATTTTCGTGCTCTTGTGTGGGAGTCACCTAACAGCTAAAATCATGGCTTTTTTCGGTAGGTACTGACCTTAATTAAAAACGCATATAAAGTTCCAATTTATCACCTTAGTTACGATCGGAAATATACGCCAACCTAAAAACGATGCAGCGGCTACGGATCCACATATGGATATTTGTTCTTACTTTGCATATTTGTGTTTGCATAGTGCAATGATATCCTCGATGAAGTAGAACGGAGATAGGCATTCATTTGTTGTATTAATGTATGTTGTATCTTATGTGCAATTCATCTCTGTAAACGCACCCACGACACAGGAGAAATCCTAGTGTGGGATAACGTTTAAAAAAAATGTTTTCGCAACAAGGCAAGCCTGTCACAGCCTTACAAAAAGGAGTTGTTTTTGTAAATAACATTGTATTCTTTGAGATCATGGAACTAAGACGTTTTCCTCTTGTTTGTTTCCTACTTCATCACGCGTAATATATCTAATACAGGATTAGTGGTGGGTTTACCGATAAACAACGCTGTGGCGTCTGAGACCCAGTGTCATAACTATGTAAATGCATACTTGTTTCCTAGTAACTCTATGATATTTTTGCGAAAAATAAACAGTAAAAGAATGTAGTTTCTTAATTAAAGTCACTTTTGGTATTAAAAATAGCACCTGCTGTATAGCGCAGATAGCTTTAGGTTTTGCTTACTATTTGTATTCAACAAATTACTAGTAGATAATTAATACTATCATTTCGGCCAAATAAAGTCCACCGACCGATCTGGGCTTGTGTTGTGTGCTCATTGAGGGGTTTTGCCATAATCGCCAAGCTTCGGGGCGGGTTGTAATTAATGCACTCGAAGGACGCTGCTGCCCATCTTCTGACTTATCCCATAGTTGCCTTTTACGACACCCACGGGATGAGATGGGGTGGTGCTATTTTTAGTAGGCACTACACGGGCAAAGGTAAAATATAACAATTCCCACTATTCAACCATAACGATTTCCATCAAATCGCCGGTAACCTCAATAACACAACCTATGTCCAGCAGTGGACGTCTTTCATCTGAAATATGATGATGATGAAGGATATTACAAATTCGTAAAACTCTACCTGTCCCGTGAGATAGAAGAAGCAAAAATACACGCTATATAAAAAGTTTTCGATTAGTACAAAAATCTGTACAAGCATGATTTTTAAAATTTAAAGTTAGTTAATTTCTCAGAACGTCGATTTAGATACAAATGTTTGAATTCATGAATTTTAATAGACTCGTGCTCGGACAATTTCAACTAGAGATAATAGGTACTTCGAAGTTTCTTGTCTTAGGTAATCTTCATTAGTACTTATTATTACGGCACGGTTGGTGCAGTGGTTGACACAGTCGGCTGCTGCGCTGCGGGTTGCGGGTTCGATTCCCGCACGGAGCAAATATTTGTATGATCTGCAGGTAGTTAGTTCGGTCTGGGTGTATAGTGTGTGGAATTTATGTCTGCAAATGCACCCACGACACAGGAGAAATCCTAGAGTGGGGCAATGTTTTTTTTAAAGAAAAATAAAATTACGAGTATAAAAATATTTCGTTAACTTAAACATAGTAACATACGGGCAATGAGAATAGTTTTGAGTTGATAATAAATTTTGTGATACAATCATACGGATGGACAGCGTTCGAACATAATTCAAGACAGCAGACAAAGTTGCTTCAAACGAAATCTTGTTTATAGATACGACTTTCAGAGACTAGGAGAAATTACTTTAATTAAATTAAGAATTTTATTGATACAGTCGCTTAGCGATGTTGGTATTTGAGACTGCGGGGACTTTTGGCAACGGTCCTTTTCGTGGCAAGTTATCGCGGGCCGTTTGCCCGGCTGCGCCCCAGCGCCGAGGATTGGCTCGATATTTCACATCTTGGGAACGTTAAGAGACCACACACGATGATTTGTTTACGCTGTGTGAATTGGTTTCACGTTGTTTTTCCACCATATTCGCAGTTATGGATTTTCCATAAAATAAAATGTTAGTATTTATGGCTACAACTACTTTTAGTTGCTAAGCATTTCGAATATTAATAACAGATATCAAGATTTGTAATACAGTTACGCTATCGTAAGTTAATTGTTCGGGAATAAATTAAAGTAAAGCTTTAAATTAACGGTTACACAAGACTAAATTTAGAATACCTACTGTAGGAAGAAATCAACAAGCAATCCAACTCCAGACACCGTCTCAAGACGTAATATTACAAATATATGACACGCAATATGTAATCAAAATTCTCAAGCCGGATTACGTATTTTTTCATCCGACATTCGCGAAAAAGTATACAAAAATAATACAAACATAGCTGAAACATGACGGCGAATTGCTTGTCGTTGTTCCCTTACAAATTGGGCGCCTGTCGCCGTCTTCCAGTCTCATATTGGCCGATATTACACTCTCGAATTGCGCCTATACCTACTTTCCCAACATATTGATGTACACATGTGGATATATACTTACAGTATGCTGTGTTTACATCTTAGCGTTGATATTTGTCCCGGAACAAACTTTATCCGTGACGTATTGTGACAAAAACGTGTTACACTTGATATAAGAAAGTTGATCATGTTATCGGAAAGTTCTGTCTTAGTTTCCCCCTGCTTTATTAGAAAAATATACAAAGCATATAGAAGCTGTGTTAGTGAAGGTATGGTTTCAGTGAGTTCTCAAAGATTTCTCCGTATATTTGTTCGCATACACTTCCTTGTATTTGTGCCAACATAATATATTGACCGTACGAGAAAAATTACCTCTAGCTTTTTTAAATCACATAATTATGTATAGATAAAAATAGGTTTTATTGAAGACTAGCTGGGACCCGTGGTTTCACCCGCGTTTAATTTAAAGGAAATTTAGAGTAGTCTTCGACATAGACACTTGACATAAAATAAATATATTGGATTTAAAGGGTTTTCTTTTTTACGCGGAACCCTAATTATTTTTCTAAAATAAAAGTAGCCTAAGTTATTCCTTATAACATCAGCTATCTGCCAGTGAAAATCCCGTCAAAATCGGTTCAGCCGTTTCGGATATTACCCGGAACAAACAGACAGACAGACAGACGGACAGACAGACAGAAAGACAAAAATTGAAAAAAATTAAAATTGTTTTTTGTTATATGTAACGTACATACTTTCATATGCATTTAGTAAAAAGCTGTTATTTTGACATGACAAACAGACACTTCAATTTTATTTATTTGTATAGATAATTTCAAGTGTTTAGTCTAATCCTAATCTAAGCACCAACAACGAACGACTGTTAAACATAGAATTAGCAAAAGAATATTTAGTTTCAATCAAACTTTTTAAGAACATAAATAAACCTTTCTTTCTGCCAACATGGAGTTTTATTTTCTCTGTGTATGTGAGCGAATGATTTCAGATTTCACCGTTGTACTGAGCGGACTGCGGAATTGGCCAGACTAAAATAACGAACGGACGTGCTCTGAAACTGTAAGGAATTATTTTTAAGTTCGCCCACTGTAGCGAATACACTAACAAAGATGTCGGAACTAACAGAAAATACTGCAGACACATGCTACACACAGCCGCTGAAATGTCTGTACTCGTACGAAGACTTCTATATGTAAAATTGTATAGATCTCACAACATTTACTACGAGGAAGCCACCGTTAAACGTCTATACTGTAGATGTATACCTTGTGATGAATGTAGCGGGAAGGTGTTGATTAAAATAATTAGGGTAGATAAAATCCACTGCAGCGCTATTTAAAAGCTACATACCTCACTGAAGGCAATCCATTTTCAAATACAGCTTTGTATTTTAGTATAGGAAAACATTCAAACCTATAGGTTAGAAAAAAAGTAAAGTTCTTGTTCTTTCATAATTTGTATGACAACCTTTTTAGAATACCTAACCTTCACGCGTCTTTAGGCACTAAAAGTAAAATATGTTTGAACAAAGGTAAATTGACTGTTTATTAAAATTTTGGAACTGTTTTCTGTCAGTGCTTGGAAAATTCAAGTGCATTTTCTTGACGTACATTTATACCCAGTAATTGTGTATATTGTGTTGTATTTACAACTTACAACATGTAATAAAGAGATATATATATTTATATTATGTACCAAGTGGTTAATCGATTACGAAATTATTTATAATGATATGATATATGAATGATATATGGTACTGATCATACGAGGACCTGGAGGCAGTAAGGTGCCGAAGATGAGCGCCCCAGTGGTTTTAGCCGGTAGGACTCCGGCATGCCCGTTCGTCCTTCCCTGGGGTGGAGGAAGTTCATGAAGAATTTCCACTGGGTCAATAAAAAATATATTAAAAAATACATTTTACCAGGCGCACCTTAAACTATAGTGCCAGTGTTGACCTAAATTCTTCGGGATAATAAAAGATACTTACTAGCTATTTTATTATTGTTTATACCTACTGCCCGATCCGATTACTCAATATTCATACTGGGCGGGCGTTATAAAAATGTCGTAGATAATCACTTAGTGCATGACATATACACAAGAGAGACAAACTTATAAACCAAAGCCTTCTCTGAATACCTACTATTCGTACACACAAAATAAGTATTAAAGAAAAACAATATAACTATCTAGTGCACAGCATGTAGTTTTATAGAATTTATACACATATATATACAGTGCTATAACATCTTGTTCGTTTAATAGCTGCTCCCATATAATCGCAAAATTCTTAAATGAACCATGTAACAACGATTTGTAAATATAAGCCATAAATAACAATCTCAACAGCAATTAATTATCAATTCAACAAAAAATAAAACCATAGTTTGTTAATACACAAACTATACAAATAAATAAAATTGAAGTGTCCGTTTGTAATGACAAAATAACAGTTTTTTACTAAATGCATATGAAAGTATATACGGTACTTATAGGATATAGGACCTTTTATTTTTATTTTGTCAGTCTGTATGTTTGTTCCAGCTCATCTCCCAAACGGCTGGACCAATTTTGACGGAACTTTCACTGGCAGATAGGTGATGTTATAAGAATTTCTTCATTTTAGAATAAGAATGAGGGATCCGGGCAAAAAATAATTAAACCCATGAAATCTAATATATAAGTATACTCGTTTGTGTATCGGTCGAAGTACATAGGTACTCTAAATTATTTAAAAATAATCCGACTTATTTTAAATTAAACGGCAGGTGAAACCGCCGGGCACAGCTAGTACTCAAATAAAATAAATGAAGACATAATGATAATAAATTCTAATTAGCAAAGTAGGTATGCGTTTTATTGATCACGAGTAAATTTTAAGATATCAAAGCAATTTTTATGAAATATCATTACTGCTTTTTTAATAATAGATTATGAATATGAAATATGTTAATGTGGTTGGTCATGATTTCATTAGAATTGAATCCGTTAGCACCTGTATAGGATTGCTTTTGAATCTGAGATTAAAAAGTTCATGTAGGTATGTAAATCAACATAAGAAAATATTTAGTTAGAAACCTTAACTATACTTATAAACATTTTAGATAGAGATCTGGAGATGTAAAGGCTTAATATATAATTTTATCTACTGATTAATGTGCCAAGGTAATATATAATAAGTTGTATATATACATATATAGTTAGTTACCCATGGATTATCCATTTTGGTACCAACATTGTTACATTATCATCATCATATCAGCCATAAAACGTCCACCGCTGAACAAAGGCCTCCCCCACAGGCGACGGGTTACACGTTGTTTCGTAATTTTGGAGGGAATTTGCCAATACTTACCACGCTCGGCAGGCGGGTTAGTGAGCAGAATGTATTGTGATCCGTAGAAGGGACGCTGCTGCCCATTCCTTAGGGTTAGAGTCTCTTAGTCGCCTTTAACAACATTTATGGCAGGAGATGGAGTGTATACTACCTATTCTTTAAAATAATGTCAATAATATATATAGTTACGAACAGTTTATAAAAATATTTATTTTAAAGTCCTATTTTATTCTACTTTAAGAACTCTACCAATCGCTAGCAGCTTCCAGTATTAATTCAACACGAAACAATACAAGGCTACAACATCTTTATGTAGGTAGGTACGTAAGTACATTAACCCATATGTATATGTGAACAAATAAATTTCTCCTCAATCCATTTTACATTTCCTTCGCCCAATCTCTTTGAAGCCAGCTTTACCAAAGCTGCGGTGCCATAGAGGTGCCATCAGCTTCAAATTTGAAATTGGAACGAATGGAACAGCCCCGGTAATGGAACAAGTTAGATGAGAGGGGGCGGGAGGGACGCTCACTCGATCGTCACACTTCGGGCTACGCCAACGTAAAGACGATAAAACTTTGGATTCATCTAGATTTAGATACTTTTGTGGGATATGGAAAAATATTTTGGTCTGAGTTAAATTAGGTATTTATGTGAACTCTAGAATTATAGTGCACACTTATTTGTGACCTTCATATGGCACCGTTAAAGTACGTGCCTACCTAGGCACGTAGTTTTTTCACATAATGTTGATTTCGAGAACAATATTTTCATAAACATTGTAGTGTATGTATCTATGTGTATGATTTAAAAAGAGCAACCATGGAGTTTCTTCTCTGTTTCTCCATAGAAAATCAACATCTTGGAACGCGGCTACTAAAGTCTTGACTAGTCATAAGTATCTATGTAGGTATATAAGTTTTTTTTTTATATAAACGTTGCCCTACACTAGGATTTCTTCTGTGTTGTGGGTGCGTTTACAAACACAAATTCCACACACAATACACCCAGACCCGGAACAACTACCTGCAGATATTTGTTCCGTGCGGAAATCGAACCCGCGACCCGGAGCACAGCAGCCGACTGTATCAGCAAATGCACAAACCGTGCGTCACATAAAAAAACAAAGATTTTTTTATCTTATCTTTAAATGCTGATTTATCTAAGAAAGTAATTTTAAAATTAACTTGATGGTAGTAAGTCCTAAAACTTATCTTCAATAAAAAATCTAGGAAAATCTGGTTTCCAATTATAAATTAAAGAATTATATATAAGACTGTAACTATAAATTAGACTCACCAAGAGTTGATGGTGATAACATTTAGGTAAGTTTCATATTCTGGTCCCGTTGAGTAAGTATAGAGAAATTTAATAAAATCTAAAAAAATATTCAAGTAACACAACATTACGCAAAGTATAGGTTAGTTCGACTAGGTACACGTCCTTTTTTACCTCAACGTATCTACGTTACGCATTACGTGATTAGCTATGCCAATTGTCTGGTTCACGTTTTGCTGATAACTCCTACAAAACGCACAGTTTCTATGTTCGTGCTAAAAATATATATTATCGTTGGAACTGGTTTGATTTATAAGGCCATTTCGTTGAAGATTTCGTATTCCTATTCGATACTCCACATCTATTTATTTATCAACTCAAATGCGACAGTCAGCACAGCATCGGGGTAAGTAATGACAGTTTTTCTATTTATATCATTTATATTAATTAAAACAACTGATAGTATTTTAGTGTTTATTAAGATAATCATCATTTCGGCCGTATAAGGTCCACTGCTAGACACAGGCCTCCACCAAAGATCACCACAACGACCGATATCAGTGTGATGTGTGCTCATTGGGGGTTTTGCCATAATCGCCACGCTTGGCAGGCGGGTTGGCGATCGCAGTTGAGTTGTTAATGTATTCGAAGGACGCTGCTGCCCATCCTCCGTCTAATCCCTTAGTCGTCTTTTATGACACCCACGGGATGAGATGCGTTAAGACAATAACTAAACTCAAATAAGATTAAAAATGGTTTATTGCAAAATAATTGGGCATTGCAGAATACAGCTTAACAATCAATCTAAAATTAGTTCACATAATGCTTAAATACTTCAAAGATTTATCAAAGATACGTCTTTATAACACATATCTTGACTCTATGTAGGGCTGTCTATCTTAAAATACAAAAGGTTATTTTGTATTATCTGTACCCATTCTCGTTCTCATCTATTTTCTCCGTGACTAAGTCTAATAAGTGCAAGCCAACAAAACGAGTCCCGTCTAATAAGAAAACTAATTTGAAAGTTTGGTGGCACAGCAGCGCCGAATGTGTTAAGTTGGCGTCACTCGGTCGAGATACGAACCATCGGTGCAGCGCCACCGTGCGGCGAACGGCTGAACCTTTTCAATTGCTGTTTTTACGACTTAAAGGGCCGTTAGTGTGCGTGAAAGCTTCTACGCACACTTACGCACCAAACGAGTTCAATTTTGTGGGTGTAGTGGAGTTTTTATGTGTTTGTGTTTCGTCCCATGTACAAAGGTTGTACCATTGTCGGTCCTCGGTTGTGTCCCATAGTTGTTATCTATTGGCTAGATAGATGGCACTGGGTGTAACACAAGCAGCCACGCTGCACGCATGGTATAAAATCTGGTATACATTTGAGCACTCACCAAAAGTATTGCTGGCGGTGTTGGCATGTTTTTCACACGTTTCAGTAAACACGTCTGGACAATATTCGGGCTGGGGCACGTGCATGCGACTGGGTACTGGCAACGAATTTAGGCACACGGGGGCACTGTTAGTGTTTAATTAAAACCGTAAAGACGTGCTGGCAACGCGTGGTTTTCTCATAACTGTGATAAATAGCGGCTATTTTTTTTCCACAAAGCAAAAAACCAACCGCGTGGAAATGTGGAGCGAAACTGCACCGGCCATTGTTTAGTTTGCCAATTTATACGGGTCGGTTACACTTGCGACTTTTATTGAAGCATTACCGATAAAAGGAGTCATAATAGGTTTTATAGGTAGATTTTAATGGCGATGTGTTGAACAGATTTCCACTTCGTTCATTGGGTTATGAGAGCGGTTTTCTTAACCTAACTCTTTATAGTACACAATTGCAACAAGTTATCATAATATTTTGTACCTGCTTAATCAGTTAATCAATTTACTATCTTTATGAATTTAAGAAAGAAAGAATTAAGTACTTAATCTCCTCACATTTCATTATTTCATATATTTATTTCAGTAAGATATGCACTAACACGGAAATAAAACTTTCAGGCGCGTAACTTACAGAACGGTGTAGATTTAAAAAGATGTAGAAATTCATATCGTCATCATTTAGATATATCGCTTTTTTGTGACGAAAACCGTTTCTGGCATTCAAATATACATGTAAAAACATAGCCTATGCAAAGATAAGTACCTGAATATTTATATTTTGATAAATGTCATGTCACCTTGAACATAACAGACATCTGACACCTCTTTATTAAGCCTGAAGCAAATAAAAGCAAATACACAATCGATTCTACAAAACGGCTTATCGAAATATCTACTACTCTACCATGTAATAGAACCTACCAAATAATTATTATATAACAATAGGACATTGCAATAATCACTACGAAGATACGGAAATTATAATTATAGAATCGCTTTCAGATAGGTACAAGAAAATTCTATTAGAACTGTCTAATTTCCAATTTCTTCCAATCGATTCCAATCTTGATACTATTCTTGAATGATTTTTCAATCGAGATCTTTTGATTAGCAATTCTCGACAACAATAGGAGGTCTTTATCTTGAACGTTTATCAAGTTTAATATGCGTAGAAAGTTGGCTCTGTTATCAACAGTGGAGAGGTTGCTCCATTTCGTTATCGCGGATTTGCGTTCTGAAATTGTTATTGTGTTAGGTATATGGTGTGTGGAGATTAGGAGAGCTGTACAGAAATTTACTTTTCCGTTTGAGACAGAACTGTTATACTCGTGCTGTAATAAATTATTTGATTTCATAACGCGAATGAGAAATTTGTACAGCAGAGATAAAGAAACAACAGCAGAGATTAGGCAACTAAAGTTTGACTATTCATGAGTGCCTGTAATTGGTTTTATATGAATAAAAATATCTTTATCTTTATCTTTACAAAGCACAATAACAAGTGCATAGTCCACATATTGTCGATAAGTGACAATAGCTTTTGATATTTTGGCAGTCTTGAGCTTTTCACATAATTATAATACTTCATTTTGAAATTATCGCTGTGTAAAGTATATGGTGTGTCGACATAAGGAGAACTGTACAAAAAAATTGATGTCTCGAAAATCCACATAATCTTATTTTTGTTTACTCTAAAATCTGTTTGTTTTTGTAGATAGGATTTTTTAAATCTCCGTCGAACGACCTATATAATTAAACAAATGATGAAAAGGCTGCAAGTAAAAATTTATAGCAGTAGATAGGTAACCTATGGTGTATGGATACACTTACCGCTCCAGTATGATTATTCTCGAGTATCTGACCTCCATCAGAGCCGAAGATGACCGCTCCAGTGCTTATAGCCAATACGAGTACGGTATGCCACCGTCCGTCCTTCCCCGGGGCGGATGAAAAACATGATGTATTTCGGCCAGATAAACTAAAAAAGATACTATTCTCTACCTGTCAATACTCGATCTTAAAAATTTGCTTCGTGGAGACAGCTCTGAAATATTTAACGCGGGTAAATATAACGCAATATTGCGGTATCCAATCATTTTGATATTATTCCACGTCGGTTTACATTTCGTGACCTTGGCCAAATAAAGCCAGGAGATAACAATTTGCATACAAAGTACCCAAACCCACACACACACACAGTCGTAGTATAAATGTCGCTCTACATGCAACCCCTCTTGACATCGTAAGCTACACATAAGTATCTGAAAAATTCGGTTCCCTTGGTTCAGTTTTTATACAAAATTCCTGAGTGAGAAGATATTTAATGTTGAAGGCCACTGGGTGGTTGATCGATTACATTAAGGCACCTAGACTTAGGCAGGGGTACCTCCTCGAATAAAATAGAGCTGAAAGAAGAACTCTCTTAAATGATAGATACCTATTATAAAAAGAAAACTAACTACTAAAATCGCCAAAGTGGGAAGCTTTAACATTGACCTCTCTCTTATTATTTCATATTTTTATTTTATCTTAGAAAAAAAGTATGTAAATAGATACAGTGGAAACTAGAGGCTGAAAGTTTTTTCTATATTTATGGTGGCGAGGCGAGCAAGTCATCCGCCTGGTGGTAAGCGTCAGGCCTGCCCATGGCAGTGATGGTACCGAGGACTAGTCCAGTGATACACCACACAACGCTCGTCACCTCGAGACATACTCTCTTATGCCCAGTAATTTCACTAGTTATGACAACGAGCGAAGGCCGAAACAAACGTGCCTAGAATTCCAAATCAAAAAAGGGATTTTATGAAGGCGAAACAAATTCAAGTTATTCGTTTTGCGGCTACATATAATTTGAAAAAGAACATAAACCACCGCTTTATTCTATATTATTTAAAAGTGTTGAAGCGGCTAGCTTCTTCGGTATGAAATTTACTGTACGAGTACCTTACATACAGTAACCAGAGGAAATTGAATAATTTTAGTTTTGAAAATTAACCGCCAAAGTATTTTTCTTTATCTAGTTAGCTGTCGTCAGCAAAGTCCATTACAATCTATTTAACGTACCTATATGCCTTTCATCATCATCATTAACGGCTGATATCCGAAGGACGTCCGCTGCTGAACAAAGATCTCCCATAGGTTTCCATAACATGCCGCCTGCATCCAACAAATCCCAGCTACCTTCACCAGGTTGTCTGTCACTATTGCTGGAGAGCGTCCCACGCAAAAAACATGTTATATTCTATATAAAACACATGCCTTTATATAGAATATAACAAACTATCATAATCAGATTCAACTGGTATTACTTTTTCAGCATATTCTACAAATAATTGTACAACAACCTATTTTCAACTTTACTCCACCTTTTTCCAGACCTACTGCTAGAGCTAATTTGAAAGTGACGCAGATACCTGCAGCTACGAATATAAATGGACTTATCAATAACATACTCCGACGCACGTATATTGAGGCCATTTACCTTTATTGTAGGTTCAATATAGTGTAATATCGAGCAGCACATGCATGGTCACAGCGGCTATGACGGGACCGACCTCACACCGCAGATGATACACTGCGCCGTTAAATCTTTACAGCCGATGACGTCATTCAATGACTTTTTTCAAAATGATTTACAACCCATAAACCTTCCTCAATAACTGTACCGATTGTTTAACAGTTAACCGCAATATTTAAACCCTTTCTAGGTAAGCAGTTAAGGCCCGTTATTGAGAGCATTTTTTTCAAAACCTTTTTGCTCCAGTTTATTTTATTGTCATTTAAAAACGAGTCAAGGAAGTCGTTAGCTTGCGCAATTATATGCAAAAAAGGGTTATTGATTTTGTTCTGGCGGACAATGATGATTTTTTTAAGAAGAGACAAGATTTTGTGTAGCCTTTTCTTTGGAAACTATTGTTATATAATGTTACGCGCAACATGCTTAAGGTTATGCATAAATCGTAAAATGCAAAACAAAGTTTATGACGGGCACGTAGGCGTGACTTTTGGGACAAATTCAAACTTACGAATGTCAGTTCCATGATGCGTTACAAGTTTTAGCAAAGATTTAAATCTAGGATTTCTTTTTCATATGCAACATGGTGACGAGACTAGGATGACATTCGCTCGGTGGTAAGCGGCTGTTAAGAACATCACTACGCCCGGGGCGACCGCGGGCTGAGTCTGCGGGCGCGGGGGCGCGGTGACATGGGAGCCCGGCCAGCACTCAGCAGACACTGCGTCATCGTCCGCCTTCCGAAGCGCACACCACGTCACTTATTTTACATTTTGATTTGTATATTTCATTGTTGTAACCGTCCTGTGAACCATTAATTACATTACACTATTTGAAGTTACCACTATTTTATTCTTACTACCACCCGTAGGATTACTCACTTCTTTCTAAAGTCATAACAATTGTAACGCTTCCCAGAACTAGACCAGGGGTGCAATTCCCTAAGCTCAGATATCCGTCATCCTTGAATACAGAATTGAAATAACGGTGAAAAACCAATTTGATATTAGTTATGACATAATTGAAGCTAGTTAAGGACACATTGCAGATGGTGAGCCATGAGGAACAATCTTAGCGAACTCGGTTATCACTGTTATTTCAATTCTGTATTCAAGGATGTATGGATGTTTAAGCTTAGAGAATTGCACCCCTGCGTGGCACCACATTGCGCTCGTCACTTCAAGACATATGTAAATTTTATTTACTCTCTTATGGCCAGTAATTTCACTAGCTACAGTGCTCTTCTTACCAGAACACAGCTTGAACAGTACCTACCGCTTGGCGGTGAATATCTGGCACTGGGGTAGTATCTATCTAACCGGCTTCTTGCACTAAGAGCCCTCCCCCCAGTAAGTTTTTTGAAAGGTTATCAATACTAATATCACTACCTACACACTTTTACACATGATCATCATCATACCAGCCAAAAACGGTTTGATATTAATATTATTTCTCCTTGCTGCCGCTGCTGGTCCCAAGTTACTTGAGGTCGGCACAATATGTTTCTAGTCATATTGCAAAGGTTTTGGCTAAAAGGTTTTACAGTTGGCTGCCTGCCTGACACCATACCTCCTTGGGTATGCTAGTGTTGCTGGTTTACTCGCCACTTGCGGGTAGGTAACCCAAGGTGCTTAATGGTACTAACTGGATTCCAAACGCTCTTATTCACCTTCTACGACACCCACTGGATGAGATGGGGTAGCCCCATTTGTGAGCGGAGCTACACAACGTATGTATTAATTTTATTTAGAGTGCGTAAGAATTACGACACTTCGTAATCATCATCAAAAATGTTTAGTTAAAGCAATACTTCGTCTGCTGGGGCCGGCCGGGCCGTGGTCCGCATGGTGTCGGGTTAGCGCGCCACCCAGCGAGGTGCTCACACTATAAGACCACTGCCACATTATGTTTATGTGGCCTTCCGCATGCCCGGCCCAAGCCGTTTAAGCCCCAGCTCGCTGCACGGCAGTCGTCTGTGGCTTTGGACCGTCAACTTACATATCGCACTTGACATTATGTAGTTCCGGCCTACCCTCGTAGGAAAAAACATGATGACGTACGTTTAAAATATAATCCAATTAAAACTAGATATATACTACAAGGAAAAACATAGCTCGTGATCCAAAATTCTCTTTTTAATATCAATACCAATTCACTATTAATAAGTTATACTAAACAAACCGATAAAACAAAAAGTAACATAAAATATACAATTAGGCTCATATTTATTTATAGGGTAGAAAACGTAGTCATTGGGGGACAATATTGCCTAATAATTGGCTATAAAAGGCTACAATTGCACCGCGTTTGCCAAAAAGAAAACTATAATGTCTTGTAATATCGATATAATAAAGAGCAAAATATGTAAGTACTAAATTTCTAGGTATATTGCTATATATTTGTGTGCACCATCGACTACCCCATATTTTGTCCAGTTCAGGTTGTTTGAGAGGAAATCGCCGTGCGCGATACGGCCGCCCATTGTACTCTATAGACTTACGAGGCGCTATATTCTGACTATATATATATACTAGCTGGGACCCGCGGTTTCACCCGCGTTTAATTTAAAAGAAATTTAGAGTACTTCGACATAGACACTTGACATAGAATATATATATTGGATTTCAAGGGTTTTATTTTTTTACGCGGAACCCTAATTATTTTTCTAAAATAAAAGTAGCCTAAGTTATTCCTTATAACATCAGCTATCTGCCAGTGAAGGTCCCGTCAAAATCGGTCCAGCCGTTTCGGAGATTACCCGGAACAAACAGACAGACAGACGGACAGACAGACCGACAAAAAAAAAAAAATAGTGTTTTTGTTATATGTAACGTACATACTTTCATATGCATTTAGTAAAAAGCTGTTATTTTGACATTACAAACAGACACTTCAATTTTATTTATTTTATACCACACGAATTAATATGTATTTACATTAAATTATCGTCATCATATCAGCCAAATATAATTAATATCCTATGGATTATTTTAGGTAGAATTTTACAGTACTCACCATACTTGGCAGGCGGGTTGGTGAGCGCAGTAGGTACCTATAGCTACTGTTCCATAGGAGTGATGCTGCTGGTCGTTCCTCTGGTTTAGAGTACCTTAGTCACCTTTACGATATCCACGGAAGGAGATGGAGTGGTGCTATATTGTAAATCTGGACATCACACGGAGATGTTAAATACTTAAAGGAAATAAATATAAGTAGGTATAAAGATGAAGTCAGGCAAACTACCCAAGACAAGCTGACATAAATTTACTCACACAAATTTGTATACGAGGATCGAGATCATAGCCATCCAGCCCAATCCAGTCCAGAATCCAGGAAAGCCAAATGGAAAGTTTCATAAAAAAACTATTAAAAGGGGCCTCTTTTAAAATCAAAATCGATTATTTTGGCGATAGGGACGTATTGCGGAGGGTAAGGTCTTTTCTTCATATGTTGTTTGCCTACCTTTAAACCAATTGTACCTACGTGTACTGTTTTTTATAGTATAGCTGCAAACAGATTTTGACTGTACCTTTACGGAGCTGTTAATAATTTGTAAACTATCATTTGTAAATAAATACACAATAAAGAATAAATCCTCGGTGTGAGTTTTTTCGGAATTTCTACTCAGAGGCTGTCATATATCGCTAAAGGCCCTCCGTCAGTCCTAAGTGTTAGGACCCAATTACTGAAGAATCGATTAAACTAAATATAATTCATTAAACGTTTACTACTGCGCAAGAGCCTCCTCAAAGACTGGTATAATAAACAATCTTGAGTTGATTAAATAACACCATAATCACCAAGCTCTGTAAACTTACTTATTATATATTTATTTATATACGTATATGCAGATTATGTATATATTTGTATGATATAAGGTTTTCTTTTTAAATTTAGTTATTATTTAATTGTAACTCTAATTTCATACTACATACTTATGACTTTGCCCTCTTATATGACACAATGACTCTATCACTCAAAGGTTTTGCTGGTAGAAAACTGAATTCTAAGTTAAGCTCGCCTTTGAACATAAAAGTATATGTTTATTGTTTAAATTAAAATATTTGTGCACAATTAAGAATAAATAAGAAGAGTGCCATGCAGGAGTAGTCGCATCACAATTGTAATGAGCATGCGGGCCGCTTCTTCACTACGTAGTATAAAAACATAGCTCTCTGATATATAGAAATTAAATATAATTAATGTAAATATATAAAAATAATAGTTAATAAAAATGTGGTCTACAATTTCCTTAGGATTAAAAGTCACTTTAGGCTGCGTTACACGAAGAACGTTGTTATTTTTGGTAAGTAGGTCATACTTAGGGATTACAAGTTGTTATACCTACTGAAATTTACTTTTCAGGGCAGAATCATGTTTGTCTAGGCACTGTATTTAAAGGAACTTGTCAGGATGATTTAAAAAAAAAACAGTGGCCCTCAAACATGGACAAGACGATAGTCATGCTAAACGCCCGTGTCGTGCCTTTCCCAATATTCGTTGTGAACTCAGTTCTCAAAGTTGTTGGCAAGTATGTCCGCAACGCCTTTTCGTCATCAATACCGCAACGTCTCAAGACCATGTCTTTAACCAGTGTATGTTACCAGTGTTGACATGTGATACGCAAACGTGCTCACTCACAATGGGGGGGCCCACAAGAAAGCTCAAGGTTACTCAGCGAGATATGGAGAGAGCAATGCTTGGTATTTCTTTACGAGATCGAATCAGGAATGAGGAGATCCTTATAAGAACTAAAGTTGACGTAGCGGTAAGAACGAGCAAGCTGAAGTAGAAAGGGCACATAGTTCGTAGGATTGATGAGCGTTGGGGCGGAAAGGTTCTCGAGTGGAGACCCGCATCGGAAAACGCAGCGTGGGACGACCTAGTAAAGATAGCTGTGAGTCGTTAGATGTCGGCAGCATGTAACTGGTCGTTCTGAAAATCCTATGTGGGAGGCCTTTGTTCAGCAGTGGACGTCCTTTGGCTGATGCGAGATTCATCTGAGAATATTATAACCACGCCAGAGGCCACGGCACAATGTCACCATTGTGATAGCGACCAGTACACCGCACAGCACACGCTCGAGGCGTGCCCTGCGTGGGCCGCCGAGCGGCGGATCCTGGTCAATCGGATCGGGCAAGATCTCTCTCTGCCAGCAGTAGTGTCGGCTATGTTGGCAGAGCACGAAAACTGGAATGCAGTGGTCTCCTTCTGTGAGAGCGTCATGCTCCAGAAGGAGACTGCAGAGCGGGATCGGGAGAGGGCCGATCCCGCTCGAAGAAGAAGGAGACGGCGCCGGGGTAACAACCGCCCTGGCGCCTAATTCCGATACGCCTGAAAACCCCTGCCGTTGCTATAAGGTGGGGGACCTCTGGGTTCGCGGGTGCGTAGATCGGGGAATCTGCGTGCCCACATGTGGTCACGCGCTGCCGTGAGACGCTTTGGGGGATCCTTTACAATCTCCCGGGGGGGGGGGGTGACCGCTTTACAGTCACCCTCTCCGAGATGTGCCAATAGGCGTGGCACCAGTGGGCGGCTCTAGTGTGATCATACGAGGACCTGGAGCCTCTCTTACGTGCCGAAGATGACCGCTCCAGTGGTTTTAGCCAGTAGGAGTCCGGCATACCCCTTCGTCCTTCCCCGAGGCGAAGGAAGTTCATGAAGAATTCCCACTGGGCACCAATAAAAAAAAAAAAAAAAGGAGTCATAGAGTAGAGGCATACCCCTTCGAAGGCGAAGGAACTTCATGTAGAAATTCCAATGGACACCAATAAAAAAAAATTAGGACTTTATACCAGAAGGATGGGCAGCAGTGTCCCCTCTGTGGAACGGCAGCTACTCTGCGCTGCTCTGCAAGCTCCCTCCAAAATGAAGACACAGTTGTGCAAATTTGTGGGCGAGGCTTTCGTTCAATAGTGGACGATATTTGGCTGATATGATGATGATGAACCCAATTACAAGGCTGGACATTTATATTGGAAGAGAAATGAAGAATATTAATCTTATCAATAATCCCCGGAAATCTCAATCCCGCATAGCTTCAGGATGTTTCTTATAAATGGTCGCGACTTGATCCACTTAGGCGCCGTCGCCGCAATGTTTTTTGTAACGTTCTAAATATATGTATGCGTTGTTGTCTGAACACATAAATCATGCACTCGTTACGATTTACGAGCCCGCTCGAGCATAGCACCGATTGGAGATTTAATTTTAGGGTAAAGTACACTGATAGGCTTTAGCGAGGATTTAGAGTGATACGGCTTGCGTAGAAAATAATAAAGCTTTAAAATTCGAACAACTTCAAACGGTTTATTTTCAGGCATCATCAATCATACAACCATCAACAATTTTCAATGATTTGATTTGGTTTTAAATAATATGAGCAAACTCGAACGTAGAACTGATTGGCCGATGAGATAGAAAGGTTCTTGAGTACCAAAAAGTACCTACAGCGTAACTTCCAATGAGATGGACTTCATTTCAGCCAAATTATAGTCCACTGCTGGACACAAACCACAGTGTTCGCTTCGTAAACGTGGCTGATGTTGCATGCCGCTTGAGTCACGTTGCTGCCACGATGGTACACATATTCCTTAATTACTCGAATTTTCATCGTATCCATGACGACGAAAAAGCTTCAAACGTGATGAAAAGATAACACTAATCAATACACATAAGACCTGATATGCTGATTCGTAGATTTTCTCGGTGTATCAACGCAGTTAAGATCACTCTGTTTAAGGCGTACTGCCAATGCTTTTACGCGAGCAGCACGTGGGCATCATACACCCAGCGTGCCTACAACGTCCTACGTGGCCAATACAATAACATTTTTAAGGCCCTGTTAAGGCTTCCACGCTTCTGTAGTGCATCGGGTATGTTTGCTGAAGCACACACAGACAACTTTTAAGCCATGATGCGCAAAAAATCCAGCTCCCTGATGTACAGGTTGCGTGGAGGTGTCAATGGGATCCTGAAAATGATATCGGAAAATGTTATGTGCCCCATTCAACATCACTGGGCTAACATGTTGAAAAGTTCAATTGTATATGAGCGCAATTAAATTTTAGTAAGGTGCGTTTTATTTTTTAATTTTATTAAATTTGTAATGTCGTTGTAATGTCTATAGATTTTGGTCTGAAATAAAGATTTATTTATTTATTTGTTAAGACTGATTGTGAATGATGAAAAAAACCAAGTTTATAAAATAAAATAAATTTGAAATTAGAATTCATATCTAGCCAAAGAAAAAATATTTTATTTGAAATGGCCAGTACCGCAGAACAGCAATTTCATAGGTAAAGACCTATTACTTAGGTATAACATATCGTAAAGGCTAACGAGATATGGATCATCTTCATTATCAACATATCAGCCAAAGGAGGTCAAATACTGAACAAAGGCCATAAATTTCCACAATTTTCCTTTTAGAGGGAGTGCCTACTCACCACGCTTGGGAAACGGGATAAAGAGCACAGTATAACTACTGTTCCACAGAAAGGACGCTGCTGCCCATACTTTGGTTCAGAGTCCATTAGTTGCCTTTTACGACATACCAGGAGATGGAGTGGTGCTACATTCTTAATCCGGAAACCACACGGATTGTAGAACACCTAATGATATCTAATGATAAGTTATCACCACAGCTTATGAACACCCGTAACATCATAATTTATCTTTGGAAACTTGTCATTCTGGTTTATTCAATTTTACGTAAGCAAACACAACTATACATATTTTGTAGTAACTACCTATATAAAATATTTTATCAAGACACATTAACAGTTGATGTCACTTCAGTAGCTAAATGTAGTTTTCACGACATAAAATCATGTGTAAATTGACACAAATGGACTACAAAGGTGACGTTTAAACGACATAGAACCTGTTAGAAAATTGAATCCAGAAATAGACGCATTAAATTGCCACTTCAACCTGGAAAACGGAAAATTAGATTAAAATATGTTTAAAATATTACAGACGTGGTCGAAGGGACTTTTAATGATATACACTCTTTTTTATACATTCTAGAGACAAGACGAGCAGGACATTTGCTTGATGGTAAGCTTCAAGCCTGCCCGTAAGAAATTGTAATCCTACCCAGCACTATTCCTGCGTGGTAACTGGTAGCTACACTGCGATCGTTACTTCGAGACATTTGGTATTTAGTTTCTTATGACCAGAAAGTGCACTAGCTAAGTACCCTTTTGTACGAATCTCGTACATACAAATATATACATTTAATATTTTTGCTAGCAACACTGCGATGAGAAAGCTTGTGCGTGTTCCACAGCTATGGTGTGGTTCGATTATCTAGAAATAAGCGTATTAAAATGTACAATGTGCAGTCATAAAATACAGTCCACTTAAATTCTATGTTTAGTGTTTTATTATGCCTAGATCACTTTACATAATGGTCTTTCAATAAAGGCATAAAAAGTGAAATGTGAAACATGTGCAACGTCTGCTCGATAAGCGGCGAAGTGCATGCATAGATTATTGGCAGCTATCCTGTCAGCAAACAGAAAATCGTTGGCAGCAATTGTGTCAGCAAAAGAAGACAGTTGGCAGCTATTATTATAGAAATACGACAAAATTCAAAAGAATCCAGCTACTCGTGATTAAGTGCTAACGATAACATTTTCAATTTAATAGATTAATATATTTTAGGTTAAAATTTTATAGAAATTGCCGTTCGCCATTTTGTTGTCGACTCGAAACTAGCGTTGTGAAAACCGCGTGCGCAATTAAGTATTACAAATATTACATTACAAGTGAATAATATTAGATTTGTTAGATAGTAGTAAATATTTAACATGAGTGAGAAGGAATTAAAGAGGCTTATAGCCGCAAGAGGACATTGTAAGTCCACAATTACAAAAACAGAAAATATCTGCCTGAATTGTCCGATGGTTTAGATCTACAACTATTAAATGTAAAAAAGGATCGCCTCATCAAGGTTTTTACCGACTATTCGGAGTATAATATAGACGTAAAGATGTTGGATCCATTGGACAAGGAAGATTTTGATGAAATAGAGGACAAATATTGCCTCATTCTTGCACGTTTAAATACCCATATTTCTGATGTAACTTCAGGGCGTGGGGAACGTGATAAAGGTGGTAATGGTGAAAAAACAATCAACGACTGCCACGTATAAATGTAAACACCTTTTGTGGAAATACTAGTGAGTATTATCACTTCATAAATTTATTTCAATCTGTTATTCATGGGAATAACCAATTGTCACTGTGTGACAAATTCTATTATACTTTCTTTTTTAAAAGGAGAGGCCTTAGATATAGGTAAACATTTGCCTCTCAATAATAAAAATTATACCATGGCACTAGATTTACTCAAACAACGCTATGATAATAAAGCAAGAGTTATTACACATCATATTAATGAAATCTTAGATATACCTATCATAACAAAATGCACAAGTACATCCATACGTGCAATATTAAATATTGTTAACCAACATTTAGGTGCTTTAAGGAATTTGGATCAGCCGACTCAACATTGGGATACACTATTAATATGCATTTTACAAAGAAAGCTTGATCATTACACAATGCGTTCATTTTACTTAGTAAGGCAAACTACTAACACAATGCCTGACTTGCAGTCCTTTTTAACATTTTTAGAAAAAAGGCTTCGGCGCTTGAAACAGTTACTCAAGCCCCCACTGCTTCATACATGAAATATAAAGGATCTTCGCTTGCTTGCAATATTGCTCAAAATGATATAGCTAAGAAAAAAAACTGTAAGTATTGTGATTCACATATGCACCGTTTACATGCTTGCCACAAATTTAAACTAACTAGCGCTACAGAAAGAAATAAATTTATCAAAGGTAACAAACTGTGAACAACAGTCTTTACAACCACTCTGGAAATTGCAGGTTTAATTTCAAATGTGCAATTTGTAAGGCCAATCATAACACATTATTGCACAATTCGTATCAGCAACTGAGCACAGGTGAGTCATCCAGATCATTACAAAATGATTCAGGTGATTCAAGACTAGGATTTTTTGTAACATTCCTAGTGAAGTATGACTGCCTACAGCAATTGTAAAAGTAAAAATAATGAATTCATCAAGGCTCGAGCTTTGATCGAATCAGGGAGTCAAGTCTCCTTTATTAGATCAGATTTGGCTGATCAAATTAATTGTGACAGTAACACAGAAAATTGTGTTATATTAGGTATATGTAATGGTGCTAATAAAATAAATGAAAAGGCTCAGTTTACAGTTCATTCTTGTATTAATAATTTTAAAATAAAAGTAAATTGTTGTGTTGTTGACAAAATCACAGATGACATGCCACAGTTTAATGTTTATAAACAGAATCTTAATTTACCAGAGAATATTAAATTAGCTGATAAGCAGTTTAATATCCAGAGCCCTATTTCCATCTTACTTGGATGTGATATATTCTTCCAGACGCTGCTTCATCACTCAAGGTCACTTAGCCACAATGTTCCAAGTCCATTCTTGGTCAGCACACAATTTGGTTATATAGTAGCAGGAACTGTACCTGCACAACCTACCTTACCATCACTTAATGATGCTTTGCTCAATGGCCCCATCGTTCAAAATGAACTTTTTGATATACTTATATTATTTAGGTTTCCAACTTATATTTTAATTGCTGATATAAGGCAAATGTTTTGGCAAGTGCGGGTGGATCCAAAATATAGACAACTTCAAAACATTCTCTGGCGAGACAACATAAATGAACCAATTTTGTGCTTGCAACTAAAAACTGTTACATATGGATTAAAATCATCAACTTACCTTGCAACCAGGTGTCTTCTTGAGTTGGCTCAAAGATATGCTAATACCATAATACCCACTAGCCGCTGAGGTACTGCGTCATAACACATAAGTAGACGATATAAATACAGGGAATGATGATATTAATGTCCTACTGAATATAAAAAGTCAGTTAATTGAATTATTAAAATTAGGTGAGTTTGAATAACATAAATGGTGTGCTGATGATAAAAGATTATTGGTGGACATCCCTCTTGAAAGGCATTCAAACGACATTAACATAAACAAAGATGAACTGTTTGTAAAAACTCTAGGCTTGCGTTACAATGTAGGTTCAGGTTATTTGTATATTAATTGCCCTCAGGGCGAAATACAAGAAAAATATACAAGGAGGCAAGTGTTATCATTTATCAGTAAGTTCTTTGATCCATTGGGTTTAGTAGGACCGCTATTTGTATTAGCAAAAATTATTTCACAAAAGATATGTGTATTGCACCTTTCATGGGATGATATGCTTCCTAATGATTTAAACAAAGAATGGAAGAGCTTTGCTCAAGGTTTGATTGACATGTCTAGTATCAAAATAAGTAGGCATATTAATCTACTAAATGTTAAGAATATTGAATTGGTTGGTTTTGCTGATGCTTCTAACAAAGCTTATGGCTGTTGCTTATAACTTCGAATTATTCACAATTATGGTATTGTAACAAGCAATTGACTGTGCTCAAAGTCACGGATATGTCCAATTAATAAGGATTTAAGCACACCCAGGCTAGAATTAAACAGTGCCTTGTTATTAGCTATAATGACAAAACGCTTGCATGACCTCATTAAGTTCAAATTTGATGTTAATGTGTACCTGTATCTAGACTCAAAAATTGTACTGGCATGGCTAGACATGGAACCAACGAAGCTCTAGGCTTATGTGGCTAATAGAATTAAACGAATTAATGAATTAACTGTTGACTATCCTTGGTTCTATGTCAAGACAACTGAAAATCCTGCTGATTGTATATCTAGAGGAATTCAGCCTCACATTTTGCAGGAACATATGTTATGGTGGCATGGACCACAATTTATGAATAATTTACAATTTAAACATAATTCAATAAACTTTGAAATACCACAGGATTTACCTGAATTAAAGACAACAACAACATGTAACCTTGTTATTAATGACAATAATACATTAGAAATCTTTGATGATCTTAGTGTCAATATCGAATCAATCGATATTGACACAATGAAAAGAATATTAGCATATGTTATAAGGTTTTATAAGAATTGTAAACTTAATAAAATGGATAGAAAACTAGGTCATTTATCTACTAGTGAAATTGAAAATGCCTTAGATGTTATAATAAGATATGATCAGCATCAGGGATATGCAAAGGAAATTGCTTCTCTGAAATGTAACCAGCCCGTAAAGGGTAGTTTAAGCTCTTTAAATCCATTTTAGATGCTGATGACTTGTTGCGTGTGGGAGGCAGATTACAAAATTCAACACTGCCTTGTTACAAAAAATACCCCATTATACTAGTTATGAAATCTAGGATTACATATATGATGATAGCTAAAGAACATAAAAGATTAATGCACGCGAGTCAAAACCTAATTTTATGTACTTTAAATCAAAGATACTGGTTAGTAAATGGTATCAGAGAAATAAAACATGTTATCCACAAATGTATAATATGCTTTAAACTTAAGGCTAAGAATGCTTAACGCAACTAATGGGTTCCTTACCTGCTCCAACGGTAAGTATCGCAAGGGTATTTGCTACAGTTGGAATAGATTATGCGGGACCATTTAATATAAAATTTGCCCGAGTTAGAAAACCGTTAATAGTAAAATCTTATGTTCTAATATTTGCTTTTTTCGTGACTAAAGCAATTCACCTTCAGCCTTCAGCCTCTGATCTCACTACAGAAAACTTTTTAAACTGCCTAAAACGATTTATATCACGGCGAAAAAAACCGTCACAAATGGTTTGTGATAATGCATCTACATTTAGGTGTGCTAACTCTCAATTAAAGGAGTTGTACAGGTTACAGTCTTCTACTGATCATCAAAACGCTGTGATTAGATATGCGACTGACGAAAGTATTAAATTCAAGTTCATACCTTCATATAGTCCTGTATTTGCTGGTCTATGGGAAGCTGGTGTTAAAAGTATAAAATACCATATAAAACGTGTTGTAGGCACTACTGTACTTACATATGAAGAACTCAATACAGTTCTTATTCAAATTGAGGCCATCCTCAATTCAAGGCCTTTATGCCCTATATCATCTGATCCTGATGACATGTCATGCCTGACACCGGTGACTGGTGCCCCATTGAGATGCTATCAGGAGCCAGACATAACTAGTAACCCAGTTAATTGCCTATCCTTTTGGAAGCAATGCATTAAAATGCAACAATGTTTTTTTAAACAATGGCATAAACAATACTTAACACAACTTCAAAATAGGCCAAAATGGAAAGGCGATCAACCTAACATAACTGTAGGGACATTAGTTATATTAAGGGATCAAAATGTAACACCTCTTAAGTGGCCCATGGTTAGGGTTATAAAATTATACCCAGGAAAAGACAATAAAGTTAGGGCATTTGATGTAAAAACCCCTACAGGTCATATAATGAAAACTAGTGTAACTAAGGTGTGCGTTCTCCCTATAAATGACTAAAAAGATGCTATATATTTTTTTTTGTGTTCCTGTGGTCCGTGTGGTGCCGGCCCAGAATGCCACCACCCCGTCTCCTCCCATGGGTGTCGTAAAAGTCGACCAAGGGATTAGCCGGAGGATGGGCAGCAGCGTCCTTCGAGTAAATTAACAACTTAACTGCGATCGCCAACCCGCCTGCCAAGCGTGGTGATTATGGCAATACCCCCCAATGAGCCCACAACATATCCATATCGGTCGTTGTGGTGATCTTTGGGGGAGGCCTGTGTCCAGCAGTGGACTTCATTCGGCCGAAATGATGATGAACTACTTGTATTACATACAAATACAGTTTTCTATTACATAACTAGTACATCAAGTTATAAGTTTTACAAAAGTTTAGTTTTTTACTTTAAAATAGTACTTTAAGTTTTTTAACACCTTATAATAATAAGATAATAACAATCACTACATAGTATTAGACATTTGTAATAATAACACACTTGTAACATTATTACTTTAGATTTATTAGAAGTTAAGTCAAAGATTTTTGTTAAAAAATAATACATTAAGCGTAAGTTGTTTGAACATTTTATTTTTGCCAATGTAAAAACATATAGAAGTAATAGTTTATGTTGATTGCCCCTGGCCCCAGTTATGTACCAATCTCGTACATACGAATAAATACATTTAATATTTTTGCTAGCAACACTGCGATGAGAGAGCTTGTGCGTGTTCCACAGCTATGGTGTGGTTCGATTACCTAGAAATAAGCTTATTAAAATGTACAATGTGCAGTCATAAAATACAGTCCACTTAAATTCTA
Organism: Diloba caeruleocephala; assembly: GCA_947459985.1. NCBI lineage: Eukaryota > Metazoa > Arthropoda > Insecta > Lepidoptera > Noctuidae > Diloba > Diloba caeruleocephala. The sequence goes on along the minus strand of OX381617.1, from coordinate 16,677,637 downwards.
TGTTTAGTGTTTTATTATGCCTAGATCACTTTACACCTTTAGACTAGAATACAGCTATTTTTAAACACTACTGTTTGGCAGCAGAATATCTGGAAGGCTGCGGTGGTGGTGGTGGTAATACGGGAATGGCTGACGTAGCTATTAAATAAAATTATCAGATTTTATAGGGCAATACTCTGTAGTTAAGAAATCGAAGACGCGTCAACACAAGGTAGGCTACCGAATTCAATTCAGAAAATGTATCTACCGATATCCGTGCGTAGGTTATGTCAAAACTACAGACGAACCATTTTCAAATCCTCTCATCCATAAATAATATATGTATTTTTCTTGTTTACCAGTTGGTTAACTATTTTTTTTTTTATATAACCTCCCTTTTAGGACCTACTGAAATACCTATATGTAGTGTCACGGCAGATTAATCAAGAATATTTATCTATATCCAAGATTCCTTGCTTGCTTATATATGTTTGCTATACAAAACTCATACTTTGCGGTCATAAACATAATGGTGTCTAGCCCATCCACTACAGCAAATCTTAATAAACAATGAACTTTATTCTATACTAGCTGGGACCCGCGGTTTCACCCGCGTTTAATTTAAAAGAAATTTAGAGTACTTCGACACAGACACTTGACATAGAATATATATATTGGATTTCAAGGGTTTTATTTTTTACGCGGAACCGTAATTATTTTTCTAAAATAAAAGTAGCCTAAGTTATTCCTTATAACATCTGCCAGTGAAGATCCCGTCAAAATAGCTCCAGCCGTTTCGGAGATTACCCGGAACAAACAGACAGACAGACAGACAGACAGACGGACAGACAGACAAAAAAATAAAAATAGTGTTTTTGTTATATGTAACGTACGTACTTTATATACATTTAGTAAAAAGCTGTTATTTTGACATTACAAACAGTCACTTCAATTTTATTTATTTGTATAGATTAATTTGACGTGTACTTAGCCAAAGTTTTAAATACACGACTTTATTTAAATGTTAGACCGGTGTTTAAGTTAACTGCACGTGTCAGTAACTTTCACCGCTTTACTCGTGCAATAAAACCCCAACCTAATCGCTTTCAAGGGCTTTAAGCGGCCATGACCCGTGCTGAGCGACGGCGAAGGATATAACTGTTAACACACTTAGCGTACGCTATGCCCCGTGCTGTCAGAATACAATATGTCTAGAGTTATGGCAGTTAGTGTTGGATGTCTTTACGTGTTTTGTATGTACAAAACAAGACATTTGTATGTACAAGACATAAGGACCATGTGGTCCTTAACGTATCGAATGTCGTGTTACCCGAAGGTTTACGAACTCGCTTTTAATTAAGAAGTGGGTTGCGGGCTCATAAACTAACATGCATCACTACGATTTTTGGAACAAAGTTCTATTTTTAAGTAGTTTCTTCGCGGCTTACAGTAGAGTGAACTGGAAGAAATCGTTATGTAAGGAAAAAGCGTTATGCCCTCTCTAGGCAACCTTTCCCTCTCTTTCTCTTTGTCTCTTTCTATTATATACGGTAGGCGACCTTTCCCTCTCTTTCTCCCTGTCTCTTTCTATTATATACGGTTGTACGTATGTGTGTGCGTGCAATTATCTCAACACGTAAATATTATTTAAACTTATTTTTTGTTATTGTTTTAATTCGCACAGGATTAATATTGTGTCATTGTTGCAAGTAAAGAACTTTGTTCCTGACGGGCGTTCCCCGACCGCACAATTTTTTTCAATGTCATATGTACTTTCTTTTTGAATGAAAGAACACTACTGATTTTACGTGCAGTGAACAAGCGTGCCGTGTGGTGCCGGCTACAAATAGCACCAACCCATCTCATCCCATGGGTGTCATAAAAGCCGACTAAGGGATTAGACGGAGGATGAGAAGCAGCGTCGAATACATTAACAACTCAACTGCGAACGCCAACCCGCCTGCAATGCTCGTTTCTTATCTGTAATATATTTGTTATTATATATATAGGTATATAATATATTCTTGTATATAATTATATGCTTTATATTGGACAGTGATAGCTCAGATCTTGTGTAGGTATTATAGATTTTTGTTTTTCCTGAAGTTTCGAATACTTTGCAGCATTCGGGGTCGCAGTTTGCGAAAAAAAAAATTGTTTGATGATCCATTAACGTAAAGATAATGTATAAAATGTAACTACATAATTTGTGAAATGTAATTTGATCACATATTTTATTTTCCGGTTGTGCCGTACCGATCATTTGTACCGTAAAAAGATGTTCCACTTTTTACGGTACAAATGATCATTTTCATTTAATTCTCGCGCGCTGTCTCGTGCGATATGCAGGACGTGACCTTGAGCACTGACGGCTCGCCGAGTTTTCGTCTAAGTGCTGGGATGTGCTTTTTACAGTCGCTCCCCTCCACTAGTGGGGGTGACCGCCTTACAGTCATCTCCTCTGAGATATGTCCATAGACGTGGCACCAATGGGCGGCTGTAGTATATAGTATGTACGAGGACCTGGAAACCCCTTCGGTGCCGAAGATGACCGGTCCGGTGGTTTTAGCCGGTAAGCGTCACCTCCGCCTTTCCCTGGGTCGGAGGAAGTATGGGATCTATTTCCACTGGGCTAATAAACTAAAAAGGGGCTATCAAAACATCAGCGCTGGACCATATTGCTTGCTGGAGCATTAGCAGAGACATTATTACACGTGCACTATATATAAAATGTGTGAGATGTATGTCACCTTTGGCGAGACCCACGGGTCCAGAGGAGCAAGCAATTTCTGTATCAATTGAATGTTTTACTCTAAATCAACATGCCCTTGATGCATGATTAATTGACTATTAAAGCCGAGTAAACGGGATCAATTGAGAACTAAGAGTCCCAAACAATTTTTAATAAAAAGAATGTCTATAAATAATAATCTAGTCTAATGAATGCAAGAAACGAACCCGTTATAAAACTAAATTGACAAATAGACCTGTTTAAAATCTTAGTGGACAAATGCCCTATCAAAGCCAATTTAAATTCGTTGCCCCATATAAAATAAGGTCTAAATGTCTACCATTTACTGTACCGCATAAAAGTCAAAACATTAGGAATATCAAAGACGGGGGGGCCTTGGGGGTCGCGAGCGCGCTTATTGGGAAATCTGCGTGCTCGTACCGATCGCCCCCCGGGAAGACAGCGGTGTGCATGTGGTCACGTACCGCTGTTAGCGCAGCACAGCGCATAGCGAGGCTTTGGAGGAATCCTTTACCCATCTCCCCGAGAAGTGACTGGGGAGGTGGTCTCTTTACAGTTACCTCCACACCGCTAGAGGAGGTGACCGCTTTACAGTAATTCCCTCCGAGATGTGCCTAAAGGCGTGGCACCAATGGGTGGCTCTGGATGGAGATTATTCGAGATCCTGGAGCTCACTTCAGTGCCGAAGATGACCACTTCGGTAGCTTCAGCCGATAGAAGTCCAGCATACCCCTCCGTCCTTTCCTGGGGCGGAGGAAGTACATGATGTATTTCCACCGGATCAATAAAAAAAGGTATATCAATGACGTAATGTATGTATAACATGTAACGTATGATAATAATTACTCCGAAGGTACGCGCCATGATTGGATGCATAAGTACTATTTTGAAGATACTATATGGATGACAACGCTTTTCAACCGTCTTTATCATTAAATCTGATGATCAGTGCACGTTCAAGATGAACTATTTTATAAGAAAGTCATCTTAAAGCAGGTGTTGGCTGATTCTATCAATGTACCTACAGGTTGTTGTTATTTACACCGTTTACATATTGTATATTTGCTGCATCCGAATGGAATATGCATGAAATAAAACAGTAAGTACTTAGGTTAGGTAGGCGATGTAATGTTGTACTTAATCGTTAGTGAAAATAGAATAAGGCTAAATATCAAGGTCAGAGGCACTCCTAGCCAGCTCCATTCGCTGATCAGTTATCGATTGGTGAGGTTAAGCAACGCTTGGCGCGGTCAGTCTATGGATGGGTGACCGAAAACTGGTATTTTAACTGAGCGTCTCCGTGCTCCAGACGGTACGTAAAATCGTCGGTCCTGGGGTGCAATTCTCTAAGCTTAAACATCCATACATCCTTGAATTTCCATTCCACAGAATTGAAATAACGGTGTAAAACACATTTGGTAATCGCTAAGTCTGCTCCTCATGGCTTATGTTCTGTAACGTGTCTTTGGATAGCTTCAATCAAGTCTTAGCGAATACCGATTTGGTTTTACACCGTTATTTCGATTCTGTATTGAAGGATGTACGGATGTTTGAGCTTAAGACCTTGCACCCCTGGTTGTTGTCATTAGACGGCAGTCGTTAAGCTAAGTCTTTAGGTTTCCTTTAGGTGGCTTGAACAACTCTGACTTAAGGTTGGCCACTAACTTGAAGAAAGAAGAAGAAGATAGCATAGTTACATAAATCAATTTTATACACTATTTATGTTTAAAATTAGTTGCTCGGAAGACATATTTAGTCTTACGGATATAGTTATAATTAACAGAGACGTTCACATTTAACTAACACAAAGTAGACACAATTTCACGCAATATAATTAATTGTCAAGACGCCTTAGACGAAATATGGAGCCTAATACCATCGTACTTTAGTAGGGTCAATTACATTAACGGCTCCAGAATTATACTCTAAAGAGCTGCCTACTAAATGTACAACAACAATTGTAAACAAAACTAGTTAGCCGACAGTAACTCTTTATGTTGTAGCTACTATGTTATTTTATCTAATAAACAAAGTTATCTAGTTACTGCTAAGTATACGCTTGGTGAGTTTGTTCTTTATCCGTTTTAAACGTAATTCTTTCAACAGCTTACCTTGCATTAAAATGCCTAAAATAATCTTTATCTGGTTGAAACATTATTATTTCATCATTTTCCCTAATATGTTAAGAAGCCAAGAGGGCTTCAACGGATTAAAATTTTCTTCTTTCATCAATTTTGCTTGTATGATTTTCGTTCGTATATGGTTTAAACTTTATTACATTTCTAATATTAGGACAATTAAATCAATCATCATCATCATCATATCAGCCACAAAACGGTCTATGCTGACCAAAGGCTTTCCCGGTGACGGTAACATGCCAATTTGCCAGTACTCACCAAGCTCGGCAGGTGAGTGCAGTGTGGCTGCTGTGCCACAGAAGGAATGCTGCTGCCCATACCTCTGGTTAGAGTCCCTTAGTCGCCTTTTACGACTTTCACGTGAGGAGATAGAGTGGTGCTATATTCTTAATCTAGACAACACACGGATAAACCAACGTTAATCGGTCATTATCTGATTTCAACCTTATACATTCATCATTCACAATAACTAAAGCAATATTCTGGATTTAATCTTAATATATTTGGGTATTAGTTTTCATTGTATTAAAACAAGTTAATCAATCTCTATATGATTAAAACATTAATCTTTCATCAGTTTCCTTACATTAGATCAACTAATGCAATATGGTTTAGAAAGTTTCTTGAGTCGAGACCATGCACCGGAAAACGCAGCGTGGGACCACTCTGGCGAGATGGACCGACGTCCTGGTAAAGGTTGCTCAGAGTCGTTGGATGCGGGCGGTCGTTGTGTAAATATTAGAGAGGCAGCCTGATTTTGGCTGATGTCTATGTAGTTAATCTTTATATTTTTTTCGTTTTCCTAATCAATTATTCGAGAAGCATCAGAGAACTGTGCTTAGCATGGAAATCAATAGGTTTAATTAAGATTTAAGATAGATATTATAGTATATATTATAGTATAGTATTCGCCCGATATGCCAATAGATAACTTTTTCATTATTTGACCTACATTATTTTTCAGTATGAAATATTCAGACAATAAGGTAAAATTGATTATTTACGAAATATATTTTAAAACTGCTGACTGTACATATCATTCTTCAACTTTTATTACGGTGGAACTATGTATTTGATAGTGCTTGTGTCACAATCTTTACATTTTTCTCTCATATCGACGCAGTGTGGGAAGCTAAGGCTCTTACATCAGTATTCCAAACTAAATTTATTCACCGATCAGCTTTGTAACCCGATAATCTCCATGTCTCTCGACAATTCGCCCAAAATCAACTTACAAAATACGTAAGTTATTATCTGATTCGTGTTCGGGTGAAGTCGCTTCTTGCTACATTAGTTGGGAGGGTACAATCTAATTTAAACTTTGGTGCTTAGTTGTTAAGGTCCATGTTTGTGGTTGTGGGTGTGATAAGGGTGGGATAATGGGGTCATATGCCGGAGCGAGGTGTAACGTTCAGTATACACACATACAGGCAAAGCCGTGTACCCAAAGTGTCAGAATATTGGCATCGTGTATTTGTCAAACATGCGTACACTGCTTCCAACAAAAAATTGTAGAAGGAAATCGAATAAAGCCATAGAAGAGAGAGAAATATTACCAGAAAAAATTAGGTGTAGTGGGACACCCAATAGAAGTGAAGCTTATTGCCTTGTCTGTAAAATGCAATTTACAATGCTAATATATAAGTAATATAAGAACATATATACCTAGTTGAAAAGAAAATATTAAATTAAAATGTTATTTTAAATTTAATTAATATCGATAGTAGTAATAGTAAGATAATAAATAATTAAAAGGTTTTACGAAATTCAATAATAATAATTACTATTAATATCCCTCGAGGGAAGTCATTATCCCACCATAGGACAAACAAAAACCCAAATAGCAGATTAGCCCAGGATCTTCGCACTTTGGATACAAAAAAAAGTAAGTAAGTAATACGGAGATCTATTAAGAAGCATACAAACCGGATGGCAGCATGTAGTAAGTGAGTGGCGACACTGCGTGCCCGAATACCCCAGGGAGTCGGTGAGGGCCTAGTTTCTGGCTTGCCTTTACTGGTTGGCTGGAGTAGAATCCCATGACTCTCCGCAGGATTCTAAAATCTGGCTTGTCTTAGTTGCCCGCTCCGACTGGGGCCGCCAGAAGTATATGCTCGGGGGTGGAAGTATCTAACGGAGTAATAACGGGGAAACCTGTTCCAAGTCTTCAAGAAGCGTGAGGGTGAAACCGGTGTCACACCTCTCGACATGAAGAGCTACCCAAACCAGTGTTAATTCCTGTCACTTTTAGTTGGTGGCTTTTAAGAGGGCCTATTTGTGAATGGCAAGTTACAGACTGCCACAGAATTTAACTTAAAGGTTGAAAACCAGGTGCTTTTACCCCGTTTATTACTTTAAGTTTTCATTCCATTTAATACCCATTGAAATATACCACATCGATAGTTTCCATCACATACAATATAGTCATACACCTCCGGGAATAATCCGAGACTGCATTTTTATAATGCAGCCATGGGAAGTCTCCGATCAGTGTCCCATTCCGTATTAGATTAAATTTCTCTAAAAGGCTTCCGCATGTAGGATCCGTGTTCCCACGTAAGCCTATAAAAAGACTGGTTTCCACTTACCCTTACAGAGTATATACACCCGGCAAGTGAGACAAATGTAATTATTATTCACGGGTGACTCCTCTGCAAGGAGCAACTCGGTCTTTGAGTTATGGGACCAAAACGTAGAGGCAGAGGCCCTTTAGAATTTATTTTATCTAAAATGTAATGTCACACTAACCGGGGACTCTCCATGACTGCACGCACTATAGAAATACAGTCACGAATTATTCTCAGTAGTGTAGGAATATCGTTTATGATGGAAACTATAAACGGTACGGTCTGGGGGTGTTATATGGACGTGGATTTAGTTTCCAGTTTTCAAACTTAAAGTGATAAATGGGTAAAACAGTGTCTGCCTTTCAGCCTTTAAGTTAAATTCTGTGGACTCTCTACAGGCAATTGGAAACAACACTCACGTGACCGGCTCGCCGTGTCAGAAAATGCAGCACTTTTTCCCCATCGTCTCGAAAACTCGGAGCGGGTTTCCTCGTTATAATACGGTTACACACTGCTACCCTCGAACCATATAGCTCTGGCATCTCCCTCAGATCAGCCAACTAATGCAAGCCAGAGTTGAGAGTCCCGCACGTACTATATTCAGTATAATAAAAGTAGGCCGGTAACTAGGCTAATATAGGTATTTTAATAGAAGGCAAGCAGCAGCTTCCTGTAAAAATATTTAATTTCATATTAAATTGATGTGTCTCTAACAGCAATTTTTTTTCTATATTTATTCGAATTATCAAGACTTTTACTCCCACTGAGTCGAAGGGACGCCGCGCTGCCCATAAAGAATAATTATAAACAAAACAATCGGGGTTGTAGACCACTGCAAGTTGTTTTATGTCCGGCAGACATGTAATATTATACTGTTCAATCGACTGAACACATTCTGTAATTACTCTCATCCTTTATCTGAAACCCGATCATGTTCAAACATTGTTGCTGAGTTTTGTACGAGAACGCATTTAGCCTAAATCAGCTCTATTATTAGTTTGATAGCTTACATACCTACTTCCTATAAAAATATAAAAAAATGGTCTATCATCCCTTTCCTGTATAGTAAATAATTATTCTCACATTTGCAGATGCATAAAACATAATCTTAAACATCATAACATACATTTACCTGATTCTGAATTCCAAATAAAGCCACACCTTTACGTAACACACTAGTAGGCAGTGTACATAATCTACCTCTCTGCCATATTGGCCGGTCCGTCATTACGCCGCGGGTCGGTCTATCCGAGACATAGGCGCGCCATTACACGAGCCGTAAGCCGGATAGACCGCCCGACCCGATCGGCTAATGACAATCTAAGAATTTTGTGACGCATCTCATTACCCTCTTCCACATCATTCACGGGAATATTACGTTACGTAAGCGGTATTAACATTTAACTGTGGGAGACTTTATCTATTTATATCTCTATCTAGTTGGTTGGTCGGTTAATGATAGGTAGGTATTTCCTATTTTAAATTAACGGCTGTATACGATAGAAGGCCACGCAACGAGCCCGATAAATCGAGGTATAATTGGACCCATCTATCCGTATCTACAAGTACAATTGGACGCTGTTACAAGTACACTCTACGTCTGTTAAATTAGAAGGATTGCAAGTGTCTAGACAGATTGATTAGATAAGTGCCGCCGCACAAACTTGCAGGACACGATCGTTAAAAATATCTTAATCACATTTAGCCTAAAATATGTCCTGGAACATTTATATCAATGACTTAATCAAATTAAACAATTATCATTTTTATCATTTCGGCCGAATAAAGTCCACTGCTGGACACAGGCCTCCCACAAAGATCACCACAATGATCGATATGGGTGTGTTGTGGGCTCATTGGGGGGTTTTGCCATAATCGCCACGCTTGGCAGACGGGTTGGCGATCGCAGGTGAGTTGTTAATTTACTGGAAGGAAGCTGCTGCCCATCCTCCGGCTAATCCCTTAGACGACTTTTACGACACTCACGGGAGGAAATGGGGTGGTGGCATTCTGAGACCACACGGACAATTTAACAATAACTATTTAAATATCTAATTAAACAATGGGTGGTTATAGTTCATAATTCATGATCATTAATTGCATACACACCAACCTTTAATATCAGCCGGAGTTTCTTTGATAGATTTAATAAACAATAAGATATGAAAACAACACTCAGACGTAGAACGAGAAAGTGTGTACGTTTGTACGCTATAGCGGGCCTTAATAAAAACTTTATGAGGCCCTATGATATTATTAAGAAACAAAATAATTGCGATATCAAATAACGTTAAATTCCAAAAATTACTCGTAACTTTCATGTTTATTTTAATAAAACATTAGTGCATGTTTTTGAATAAATATTTCCATAAACATTTTATCCCCCTTTCTCCTTTAACAACCGCACTGTAAGAGGGTGGATAGCAAGTATTTTCTGTTTTGAAGACTCCGGCATAAACAGGCACTATTCTCAAAATGAGAGCGTATCCTACTCGAGTTTTCTGCCAAACAATATTCTGAAAACTTTATAGTATATATACCTTATTCGTGGTTTATATTTCCGTATGCTATTACGCGAGCTTTGAAGTTTTTGTACGCAATATTCGACGCTACTCGTACATACACTTGCGTATACGCTATTTGTAATCTCGTGTACAGCCTTGATACAAATTTCTTTGACAACTTATTTAGTTCAAATTAAATTTTAGATTCAGCTGGAATAAGTTATCGTGCTCGGAGTCTCTCTGAAGGATAAAATCAGAAATGAAGTGATCCGACAGAGAACCAAAGTTATCGACATAGCTCATAGGATTAGTAAGCTGAAGTGGCAGTGGGCTGGCCATATTAGTCGTAGAACCGACAACCGTTGGGGAAAACGTGTTCTTGAGTGGAGACCGCGTCTTGGTAAACGTAGGGTGGAACGCTCCCAAGCTCGGTGGAGTGATGACCTGCGCAAGGTGGCTGGCAGTAGCTGGATGAGAGTAGCCGAGGATCGCGATCAGTGGCATGCACTTGAAGAGGCCTATGTCCAGCAGTGGACTGCGATAGGCTGATGATGATGATCGTTTATTTAATAGCATTAACTTTTAACTATACTGTAATACTACGTACTAACTTTTCCACCTTTATCACGCAATTAAGTACCTATGCGGCTGCTTAATTATTTTATCGTCTAATTTCGAAGTTTCTAGAACTGTTTCATGTCATTATTTTATTAGTATTACCTTATATAAAGATTGTCATATCTGAGTGGATGAATATTATAGCTCCGGAAGTTCGAGCCAACGATGTGGGTGGGCCCCTCACGGGAGCCTTAAGTGGTTCCGTTTTATAAATGTCTCGGCTTTTCTATCAACTGATTTATAATAACACTCACTATATCTACTCACGAAGCGCTATATTTTGTAGGTATAAATACATGATTAATTTTAAAACATTATTATTTAATTAATTAATTGTGTCCGGATTAAGAATATAGATAGTTAATAAATACATATATACTTACCACTCTATCTTCTCTCGTGGATGTCGTAAAAGGCGACTGGAAAGTAAGAAAGATAGAAATATTCCTTTCTAGACTAAGGTACTCATAAGCAGAGGGATGGGTTGTAGCATCCGTTCTGTGGAACAGTAGCCATATTTTACTGCCTTCACTAACCCACCTGCCAAGTATGGTGAGAACTGGCTAATTCCCCTCAAAATGAAGACACAATGTGGAAATATATGGGGAAGGTTTTTGGCTGATATGATGATGAATGCTGATAGATCACATATGGTACAGAGACGTGGTCGCTCACTATGGGCCTCCTAAGAAACCTCAAGGCAACTGAGCGAGTTATGGAGATAGCTATGCTTGGAATTTCTCTACGAAATCAGAAATCAAGTGGTCCGTAGAAGAACTAAAGTTGCTGACATAGCTGACAAAGTAAGCTGAAGTGAATCTAAGATGCACCCCACCCATGACACGAGCACACCGTGTTTTTGTTCTGACGCCATCTCTGATAGGTATTAGGCGGTTGTCGGAGTCCAACCTCCAATGTTATGTTGGCGCATTAGCTAAGCAATTAGCTTTCTTGTTTCGGGTCCTGGGTGTTTGTGCATGTGAGATTTATGTTTGTAAACTGTACCTACGACACAGGAAACATCCAAGAGTAAGACATCGTTTAAAAAAAGATAATAAGGAGCCATCTAAAATAAAAACTCGAGTAAAAAGGTAAATTCTCAACATATTGCTCCGGGCAATTGTAGAGTATGAGGTTTAATTTACAAACATTTTAGATGTTTATACGGTTCAAGTCAGAACATTTTAGTAATAATACATATAAGCATAGTACTAGACGTGTAATTGAGCCTAAAGATTATTCATTTAGTACTTAACTTTTATTATTTGTGTGTAGTAAAACGAATTCCAGGACTTATGGAGTTGTTTGTGCGGGAACAGGAGGTGATCATCATCATATCAACCAAAGGACGTCCACTGCTGAACAAAGAGCTCCCCAAAGATTTCGCTACGAGCAGTCACATTTCGCCGCATCCAACGACTCCCAGCTATCTTCACCAAGTCGCTGGAGGTCGTCCCACGCTGCGTTTTTCGGTGCGCGGTCTCCACTCGAGAACCTTTTTACCTCAATGGGCATCAGTTCTATGAGCAATGTTCCCCACCCATTGCTACTTCAGTTTACTAATCCTTTCAGCTATGTCGGCAACTTTAGTTCTTTTACGGATCTTGTCATTTCTGATTCGATCTCTTAGAGAAATAGCAAGCATGGCTCTCTCCATAGCTCACTGAGAGAACTTGAGCTTTCTTATGAGGCCCATAGTGAGTGACTGTCTTGTCGTCTCTGTCCCATATGTCATCACAGGAAAATGAGGTATATGTAGGAAAAGATAAAGTAGGCGGGTAATATTTTATTTGGAAGTACCTATACATTGCGCAATGATCTTTATTATTATTGATTATTCATAGTACAAAAGCTCACAAATGTTACTTCATTATTTATAGACATACTATCTTCAATGTTTATATAGAAATATTATGTATGTAATTATACGTACCTCATCATTATCATTTCGGCCGTATGAAGTCCACTGCTGGACACAGGCCTCCCCCAAAGATCACCACAACGACCGATATGGGTATGTTGTGGGCTCATTGGGGGGTTATGCCGTAATCGCCACGCTTGGCAGACGGGTTGGCGATCGCAGTTTTTTTTTTTTTTTTTTTTTTTATAAAAACGTTGCCCCACACTAGGATTTCTCCTGTGTCGTGGGTGCGTTTACATACATGAATTCCACACACAATACACCCAGACCCGGAACAACTACCTGCACATCGTACAAATATTTGTTCCGTGCGGGAATCGAACCCACGACCCGGAGCGCAGCAGTCGACTGTATCAACCACTGCACCAACCATGCCGCCTAAGTTGAGTTAATAATGTCCTCTAAGGACTCTGCTGACCATCCCCCGGCTAATCCCTTAGTCGACTTTTACGACACCCACGGGAGGAGATGAGGGTGGTATTCTGAGTCGCCACCACACGGCATATATACGTACCTACTCTAACATAAACTGTGACGGTATTTTTTCAAGTAATTTATTTTCTAGCGTCTTCAAGAATAGCCCCCCATAATCTAACATCGATACCTAGATCCGTCATCGGTCAATTAGTGGGGTCCTCCAGCAAACACGTCGTAAATTAGTCAACACAAACAGAGTTAATGAGAGGACGCAAACACTCTGAGTGTCAAGTACTTGTAGCCAATAAGGGCTGATCGAACCCGTGTCCCGATTGTTTGGTCTCTGCTATATCGTGTCACTGAGTATTTGTTTTGTATGTGAGAATTGTTGTACATGACTTGGGTGCTGTGATTTTGGTATTCTGTAGTTATTGTGTTGATTATAAATGTGGAGATATAGCATATTACTAATTTTACCAGATGATTTGCTGCTCTATATTTTTCTCACATAATATTGTATCGTGAATATGCCTCGAGTTTAAAACAGAAACCTTTAAATGTTTTTCAGCATTTCTTCTCAAAGATAGCAGTAAATGCGGGTTTTATTTAAATTTATTTACGAGTGAAAATAGATCTTCAAACCTCAATCACCCTGCTAAATGAAAATCATTAAAGTACATTCTCGTATATTGAAATAAAAAATTGTGATTAACAGCTATACTATTGCATTTTAAAATTCGAATGTCAATCATAAATTCCAAGTTAACCAAGGTCTTAACTTTAAATCACAAATATTCTATCTGACACACGATGTATGATTTGAAACATAAATTATGTATTTATTTAAATAAGAATGCATCAAATAAACACCAGAAAATATAGCTCGTTTTATTTTTCCCAGTTTTATGAAATTCACAAGCATTCTATTATAGCGACGGGGCACCCAATCTCTTTACTTCACATAAACAAAACATTCGTAACTAGTACCTATATACTTTCATCTATTCTTTAGAAATTTCTAGACGAACCATCGTGTTTGCTCAAAGGCGACTGCACAAAGTGTCCAAGTTTAAACTTTTAACCACTTAACCAAGACCTTACAGATTGAATACATTTCCGTCGCATCAGTATTTAGAAACACAAATGTAGAGTGCTGAAGGAGGTCTTCAAATACTGGTTGTATATCTTCAAGAATATCAGTTGGACAAACACACGGGAGAGGGCAGAATGGTGTAAGTGGTGGGGGGAGGGGTGATGTTTACTACGCTCCGGGGAGGTGAGCGGAGAAATGAAATTGGCAGATATTTCGGTGATGTCACACACGTGTAGGTAAGCTTGGCTAGCAATGAAAGTTTTGCGAGGTTTTTCCACTTTCGACACGAGCAGAATAAAGTAAAAGAAGGCGGAATGTATTTAGGTAGGTACCCTTTATACATACGTAAGGAATGAGAACCCTTCAGTTATATCCTTCGTAGAAAATATATCGCCTGTTTTCTGAGCTCGTCTACCCACGAAATATCGGTATGCAGTAAAGAACTAACAAAATAAATAAGGCAAAATAATACCGGAAAAGGTTCCCTACGTTAATCAAGTTGCAGGGAGTAGTGTGAACATCTGTAGACTCCGCAAACGTCTGAATGTATACGATATTTTCATCTTGAGATTATACACCTATTAAACGGAGATAGTGTAAGTAGATATACATTGTCACATTATTCGTATGCACTGGATATAAATGAATTTAATGACCTTTTTTACTTAAATGTCGTCGGTGTTGCCAATGACAATGTTAGTTACGCGGTATCACAGTATCACCGGGGATATAACATATTTGCTGCACAGCTCTATGACCAAACATTTGTGTTTTTTTAATGTTGTTGATCCAACACTAGGATTTATACTGTGTCGTGGGTGCGTTTACAGATAAAAAATTCACACACAATACTGGGTGTAATACTGGACCCGGAAAAACTACCTGCAGATCATACAAATATTTGTTACGTGCGGGAATCGAACCCGAGATCCGCAGCGCAGCAGCCGATTATATCAGCCACTGCACCAACCGTGCCGTCAAACATATTAAAAATACAACCATATTAAACGTCGTTACTACGGTTGTACTTTTTTATATCTGTAATAATTTTAAACGTGTCGTAATTAGGTACATACAGGATGTTACGTTTTCGTCATACTTATAGCTTCTAAGTACTTTGTGGACGTATGAATAGTAATATTTATATGAAAACTTCAACAGGGTGTGATTTCCTAGAAAAGCAAGAATAATAGTCATGTTTGTCGGCACCGCAAGATATTGTTTTCAAACTTCAAGGATAAGCGCCATATAATATCGATAAAACAATGTATACCTAGATACGGTCAAATAGGTACTTATACAAAGTATGTATAACATAAGATGTAGGTACTAACTAGATAACTTGTTAACTTTTGTGTTAGCGATGACATGGCACAGAGACGTGGTCACTCACAATGGGTCTTATAGGAAAGCTCAAGGTCACTCAGCGAGCTATGGAGAGGTATGCTCGGCATTTCTATACGCCATCGAATCAGAAATGAGGAGATCCGTAGGAGAGCTAAAGTTGCTGACATAGCTGAGATGATTAGGAGGCTGAAGTGGCAAACATTGCTCGTAGAACTGATAGTCATTGGGGCAAAAAGGTTCTCGAGTAGAGTCTGGTACGAGTACCAGGAACCGTACCGGACGGTGGCCAATGAGATGGTGATGGACACTGGAAGTTGTTTGATGTGGCCAGCATGCAGGTAACGGATCTTTGTGGAAATCTATGGATGAGGCCTTTGTTCAGCAGTGGACATCATTTAGCTGATACGATCATCATGATAATGAAAATATGTCCATTTCAAATTATTAAAAAACTTAGTCTCAGTATTACCGATATAAAAAATTACTGTATTTTGCACCAATATACTTTCTATACCTCCTGTTTTTGTACAATATATTTTCTCTCCAGAATTTATCTTTCCCGAAATATTAGAAGCCAAACAAACAAGTTTCTGCTCCATGTTTTGTTCCAAACAATAAAGAAATAAAGCCTGACATAATAATAAAGAAACTTACCGAGTTTGTAGATATTGCTGAGATGAAAGAGAATAGAAGTACGGCGATACATCTCTGAGTATATACGGTAGACAGGTCGATAGCAGGTTACGTAATAATAATAAAACTATGAACAGTAAAAAGTAGCAGCAATATTGTTGCTGTGACTAATTGAACTGTGATTTTTACAACGATATTTGGAGAAATGAGATGAAATGATGAGAGCGGCATGTGACCGCTCGTTGTGGAAATCTAAGGGGGAGGCCTTTGTTCAGCAGTGGACGTCCTGTGGCTGATATGATGATGATGATTTGGAGAAAACCAAATGGTTACATTGATTAACTTAAATTCTAAATCTATCTGTTGGAACGGTAATGATCTTGCTGTATCGTTAGTGTAATTTAGTTCTGTCGTGCGCATTGAATTCGTTTGAAGTCATTAGCTTATATAGTCTTCAAACGTTTTAGTTGCTGTGAAGTGAGTGCAAGACTGAACTTGCGCATGGTACAGTCGAGTGGAAAATAATTAAGACACAAAAGTATCAAACTTATTTAGTTACTTATTTGGCGTTCTGCGCATCAGCTTGAGCTATGTTCAGAGCGAAGATTGGAGACTACACCTACACACACTGCATGTGAGGTAGGTACCAATATTTCAAAATGTCTCCTTACAAACATCAAATTGAATGTATTACAGTTGGCTCATTTCCTTTTTGTTACGTAGAACGATATTCATTTACATAAATTTATCTATTGTTATTCTCGGTATGGTAGGCCATTCTCCGCAACAAGCAAGATATCGAAAATTCTATACATCACTTTGGTTCACAGCTTTTTTTCCGATACTTTTTATTATTTGAATAAAAAATACGAAGATTTTTCACTATAAAAATATAAGTATAACACATTACGTAAACTCTGTGACACTTATGGTGAATAATGAATGGAATAATGTTGGAAATCCAGAAAACTGAAGACGTGGGTATACAGGAATTCGGAATTGGGAATTCAAATTGAAATTTAGAAGTATTCTTATTAATTTCGAATTTATCTTAGAGACGCCTTATCATCATCATCGTCATAATTATAAGCTAAAAGACATACACTGCTGAAAAAAGCCTCCCCATAGATTTGAGGGAGGGTGGGGGGGTTGCTATTTTTGATTATTAATTTGCTAGTACTCACCAAGCTTGGCAGGTGGATTGGTGAGCGCAGTATTGCTACTGTTCCACAGAAAGGACACTACATATACTGCCCATCCATTTGGCTTAGAGTCGCTTAGTCGTCTTTCACGCACACATCCACGGGAGGAGATGGAGTGGTGCTATATACTCAATCCAGCACTACATAGATATACAAGCTGTCCATGTAAAATATACTCTTTCTATTTGCTTGATTTATTACTAAGGTTTCTAACTTTCTACTTACTTAGAGAATCTCATGCATAGAGACTCATAAAAACCGAGAAAATTCGCATTCTTTTTATTCGTTTTGTTTAAATACAAACGCGCAGAATCGATCCCGTTAGTTTTATTACACCTTCAATACAAGAGATAGATGAGGGAATTTCCTTCGATACTAAAGAATAGGCTGTATCGGAAACGAGTTAAATAACAGACCTCCTTTGTTTTGTTTCAAAGCCCTAAGGAAAATAACAAGGCGGCGGAATATTGATGAGGTTCGCCGTAAATTGGATTTCTACTCACTTGATTTTATATTTATAAACATTTTGAGTTCTCTCAGCGTGAGTTTTCGTTTTCTGTCAGTTTACAAGTCCCAAGTATTGCTTTCCTGCTTTTTATTGGCTGCTAGGAAATGACAAAATATTACTTTTATTCGATGCCGGTAATAGCTTATTTCGTCGTGTGGGAGACGCTTTCAACGTAAATATGATGAAAATTGTGCAAGTCATAATCATGTTGGATTTATGTACATAGTATATTTTTATAGTCATAATATACATATATTGCTATAGATCAATAAAGTACAAAGCGAACAGAATTCTGTAAACGTTCAGACAAAATCATGAGTAACATAAAAGAGAGATGGCCCAAATCTGAATTCATATCATGCCTTATCAGAATGTCTTCCAAACGGATAAGTTTGATCGCGTGCGGGCAGAAAACGTGCATCTTTGGCCAAAAGATCTCATTTTCTTTACAACTACTATTCCATTGGTATCCCAGCCTTTTTTGAGAGGTTTGCTAAAAATGGACACTGATTAAAAAAACGTAGTTATTTTTGTAGGTAAGGGCAAACATATTATTTGTTGTCGTAAAGTATATTTACTGTTGATCGAGGAATACATTTGCTGTAATAAGAGAGGAGATGGCTTAAAACACAATAGCCGCGTAGCATTTCGGACGGAACATCGACAAGTTAATGAAAGGCATTTGTATGTAACGGACTTGAGCAAGCTTCCTCCGGGGCCCGATAATGGTGGGCATTGCGTGTTTTTATAGGAATTCTCGCTGACTGTCGCTATACGTATGGCAGACAAGAATACGTTTGTACATTCATACGTATGGAAGTTAAATATATATGCCAGAATAACTTTACTTTATGAAGATCGGAAGACTGAGCTAAAAATTTGCTGTAGCTTTTATTATCTAGTATAATAAAAGCTACAGCAAATTTTCGAACGAATCTAAAACTTTGTATCATGAGTAAAAATATTATTCAACGAAAAAAATGAGGATCGTGTAGCCCTCAGCGATCTCACCAAAATATTGAACCTTACAATAATGGTGTTTCCTATTGCTTTTAAAATACAGAATCGGAGCCGTCACCATTCCGGCAGAAACGGCCGGCAGTAGCATTCGTCCCGAGAGGTAGCCATTTGGCTCGCGCTCTCTCGGATACTTCTTCGCCTCCGTTTCGAATAAACTGAGCAGTTTTCAGCCAGAGTTGAGAACAGCATTTTAGCCAAGCGTCGTAAAGCGAAGGATCTCGAACCCCGTTACCACGCGAGTCCCTGCGACATCTAAATTCAAATTTTTCTTCTCGACTCTGGGAAAACCTTACGACCCATCTGCATAAAACGAGATGAATTTCATTTTATAACGTTACGTTCACACTATTTTTATGCCAACTACTGTAAATCAATTTTGCTTACAGCATTTCCAGGTGCCTTTCTGATATTTTACCTTTGGAAATGCTTTCATTCGAATCACCTGCGTACATAAAACGAGATACGGTATTACGTCATCCGGGAGCTAGAAAGGTAACTAGTTTTGTACACACATCTCATAACTCCACTGCTACTTACGACTGTAAACTTCAATATCTATTTACCAGCAGGTGAGCAATATGATCCTTGGCCTTGCATATCACATAAAAATATCTTAAGAGTCGTCTTTGCTAGCGTTATCATTTATTATTAGACAAGCATTTTACATTAAACTAAAATATAGACCCGTCCAATCGAAGGCAACAGAGTCATGGCTGCCTACAAAATGCAACCCACTTTCAACTTACCGACTAATTAAAATGTTACATTGTATTTAAAGCGTCTGAACCATGCGACTGTGTATTTTAATACAGAAGGCGAATACGATATATTAATTAGTGCTGGAAATACTCATGTCTGGCATGCACTCAGCTCAATGGCTGCGCCTCGAAATAGTTACATAGATATTTATTTTCTTTGTTCGACCCACAGCCGTGCGTTCATAAATAAGCACAATTTACTCGGGAAACAAACCCCACATTGATGAGCTACAGCTATTTAATCTTTCAATTTAAAATCATGACCCGTTAACTGAACGCTTGCAACATCGGGTATAACTGGACCACAAAATGATTTTAATCTTTGTACATACACTCGACAGATAAGTATCCAAATAGACTAGTTAAATACACCCATCTATACTACACTGCAGGCATTCTGACATAATATAATAATTTGGCAGGCGTCATATAATTTCATGACGAAATCTCGTCTACTTTTTCTTGTGGCAAATCTCTAAAGTTTCCAACCTAAAGCATTGTGAATAGACCCGTAAAACAACGAACAACCATTCATTTAGGGATCTCCAAGTTACGTCAGCGGCTTATGAATAAAGAGGGGTCGGCTGCCGGAAAAATAGGGGGTTATTCAAAAGGAAAAGTTTTTTTTGCGTAAAAAGGACGACTAAGCGGTGGATTATCGTCCATTCACTGACAAGAGTTTTGTGGAACTCGTGGCCGAGTTATACGAACAAGCTTTTTATTATCGCTTACTGGAAATGTTGGGGAAAATATACGGATAAGAAAAACAATTATCACCACGCTCCTTTTGGTGTTTACTCTGGCTCTGTTTACACGACCGAGCTGGGCCACGAGTAAAATTTTAAACAGGGACAATGAGCCATTTCCTGGGCTGCTTTGGGTGGGTGCCCGTTTTAATATTGATGTCGATTGTGGTACCGACATGGCAGCCGGATTAGCAATAAATACTAGAGAAAACAGAATTATGATTCACATTTAATTTGTTTCACATTAGAACATTATAAACAATATATCTAAATGCAAATGCAAGATATTTATAGATACACCTTTTGGTTGCAATGAACTTAACAATACCATTTGGGAACGAAATCCAAACCAAAAAAATATACTCATTTCTGTGTGATAAATAAGCAATTTCCGCCATTATCAAAAGTTATAGTTCTCACGAAAAGGTGTACGATTTGGGCGGATGACGTTATAATTATTTTCCACATGTGGGCTAACGATTCGTTCCGGAACATTAGTGATGGCCGAAGAAGCCGGGACCAAATCCCGGTCGGGTAACGAGATCTCCGCCTCTGCGTGAAATTGTGAAATTACCGGGACGGCTAAAGTCAAAATCTACTTTTAACTAATTAAATGAAACTGTTTTGATTGATAATAGATACCTTGATACGACAGGAATGGAAGCACTGACGTGCTTTGGTCTATAAATATGTAACTGATACAAAAGTAAGGAATTATGCTAACAAAAGCCTATACTTTTTGGTGGAGTATTTTGAATTCGAATATTTATCTTCATATAATTTTACTAAAATAATGGATGCTGTAAAAGAAATGTTATTTTGTAGAAGAATATCTACATAATATATTTTTCAAAAAAAAGCCATCCATGGCCACCGTTTGAAAGTCCTTTAAAAAGTCATGATGTTCTTGATCTGATCAGGGTCAGAGTTATATTGTATTTACTTTTCCTTAATTTTAGAGATATTAGTAAATCCCATGATTCGAATAACAAATGTACGTATTAAATAGATAACACTATCTAAATCGAACCGAACAGTAACACAGTAACTAAGCGATACATTTTGATTTGATTAAACCGTGAATATCGAACAATCACTCCCATTATGGTAAACTGGCTAGTGGCTGGGCTTTCACATTTCTTCATAATTGAGTTTGTTCTTTATTTCGGGTCGGCACAAATAAAACACTTATATAAGGCAAAATATTACTGGATAAAAACGAAAACACGGCTAGGTACTATACTTACCACAATCGCACAAGTACACAAGTTCTGCATTCTTTTAAATTTAAAACTTAATATATTATGAATAATTTGTCGAAATGAACAGTAAAACTGCATAATGGGCGGACTAGACGCTTGCATAATGAAACACAATAATAAATAATTAACAAACCGGTAAACGAAGGTAGTCTGATATTCATTATGGCGGCTCAATGTTTGCCCTTTTTCCACTTATCGCAATCTGTGCGTGAATCAATCAACTGTCGTTATTATAAATCCCCATGCGAACACTTTTAATTTAATTTTTAATTTGTTATTTAATTTTTAATTTGTGATTTAATTTTTAATTTGTAATTAATTTTATTCCTTGCTTCCTTTAATTTTATTTATTTATTTGTAATTATTTATTATTCCGTGTGGTGTCCGGATTAAGAATATAGCACCACTCCATCTCCTCCCGTGGATGTCGTAAAAGGCGACTAAGGGAATCTAAACCAGAGGGATGGGCAGCAGCGTCCCTTCTGTGAAACGGTAGCCATACTGCGCTCACCAACCCGCCTGCCAAGCGTGGTGAGTATTGGCAAATACCCCCCAAAATGATGACACAGTTGTGAAAATCTATGGGGGAGGCCTTTGTTCAGCAGTGGACGTATAAATGGCCGTTATGATTATGATTATGAATTAATTTCAACTTATCTATTATTATTGACAAACTACAAAATATAAAATTACATAATACGTAATTTTATTATTGCGTGCCGGAAGATGTCAGCCGTCACTCGTCACCAATTTAGGGTGGTGCAGAAAATCAGTGCTCCTGTGTTGCAAGTAATTTGTAATATAGAAGTGTAATTCTGAGCGCCATTCCTTTTTTTTGCGGAGATGAGAC
Source organism: Diloba caeruleocephala (assembly GCA_947459985.1). Lineage (NCBI taxonomy): Eukaryota > Metazoa > Arthropoda > Insecta > Lepidoptera > Noctuidae > Diloba > Diloba caeruleocephala. Next base: position 16,655,322 of record OX381617.1, on the reverse strand, counting down.
TCACTAATCTTTTCCAGTTTTTACTTTTTGTCATTCTTTTTTAAATATAGTAGTGTGTTTTATCTTCGGAAATTAATAAATTGTTTTCTTTCTTTCTAAATTAAACAACAAAATTCAATGAAATTCATTCACAACATAGTGGAATATCTTTCTATCGGGTCTTTTAGCAGACTATATCGCACTGCAGCGCTTTTACAGAAAGTATTGAGAGCGTGTTTTGTGTTTACGCTACCTTAATGTTATTCTGTGAAACTGCGAGATAACGCCTCTGTTCCGACCTTCACCAATGTTCTCGAAAATTCAGTCTTTTGATAAAAGAAAATATCGTCAGCTTAGCACGTCGAGATGTTATGTCTAGCGTAATTAAAGAGATAGACAGATTTTAAGCTTTCACACGAATGCATTGAGTATTTTTTGAGCTCACAATTTCTTCCAACTCTACTTTCGTATGAACAACAATGGAGAACTTAGTACTTAATGAGGGTAAAAGGTGAAACATATACTACTGACCTCCGCATAAACAAGCATAAGCAAGCTACTACTGACCAATGTGAATAAATTACACCGTAAATTATTAAATCTTCAGTCAAATATGTGAAAAGCTATAGTCACATCAACAACATTCATGGAGTTTCTGAATATTATTTAAATAATGTATATCATAAATAATTCATGTAAGTTATATTGGGATTAGGGCGGCATGTGACTGTGCCTGCTCGTTGTGGAAATCTATTGGGGAGGCCTATGTTCAGCAGTGGACGTCCGTTGGCTGATATGATGATGATGATGATGATGAGATTATATTATATATATTATATTGGGTGCCGATTTAATCACCTGTTATCTATAAGGAGGTGAATCAGGCCTGGGTTTTATACCCGAATCAATAAAATAGCTCCTTAATTTTTACCAAAACCACAGAGTCAATCCAAACAGCTGGTGGTTAATGGCCTTATATGCCGAAATCTCTCCGCAGTGCACATCTCACGCTCGATCATAGTACGACACGGGTGCATATGTAAGCTGTAAATGTTTTGGTGCAATACCCTGGCTGGAGGCCTCTTTTGGCTTTGCCTGAAATGACCGGTTAAGCAACCACATTTCCCATTTCATTTTACATTTGAAATGTATGCGAGAAGCCCAACAAAAAAACACAGGTGAAATACTAATTATGTTTTCACGTGATTTTTTTATTAGCACCCGTTTGAATTGTTTTGTTTGGATTAATTATTGAACGTAACTAAAACGGCACCCAGAATATCTTTGAAGCGGTATATTAGGGTTTAACTTTGAGTACACGGAATATCTTCCTATCAAATACTAATTTATGCAAGTATTGCGTCAGAGACGTTTAGCTACCTCGCGCCTGATAATTAAGTAATTTAATCAAGTGAAGGGTAGGTACGGGCGGATAATATTCCCTGTTGTATTTCACACCTACGTTACGTAGTATAATAAATTAGTACCCATCTGTACAGATTTATTAAGTGTGTACCTAGTTTTAAAATAAGCATCATTCAGTCACATAATTTCAACAAATATGAGAGGTTCCACGCAATCGTCAAAGAAAAATAACTGATGAGCCAGCTACAAGCAATCGTGTTAGCTTTTTTTTAATCTGATTTTCTAAACCATTGGTTAGTCATGATTAAATTACATTAAATTAAATTACCTTTTTGCTTGACTGTACCCATCCTTAAATATACCATAATCATAGAGAAAATGTTAAGTAAAATGAATAAAGCCTATTAGGCCGTTATATTCTCCATCCAATTTGACATAATCTTTAACATTTTATGTAAGCTATTTTACACCGGAGAATATCAAAGACATTTTAGCAGACAGAGCCGGCCTTATCAAAATTCAATATCTTTATTTTGTGAAGGAAAATAACGGTGCACCCAGCTCCACTAATCTAGATGGAACAATGTTGCGCCTCAATCCAAAACAATTTATTGCTAAACGTATCAACTTGTAACTCCATTTTACAGATATAAACTTTACACCAGCTTAATAGAATTTAATATCGTATGTGTTTCATTGTCATGTAAGCCGTTTCTTCATGGATATGGACATCTCATTCTCTGTAAGCTGCTCCTTACAATGTAAGCTTCGGAGATAAGTCAAAATACCAGGAGCAAGCATTTGCGCGTATTTCTTAGTCGTATATACGCAATTATGTGGCTAATTTTATTACAGTGATGATAAGTTTAATTTGATTATCATATTAATAGACCCGTTTAGTTGACCTACCACTTCGCGTCGAGGATGGCCGGCTGTAAGAAATACCCTAGGCTTTTTATACAAATTAAGATTTGTTGAAATTCAATCGATCTGTTGTCCCTATATTTTATAATTTCCTGTCATAGATTCATTAGTTTTTTATTTGTGGCGTTTCAAGCCTATCTAGTTGATGTTTTATTTGTTTCAAAGCACGTGAAATTATTTAGATGAAATAAATCAGACATTATTCAGAAAAAATATTTAAAAGCTCGCAACAACTACACAAACATAATACAAAAATACTCTGAACTACATTAATAGTAAAATTGTACGTAGTACAGTCAATAACAAAAATCTACGGTGCCCACATTAGTGACATGCGTTAGTTAAATAAATCAAGTGGCAAGCGGTCGGTTGCACCGCCCCTCTCGACAGAACTCAAAATGGCCGCCGCACAGCTGACGGTATTCACATTTTTTTAGCATTGCGACCATTTTGTCGGGCCCATTCTTTTTTTGGAACTCCTTTGAGTATTATGCCTGTTAAATTAAGTTATACTAATTTGAATCGGTGTCAACGTGAACTAACTAAGAAATTGTTTCCTTGTTTACAACATTATGTAGGTAGATTATGTATGTTTGTACCAAACACGACTTGGCTGAATTCCAAATTACACCCACAATGTTGTTCGATAAGCTGATCTTGCGGCAAAACACATTTGTAATAATAAATAAGCATTTTAATAAATACCTAACTTTTTCGTTATTTTAATCTTAGTATATAAAATGCAATTACAATTTTTTTTTTTTAAACGTAGCCCCGCACTAGGTTTTCTCCTGTGTCGTGGGTGCGTTTACAGACATAAACTCCACATACAATACACCCAGACCCGGAACAACTACCTGCAGGTCATACAAATATTTGTTCCGTGTGGGAATCGAACCCACGACCCGGAGCGCAGCAGCCGACTGTATCGGCCACTGCACCAACCGTGCCGTCAATGTTATCATTCAAATCAATATTATCATTGTTATATATAATTTACGGTACCTATTTATATATTTATAAATACCGTAAATAACCGATATGCTTACGCTTTACTTAGCTGGGTGTGGCCATTCATTTAAAGAGCTTATAAACAAATCAAGTTATAACGCAGCCTCAAAATTCTATAGCTGCAGTATCGTCCTATCGCACGCCTACGTGGATTTAATAACTCCTTAATCTTCTCAAAGGATAATATTTGACTTCACTCTGTACAAGTTGCCTTGTTCCGTCTTTATGATATTAGGTTAAGTTCGCTCCGAAAGGATTAAGGCGGCTCTTAATTCAACGCTCCCGGGCCGGAATAAATTTAACGTTTTGAAGAGCTTAGGAAGAAAAACTTGAGATGTACGGACGGGTAAGCTGTCTCGTTTAATATATCGTTATATTCATGTGGAGTGGTATGCCAAACAAAATATATAAAATTTGAATAAATATTGAACGCGAGTGTACCCACATAATACTGTTGATTTTATATGGTATGTAAAACATGTATTTTAATTTTGCCAGTGCATTAAAGCTGCGCTCCGCTTTTTGACTCAATATAAAGCTTTTAAATTTGGCTGCATTTTACTCTCCGGAACATCGTGCCAACAGTTTAATTGCTGCGTGAAATTTACGCGCGCTTCGAATTATACCTGCAAAACATAGGCACACGTGGGAAATGGGTACGCAGCGAGATACACACGGCAATTTGAACGGATCTCTCGATATTTCATTTTATTTTCCTCCTCAATTTTATTTTATTTTCGCAGAGTGAAACGCCTCTAGCTGAATGGAAGGTAATTGTAGGCTACGTAGCGAAGGGTTTGCTTCAGGGAATAATTGTACGAATATAGCGGAGCCTCTGGGAGTGTTTAATGCCAGGCTATGTAGAGGCTACGTTTTACAGGGCCTGCGCGTTATGCTTAATGCTGGACCAAGGACGAAAATTATCTGAGTAACGAGTTGCGTAAAAGCAGTAATGGGAACTAATGAGACCATTGGGTCCCCCGACTGTTGTATGAATATTTTTATAGCGCATAACTTTAATTTTGCAAGGGTACGATTAATTTTAACGTTAGTGATGAAGAGCGTTTCGTGTAGGACCTGAGCGTGGCAAACAAAGTGCTTTTACTGATAAATGTTAAAGCGGCGGAAGGGTTCGCGATAAAGTTAAGGTAAAAGCATACTCACCGACGATGTGGAAGCACTGGCGTCACATGGGACTTGAACCTCGGACACACTGCACACCACTGAATATTTTAAATAATGAAAAGCCACGACAACGGACCGGGGCGTTCCCTTTTAAAAATGCACTGCACTCTGGGTTTTACTACGGCCGTGCAGGTTGGTCGGACAGAAATTCTTAAGACCAGGATAATAGTCTCGTAAAGGAGGTGGTTCCTGAAATACATCAGTTGGATATAAACACATTGGCGTTAGCGCGGCAGAAAAATGTGGATACTGTTAAACTAAGCTATCTGAAGTGCTCTAACATGAGTAAGATCAGGATTTCAAGTTTCACTAGAATTCATGGCCGTGTAGCCTCATTTATAGATTGTAAAAAAGTGACCACACTAGATATGGACTTAAACCCAAAAATGTAAAGACATATACTATTTTTCTATTAAGTTTACAATCGTTTCTGAACCGCTTCAGGCTGATTAGAAACAATCTAAACATTCGCCGAATAAATTTATGACTTGATACTCAAATTAGAGTTGAGTTTATCTAAAATGACGTAATTTGGAGAGTTGTTCGGATAATTTAGATACTGGATGTTATAAAAAAAGTTTTTCTTTAAATAATTCACATTCTTGTCTGTTATCGTGAATTGGTTACTGGAAACATCTGTTTTGGCTTAAAATGTGAAACTCATATGTGGAACATGTAGATTAGATCAGATTTTCAATAGTACCTACAGATATATGGTAGGTATATAGCAATATTTAAAAAAACATGCGTGCACTGCTAATTGCATGCACCATCGTCCACCGTATAACATCAGGTGTGATTGTGGTCAAAAGTAAGCTCTTCAGTTTAAAATAAAACAGTCGCATACATCCTGAAAAAGTGGCCTATTGCCCAAGTCAAGGCAAGTCGCTTTTAGGTCTTACGCGGTGTATATACGAACATATATTTATAAACATACATACATCATACTATGTATATATGATATGAACATACATGCATGTATAAATGGTGCCCCCTGCCTCTCCTCTGCTTTATTCAAGATGTTTGCTGGTCTCTGTATCCCATAATCATATTACTAGAACCTACCAATGACCACTATTATAATACTTAGGTCCAAGTACAAAGGTAAATTTAGTGTTGCACTTATGTACAGCAGTTTTTTATTTAGCTTCTACTGTATCAGTAATGGTATTCTTCCTTCTTATGGTATATTTGTACAAGTTCATTATTCGCTATATAAACGAACTTCCTAATTAAGAAAAAAGATTTTTCTATAAAAACACGTAACGGGATGTCACAAAAAAGCAATCACGAAAATAGAGCGGCTCTTTCTAATTAATTCTAATTAGCCGCCGGTAGGTGGCTCTATTACGGCTAAAAGGAAACGGGGAGGGTTCGGAAAAGCGTCAATGTCCCGTAACGTTAATTTAATACCACTTTACTACGGGATTAGAACCTACCATGCTCCATTTGAATAATTCTGTCGTTAATTTGAGCCAAAAAATCGTTCTCAGTAGGTATTACTTCGTCCGTAGATGAAAAGACATCAAAATACACAAGCGAGAGGCTTTTTTGTGGACTCTACCTATCTTATCATACGATCTCCTTTACTGAGACTTTAGATTACGATATAACAATTTAAACTGTTATGTTGGATAGAGTAGCTATATTATTAAAACATTGAACAAGTTTTATTACAAATACACACAAACATACACATTAGCTCGTAAACGTTCACTGCTGAACATGGGCCCCCATGGTCACTACAATGAGTGGTCATAGAGGATATTGACTGATGGTAGGTCTCTTATTGCAAGAGGCCAGTTAGGTAGGTACCACCCTAGCGCCAGATATACGCTGCCAAGCAGTAGTGCTTAAAATTTTGTAAATTAATGTGCTCCGGTTTGAAGGGCACATTAGCTGGTGAAATTACTGGGAATAAGAGACTAAATTACTTTACGTCTCGAGGTGACGAGGGTAGCGTGATGACTCGCTGGTCTAGTCCTGGGTAGCGTTATAATTGTTATAGGTAGCATGTCGCTTACCATCAGGCGAATGGCTTACTCGTCTCGCCAAAATGCCTAAAATCGCAACGCTTGGCAGGTGGATTGGTGATTGCAGTAGGTTGTTATTAGTGCACGGGAGGATGCGCATCCTCTCGATATTCAACCTTCAGTCTCCGTTTACGACGTTCATGGCTACAGACATGTTTATTCTTTGGTTTTTCCACACTGTTTTCTTTAATAAAACGATGCTCAACACATAGTATTACTTCGGTGTCATACGAACAGTTTACAGACATACATCTCACATGCACACGCAAAAACACCCAGCTCTGCAGATCTTACAAATATTTCTTCCGTGCGGATCGAACATACTTACGGCACGTCTGCGCAGCCAATCGCTTCGCCATTGTGCCAACCGCGCTGTCAGTTACAAACAGAATATACTTAATATATACCAGATGTAATTTTACTGTTTACGTATTATGAGTTGTCCACAGCGATAATTATCTACCAAACAATGTTGTTGTGTAATAAATGTAGATGTTTAAAAGCAATAAATTAAAACCATTGAACCACAACACTTCCGGTAACCAAACTCGTCAATTTGTAAAAATTTAAACAACTGCGTGTTTCATTGTAATAGAGTTAATGATATTTGATAATCCTGAAGATAGAAGGAGGCAGTTAATTAATTAGTTGGATACAACATAATAATGTCGTAATTTTAACACGATGATTTATTCGGATCATTTATTTTTATCGTCATTTAAATGCCCAATTTTTTAGAAGGCAAGATCGGCTTCAGAAATAACCGTTTGATTATATCTTATTTCTAATGAATATGTATGAGTATGTTTACTTATATTTGAAATGTTGGACGGTTGGGCCCTATAACTGAAATTATTGTCAGAATTTTTGTCAGACCACCTACGTTCAAGCATTATTTTTGGACTTCAAAACATTGGTTGCTCTTTAAAAACGATTAGAGATGTTCCATTTCACATAACGTTGTAATAATGCAAAACTTACTGCAAATTGACAGAACTGGTTACTGGTTATTTTGCATAATCAAATTGATTCCATCCAAACGCAATTTAGATGCAAATGCTACCGAAAATGTTCACAAATGAGTGTTAAGGATTACGGAGGGTGACTGTGACTCCTTTATGAGTTCCAGAATTGGTCCTTCTATCCGCAAAAGGGTCACTTGTTGTATGTTATTATTTATAACTGGTCTTAGTTATAAAATGTAGGTACTTACCTGTTTATAGTAACAGGCATTTCTTCACATAACAATTTTACGGATTGTATTCCGATAATCCAGCTAATCAAAACCAGCGTGGCTATTATGTATAAGAATTCACCGTGGAGCTCACTTCTGAATCCGGAGTGAAATCTCTAATTTCGCAGGTATTGTCTACCATACACTGGAGATTCAGAAGTGAGTTTGCTAATGGGTTCTTACAGAATAGCTGCGCCGATCTTAAAATCATATCATAATATCAAAATATTATCATAGGGTGGCACTAAGGCTGAAGTATACTAACATATATCTGCATAAAGTTTTTTTATTTTGTTTGAATAGATTTGCTGGGCAAAAAATAAAAATAGGCAACTTCGAAAAGATAAAATAAAATATGTCATAGACAAGTTTTAATACCACCTTGTTATAAAACAAAGATGCACAACAGTGAACTCAACTTTCATGATAAAACTATTTTCATCTCGCCGATATCTAAAAACCAGCGTCGTCTACAAATTTGCAGACATTTTACAATAAAATGTATACTTACGAATAAACGCAATCTCTTAATTGTCTACAGATATCCATATCTAATTAAACGAACGCGTGTTTTTGTAAAAGGATAGGCTTAAAAGCTACTAGACCAGTTTTCCGGGAAGAATTTATATTCTAAAACTGTCTTACTCTGTAGGTTGTACATGCTTACATGCTTTGAATGATAAAGAGTCGAATAATCATTGGTTATTTTTATACATAAACTACGTGGGTGGCGGTGTGTAGATATACATTCGTATGTTCATATAAAGGCTACTGAGATTCATTAAAACAAAACCGATCACGGACTAGCTATTGATTCACATGTTTTAATGCAAACTGTTGCATATGATTCACCATAACTGACATATATATGAATCAATAAAATCATATGTAACTATTCACCACAAATATACGAACGGCCTACAGTGTTGCAAATACTTAGGTATAATTTAAATGCAATTAGGTTATGCCCTTTTTTTTTGTTGGGCTTATCGCATACATTTCAGGGAAATGTGGTTGCTTAACCGGTCATTTTCTGGCGAAGCCAAAAGAGGCCTCTAGCCAGTAGGTTATGCCCTCATGCTACCTCGTTTATATCATGTATTGATTTATAATAAAATGAATTAAAAGTAACAAAAAATGCCTTTTACCCCATAATATTCCAATTTATTTAACTGTATTGTGAGTATACGGTGTACCTCCTCCTTAATTTGCAACTGGCTTGACGAGGTAAAGGGCAGGGCGGTAGGCCTTCCTTTCTTACATAGCGAATTTGTATGGTTTTGTCTCTTTCGCTCTTACATCTAAGGGATACACAAGGTATAAATATTGCACTTTTTAAGATTTGTTTTTTGTTGTGATGATAGATGTATATCAGATTCCACCAGATGCTGATAACACCGAGTAATTTGAATAAATAGATAAGAATTTCTTCACAATATTTAATCTCTAGACTTTACTTGCGTCAAGATAATCGTATAAAGAAAAAATATATATTGTATATTAAATATAAACATCTGAAAAGAGAGTAAGAATCAAATGAGTCTTAATTAAAGAAATTAATGATCTTAATTGTTGTATTAATAACTTTAGAAACTTTAGGTTTTAGTTACATTTTCGACTTAAAAATTATTACCAGATCCTAAAACCTCTAAAGCTTCAACGTTTTACGTTATGAGGCTAGATATCAAATCAGGCAGCAGTTGAAAAGCGAACGTCGACAGCGATTGATATACGGCGAGCAAACGCGTGCTGACTCACAACTATCGGTTTGTACGCTTGGAGCTTGGTGCATGTTATAGACTTAAAGCGTTAGCGGGAGCGATATTTCCAAATTACATTTATGATAATGTTGGTTAGTTATTTAAAAATATGTTTTCTTATTTCAAACGAAATACCTATAGATAGCGTCTTAGGTTTTCGTCATTATTACTCATAATAATAACATTCTTTTAAACGGATTACGTCGCGTATATTACAATTTTTGTTTTTTCTGATGTTTCGGTCACTTTGCAGCATTCGTGGTTGCAGGATGACGTATGAATAATCTGTTCCGCGTGGTTTCCGGCGGAGAAAAGACCAACCTGCTCCACAGACGAATGTCGTAAAAGGTGGATAAGTTGATACCAACATAACGGGCAGCTGCACTTTCCGGTGAACTAATAACAACGTACAAGTCAGGTGTGGTGTTCACGCTACAGATACTATAGGGAAGCACGACCGAAACTTCCAAGTCTAAGTGTCCAAATTTAGTTATATAGTGTTTAATGTTATATTATACATCTTAGTCTATAAGGTATTTATCTATGGGCCTTGGTAACCTCTTATTTTAAAATGTACTGTTCTAAGAACTAACTAAGATTCCATCCTCATAGGTGTCGAAGGAGACTAGCAACATGAAGAAGATAATAATCAATTCGTTAATTTATGTTGTCTATTAGGAGCAAAGTGTTTACCGGTGGACCTTAACGGGCCGATGATAATAATATAAGAGCAAAAACTTATTCTGAACTACTTATTATTGCTAACAAACGCTTGCTACAAACATAACCAACTAGACTTGCATATTATACATAGGTACAAGCAGCACTTAGATCGGTGTAGGTGGCCTCAGAGTGCGTGGTCCTTAAGCACGCAGAATTATATTTCTCGCAAATATTCATGATTCGCACAAACTTTGCCTATGTTAAAATCTATTAAGACACAGCGTGAAATCAGTTAACCTAAAATAACTTATGGACTGTTTTGGTTTACACATATACGATTTTGAGTTTCAGCCGTATTGTGTAAACATTGGTAAATGTATTTTATAAACACGACATCTATTCATTAGTGACGAAAGTACTATTCAAATTACATTACATAACATTCCATTCCACATACATTAATATTCCATTCACGTAATATGCTGAATATTCAGTCTTGCGTGCATATTAATATAATCACCACTCTTGGTCACATCGGTGATCATGATATGTTGTTGTAATTACGCCAAGGAGGATGCAGCTGACCAACTCATTGACATATTCCTTTAACTGCCTATTATGATACGCACTGTGTGAAAAATATATTTTTCTTACAGTAATTCGTATTTATCCCCTAAAAAATAAAATAACATATCAATTTCTTATAAACTGTCGTCCTAAGTAAGATATCTCCTCTATCATGGGTACAGTTTACATACATAAATTCCACATGGAGAAATATCTAACATCTAGTTGTGCTGGACAACTACCTGTAGGCATACCAATGTTTGGTCCGAGCGGGAATCGGACACGCAGCGCTGTAACTAAACGATTATTTTAACGTACTGATGAAATTATTATTATTGTTTGAAAATTCGGGTGGATGACCTAAAGTATATGGAGCTAGCAGAATATGGATAGGTATGCACTCTGCAAATAGCCAACCAAAAAAATGCTAGGAATACAAAATCGGAATTCGGCCGTATATTGTACCTGTAGTTTCTTTGTTAATGTAATTAGAATATACCTATCCAAAATAATCAACATATCTTCTTGTTAATTCGGGATTTGCTATTTGATTTCAAATTGAAATATCTAACTGAATCACGCAAAAAGTTATCTCATAGCTTCAACCTGTGCTCTTTTTCAATAGTAAAATAAATATCAAAAATTATTTGGAAACATACCTATATATCTATAAACCTATGTCCATACTATATTTTCGTGGAAATAATAAGATTTTATATTTCACCCGAATTTCCGATTACTAATTAGGTATTATACAAGTAAAATCTTATCACTTGGACCACAGCCTCCTAATACGTGGAATTTTTACGTAGTTACTACCCATGCTGCTCCCGTCGAAGGGAATTTATTTTGAAGGCAGGCATTGAAGTGGTATGGTGCAGTAACTATAATATAAGCTACAGTATATAAAGCAAGCGTTGAGTTCAGAGTTGATAAATAATAGTAGGTACCGCAGGAATTTGGCTTCACATTATTTGGATTGGTGCCTGTAATATTGTTGGGTCTTGGTAGGTACTTACTGTCAGTAACATCATTTTTTAATGTGAAAATAATAACAAATACACAGAAAATATTGATATATTTATAAACATTGGAGTGACGTAGTAACGATGCCTGGGCATATCTACCTACCATATTAAATGTAACGAATCTCTGTCTGACCAAAGAGATCATAGTGCTTACTCTACGAGCTTATCACAGCCAGCTTTATTATGATTACTAATGAAAATTCCACCCCGTTCTTTCTGAAAATAAAAACAAAAGGCACATAGCATGACGGGAGAGAGCGCGAGACTGTAGGGCAGGGTCGTCACACAGTCGTCACGTAGTCGTAACGCTCCGGGCGTAGCGTCGCCGCCGCCAATCTAAATAATTGACCCGTCCGCTGTCCGTCCGACTGTGCAACTCCTTAGCACAACTAACGAATGAATGGAGGCGGCCTTCGTCTCATTTCATTTCGATACTTAACGTACGCCTACTTGTATGTGATTTAAACCATCACTTATTTATAAAGTGAGATTAAGTATAATGCTTAAATTCTTGTTTCATGTTGAAACATGTGTCGCCAATATTATGTAAATTGTTGTGTAGGTACATAACTGTCTACAACTGCAAATAACATTATTTTTTGCACATAATTAAATCATATTAGTTGGTAACTACCTACCAACGTTTTATAACTCTTGGCCATTGTTAAATAAAGTAAAAATCCGTCTACATTTCACGATTGTATGGAAAAAGATTTCAAAAGGTCGGCTCTACGCCATTTCATTTTCGTATATAACAGTAAAGGGTGGAAGTAAGAAGTAAAAAGAGGAAAAAAGTATATTATTAGTCTCTTACCGAAATGGAATTGGAACATTTCGTAGAAAATTCCAGAAAATATTCACTTCGCTTTACTTAGCTGAGGGCAGCCATCATACTTTCGCTACTTTTACCTACACAATTTAATAGAATTTCTGGCGGGGAATGTTATATTTTTGCTACATATTTTATTTGATATCTATTTGAGTCTGCTGAAAATAAAACTGAAATACATGTTGTACGTTTGGACTCTATAGTGAAAATTAACAAAAATAGCGCTTTATTAAGTACGAATGTAGTAGACAGCATATATATATATATACCTTTATATATAGGATATATATCATAGTCACATAACTAAGTTACAATTCAGCTGAGACGTAAAAATACTATTTATAATATCTATTAAAAACCTTACAGCTTAACTACCGCTAAAATTTGACGCTTTCCCTAAAGTTCTAACCTTTATCAACATTCAAGTTGGGTGTAATCCACTCGAAATGGTTGTTTCAGAGAGAACGTTAAAACTTTATGTCTATTGTACTACAATCTATTAGGTTAATAATTTTTCACCGGTCAGCTTTGAAATATAAAGACAAAAACGATCATAATTTTAGTTTCCTAATATACAACTCTAACAACAGGTGAAAAGTACTAATCAAGTTAACCCGGCCCTATTTCGTCATAATCGTGCGTTCAAAAATCGAATTTATTTTTTATGACGTTCCAAAGCTGTTAATAATCTAACCAATCGTTGCAGACTATTTCGAAAATCGAACTGTCAAACGTCAGTGTAATGAAGTCTTTATATATTTTTATGTTTTCTTTGACGATGCCGCCAAGACGAATGAAGTAAAGGTAAAATAATAGTACTGGGGTTGGATGAGGCCAAGCTTCATTGTATAGCCATCTGAAGGGAGAAGTTACGACCGCGACAGGTGTGATGCCGAATTAACTTCTTATATAAAGTCGCTTTTTATACAACACCGACTGCTTAATGAGGCCGAGGGATCACGGTAATGAAACGCGAGGTGTCTCGACTTTTCTTCTCGACCTCTTTTCCCAGCTTAATTAAGACCTTTTTGAGGATTAAAACTTGATGTCTCGACATACTATCCCGTAGTTATTATAATGACAGACATTAATATGCGTAGTTTTAAAGCTTTCTAACGAGCGACCAACCTGCACGGAGCGTAGTTTCGTCATGACACACGGCACAGTACCTGTAACAAAAGTACACGATTAACATACCGAGCTGTTTCATATAGATGTCTTTTTTAATAATATGGAAAATCAATGTCGTTGTAAATTAAGTTGAATGCACAAAACTCACGCACCGAAAACCCGTTCTATTTTCGATCCCAGTGACAATTTTGACGGGTCCGTTATCTAAGGAGTGGTCATTGAACTCAGGATGGGATTTTAAAACGAAAAATGTGAGACAAACGGTTGGGCGAGTGTGAGCACTGATCGAGTGTGCAGACATCACGAGACGCATAACGCGACATGTTTCATTCAATCAAGACAGCGGATGCATTGTGTGTCACTGACCCGCCCTGAAACATATGTTGGCGTGTACCTGCCTACAATCAATATTCATGAGCCATTGCACTTATGTGGAACACGCCTTTATGGTGAATGTCACTTTACTTTACGCTGCGTGAGGCATTAAACGCCCTAACTAGTTACATCCATCTCAGAATTTGAGCTTTATAGATATCCAGATAACATTATCTTAAGAGATTTGCAATATAATGTAAGAACTGATGGTTTTTATCTTTTTTTTATCACACGAATCGTGTGTATGTGAACTTGCATTTTCTATGTTCAATGTTGGTAACTAGTACCTAAACGTCTAATCTAAAACAGCGATACGAAATCATTCAGAATAATATCATGGCAGGAGCGAAGAATTTTCGTTTCAGAAGTAATTAAATCATTCAACATATAAATCTTGGGTTAGCAATGAAAATCAGCTAATAAATCATTTGGACAGCCAACTAAGAAGCCAATAAAATACAGGCGCAATACTTTGTTAGCAAATAAACTATGAAATATTATTTGATAACTTGATATTTGTTTAAACAAAATAAAATGGTCATAATACAAAATTATTACTTGGTCAGTGAAATTATAACGTGTGGTCTCGGAAAAGAATAGACCACCGCGCTCCAGCCATGGGTGTCGTGAAATGATGACTAAGGTTTGCTGTCGGGAGGATGGGCAGCAGCATCCTCCAGTGTACTAATATCAACATACTATGATCACCAATACGCCTGTTAAGCGTGGTGATTGTGGCAATATCCTATACCCTTGTAAACACCCATTGTAGTGACCATTGGAACGCCTATGTTGAGCAGTGGGCGTTTAGTGTGATGATTAAGAGTATAAAATTGGTTAGCATGAAAATAATGTACGTTAAGGTGCGACTGGGGTGGTCTTCAGGCCGCCTTAGTCGCATTTATTTATTGGTAAGGGGTCGCGTATTCAAGAAGGTTGAAAAATACTGGTCTATATATACTACCTAATAGGTATGTGGCTACACTGTAGGTTACAATATTATTATTTAGGTACAATATTAAGAATTATTTAGTAATTTATGGTATGGTAAGGTATGAGGTATCATACCTTTGTATTTTTATGGATTAATATTGTATGATTGAAGTCACATCTGGCACCTGAAATAAAGCCTATTATAAATTTAATTTTAATAAGATAGCCAGCTTTCATTTGAAACATCCAAATAGGTTTTTACAGATGTTGTGTTAATTAATTTGAATAACCTGTCTCGCGACATTTCTTCCAATCAACGCTACCGAAATACGTTAATTTGATGACAGGAGTAAATGGGAGTTTTCAATTTAAGAAGGAAATAAACTGGCCGAGTTACCGTATTGAGTGGCATACCAAACGTGGTAGAATTTGAAAACCAGAAGTGTTATTTTTGGATGGTGGAGAATATATATATTTATAAATAAAGCATCAATTGACAACAAATGAAAAGTTCGCATTTCCTAATGACATAGGTTCTTGCATACTGTATTAACTTGCGAACTAAACAAGTCTCAGAGTTTTACGCTTTGAGGCAGTACATAGATAATTAATAATGAATTAATAAGTGTATCGGTATCATTCGACGGCAATATAAAAGCTAATTTAACTGCAGGAGAATGGCACTGTGACGATAAAATTACAATTCAGGGAGGCGCCAGATGTAGGTACACAATTTTATCGACGAAGCGCAAATTGAAAACGGTGGTGGCGGACAATTGCCTCCAAGTTATTGTTTAGCTATTAAAAATTGATGGGAAAATTGATGGGTAAACAAAGGCGACATACTCGTGTTCCTACCTATCTAGGGTAGTAAAACTTAAAAAAAAACAACACTGATTTAAAAGATAGAAATAGAAAAATTTACACGTCAACAACAAAGAAATATGTAACTATATTATTTAAATCACCAAGATAAACATGTAAGCTTCGTGAAAAATAAAACTTCTTAAAGGACTTTAAGATCGTAGCCTATCTGTATGTTTAAATTTTGGGTCATAATTAGTAACACCTTGAAGTTAGAACCACAGTAGAAACGTATCTAATTCACATATCAATTTGTCTACGCAAATTGGCAGCTGGCCCATGATTAAAAATAAACCGATGACATCACATTATCAATCGCTTAATTCGAAAAATAACGGTTATATATATAATACGTACCTAAATTGAGACAGCACCGAAAATGTTGTGTAGGTACGTAATATATTAACCGCTACACCAAAATATAAATATTACGTAATTTGCAAATTCGTTATCATAAAATTGTAGACGATTTTATTTGTTTACGGCGTAACGGTATACCACAGTGAGATTACTTCAAAGGCGAGACTATGATTCTGGGGTATAAATATACGAAATTAACATTAATGTTTCAGCCACACGATGTTTCACATGTTCAAGATAAAAGTAGTGCAAACATGTCGCGAATAACGAATTTACGTCAGAATGTTTTCTAAGAACAATTATTTAGAGCATTGAATATTTACCTAATAACAACATAGATATATATAGGGTCCTACAAGTGTAGGACCCTATATATATCTATGTTGTTATTAGGTAAATAATATACAATATACTTATATTGTATATTATTTTAAGGGACTATGAGGCGTTTAAAAAATGTTAAGTTTCATAATTTTTGCAGTTCTTTTAATAATTAATTATTAAAGTTGCTATTTGTGCACTGAAAAGCTCTTTTACCATCACATTATTATGAATACGCATATAGAAAGAATACACGTGATGAAGTAACAAAATTCGAAAAGAATTACAATTTCCTTTTTGTTTGAAGTTACTCAGTTACTCATTAATTGTTGCAAAAACAAACGGATATCACAAATTGTTTTTTACATATATTTGTGTAACCCAACTACGAATCGGACAAAAGTAGAGTCATAATACCATTCAACTTTATTGACAAGGATACATTATTAAATATTATTTGCACACACACATTATATCATAGATATACATATAGATATAAGGTTCTACAAAAATATTGAGCTTTAGTTCTAGCGTATAACCAGTCGGTTAAAGCGATCGCGTTTATTGAAAATCAAGTTCTAGTTTTTAATTAAATTTTATTATAATAATTAATAAAATTAATAAATCAAAATTGTTATCCCAACTCTAATAAAATATTTTACATGATTTTATTATTTGTGTGGTTATTAAAAAATCCTAAAATAAATTGTTTTTAAGATGCGACGACTAATTTGCACCCCATTGCAGAAGACGCACCGGGCGACGGATGGCTGACTGCTGATCTCCGGCCTCCATGAGTTGCGGCCTGCGGGTGGCGGACCTGGGGGGCAGGCCATCGCCCGATTAGTGATAGGCCCGAGATCGTAGCGCATCGTGTTCCATGTGCGCCTCTAGAGAATTGTTTGAGTGGCCAGAATGAGTGGCGGGCCCAGACCTGCATGAACCGCGGCAAATGCATCCGTGAATCTCGCACCGCTGGGACAAGGTAGGTTGATGGCATACCGCAGTGGATTAGCCGGTAACAGACCACCCACACACACCCGCCTTACCCAGGGTGGAATATGTCCATAAGGGTCTCTCGATTTCACGAACAAAAAGAAAATAGACACTTTGTAATACAAAATAAATTACTGGTAGAAAATGACTGATAAAATAAGTTGATAAATAAATAGTCCATATGAACTCCAGAGATGTCCACGACTGTTACTTAGAGAGTAAATGAATATAATTTGATTTACATGCAAACAATTAGTGTCAAGTTCATATGGACTATTTATTTATCAACTTATTTCCATAAAACACCAATTGTCGGCATAATTCAGCCTAAGATGTCACGCAGAACAACGGGCATAAAATATTAGATAGTTGTTAGTGTTTACTTATAACAAGAATAATGGTACGTAGTACCTACTTATATTAAATCGTGCTGTGATATGATGTCAATAAAGTACCTATAGGTATGTCCAAAGAAGAAAATAATAATAACGCTGTGGGGACCGATCAATACACAACGATACCCAGTATAGTAATATGCTAATTTTAAAGTGATCAACTCTAACTGGTCTACTCTTTTTATCCAGCAACCAAATCAAATTTGTCTCAGAACTGTGCGCATTGGAATTCGACGAACATGTTCCATTTATTTGTGGACGAAAGCGGCGAAGTATTTATAAATAATTATTTTTTTATCCGTATTACGCGGTCCCGCCTCAAGATACAAAGTATGTATGTATTGAATGGGCGAGCGGCTGGCGGCAGGAATTGAGTTGCCCGAAGGTAGGTATCTCACCGTAATATTTTCGAATCTTCGGATCAGAAGAAATCATTATCATCCACAATTATCGGACCGGCCCACGGTCATATTCTACTTACGTTAATGCAATGTACGTGTTATCCATACGCAATTAAAGCTGCCGGTTGACCATCGATATCGATATTCACGATCGGGGCTCTACGAGTATAATGAAGCAATTTACATACGTCGGTAATACCAAGATAAATCGAATAAAATACTTATGTATTACACACTACCTATACCTACTCATTTCGTCAAATCATACACGTACCTACTGTGGTGTGTGTATCGTGACAACATTGTAGATTACGAAACATATTTTATACGAGTTGGTAAAGTAAGTAAATTAAGAGTAAGTATTTGTTAAACCGTGTGGTGCCGGCTCAGAATACCACCACCCCATCTCCTCCCGTCGGTGTCGTAAAAGTCGACTAAGAGATTAGCCGGAGGATGGGCAGCAGCGTCCTTCGAGTACATTAACAACTCAACTGCGATCGCCAACCCACCTGCCAAGCGTGGCGATTATGGCAAAACCCCCCAATGAGCCCACAACACACCCTTATCGGTCATTGTGGTGGAGGGTTTGGGGGAGGCCTGTGTCCAGCAGTGGACTTAATTCGGCCGAAATGATTGATTTGTTAAATAACAATCCGTGTGGTGTCCGGATTAAAGATATATCACCGCTTCATCACCTCACCTGGATGTCTTAAAAGGCACGTAACCATATTGCGCTCTGACTGTCAAGCATGATGAGTAGGTAAGTATTGCGGAATTCCCCCCAAAATGATAACACTATTGTGAAAATCTATGGTATAGACCTTTGTTCAGCAGTGGAAGTCCTTTGGCTGATATGATTATGGGGATTGATGACTCGTAAAATGTTGTAATAGGTACAAGTTAGAACAAAATCTGTGAACGCTTGTTTTGAATACTGTCACTTGAAAGCTATAGTTAATTTACGTGTACGTTATGATTGTAACCGAATGTTCCCCACCCTTGCACGTGTAGGTACCTATGTAATGTTAGGATGGATATGACCCCGAAAAACTCACAAGTTAACTCTATTTATGTACCAAACGTTGGTAATGAAAAAACTATTATTATTATTTCGTTTCGTTTATGCATATCTAGATGTTTAAAAAGTAGTTACAAAGTACTAGTACCTAATGGATTGTTTTATTAGAAAGATCTTTTTATTGATTCTTATGCCTATGGTAAAAAAAAAAATTTACGCATTTATTTTCTGTTTATTCTAGTGACAAGATCTTGTCGTGGCGTATTTAGTTGACAAACATTGTCATTAATATATCTATCTTATTGTCGCATATATTGCTTATCCGCTGGATAGGTAAGTACTTTGGATTTCTAAATAAAACATTTAAGTAGAACTGTGTAACTTTAATACATTTAAAAGACTTGTGAGATTAACTACCATAATTATATCAAAGTAGCGCGAAATGTAGGGTACCTTTTAGTGATGTTACACTAAATTAGTGATTACCGTGACAGACTATTAAGAACCTACAAAGGAAGGCAATTATTATAGAATTATACAACAGATACATCTATAACGTCTTGTCAATGTTATTCTTTTGTTTATTACAGTGTATACGAAGTAGACATAAATATCGGGTCCGTACTGATTTGAATAAATTTCAAATAGAAATAAATAACTTGATGGGTGTCCCGCCAACTGCAAAGAATTATTTGAAATTCCTCTATATTATAATACCGATATACAGGAAATTTCCTATTTCAAATAATATCTGTGTCTAAACTCTAACCAGTTTTGAAATTGAACATATTGAATACATATTTACGATGCTTATATGCATAATAAGTAGAAAATTAAATACTTAGATGGGATTACATAATCCATGTACATCACATACATGAATTGATAGACTAAACTGGACCAAAATGTGGTCAAATTGAGAGATTGACATGGAAAATATATGTAAATATATGCCGAATCTCGGCATCAATCATGATAAATAAAAATGTATAGGGAAATATCTTTTAAATCTGACTACGGAAATTAATTTGTCCACAGAATTAACCTTTTAAAATAAAACAAGTAAACAATCTACGGCTCTAAAGTTCCTTTTTAAAATTTTAGTGTTTTTATTTTAATTCACGAGATTAGAGTGTCCTTGTGAAGTGTTTGCGTCATTTGGCCTAAATATAATTAATAAATGTGTCTATTTATATCAAAGAAATGATAAAACTAAACCAGAGTCATACAAACGCGGACTGAGAATTATTTCAATATTATATCTACGATCGGTATAAAAGTAAAAATCGTGATTGGATTCCCAAAATTTTGACTAGCGGGTACTCACTGCGTACTAAAAACTTTTTTATGTTTAAATCAGTTTGTTTGGGTTTATCTAATCAGTTTGAGACTCCGCAGAAGTAATAAAATATACACACACCTATGTATATGTTTTTATTCTGATATGTACGTAGAAAACTGTTCCCTTGTTTTACCTAGTAGTATTTCCAATCATACTAACATAAGATAAGACATTGTTTGCCCTGTACGTGTATCGGGTATTACTGCTATATCCCGATACAACGCTCTCATATCTTTGTCCCATGACATTAGGTAGTTACTAGGTTCGGAACCAATAGCGGAAGCAGATAGACACTGACGGCTTGCAATAACAATAATGTGGGAACGAAGCTGGGCGACCTGCCAGGGTTCTATCGATCCATACCACAGCACCGTACCAGAAGCAAAAGAGCTCCGAAAATATATTCCGAATCCCCTTATTTAAAGGTTCACTCATGATAGAGGGGGGTGCAGAAGGTCAATATAATCTGGCCTCACAGATATACAAGTAGGTCAGAGGGAAAATTTACAAACACTACTCCCAGTGAATGTGGATTTTTTTTGCAAAATAAACTGAGAAAATTCTTTCCGGGTCAATGCAAATGGGGATGTTTACTTGATCGAGCAAGATACTATAATATTGAGGTGTATTTTAGCAGCGAAGGAAAATAGTTCACGGAGTGAATGTTGTTTTAATATAATAAGGGAGCAAAGATATGAGATTGTATTATAAAATGATATCTGCAGGTATTAATGAATCTCATGACTAAAGGTGAAATCTGTAAAAACAAACAACAAATAACAAATGTTTGTTTGTTTGTTAGTGTTAATAACTTTCAGATTACAAATCTGCTCCTGTATATACTTACCTACAAGTTGCTGTAAAGCTCACAATTAACTTTATTATTACTAATCTGCAAAAAATAAATACATGTTACTATCCTATATTATCGCCTTGTGACTTGTCACTGATAAACGATGTGCTAATTTTTAGATAATACTTACTACGTCAACACTTCGCAAAAGTTTGTAATTACATTTAATTAGTTGGTATATAAAATTCAAATTTCCTCATTAAAAATCAAGATCTTTACATTATCTGAACACAAAATCTCTCAGTTCCACTGACAGCCATGTTACGTCAAGAAATATTAAACCCACTTGTAACCAAATTAGATATTTTTTTACCAACGTCAATAAATCGTTGGGGCTCAAGTACCTACGGACTTATTTTCGAGTTACGTCAAGTTTCTTCTCAAGATAAGTACTACCTATCCAATCCATCCAGTTTTGAAAGATCCATAAAATGAGGCCGCATTTCCTCATTACGGCTTTATTCTGTTATCTTAGGCGGAGGCGGGGGATTTCAAGATATATTGGGTGAATATAAAGGTACTAGAGAAAGGGACCCGTGGGTCGACAATCAAGCGAACTCTAGATAAAATATTTAAAGGTCACCTTAAATGCTAGCCTTTCTAAACCACTCGAAGCGATTAGAATTCTTCATTTAAAAATAGTTTTTGTTTAAATTACATTTTAAGTAGATATAACTTCATTCGTTGAGGAGTTGAAAATATGATCTTTGACCATGACTATATTCTGAGTGTTTCATAATGCCACATTTTTCTGAATGGAAGTTTCTTTTTTTATGTAGCACTTATTTAGGCAAACATTTGACGTCGTGTTGGGGGGAACTTGCCAGTATTCATAACGCTTGGCAGGCGGGTTAGTAAACGCAGTATAGGTACTGTTCCACAGAAGGGGCGCTGCTGCCCAGGCTTGGATTCTCCCTTAGTCGCCTTTTACAACATCCACGAGAGGAGATGGAGTGGACTCTATTCTTAATGCGGATAACACACGGAATTTTAATATTTTGCTTTATCATCATCATCATATCATAATCGGCCCATTACTGTCCCACTGCTGGGCATGGGGCCTTTCTTCACAATGAGGAAGGTTAGGCCTTAGTCCACCACGCTGGCCTAGTGCGGGTTGGCGGACTACACTCATCATTGAGAACAGTTTGGAGCCCTCTCAAGTGTGCAGGTTTTCGTCACAATGCTTTCCTTCACCGTTAAAGCAAGTGATGATTAAATTCTGATCCGTACCTACATGAATCCGAAAAGTCAGAGGCCGGGATCGAACTCAGATCCTCCTCTGGGGAAGGCTAGTGTTCAACCACCAGGCTAATATTTATGTTATTAAAATTTTGCTTTAATGTGTATCTATTAATTATGAGCCAAATTGATTGTTCACAGTAGTAACTTTACACAAAACCAAATTCAGATAGTTTAAAAATGAACACGTATCTTTTGACCGCGACGCGAGTTCGTCATGATTACTTATGGAAATAGTCACAAATATAATATGTTTGTAGATATTTTAATTTAACTACCTTTGTATTTCTAAACTGCCTACGCCAGTTTCTATCTCCTATGTTTAAACTTTAACTACAAAGTATAAGATGCATAGAATTAAGACATTTCACGCTTAATAGCTATATCAGCGGTGCTAATATTTATCATAACCCTAAGCTTTTTAAAACTAATTAGGTAATGTACAGGTACGTAAATATTTGGTATTTATAATAAAATGCTTAAGCGATACACGCGTGCGTATACCTATAATTAATTTATCATTACCTACTTAATAACCAAACACAGCACAAATATGTGTCTTGTTAGCTACTTTTAGTTTCATACTTAGAAGTAAAGCCTAAGAAGACATCACAGATGTTTAAAGAGACGGCATGCTAAATGGCATGCTTAAAGTCATTACCAAGAAGACATTGGGCTAGATAAGATCTAAATGGTTTTATAATATAAGTTATAATTGCCGCCTGAGTATGTTATGTAGTCTGGTTTAAGTGCAAGATACCAGGTGTAACAGAACGAGTTTATATGCTTTAGCATAATGGAAGAGAACTTTGCCGTCTCAGGGATCGGTGTGTAAAGAAACTGATATTTCATTTTCTCCGGTCTCAAAACTTGAATAAAATTTTACATGGGTCTGAATTTAGAATTAATAAAAGACTTGAAAAATTAGGTAAAATAACTAAACACATTTTTTTTATTGGTCTATTGGAAATTCTACATGAACTTCCTACGCCCCGGGGAGTGGCGAAGGGGTATGCAGGGCTCCTACCAGCTAAAACCACTAGAGTGGTCATCTTCGGCACCGAAGGGGGGCTCCAGGTCCTCGTATGATCACACTAGAGCCGCCCATTGGTGCCACGCCTTTAGACACATCACGGGGATGACTTTAAAGCGGTCACCCCTTCTAGCGGAAGGAAGGTGACCGCAAAAAGGTCCCAGGCACTTCTCGGGGAGGATTGTAAAGGATCCCCCCAAGCCTCGCTTTGCACTGCGCTGCGTACACGGCAGCACATGACCACGTGTGCGACACCATCTTCCCGGGGGTCGCTCGGTATCACACGTAGACTCCCCAATCAGCACGCCCGCGACCCTCGAGACCCCACACCATGTAGCGACAGCAGAGGGATCAGCCGTGTTAGACCTGGGCACCGGAGTGGTTGTCACCCCGGCACCGTCTCGTCCTTCGCCGTGCGGGGTCGGCCCTTTCCTGATACCGTTCTGAAAGAACTAAGTACCTACATTTAAATAATTGTAATATCTTTCCTGGTATTCTTAAGAAAAGATTGCATGCATGCATGGCCGTGAGAGACTAGATGCGGAAGGTAAAGTACTAAGTGTTGTGGAGCAAGTAGGGAGAGACCTATTTCCAGTAGTAGGAAAACTTTGATGTGCCCAGTTCAATCATCGTATCAGCCAAAGGACGCCCACTGCTGAACAAAGACCACCCTCTTCTTCTTCTCTTAGATCATGGCTTCTTTAGAATATCTTCCACGATTTCTCCAATGTCAAGTATAAGGCAACGTCGTACGGTGTTTAGATTAACAAATCGTTACATATTCATAAAATATTTATCAAAAATGAAAATAATTCTAAAAAATATGTCGGCAACGTCGTACGGTTCAACTGTTTTTTTTAAAGACCACATATATATATAGAGATATATATATAGATTTGCATAACGACCGGTTACATGACGCCTGCATTCAACGACTCCCAGCAACCTTCACCGGGTCATCTGTCCATCTCATTTGAGGCCATCTCACGCTGCATTTTCCGAATTGAATCACTTACGTACCTAGGTATATTTACCATTATTTTAGGTTAGGCTGCCAATAGCCTAATCTACCTACGTCATATAAAGATCTCATAGTATTTTAAAGTATATATGTACCTACATAATATTATAGTAGATACACGTATGAGTACAGGTATCTATTTGTAATAATGTATGCTGAAAGGATTAGTAAACTGAAGTGGCAATGGGCGGGGCACATTGCTCGTAGAACTGATGGACTTTGGGGCGAAAAAGTTCTCGAATGGAGACCGCGCACTAGAACACGCAGCGTGGGACGACTTCCAACGAGGTGGACAGACGACCTGGTGAAGGTCGCTGGGTGTCGTTAAACGAGAGCGGCATGTAACCGGTCGTTGTGGAAATGTAAGGGGGATGCCTTTCTTCAGCAGTGGACGTCGTTTGGCTGATATGATGATGATGATGATGCTCCAACATTAAGTTAATTATTATGAAAAGCAAGCACATTCAACACGAAAAATGAAAAGAACATGGTTTTATTTACAAGGAATACGCACCTTACAAGGGTAATATTATCCATGTTACACACGAAAAGGTCATAATTTCTTTAATAAAACTTATTTTCAGAGTTTCCTTGTACTGTAGGTCCACA
The DNA here is from genome assembly GCA_947459985.1 of Diloba caeruleocephala. Lineage (NCBI taxonomy): Eukaryota > Metazoa > Arthropoda > Insecta > Lepidoptera > Noctuidae > Diloba > Diloba caeruleocephala. The sequence goes on along the minus strand of OX381617.1, from coordinate 16,629,850 downwards.
GATGTCGTGCCCTTTGTCATTACTGTCAGCGTTTTGACAACGTTACACGAAATAATAATAACGTAGAAGGAGCGATTTTTTCCGAATTTCTGTCATTTATACCACCTGGATATTTATAATACATACCTAAACTAACTACGTGTAGTACCTACTAGTGAAAGTAAAATAAAGTTAGTGAGTTAAAAGGAAATGTATAATGCAATTTAAAGTATTCTATACCCTATTCTATATCATAATCTATATCTCTGGTAAATTTCACGGAATGATCAACATTTACGTTCAGCTTTTTCAGCGTTATTTAGATACTTACACACTTGCGAAGATACAAACTTTTACATTTATATAATTTAGCAAAAATTTATTTTATAAGAAAATAAAAAATCCCTAGTTTATTTTGTATATATTACGAGTACTTGCTGGCATAATACCCATAGTAAAGAAAAAATAATAAATAAATAACACCTAATACCTAATAAAAATTGTCGAGAGTGAGTTCACACGCGGTAGAAGTAAAAATTTATCTTTTGGTTCATTTATAAGGGAATGAGATGAATACGCTATGGAGGTGGTAAAGAGAGAGAGAGAGCGATTGATCAACAATAGGGAACAGGGAAACTATATAGAAACATGTTTTATGTCATTCTCTCATAGCCTAAACCTTTTTAACACATTTATAGTTGTCTCTCTTTCGTTACACATTTTCGTTTCATAAAATCCAATTCACACCATCCCAAAAGAAGGTTTCACCTCAAAAAGAAACAAGCAATATTTAGTCATGGTGAAAATACATACATAGGTACCTACATAATTATATGTAGGTAACTAATCGATGAAAAGATGAGCACATAAAACATGCTATCTAAACAAATAATTAAAGCTTAGGTAGGTATGTTAAGTATACGCTAGGCCTAGGCTAACTAAAATCCAACAAGACATGCGTGCATAATCAAAATAAAAATTCAAAATACAATAAACTTCTAGATCGACCAATTGCCAAGACCATTCCGTTTTCCTACATTTTCCTAACGCTGCAAAAGCCCAGCTGAAACCCAAAATAGCTGTTGTAGTTGATGAAATCTATTGTTTAAGAACTTTGTTCTTTAATATAAGGTAGCAACGGTTATATTTGGCGTGATTATTGTTTTTTCTATGGGATGTTTGCGTTGTGTAGGCAAGTTTTGCGTCGGCCGTAAGTGTCCGACGGCACGCGAAGTTGCGTGTTGCCAGAACCCGCCCAAATTGCTTCCACAGTTTGTACCTGCAGTTTCAGTTCCATAATAACATGGCAACCTCATACTTTGTTATATTGCACGTTAACAGACTTAATTAAATACTAATTGCTGTTAATTTGCTGTAAATAGTGCTCTCACTATGTTGTATAAAAACAAATAACACGGTTAGATATATTTTACCCTTCACAGCATTTTGTATTACCCGAGTATTCCATAACTAGGAACAACGAGGCAATACGATAGTGGAATAATCTTTAATCCTTCCTATTATTTTGGTGTACAATACAGTTATATTCTATTCTAAAATTAAACCTAACTATAAAATTAGACGGCCTCTTTAAATTTAGAATAAGGTTTTGATATCAATGCAGGCGCCGACCACCTTGCCTAAAAGTAAATAATAGATGCAGGTACACGATCATCAAATTGTGTGCCAAATATACATAAGGCCTGACACACAATAGCGACACTTGAATGTTAATCGCTGTGCCGATGATTGCAGCCTTACAATGTGAATTCAAACAATTAAATTAATTGGTCGGTATCCTGTCACGAGTTTGCCGAAGGATATAGGTTGTTATATATCTACAAAGTATTACGTAAGCAAAGATTATGCGGGCGGATTATATATACTTACATTAATATCGAATATTATTGATGGTCGAACAGTAAGTATTTTTCTTTTTTTTAAGTTTTAAATATGTCTCGTCCAATGTGATTATTTTCAGATGTATATAGTTAGATGAGGCGTAGAAATAAATATTTCTTTCTTTCTTTCTTCCTATTAGTATATAGTTAAGTGTAAGGATATCTTTAGGAGACAGCTTTTTGAGACATCCGTTTCCTGAATTAATATTAATTGCAAACCGAAAAGTGACTTAAATTTTACCCTAAGAGCTTGTTGTTCTGTAGATATATTTTATTCGGATACATGTGCAAAATAAACTAGTGTTATTTACAACATAAATAAACAATCTTCTTATCTACAATACTTATTTATAGTTCATTGATTTATATAATATTTACGACTTGAAGATGACATGACAGATGAATTGAAATAAATATGATTTAAAATTATACCACAGAGGTGATCTGTTATTTAATTAACTACTTTCAATTTATATACAAATTTTAATGACATTTAATGTATTCTTTGGGTGTTTATACCTATCATTGAATTCACTGTGTTATTGATTTATTCACAACAGAAATCATCGGTTGTAACTGCCAACAAGTAGTAGGTACTAATTACCAAAAGCATGAATTTAATAATGTTTACCTATATTTAATTATGACTAACTTACGAATACTATGATAGGTACAATAATAATAATTATTATATAATAATGACCAGTACCGGCTTTTACGGTAGGTAAGTAATACATTTCCAATTTGTTCAAATATGCCTTTTGATTTAAATACAATTTTATAATGTAAAGACGAACTCGCGGGATGTTTGAGCACGAATCAAAATATCTAAGAGTTAGAATATGGGGTACATAGGTATGTAAAGTTAAGTTATTATTCTTAATGCTTTCATTAGTTAATTATTCATATCAATACATAAATATCAGTGATAATATTAAAGATTTGATATTCATTATCAAACCCATAAAACAGGTAATTAATGCGGGTTGAATCAGCAGGTTTACTTGCAATGATAATTAATTAATCAAATCCAATTCTCACCAACAAAAACCGCTTTTCAATTTATAATTCATTATGACTTCACAACACACACACAAGTTATAAACGTATCTTTTATTACCACTGAATCAAGATTTCACAGATTGGGGACGAAATTTAACAAACATACGCGGTCTCAACCATTCAAGACAAATAATGGTACTGAGTCGCATATCGTAGCCATGTCGTTCGGTTATTTTTATAAAGAGCATTAGTAAAAACCAATGTCACACGAGCATTGTATATTTACATTGCCCTATAAACGGAGCGTCCCTTAAAGTATTGTTCCATACCCCTTTGCGTATAAAAGGTAACGTTTTACAATGAGTTTTTACTCTACTTTTTTACGGGTTACCGCAGTTACGAAACAAAGTGACGGTCATTATTACGTTAGAGATTATAAAAAAATTACGGTATTCAGTGCTGTTTTGAATAAAAAACGTATCTAAGAGCCAATGTGAAAAAAATCTTGTTACATTTTAGCGGTCCTTTCCGTAATGTTGTTTAGCAAGTTTTACTGTGGGTAATTTTTTCAGGCAAGTACCTGTCTAATGTGTATACTAATTTATTTATTTATTTTAATGTATAATGGGTAAGATAATGTAAAATTACGCGGAACTATTCTTATATTTAAAATTAAATAACCTAAGAAATCCAGTATCAAAATTATTAAAATTCAGTTAAGTTGAGTTCTAGTCACAATAATACACATTTTTGCTATTTTAGCAATGGACGGTAAGTATCCTACTAGAAGGTACTCTTGAACGATTATTCTTAAGATCCTGGAGTCTCCTGTCCTGACTGTACCGTAGATGACTACTCATGTGGGCGATAAGAGTCTGGCCTTACCCTTCTGCCCTTTCCTGGGGTGGAGGAAGTCCATGATAGATTTTCACCGGGTTAAAATAAAAATGGTACCAGTAGGCAAACAGCCTTAAACTTATTTAGTTTATTATTAGTCCCAAAATGAAAGAATTGACTGTAAAGTAGGCATATACTGTACTATCTAATTCACATAACTAATCTCTCTTAGCGATCTTATTTTAAAATAATGGGCTCAATGGTTACTTACGTCTCTACATTTTTAATATACCTTTTGTCATGTCCATAATTAAAACAAAGCAGCAATAAACATATGTAGATACTACATAGCTTCGATTCCTTAAATTATGAAGTCATAAGTAGTTGGAGTTTGTATCATTATGTTTGCCGTTTTTCAAATACAATAAGCAATTATGACTAATGAGGCCTCAATCCTTTTGTATAAATCTACGGTCTATTGTTAGTTACTTGAATACTGTTATTGTTCTCTTCTGCATCTCTCTCGCGTTCTTGTCAGTATTTTAGGAGGATAGGTGCTATGTATTTTTTTAAAATTCTATGTTGAGGATATAACTAGCGGACTTATCTGTTACCGAGATACGAAAAAAGTCAAGGCAATCATACTATATTTATCATCCTTGACATTAATTTTAGCATTTGTATATTATTTAAAATGTTAATAATATGCTGTGCTTAGATTTTTATCGTCCACAGGTAATATAGCAGACTTAAGGAATCTAAAAATATTTGCCGCTTGAGCAACCTAAAAAATTAGATCCAATCACTCAGGAAGATTTCCGTATTAAGAAAAAAACAATAAGTATCTATACTGTGTTCCAACAAACATAAAACCCATACAAGCCCAAATAATATCGAATGTTAATAATCAGTTTATATATGCTAACATGATCTTTTACATAAGATATCCCGATTTACCTCACGGCATTCGGGTTTTTTCAGTGTACCAGTATGCGTGTATCTAAATGTGGACGCGGGAGGGAGACGTGTCAATGTGTTTGTAAGCTCTGTTTGCAGTACTGCCATTCGATACGAGATGGCGCTGTAAAGACTACCATTGTTAGCAGATTGTTAGTTTAGTTTTAGTTTTAAAACCTGTGTAATATTACTATGTTACAGGATTTAGGTAAAAATATATTTCATATTTACAAGTATTACATTTCCAGTATTTAGGTATAAACAATAAATAAGTAGGTAACCTCACCTTGATAGTTTTTAAGTAATCAGATATGATAATACTTATTTAATATTGCAATTCAATTGTATTACTTAATCATCTACTTTCACAAGAATGTTCGTATGTAAGCCTACGCTAAGTTTGATAAGTTACCGAACAAAACATTTTTATTCAAGAAAATCTCACACAGTGCTGCCACTTATAATGCGGCAAGAGCCGGAACTATCTATCGTTCCCCTTCGATTGCCATCACGTAAACGACGTCGTCTTTCACAGAGCTATAAAACGTAACGTATTAACTTTAAAGACCTTTTTGCGATAACAAGCTACAGTTGCTTACGGCAATTTGGTATTTCGTAAACGCTTGAGTAGAATGCATTCAAGCCTCTTGGAAAGTTTCGCGCCAAAAGATTATAAGAGATTACTTAACTTTATTTTTGTTTTTATGCTTCCCTGGGTTTTACACACTTTACACTAGATTTTTAAACAAAACGTTGCCACTAGGATTTCTCGTGACACGACACACGGTCGTGAGTGCGTTTACAGACACAAATTCCACACACAGATCGATCAGACTCATATAAGTACATAGCTTGGATAAAATATAAACTATGTACAGACTATACCCAAGTTTAAACAGAATTTGTGTTTCATCAGACAGTTTAAGAAATAGGACTTCAAACCCATACGCAATTGTTTTTCTGTCGACTGAAACTAGACACACTACGCTAAAATTTGCTATACATTTTGGACAACCTTGGATAATATGTGAAATATGAATATAGATATAATAATTAAGAGTATAAGGTACTTTATTCTATATTCTAGCTACTAACCAGTATTCATAAACAAGCCTTTTTATTTAATAGAATTAAATCATTATGCATTTCCTATGGTATCTATATAATATTATTTCAGTTATATCGTTGACAATCTAGCATTTATAAACCACAGTAGAGACCTATAGTATGTAAAGGTTCACACTGCTTAGACCTGTACCAAATTCCCATTTCCTTTTTTACATCTTGCCGTGTGGTGCCGGCTAAGAATACCACCGCCCCATGTCATCCCGTGGGTGTCGTAGAAGATGACTACGGGATTAACCGGAGGATGGGCAGCAGCGTCCTTCGAGTTAAAGGACATTTAAAACTCTACTGCGATCTTCAACCCGTCTACCAAGCGTAGCGATTATGGCAATACCCCCAATGAGCACACAACACAAATCCATAGCAGTCGTTGTGGTAATATTCTGGGGAGGCTTCTGTCCAGCAGTGGATGTTTTGACTGAAATGATGATATCTACATCCAAAATTGTTTCCAAAGGTTTTATTTAATTTCCTTGTATACTTTTCTCAAAACTCGAAGTATTCAGGTCTTACTTTCATCGTGGTCATCATAACGAATAGAATGCTATGAACAACCTTTTTAGGTATCGTGGGGAAATCCTTATTAACAACCTCCACCCTTCTTATTTTTGTATAACATTAATATATCAATGTCTTAGGTTTTCGCGATTTGGAAGGAGTGCTTTCAACGCTCTTTCCGGAGGTCCGGGACCTTCCTAGTCCCTCTCCACCCCCGATTGCCTCGGAATGGGCCGAGGAGTTGGGGGTTTCAGAAGGGGAGCTGGGCCGAGCCATTGGCCGCCTGAAGAGTCGCCACACCGCACCGGGTCCGGACGGTATTCCGGGCCGCGCGTGGGTGTATGCAGTCTACTACTACTACTACTGCAGTCTCTCCGGGACCGCTTGAGGCGGCTGTTCACCAGCTGCCTCCGTCGAAGCGTGTTCCCGTCCAGCTGGAAGGAAGCCGGATTGGTTCTTTTGAGGAAAGAAGGAAGGTGCCGCCGTGTGCGCAGCACAGCGCAAAGCGAGACTTGGGGGGATCCTTTACAATCCTCCCCGAGAAGTGCCTGGGGGGGCGACCTTTTTACAGTCGCCTTCCCTCCGCTAGAGGAGTTGACCGCTTTACAGTCATCCCCTCCGTGATGTGCCTTAAGGCGTGGCACCAATGGGCGGCTCTAGTGTGATCTTACGAGGACCTGGAGCCCCCTTCGGTGCCGTAGATGGCCGCTCCAGTGGTTTTAGCCGGTAGGAGTCCGGCATACCCCTTTAGCCCTTCTCCGGGGTGAAGGAAGTTCCATGTAGAATTTCCACTGGACATCAATAAAAAAATAAAAAAAAAGGTTTTCGCGATTATTACTCATTAGGTATAAAATAATTGAATATATTAAAAATAAGACAATCCGACTACATTGGAGCGGGTAGATTTATCCGCTTCGAACGGCGAGCTGCTGCGGCACCCACTGCGAGAGCGATCACACTCCTCAACTCCCTACTCACTCAGCACACTAACCTGGATATCTTCCATGATAGGCCGCGGCAAATGTATAAATATATAGATATAGCTTTTTATGTCATTTGTAGAATTTATAATTTGATAAGAGTTGTTTGTTTCAGTTGTGTGTTTTTATATTATCTTTGTTTCGATGTTCAATTAGGTATATAATCGCTAAAATGTAAGCGCTTTGGTACTTTATTATTTTAATAACAGGATTCCAAACTGATGGTACCTTCCAACCACCTCTATTAAAATTATGATGTTTTTTTAATTTCAATACTCTCACGAAACATTAGTGGTACCTACATATCGGTTTTTTTTTCGCGAGGATGTTGAGATTGATCAAAACGAAGAAAATAGTTAGGTTTCATCATTTCGGCCGAATGAAGTCCACTGCTGGACACAGGCCTCCCCCAAATATCACCACAATGACCAATATGGGTGTTATGGGCTCATTGGGGGGTTTTGCCATAATCGGCACGCTTGGCAGGCAGGTTGGCAATCGCAGTTGAGTTGTTAATGTACTCGAAGGACGCTGCTGCCCATCCTCCGGCTAATCCCTTAGTCGACTTTTACGACACCCACGGGAGGAGATAGGGTGGTGGTATTCTGAGCCGGCACCACAGGGCGAGTTAGTTAGGTTCACCTAAGACATATTCACACACACATTCATATGTATGACAATTCACAATACACAAGATTAGGATATACAAGACCGGCTATGGCACGGTAGATAAAATAACTTTTTAAATCTGTAACGACGCCTGTCACCTTAGTCATCCTGCGACCACGAAACGAAACGTCAGGAAAAATAATTGCTGTATATTAGTTAGCTTATTACAATTGATATATCACTCAACCCAGCGCAATTCATTGCTCGACATCCCAAATTATAACATATCAAATTTATATAATATATAAAAGAAAAGGTTGAGACTTTCAATATCCATTCCACCCCAGCTGCCTGGACATCCCACGCTGCGATTATCGATTTCTCTTTCAGCAGGCAACGAATTGGGGTCTACTCAAAGTTCAAAAAAAGAAGATCTGTAATCACCGGATATAGCTTGAGGAGTTAGTGGGATGGCTAAATCTGTTGGAGGACCAATGGCTGTTGGAGGAGACAAGTCCTTAATTAATAGAACGATGTTATTGAACATTAATTCTTCACGTTCTTTTGTTTTAGCTGGAGGAACAAGACTTTCTGATATGTAAAATTAATCGCAACTGCAGACAGTTATGTTGCATGCAGCAAACATACCTTTAGGTATATGTAGATACCTAAGCATTTGGAACATACTGAAGCATTGATCGCAGGTGCTCAGTGCTGACCCTTCACCATAGAACTCTAAAACAATCGATCAGTAGAAGATCATACTTGTTATTATCTTTTACCTTATCCCGGCCTCTTGTAGAGCGAAACCAGTTCTAGGCTTTGGGTAGGATACAGACAAAACTGCCTTGTCATAATCATACGGTAGTGAGGAAATATTGCCATGATCGCCACACTTGGCAAATAAATTCACAGTGAGTGCTGTATATCTTGTACTCTTGGTTTTACGATGTCAAGTCAATACAATTTCTCATACCATACTCCATCAAAACACTATAATGACGTGATTTTATCACAGTTATACGTAATACGACGTTTAGATCAACTACACTGACATTTGCTTCTAGTATATGAGGGTAATATGTAACTTGAGCAACCAAATCACTAAGTGATAGCGATATTAAGTTAGCTCTAAATTAGTAAACTTTATGGTTCTCCCTAATCTGCTATTCCTAATATCCTTGAGAAGATACAGAATATTCTTAGCTGGAGACCACTTGGCAAGGCAAAAGGTATATACGTATTTACCGGGAGTAGTCTCTTTACAAGAATATGGCAAGGTAGGTCCTCCGCAGTGCCAGATATTCGACGCCAGGCAGTAGTGTTTAAATTTTAAACATTACTGTGTCCCGGTTAGAAAGGCTCTATAGTTAGTGCAATTACTGGCCATAAGAGACTAAGTAACTAATATCTGAAAGCGACGCGCGCAGTGTGGTGCCATGCAGGACTACTCCCAGGTAGCATTACAGTTGTCATGGGCAGGCATGAGTCATGACACTTACCACCATACCATATAAGCCCGACACTCTAGAGACTCTTAGCGCGACAAGGGGTTAAGCAAATCCAATAATGAACTACCTGGGGAGGGCCACCTATCGCTAAATAACGCAAGCTGGTGACCGCTTTACAGTCACCCTCTTCGAGATGTGCCTATAAACGTGGAATCAGTAGGCGGTTCTAGTGTGATCATACGAGGACCTGGAGCCCCCCTTAGGTGCCGAAGATGACCGCCCCAGTGGTTTTAGCCGGTAGGAAATCGGCGTGCCCCTTCGTCCTTCCCCAGGGCGGAGGACGTTCATTTTCCTGTTATTTTAAAAGTAAATAATTTTGTATTACAAATGTATAAAATTGAAGTGTCTGTTTGTAATGTCAAAATAATAGCTTTTTACGAAATGAATATGAAAGTATATACGGTACACATAACAAAAAAACAAATTTTTTTTGTTTGTCCGTCCGTCTGTCTGTCTGTTTGTTCCAGCTAATCTCTGAAACGGCTGGACCGATTTTGACGGGACTTTCACTGACAGATAGCTAATGTTACAAGGCGTAACGTAGGCTACTTTTACATATTTTAGAAAAAGAATAAGGAGTTCCACGAAAACAAATGAAAACCCATGAAATCCAATAGGTATATATACTTACTCTATATGTCAACTGTCTATACCGAAATCTATCCGTTTTCTTTTAAATTAAACAACGGGTGAAACCACGGGGCACTGCTAGTCTAATCTATAAAAGCAGGTATTTAATTCTAGCAGATTTACTCTGGATTTCAATAAAAAACGTTTCTAATACCGAAGGTGGTGGTGGTGCGAAAGTAACAAAACAAGCAGGTGCAATTGTATCGATATCGATCGAATATCGATCAATTTGTTATTTTTATTCCTAGTGTTATTTATTTTAAGTGTTTGTATTCATGTGTTACTAGGGTCCCAGTTTTAAATCAGTGTTAGTGTCAACATTAGCATAGTGCTGAGCTGGGTACCCATTGGGTGCAATCGAGGCATGTAAGATTTATTTTATGTTAGTGTTTTACTATTGTTTCCATATTAAGTTGTATTGTTTGGTTTTAAATCACTTTAATGTCAATTGTATCCATGTCTCTTGTTGCACCAAATAAACACTATTCTGTTCTATACAATTGTAATTCCTCATTTTTACTTTTTGCTTCAGTAGTTTATTAAAAATGGTTTATAAACGACATCGAAAGACACCGTGTGGCACCTTGGTACGTGAAAAATATTTCTATGCTCCAGCTTTTCTGAAAATGATCCATTTTTGATCATGTGGCACTGTATGTCAGAATAACTATAATGTATTTCGATTGTTATATCATCTCGGCCTAAATACGTCCACAGCTGAAAAAAGGCCTCCCCATAGATTTCTACAATAGTGTCGTCATTTTGGGGGAGTTTGCCAATACTCGCTTGGCAGGCGGGTTGGTGAGTGCAGAATGGCTGCTATTTCACAGAAGGGACGCTGCTGCCCATGCCTCTGGTTTTAAGTCCCTTAGTCGCCTTTTATGACATCCACGGAAGGAGATAGAGTGGTGCTATCTTCTTAATCCGGACACCACAAGGAATATTGTTATATATGTGTACAGTACTGAGTATGAATTATTTATACAATTTAGCTATTTTTTGTTTACTGTTATTTTATGTTACATTCGACCTTCTTACGGCCGAATACTGAAACGCCAGTTAATGTTAAGCCCCCGCATTAACAATTCGAGCCGCCTGGTTTTGTACCGAAAACAGGTTTCTCGAATAGTAAAAGCAATATTTAATGATTGACTGGATTGGCGTTTCAGTATTCGGCCGTTAGTGTGGCAATTGTAACACAGCTAGTGTAAAGGTATCAATCAATGCAATTATTACGAGTGTTAACTATTTATTTTATTTCTATATTTGATTTTATAGTTTGCAAACTAACATAGATAATAATATTTTTTTACATTAGTACCTCTTTACCTATAGTTATACCTCGGACTGCCACATAATTACTTCTACCTACCATCTTCCATCCTAAGGTTGCCTGGAGGAGGTCACGGTTTTGTATTGTAATTTTACTTAATTCGAAACTTTGGTGACAATTTTTTTGGCGTACCATAAAGAGTATATAAATAAATGAGGAATAAATAAATGAGGAATAAATAAAAATGTATCTAAAACTATTACACTGGGATTTTTAAATAAGATATTATAAATGATTGAACTTTTTTTTACTATCGACACATCTCTCCCCCTTCCTACGTAAATTAGTATAAACGTATAATTTAGACATTTATTGCAATTTAAGAAAGAAGAAAGGAAATGTTTTACTTTGACTCGCACACATTACATTGCGAACTAATAACAAAATAATATATTGAATATGACTACAATAGTGCTGTATGAGGCCAAGATGGACAAGAAGGGATCTTCTCTTAATCTACTGAAATATGCTGATATGCTGCAACAATGTATGCTGCAGCGCTGGTTTTCTGGTAGGGCCTCTGACAGTAATGTTTTATTTGTATATAGCTGGATGCTGCTTGTTTACTCTTTTTTTTAAGTTAATTATGAAGGAAGTCTTATTCTTTACCTAAGTTCAAGAATAAGTTAAAAGAGATTATACAATGAATTCAAATTTTACATCATTCGACTTCTATACTAATAGAAAGAAAGAAAATTGTTTTATTTTGAATCCTCATCCTCACACACGTTGTACATTTTATATATGTACAGTAAATGAAATATGATAGCACGTATAATTACACGAAAATAATTAATTTCATTTTCTTAATTTGATCTATCTTAAATTTTACATATGTAATATTTTATATTTTAGCGTAATGCTTATTTATAACTATTATTGTACATGCTGTGGCTTCCATTAACTGAGGGAGTAAATGCGTCTTAAACTGTGTAGTTAGGCATAATATGTGGTTCCTTGTGTATAATCTTTGTTGAAGGTTCAATAAATAAATAAATTATAAAGATTTACCGTCAATGAATAATTGTAATTATGTATCATAGATGCTCCGTTATATTAAGTTATTATAGTTATTTTAATAAAACATCCACTTTCTTTTGATGAGGTCTGTATAACAGAAAATAGAAACGAAGGTCCAAGAACTGCCATCGGACAAGCTGCTAATGCAGTTTACTAGTTTTATTTTAAAATTTTGATTTTGTAAATCTGTAAGATTTTGCTGAACATATATTGTGTTTTTTGGTAGGTATTGACCCAAGCTCTCGCCCCCTGCAGTAGGTCGTGCTATTTACTGGACATCCTGTATATTCTGTCCACAATGAAAATACCTAATGCTTATCATATTTAACTTCTGGACATAAGACCCTCCAAAAAGGGAGCTAGTTGTCTCCAGGATTTACAACGCTGAATAAGTAAGTTGTAGCCGAAGATTTTTCCTGACATATCAGTGGTGTATATACCGAAATGGGTTATTAATGACTACATATATTTTAGTCCGCAAAATCCAATAACATAATTTAGTAAGTAGATATTTTTATGATAAGGCAAGGTACAACATTTTATCACCAGAATGCCCGGTTAGTGCTACAGCCGGAGACACTGCCAAGGCCTATCAGGCCTACCGGGCGGCCACAATTACGGTACATATGCCATTCGTGAGGCGAAGCCTCAGAGTCCTGGAGCAAGCTCCTGGTGGGACTGAATAGGGATCCTTGGGGAAGGCCTTACCGTATGGTCGCGGGCAAGTTGCGCCCACAGGTCCCCACGTGACCGAAACCATGGCCACGGATTTGCTGGAGGGAGCACTTTTAACGCTCTTTCTGGCGGTCCGGGACCGACCTGATCTCTCTCCAACCCCGATTGCATCGGACTGGGCCTAGGATTTGGAGTTTAGGAAGAGGAGCTGGGCCGAGCCATTGGCCGCCTGAATAATCACAACACCGCACCGGGTCCGGCTGGCATTCTGGGCTAGCATACCCGTGGATTTCAGGCAGTCTCTTGGGGGCTTGAAGGCTTGAGGCGACTGTTTACCAGTTGCCTCCATCGTAGCGTGTTCCCGTCCGACTGGAAGTAAGCTGGATTGGTTCTGTTGAGGAAAGAAATAAAGCCCGTGGAGTCTCCTTCTGCATACCGTCCCATTTGCCTGCTCAACAAGGCTTCGAAGCTATTCGAGAGAGTAAATACCCGAAGACTCGTTGAGCACCTGTCCCGACCTGGCCAAAAGTCAGTATGGCTTCCAGCAGTGGCGGTGTACAATCAACGCGATTCTTTGCGTCCGCTTGCGGACTTTCGGAACAGGCAGTGTCCCGGCGGGGTGGGGTGGCGTCAGTCTAGACATCTTCAACGCCTTTAATTCTATTGCGTGAGACACGTTCTTCCGTTCTTGGCCCCATCTTATGGAACCTCACCTACGACGCGGTCCTGCGTGTCGTTCTCCCTGCTTGCGTCAGCTTAGTCTGTTACGTGGACAAGCAGTGGCAATTGTCGTGGCAAAATCCACGCTCTGGGTCTGTAGATAGCACCTCACAAAACCAATGGGCTAGGGTTCCACAAACTGTCGCGGAGTAGAGAGCCACCCAGATCATGGATCCGCGTCAGTGACTCACAAATCAGGGTGGGCCAGTACTTGAAGTACCTGGGGCTCACCCTCGACAGTCGTTGGGGCTTGAAATTTTGTTGCCCAATCTCGGGGGACCTCTCGCCTTCCTTCCTTCTCTAGACGGGGTGACCGCTTTACAGGCATCCCCTCCGAGATGTGACTAAAGGCGTCGCATCATGGGCTGCTCTAATGTGATCTTACGAGGATCTGGCCTTCTGCCTTCCCCGGGATGACGGAATTTCATGTAGAATTTCCACAGGCGACAAACAAAAAAAGATTGCCCGTTTAAGTAAAAACAGCTCCCCGAGCTGTAAAAAATAAAACAATTTACAGTTCAGTTTGTCGTTAGCGTGAACAATTTTAAATAGGATTTATTACATTTTACTTTTTAGATTTATTTCCGTGTGGTGTCCGGATTAAGAATATAGCATCACTCCATTTCCTCCCGTGGATGTCGTAAGAGGCGACTAAGGGAATCTAAACCAGAGGGATGGGCAGCAGCGTTCCTCCTGTGTAGCGGTAGCCATACTGCGCTCACCAACCCGCCTGCCAAGCGTGGTGAGTATTGGTAAATACCCCCCAAAATGATGACACAGTTGTGGAATCTATGGGGGAGGCCTTTGTTCAGCAGTGGACGTATAAATGGCCGATATGATATGATATGATTACATTTTAAAGTAACCTGAGAAAAGTTTCGTGTAAGCATGCCATTATTAAATGTGTTCAGGGAGAATTACGGTGAAAGTACAAGGAGTGGTAACAGCCATGATAAGTAATACTTGTTTGACATGAAAACAGAATTGTGCATGTTATAAGATCATAACAATCTAATTATTGAATGAGTTGTTGCATTGATTTATAACTTGTATAAAGTTGTATTAGGGGTACTAGCTACGTCTCTGCCAACAGTTACACAAATATCGTAAGTACTTATCAGCCTGCTTAACATTTATTCCGTTTTCTTTGGGTATACATGCAGGCACATGGCAAATCCATTCAATATTGATGCAGCTGTCTCAATATTATGTCAATCATTGATACTTATAAAAAATATGAAATGTGGAAAAGTCGGGCTGTTATAAAAACGTTCATAGTCGCCCGATATCGGAAAAATATATCTCAAATAGTTTAGAGGGTCTTAAATATTAAATGGTGCTTTAGTATTCGACCGTAAATCATTTTTGACTATGCCGTGCTGTATTTATTGTACATATCACACATAGTTGTGTTACAGTCACCATAAATCTAAGGAATGAAACTGTTCTGGGTTTCTTCCAAATCCTTGAAATTTTGAGAATCGTATGACTGACCAATATTATATATAATATTGGTCCGGTCACTGTCACGGAATGCCTTTGAAAATGTTTGAACTCCCTTTTTTCCCCATTTAATAATTGATACATCCGCAAGCTTATCGCAGCTCATTTACGTATATAAATTTAGAAGTCTTCAGACTTACTGTACTTATTTAAATTTGAAGAATAATTATTGACACTATTACAGGGTATGAAATTTTAGCTGCCTATATGGACTTTTCTAGAGCTATTGATAATATTTACTATTGATAAAATAACTCAAAACAGAGCATAGATAGCTTTCACGGTTCTTTATTTACCTGGTTCAAATCGGACCTGCATGAGAGGTCACAATTCATTGTGTTCAGAGTTATGAATATGAGGTAAGTATGACATGCTAAATCAAGGTACTCACAGGGATCGCATATGGGTCCCCTTCTCTAGGTATACTATATAGACTAATGGTGTGACTTGACAAATAAATGTCTATGATTTTTCTCTTTTCGAGTAAGGTATCCTCGAATTTTATAATAAAATGGAAACGGAACCAGCTGTTAGTCTAGTGCCCATACCAAGCGATCTACGAGAAGACAGCTGCGCGCATGTGGTCACGCGCTACCGTGAACGCAGCTTAGCACAGCGTGCAGTGAAGCTTCGGGGGGATCCTTTACAATCTCCCGCATTACAGTCACCCTCTTCGAAATGTGCCTATAGCCATAGCACCAGTGGGTGGCTCTAGTGTGATCATACGAGGATTCTTAGGTGCCGAATATGACTGCCCCAGTGCTTTTAGCCAGGGATGCCCCTTTGCCCTTCCCCGAGACGGAGGAAGTTCATGATGAATTTCCACTGGAAAGGTAAAAAAATTAAGGTGTCAATCTAGTCTACCACCATAACACCAGCCAAAGGACGTCCATTGCTGAACAAAGGTCATAGATTTCCACGACTGTGTCTTCATTTTTGGGGGAATTATACTCACCACACTCGGAAGGCGGGTTGGTGAGCGCACTAGGTATGGCTACTGTCCCACTGAAGGGACGCTGTTACCCATTCCTAGGGTTTAGAGTACCTACTCTAAAGAACCTTCTTTAGTTGCTTGATTACTACACCAATGAGAGGAGATAGCTACATCAGTGCTGTATTCTTAATCCATACACCACACGGATAATAGGTATACCATATATATGATTAAATTTATCTTTGGTGCGATTCTAATAGCTTGGCTTTGGATGGAGTGAAACGTTTGGTATTCCAACGAATACAAAACGTTTATCTCCAGTTTTTCTGCAACTATTTTTCTCTGTAATTAATAATTATAATTAATATAATAAGGTAGGTAACCTTGCAGGATGATTTTTAAATAGGCATGACCCATGTGCGATAATATATTTAATGTCTCTGTTCATGTTTGGTTTGGTTGTGTTAATTTAGTATGGCTCTATAATTGTACCGAAGTCCACATAGGACACAGTACTTATTTTCTACTTCTAGATTTATTATTGAAGTAAAATATACTATGTGGATAAAGACCGCTTTTACTTCCAACAGGACCCCAATAACCACTCAAACTGATTTTAATCTATCTCATAAGGTTTCTACATAATAGATATTATGTATTATATTAGGTTATCCTATTTCCAATTCCCAATGCTGCAATGTATTTATTTTTCTAAAATAGGATTCTTTGAACACCTGGTCTGAAAACTTTCAAAAGATTAGGAACCAGATGGACTGATACAATTTACTTCTATATGAAGTAGTGTAGTAGGTTCAGATTAACAATTTGCTACCATGACTATTATAGAATGGATGGATGACAGCCAGGACATCGTAGATAAGTACCTACTAATCTTATTCTGGCCCAAAATGGAAATGTAAATTCATTTCATTAGTAGTAAAATAATCGACGAATAGTAAGGTATTTTTACATATGTAGGGTGATGAAATACGGACTATTAGCTACACAAAACAAATTCCCACTTCACACTCAGGTACAGATACCTAATCATTATTTTAGCAATGAATTGTTAGTATTTTATATTAATTATGAAAGTAATTTTAATAGTAACATACAAATATTAGAGTAACATAACAATGAATAGGATGTAGAGTTGTAAGCAGTTGAATCCAATGTAGGAAAAATCGTAACCATAGCGTAAGCCTTCGTAACTTTATAAATTGAATAAGTAGTTACCTAACTATCATAATTATGCAGAAACTATAAGTTAAAAATAAAATGATTTAGAGTTGTTAACAATTTTGTGTATCTGTATGAAATGTAGTTGTTTTTATTTCTTTCTTAATTTCTTTAAAACAACGTTGCCCCTCACTAGGATTTCTCCTGTGCCGTGGGTGCGTTTACGGACAAACTCCACACACAATACACCCAGACCTGGAACAACTACCTGTAGAATATACAAATATTTTTCCGTGCTGAAATCGAACCCGCGACCCGCAGCGCAGCTGCCGACTGTATCATGAACCACTGCACCAACCATCAGACAAGTTCATCCAATTTCGTGAATTCTGAATACCCCACGAAGCATATTTTTATTTTAAGTAGGTAACTATTTTATTCGTACTAGTCCTTGTAGTTTTAACTACAACTAAGGAATAAACACAGAAGAATCTAGGCTTACATACACAAATAAAAAAATAAAGTAGGTTAGTAGTATACTATCATAATGAGACTTTATTCAAAAAAGGTTGCGTTACTTACAATCCTGTCTCCACATTTCATGAATATTAAGCATTCCCTCAACCTATAAATTATGTAGGTATCTATTTAATGCTCTTATCAATAAATAACCTGTAATTTAGTAGTCTAAATTGAATATTATAGGTTTATTTAAATAAATATACGTAGGTCATCTGAATAACGTGGAATAGAATGCCCTATAACCGGTTCGTGATAACAAGGAACTTTAAAAAATACTTATTTATATATCTTCCTATGTAAGTAACCGTAATAAGTACCTACCAGAATTATCATACAAATTTTACAGCACCGGTTTGTATAATTCAACAATTCGGCTGCTCCTTCCACTAAAGCCCAGACTTTATTCAAATAAAACCTATAGTAACGACAGTTTCCATCCATACCGCCGTAATCGTACTTTAACACTACGATCCTACTAAACGACGAACTAAACCACACGCTCCGCCTATTTCATGATGGTGGTACTTCTACCTCCTTAACATCCCATACAAACTGTCACAACTAACAGACATCTGTTTATCTCCAACCAAACGAGATATCTACATATAAGACTACACGCAACCAAAAGAGATGGCAGCTAGTGTGCGAGCGAGATAACCATATTTCAAGGTGCACACCACAGCGGCTAGGTAACATCTTTAATAGAAACTAAATAAGAATCATTTGCATTGCAAGTGCAACCTTATCACTTGAGGGAGAGGGTTGTATTTAGATCGCTCTAATGCACTGACTGTATCATTCGAATGGAGGCCAACAGGAAGAGTAGAGGTATAGTCTGGGTGCATAAATTAGAGAAAGATGGAGCATATATGGAATTTACTGGCCATGCTGCAATAATTTTACATCCAAATTCTCAGTTATGTGGTTTGCAGTGCGTTTAAAAGATGGCGCTACGCATATTTTTGCAATCGATTTAGTGGAAAAATATATTTATTTTCGTATTTTCATCGGTAAGCATTCATTATAATTTATGTTTTTAGTGATTTTTTAAGTAAAACTACATAAAAATGCTTAGAACAGACTAAACAACATATAGGTATATAAATCAATGTAAGTTTCCTCATGCGCTCTTTAACTGATTTAATATGCAACTACAATAACACTAACTACGCAACAAATTTCAAAATTCTAAATAAAATATCTAAAATCTTTTTACCTATCGCTTAAGAGCACTAATAGTACATGTGAAAATGAGGAAAAGTTTATACCTATATATGTATATAGGTATAATTCATATTATCTCGTGTAACATTCGAGGAATTTCAATTAAGTAGTAAGATTTACGAAATTTTGGAAATGCAACTCACTTCCGGAAACCGTCTTAGACTAGGTCACAAAAAAAGGACTTTCATTCGATTCGATGTATTAAACTCTAGTTTAATATTATTATAGACTCATATTTCTGTAGATGCAGTAATTTCAGCACCAAATTTGTATTGAATAAGACATTTTAACCACAAAATAATGCTGTTTCCTTTGCAAAAAAGCGTTCAAAACATTAGCATGCGAGCACAACAAAGCGACATCTATCATAAATATTCTTTGGAACAGTAGTAGAGCGTCATTCCGCGTAAATATTCAAATTCAGTACTCACAAATTGTTTTTGTGTGCCGTACAAACGTCAAAGTTGGTGATATCACATCGCGTGAGCGCGCCGCGACGACGCGCGTCCACGTCCGCGCCACTACACCGACGACAAACGATTTAAGCTTGATTTTACACGAAAAAACCCGAGTATTCACACAAAAAACACCTTCATATTTCGGTAAAAGTACGGAGCGAGCCGAGATGTGTCGTCCGTGGCCGCGTTCGCATCTAAACGGCCCGAGTTTTATGTTAGATTACAGACGTAACTTTTATAGATCCTCGGTGCTATATAACGCGGTGGGCGGGTTCAGGGGAGTGTGGCCCTTACATCGAGGGAGGAGAGGCTATAATGGCGTGTGTCTGTCGTTGCACGGGTGTCATTAAATGTCGCGCGACGAGGGGCGAGGCGGGTGGAGGTGTGTGAGTAAAGTTTTGGGTATTGATTGAATATGAGACGGATTAGTGGCTAATGATCAACAATTGGGTGCTGGGCGCCTTAATTGACATCATGTTCGGACGGGGTGGTTTCATCAGAACGCACGATATTTGTTGTAGGTATACCCTGCCTACGCGTGAATACATAGTTGCATGCCGACATAGTATATGTACCACTGTATAGTGGGTATCTCGCTACGAGATCGTAAAATACCGGAATGAATGACTTGAATGAATTAAAATGGATACCTACTTTACGACAGTCTGCTATATTTTCATATTATGTGATATTTATACATCATTCCCAATTCTATAAATAACAAAATCTCCTGATCTTATCTACGTAAGTAACTCATATTTAAAATAAAAAAGTTACGATATCATCATGTACAAAATACTACAATATATTAATAAATATGCTTAACGAATCATCGATTATTATTATCAATGAACTTTCAACAGGCCTATAGGTACCGACTCTCTACTAAAAGTGGTCACATTACTTTCAACAACATTGAATTACTACAACTTTACATACAATAGACACAAACTTCCAGCGGTAGGTATACATAAACATACCTACTAATACCTATGTAAAGTAATTCAAGCACACGTGTAGTAAATATGACATAAGAGGTTAAGTCACGATGTAATCTCTACGCGAATAGGTATAATAGATGTTGAGATACGCTTACAAGGTAGAGACATTCTCGGAATGTGACATTGTCCCACTGGGCTCTTGATAGAGTCCACTCACGATATAGAGGAGCTAATGTTACCACAAAATTGTGAGTGAATTAGAGACAGTAGTTTGAATGTTACGAAAGAAATCGCCAATTTTCAGTGACATTACATGTGTATCGTTAATGACAGATACCTATGCAAAAGTATATTATTAAAAACTACAGTCTTTATAGATCATTAGCAAAATATAGATATGAGTTTAAAGGCAATGGACTTTATAAATCGTCAGTGTAGATTATATACCTAAGTATCTTTCTTTGAAGGTTTTTTCTAAAGCACACACGTAGGTACCTATTTACATTTAAGTTAATAGTAAGGTATGTATGACAGATATTATATGCCTCCATGGATAAGTAAGTATATAATCGAGACCGTTTTATCCATTAAATATATAGGTAATCTTTAACAACAAAACTATTAAGTATCTTTAGCGATTAACGTACTATGTGATGGTATCTTTTAACCTTCAGAATTAGGACGTCCGATATTTATAGTGACGCATGGCTATACTAAGATTCCTAGTGAGACAAGAGACGGAATTTATCTGTTGGGATACCGTATGCTGGTATATAGAGTAGGTGTTCGAAGTTCAGAGTTAGAATGTTGTTGAAAGTATAGTTACACCTAGTAATAATTTATGGATTTACCACCAATTATTGGACATACTTAAATAAAAGTATCTACCCTACGGTTTCCAAAAATACTTAGATACTGAGGTACTTTCATTATCAAGAGGTTACTAGGTAAAGCAGGCTCTAGTGTGATCATACGAGACCCTGGGCCCCCCTTAGGTGCTGAAGATGACCGCCCCAGTGGTTTTATCCGGTAAGAGTCCAGCATGCCCCTCCGTCCTTCCCCGGGGTGGAGGAAGTTCATATAGAATTTCCACTGGGCCCAATAAAAATTATAATAATATAAAAATGTTACAGCAGAACTATCTAAATATTAAAACTCTTACACAAACTGACAATGCACTGCTTAAGCTGGTGGGTCTAGAAGCATGAAATTTTGCGCAGGTGTTCCTTAAAATATAACGTAGGTGGGCAAAGAATGGATTTTTGAAAATGCATCACTTTAGGGAATTTAATCGGGTTCACGGTTTACTATAACAACACACAGTGTGTGTCTGTTTGTAGTTACCTTAATATGTGCTCAATTAATTTAAATGAGGCTTCTTAAGTGTTGTGTAGTGCGTACAAAACACGCACATACATGTTCAGGTTTCACGTGAACTAAGACGCAGGCAATGCTTGTCGCAAATAATATTATGTATTTATTTATGGAACTGACAAAAGTTAATCCAGTATCTTATTAAACAGGGTCTCAGTCTCAGAGTATATTTTTTAATTATTACCTTGTATTTTTTTAAACAAAGCTCGTCGTTACGAATTCTCATCTCGTCAGTACAGTTAACAGACATCAATCTCACATGAGTACCAACACCCAGATTGGAAACAAATATCCATTGGTCATACAAATATTTGTTCCGTACGAAGATCGAACCCACAACACATAGTGCAGAAATCCAAACGACTAGCCACTGAGCCAAACTTGTTGTCAATGGATCTTCAATATATCATGTCGGAAACGTTTATAGTACCTAATCAACAGGGCCCACTAACCGCTATAATAATCAGTCATAGGTACCTATGCTGCCTATAAGCACAACACTTAGCAGACGGACTGGATACTATCTAACTTTGTTTCTGGCAGTAGGGGATATGACTGCCGAAGCTCTCTCTTAGCCTCCTTTAATGATAGTCGCGGGTAGAGAGGGTGTGGCTTTTGCTTTGCCAGGAACCACGAATTAACATAATGAATATTATTGGAAACAAATACGTATCTACCGTATCTACCTACATCGTGTTTGGAATGTAGGTGCAAATTCATGAACTTAGGAACGCATTCTATAACAACTTTTAAGACTATACCTATACCACTAACACAACGTGGGTTATTAAATCAGACAAATCTAACGAAACAACTTAATCAGACAAAGCCACTTACATAGAACAAACAAACACAGAACTGCAGCCAATTATCAAAAAAAAAATTAACAACCGGAGTATCGCAACACTAGCGAATTAAACTCGTACGTACGTACACATCAACACGTCTCCGTGTATCAGATCGATCGCAACCTCGGGCACAATCAACCTGGCTCCATTTGTATTCGCATCACACCACGCCTCGACTGCACTGGCGGACAAGAAAACGGACACCGCTTTACTTAACTTCCTTCGTAAGTAGTGATTTAATATTTTAACGTTGATATAATTTTATTATAATAAATAAAAACACCATGTGAATACACACGCGGTAGATGTGAAACTTTGTTAATTAAAGTTAATTTGTCAGAGAATGAGATGAATACACTATGGAGGTGGTAAATAGAGAGAGAGAGAGAGCGACCATCGACAATAGGGAAACTATATAGATACTTATTTTATCTCATTCTCTCACAGCCTAAACCCGATGAATGTATTTATAGTTGTCTCTCTTTCGTTACACGTTTTCATTTCATAATATCCAATTCACACCGTCGCAAAAGAAGTTTCACTACAATATAGCATTTTTTTATTCTACCTAGTTTGTTTCATTAATGAAATTTCAAAGTTATCAAACTAATTATGTGTGTGGCTACACAATTATACGAGATTCATCGTATTTCTGAATTATTGCTCTCCATAATACCTACCTCCTGTTATCACAACTTACTATGTGAGATAAAATAATATGCGAAAAATGTTGTTGACTGCAACATTAAGTTTATAGTACCTATTTAGCTATCTTTTGGAGTTGTAGTTGATATTCATTATGTGGGTATCTTTTAAATGACAGAAATATATAATTCAATGGCTGATACCTACACACTTGTAAGTCTCTACACTACTCAGGTATCTCAGATTTGGTAACTTAAGTATCTGCTATTTCTATTAATTTTCTATCTGATGAACTGCATAAACCAAAGTGAGCAAAAACACAACATAGGTAAGTATTTACTGCTTCTTAATCTTATCAGCCAAAAAACTTCGATTGCTGAACAAGAGCCTCCCCCATAAGATGACCGGTTTCATGCCGTGTGTAGTCATTTTAGGGGGAATTTGCCAGTAGGTACTAACCATGCTTGGAAGGCAGGTTGGTAAGCGCAGAATAGCTACTGTTCCACAGAATGGACTTTGCTGCCCATCTCTCTGGTTTAGAGTCCCTTAGTCGCCTTTTACGACATCCATGGGAAGAGATAGAGTGGTGATATATTCTTAATCTACACGGATAACTTAACTACTAATTGACATCTTCATAAACACAACAAATATCCAGTCATTTAAATTTCCATCCTAAGGTTGCCTGGAAGAATTCGCCGTATGCCATAGGCCGCCCATTGTGTACTCTATATTCTAAGTGCTACACTTATTTTTTTAATTACTGCTGTAATATAAAGAATATAATTAATAAATCAATAAAAATATAACCTCATCTATAGCATATCACTACAAAAATGGTTATTACAATTTACCAACTTGTTTTTTTTTTGGATCTGTACTTAAAATTCATGAGCCAAAAATGAAACTGTCCGCCACTGCACACTATATACTCGACCGGTCGGATCCTGCAGATTCAGCAAAGTGTACGTCATCTCACACAGCCTACATGTAGCTATGTGCTACCTGCCGTCCGCTCTACCTACGACTTTGGAATAACAAAACAATTTCAAGGGACGTGTTTATTCGCACGTTTTAAAGGACGGATATGTTGGAAGTTGGTAGTCACTGACTCGTTTGATAATACTGGCGGCGGATATAAAAGTTATGGATCAGTTTAAATTGCGAGGTTTATTGTTTCCATGTAAATAAATTAATTAAACCAATAAACTTGTTTTAGAAAAAAGTTTGTCTGTGTGGTGTTCGGATTAGTAATATAGCACCATTCCATTTTCTCCCGTGGATAAAAAATAAAAGGCGACAAAGGGACACTAAACCCGGGGCTGGAGGCCTCTTTTGGCTTCGCCCAGAAATGGCTGGTTAAGCAATCATATTTCCCAAAAATGTTTGCGAGAAGCCCAACAAAAAAATACTACAAGGAATGGCCAGCAGCGTTCCTTCTGTGGAGCAGTAGCCATACTGCGCTCACTAATCCGTAAAGTATCTAATAACTGTAGCCAACGTTTTATTTTTGCGGCGGCATAACCCATGTAACAATATTTGGTCTAACTATTTTCAATTTTATTTTGTGTTATAAACATAATTAGAGCCAAGGATTTATGTTTGCGGCGGCTTAACCCACTGTGACAATATTTAGTCCAACTATTTTTAATTTCTTTTTGTGTTATAAACATAATTAGAGCCAAGGATTTATGTTTGCGGCGGCTTAACCCACTGTGACAATATTTGGTCGAACTATTTTCATTTTTATTTTGTGCTATAAAAATAATTAGAGCCAAGGATTTATGTTTGCGACGGCTTAACCCACTGTATATATTTGGTCCAACTTAATTTGATGTGAAATCAGTCATTTTGTATTGCAATCTGTATTTCCGTTAAGAAATATTTGGTGAGCGTTATATTCAAATGTTTAATTTTAAAAGCAAAATGAATATTTGTCTAAAACGCAGACGTTTCTAATTCAGGCACTTCGCTGTGCCTGCGAAAGCAGCTATGTTACAAACCTAACTTTTCAGAGGCCATTTATCAAGTCAAGTTTTAGCCGAATAAACATATCTGATTATATTCTTTTCTAAACTGTTAGAGATATTACAAAATGGGTTTTACAGGCAGATTTGCCTTCGCAACTAATGTATAGTTGCATCAAGAACCTATTTTGAACAAAATACATGTATTTTTCAGGCTCGGTGACTTATTTTGGGACTTAATTTATGGGAACCATATTTAAGTATCTGTTTAATTCGTTTTAAGACAATTTATTTTACCTGGCAATAAGTATTTATTTTTCTGAGCATTTAAGTAGTGTACACACAAATAATTTGAGGATCAATCCGCAAAAATCTAATTTTAATTAATCATTCGATTCCATCAAAAAGAAAAGTTCTAAGACGGCTTAGTTTAAAATACCTAATGTCAAAAGAATCCCTAAAATACTCAAGACAGTATGCTCATCAGTGCCATTACCATTTCATTAAAATTCATCGGTCCAACTCTGAGTGGAAAATTTCAACCCTTTGGCATAACAAAAGAGGAAATTTCCTGCCACAGAGAGAGCCATTAAAGGATCTTAAGACTAGTCCGGGTTTAGTTCCCTCCAAGGTATTGCCAAAAACAAAGAGGTTTGCAGACGGGCGCCAGGGGTGTGAGGGTTAAATGCGAGGGACGGGAGGGGAGGTTTAGGGGTAGGTGTGATGGGGGTAGCCTCCGCGGCTGTAACAGTTTTACGATCGGATATGCGGAGTGCTCATGCGCGGTGCAGCTCCGGCACTCGTATTTGCATCAGATTATCGACGGATGTCCAGTCTATGGAAATTTATTACCTAGGTATATAGATACCGTACGATGGTAAAATAATTAGCTGGCTATTATAGTTGATCTATAGCTATAAGATCTGGGTAAAGACTTTTAACAAGTAAAGATTTCTTCATGTAAATGAAAAGTAATATTAAAATGATAGAAGAATATTGATTCCAGGAATTTAGCATCACACACGTATGAAATCGTTACATTTTACACCCTAAATAAAGTTGAATAAACAAAACAAAAAATCAGATTTGCTTTTTATAGTTGTAGTAGGTACCTACCTACCTACACACACGTACGTAGTGTGACACACTTATTCTAATCGGGCACAAGTCATAAATCTGTCAGTTAGGGTCGACCAGATTTGATTGGAACTATCAGAATGAATTCGAATTCTCGCATATATTTGTAGGAAAATAGGTAGGGACATTCAGTATTTATCAGGGTAAGACCATACCTTGTTTAAGCGCATATGTTCTAGGGTAAAATATAATTGTTACGATGTGTCGTCACCAGGTACCTTCTTGATTTTAATTTGTTTTATCCAAACGTTTTTGTGAGAATAACAGAGGTAATTTAACAATAAAGTCAATTTTGATTGATGATTAAAAGATAAAGGTAACGGTAATATTATTTTTTATTCATGTAAATCCTAATAAACTATAAATAGTCACTTATGAATAGTCAAGACTTTAGTTGTCACGTTCCAAGGTATTGATTTCCTATGGAGAAGAACGGGCAAGAAACTTCATGGTTACTCTTTTTAAATCATATTGGTACAATGTTCTCGAAATAAGGGTACCTAATATAAGGACAATGCAGGAGAAAAGAGTCCAAACTTCTTAAAAAGTCTACATTAAACAAGCCTGATTTTAATATTTACTAGAGTTTTCGATAGGACGGGCTTCGATCCCCGCCCGGAACAGTTTTTTATGTGACAATTTTTAAAGCAAATCTGTACTCCACACTAGCTATTCTACCATACCCGAAACCACTATCTGCTAATCATACAAATAGTTCTTCCGTGCGGGAATCGACCCCGCGACAACCGTGCTGCCAATCTGGGTGTGTATACCCTGTGTGCGATTTATTGATATAGACCCACGTGATCGAGATAGTATATTGCCAACGAAATTATACCCCTTTTTTATTTATGTTAAACCCTAGCCTTAGTCCATTAATACTCGAACAGTCAATCCCAAGTTCAAAACATAACATTTTTAATTGGTCTTAAGCCAAAAGCAGTAAATCTATGACGTAATGCACCGTCATATAAAAATGACGCCACACCGCGTGGCACCGGTCATCGACTCTGTCGCAGGGAAGTACAACTCTTAGATAAATGTACAACGTAGCTAACGTAATAGATACACGCCTACGAGCTACGATCTTGATACGATAGTCGTAGTAACTTTATCCTCACAAGATTTAGTTTCAGTTATGAAGTTTGACGAAATTAATTGATGTGGACTTCGGTTGTCCATAGTCATACACAGTGAGATGAAAGTTGTGTAATGTTGCTGACCATTTTGTTTGTTAGATTTTCTGGGTATCGGATGGTATGACTGACGGCTTGAAGAACGTAGCTGGGGTAAACGGGAAACGATAGTTGTGGTGCAACTTGGAAGAGGCCCATATCCTGCAGTAGTCTGATACTAGTATTCCCTTTAAAATGAATAGTGATTTAGAATAAAAATACTCATACCTTAGAAATTTGGGTCTTAGTTTTCATAAAAGGGCGTCCTTAGTGGGTATTTTTTTCTTACTATGATTCTTAATTTAAAAAGTGTTTTATTTTTAAAATTTCCTCATTAGGCTTGTTTCTATATCATAGGTAATTCTTTTTACAAAATAGTTTTATAGGTAGAGTACCTACACCGTACAGTGGACGTCCCCCAGCTAAATGGACCGACAACATTTTTTATTTGTGTCCAGTGGAAATTCTAAATGAACTTCCTTCGCCCCGGGGAAGGGCAAAGGGGACTCCTACCGGCTAAAATCACTGGGGTGGTCAAATTTGGCACCGAAGGGGTCTCTTCAGGTCCTCGTAAGATCACAATAGAGCCACATTATTGTTGCCACGCCTTTAGGCACACCTTGGAGGGCATAACTGCGCTCACCCCCTCTGGACTGACTACCTAAAGAAGGCTGCTAGGAATCTGCTGTGGAGGATCAGATGTTGTGGCGTACCTTGGGGATTGGCCTGTGTCCAGCAGTAAACTGTGATAGGCCAAGTTAATTGATCGATTGTTTGGTACTTTATATAAACTAATTGATTACCGCGTTATTTACCTAAATGCTCTTCCACCCTTCTTACCATAGGCTACAGGGTTATTAATAACTATATTATATATTTCTTATTAAAAACTATGACATTATGTAAACTAATAGTATATGCTAACTATAAATTTAATAATACCTAAAAGCAAAACATTGTACCTATAAAAAAGCGTGTCTCTCTACTATATTACTTATGATGAAATAATACATGTACGCAGCTATGTTATGTACTATACTTGAACTATTGACGAGAGTCAACGAACTAAAGATCCATAACTGTTATTTGATTACATCTGTCTATATATTACAATTTATTCAATTGCAGCGGACGGGAGAGCGTCCCGTTTCAGTTGTTCTATTAGAGAAGGCGACAATATCAATTAAATTCATAGAACGGTAAAAGTTAATTATTGTTTTTACAACAATGTAGAAGTGTCAATGATAAATGTATTAAGAAAGCAGCGTTTATAGTAAATATTCGTAGTAGCTACCTATTTGCGGGTGGTCGTACAACGGAATAAAGTGGCCCTAGAGTGTGATTAAATTGTTTAGAATCAAGGGTTTTTCAATTAATTATGATACTAAGCCAATATTGTTGTAAGCACAAGACAATCTTATTTAACATACATGAAGTCAGTTGATTTGAATGAATGTTGTACTAAAATAACTTTTTGAATTTATATTTCTTTCATTATTGTTAATTGTGGGCAAGCGAATGATTCATCATCATCATCATATCAGCTATTTATATGTCCACTACTGAACAAAGGCCTCCCCCATAGATTTACACAACTGTGTCATCCTTTTGGGGGGTATTTGCCAATACTCACCACGCTTGGCAGGCAGGTTGGTGAGCGCAGTACTTATGGCTACTATTGCATGGAGTAAACGCGGCTGCCCATTTCTCTGGCTTAGAATCCCTTATTCGCCTTTTACGACATCCACGGGAGGAGATGGAGTGGTGCTATATTCTTAATCCGGACACTACACGGACAAAACAATATAAATAAGTATAGATATAACAAATACGGTTTGCATAGGTGTCTTGCAAATAACTAGTAATTTCGGCATAAAGAGATATAGTTGTTGGCAAATCTTTGGCAGCAGGTTCATCATGCTCGCTGAGATATCGTCGCTTCGGTGGTGTCATGGGCTGGTTCACCTCGTTCCCTCCAACATACCTTGGTCTTTACATCACCCATAATTCTCCCGGTAGAAAATGCCTCAGTCATTAAGACCATCTTTGTACATTAAGCATAAATAAATATTAATAAATAACATGGCGAGGGACTTGATGACTGATCTTTGCGTTATGTTCGTGAACGGATGCTGCTTATGGTAACTGGTCGTCGTGCTGACCGAGACATATTTATTGTTCTTAATTTACTCTTGTTTGGAAACCATGAGGCTTCAGGTCCTAGTTACACATGCATGCAGATAATATTGTGCAATTGCACATATCAACGAGCACGCTTTTAATATTCGGTTTATGTAGAGAAATTCTATAATATCATTTCTATAATTATTCAAATGTATAAGGATAATGCTAACTGATATATAACAATGACATATCAACTTATTGCTCGTAACGTTTTCGTTTGAAGTTGACTATAATATCATCATCATATCAGCCATAAGACATCCACCGCTGAACAAAGACCTCCCCCATCGATTTTAACAATCGTGTCATCATTTTGGGGGGAATTTGCCAGAACTCACCACGCTTGGTAGGCGGGTTGGTGAGCGCAGTAAGGCTAGTATTCCAAAAAAGGGACGCTGTTGCCCATCCCTCTGGTTTAGAATCCCTTAGTCGCCTTTTACAACATTCATGCGAGGATATGAAGTGGTGCTATACTCTTAATCCGGACACCACACGGATAACTATGACGTTTAAACGTCTCAACTTTGACTATATATAAAGCAATAATTAAAAAGCATGTAATATAGCACCTAACTAAAAATAAAATAACAGGAAAAGGCATGCTGCTGGGGAGTTTGTTCTACCACTTCTTCTTCCCAACTTAAACACTAGAAAGCTGTGAAGAGCTAGCGTTTTTTCTGGCTGTCTTATATTACGTTGACGTTCGAAATATAACTGCTATGTTTAATCTAAGTAGGTATTTTGAATAAATGTTATTTCATTTCAGTTCGTTCCATATCAAGCACCACATACTGTAATGTTATTTTAAGTAGTAATTAATATTCATAGATTTTATCTAATTCTGTATACAGTGGAAAAATAGAATGATAGATATATCAAATTCTAGGTTGCTTTTCATGCGTGCCCTGCGTCGGCCGAGCTGCGGATCCTGGTCGACTCTGCCCGCAGTAGTGTCGGCTATGCTTGCAGAGCATGAAAACTAGAATGCAGTAGCGCGTAAGAGCGTCATGTTCCAGAAGGAGACCACAGAGCGGGATCGAGAGAGGGACGATCCTGCTCGAAGAAGGAGGACACGACGCCGGGGTAACAACCATCCTGGTGCCTTATTCCTATACGCCTGAAACCCCCTGCCATCCCTATAAGGTAGAGGTCTACTGAGTTCGTGGTTGCGTAGATTGGGGAATCTGCGTGTCCGCACCGAGCGACCCACAAGAAGACGGTGGCGCGCAGGTTGTCACGCGCCGCCGTGTGCGCAGCACAGCACAGCGCACAGGGACGTTCGGAGGATCCTTTACAATCTGGGGGATTTACCCAGGGACCTGGGACCGCTTTACAGTCACCCTCTCCGAGATGTGCTGATGGGTGTGCTACCAGTGGGTGGCTCTAGTGAGAAAATACGAGGACCTGGAGCCCCCCTTAGGTGCCAAAGATGACCGCCCCAGTGGTTTTAGCCGGTAGGAGTCCAGCATGCCCCTTCGTCCTTCCCTGGGGCGGAGGAAGTTCATGAAGAATGTCCACTGGGCCCAATAAAAAAAGGTTGCTTTTCATGAATAAACACGACGAAATTATGCTTTTTTTATAATATCCTATGGAAAGCTTCTACATTCTTACTTTATATTTCCAGACAGCTGTTCAAACACATACATTTTACATAAAGATTACAAATAAGCCTTTTTTTATTGATGTCCAGTGGAAATTCTACATGGAACTTCCTTCACCATCTACTCGTATATCTTCTCCATATCTGTTTAATAGATAAAAAACAACATTGTAAAACAACCGACGGTCAACATGCGTACCTATATTTCGAATAAATGCGTGGACTGCAGTATGGACTGGTTGGTATTCATAAAGGGAACAAAAGCCGATCCAACGATTCCGAGGCTGGGTTTTATCCGACAATTTAAGAGACAGGGATGACATTGTTGACGATACAGCGATGGGCAACAAGGTTGCACCGTCCATTGCCCAGTTCTATATAAAATTTTATGTTTCTGCTGATATCAAGGCATTTACATGCAAGTTTATATTTCGACGACGTTGCCCTTTAAATTCATTCCAAGTTTATACTTCTTTGTGTTTCTGTTGCGTTTAATTGAGAATGACGTGGTGCGTTTCATTTGTAGGTATTAATTTTATTTTAACGCATATGCGATGGAGTATAAAGATATGTAAATTACCTATAATTATTATTGCAACTAATAACTATAAGTTTAATACATTGTAGCTTTAATTTCTGCTGATCTTATTCAGGTATATAAATGTGTGTGACCATGAAGTTTTGATTTCCTTATTATTAACATGTTTCAAGGTCTTTTTGGTATTTAATTCTACATCTTCTATAATATTTTATAACTTAATTTTCATACAAGAATCGAGATAGGTAGTAGAAAATGTTCATTTTGAAGTCACATTAGGTATGTAAAAAGGTAAATACTGAACGTGTATAAAATAGGTTGAGAAAATTGTATTGAAAATGAGTAAAAAGAGACAAGATTTTAGATAGTATCGGGTCTATTAGCGCACAGATTATATATCTAAGATTATATATTTTGACTAACTTCGACGTTTCGATCAAGTACTACCTACCCACTGTCTATTCGTGAACATTTCCGTTAAAATCATGTATTCAATTTAAGAAATTACATCCATCTTTAAGTTCTGGTACAGTAGACAACGAAATAGTGTAAAGTGGCTAGGCTCTTTCTCTAATGTGTATAGGTTGGACTGCGGGGTGAGACAGGGGGGGTGAGTTCATCCCGGTTATTCAACCTGTATATGAACCAGCTGATCGTTGAGCTCAGCAGCACCAATGTCGGATGTCATATTGATGGTGTCTGTGTAAATATCATCAGTTATGCTGATGATATGGTGTTGTTGAGCCCATCGATCAGTGCTCTGAGGCGACTCCTTTCGGTATGTCAATCTTATGCGGCTCAAGTATAATATCAAGAAAAGTGAGTTCATGGTTTTTAAAGCAGGGAATAAGACCTACTCAGTTATACCCGATGTTTCACTTTTCGGATCGACACTATGCAGGGTGGAAGGGTTTAAGTACTTGGGGCATTGAGTTACCGAAGATTTAAAAGATAACCTGGATATAGACAGGGAACGTAGGTCGCTGGCTGTCCATTGTAATACGCTGGCCCGCAGGTTTGCACGATGTACGAAACCAGTTAAGATCACGCTTTTCAAAGCCTACTGTCAGTCTTTCTACACGTGCAGCCTGTGGGTTAGTTATGGTCAGCGGACATACGGTGACCTACTATTCGCACTCAGGGAGCTGCTGGGGTTGCCATGGAGGTGCAGTGCGTCAGGGTTGTTTGCGGAGGCACATATTGACGGGTTCGCTGCCATTATGAGAAAAAGGTGCGCCTCCCTGAAGGCGCATGTCCGTGGCAGCACTAACACTATCCTCAGTGTGTGCGCGGATCGATGGGAGCCCCCGATGTTGTGGAAATGGATGCAGCGCCATACTGTGTTTTAAGCGTAATGGACTTGATGGACACTATGGACTTGATCGGAACTAAACGTATTAATTATTATTGTCTCTCTATTACACAGGTTTATAATATCCCCTGTAAGGGGGAACCCGGTCCTTTGATAGGCTTACGCGGGGACATGGGTCCAACACGCAGAGGCCCTTTAGAGAATTTTAATCTAAAATGTAATGGGACACTAACCGGGAACTCTCCATGGTTACACTATAAAATTATATTAGAAAAATATTATTATTATTATTAAACAAAACAACGAATAAAGTTTAGGCATAGGTAGGTAAGTATATTGGTTCTGGGATAAGATACACAGGCTAGCTACTATTTCCTTTATATGGCTGACATTTACCTGGTACCTATCGGTACAAGTAGGTAATTACTAAACAGGTAGGTACTGAATTTGGTACCTATACTAATTTAGCGATAACACCGCTTAAGCATTCTTTATTATGCATATGCAATTAGGTAATTAACAAACACCTTTTGCATACTACATAAGTCGTATATTATATACCTTCTAAGGTACTTTTATACCAAATATGCAACTAAATTAATTTAAATAATATGTTACCACTTTCCTTACACACAGGCCACCGTTACTCGAGCTCACAATTTCACACTTTCAATTTGCACAGAGTAAACCAATCCACATAGGTTTAATTACACACATAGGTACTCAAGACACTGATTTAGGTAAAGCACACATAAACTAAAGATACAGATTTAATGAAATCACACATAAACTCAGTCTATATAGCACACACGGGACCATCTTCAAAGAAGGTCAACAACATTTTGTTTGTGTTTTCAAAGTTGCAAGAGAATAAAAACTGGGAGTTTGGCCATCTATAAGTAATTTACATGGAAATAGCCGTTCATGTCGAGCAAAGCTCTGCGACACACTTTCTAACTTGTGACATTTTTTTATAAGTGGCGGGAGCTCTAATTTGCATAATATGGTAAAAAGTTTATGATTCTATTATGTCAGGATATTTTAATATTTGTACTTAATTTACCACGCGTACAAAACGTAACTTTATATTGATAAACCAACAGTGCGGCCGCTGAGAGAATGCGTTCCTGACATCTGTTAATTGGTCTAGTTTCTGTTATA
Source organism: Diloba caeruleocephala (assembly GCA_947459985.1). Classification (NCBI taxonomy): domain Eukaryota; kingdom Metazoa; phylum Arthropoda; class Insecta; order Lepidoptera; family Noctuidae; genus Diloba; species Diloba caeruleocephala. The sequence goes on along the minus strand of OX381617.1, from coordinate 16,595,371 downwards.
TTAAAGACTAACTGAGACCCGCGGTTTTACCCGCCGTTTAATTTAAAAGAAAGTGGATTATTTATATATAATTTAGAGTACTTCGGCATAGACGGTTTTATTTTTTGCACGGACCCCTAATTATTTTTCTAAAACAAAAGCAGCCTAAGTTATTCCTTATAACATCAGATATCTTCCAGTGATTTGAGTCCCGTAGAAATCGGCCAGCCGTTTCGGAGATTAGCGGGAACAATAAGACAGACAAAAAAAATACAAAAATCTTTTTTATTGTAGGTACCGTGTATACTTTCATATGCATTTAGTAAAAAGCTGTTATTTTGACATTAAAAACAGACACTTCAATTTTATTTATTCGTATAGATTTAATGAAGCGCTAATCTATTTAAGTTTATTGTGTGTTGAAGTTATTACATTAAAACCTATATATGAAATTTGTTAATGTTATTTTGTTATTGTTTAATGTAAAATATACTAGACCAATTAACATATATGAGTAACGCATACACACGGCGGCCGCACTTTTAGGTTCTTAAAAAAATAACCTACTTCTATAAGTGTACATATAAAGAAGTAGGAATAAACAGGGAACCTTGGAGGTACCAGATATCTTTGGAAAATTATCCTTTGTACCCGACATAAAATGTAGAAAAGACTAAGAAAAACTACGTACCACAAGTAAATAGTAAATAAGCCTATAAGTATCCTAAAGCTATCGTCCACATTCCTACTGGCTCACTCAAGACACTCGCATCATCATCTCTGAGGCAAATGTATGCGCTCGACCCACTAGGGGCCGTAGCTCTTGTTATGCTTATTTGATGAAACTGCTTCCTCAATACAAACATACTGGAGGATTGTCAGTTGGCCTTCGAATTAGTAGATATAATTAGTCCTGAAATAGGATAATAAGCAAAAATAAGTTTTTTGAATAAATTAAACTCATTATCACTTATTATCCAATTTCAGGTATAATTATAAGATTAAATATTGCAAGACTAATTATAAGGAGCTTAAATTACTTTTATTATTTATTTACCCAGTGAAAATTCATCATGAACTACCTCCGCCCCGGGGAAGGGCGAAGGGGCATGCTGGACTCCTACCGGCTAAAACTACGGGGTGGTCATCTTTGGCACCTTTTTTTTTTTTATTGATGTCCAGTGGAAATTCTACATGGAACTTCCTTCACCCCGGGGAAGGGCGAAGGGGTGTGCCGGACTCCTACCGGCTAAAACCACTGGAGCGGTCATCTTCGGCACCGAAGGGGGGCTCCAGGTCCTCGTAAGATCACATTAGAGCCGCCCATTGGTGCCACGCCTTTAGGCACATCACGGAGGGGATGACTGTAAAGCGGTCACCCCCTCTAGCATCTTTGGCACCTAAGGAGTCTCCAAGTTCTCGTATGATCACATTAAATAATCAGTAAAGCCCAGGAAAAGTTTAAAGCAAGGAAAGTCTAGAGAATAAAAGATTATTAATTCTAAAGGTTAATAATACAAACAATTACATATTCAAAATAAATGGTAGGTTATGATCATTAACTTATCCTAAATTATCAAAGCCAATCAATAATATACAATATTCAATCAATCAATAATATATAATATATATAATATCAATAATATACAATATAAATATAATAATACAATTTATATACTTATTCTCTCCATATAACGCTCACGCTCTTTGTATGTAAACTCTAAAGTACTTACATAACGACGATACTCCTTGCTTTAAAAATCCTTATTTATTTTTCCTTCAACGTCTATAGCATATTTATAGCAGTTCCTCCACCCAAAACTCAGCATCTGTGCCAGTAAACAAGCAAGCTTATTATCCAAGCGATGCTGTACTGAGAGAAATCATGGGATTTAAAGAATAAATTCCAGAAATCTTTATCGAAACATAAGATTATTATCGGAGTGGAAAGCGGGCGTCCGATGACATTTTTATGCAAATAAGCATCAATACCCGGAAAGGGTGACAATGACCGTCTCGAATTGGTTTAAAGAAATTGTTTTCAAACAGAGTTCGATGTATGTTGTTATGATAATTTTGTGAAAGTTGAGATATGAAAAAAGTATGAAAGGATGTAGGCATTGTTATAGTTCTGCATTTGAATAGGGTATGTCTAAAGGATGTATAGCGTTTAGTAAAACAGTATTGCGATGTCTACTTTTATTTGAATTTGTATCAACATTTATAGAAATGCTGCACATGTCGTTGTTTTTATTAAGATCAATTTTATTTGACCTAGGGTTAGTAATTGAATATAATTGGTACACGTGCCACAATTTTTTTTATTCAAATGAATAAAATATGTTACCCATTCTTTTTTGGAAACAAAGAACACAAAAGTTCTCCACGTATGCATTCACATAAATGATAGATAATCTATGTTTATCTTATGGTTAAGATAAGCTCTCAAGCTGTGTGTGTGGTGTGGTGGAAATCGGTGACTGCGGTTAGATCATTATTTGTAGGTAGATATATCTTTTAAATATAATGTTACTGGTTATAGATCTCTTATTGCAAGAGTCCATCTTGGTAGGTACCACTACAGTGCCAGATACTCGCCGTCAAGCAGTAGTGATTAAATTAAACTGTGTTCCAGTTAGAAGTTAGTAGCTGGTGATATTACTAGATATAAGAAACTAAATAACTAATGTCTCGAGGTGACGAGCGCAGTGAGGCGCCACGCAGCACTAGTCCTAGGCAGCATTACAATTGTCATGCTTGCCACCAGGCAATTAGTGTGCTCGGCTTATCACCAGGATGCATCAAGTCAAGTCAAATATATTTTATTTCAAACGATTTCAAATAAACCAATTACTGGCACTTATGAAACGTCAGAATTTAAACTGCTCAGTTCCAATTAGTTGATCCTATGGAGAAGAACCGGCAAGAAACTCCATGGATACTCTTTTAATATAATAAAAGTACTTAGGCATCCTTAATTCTGTACAGTAAAGAATAAGTACTTTATTCTCCAAGTAAATATTTATGTATTGTTATATTGAAGCCTTTGCATTCAATGATATTACGACGATACCAAGTCTTCAATCAGTTTTCTTGTTAGAATAATATCCAATGAATAAATTAACAACAATATTCACATGAAGACGTGATCTCGCACATCATTTAGACTCGGTAATTATGTATGTACAATACATTAGGTATAAATTAAAGCGCCCTCCTCTTGTCATTCGTTCTTGTCCTTAACATTATTTAAATTTAAGCCAATAGATAGGTGGCCATATACAAAAATGTAAATTGAATTCAGCTATCGTGCATACATTTGATATGTAGACATTATTGTGTCAATTTAGCTATCACACTTGACTCATGCAGTCATAAAACGTAGATATCTACACAATAGCAAGGTGACTGAACGCTATTCGTCGTCGAACATGTTATCAATCTTTATTGACAACACAACTTTACATGAAGCGATACTATGACGTTGGTACTGGAAACCTTGTTCAAACATAAAACACGACCCAAGGAGGTTATCTTAACCAAGAACCGGTCGGAAGTGGTTCGTTGGAAAGCTCAGTGTTACTATGTTAAGCATGGTAAGATGACGCGTCGAGGTCGCCGTGTTAGACTACAAAGGTTAGTCTATGTATATGGTACTCACGTGGTGTGGCGATGGTTGTCGCGTAGCAACAAGTCGGCGTCGCGTCACAGTCACCGTCGCTGTCATTGTGAACGTCGGTAGCACTGCACAATGCACTAGTCCACCGGTGGCCTTCCGTCTTGCCACTATCACTCGCGTATCTACGCTCGCGAATGCGGACTGATTTTTTCTCGCGTAACGGCCCATTAAACTTGTAGATTTCTATCTCACTCGAGAACACGATAGTATTAAGAGGCGAGACAAAGAAAGGTTGTGGTTTATGGGTTGTTGATAGAATTGGTATCCGCTCGGTAACGTACCGCCGCCGTGTTGCATATTTTTATAAGCTGTAACCTTGTAATGCTGCACGCGGAAAACTAGTAGGGAGGCTTTATTTCTCAAGTAAGTTCATTTTACACCGAGGCAGCGTTAAGTTATTGCAACATGAATAATCATAGAGGTATAAAAAATGTCTTAAGTCTCTAAATCTAAATTAAAGCGTTGTAGATCAGTCAATTAACGTCACCATCTCATAATATATTTGACGGCACGGTTGGCACGGCGGCTAACCAAGTAGCTTTCTGCGCTAAGGTTCTATTCCCGCACGGAACAAGTATTTGTATGATCTACAAACAGGTGTTCCGGTTGTTTGTGCATGTGAGACTTATGTCTGTAAACTGTACCTACGATACAGGAGGAATCCAAGTGAGATATAGTTTTTTTTTCTTTAAGTTACCTACTTAATAGAAATAAGGTTCTATTATGCGATCAATTAATTGCGTTAACTTAATATAGGCACTTATCACTGCACTATAGATCATTTCGGCCGAATGAAGTCCACTGCTGGACACAGGCCTCCCGCAACTACTATCGGTGTGTTGTGGGCTCATTGGGGGGTATTGCCATAATCGCCATGCTTGGGAGACGGGTTGGCGATCGCAGTTGAGTTGTTAATGTACTCGAAGGACGCTACTGCCCATCCTCCGGCTAATCCCTTAGTCGACTTTGACGACACCCACGGGTGGAGATGGAGTGGTATTGAAAGTGCAGAAATATGTGCTGTCTCATTCTGTCGTGTAGTTTCATCCTTGTTTGTCAGGCAGCGCGGTATTCTGAGCCGGCACCACACGGCAAAATGCATTATAGATAAACTTGGGATCTTCCTTGGGATATATTATAAGCGTCAAAACGTAAACGTAGCGTCTTATGTAAATGTTGTTATGCCACACCGGCTGATATTTAGATTCTAAAACATTTAGGACAGCTTGAATGATTTATCTAATAATTATTTACAAGTAAAATAATTAACTGCGGAACTATTTTTTTCATGACAATAAGTGAGTAGGTATACATTTTTTACTTTTTTTTAAACTACCATATATAGATAATGATATCAAACAAAGAAGCATAATAAAATTAAAACATGAAAGTGTACTATATTGATAAGAATATATTTTTGTTGCATAAACACATTTTCCTATCTACACATAATTTATTTAATAAATAGTAACATCAGAGAACTATTAATAGATCAACTTACGAGACTGCGCTATAACTCCACAGACTGCTTGCTACACATACAAACACTACTTCGTAGACGCGGCTACGAGCAACTATAATACTACAGAATTTATTTTGAATGGACCAAAGAAACGGTTATATCGCCCTCACAAGGTTACGTCGAACAGAATTATAATGCCGAAAGATGTTTAGGAAATATAGGCGTCACCGAGAGCGCAGCCGTACATCTTGCTTATATCGTCTCTACCAGCATTGGAGAGCAGAACATCAAACGACGTTATGGCCCCCGGACGTGCCGACCGCGCTGCCTGACAAACAAGGATGAAACTACACGACAGAATGAGACAGCACATATTTCTGCACTTTCAATACTTTTATTATTCGCAACACAAACAAACATTCGGATTCGGATCGAATATAATACCGCGAATGAAATCAAGTTTCTTGACATCCGAGATCAAAGTTTGAACGTAACTTTTTAGAATGTAAAGGCGTTCAGATCACGCTCACGTGGGCGGTGTTTAAACTTTTTTCACTAAGTGGCGAAATTTGCTTGATCAATATACAACTCATTTATTAAGTTTGTATAACATCGTTTGCTGTTTTCGTTTAGACGTCATTTTATTTCTATACGTACATGCAGTATCTTGTCACTTGTCACTGAACTGATCCTAAACGGCTGGACCGATGTTAATGAATTTATTGTGTAGGTTTAAGTTGGATGATTTAGATTTACAATTGGACCCAGTAGGTGGCGCTGCAATCGGGTTTGCATGTACCTGCCTTTGCGAATCTGGGGCGGGCAGCTGGTTCACTATTAAGATATTCCACATTCAAACTGTGTAATACGGTCACATTCATTTTAAATCGTATATATTCACAGTAAATACGTAAGATAAAGGCAGAATAATTCTTTATAAAACATTCATTTAAAATATGCATAAAAGTCATTCTTATGTCCCCTTTACAAGTAAAAAAAATTGTGACCCCCTTTGTCCGTAATAAAACAATGTTCAGTTATTTGAAAGACGAAATATTTGATTTTCGTCCTATTCAAACTATACCTACTGATAAGAAATAAATTGCTCGGTGAAACCATGGCCCCCCAAGCAAGTCGTTGCGACCCCCTTGTTGTTAGTGATCCACAGGTTGAAAAATACTGTATTAGACAACCGAGTTCTTAAACTTAATCCGACCATTAGGTTTTTCAAGTAGTTGTTGGTTTAAAGCCAAACTGAATTGATAGCGTATCCAATTGAAACTGTTTTAAATAAAATTGCAATATATATACATACTTGCATTTACAATTAAGTTCGAAGCTAATAAAGCGGGTTAATTTAAGTTGTCTGCCTAGTTTATATGATAAGACTGAACTACCAACATGCCAAAGTAGGTACCTAACACGAGCCAACCGTTTTATTTACATTTGCGCAAATTGAAACCTTGGTTCAACGCCAAGAGGAAGCTCGTTCACATATTCATCCAGCTAAAGGGAGGGTGGGGGTTGGGAGGGACGAGATTCGATTTGCCTAATAGCAGGCGCGAGGTACGGAGGGCACACTCAATTACGCAGAGTGGAGATGTCCCGTAGCGCTGAACATAATTACATTATCTGATAAACGGTTAGCACCCCAATTTCCCACATGTGTAAATTCTCTTTTTTAGCGCTGTAGTAAAGAGAAATTTACGGTGATATGGGATATTGATTTTTAAACACGCACTGATTTGAATACTTGAGTAATCATTCCTATTTTTTTTTTTTTTTATTGATGTCCAGTGGAAATTCTACTTGGAACTTCCTTCACCCCGGGGAAGGGCGAAGGGGTATGCCGGACTCCTACCGGCTAAAACCACTGTAGCGGTCATCTTCGGCACCGAAGGGGGGCTCCAGGTCCTCGTAAGATCACACTAGAGCCGCCCATTGGTGCCACGCCTTTAGGCACATCTCGGAAGGGATGACTGCAAAGCGGTCACCCCCTCTAGCGGAGGGAAGGCGACTGTAAAAAGGTCGCCCCCCAGGCATTTCTCGGGGAGTATTATAAAGGATCCCCCCAAGCCTGACTGAATTTTTGTAGCGCCGATTTTTGTAACATTAGCTTTACCCAATTTACCTTATACAGCCGGTAATATAAACTATTGAACATCAAAGTGCATTTTTCAGACCACCATTATCAGCAGTCGTGACGTCGAGTCGTAGAAGTATGCTGCTGTCTCATCTCTTCTCGTGTGTATCCAAAAAGGCGACTGAGTGATTAGCCGGAGGATGGGCAGCAGCGTTCTTCGAGTGAATTTATAAATTAATCGTGATCACCAACCCACCTGCCAAGCACGGCGATTATGGCAATAACCCTCAATGAGCACACAACATTAACCCCGGTGATCTTTGGAGAGGCTTTTGTCCAGAAGAGAACGTTTCGAGGCTGAAATAACAATGATTAGGTAAAGCAAACGAGCAGCGAACCCATCTGCTGGTAAGTAACAATCGCATGGGCATAAGTAATTTACTGATTGTTGACCTAAGCCCTTGCTCCGGTAAATTCACGAGCTGTTCCAACCTTTCTTGATATAGTCGCATTCTACGATATTAATAGTAGAAGGAAGGTGTCTCTGTTCAATACCAAAAACTACAGCATATATACCTTACATATAAGCAATAAATAGGTTTGCATAAGTACATTTAGATTGTATCGGACTCAGGTTTCGTAGTTATAATAACGAAACGTACAAAACACTGAAAATGCATAGCGCTATATATTTTTTCCGTCGGAGCGTCGAGCTGGCAAACTGTTCTAAAGTTAACATCAAATAATCGTGCTTTGTGTTTTACATTTCACCGTAATTTGCGCTCATTTTCACATAAAAGAAGCTATTAAGAAAATTAATTGCAACAGTTGTTGTGAAAAATGGCATCACTCTTACGAAAATATTTGTCACACGATTCTTGTGTTCAAAGGTTATAACGATTGGACATTCCAGTTAATAATAATAAAAATGTGGTTTTAAGGATGGTTGGTCTCTTAGAATGAAACTTTTCACTAAACTCCCTCTGTATGAGTTTTAAGGAAGAATTTCAACTTACTCTGATGCATTAGTAGTCTTATTCTTCTTTCGTGTGCTAACCACTCATTTTGGCCAACCTTGTGTAAGAGTTGTTCAAGCCGCCCAAAGTCCTCCGACTTGGCTTAACGGCTGCCGTCTAATGACAAGAACCTTAAAAAATACAACATGTTTAAATAATAAATATCAACCCGTGCGAAGCCGGGACGGGCCGCTAGTCTTCCATACAATGCTCTTGTGCGATTAAATCAGAAATTTGATGGTGTATTGGAAACCTACATCTTATGAAAGCTCCTTTTTAGTCAGAACGCCTATACAACCAGAATTCACTGCTGGAAGAAATGTAAGTTGATTAAACAGTTTTTTTTTAAATATCACTTGGTGAAGAGACAATTCATTATCCCAGTAATGTCACTAGCTACAGTGCCCTTTTAACCGGAACACAGTAAAGTCTAACACTACTGCTTAGCGGCGAATATCTAGCACTGGGGTGGTACCCACTTAGCCAGCATCTTGCAATAACAGACGTACCACTAATAAACTAGACAAAACGCATTTACACCATTCAATCTTCTAAGATGGACCTGACTTGGACAGGTTAGGTTAGTAGGCTAAGGTGGAAGAACACCGATGCGGAGCTAGTAGCGTTACGTAGCGTTTGGCTTTCGTAGTAATCTATATGTACATGTAACATACATACATATCTAAGAGAAAAAATCTTCATTTTATAACTTCTTTTTCCATTTAAAACATATAAGACTCTACACTTAAAAGTTTTATCTGTAAGATGGAGATTTTTTTATTGATTTCTCTAGTGGGGTCTAAATATCTAATTATTCCTATTATTCATCATATCAGCCGGCAACAACTGCTGAACAAAGGCCTCCACCATACATTTCCACAATTGTGTCGTCACGTTGGGGGAAGTTGCCAGTACTGACATGCTTTGTAGCCGTGTTGGTGAGCGCTGAATGGCTGCTGTTACATAAAAAGGATGCTTCTGGGTTTAGAGACCCTTTTGTTTAGAGACCCTTTTTAGCCTTTTACACCTCCAAAGCAGGAGATGGAGTGCTGCTATATCCTTGTTCTGGTGAGTACTGGCAAATTCCCCCCAAAATGACGACACAATTGTGGAAATTTATGGGGGAGGCCTTTGTTCAGCAGTTGACGTATAAATAGCTGATATGACACTCATCATAAATTAAGTAACCCATTGTTATTCGAATATTCGAGACGAACTTTTATAAATAAATATAGGTTGCAAACGCTTATTTGAAAGGAACCTGTAAAGTACACACCTACTTGAATAATGTCTTTGTCTATACGTGTCTACACTATATATTTACAGATATAAGGTGTGAAGTATTTTAACACATTTCAATGGTAATGCTTGTAGATAAAAATGCAAATGTTTAACATAAATATGTGATGAAAGCATAGTGAAGCCGTAGTTATCAAATCCCACGCTTATACAATTTAATATCTTTAAATGAATACGTGAACAACGAAAATATAAATTCCTTTTTTAGAATTAACTATATAAAGAGGGGAATGAAACTTATAATTGAACTTTTTTTACACGCTTCAGTTGTAACTAACTACTTAAATATGTAAAAAATCTTGGAAGTCGATTTTAACCTATTTCTAATTATCGTATTGATTTGAAACTTTACAAGTACCTATATTTAGTATATTAGTAAGTAACTGTAATATAAAAAAAACCCGTCAAGTGCGAGTTGAACTCGTGTGGAGAGGGTTCCGAAATTGCTGAATATATTGTCTATTGTTGTATTCGGTCTTGTATAATAACTTATCGCAAGAACAAACTTAACAACGTAGTTGAAAAACCTGTTCTCATACATTCCAAGCGCAAACGTAAGTTTGTACACACTATATTGTAAGATTTACCATGTTATTTGAAGACCATAGACTTCTTATAGGTTTTGTTGTAATCTATGGATAAAGAGCTTATATTGTTTTCAGAATTTTAGGCAGTAGTTTTGGAGATAAAGATTGGAATGGTCTATTTTCGTACATTTTTTTAAATAATTTTAAAACCATACATTTTAAAATTATAAAATAAATACATTTAAGTCCCTTACAACAAGCCCTTGCATTTCACATGTTACACGGTACAGTTCGCAAAACTTTATTCTTAAACTTTATATATTGCCCCCCTATATTTAAAACTCATTTATTTCCGTTACACATACGTGTTTGGGTTGCAGAAATCCATATCTGTACCAAATTTCAACTCAATCAGTCGAGTAGATTCGGAGCAAATTGGCTGTGACAGACGGACAGACAGACAGACACACGAGTGATCCTATAAGGGTTCCGCCGCTACAGTTCACGAATGAGGTCATCACTCGCAGAAGCATAATAATACTTATCATAGTACAATAATCACGTAGCGTCTTGATCGCGGTATTTAGGAAACATTGCGTGCTCAAAAATTACATAAAGTGTAATCTAATAAATTGTATGCGAGATAAATGGCTTTACTATTTTTATTACAGGCCTAAGTTTAGCCTCCAAAATTTTCGGCATGTTGTCACTTACTTGTATAATTTTGAAATATCCCACTGTGCCGTAAATGTACACAAAAAACATGGTTGCATGTTGGCGTTAATGCTGGTAAAACAAAGCATAGGTACCCACCTACACACATGGTTTGTACATAAAAAACGTTTTAAGCAATCAAATGAAAATATTTTGATCACGTTCATGGCTGTATGAGCTAAGATCCCTTCCCCTTTTCTAAACGAGAAAATATTGTATCCAAAAATGTTATGTAGGTACTATACAAATACCTTATTCCATTTCTTTTGAATTTAATTACCACCTAACTTTATGTATTGGTTACATTATTCTACCGTTTAATTGTTGAACTGTTTACCTTCTTCGTTTCAGATATACCTAATCGGAAAAATTTCGACTGCTGGACACAAACCTCACCCAAAGATCGCCACTACGACCGGTCTTGTATGCTCATTGCAGGGTTTTGCCATAATCGCCACGCTTGGCTGACGGGTTGGCGATTGCAGTTGAGGTGTTAATGTACTCGAAGGACGCTGCTGCCCATCCTCCGGTTAATCCCATAGTCGCCTTTTCCGACACCCACGGAATGAGAAGGGTTGGTGCTATTTGTAGCCGGCACCAAACGGCAATTATTTACCTACTCCTTACTTCCCTAAGCTTCCACTTTCCCACTATTGTCCTCAATGCGTCAAATTTGCATACAAATAAATTTCTATTAATTATATAAAAACAAGTTGAATTTTGTTGCTTTAGAAACTCAGTTGACGCCATGGTTGGTGCAGTGGTTAAGCGATTGGCTTCCTGAGCTACCTGTGGCGGGTTTGATCCCCGTATGAAACAAACAACTATCTGATCGAACAAGATCAGTACCCCGATTCTCTTAAAGACAAACAATCCAAATATCGTTCAGGTTTGAAAGTCGTTCGATCGAAGTTCTATTCTAAGTTGGTATTCACGTGTTCCTTGAACGCAGTTCGATAGGACTCTATCTCGATAGGATCAAAACTAATAGGTTAGGTACTCAACGACTTGTAGCAAGTAATTTTTTAGTTTGTACCGTGTTGTTTTATCAGTCATAATGATCAAATAAATTTAATATGATATCAATTAACACAAACTGGAAGTAGTAATTGTTTATTTTACTTATTTGGGAGAAAGTTCCCAGTCTCGCATTAACGACTGCCGTCTTATGTCAACAACCAGGAGAGAAGATTTTACGTGCCGCAGATGCTCAGTTCAAATACCACTATGCGGTAACCCATCTATCTATATTTACCGATCAGTGAATGCAACTGGCGATGGCAGTGACAAACCATTGGTTCGATTTAATTAAGAGCTTAGTTAACACTTAAAAGATGAATTTTATTTTATGATTTCAGTTTATTTAATTATAATAACTGTTTTGTTGATGATTGTTTTAATGTGCATAAGAAGCTTTAGAAAAGCAGCCATATGTTATAAAAAATACTCTACCCCGGGGCTCAGTTTCAAACACTTTTAATTATTTTAAAACCAAAGTAACTCTGTAAACTTCTCAATTATAAAACTATTGTTCAACGACACTTGGATCGCGAATGCGTCGGAATCCGATCCGATCGATTTCTTTCTTTCTTATCTAAATACGCTTCGACTACAATCCGATCGAACGACTTGAAAATCGATGCCGTTCTAGTTCAATTGATGTATGTGAATACGAAAAGGGTTTCAACGACTAAGTCGATACGATATTGTTACGGTTTTGAATACGGAAATCGGACTACAGATATTTGTTTCGAGTCTTGTTGTTATTTATGTCTGTAAACTGACCCCGCGATACAGGAGAAATTAAAATGCGAGACATCGTTAAAAAAAAGAAAATACGTGGTTGAATTTTGACCATAGGCGATACTAGCACATATCTATACAAATAAATAAAATTGAAGTGTCTGTTTGTAATGTCAAAATAACATATATACAAATAAATAAAATTGAAGTGTCTGTTTGTAATGTCAAAAATAGAAATAAATAAAATTAAAGTGTCTGTTTGTAATGTCAAAATATCAGATTTTTACTAAATGCATATGAAAGTATATACGGTGCGTAAAACAAAAAAAATATTTTTTGTCTGTCTGTCTGTTTGTTCCGGGTAATCTCCGAAACGGCTGGACCGATTGGCTACTATTTTTTACAAATATAATTATGGTTCCGCGCAAAAAAAAAACCCCTTGAAATCCAATATACATATTCTATGTCAAGTGTCTATGTCAAAGTACTCTAAATTTCTTTTAAATTAAACGCGGGTGAAACCGCGGGTCCCAGCTAGTAATATACTAATAATAAAGGTAGCTATAATCTATAAAGGTAAGCTTATGAATTAGTACCTATCTACATAGTGTTCAGAGATTCTTGAAAGTATTTTCAATGGTTGGTTGGCAAGAAAAACTAATTGTATTGTGAGAATAAAGTAGAAGTGTATAAAGTATACAAAAAAAATATTTCTTAACCCAACGTCTAGAAATTATGAAAAATATATGCCTTATCTACTATCGAAAGCAGGACATCACTGTTCATAGAGGGAACCTATTATATATAGATATACCGTAGGTACTGAACTCAAACGTTACTACAGTCTAAGTCTAAGGGAATCTAAACCAGAGGGTTGGGCAGCAGCGTCTCTTCTGTGAAGCGGTAGCCATACTGCACTCATCAACACACCTGCCAAGCGTGATGAGTATGGGCAAATACCCCCCAAAATGATGACACAGTTGTTGAATTTATGGGGGAGGTCTGTGTGCAGCATTGGACGTATAAATGGGCGACATGATGTTACTACAGTCAATTTAAGTTAAAATGTTTAGGTACCTGTAATTAATATCACAATGTGATGGTTGATTTATAATGTAAATAATTTCATTATATAATCGTCATCATTTCAGTTCGCAGTGTCCATACAGGGGTCACCGGTCGTGTTGAGTAGCTACGGAGATGTTGTATCAACTTTTACCACATTAGTGTAATGAACGTTAGATGCGGTTAAATTTCTAGAGTCCATATCTTCTATTCTAGAGTGATATACTATGATTACCCCGGATTTTAGACTGCTTAATGGGTTCCTTACTGCTCGTAATGAGTCACAAAGGTATTTGTATGATGACCCAGACCGACGATTTGGGTGCTCTCAGTGGTTCAGAAGGGTTTCGATCACGAAATTACAACCGAAAATAAACAAGTAATTTTTGCGCCACCGTAGCTGCTTAGCTACCGACTTAAGTCCAAAGTTGTATTAATATCATAAATTCGTTTTGTCCCATAATAGCTATCAAAGTTTTATACCCGTTTAAACACAAATAAAACGAACAGAACTACACAACAAAATCTCTCAAAACTCTTTGCAGAGTGTCAACTATTGTACTTAAATGTCACAGTTTACCTATATAAAACGATACGTACAATATGAGTATGGAATATTAACAACTCGTTGGATAATTTTGAGGCTAACATACCCATAACATGAACCTTCAATAACACTAAACCACTGATTTAATTACAGCCGCATACTGACTTTGTACTTGCTACGTACATTGTTGCCTTTATATCACTGCTTAAGATATCAGAACGGAATAAAAATGCAATAGTAAGGGTAAAATATTGTCGATATTTTATTCAAATTATCGTTGGAGAGGTGCGCGCGCGCGGATTTACAGGGCTCCGAGAAGACGCAGGGTTGACGTCAACCAATAGGAGCGAGTTCCACATTTAAACTGTAATGCGTCCAGCGAGAATGAGACGTGATATTTTCGTTGCTGAATGTCTTTGTAGTGTTGTGAGAAATGGGGGGGAGGTCTTCTTCTAGTGGCGGTGTAATATGAAGTTGTCTCGGTTCGGTTCATTTATATGCTAATCGGCGAGGAGGCGGCGTGCTCCACAATAACCGGTAGAGACGCGGGCGCAGTGAAGGTGCATACCACTCCGGTTACTTCGTCGATAATCCTGGGAATACAGATTTATAAGGGTAGAGATTTCAATCTCCTTTGACGGTTCTAGATTTTTAATGTCAGAACTTCATGATATAGACATATTCATACACAAATCGACCTTCGGAAAATCGTCTCTAGTGAACTAAATAAATATAATTTAAGAGTTTATTTACTAGACCTACTTACAATAAACCACATATCTAAGTGCATCATAGAGTAAAGAATACTTAGATACTTAATCAACAACGTAACGTAGGATCTATTTAATAACTATTATAAACATCGGTCTGCATTTGCACCATAAACCATAGAATAATCTCGGCTACAATGATCAATTATGGGGGAACAATGTCATGATCATTACGCTTGGCAGGCGAATTGATACTGATAACATGTTATCTGTACCCATATCTACACTCTGAATGTTTAGTGATTTGAGTCCCTACTTTGTTCAGGAGTTAATATTTACGGGTGGTATATGTTTGGATCTTCACCAGCTTAAAAATGTTCCAACTATATTGAGATCAGCTTCCAGTCTGATCAACATCATCATCATCACGTGAAGCCCATATTATTCTATTACTTATATATATCCATTCATATGTTGTGCCAATCTGACCCATGTACTCTTGCGGATGAACTGCGCTCTTTTATCCGTCTCGGCGCCACCACTTCGTACTACCAAGTCCACTCCAGGGAGAGCGGGTGGTCAGGGGTAGGTATCTGGGTGATTATTTTAAGCACAAGCTCGAAAACGAGCGCTCCGGAGTCGGCCATTACATTGCCACGCCTATAGGCTATATAGGCTGTAAAGAGATCACTTTCTAATCCTACTCCTTCTACCTTAACCTGATGATTGATTATTTTACAGTCTAACTAGATGCAAATAATATAAATAAAATATCGGTAGGTATTTTAGACGGGATGACTTGGTAGTTTTCGACTTCGATTTTCGAGTTCA
This sequence comes from Diloba caeruleocephala, assembly GCA_947459985.1. Lineage (NCBI taxonomy): Eukaryota > Metazoa > Arthropoda > Insecta > Lepidoptera > Noctuidae > Diloba > Diloba caeruleocephala. Next base: position 16,579,716 of record OX381617.1, on the reverse strand, counting down.
CAACCGAATTCAGGTTTATAACAATATCCTTGGGTAATCATTATTTCAGCCGAAAGGCGTCCACTGCTGGACACAGGCCAACCCCAAAAATCACCACATCTTGCGAGTTGCGAGTGACCGTCTGCCAAAGATTTTTATTACAGGGCTGGAAAGAGAGACTATTTGTGTTAATTCAAAGTTTTCAGTCCAGATAATACCCATTGCAATAAACTTTATCATTGTAGTTTCCATCTTATACTATGTATAGTCCTACACCACTGAGGACTGTTCGTGGCTGTATTTCTATAGTGCATTTAAATTCTCTAAACGGCCTCTGCGTGTTGGCCCATGTTCCTGCGTAAGCCTATCAAAAGACCAAGTTGTTGCTTGCGGAAGAGTCACGATATTATGTGCCTGTAGCTGTCCCGCTGGCAGCGCCAAGGTTTCTTCTCGCATAGAGCACAAGGAATGAGATTTGATTAACCACACTTGCTTACTGCTCCGTGTTGGCGATTTCAAACCGATAGGCTATATTTCCTCACTATGGTTTACTTGGCCGTTAAACGGGTTCGTATACCAGTCCGCCTCTTAGTATAACCAAACAAGGCTCGTTTTGATTCGTGATGCTGCAGAAGCAATACCTGGCGATGCTACGAACGATGAAAGGGTGTACTTTGCTACGCTACGTTATTTGAAACAGCTGACGGCACGGTTGGTGCAGTGGCTGATATAGTTGCGAGCAATGGACGAGGCCTTTGTCCCGCAGTGGAAATCCCTTGCCTGATATGATGGCGATGAAGATGACAATAATTATAGACAGCTGAAAGTTTGACAACCAGTATTAGCCGTGTTTAGCCTTGTGGTGTCTATATATGTGTAATAGTACTTTTCTATTTTGTCCCGTGGGTGTCGTACAAGGCGACTACGGGATTAGCCGGAGAATGGGCAGGCACGTCCTTCGAGTACAACTTTTGTTTCGTCTACCTACCTACAGCTCGAATGCGATCGCCGACCCGCCTGCCAAGCGTGGCGATTATAGAAAAACCCCCAATGAGCCCACAACACACTCAGACCAGTTGTTGTGGCGATTTTTGGGGAAGCCTGTGTCCAGCAGTGGACTTTATTCGGCTGAAATAACATAGAATGATGATATAAATCACAACAATTATACTCAATTTGAACATCATTTTGTTAAATTCTATCAGTATTACACGAAAAGTGAACACTATATTATGATATGTACTTTAAAATAATAATAGTCAATAGAAATGGAGACAATACAACGACCAAGAGAGTTTACTTGAGGCAGCGAAACACTGATAACTTTACTCCAGTAGATGGCGTGATTTAATTTTTTGCTTCTGACGGAAAATAACTTACCTATGTTAAATAAACACAAATAAGCGATCAAAAATATAGTAAAGCATGTTTTTGTGTGACTTATACGTGTGAAAATGTTGTTAAGTAATAAAGGTTCAGGAAGATATCTACCTGTTCTTGTGAGATATGTTTGTCCCATCGTCAGTTATTTTGAGAGGGCGCTAAACATAAGTTTATAACAAATAAATGTCAGCCTTATGCCTATAACTTTAGAGCACAAAATACTTTGATTCGATCATTCCTAGTTACACTGCATGGTTTGAAAAGGGATCGCAATGCATGTTTTATTTTTTAAATCGAAAATTGTTACTTAAATGTAAACCTAGGTAGGTATAAATGCTTTCTCTAGTGTGATCTTACGGGGACCTGGAGCCCCTCTTCGGTGCCGAAAATGACCGCTCCAGTGGTTTTAGCCGGTAGGAGCCCGGCATGGGCAGGGATATTATCCCTTCGCCCTGCCCCGGGGCGAAGGAAGTTCATGTAGAATTTCCAATGGACACCAATAAAAAAAAGCTATAAGTGCTTTAAATTTTAACAGGCAGAGTATTGCAATTTAAAAATTTTAGGTAAGTATTTCCACATACCCAAATAATGTAGATTTGTAAAAAGCGCCTTTACCTATATGCACGTGGGTCAATAAAGGTTAAATTGAAAATACTAATAAAATGTTATATATCTACCTACATAAGTTTACAAAAAATAAGTATATAGTGCCTACTTACCAGGTACCTATTACTATATACCGATGCAATGAAATTGCCCTGTTTTATTGCGTGTTTCTAACATAGTACTTGGCTATCGCTTTTATCTAATAAGACAGTGCATAACTACCTAAGTGTGTTTTCCTATCTGTGTCCGGTTAAGTTTTATAGTAGGATGTATTGAAATATCTATTACCAGCTTACAGTTTTTTTTACGTATAGGAATGTAGGTAGTATCTACTTACCTAAGCAAGATATTAAATAAGTGGATCGTCAGTAATAGAGGCAAGACATTTCTTAGCCCTATCTCTACATTATTGGTTGTCAAAGTTTTGTACTTAATTACTCAACTGCTGTTTTCTTTGATGAGCATACGAAAAAAGCAATGGAAGGTTCTCTAGACGTACACTACGTTGGTATTCTCTACTAACATGTAATTCTTTGCGTTTTTACTTGTAATAAATTGATCGGACTCTTTATTCGATAGGCATAAGCTGCTATTCGATAGAGTAAGCGACATCATATCAGCTGAATAAAGTCCACAGCTGGAGACAGCCCTCCCCCAAAAATCAAAAATCGCAGCAGCGATCGGTCTGGGTGTGTTGTGGTCATTCGTGAGTTTTATTTTTGTTAGACTGATTGAAATAACTAATTAGTCTATTTTATTTGATTTAAGCACATCTTACTGTTGTCGGTTTATGCGGATGTATCTTTAGTTTATTACTTGATTATTGATTATCCACTACCTAGGTGACTGTATAGGTAGTCCAGTCATTGTTTGTCAAGATTGTATTCTATAAACTTTAGACGTACTTATATCAGTATATAACTTACCTATGGATGCCTATTAGCGTAACTGAGGGAATAGTTTCAGAATAATAGAAGGGTACCTACATGTAAACGGTTCTGTATGGTGTCCGGCTTAAGAATAAAGCACCACTATATCTCCTCACGTAGATGTCTTAAAGATAACTAAGGGATTCTCAACCGGAAGGATGGGCAGCAGCGTCCCTTCTTTGGCACGGTAGTCATTCTGCGCTCACCAACCCACCTGCCAAGTTTGGTGAGAACTGGCAAATTCCCCCCAAAAATATGACACAGGGCATGTAACCGGTCGTCTGTGGGGGAGGACTTTGTTCAGCGGTGGACGTCTTATGGCTGATATGATAATAATGACATTTGACGACGGATAACGCATTGCATAGACCGATTGGTCTATGCAATGCGTTACCATTTGAACGGTGGATATGACGCTCGGTAATATCTTTGTCAATACTACTCCCGAAAAAGAATCCATTATAAGTAATGATTTGCACTTGCATGACAGCAAAGTAAATACACGTTGTTTACGCATACATGAATAGTGTTTAGGTTACATATTTACGACAGGAGACTGCAAGAGACTATCCGTCTAGAGATAGACATCGGTGATAGACTCAAACCCGCAAATTAATACTGTCCCTACGTACTGAAAGCCCATTTCAGTAGATTTAATCTTTAGAAAAGGTATTTGAATATTAAGAGGAAATATTTATAACTAGATATCAAAGTGTCTACGTTATTTTTAAGTTTTCTTTTTTTTAAACATTGCACACTGGGATTTCTCCTTTGTCGTGGGTACAGTTTACAGACAGACATAAATCTCAATAGATTAAAAAATCGATATAAATAGGTAAATAGATAAACTATGACTATGAAGTTTACATCGACGGAGGGCTCGAGCCTTGGTTTGTTTCTAGTGTGGTTTCTATATTGTCGGCACGGTTGGCGCAGTGACCAAGCGATTGGCTTTCTCCGCAACGTGTCTCGGGTTCGATCCCCGCATGGAACAAATATTTGTATGACCTAAAGATAGTTGTTCCTGGTCTGCGTGTTTGTGCATGTGAGATTTGTCTGAAAACTGACCCCACGAAATTCTAGGGGTAGGGTAGCGATTTTACAAAAAAGGAAATAATGATTTGTTGAAATTTCTTCGACGACTGCATCATGCCATTCGTCCAATATCTTTGTTCAAGATTTGATATTTGACAAGTGCCATATTCAATCATTTTAAACGCATTATATTATTTTTATAATCATCATCATCTCAGCCGAAAAATGTCCACTGCTGGACAGAAGCCTCCCCCAAAAATTGCCACAACGACTGGTATGGGTTTGTGTTGTGTGCTCATTAGGAGATTTTGCCATAATTGCCATGCTTGGCAGACGGATTGGCGATCGCAGTTTTTATAAATGTACTCGAAAGACGCTACTGCCCACCCCCGGCTAATTCCATATTCGCCTTTTACGACACTCGAGGAATGAGATGGGGTATTCTTAGCCGACACAACACAGCATTTTTTTTTAAATTTTACAATATTTATTTTATAATCGATATCGATGTATTATTATGAAAGACACTGGTTGCTTTCATACCCATTTAGTTGTTATGGATTGAAATTATGGTAATTTCAAAATATTTGATCAAAGAAAAAGACAAAATGATGTAAAGCTACAAACAAATTTGATATTTTTTTAGACAAATCAACAAGCCCATACAAACTAAGGAGAACTCAAGAGGGTAACAAAAGAAAAAATAACCGAGACACGACGAAGTATTTAATTTTTTCCCCTTTCATACATTCTCTTCTAAATTCGTCATAAAACTGTGGAGAGCACATTCATGTTTAATTATACATTATACTTAACAAAACCTCACATTTTCTGGCGTGATTAACTACATTAATTTAACTGTACAATAATAATTACGAGACCTTTAATTATTACAATTATATAGTTTAGGTAAGTATGGTTCTAATCGTAGTATCTACTGAAATCGTTGAATAATACATACATGTACTGACTGAAAGCTGTTCTGATGGATTTTATCTGAAAAGCAAATTGCTATTCTGGTTTGAGGACGTTTGAAATGATTAATTAAACTTCGGTACTAAGTACGTTGCCGAATTGATGTACAAGATTACGTTTTGTATTACTGAATGAGATTGAGCGTTCTGTTTATTGCTTTTCAGATAAACTGGATGAGACAAATAATATGAATCCATATTCTGATAAAGATATTATACATTAGATAATGTTTTAAAATGTTATATTCGCTAACTTTAGTCTCCATTCGTCTAAGTTTCAGCAAATGTTCATTGGATGCCTCGCTCCTCATTTATATAGAAATTCGGTTACCTAGACGAGGTCGCCATTTTGTACAAAAACACCTAATTTTAATTCACTATATCATTACGGGACAATACAGATTTAATGAATTAGATCCAAGGAGTAAACTACTAAGTTTACAGTAAAACATTTATTAGGTACATAGATATAAAATAGATAGCTAAATAGTACAAAGATGATATTCTAAGACTGAGATGATTCCACTTCGATTACTAGATGATAGTTAAAATTATTCAAATAAAACCGTACCTAGAGTACATAATACGTTCAATGTGGAGCAAGATACGTTAATAATAAAGATTGTAGTCATACTCGTGTATAAATAAATAATAAAATATTTAACTAAAACAAAAATAAAAAGTAATAGACAGGCTAAAGCGAACAGTACAATGGATCAATAGAGGACAATATTAATGCACTTGCCCATATTACCTAATTAATTGATTATAACATCAACTTCAATATTTAAAAAAGTCATAACAGTAACTTAATGTATAATTCTACTGGAACCGAGTTAAAGCTTTGTCAGAAATCCATAATTTAAATAACAAAATTTACGAATTATGAGATAAGAAATTAAACAGTAATAAATATTTGATCATAATGCGATTTCTATATTTGCTTATGTATATATATGCGATGCGTCGATGGTAGTGATAGGTACGTAGTACGTAGCAAGCGGGCTGCGTCTGTTAGTCGGATGAGAGCAGGTGAACAGGTCGCATGCGAACATAGGTATATCTATAACTGCCACCAAAGCAACCCGATCGTTCAACAATTTGGTAACGAAAGTAAAAGTTAACTGATTAATACTAATCCACCCTCCAAACAGCGATACGAATACAACAATAAGCAGTCTCACAAAATATTTTACAAAATGTACTTTCAATAAACTATCTAGAAACTATAATCCATCGGTGACGTCTTTAATATTTCGTAATTCGTACTTAAATAAATTTCAAATACATAATCAGCACTATTACTAGACATAATTAATATCAGGAATCGTTATCTACTCATGTATATACTTAGTCTCGTTAAAATTACAGAACATAATTTCGTAATTAATACTATACACAAATCGACAACACAATATTTTATCTTAGTGCGAGATTCTCTGGGACTGAAGCGCGTCCGGCACCGAAGCGTCCACATTACGTACGATACGGTATAGCGAAGAACGTTTAGTCCATCGGGTAACGAACCTGAGCATAATCGTCCCGGAACCTTAAGTACGACCACATTCCACACTATAGTCCTATGGAACTCTTCCTTCCCGGCTGTTTAGCTGGCTATACCGTGGTGAAGGGGGTAAGTCCCAGAGAAGGGCGCGGGTCACTGATGATGCTTCGGTGGCGGGGCGTGGTGCAGCGCCACGTGATGTGGCGCATGGTGGTGCCCGCCGTGATGATTGTGGTTGTTCGCATTTGAATTGTTGTTGTTGTTCTGCGCTGCTTGCGCCGCCTGCCGCTGCGAATTCTTCTTGTTCTTCATCCGTCTGTTCTGAAACCATATCTTCACCTGCCTCTCTGTCAGGTTCAGGTTTCGAGCTAGCTCCCAGCGCTTCTGCTTCGACACGTAGGCGTTGAAAAGGAATTCTTTCTCTAGTTCGAGAGTTTGGAACTTAGAGTATGGCTTGCGTTTTTTGCGCACGGTCACTTGGCCAGTCCAGTCCAGTGGGTTTGAGGAGCCGCAGCCGACGCCTACGCCCACCGACATTGACAGGGAACCTGCACAAACAAACGACATGTATTACTTGGAACAACTGTAGCTTGAGTAAAATTAGACATCAGTAAGTACACACGTGCTAGCTCTAACAAACAGTTGTTGTAACCTAATCAAAATGGTGTCAAACACGTAAATATCTGTTGGCACGACTGTACCGGACTTATAAATGTAGCCACGATGCAACACAATTTAATTTTATCAAATAATAGTAAATCAATTGCTTTCTTCGATGAATACATTAGGTTTCCACAACAAAACGATTTGAATTACTTTCTAGGACCTAGGCCATTCCTATTCGCTCCGCTATTCGTTAATTGTCTCGGGCAGAATGCATTACAAACTGCACCAGCTGCACGTTTCGCTTTTAACTAGCTATTTCCATGCCTTGTTCATAGAAACAATTGTGGGCCGGTACGGCGCGTTAGAAGTTAACACACACCGCGATTTATGTGACCGGTCCTTTTGATGAGATCACCCGCAATAAACTTTGTATGCGATCCGCGACCTTCTCGATATTCGATGCGTGCAACACACTGCACCATTTCCTATTATTCAAAAGGGTACACGTATAAACATTGCGAAATAGATGCCGCATTGTCTGACGGATGAGTACGAGCGGGTCAGGTGTCGTAAGAACACGCTTACATCTTGAAACAAACAGTACGTCGTTCCGTCTCAGTTATACATGACACGAACGCTTGTCTCAATCATGTTCAAAGCTTTTTCAGTATTAGACAGTCATTTACTTTAGAAAGGAAAACAACGTAACTGTAAAATAGAAACGTCAGTTTCAATGTAACTTGTATATCGAATTTCTATTTTATTATCGATGTATAAGATGTAATCCGAGGAAATTACCACTTGTGTATACTGGCAACATATGTAGGTAATAGAAATTGTTCATGTTGAAATAATCTCGGTTGTACCTAGTTGGAACAATTCCGTGTTATCGAATTCATATGAGATTTATAAACATAGCTATTGACACTTGTATCGCAATATATTTTACTCTTTTAAATTGAAAATTCTTTCAATATTGATAACTACTTTGAATCTGCGTATGAAAGTTCATACTACATAAACTATGGCCAGAATATGAAACAAAAATGTATATTATTATCAAAATGATAAATATGATAGATAAAAATGAACTCTACATTTTTACAATTCTCTTCAGCTATTAAAGTGATCACTTCAGCTAAATATAAATTTTCCCATAAACAATAATAAAAAATTACATTTAATAACATATTGAAGCCTTAAAATAAAGACTAAACCATCTTTATCCTTGGGAGTGATAAACGGTGATTAAAGTAGCAGTACAGTAGTGTCCTCCTGAGAACCAAAACATCATAATTATTATGATATCGGATTAGCCTTCTTTGGTGATATTTAGCGATATTGAGTTTACTGTTGCGACTATTGGAAGGCCAACATATGGGCAGACACGGTAAACAGATTCAAATTAAACCTGATTTATAGTTCAACCATGTTAAGAATGTGATGGTCTAGGCTAATGGACCGCATCTTTCGCACTGGGTTGATGTTCGCATATCCATACTAATGTGATTTTTAAAATGTTATAAGAACTTTCTTAGTTAGTCCAGGCCCGTATTACCAATCGAGAATCAAAAGTCAAGCAGAACTTGAGTCGAGATTGCGTGAAGCAAATATGTACCCCAGGTAAAATAAATATGTACCAGATCCAACATTTATATTCAATTGATGATATCTCGACAGTCAAGTAGGATTTGAGACAAGATTGTGTTAATCAAATTTGAACCCTACTCAATAGGTTCAGCACTTGGATTCCAATAATGGTATCTCGACTCAAGTTCTAGTTGAGTTTTGATTCTCGATCTGTAATACGGATATAAGACAGCACTGGTTTTAGGTGATGGAAAACATGTGAAACCTGGATGGTCTGAAATCACAAGCATGGTGATTATTGAAACGAGCATTGATCACCATGCTTGCGATTTCCTTCTCTGTATGTAAAGAAGCCTTTGCCCTGCAGAACAATTATATGCTGTAAATATTATTTTCATTTATATTTCAGCTTATAATATATCTACTGCTATAAGCAACGGACACTTCATTACTGCCCTACCGTAACCACGTTCCGTTAGCCCATGATTTATTTATTTTGAACTAACTTTGAATATTGATTAAATACCACTAATGTGTCAATTTGTATTGTATTGACGCCTCCAAGTTGTATAACTTGATGAGGTTAAAGAAGAACATTCTAAATAAATTAACGTATGCATTGAATGTTACGTTAAAATTTACAACTCAAATAGACCTGGTATTTATTGCTATTAATGTATGGTATTTAATTTTATGATGCAACATTAAAGTGTATTGTATAAAACTTTTTATCTACTGTTTAGTGAATGCTCAAAGTAAACTTGTTAGGTTTATTGATATCCAATAAAGTTTAACAGGTAGTATATATGAACTGCAATAGGTTACCAATCAAAAATTATTCTCTATGGGGGTCATACAATTGTTTTACATGGCACATAGTTTTGTACTGTAGTCCAAGACATCAATGGGAAACGTCAAAGATTTAGAGACGACCTAGAAGTTCTGTGCCGATAGTAAATTTGTTTTCACCGTATTCTTGTTGACTAATATGACTGTGTTTTTTAAAATATTATTTATACCCTAACTTGTATTAGCTATTTTGATTTTCAGTGTTTATATTTCAGCGATGTCTCAGTAATACATGCAATGGAAACTAGAGTTCGAGTCAAACTTACAATAGCTACGTTAGAGCTTCTTGTGATCAAAATGGTATATTATTAAAAGACCCAAGACAAGTCTAAAATTAAAATAATAGTCTTCGTCCATTGCAGCCCAAGCCAAAGTAATAAGCAAGTGAGCGTAAAATTCTTCCAGCCGAGTTCCTTATTCCATGGAACAAAACGGCAATTGTTTAAAGAGAACATAATGACAAGTGGAGTTGTCAATTATGAGGGAATAGGTAGCGATCAGGAGCTATAAAAATGCGGGTTCTCTTCGACCATAAAAGTTTACCTACCCGACCGCGGGCTTTGTCTATTTCGTGTACCAACATTACTTTGCCAATTGCTACAGGGACCTCTCCGTTATCCCAAGGAAATAGAGTCCAAAATGGTAATGAATATAAGTAGTACCTATTTCGTTTTGTACTCAAGTCGAGTGAACGTATGATTGAAAGGAATTTCTGAGTTGAGACGTTTCTTTTGATGTATGCACTGAGACCTCAAACGAATTTCTTCAATTTTGATTTTGTTCTCTAAACAGTGTATGACCTTGTGTAGGATAATTGTTAAAGATTGATGAGCACATTTTGATTCGCGACGAGGAAGCAGAACGTACTGAGTGAGTCTCACTAACGGAGCTATTACACAAGCCGTTTACTAAGCCGTAAATGCACAAATCAAAGTCAATGTCAACCTCAGGTGGGCCGTAAACACACAATCATAAAGTGACGTGAACACTCGTATAACTTTTTCAACAATTGTTTCCTTTTAATAGCCCATTATATGCGCGTTTTACGCAAAATTATGTCAAGTTACACCTCTGCCGTAACAGAGGCGCGATAAACCCATCTTTATGGTTAGGCGGCAATCGAAAGCGAACTAACGGCGAGTTTATGAATGGAGTATTTTATTGCTCTCATATTTACATGGCGCTTGTAGTTTAGTAATTACTACTGACTAGCGCGATTTGGGGAAGGAACCAGTATTATTGCATGTATGGAACGTGGCCGTGGTTTTACGATTCATAAAAGTGATATGTATTTACAAGAGCAGTGTGCGTATGCACCGGGCGCTCGTCGCGGCAACTTCTAGTTTTTTATCGTCTCATCAACCTGTAATGTGTTTATTGTAGCAATATTTGGTTTATTGCTACTACTCCAAGATTGGTTTATTGTCTTAACGCTCAGGTATCGTGTTTATTTATTAGTTATACATTTTTATTGGCGCTTTATTTTACGTAAACTTTAATTTATTGTCGGTTGTATAGCACCGTTTTACATTGCCTATAAAAAGGTGCTTATGGTTAATTTTTTAACATTTGTAGCACGTGTTTCGTACGTCATCAAATTTATGATGGTCTGTGGGAACATGTTTTGGTTTGGGCGTTCGATGGTCTTATGAAGGAAGCTCTAATGGAATGCAGTCCGAACGTTTCGGCTGTGTTTTTGTTTTACTTAGCTGACGGCATCGTCACGTATAAGGCAACGATTAGGAATATACCTTTGCTGGCTCTGTACCTTTGTAGGAATTTACCTGTTGCTTGGGATTTATACTCTACCTTTCTCTCTCTACCTCTATTCTTGACTGAAATCTGGGACTCTACGCAACACCAATTTGCATTTGATATTTTATTTTAATAATACTTTAAGTAAGAAAATCACAGAAAAATCTAGATATTTTTCTAAAGCAGATTTTTACCAAAGAATTTACTTACCAAATACCTACAACATACATCGTCGACGTTCATTATAAACTATAACAAACATAAAATCCATAAGTGTAAAGTATCGTGCAGTCGTACCAATCAGCTGTCTTCGATTAGCGGAAAGAATGCAGTATCAGACATGACGAGTATGTTCGCTTAATATGAGACACCCCCACAGTGCTACAAAGCACTTTCGCTGTGTGCGTGGCGCACACATGCACGATGCCTCTCGCTGTGTGCGCTTCGCATAGCGCCACCTAGCGCCCAGTGGAGCGCAATGCATGGGTCAAGGTTGACAAACTCATAATAAATTATTTACAAATCAAACTTAATCAGCATCAGCTGGTCTCAGATTATTAAAACTAGAAACTATTAAGCACTGTAAAAGACAGCACTAAACCCCACAACTCACGTTTAAGTATATTGAACTGAATAAGTATTTGTTTATAAATTCCGATAAATGTTTGCTGAACTATGTTTGGTTCTAGTCTCGAGCCACCGATAAGTTCCAAAGATTACAAACAGCGATGCTGCGACCGGACGTCAAAAAACGTGAGTTCTGAGCTTGTAATGAGTACAAAATTATTCGTATGAATGAGTAATGAGATGTTACTGACCGGGCAGGGAACCTGGAGGTGGGTAAGGCGCGCTGGACACCGACTCGGGCGCGTAGTTTCGGAGACCATACGCATCGTGAGAGAAGTTGGACGCTTCGGAGACTGCTGTCCTGCGCTCGTCGCCGCCGACGTAGGACAGGGGCTGGTCACCGCGCGGGCCTCCATACGGGTAGTTCCAGCAGGGCTGTGAGAATCCCTGGTGACAGCCACCATCAGCGTAAGGTTTGTACTCGCCGCTGCCAGCCGGCCAGAAAGGCAGCGTGGATTTACGCTCGCGCTCGACGGGCAGGTTATAGTAGGTGGGGGCGGTTGGGTACTGATGCTCGAAGGAACCGGGCCCATCTGGCGGGTAGCCCCAGGGCTGCTGCGCGTGACGGATGACGCCGGGCTCAGGCTCGTAGCGCTTGGCTGGGATATGTAGCGGCGGCTGCGGTGGGTTGGAACCCACGGAAGCAGGTGAGGCGCTGGAGGCGGACGGTGGTGCGGCAGCGGGGGCGGCCGGCGGGCTGCCGCCGGGCGGCGACGCGTGTGGCTCTTCGTAGAGCGCGCCGCCGACCCCGTTCATCATGGTCCACCAGGCCGGCCCGGCGGAGTGGCCGGATGGGGGCGCTGGCGACGCGGCCGTCGTAACGCAGGGCGCGCCGAGGCCCCCGACATGGTTGTCAGGGTACAGGGTGGCGGCCGGGCAAGCCACGGGGGATCGGGACGGTCACCGGCCGGTTCACGCGCGTCGCGGGCACATTGCACCACGCACACACGCGTCCCACACACAGCAGCAGCACATGAAAATCAAAATGCGATCCCGATTTAGCTAGCCGACCGGACGGGACTCACCGCAACGTTTACTGTCCAAAAAACTATAACTCCTGAATTCAGTGGTAGTTTTAGAAACTATTTCGAGAGTGCATCGAACAGTCACTGATATGATAAGCTCTCGTAACCTCCAAGATTTTTTAAAGTCCAATTAGGAGTATGAAACTGTCTCTATTATTTTTGCAATACAGTTTATAGTAAACAATTCACACAATATATTTCTTCTGATAGTAAAGTTTTTTTTTAATTTGGCGGATAGAGTTTATGGGTGACGCAACAGTTTTCTTATTTATTTGAGTGGACGTATTGATAGGTTGTTGTCGCGAACGTGTCGTGTTTGTAGCAATCGGAGCGGAGTATACGCGAGGCGCGCGTTCAGCGGCGCGGTCGAGCGCGGAGTGGCGGCGGCGTGTGCCAGTGTGATGGCGCACACACGCGCGCACGACGCAACTCCCATCTAGTGACGGGCAGCAGAATTAAACCACGTCGGCTCACAGAGCTCTACATGCGTTCGTAGGCGGGCGGCCTGGCGAGGCGCCCAGTTTTATGCTCTCGGGTTATTTTTCTGGTTTTCGGTTTAGGCAATATATCTTAATACGGTGTGTATTATTATTTGAAATAAATTACAACATGCGCTACTAATTTTAACTGGATTTCAAATGGTAGATACAAGTCTTAAGTTGTTATGCATAATTTAATTATTTATTAAAAATAATCTAACATTATTACATTGGTATATTAACATTATTTTACTGGTAAAATAAAATAAATTAAAGTTGAAAAAAATTACGTTGTATATTCTATGTTATCAACACGCGTGGGCCGTTTGTTTCGTTGTATTTCAAAGGGTTGGCGAGAGCGGAGGCGCGAGTGCGTAGTAAAGCGATTAATGGAGGCAAAATAGCCATAAACTGCCGTTTAACCAAACTGCAAGCATCACTCGACCATCGTCGACTTGCTACCAATAAAAAACGCGAGACTTTATGACGGCAACTCACTCACATTTTATTGTGAGTATAAACTTAATTTTATCGTCTGTTAATTTCACCACAAATAATGTTAGGCACCTACTAGATCAAATTATATAATTTTGTTTTATTACTATTGTCAATAGCAAGGCCACGGTGTATACTTAGCCTATATTCAGTTGTGAATATTTTACTGAGTAGTTTTACGTTTACTTACTGCAATTATCTGTCTTAAAAGAGTTACGCCTAACAATGTTATTTGTCTTTAAATATTTACCAGCATTTGATTTACTATAGCATATAAGTAGCTTATTATCTGTCGTATTTTTTTATACATATTTAATTATAAGCGAATCAAAAAGTAACATTATAACTAACGATAGTACGGCGTAGGTCTAATACTGATTAATAATAAAAACTGATTAACTCTGAACTACTTTTTCATACATTGCAAATTCAAACACAAACGTACTTGCACGTACAAAAGAAACAACATTAATTATTCTCAAAGGTCTAAAGAACTTGTACGTAGATCGTCTAATTCGCCACACCCCCCAAGCCACCCCTCACGAACAATGCCGTGCAACCAATAAATCCACTCGCAATATTTCACACTATACATTATACTACATGTAATGTTTACACAAGACATGGCTATAAAATATATCAGGCGAACAATGCTAAAACATACATACATTGAAGTTATGTTAGCTCTTGTTAACTTGCCGAATAACACGTCGGGCTAATATAACCGAATTGTCAAAATATAATAAGGCACCGAGCGTTGTTCAGAGATGGAGCGATTAGCGATTCGGTTGTGACATTTTTGAATACAATTTCTATAATTAAATCTATTTTGTATAAATAATTTTAGTATGCATAAAACGAGACCTACAAATATTATCGTTTATAGTAGTAATGTTTTAGGTTCTCGCGATTATTACACATTATAATAAAACACGTTTAAACTGATTACATCGCATATGTTATAGAATTTTTTCCTGATGTTTCGAACACTTTGCAGCATTCGTGGTCGCAGGATGATTTAAGTAGTAGATACGCGATGTAATCCGTTTAAAAGTGTCTTATTATAATTCGTTTATAGTGTCATATATCAAGTATAATCTGGTGAAGATAGATTTAATGTATTTTAATAACATGTCTTTATATAAACATTGAAAACGTGCTTATGTCACGCACCATATATTCCTCATGTATTTTTACCATATAAGCATGTCTTCCGAACTCGCTTCCCGCTCTCAGTAACGCCAAAAGTTACAGTGGTACTGTGTAACCAAACATTAATTTCCCACACTTAGCGTATGAGTAATAACAATAGGTAACGCACAAAGAATGCCGAAACGATAAATTCGCAACACTTTGTGGACGTGTCAACAAAACTAATAACATGGATTATGTTGTACTTTTCAAATGTAAAAATTTCAACACCAAAGAGATTAATAAGAACACCTCTATCGTTGGTTCTATTTTGCTTATTTACATTGTATAAAGTTGTTTATGTAATGCAAAACACAATAGTCACCTGGGAAAGAGTAAAATTCTATAAAACTCTACTAGTTTATGTCATAATTTATGTATTTGAATAACTTGTTAGTTATCTGTACGTGAATACATATAACAGTAGATATCGTGGGCGTAGGTGGAGAACTAAATAACCGACAAATACGAAGTTCCGATTCGGCGTTTTTTAAACCTACATATTTTTTTATAACTTTACTTGAAAATTTAACAATTTTGATGACAGTGTTTTTATAATGTTGTATATATTTATAATTTTCTACTTTTGGTATATTTTTTCAAAGGAAGTCGGTTACCGTCACTTAGAAAAAAAATACAAGTTATAATTTTTTCCCTAACCTAACTTTCGGAATATAATTTAATTAGTCAATTTTTTCCTTTCAGTTATTTACTTTTCCATGAAATCAGTTTTAAGTTTCTTAAAACGTCAAATAAATAACCTTGTTTAGTTCTGTCTAAACATTATTGACATAGTGGTGCCAAATGTTGTAGTGGCAAAATTAAATATTCAATTGCTTCGTTGCTCAAGTAAATATAAATTAGAGTTTTTGATTTATTTCTCGAGCTATTTATTTTCTTGCTTCTCCACTGTAACATGAATATAACTACATACATTTTTCCAACCGGGTTCATTAAATTAAGATATTGTTTAGTGACTTAAGATATTTGAACCTATACAAAACTAAAAGGTTCAGGATTTTCTTGGCAACAAAAAAATGCAAGAAAGTCTATTTCGATAAGTGTTAGTTATATAGTTCTCCACCTACGCTGACAATTTATACTGAGCTATCCAAAGCCACATATCTACATCAAGCTGAATAGATATTCAACCACGTTAGTAGATAGCTATGTAGATACTTAAGTACGTCGGACATGCCAGAGATTCTCATATTTACGCAAATAAAAGTAAAACTGACGTAACTTAGACAAACAAAGATATGGTTTACAACATAGAGCAGCTTTATGTAGTAACAAAACGAAAGTAACATTATCTCAGTGCAGTAGCGAAGCCCAAACAGGCAGAGTCTCGCGTTGAATGACAGAAACAAACATAGGAACAAGTGTGCGCTTGCGCCGAGCCCGTCTATAAATATTTACGTTAGGAAACTCTTCAGGCCAATGGTCGGCCATACATCGAGTACGTAAATAAAAGTATGCTTTCTTATCTCGGCACATGTGTGCGGGTTGCGCAAACGCTGGATCAGGGCTATATATAAATAATGTTCGTAGGTAATTCTCTCGCGACGGTGAAGTTGAGTTTTCCAATCTCGTGGAACATAGCAACAATAGTTATCGGAATTGAAAACCGGTCTCAATGATGCAACATCTATGATATGTTTGTCGCGTTGGAAAACTTGATGCAACAGTCATATAATTTCATGCACCAAGAATTTTCAGTAATTCTTAACATACTTAGTCTTGGTCATGTATATTTATAACAATTTTGTTTATAAGAGCTATTATGATGCCAAAATATTTGCAAGTATATTTTGAAAGCTTGATAATGAGTTCCGTTTTCATCAATCTATGTGTCTTTTTTTGTTTTTTCCTAACGATAAGCATTTAATTGCAAGGCCGGAGCTGGATGATAATGGAATAAAAAAATTACGACGCTTGTCTATATAATATAAACTGAACACATTTCAGCTAGATACCTATCAATTTCCTATGAACGACCATACTAAAACACAAAAGATTTAATTTTTTTGACGTTAATTTGCTACAGAAGCATGTCGTAGAATATCAGCGTAGTGGTTATAGAAGTCTATAGTATACTGTCTATTGTTTTATTTTCTGTGACGCCGCTGGAATAAGCTCACCGATATACTTTATTCTGTTTATACGGACGAGACGTGCTTGCTCATTTTTGCACTGTTGTTTTTTGATATTATATTTTTATTGTTTGGCTATATGCGTCATATCCGTGTCAGATAAGAAATGAAGAATTTTCTTTCTGATTCGAAAAAGGTTGAAACACTCTTAATATCAACACCAAGAGTCTACAAAACACTCGCGGGGCTAACGGTCCGGCGAGTTCGCGTTCCCATCGCCGGGACATTAAATAGACTGTAAAGAAGGCTTTAATACTCGTCCCAATTGAAAAACTCGTCTGCTCTCGACTTTCTCTGAACACAAGCTGTAAATTGCCCTGGAACTGTACGTTACCGTTCAGCAAATTAAAGACATTAAAGTTCAGCTTGTTAATCTTTACTAATTTAAAAATGAACGTGATTTTTTTCGATTTATCTACACGCATAAATAACTCCAAGACAGATTCATGTAGAGAGATAACTGGAAAGATATTCCGGTTGCTCTCACCATAATTAAGCGCTTCAGCTGCATCGATCTACTATTAACAGTGTCTGTTCGATTAATTCAATTAAATAGCTATAAAATAAATAAATGATTTCTATAAAACTGGTATGGACTATAATTGAATGCAAATCTAAATATAAATACAACCATTTCCGAGAACTTTGTTAGAGAATAGTATTTGATTATAGCTATTTTAGATACCGCATTATTATCACGCTTCAGTGTATAAATAATGAGTGAGTAGGTATATAACAATAACTTACCTTATGAATAAACGCAATGATAGGTACGTTTTATTCAAGGCGTTGTTACAACGTAGTTAGTATCTATACCACCTGCTCTACATATTATAAAATTACATCAAAATACATAAATTTTTTTGAAGATGAGTTTTGACAGTATTATTCAGCATTGTCAATCTCCTGCGTCACGTAATCGTGATGAATTGTATTTAACAGATATTAAGATTTTTTAGACGTTGGAGTTGACGAGGCAAGGTCCCTCCGAAGGCCAAGCCTTAGCTAAAGCGCTGCATGTAGGAGAATCCACAAATAAGTCCCTACCTATATGTTTATACTAATTTAAATTCTAAAATAAAAAATACTAAAATATTATATTCACCTTGTCGTAAACTCGCTAGCGACGTCTGCGTAAAAGGACACGGTAACCTGCGAACAAAGTACAAAATTATGTACATATACTGTATTATAAATTATACACATTCATTGTATACAGCTGCATGATTACACATTAAGCGGGGGGACTCAGGTGTATCCAATCAAGAAATTGTAAAACGTTTATTGGATAACACTATGCGGCGTTTGTTAATTATTTCGTTAATTACTTTGAGACCTACGCGCTAGCTGCAACCAAAATCATAATTAATGATATGTTTAGACATTTATTGGATTGTATATTATTATTGTAGTTATTAACCGTAACTGTTCTGTGTCGTGAGCACAGGCGGTATGTTACTGAAAAAAGTCGTTGGATAAGTTTTTTGTTTCCATAAAACTGTTATAACAAAGTTTTAACAGCGTGAATCGACGATATTTAGTCATGTGCAGCTAATATTTGGTATCGAAAGAGAGATATAATTCAAGGAATTATGTACCGAAAATGACGTTAATTGGTTCGTTGGTTACCTACACTATCAGCCGAAGGTTTGCAAAGGAGGATACATTAAATAGGATGCAGTCATTCTTCACGGTCGCTGCATACTGACGGCTGAGAAAATTTATACGCAACACAAGGGCCAATTATGAAGAAAGCTTGTATCAGCATGTTTCATTACGACGTGTCTAATGAGAGCGCGCATGGAACAGCGCATTAAATCAACGTCGCGCACTACACGCCCGCCGCCAACATCGCTGAGTTTATTTTTAAGGCAAACACTCCACCCACAAACATCCCATTGACAAGTTCTACGGCTACAGTTTTATTTCCTAGCTCCATTCGACGCCAGTACAAATATAAATAAATCCTTTCTAAGTCATTCGATACGGCGGTAAGTCACGAACTTTACATAAAATAGATGATTTGCGCCGAATGCCACGGTTATTTTTTCTGATTTTCGTTGGGGGTGCTACCCTATATTTATGAGCGAAAAAAAATCATGTTTACAAGCCTTTTTTAGGTAACGTTTGCGTCGTATACGTGTGGGAGTCGTAAAACTGTTTTGTGTTACCTAACGATTAAAAGAATGCGGTGATGATTGATACGAAGCAATTTTCCTTTAAAACACTATCTAAATTTACTTGACAATTATTTGGCTCTTAATAGATAACCAGTAACGTGTTGAGCATGGATTAAGAATATAGCATCTACCTATTTCCTCCTGTGGATGTCGTAAAAGGCGACTAACGGACTCTAACCTATAGGAATGGGCAGCAGCGTCCCTTATCCCTTAAGCGTGGTGAGTAGGTACCGGCAAATTCCGCCCAAAAAGGATGACACACGGCATGTAACCGTCGTTTATGGGGGAGGCCTTTGTTCATCAGTGGATTTGGCTAAAGTGATGATGATGATTAACTAGTAACAACTAATTTAAGTTATCAGTTTATGTACCGATTCACCATTTATTGCATTAATTAACTCTGAAGCTTTTGGATATTCAGCCATAATATACACATAAAATAACTACTAGAGATTTGTGGTTAAGTCCAATTCTAATTGGAAAACTTGAGACCCATCTGCGTCGAAACTTAGTCGATGTTCATCTAACTTTGTAGGTACCCGTTCCATCCCGGACTAAACTTTCGTACGCGTAATCCAACCGAGGATTTAGTTAACCGTGTCTTTTTTACTCTTTTCAACAAGTACCTATGAGTAAATAGAGCACCAGGACTATGGCGGAGGGCACTTGACTTGACATTTACGACTCAATCCCAAAACATAGGCCGCCGGCTGGCCAAACGGGGTGTAATTTCACCAATTTGACACGCGCTCCTCCTCCCCCTGCGTAGCCGTTTAATGAAGCAGCCCAAATGGTTCCCGGATGTGAGTTTAGAGGCCTTTTTACACTGGTGGGTAGAGAATTTCAATGGCCAGAGTGTCAGGACGAGTTTGGTCGCGTATTACATGCTGTCAGTTCACGTTATCTTTGCCCCAAGTATATGTTATCGGAATGTCTCTCCCACGGTTGGCTGGTCAGACCGACGCTACAGAACTGTAATTTTTTATCATAAAGCTGTCGTCGGCTATGATCTCAATGAGACCGACAAAATGTTTTCGATGACGGATATTTTGAAAGTGATTTATTCATTTATTTGTAATAGAAAATTAATGTCGTAGATTTAACTAAAGGTCTACGCTGTCAGATATTTCTATCGGGCATCGTAAGAACTATCAGGTACAATTAAAGATCAACTTGTGTATTTGATAGGTGTTCCTACTGTACCATAGATTAGGTAGGTAGAGATAGCTATCATTCGTATGACGACATATTTACAATAACAAGATCGCGAGGGTGTAGAAGGAGGTCCGAGCGGTTAATGGTGCGAAAACTGACTGGATCATATCCCTGAGTTTACGACTCGAGAGTAAACGGCCGATTCATTTGCAATTCTAACTACGACTCGGATACGAGTCGCCTGCCATGCCTCACCGACATCAATACACGGCTGTCTACTCTCTGATTTGGTATTATGAATGTTATTAAACATTAGAATAACGGGCTCCCTAGGTTTTCATGGCTTATTAGAATTCTGAACTAGTGTGGGTCTCAATTTTACGAACTATTGTTGACTGTAGATATAAATTAGTACCGAAACACTAAAATCCTTCTCTGATCCAACGGGTAAGATATTTTAAATAACTTTAGTACCGTGAAATTTCCATCTGGTGTCCGGATTAAGAATATAGAACCGCTCCATGTCATCCCGTGTATGTCGTTAAAGACTAACTAAAGGCTGACTAACGGACTCTAAACCACAGGGAAGGGCAGCAGCCTCCTTTTGTGGAACAGCAATTATTCTGCGTTCACTAACCCAACTTCCTAGTCTGGTTAGTAGGTACTGGCAAATTACCCCCAAAATGACAACACAGTTGTGGAAATCTATGGCCAAGGCCCTTATTCAGCGGTCAACATCCTTTGGCGGATACGAAAATAGGTACCTTACTTATCCTTTTTTACTTATATTCTGAATTTAAAAGGGACTTTTCCTGTCCGCCTATTTTTACTTCTTCGTAGCTAACCCATTTTGATGATCCATATTAAATTAACCTCAGACTTAGTTACAAACACTCAAAAAAAAACATTATATTTTATAATCCCCCAAAAACGGAAACCTAATTCACACCGGCAAAGCCGCGGCTACAGCGAGAACGTGATACAATGTAAATAAAATAATTATTTCTATGTAGTGTATAGATACGTCATTCTTCGTGGAACAATATACAATTTTCCACACCGGATCCCAAATCATTAGGGCATCAACACACATAGCCATACGTATGGTTGTACTTGTCGAAAAGCCGGTGGTCCATCTCACTTAGTATTCTAAACACGCTCGCAGACCGATGTTATCGTCAAGGACATATATTGTGATTCGTAATCGTAACCCGGCCCGGAATAGATCGTCCGTCCGATATCGTCCGATCGATGAATTAGAATGTCTATGAGCTCTCTACGTTGCGTTTGCATGAAACAGTTTTCATGCGTCGAACAAATTCTGTCGGAATCTTTACTGTTTGCAATACCTATGTAAATTAATCGACTTGTGACTTTTCGAGCCCTTGATAAGTTCTCATTTGGACGGTTCCCTGGTTTACGAACAAAAATGAATGAAGTTTGATGGAAGTGGCAAATAAAATGTATTTGTTTCCAAGGTGAATGCAGGCCTTTAAGGAGCGCAAATATCATTCTTTAGCTGAGATTGGATAATAATTCAATGAAAATGGCTGACAACCAATCAGCACGGATTTAGAAAGTGCAAGCTTTGGGTGAAAGAGCTTTCATTATCTACCTCTTAAGTTCTCTGTTTTCTTCTAATGAAAGAGACAAATCATACCTGCCTACTTACTTATGTACGTTAAAGTATGCTTGTTAAGTTGGTAAAGAATTAATTTCTTACCTATAATATTTTGGTTTTGTAAAATTGTGATCTATATCCACCCTCAATGTAAAAAAAAGAAATAAAGTGATTACTAAACCCTGGTAAAACTTTATCAAAGTTAAGCAACATAGGTACGTAATTAAAATTAAGTCATTTCTGCATTACGTTATACTTAGCCCGTTTCATACGATCAGATAGAAACGTTGCCATGCATAGCATAATCGCAATAATGTAGCTGTTCTGATGCACGTAGTCGTAGTCGCCCGAAGTATGGACTTGCTTTTTAAGCACTGAATTGTGGGTTCAAAACCTGACAACTATCAATGTGACATTTTCAATGTCATATGTACTTACTTTCTTGGTTATTCAACAACACCACTTCAACGGTAAAGCAAATAACTAAGTAATGAGGAAACCTGTTTCTTTTTTCTGACGCTAGGAGCAAGCGTTATGTTCAAATGCTTATTCCTTCTGTGTATGAGAAGAGCCTGTTGCACGGCAGTGGTACAGTTACAGGATGATGTTATTATCTACATGTCTCTCTATTCATATTTTAATAATCTCTGCATAGAGGAACCTGGTCTTTTTATAGGCTTACGCGGGGACATGGGTCCAACACGCAGAGGCCCTTTAGAGAATTTTAATGTAAAATGTAATGGAACACACTGGGAACTCTCTATGGCTGCACTGTAAAAATGAACTCACAGATTATCCCCGGTGGTGTACATACTATTGTATAACATGGAAACCAAAACAAATAGGTCTATTGCACCATTGCATATGGTGTTATATTGAATGAAAAGTTTAATAAAACCAGCAATGACGGCGTCTGCAGGTGACTCACCATTAAAAAGATGGGCCTCCTAAATGGCCAACACTGTAGGCGACAGGGAGCAATACATGAGGCGTGAGCAGTTCGGGATGTCCAGAGGTCCGGCACCGGTTTCGGCATCGTGCGTCTCGTGTTATTTTTAACAATGTAGCGACTTTTTGGTAGCGTTTAATATTTGCACGGCTATAAATTAAGACCCCGAATTAATGTGACAAAACGGCAGGTCAGACAGTATAGGTACGTCCTGTATTTTATTGGACCTTCGATATCTTAATTGTGTATTTTAATTCATCTCGCATATTAAGAAGTTATACAGTCATGTGATGGTATCAGTCGTTAAAGTTAATCGATTAAATTTGTTATATTAATGAATATATTGCGACTTTGCACTAAATTTTATCACAGAACAAAATATACACACTACATTAAAAACATATTAATATGCTTTTACAATTAAATCCTTAAATGTTTGTGGTGGCCCAGAGGTTTACGGAAATGAATACTCACTTCTTAAGCAATAGGTTGCGGATTCAGGAGTGCTGTAGTCCTCCTTCTGTAAAAGCGTCATGCTCATATTGAGCCACCCCCGGGAAGACGGTGGTTTGCACGTGATCACGTGCCACCGTGTGCGCAGTGCAGCGCACAGCGAAGCTTCGGGGAATCCTTTACAATACTCCCGAGGTGTGCCTGTGTGGTGGCCTCCTTACAGTCGCCTCCCCTCCGCTAGAGGGGTGACCGTTTTTTAATCATCTTCTCCGAGATGTGCCAAAAGGCGTGGCACCAATGGGTGGCTCTATCTGGAGATTATTCGAGTTCCTGGACCCTCCCTTAGGTGCCGAAGTTAACCTCTCCGGTGGGTTTAGCTGGTAGAAGTCCAGCATACCCCTCCGAATTTCCCCGAGGCGGAGGACGTGTACGATGTTGTACGGATCAATCAAGATAAAATTTGCAGTTTTAAAAACCTAGCAAGTAGGTACCTATTAATGTGACTTTTTCAATGTCATATGTATGTACCTTCGTAGTCAATCTAAGACAGCCCTGATTTTAACGGTGAAGGAATACATCCTAATGAAACCTGGATCAATCGCTCTGAAATCGCCAACACGCAGTGAGCAAGTGTGGTGATCAATGCTCGTTCTTTCTCTATGTGACAAGAGGCATTTGCCCAGCAGTGGGAAAGTTACATACTGATTTAATTATTTTATATTCCTCATCACCATTTCAGCTGAAAGACGTACACTGCTGAACAAAGGCTTCCCCCAGAGAATCGGCTACATGCCGTGTGTCGTCATTTTGAGGGACCACCACACCATCACATACTCACGACTTGGGAGGTGGGTTGGTGAGCACAGAATGCTGCTGTTCTATAGAAAGGATGCTGCTACACACCCCTCTGGATAAGAATCTCTTAATCATCTTTTACGAGATCCACGGGAGGAGATGGAGTGGTGCTATATTCTTAATCCGGACACCGCACACATATTATTATAATATACATAGATATTTTATAGTAAGCAGTGATAGTGGTTATACGCTTGTCTTCCATAAAGGAGGGTCTGAGTTCGATTCCGGCCTGCACCTCAGACTTTTCGGATTTATGTGCGGATCAGAATTTGATTATTACTTACGTTGCGTTAAAGGACAATACATCGTGAGGAAACATGCATACTTGAGAAGGCTCAAAAATTTTCTCAATGGTGTGTAGTCTACCAATCCGTACTAGGCCAGTGTTGTGGACTAAGCCTAATCTTTCTCATCATAAGAAAAGGGCCGTGTCCAGCAGTGGGACTCGCTGCTGGGCACGGGCAACGGGCTGAGTATGTTTGTTTTATACTATCTATATTATAAATCAACAATCAAGCCACGATGTCATCTCTACCTAGGTTCATACATTTACTCGCATATATAAGAGTCAGCAATAAAAATGTAAATGACCGGCAAGCGGGTGGGGCACATTACAGGGAAGGCACGTTGCACATAATGCAGTTTGACCCGAGAGCTACCTGCATGCTTATTACTTGCCATTTTGGTCGTGAGAACTGTTTTTACTAAAATGGTTAACTTTTGATGGCATTTTCGTGCAGTATGCGTTTTGCGACTGTAGAATTCCTGCTGTTAAATGTAATTATGACCTGATTACAGAGAAATGAGCACGTTGTATACAGATAATTATGTAATCCATATATTATTAGCACTTTATGACTCTATTCATAGCGAACGGGAATTTAAGTTTTCATCATCATCATCATTTCGGCCGAATGAATTCCACTGCTGGACACAGGCCTTCCCCAAATATCACCACAACGACCGATATGGATGTGTTGTGGGCTCATTGGGAGGATTTGCCATAATCGCCACGATTGGCAGACGGGTTGGCGATCGCAGTTGAGTTATTAATGTACTTGAAGGACGCTGCTGCCCATCCTCCGGCTAATCCCTTAGTTGAATTTTACTACACCGACGGGAGGAAATGGGGTGGTGGTATTCTGAGCCGGCACCACACGGCAAATTTAAGATTAAGAAGACTAAAATAAAGTATCATCATTTCTGCCGAAACGTCCATTGCTGGATAGACTAGATATAGACTTTCCCAAAGATTACCACAACGGCCCGGTATGGGTTTGTGTTGTGTGCTCGTTGGGGGGTGTAGCTATAATCGCCACCCATGGCGATTGCAGTTGACTTATAAGCTCGAAGGACGCTGCTACCCATTCTCCGGCTAATCCCATAGTCACCTTTTACGACACCCGTGGAATAAGATGGGGTGGTGGTCTTCTTTGCCGGCACCACACGACGCGTAAAGCATCAATGAAAGTTTAATTAATTTAAATCCTACAACTAAAATGAACATCTAAAATACAGATAGCTTTTATCTCTAAGCTGTAACTTTAAACTGTAAAAAACCTTCTACATAAAATGGGAGCAATTTTTAATAAAAATAAAACGTTAAAACAATTCCTAGAACATAATTTAAAAAATTATTGCGCCCACACACCGAAAATGAATCCGTATTTTCATAAAAACAGCCTAGCAGTCAGTAATGAAAGCTTAGCGTTAATTGCAGAGGTAAGCTGATGAAGGTATGCAAATGAAAGTAAGCCTTAAAACCTAAAAAATTAAGTTTAAATTCAAACCTTAGTATCATGTTCTGTGTGGCGTCGCCGCCTCACCTGTTAGTAAGGTCGACCGCGAGGATGGCCGCGCCCGAACCTTACCCGCAACACGCCTGTAACAAGCGAACAAACCCTTTATACATATACCGTAGAATATAGACTTAAAAGGTTATAAGTAGAAATGTAAGAGATATTTAGACTACAAATCACACATCAGCCCGTGAACGTCCACTGCTGAGCACACGGAGGCTCATGTCTCCAAACAATCACTACAATGGGTGCTCATAGGGGATATTGCCATAATCACCACGCCAGGCAAGTGGATTGGTAAATGCACTATGTTATTATTAGTAAACGGTAGACTGCTGCCCTGCCCTGCTGCCCATCCTCTTGATATCAACCTCAGTTGACTTTTACGACACCTATGGTGGACCCCAGGGGGTTGTCTATTTTTGTTGGGAACCCGTTTTATATAGATATATAGGATATGTATTTTATTACACCTATCTTATAGAAATACGTTCATCAAGATAGAGATGAGATGGGGTTAAGCAAAGATCGGCGTGGTTGGTTTACAGATTGGTTACCGCATAGGAGTATTTGGACTTAGCGTCTCCGTGCTTCGGTGGGTACGTAATTATTGGTCTCGGTTGTTGTCATTACACGGCACTTGTTAAGCCAAGATGGAGGCCATTGAGCAGCTTGAACAACTCCGACACAAAGTTGATCATTATCCAAACGAAACAGAAAGAAAGTTACCTATATATCACTAATAAGGAATAATTTCTAAAAAAATATTATCATAATGTTTACCTAATAAATATTGAATAAATCTGAAGTCAAGAGAGTAAAGGGAATAATTAAATGAAATTAAATCTCTATCCGTGTGGTGTCCGGATTAAGAATATACTCGTAACACCACTCCATCTCCGCCCGAGCATGTCGTAAAAGGCTACTAAGGGAATCTAAACCGGAAGGATGGGCAGCAGCGTCTCTTCTGTGAAGTGGTAGCCATACTGCTCTCACCAACCCGCCTGCCAAGCGTGGTGAGTATTAGCAAATACCCCCCAAAATGATGAAACAGTTGTGGAATCTAAGGGGAGGCCTTTGTTCAGCAGTGGACGTATAAATGGCCGATATGATATATGATGAAATCTGTAATAGCTGTATTTTGAATTATCAGATTCGATTTAATAACTTTAATTATACAAACAACAATACCAGTTTGAGAACTCTATGTTGCATGAATAATGTTATTTTTTTCTGTACAGGGTAGACTAAACTAATTGGACAGTCATGAACTAACACCTCATTTATTAACAGCTTATGCGCGACTCTGTAATTGCCTTTTTATCGTGATATCATATACGATACTTTATATGAAACGGAGCGTATAATATTCCCTAGGCGGGGCGCGTATCTGATATGATATAGGCACAAAAAAACAATGCGGGCATATTTACACCCACACTTTGAATGCAACAATCTTGCGCACATTACCACAATAATTTAGTTAAAAACATTTATAGAATTTTTACTACGCAGTAAAACTGGAAAGGCACATATTCTCCTGTGCCCTAACAAGTCGCGTTGGTATATTTAACTCGTTAAGTGACTTTATTTAGTGGAACAAACTCCATACACTACAACAACAGTACTGATACAATCGTGACAACCATTTTCTTTGTTTCGTTACATTGTATGCGGAAAAAGAACATATGTACTTCTTAATGTAGGAATTTGATATAGTACCGTGGGTAATCAAAGTGATTTATGGAAAAACAGAGTATATAAGTAACCTAGTATTGACAAGTACTACGCCAGTAAATCCCTTATTTGACAAACAGACAGAGAAATACCCCCTTTTATAGATTAATGGTTTAGTTAGTCCTTTTCCATATACCTATTAATCATATCGACCATACAACATCCACTGTTGAACAAAGGCCTCCCCCATAGACTTTCACAATTGTGTCATCATGTTGGGGGGAATTTGCCAGTACCACCACGCTTGGCAGGCGGGTTGGTTAGCGCAGAATAGCTGCTGTTCCACAAAAGTTACCCTGCTGCCCATCCCTCTGATTTAGAGTCCCTTAGTCGCCTTTTACGACATCTACACGAGGATACGGAGTGGGACTACATTCCTAAGCCGGGCACCACGCGGACAATGGACGATGGTCTAATATAACATTGTCATGGATAATTCTGGTTTATGGTTCAAATACATGTGTGTATTTGTAGGTAGGTATTTTTCTTAATTTTCCCAACAGACCTTACTAGGTTTACTAACCGCAGCAACCATATTTATTATTTTAACGAAATAATTTCGATATAAAGAACGAACAAATGGACAACCTACCCTTTTATATACACTTTTTAGAGCACACTCAGACACACTACTTATTTAGGTAAAATAACGCTATAAATTAAATCGAATAGACTTCCGCCGATGATCTTATTTTAAACTTGACAACCTTCGCTTCTAGATACTGGAACCGATTCCATTCATTTATTTT
This sequence comes from Diloba caeruleocephala, assembly GCA_947459985.1. Lineage (NCBI taxonomy): Eukaryota > Metazoa > Arthropoda > Insecta > Lepidoptera > Noctuidae > Diloba > Diloba caeruleocephala. The sequence goes on along the minus strand of OX381617.1, from coordinate 16,551,035 downwards.
TATTTATATATTATTATAAAGTACATTTTTACATATCATAAACTAGCGCCTAACAGCCCGCTTTGCTGTGCGTGTAAATAAAAAATTCGTGGTATATTTTTAGAATTCACATACCTACCTCAGCTTGTGGGATTTGGTGCCACCCCAATTTTACAGAGTGTGGTACTACGGAGGATCTCTGTCATCTGTTGGCAGATCGTGCCAAAACCAGGACTGGGAGACTGTAGTGAATTCTTTGAAAATATACTTAAGTAACATTGGTTTTTTGAGTATTTTGTCTGAACCTCATTCTAATCCACCCCTTCTTATTTACAAAATAGTTTATAAGAGCCAATTTAAGGTGAGATCAAAATGTATTGGTAAGGTTTACATTGTGACCGTAAGTCTCTAAATAAAGAATAGTAAATAATAAATGAAAATAGAAAGTATCCTAAATCGTATTTCACGACATAAACTATTTCTATGGCAAATTTCTTTAGAATTTATTGCGCCGCACCTCAAACATGCAACCTTTCATATTTATAATAGTAGTAGATTTAATTCATTATAATAAAATAATAATGAAAATGTAATTTTTTTTATTGACACAAATATACATACATAGTTACACTGCAAAGGAACTTTTGTGTAACAAATTCTCCAAATTAATACCTAACTTGAGACATATGGACGTTAAGAATTTCTCTCTCATTTACAAATTTAAACTATGTTAAACATGATGGCACATATAGATGATACATGAAATTTAGAAAAAAGTAAAGTTATAATTAGAATGTAAAACTATAACCTGTAGAGTGAGGGTCAGTGTATGAGAGAATGTGTGAAGGTGTTATAGAGGTGTGTGAGGGAGCGTGTGTGTGTATTTTGCGAATAGATGCATCAGTAAGTCCTTAGAAAATTCTCGGCCTCTTCATAACTGATACTCTTGACCTACTAAGATCAGCCTGTAACTGTCCCACTGCTGGGCAAACGCCCCTCCTCATATAGAGAAGCAACGAGTTTTGATCAACACGCTTCCTCATCGCGATATCAGACCATTAGGTACTATCTAGGGTTCCTCGGATTTTTTTTATTTAGGTGAAAAGACAGTGGTGTCTTATATTCACTGAGAAAGTACATAATGACTGAAAAACCCACATTGGTTCATGCTAGGTTTTGGACTCGCCACCCATTGCTTAAGAAGAGAGTCCGTGCACATCCGCGCGCGCCACCACGAAATGTCATTGGCGAAGAACGATAAATTCGTTCCAAATAAATCGTAAAAGCTCATTCATTAATTCGCCTTCGAATTTATAAATCGAACAAGTTTTTAACATAAAGATCTAACATATTATATGCTAATAGATACCGTAAGATGAAACAAGATATCTATTTCAAATACTCAAGCTGATATTTAAATTTAACATAGTTCTTAAATTCTTGACACCATTCAAATTATGTTTTTACCTATTTATATGATAATGATTGCACATTGTAAAATTTGAATGTTACAGCTCTATTAGGTATTCCGGTTTTAGTTTGAATTAAAATGACATATATATGTATAAATTCTAGATTTAATTACCAAAACTGACTGACTGACTGACGGCACGGTTGGTGCAGTGGTTGATACAGTCGACTGCTGCGCTCCGGGTCGTGGGTTCGATTCCCGCACGGAACAAATATTTGTACGATCTGCAGGTAGTTGTTCCGGGTCTGGGTGTATTGTGTGTGGAATTCATGTCTGTAAACGCACCCACGACACAGGAGAAATCCTAGTGCGGGGCAATGTTTTAAAAAAAAAAAAAATGTTCGATATCTGTACGATGTCCCTGCCTACATGTGTACATAAAAACTTTACAGCAGAAAGAAATGAACGGTGAATGCTAAGAAAGTCTGATAATAATAAATCAATCATCCCTAATTAATAGAGAAAAATCATAAAGTAGTAATATAAAGCAGTGCAGTACCTACTGCTGCTACAGTTTGTTATAATTTGACTCAGTGGCAGTACTACCAATTTAGCATGCATGGCTAACTTTAGCATGTTTTTAAGTGATACATGAAGCATTTTTTCTTATAAGCTTACGATTGTATTTTACAAAATCATAACGAGATTATATTATTACATGTACAGAATGTATTATCAAACTTGATTTGATAGGATAATTTGACTTTTTTATTTCTTGAGATCAGAGTATCAAAACTATTTATCAATTGGATAGATAAGACTCTTCACTTACCACTGGAAACTATTGAAAAGTTTCATTATCATATCGTACAATAGGATATTGCCCTGATATATATTATGACATAAAAATCCCTAAAGCTTTCACAGCATAAAAAAACTAAGGTTTATTTCTTTCTAATGTTTTGCGCTGCTAACACTCCCCAAGGAGGTTCCATTAGCCGTCAAGAAAATGGAAGTGCGTCTACCCCTCCGAGCTCTAGAAATCTCAGCAATAAATGCCCACAAGCGCTAAATTTATTTTTATCGTTTGTTCCACTTAAGGTATAAGATTGAAAACAGTTCGCGGTATTTCCCGGTAATAGGTATAATTCCTTCGGTATTTTTTTCTACGGAGGCAATAAAATATTTACGGTGCCCGGATGAATTCATGAGTGGATCTCGTCCTCGATCTTCCACTTCCAAATTAATTCATTTTCATGAACAACAATATTAATATTCAGCGTTATTCATCGCGGAGATATATTTCGAGATCGCTTGGAATTAATCTGTTTTAGAAATGCTGTGAAATTTTTGGGAAATATGTATATTTGGTAAGTATTTGTTTTAATATAAGATACCTTTATACATAAGCCTATATTGTTAGTTACTATATTAGTAGTTTGTTTGGTTAATCTTACTAATATGATAATTTGTGCAAATGTTCGGATATTTGTTACTCAAGCACGCTGAAACGGCTGAACCGATTCTGGTGAAATTGGACATGCATATAGAACATAGCCTAGATTAGAATATAAGCTAATTTTATCCTGAGAAAATACACCGTTCCCGAGGGATGCTTGATGAAACTTTCGAATTATACGCGGGTGAAGCCGCTGACACAGTCCAGTTTATATATGATGTAATTATATATTATCTAAATATTCTCGTATACGTAAGTACTTAGGTAGCTTACATATTCAAATATACCTTTCTCTTAGCCCAAAAAATCCGCAAAATAACGAAAAAAACAAAAACAAATCATGCAAAAAAGTCAAGTCCTGTATCAGGAATCTTTCTGTCGGCGCGCAGTCGTTACGTTGCGCGTCGCGGATGCAACGATGCACTTACAGATACCACTCTTATGTACTTTACTACATAACATACGTACTTAATGAGATGTACTTTAATACGAAGTTGTCGCATAACGCTGAATTTATACGTAAATGTTACTGGAATGATATGTTTGTTTGTAGATTTACCTTCATGTATCTCATGAGAATGTGTGCACATAATGTATTAATGCACTTGTGTATATACTATTGTGAAAAAATGCGAATAAATCCCTTGCTAAACATGCAAATCCGATTGCAAGGCCACCTAGTGGGTCCAATTCTGCATCTAAACCATCCAAGGACCCTCACAGACATACACAGAAAAATCATCAAAAGTGGTCCAGCCGTTTAGGAGAAGTTCAGTGACATACACATACAGAAGAATTATATATATATATAAGATATACAGACATCAAGCCCGTAAACGTCCATTGCATAACACGGGCCTCCCAATGATCACAACAATGATCATATTGCCATAGTCAGCACACTTGGCAGGCGGATTGCTTGATTGTTTACTGCTGTCCAACCTCATGATATCAACCCTTAGTAGCTTTTTACGACAACCATGTATGGTGAGGTTATTCTATGTTGGTCGGTAACTGCTCGGAAGATGACCATGACTCACGTAAATATCGACAAACGATAATGTGATCTATACAAATAAATAAAATTGAAGTGTCTGTTTGTAATGTCAAAATAACAGCTTTTTACTAAATGCATATGAAAGTATATACGATACCTACAACAAAAAAACAATTCTTAAATTTTTTGTCTGTCTGTCTGTCTGTCTGTTTGTTCCGGGTAATCTCCGAAACGGCTGGACCGATTTTGACGGGATTTTCACTGGTAGATAGCTGATGGTATAAGGAATAACTTAGGCTACTTTTATTTTAGAAAAATAATTAGGGTTCCGCGCAAAAAAATAAAACCCTTGAAATCCAGTATATATATTCTATGTCAAGTGTATATGTCGAAGTTCTCTAAATTTCTTTTAAATTAAACGCGGGTGAAACCGCGGGTCCCAGCTAGTTTCAAATAATACTGGTGTTCCTTTGAAAAATCAATCGACTTCATAATACCAATTTATTGAATATGGCAGGATATTGTGAAGCTTGAGCTGTGAGAATATTTGAACTCTACACAAACCGGCCACACTCAACATGATCAACAAAAATACTAAGGTATTTAAATAATACTGATGTTTGAATGAATACCTACATTATTCTTAATAGACAAATTCTGTCATTCGCTTGAAGCGAAAATGTATTCAGATTGTATTACATCAGAGATGTAAATATCACTTACAGACCAACGGTGATTTATCTGCCCAAATAGTTACCATTGTCGTCCTACGCAGTTACGACGTAGGGCGTAGGCGTGGGTCAATTTCCTGAAGGTATTATATAAATTAACTATGTAATAGGTATCTTGATACGTTTAAGTCATTTATTTCATGTCGAAACCTAATTAGGAAGGAACGAATGAAAACTTATTTAGATCGAGTGACTTTTGTCACGCCAAACTTTGTCACGCTATTATTACTTCTTTATTATTTTTGAAGTGAAACTTCTTTTTGGACGGTGTGAATTAGATTTTATGAAACGAAAATGTGTAACGAAAGAGACAACTATACATGTATTTACAGGGTTTAGGCTGTGAGAGAATGAGACAAAACACGTTTCTATATAGTTTCCCTATTCCCTATTGTCGATCAATCGCTCTCTCTCTCTCTCTCTCTCTCTGTTTACCACATCCAAAGTGTATTCATCTCATTCTCTTACAAATTAACCAAAATACAAAGTTTCACTTCTACCGCGTGTAAACTCGACAATTTATTTACTGTAAATATAATTTTCTTAACAATACTTTAACTACATAATATAAGCGCATAAAATTACTTACATAAATAAAAATAGACCAGCAAAACATCAAAAGCGAACGAAGTTTTAGCACCACACATACCTATGTCATGCTTTTTAGTTTTAAATAAGCACTGATTAATCATATCGATGACGTAATATGGCTGGATTAAATATTCAATTTGTTACGAAGTAGGTGATAAATTAAAATAAGGCGTATATACATTACTATCTACCATAATTTATGGTTGTACAGCTATAATAGAATGATTGTTTTCGAAGGCTATTTTCAGCAACAATGACCAATTATATAATAATATTTAACATAAATAAATATGATGCGGATGTGTGACCTACCTCCTGCGCATGCGACTGCATCGTTTATGGTCTTATCACAATTTAGAAGAGGCGGGCTGATGAATGCCAGTCTTTGTTTTACAAGCTTTATGTCTTTCTTTATGGCGAGGTCGCTACGCAACGTGATATAAGGTACCTATAGTACCGACTTAGTACCGCGTTATGGTCAAAGGGTCATTAAGAATATTATAACTGTTAAGAAGATACAGGTACGCGGTATTTTTCACGAGGGATTATTACCATGGCCACGGTTTTCGGAAATTTGTTGAAGTTTTTGTATGTAGGTACTTATGCTGTTACCGCGAATTTTGTTTGTACTCATGAATTACTTTGAATATAATAGCCATCGAAACAATGTTGGTATATAGTTACCCGGTGGAAATACATCACGTTGTACTTCGTCCGCCACAGGGAAGTGCGACAGGCAAACCCCTACCGGGGGGGCTCTAGGAGCTTGCTAACAATCACACTGAAGCCGCACGTTGGTGCCACGCGTTTAGGTACCTATATCTTGGAGGGGATGAGTATAAAGCGGTCACCCCCTCTAGCGGAGGGAAGGCGACTGTAAAGAGGCCGCCCTCCCAGTCACATCTCGGGGGATTGTAAAGGACATCCTTCATCCTTAGGTAGGTAAATATCTAGTAGGCTTATATTGCAATTTACACGAATGTTACGCTAATCTTTGTTTACGTAGATAATTAATTGATTGGCTATCTCACTGAGAAAAATCGGCCCCTATTCGATGCCCAAGATGGGCGGCTCTAATGTGAACTTACGGGGGTAAGTTCACGCTAAAGCCACCCATTAGTGCCACGTCTTTAGGCATATCTCGGTGGGGGTGACTGTAAAACGCTCATCCCTTCTAGTGGTAGAGAGGCAACAGTGAAAAGGCCGGCCCCCCAGGCTTACCTTGAATAGGTAGTACTACTAGGTATACTACTACTCTACTATTAACAACTAAAGAATTTAGTGGTCACGACAGTAGCAAAACTTTCAGTTACGAGTAACTTAAATTTAAGAAACTAATTAGATACCTACTGATCCCTTTTTTTTTCAGTACGAATTGAAGTGTGACTAAAATAGGAACTGAGCAGAAAAACACTTCTTTTCTTTGAAGCAGATAACTACATAGATCAAGCAGTCTATATTTCTTGCTTTTTTTTTTCGTGTTGGGCTTCTCGCATACATTTCGGGGAAATGTGGTTGCTTAACAGGTCATTGATATTTCTTGCTTTATACTGGAGATATATATAGATATCAGTTTAAAATTATGAATACCTACGTGGCTATAATTTTGAGCACCGATCCAAAGGCACGCGTCTTTTATCTAACCACACCTAAATTCACCCAGCTTTAAACAAATAACATAAAAATCATACAAATATAATACATTGCTATACATAAAAATGTACGAATTCAATTACTTATAGCAATAACAGAGATAAAGCAGCGAACACACGAGGGTGGCAAAGCAATGATTCAATATAATCCGGCCCGGACATATGTCGGAGACTTATGCGGACTTTTATTAAACCGACTTATTTGGGAAAACAATATGGTGGACGGTGGAACATTTTCTCGATTGAGACATTGTGAGTAAATGGGTCTATTAAGTTTACTTTTAAGTATAAACTGTTTGCATTTTGGATTAAGAGAATTCTGCAAGGTGGCCTTTTGGTTTATTTTCGAAACCGATTTTCGCTTATTTTACTTGTCTCCGCTGTAGGTAACAGAATTCATACTGTTTAATATTATACAGCCTCACAACATTGGGCATTAGTAGCATGTGTGTCAAGAAAATTCATGGCAGAAAAACGAACTGAGTAACTTTATTCCCTTTAATTAGTACATAAACCATTTTGTATTTTCATTTACACCCTGTTTCACAATGTCGGCGTTCGTTACATCTGGCCTGAAAATTATTTTAGCCGAGCTCCTAATTTTGGTACATTTGCGAAGAGCTTAACAAGAACGAGCCAGCGGCGCGCTTTTCATCTTTGAAGCGCAACATTTACATTTTCGTCTCATTTATTTGCTATTTCGGGCCAAGCCCTCCTCCCTCCCTCGGCCCTCTGTACACCCCTCCCGCGCCCTCACTCCAATGAATAAGTCTCAGCGAGCGTCAGACGAGAGTAAAACGAAATTGGGAAGGAACGCTCTATAAAGTCTAATTAAGTTTGAAGTGAATGCACAAATGTAAGGAAATATTAAAAAGTCCATAAGAAATGAGAATTTATTTACTAGAAGCTTTGAATACATTTTACTTCATGGTTGTTTTTTTTCACAATTCATTCTTTACTTATCATGGACTTTCGTCGCAGGACTTCGATATAATACGGGCTCATAATTACATTCTAACTGACACCATTGACCTTATACATAAACTAATTAATCAAACCGCGCTGTATAGGATATTAAACAAGCGATAAAACTTAAATGTATCCTTTTAAATAACTATAAATCTTTCGTAAAGTAAACATAAATCAAATTCAACAAAAACAATAGTTTAGAGGCAAACGGAGGAAGCGAGATGGCGCATGATCAGAATGTAATCGCCTAATTCCGGCTTTATAAAGATATTTTTACGAAGAAAAGCCGTCGTTTTTATATTCTACAGTCGTTTCGTATAAAAATAACGCGTCCCTTACGCGAACCTTTTGTCTCGGGGCGGCTCCCGCTACCATAATAGATATTATTTCGTTGCCACCCTCTCTTAGTTGTCATTCGTGGCCTGCAGTTGGCAGGATGCAACCGTGACGCGTGATTGAATTATCAATTTAGCTAAGACAGAAATTAAAACGTTCAGCGAACTTCGTCAATATTTATTCAGGTAGAGACGGCTTATCAAAATTAAATTTTCATGTATCTCTTTCAGTGGACAATATAGTTAATGAAACACTGGCCCTTGAGATTTTACTCTGGAATGCAATAATACAGAGTGTGGCTAACTAATACTAACGCATGTGCAAGCAAGCCACAAGAGAAACTGTAAGCTTAGAATTTGTGTCGCGGGTTCGAACAAATATTTATATAATCTACAGATACTTTTTTTAGGTTTTTGTGAATGTGAGATTTAGGTACCTATATCTGTAAACTGTACCCACGATACAGAAAAAAACCTAGTGTGGGACTTTATTCATTTGACGGCACGGTTGGTGCAGTGGCTTATACGGTCGGCTGCTGCGCTCCGGGTCGTGGGTTCGATTCCCGCACGGAACTGCATTTGTATTATCTGCAGATACTTGTTCCGGATCTGGGTGTATTGTATGTGGAATTCATGTCTGTAAATGCACCCACGACACAGGATAAATTTTAGTGTGGGGCAACGCTTAATTAAAACAAAAAAAAAAATTATGAACATAAAAAATAATAGTAGATACTACATATTATAGATACATTTAAATTCAATAGAGTCTTTTCCAGAACGTACAAAAACTTGAATGGCTGAGGGTTACCCGGTATAATACGGAGCACATATAGTTCCAGATTTTTGTGATAGAAAAACGAGGCCGGAACCACCCTCGAATATAAATCGCCTTGTTATATTTTCCGGGACATTGGGATTCATGGAGTTTGTGAGCCCTGACGATATGATTCTTCAGAAACAGGAACTTTTATACTGCCCACGACAAAATTGTATGGGTAATACATACCGTAGTACGTACATAATATATGTTACTTACATAATCGAGTATCGGAATCAAGGGAATTTATTCTCAACAAAAAAGTTAGTACCTACTCATTCTTTGACGAAAGTATTAGGTATATCGATTAGATGTGCTGACGTCATTATTTTGGAACAAAATTCAATGTACCTCTCTTCCATCAAAATAAATGAATTTATCTAGGCGATGTTAGTAAAACTAAAAATATACACTCTATATTAACTATGTAACTAAACCAAAAAATTAGGCCAGCACCGCGAAGATTCGATAGTGTTAGTTAATTTGTTTTGTGACTTAGATGAAAATTCATTGTTTAGATTTTTTTACCAATGTTATGTCACCCGTAGTATTTTCACACATAATTAACATTCCCTTATAAACTTCTACCTCCCGTAGTCTAGTTACTAAGTTTACTCAAAAGCTCTATAAATATATCCATTATTAAGATATTTTTAGCTGTTTACAACATATTTCTACAATAGTCAGAACCTATTTTCATAACTAGAATCTCTACGCAGGTAATAATGTTCTCACTCGTCTATTTTGGGTGACGAGTATAACGCACGAGTTATCTTGATCTCGACGCGGCGTGCCTTCATAGTACATTGGCTTACAAATGCTTTACGCTCTGTAAGCTAAGCACGTTAACAGAAACGTGTGACCAATCTGATCCCATACTTGATACATTACCTATGTATCAAAAAATTCAATAGCATCTTAAGATAATTCTAAATTTTAGGCAATTACTTTTAGCTACTTTAAATTGGAGGACTTTCTTTGAACATCTTAGGTAAATACCACCTCCAGGGGTCGCGGGCGCGCAGATTGGCGAGTCTGAGTGCTCACACCGAGCGACCCCCTGGAAGACGGTGGAGCGCACGTGTTCACGTGCCGCTACGCACCACAGCGCACAGCGAGGCTTGGGATCCCCCCAAGCCTTTAAAATTCTCCCCGAGAAGTGCCTGGGGGACAACCTTTTTACAATCGCCTCCGTGATGTTCCTAAAGGCGTGGCACCAATGGGCGGCTGTAGTGTGATCTTACGAGGACCTGGAGCCCCCCTTCAGTGCCGAAGATGGCTTTAGCCGGCATACCCCTTCGCCCTTCCCCGGGGCGAAGCAAGTTCATGAAGAATTTCTACTGGACACTAAAAATAAAGGTAAATACCACCTTTACTTACCTAAAATTATATTAAGCACTCCATATTTTCCGACAAAAACCTCTCAGGATTGTATGAAATTGCGTAAAATTCAAATAGATTCTCATAATTGTGCATCAGAGGCTCTCCCCTGTGCGAGGGCGTTTGAAATCCATTTTTAAGTTCATTCTCCTCTCTTTGTATCTACTTTATTGTAATTCAAAGAAATGCTAATTTTCGCTTCTAGTATACGTAGGATAATTTATTATCAAGAAATTCCTATGAGGATTTTAAGTAAAATTATAATAAATTATTCCAATTAAAATACCTCAGGGGCGTGGTGGTGTGGAATATTAAATTATTTTAATTGCTCTTTGCTATTGTTTATCAGTGCAACTTCACGTTACTCTTAACTAATTCTATCTGACAGGGACGCCGTGTTTTCTTTTCTATGATTCTTCATAATCTAGCTTTACAAAAGCATTACATAGTAAATATTTTTCGTTATCATACAAATTAAAATAATGTATTCAATCTTAAAGAGCTATATATACTATACATACATAAAAATACATAATGACACAAATGTCCAGAAACAACGTCCAATTTATGTAGGGAATTTACAAGTTTTGTGGAAACAGGGACTTGGGGCCCGTTCTTGCGGCATTTCAAATTATTTCTTTACAACTGCGATTTATTTGATTATGGCAGTTATAGAAGTAGGCTGCTCAAAATTAAGTGTAGGAAAATCTCAACATTAATATCATCATCATCATATCAACTGATAAATGTCCACTGCTGGACATAGGTCTTCCCCAAATACCGCCATACTGACGTCTGTGTTTGTGTTATATGCTTATTGGGACATTTTCCATAATTGTCACGCTTACGCTTGGCAAGACATTTGGCGAGCGCAGTTGATTTGTAAGTTGGCACTCGAAGGACACTGCTGCACATCTTTTAAGCCGCCATTTACAATACCCACAGGATGGGCTAGTGATATTCTTACCCGCCAGCAACACGACTATTACAACATTTATAAGAATATCCATATCCATACAAAAAATGGGTTCCATCTGTACTATAAAGTATACGGACATAGCCTTTAGAAGTATGCATAAGAGTAGGTCTTCGGAACCGGTTTCAGGGCGAGAGCCAACGCGACCAAGTTATTATCATTCGTATGTAAATCAGCCCAACCTCGACTCAGCGAAGCCTTTATCATCTCGTTAAGTATGATAAGTAAAGTGGATCTCTTTTTTTACTTAAAACCCCTCAACTTAATATTTTTCATAAAACATTTATAGGACGTCCACATTTAAGTATGCAAATTAAATTAAGTCGCTCGCGGTTATGTTGTCATAGTAACTAAATACCTATATTCAAATTTGTTTAGTTTGTGATTATTAAGGTATGACATGGGTTGGTGTTATTCAAAGCTACCAGACAGCCTGCGACTATGGGATTAGCCAGAGGATATGCTGCCTATCCTTTACATGCGTCTTTCGAGTACATTAACAACTCAACTGCGATCTAACCCACCTGCCAGACCAACTATTGTGGCGATCTTTGTGGGATACCTGTGTCCAGCAGTGCACATTATTCGGCTGAAACGATATTAAAGTATACCTATCTATATAATAAGAAGCTTTATGTTCATCAATCTTTAACGTACAATCATCATTCACCAATATGACGTGAGCCGGCACCAAAATTCACCAAAGTAAATATTAGAAATTGCATAAGTAAAGCTTTACCGTACAACGGACTTTCTAAATAACATGATTTGCATTTCTCTGCAGAAAAAATCACATTATAATGTAGATTGACAGATAATTTTATTGTTGTTGACAAAAGGCTAACTCCTTTCAATAAAGTTAGAGGAAGATAAATTAACAAAAGAAAACGGGGTAACAAAGCTGCGTTGCGTAACACGGCACAAAGGGTGCCCGGTATGAATATGAATGGCTTGTTTGGTGAAATTGGGACGAAAACAACGAGCGAGCACAATTTATTTTGTCTATTTTTTTTTTCGTGACTGGCTACAACTCGCTTCCAAACAGCCGAGATGGTAAAATTCTGTTTTTGCGTAAAATAATAAGTTTTATTTTCTTTTGCGTAGAACGTTTTATTAAAGCGGAAGTGTGAGTACTTTACGTTCTGATTTTCCGCAGCACGTTACGTACGTTGCGCATGTCATATTGATTGATGTTTATACGGTTTTTCGATATATCGATCCTGCAATCCTTAGGTACTGAAACTTTATTGCTTTTGTTTTCCTTGGGTAGGTATTTAACGAGACCTTCATATTGCTTTTAGTTAAAAATGTATTCTTTTTTGGGTTTTGTATACCTATTGTGTTAGGCAAACCTAGTTATTTAATACTACAAGCTTTTATTCAATGTGCCTTGTTAGTATGGGTCAAATGTTGCAACTGAATTTTAATACAGTTAGTTAATCAGTAATTTCACTAGCTACAATGCCCTTCTAACCGGAACACAGTAATGTCTACAGTTTAAACACTACTTAGCAGCTCAATATCAGTTCTTTCCTTTTGATAATAAATTAAAAGTTGATAAATAAAATGATAATAACAAATACATACTTAATAAATAACGGGTGTAGGTAAGTGACATCGTAAAGAAAAATAATACCATGGATTCATTAGTTACACATGATTCTGGAATCTTCAGCGGTAGAATTTAGCGTTTGACCTTTCAATAATAAAAAAAATTACCAGTTTATTTTAATAATGAAATATTTGTTTTCGTCTATCCTAACGCTGTTTTGAATGAAACACAATAAACTATTTTCACATAAAATCCCAATATTAATAAGAACTAAGCGACTGTTGCTTCGCCACAGTTCACGGATGAGGTCATCGCTCGCCGTAGCATAATAATATCATATCATAGTACAATAATCACGTTTATATGCGTTTTGATCGCGTTGTTTACGATACATTGCGTGCTGCAAAATGTCAAAAACTGTGAACTATTATAACTATTACCTACTTCCGAGATAAACGACTTTCCTATTTTCAATATAGGCCTAAGTGTAACACTCTACCCAAAAATGTTGGTACGTTGCCACTTACAACCTGTACCTATATGTATATACCTATATAAAAAAGATAAATGTAATTAAGATGATTCTATCAACTTATAATAACCAATCTATACAGTGACGAGAAAACACAGCAGATGGACAACACAAAAGTTTCTCCCACTCGCCGCCAATTAAGCTGCCAGCATCCTCAGTTTTCCCACAGAGTTTCCTCAATTGTTTCCGTCGGTATTTATTAAAAACCCGGGCAAGGGCGTAACGGACCGGCCTGCGGGCTAAGCTCGGTCGTGCTCTCAATAAAGCCCTAGCTTAATAATGTATGTGAATACAACAGCCATGTGTTTGTTTTGCTTTTATTTTTAGCAAAAGTCCGACTTGGCTTGGCTCGCTTTTTGTTATCTTTTTTAATTAAACCAACATTTTCTTTTCATTATTTTTTCCAGTTCATTAGCGTTATTAAGGTGGTAATGAGAGATATAACATTTTGGGCATAACTATTGATTAGATTTTTGACGTTCACTGTGAAGATTTTATTCGGGCGGATTTGTATCATCAATATCATCATATTGTCCACTGTCCACTGCTGAAGAACGGGCTCCCACATAACGTCGCCTTAGAGTGAATAACTCGTACCTACCTATGTGCGAAAGAGATAATTTTACAAGAGGACGAAAAACTGCGGCGTTTGGAAATGTATTCATCATTTCGTCCGAATGAAGTCCACTGCTGGACACAGGCCTCCCCCAAAGATCACCACAACCACCGATATGGGTGTGTGGTGGGCTCATTAGGGGGTTTTGTCATAATCGCCACGCTTGGCAGGCGGATTGGCGATCGCAGTTGAGTTGCCAATGCACTCGAAGGACACTGCTGCCCATCCGCTGTTGCCTATCCCTCTGGCTTAGTTGCGTTTTATGACCTCCACGGGATGAGATGGAGTAATGATATATTTTTAATTCGGACACCACACAGAATAACGATTTATTATAATGGATTTGTAGCTAACCTACCTATTACATTGACTGAGCTCATTTTTGTAATGCTTAGGTACCTAAATTAACTTCTTTGAGACTTGAAAACGCATTTTGTGAATCTGTCTTGAAACTATAAGTATTTTGATTACATATATTTATAGCTAGTTATAGTTATATTTATAGATATTTTGAATACTATAGGTAGATGGTTATAATAACAACAGTAGTGGTTGAATGCGCAGTCAAGGAAACACTGCTTTTGTAGCTAGCTGACTGGGGCCCGGAAACGTTATCTTGGTTCAACTAAACAACTCACTCCAAACGAATGATACCTACCCCTCACAACCACTAACATCATAAACGATCCTATACTTTATTGTACTTTGTATTTTACTGTCCAAAACAAAGGACTGTAAATTGAATGTGCGAGTTAAGCAGCAAAGATATTACAGAACATAAGACAAGCAACGCTGCCTCAGTAAACCTCTCTCAGATGAGTTAACCAGTTACCGCAAAGCTGAAACTATACAAATAACTTCTAGGTTGGATACCTACCTATACCTACATTACATGGTGTAGAAAACTTTAGTTGTATTTTTTCAGACATCGTATTCAGTTTACCTACAAACCGTTGCTAACAACATATTTACGATTATTTATTCAGCTGGGACATGGAACATGTACAGTTTGCTGTCAACAATATAGAGACATTCGTAAGATTTTAAGATCAAGAATCGAGGTTAATGTAGAATGAAACCTCTTCACAATTTAAAACTAAAAAACCAACTTAATTCATTAAAATTACGAGACAGAAGATTGTCAGTTATGGTCGCTGAGACCGAATGTGCTGAATCGACGAGCGCCGAAGCCGGTCGTAAATCTCTTGAATTCTCTTTGGATGAAAATAAGCGACGGAGTCGAGCCACGGACAAGTCCCGCCGAAAGCAGAACGTTATCGAGCCAAAATGTTTATTTTTATTTCACCACAACGTAACATTATAACATGTTCTTTTGCCTGTTTACCTACTTTGACAGACGAAGTTTTGGTAATTTAGATTTATGCTTAGGTAGTTTTTTTAAATCAGAAATAATAATATCATAATTTCGGCCGAATTAAGTACACAGGCCTCCCCCAAAGATCACCACAACGACCGATATGGGTGTGTTGTGGGCTCATTGGGAGGTTTTGCCATAATCGCTACGCTTGGCAGATGGGTTGGCGATCGCAGTATAGCTGTTAATGTACTTGATGGACGCTGCTGCCCATCCTCCGGTTAATCCCTTAGTCGACTTTTATGACACCCACGGGAGGAGGTGATGGTGTTCTGAGCCGGCACCACACGGCAATAATAGGTAATATACTCGATAATAATAATTGGTACCATGTCAACATGTTCCGAGAGCTATTTTATGTAGACCTACATACATTACCTTACTACATTACAACATTATTATTATTTTGGTATCTAACACTCATTATTGGCTATACCAATAACTACTAAGATGTATTATAAGTAGGTATTTAGGTGATTTGTGAGCATTCAAATGATTTCTAAAATAAATGAGTTCGAATTTAAAAATACACACTTTCATGCTACTTCGATTTAAAATAGGTATCTTCCAAAAACAATCTATAGAATGGTTTATCCAAATTTTGAACGGGTTCATACAAAGTACATATCTCTTACACAGGCAGGCGAATCTTGCCAAGCGGACCAATCACAGAGCGCTCTATGTTGAAATCCAATATGGCGGGCAGGTACCTGCCTATAACGTAACGCCATTCCGTATTTTTAAGAGACAGCGAATGGTTGGTACCGTTCTGTGTGGTGCCGGCTCAAAATGCAACCACCCCATTTCATCCCGTGGGTGTCGTAAAAGTCAACTAAGGGATTAACCGGAGGATGGGCAGCAGCGTACTTCGAGTACATTAACAACTCAACTGCAATAGCCAACCCGTCTGCCAAGCGCGGCGATTATGGCAAGACCCCCTGTGAGCACACAACGCACCCATATCGGTCGTTGTGGTGATCTTTGGGGAGGCCTGTGTCCAGCAGTGGACTTCATTCGGCCGAAATGATGAATGGTTGCCTAGAACTCAGACTAATTATTATATTTATCTACTCCTAGCGAAAAGTGATAACATTTATTTTAACGAATTACTAAATTTATAACATTGGTTTACATAACATCGTATAAATTATTGATAAATATCACGCAAACCGACTTTAACTCAGGTACTACTTACTAGTTAACATTTTATACCAGTATTTATACGGCAAGAAGGTCAGTTAGCTACCGTGGCAAAATCTTTGTTACAGAGAGCACACGGCATCTGCGACGCCGACCACCTGGCAGGGGAGATTAACCATGTGAAGCAAGTTCTTCAAAATAACAATTTAAGAGCGCCATATCCCCGTCGCAGACGCCGCCCGAAACCCACCACGGTTGATCGGAGACCTGCTGTCTTACCATTAATCAAGGGAGCCACGGACAGAATTGGTCATATCTTGCAGCGTGCTTCTATTATAACCTACTTCAAGCCACATAAAAAGATCAGCCAACTTCTCAACACATAGCTGACGTCAAGCATAGACGCACCACAAAGTCCACAGTGTGTGAACATGCCTTAGGCAAACCCAACCATTTTCTTCGATTTGATCATCCTCAAGTCCTCGCGAAATAGAACCGTTATGTACCAAGAATGTTTCGTGAGGCTATTGAAATTAAAAAACATCCTAATATTAATAGAGAAGATGGTTGTCAGGTACCACCTGTATAGAGTCCGGTTATTAAATTAATAAAATCCCAAACAACACACCACACTAAAAAAACATCAAGACACTGTGAGTGACTCCTGTCAGTATAAGTGTATAATCTATGGTGATTACTGCGTGCATCGAAACAATTTTTGATTAGGTTGGACGGTAGATAAAATAACTTTTTAAATCTGTAACGAGGCTTGTCACCTTAGTCATCCTGCAACCACGAACCCTGCAAAGTGTTCGAAACGTCAGGAAAAACAAAAATCAATAATACACGCGATTTAATCCGTTTAAAATTGTTTTATTATGATGTGTAATAATCGCGAAAACCTAAGACATTACCAAATAATTATTGTTGAGAGCTGATCGGGGTCGAAACGCTTGGGACATTGGGTCTGAGTGCACGTCTGCTTTTCAAGGACATAACTAGACGGTTTGGCGACATTTCACGTGATCAGAGAGCAAATGTTTTCTTGGTCAAAAAATAAGCACTGCCATTCAACGTAGCTATGCTGTCAGTTATTTGGGATCATTACCAGCTGACAGCGATGAGAAAGAGTACTTTGACGCCTAAGTGCAAGGGCACAGATTTTAGTTTTCTTTTTGTGTTTTTATTTTATTTTATAAAGTTTAATCATAAATACAGTTCTAATTTAGTTCTATTTGTATATACACATAGTTCGTATTTTATTCTAATTTTAATATTTGGTTTTAATGTGTACCTACGTTTATGTAGATATTATATCTATTACAAATATTATGCTAATTGAATTTAACAGCTCCTGGAAATATATACTGTCAAGTAGGTACGTATGTTGATAAAGAATGACTGAAATATGAGAACAGATGTTCGGGGTGAATGAACGAGGATAGATGCGCCCGCGCCGCGCGACGCGTTTCGAAGATTTATTTATTAAATAGTGTGCACATTAACCTGACAATTTATACCTTAATAGTCTTAATTACTCTATTACTATTTGACAATGTATTAAAGGCTTATCTCGATATCTTTGACGCCATAAAACATTTGAATTGCACATCAGAATTACAACATGATAACAATCTTTATTATCTCTGTATAGGTGCGTTAAATATTTAATTATAAGCATAGTGGTTTAGTACCTAATTGCCATCGTTTAGTGATGAATTATGAATTCATTTAGTTTGCCATTCATATTAAGTTATGAAAGTTATTAATTTGAAACTTTATGACTGACATGTATCCATGTATGTGGTGCCGGCTACGAATAGCACCAACTCATCTCATCCTATGGGTGTCGTAAAAGGCGACCTGGTGATCTCATAAAATCAGCTGAAGAATGGGCAGCAGCGTCCTTCGAGTATATTAACAACTCAACTGACGACTCAAGCGGTGCGATTATTGCAAAACCCTACGAGCACACACCTGACCCTGACCGGTCGTTGTGGTGATCTTTGGGGGAGGCCTGTGTCCAGCAGTGGGCTTTATTCGGCTGAAATGATGATGACGAATAAAATTTATCGAATTGTTACTTAATAAAAGAAGGTACCTAAAAATGTAAAATATTAATTATTTAGTTTCTTATGCCCAGTAATTTCAATAGCTACAGTGCCCTTCTAACCGGAGCACAGTATGGACTAATGTAACAAGAGATCTTTCTCCAATATGTGTAATAATTCTTAGTCTGGGTGTTTGTGCATGTGAAATGTATGTCTGTAAACTGTACCTTTGTTTTTTTTTTATTGTTGCCCAGTGGAAATTCTTCATGAACTTCCTTCACCCCGGGGAAGGGCGAAGGGGTATGCCGGACTCCTACCGGCTAAAACCACTGGAGCGGTCATCTTCGGCACCTAAGGGAGGCTCCAGGTCCTCGTATGATCACAATGACACAGAAGAAATCTCATTGTAAGGCATCTTTTGTTTTTAAAAAGAAACATTATTTAACAAGTTAAAACAACATCATCTTTCCTCTGTACATAATTTTGCTGCAATAATAGATACGTACAGTAGATACGGGGAGGACAGAGGAGGTGATTTAAGAAAATTACATTATAAAAAGAATAGAAAAGAAACCGAAGGGGACTCGCCGAGCGGCGCGGCGTCGTTCAAAGACATTATTATAAAAACGCACCAATTTAAATTCAAACATAAAAGCGGTCTGCCGTTGCTATATTGTGAGTAGATTTACTTATTATAGAGATGGTAACGAAAAAACTTATTACTCTGTATAAAAATGTTACAGTTTGCAACGAAAATATAGTTCCTAGGCGACGTATTATTAAAAATGTTGGAATATGGACACCACTAGTGTTAACTAAAAAATCATGCAGATAATATTTAATCACTACGCAATTAATACAATGGTTTCCAATCTATTTGATTATTATCTAGTAAAAAAGAAAATCAAATTATAAAATACCGTATAAGATGATTAATAAATTTATAAAAAGAATCAACATATTTCGAATGAAATAAGTACCACAAAGTTTCACTTGAACAAAACTAATCTATCTAAATACCTTTGTGCTAGCTTTTACTACTACTTTTCTCAAATTGGAAAAGCTGAGACGGATCAAATCCTGTCGAAACGGCAACTTTGCCAATAAAAACTTTCTTTGTTACCGAGATACGATCGACTAAACTCTTTCATTCGTTCTAACGCTCTTCGCGCTATTTCGAGGGGAAATCACTGCACATAGGTTAAATGACTTTTTGGTGGGTAACGTAACCTCTGACTCACGGCAAGGAAGGCCGGGATTGTTACCGGGAGTTATTAAAACTTTTTAAAATTTCGAGATAAGAATTTAAATGCTTTCATGCTTTATGAATAAGGGAGCTATTCAAACTGATAAGAATGTAAGTGTATATGTACCTACCTCAAATGCACAGTATTGAAAATCTTTTACGTCTTTTGTATAAAGAGGTCGACTGAAATTGTTTCTATTTTTTAAAACGTAGGTTAAGAAAGTTAAATATCCTGTTTTGAAATTTAAGTTTTGATGTCAATGACACTTCAGCTTCAGAACAGGGTACATTTTTCTCGTTACCTACCTATATGTTTACGCTTACAGTAATGACAAATGTGACAAATTTACGTAAGTAAAATATTACGTCTACCCAATGATATTCTACATTAAAAAGCAGTAGATATGTTACATGCATGCCACAAGTAAGAACCAAAACTCCCCCAATTGTAGCACCTAGCAATCGGTTCGCCTAGATAGCTATCTCTTTTACTCTTCTTGTTTTTAACATATCTATGGTATAATATCATTGGGTCTACCTCTTTTCAAAAATAACGTAGGTATACAATATTTTCTGAAGTTTACGCGAATAGCATCCATTGAATTGAAATGCAATTTATTTAATATATTTCAGGTATTATTATGAACAAATGTGAGTATATAGGGTAGAACAATAAAATATTGTTTTATTTTATTTTGGATTTCATATATTTGTGTATTAATAATATAATAATTGTTTGTGCTAGGGCAGCACGTTGCACGTATAGATACTAGTATATAGAATTAATGAAATAAACGCGATATATTTCCGTAAGCTATTTCAATTCAATAACGTATACGTTTTTCAAAGCTATATGACAGAGCATTTCAAAAGTTTACAGACAAAGAAACATTTTTAAAACCTAGTCAGACTGCAGAAACATTTCGCAACTCTTGCAAAATCAAAACAAAGACAAACGGATCCGTGTGATCTTAATTCTAAATTCAAACGCAGAATATCAAACGAATTCTTGGCTCTTAGCTGGCTGCAATTACAAAATATTCTCGCGAGATTCCAATTAAAACGTCTCATCCGCAAAATTCCACGGGGTCGGAAACTTCCAAGATTCCGCCTCCTCCCCCTACGGGAGGGTAATTGCTCCTCACATTCCCCGGATGTCTTACAGGCGAGTTCTTGTTCCCACTTCAGACGGAATGTCACTACGTTACCGAGTAAGGAACAATTATTACTTAAGGCAGCTGTCCAATGATGTGTAACGTGTGAACTGACATTTACGCAGATAAATTACCCTTGTTGTAGTTATTGTTATATTACTTACGAATGTTATTATGAAATATGTTAGACTGGTTTATGATGACAGCTGTAGTGAGCCACAGGCTTAATTATAAGGTAGACTACACCTACTTAAAAGCCACAATTATCTACATGCACGCTTATTGAACAGACGTATAATGCTAATAAGTTACTGATAGTGATTATTACATTGTAGCCTTAACACCACGATAAGTTGGTATTGAATTAACTTTTTATTCTAATTTGTCCCAAGTGTGTATAAAATTTTAACATCTACGACTTTGATTGGGCAACTTGTTATTTTATGTAACCACAAACAAAACTCATAAAGTAACTTATCAGCGAGTACCTACTTATAAATTTTCCCGTAAGTAAATTGCCAGATTAGGTATAATTAAGATAAGTAGAGGTGCATTAGTTTGAGAGTGGGGAAACTTTTTCTCATAATTCCCACTGAGCCAGTCGGCACACGCACCACCGATATTTATAAATAATAACATAAAACAATATAACACTGGCCTTAGGATTTCGCTACATAAAGTTCGCCCCGAGAATAAATGGATTACTTGTGTCCGCGGTGCGCCATCTAGCGGGGGGCGCGCGAAACTGTTTGAGTTATTGTTATTGCAAGGATATCCCCGCTTCCGAACATGTTTTCACTTATACCCCTCTTGTATGAGTCGTAAAATCCGCCCGAAATATTTTATTAAATTGATTGTGTTTTCAAAACATGTCGCCGCAAAATAACCTAGAACGCAATGGCATTCACTTTGACCGCTTCGTAGTCTACACGCTGAGACTTTTATAACCCTACTTAGCCTCTTCTTTTATAGAAGGTATTATCCAGGATAGCATGTCTCTTGAAAAGGTATCCTATTCAAAACTGTGCTCAGTGAAGCGAATATTATAGCAAGCCATCTTGCATGCGTTCACCGTACTCGACGTGTGCTTTATACAAAGAAATTCACTCTTCGAAAATTATTTGGAAACCTTACGTTGTTGCCTATCTTTCTTCTGTCTTTTTTTCTATCTATAATTTTTATTGCTTATAAATGTTATTGAGACAAAAACATTACAGTCATAGATTACATACCAAACTCGATACAATTGCCGTCTTTAAGTCGTTCACAAATCGTATCTACACTGAGATAAGGTGGAGTACGTAAGAGTATTTAAGATGGAGTGGTGAACGATAGCCGAGACTTATTAGCAGTAACGAGGCAATAAAGCGGCGTTCGTTAGCTCGCGGACAAACGGACACATAACTTGCCTACCGTACAGGAACACCCGCGTCGTGGACTACCGTACGTAGCGATTCTTTTAAATTAACGGCACTTGTATTTTGTATTTTTTTAAACTTTGCCCCACACTAGGATTTCTTCTGTGTCGTGGGTGCGTTTACAAACGTAAATTCCACACACAATACACCCAGACCCGGAACAAATACCTGCAGATCATACAAATATTTGTCCCGTGCGGGAATTTAACCGGCGACCCGGAGCGCAGTAGCCGACTCTATCAGCCACTGCACCAACCGTGCCGTCAATATTAATTATTAATAGACAGTGAAGTGATTAAAAAAAAATATAAAAAATATGGAAGAATCTAGTTTAAGTGACGGTGGAAGAAAATCCAACGAACTCGTGGATGTAGTTACTAGGTAGGCTATTACATATATAATTTAACTTGTTCCTAAAACATCAGGATTATATTTTCATTACAACGTGATTGTTATATATTGTTGTGGGAATAAAATAGTAGACTCTTATAATATGCAAAATAATGCATTGCTGTCTTGCACATCAGTACAAGCACATTGACCGCCCTCAATAGTCTATTACAACTGCGCAAGATACGAACATGGCAACGAAAATATAAGAAGAAAACATGAAATAAAATAAGTTTCTGATTGCATTAAATGTAAAAAGTATGGATGTATTTCTATGCTTATTTGGACACAATGGAAAATACTGATGGCATGCCATCGAAATCGCTGATGTGTGAAGATATAATATCAATTCTATTATCAGAAAATAATGAAGATAACAATCCAAGATTGAAGTCAAAATAGCCTTATCGTTATTGATAAAATAAAGGGCTTGCCGCTCACCGAGTAGGGAGTTCCAGGTAGATTAAGATTTGGTTGACAAAGGGTAAAACGGGGTAGGGATTTTAATTTGAGTAAATTGGGGTTTTGTGTATCTCATACTTAAATATGTTGAATTATCGGAAAAGTAGCTCTCTTTTACTCCTACAAAAGAGATTAAAGTTTAGAATATTTACACGTTAAATACAATTTTATCGTCATACTTATTTATTGGAGTCCTTAGATTGATTATGAAGGTAATTAAAACAGATTTCTACATTACGTGAATATCAAGGCAATCCAGTTCCTTGGCATTCAGTGCCAGTCAGGTCAAAACTTTTTGAATTTGTTAATAAGTGAATAAACTTATTAAGTTAGTACTGTTAAAGTTCAAGTGAACAAAGCGTCCTCCCCTTAATAGAAACCAAGAAACGTTATTTGAGCCATTATTAAAAGGGGATTTAGTTAAAAAAAATAATTACGTACCTATTGCTGTATTTAAGTTAGATTGTAACAAAAGTACTTAAAGTCCCAAACATTTTGATGCTCCATAATATATGTATAGACAGGTACACTGTAGCTAAATAGATAGTACTACTACTAGACCTTTTTTACAAAAATAGACATGATTTTTGTTTTCTATTTAAAAAACGTTGCCCCACACTAGGATTTCTCCTGTGTCGTGGGTGCGCTTAAAAACGCAAATTCCACACACAATACACCCAGACCCGGAACAGCTACCTGCAGATCGTACAAATATTTGTTCCGTGCGGGAATCGAACCCACGACCCGGTGCGCAGCAGCCGACTGTATCACCCACTGCACCAACCGTGCCGTCAAATTCGTCGTGATTAGAGTGATATTAAAATTACTAGGGTCTATTTAATTATCACATGGAAAATAGCGCGTGAACTATGGAAATGTTCACACTAGGAAAGTGTCACAAACAGACCCATAAGCACTTTGTACTCAAATAGTGTTCCGATACCTACCATTTAAAATGCCATTGACCTTGTTTTCTTAATGAGTACCATTTTATATCCAGCTGTCACTATTATACAATGTTTTACTCATAAACAGGTAATAGAGAGCTTATTATAATAAGAAAGAATATATGCATTAAAACATAAAATAATCCGCATAATCTTTTAAGATAATTATCCGCAGTAAATTAAGTTGCATCTTAAGATCATTAAGCTGTTGACCGGGCGGAGCGTTTCGAGACAAAAATATAATATAAAGAGACCACACACCACGAGTTCAGAATCAGTCTCTCAGATTTATTATTTAATTTATTTAACATACCGGCTTAAACAAGTTTTCGAACGATGAACGAACTTTATATGTTATATCATTTATTTTTGAACGAATGTGAATTTAAAAATTAGGTTAGGCTTGTGCTCTATAAAATTAGTTGACAGTTTTTTAACAAACCACATATTGATTCAAAGTGAAGTTTGACGTGAAATTGGCAGTATTAATAGTTTTATAATTTCACTTCCGCCACATGTAGGTAATCTAAACCAGAGACAATTTTTAATTATTTACAAGGAAAATTCTTCACAAACAACATACCTAAACGCGTTTCTCCTTCGCCATCTGTGTTTGCCGCTCGACGAGATATGTTTGGCGCGAAGCCAAACACCGCGCATTCGTTTACACCCTGTGTTTACATCAAAATTATATTTTAGAACAAAAACAAAACGTAATTTCGTCATTTTTCGTACGCACAGCACTACTTCAGCGTATAAAATCTGGAACTATACTGACTGGTATTAGTCGGCTTTCTCTTTACTCGCAAAAAACTAATTTGAATTTTTATAGAAAATTGGGTCAACTTGCCTTTCTTGGAAGCGTATGCGCAGCCCTACACTTGTATTGTGTCTATGTAGATGCAATTGTTTCTAAATAAAAACATTTTTTGCCAGAATATTAATTAGATGCTGACAGATACAGACACAGACATGTTCCGTTTATTTTTATACATAGAAATTATGTTGTGATTTAGTATTACAGATCAGAACCAAACATCAAGCATGGGTTATGTAGGTACCTATTTGTAAAATCCGGATTAAGAATATAGCACCACTCCATCTCCTCCCGTGGAGGTCGTAAAAGGCGACTAAGGGACTAAACCAGATGGGCAGCAGCATCCTTTCTGTGGAATAGTAGGCATTCTGCGCTCACCATACCGCCTGCCAAACGTGGTAAGTACGTACTAGCAAATTCCCCCCAATATGATGACAGTTGTGGAGATCTATGGGGGAGGCCTTTGTTCAGTAGCAGATGCTGTATGGCCGATATGATGAATTTCATGTGTGTATATATGTTATTTTAGGTAATTAATGGCGATAGTTATAAAAAAATAAATAACAGTAGCTAGCTTCTTAAAAAACAACGGAGTGTAGAGTCGTAATCTCAGGTAACTGATTGTATTTTACATTTTCTCTTTCTTTATTATGATTATTCAGGTCATAAGTATACTATTTTTATTACGTTCTTAAAATCATTCATTCATTCAAACATTCATTTTTCCTTAATTACGTATAAACTGCTCTTATAAGCTTACAAAATATATCATCATTTCGGCCGAATGAAGTCCACTGCTGGACATAGGCCTCCCCCAAAGATCACCACAACCACCGATATGGATGTGTTGTGAGCACATTGGGGGGTTTTGCCATAATCGACACGCTTGGCAGGCGAGTTGGCGATCGCAGTTGAGTTGTTAATGTACTCGAAGGACGCTGCTGCCCATCCTCCAGCTAATCCCTTAGTCGACTTTTACGACACCCATGGGAGGAAATGGGGTGGTGGCATTCTGTGCCGGCACCACACGGCATATATAAATATATCATAATCAACTCTAATTTTATATTAAGTTTAGCGCCATCTATTAAAAATGTATGGAACTTGTAGAGAAGCTTTTAAGCACAGAGGTCACACCAACTAATTTGGTCTGTAACACAAGGACAATTGAGTACTTCAATAATATTAGAAGAGCATAGGTATTACCGTGCCTTCACAAATCAGTACTACCGTAATAAGCAATGTAAAATATAGGTCGTAGATAGCAATATACTTCAGCTTAGAATTTAGTTAGATATATATATATGGACTTGATACGTCATTTAGTTTATTAATATAAATATATTACATCTGGCCCACACACGTGTTTCAATTAAGTATTTAGCCTTTGCAGATTTAATTTCCTAGGTAGATAGATACCAACTTTTACCTAAAGTTGCTCCTACTAGTACGTTTTTTAACTAAATGAAGGATGAAACCGGAATTTTCTAAAAATCGAAAAATAAGAAACGTAGTAAATTTTTTTGTAGAATTATGGCTGAACGATGAAGTTAGTCACGTACGTTACGTAGTGAGGTACGTTACGTTAGGATTGGGATAAATAAATAATAAATCTTGACCCCTAGATCTCTTTACAATCATCCTTTAGGTTTATCACAATTACAATAGTCGTCACTCACTGATGTATGGTTGTGATTTTAGAGGTACTAATATATTTAATGTAACTAGTGAATTAAAAAGTTAGTTCACCTCTACGTGGCTCTGTATTTGTTGATCAATTGAAGACAATTTGAGAACAGCGCCATCTATCCAAAACTGGAAGAATCGCCTTCTTACAAGAGTAGATGTTGTCAACATTTTATTAAATTTATTTTAAGGGATACTTTTGCACGTATGAACATATATTCCTTCAACTTCTCACAAATGAATTAGTTGTTGGTTACTATAAGCTCGGCAGGCCGGTTGGCAATTGCAGTTGAGTTGTATATGTAGGTAGGTACTCGAAGAACTCTGCTGCACATCCTGCGGCTAATCCCACAGTCGTATTATACTACATCCACGGGGTAACATGTGGTGGTGCTTTTCTAAGCCTGTACCACCTGAAGGAGTCTTATAAGTAATATCTGTCAAAATCTTTTGATATGAAGCTGTCGACAAAGATATAAATAAAAGTAAAGTGTTGATTTGTTGATATTTACGCAAATCTATGTAAACCTGTAATAAACTACCTATAGATATACTATAGGTAGTTTATTACAGGTTTATTATTGTTGATATTTACGCAAATCTATGTAAACCTGTAGATTTGCGTAAATATCAACAAATCAACAAATCAACACTTTACTTTTATTTATATATTAACCGCAAAAAATTTACTTGGATTCCATTTGTAAACATTAACCATCTTATAAGAAACGATAGTCTTAAGAAAGGTTGAAGACAACTGATCGTCGGGCCCTCCCAATCGGCAATACAATCAAAACTCACACACTGATATTTCTTCTATGTGTGCTTAAGAATTTCAGCTGCAGGGCCATTGCCATGCCGTGCTATCGACGCCATTTTACTTCATTTGCTGTCTCTTTTACTCACACGAGATACAACTAAAGAGTAATGAGAAAAAAAACGACATGCTATCTCTTTCACACTACGACGGGAGAGCTGGGTGCTCGCAGCGTGAGTTCTTTCCATTCGAGAAGGGGAATGAAAAATTAAAAAGAAAAAGTATGGCGATACCGTTCGATGCGTGGTAGGACGGTCCCTGACCGGGCGGACATTTTTGAGATACTTTACTCCGCCGATGGTGGATACAAAAATGCAGTTTATGAGATTGTTTTTTTTTTACGTGAATGTAGAAATCATTTGGTAATTTTATTCATTTAAATATAACTGGTTCTTTATAATTTGCTCATTATTTTGGGTTCCTTCGTCCTTTTAAACACAACCTTATTTAGTGCAGGTAGATAATTAAATATGCATAAATTATTCGTTTTATAGTTGTAAAGTTTATTTTGGTTTGTTACAATTTAATCAATTGCATATAATATTGCTTGCCAAGACGGTTACGAAGTTTATTAATCTCAAAGTGTTGTCATGAATCAAGTTACGTTCCAACTATATTGAATTCAAAGTAGGTAACTCCACGATGAAAAGTGTAACGATAAATTAACAGCTATATCTTACCGTTTAGGCACGTATTGCAGGTCACAAACACGAAGATTGCTCTTGCTTCATACCATTTTGATGAGATCTGTAAAAAAGTAAAGCTGATTTAATAAAATTGTTTCAAGTATTCTGTGTAAACTATTGTTGGGTAGCAGGTAAGTACCTACCTGTATTTTATGTTTTAAAATCATCATACTGCGATTACCATTAACAGCCATGGCAAATAAATTAGGTATATCATTATTGTAGTATATTTCTTCTTTACACATTAATTAACCTACCTACGCGTTTCTCATTACACCTTTTACGATAATTTGTATGAAGCAACATTTCAATCTCCATTATTTTATTAGCGTGTCCATGAAGTTACTTGCTGACCCAACTAATTAGCACCGTGCAACTTAAATTCTGACGTTGACGGTAGTTAGTTTACTTGAAATAAGCACTGACAATTAATTTTGACCAATGCAAGTCGAGCAGGGTGATTATAGTAACGTTACCGATCACGGTGCCCGTTATTGGGAGAACATGTTTAGTAATGAACACTTACGGGCAGATAAATAAATATTGTATGCACAATATGATACACGACGTGGACTTTACCGTGTGGCATTTTCTACCAGTTATCCTTTTTGGTTGCCGTGTGGTGCCGGCTCAGAATGCCACCACCCCATTTCATCCAGCGGGTGTCGTAAAAGTTGATTAAGGGATTAACCGGAGGATGGACAGCAGCATCCTACGAGCACACAACAACTCAACTGCGATCGCCAACCCGTCTGACAAGCGTGGCGATTATGACAAGACCCCCCACTGAGCACACTACACACCCATATCGGTTGTTGTGGTGATCTTTGGGGGAGGCCTGTCCAGCAGTGGACTTTATTCGGCCGAAATAATGAACCTTTTTGGGATAAAAGAAAACACGAAGATGCGATGAAGTAAAGAAAGAAAGAAAGAAAGAAAAATATTTATTTTGGCCCCGCACAACAAATAAGATACTTGACAATAACAATAAAAAATAGGCATACAACAGATATATAGAATAGATGAAATACATTAACTAAGAAAGAAAAATTGCTGTACGAATCCAAAAATGGAACCTATCTCAGCACATGCTACAACACGAAGTGTTGCAGCGCTGATTTTCAGATAGGACCTTAGTGACCTACGGACACTCACGACGATAAAAATACGTTTGTATTATTAACTTAAATATTTTTAAATTAACAAAGTTTTGGTAATTTCATTGACATCATACATTCATTACATTCAATTCTTAATTAAAAAATAGCAAAAGCTGCATTTAATATTATAAGTATAAACAAAATAGAGTAAAAAATAGTGCACAATCAACGTAACAAATATTTATGTTTTGTGCCATAAATTCGTTAAAGTACGAGAAACGAATATTTTTATTATAATAATAACCCCTCTGGGCCGTCGTTATCTCACCATGGGATAAAGTAATCCTAGAGGGCAGATTAAAGCAGCTGCTAGATTTCTTCCTACATTTTGATGTAAAAAAAGTATACCTATATATTAAGAAGCTTACAGAACGCAGGGCAGTTTGCGGTGAGCTGAATGTGAGTGACGACACTGGGTACCCGAATGCTCCAGAGAGTCGGTCAGGGCCTCGTCTCCGGCTTGCATTTATTGGTCAGTTGGAGTAAAACCCCATTAGTGCTCGCAGGGTTATCAACTCGGGCTTGCCTTAGTTTTTCAACTCTGGCTTGCCTTAGTTGACCTATCAGAGGCGCCAGAGCTTATATGCTCGGGGGTGGAAGTGTCTTATGGCGTAATAACGGGGAAAACCGCTCCGAGACGCGCGATGGAGAAACCGGTGCCGTACCTCTCGACATTCCTAGCCGCTCACACCGGTGTTGCTCCTTGTCACCTGTAGCGGTGGCCCATGAGTGAGTGGCAAGTCAATGTCTGCCACAGAATTTCACTTTAAAGGTTGAAAGGCAGACGCCGTTTTTTCCGTTTTTCTTAGTATTAAATTCAATTAGCACCCATTGCAATAGAGCTGATACTTGTAGTTTCCATTTCATACAATAGTTTTATTTCTCCAGGGACAATCCGAGGCTGCATTTTATACTTCAGCCAGGAGAGTCCCCGGTTAGTGTCCCATTACATTATAGATTAAAATTGTCTAAAGGATCTCTGCGTGTTGGACCCATGTTCCCGCGTAAGCCTATCAAAAAACCGGGTTCCCTCTAACAGGGGATATGAGCCCGCGAATAGAGAAACATGTAGATATTAAGAAATACAAATCTACAGTCTAATGAAATATACGTTAAATATATAGGTACGTTAAAATATGTTACATAATGTGTTTACCGACACACTAATAAAGACCATAGTTATAGTTGTGTGTGGAATTTATGTCTGTAAACGCACCCACGTCACAGGAGAAACCCTAGTGTGGGCAAAAGACTTTTTGAAGAAAATAATGATAGCTAGGTATCCACCTATTGTGGCCGTTGGGGCACAAAGGAATGGAGACCGCGCACCGGAAAACGTAGCGTGGGACGACCTCCAACGAGGTGGACAGACGACCTGGTGAAGGTCGCTGGGAGTCGTTGGATGAGAGCGGCATGCGACCGCTCGGTGGAAATCTAAAGGGGAGGCCTTTGTTCAGCAGTGGACATCCTGTGGCTGATATGATGATGATGATGATCCACCTATTTCTATGTTTGATGGTAATCATAATATAATTAACATCAGTAATAATATAATTGACGTCCGTAATAATATATTTCATCATCATCATATCAGCCAAAGAGGCGACTGTAAAGAATTCCTGGGGTGGCCCCCCCAGGCATCTCTCGAGGGGATTGTAAAAGATGAGAATGAAGAAAGAAACACAGCAGTACGTGACCACATGCACACCGCTGTCTTCCCGGGGGTCGCTCGGTATGAGCACGCAGATTTCCCAATAAGCGCGCTCGCGACCCATATAAAGACGACAGGGGGCTCAGGCGTGTTGGAGATGGGCACCACTGCGGTTGTTACCCCGGCTCCGTGTCCTCCTCCTCCGAGCGGGATCGGCCCTCTCGATCCCGCTCTGTGACCTCCTTTTTACGCTCTCACAGAAGGAGACCACAGCACTCCAATTTTCATGCTCTGCCAACATAGCCGACACTACTGGTGGCAAAGAAAGATCTTGCCCGATCCGATCGACCAGGATCCGCCACTCGGCAGTCCACGCAGTCATATCATGTTTTGTTTTCATTGAGTCTATTCATAGTTGTCGTGGTTAAATATCTTTATTCATATTATACGGGAAACGGCTCTTTCATGTCACACAAGAGCTCTTTCTTTAACATGAATTGAAAAAGACGAGTTTTTTACAATTTTAGATTCGTTTTTCTGATGTTTCTTCGATTGGTTTAGCTTTACTATTAAATGAACTGCTGCAAAATAGCATTTTTAGTATCCAAAATAATAACCTTATTGTAAATTTTTGGGTGATTTTAAAAACTGACCCCTTCATACACACCTTCCCCTATGCAAAGATGTATAGAAGAAATTACTGTTAAAGATCGTGACTAGTCAAGGACTAGTCTTTTAAACATTGCCCGGTATTTAGCACTCATAATTGTTACGGTATGGGGGCAAGTTAAACATTTCATGCACATTGCGTACTTTCTCTCCTTCTTCTAACTCAGTATGAACTAATTTCCTTTTTAATCACTCCAATTTGTATTTTCAAGCGCTATAAATAGCGCCTTGGAACGCACAACATTGCTTAGTTGCACGCAGTTGCTTTAAGTAAGCGCTTTAGAGCAACCACTCATAAATTAACTCAGTACGTACGAACAGTGCAGTAACATCGATTATTTACAGCCACATACCTCTGAGATAATCTTTACTAAGTGCACGTTTTACTGGCCAGCCCGAAGCGGTTCGCCACTTCACTTTATGGTAAGTTAAGCAAATATTAATGGCGGTGAATTTATGAGACTCTAAACTAAAGGTGCCGTGATCTCGCTGTCTCTTTTGCTGGCGACTGTACTTTGTTGGGTGGCTAATCATAGCATGTGTGGTTATAGCTTTTAATAGGTACGCGATATTAATGAAACACAATTTCTAAAGGTTGGTGATTCAGAATATGACGTCAAATCGAATGTACTTTTAAAGTGTAATTTTTAAGGCCAAATCTACACATTTATGTGGGATTAGGTGTGTGGCCGTGTGGTGCCGGCTCAGAATGCCACCACCCCATTTCATCCCGTGGGTGTCGTAAAAGTCGACTAAGGCATTAACCGGAGGAAGGGCAGCAGCTTCCTTCGAGTACCTACATTAACAACTCAACTGCTATCGCCAACCCGTCTGCCTAGCGTGGCGATTATGGCAAGACCCCCCAACATCGGTCGTTGTGGTGATCTTTGGGGGAGGCCTGTGTCCAGCAGTGGATTTCATTCGGCCGAAATGATGATGATGAGGTGTGGATCCAAATATTATAGGAAATAGTTAACGTCTTAGGTTTTCACGATTATTACACATTACACTTAATAAAAATCTTTTAAATGGATTACATCATGTATATTACATCGCTTAGCTAATGTGCCAAGCGTAGGTACTGTCACGGCCGAATACTGAAACGCCAGTTAATAATAAATCATACTTTAACTATTCAAGAAACCTGTTTTCGGTATGAAACCGTGCGGCTCAAATAGATAAAGTGGGACTTAACTGGCGTTTCAGTATTCGGCCGTTAGTCTCTTAGAGTCGTAGTCGCCTTTCGGGTGAATGACGTACCTACGTTTCTACAATTAATTAAACTCTACGGACACACCTATCACAACTGACCTATAACACCTTATACATTTTTACGTTATGTCATCCTGCGACCACGAATGCTAAAAACTGACATCACGGTCGGTGCAGTGGCTGAAACAGTCGACTGCTGCGCTCCGAGTCGCGGGTTCGATTCCCGCACGGAACAAATATTTGTATGATCAGCAGGTAGTGGTTCCGGTTCTCGGTGTATTGTGTGTGGAATTTATGTCTGTAAACGCACCCACGGCACCGGAGAAATCTTAGTGAGTGGAAACGTTTTTTTAAAATAAAGAATAAAGAAAAGCGTTCGATACATCAGAAAAAACATAAATCCATTATATACTTACGCGATGTAATCCGTTTAAAAGTGTTTTATTATACCTAATCACAGGAAATGTAAGATGAATATGTGAACGTATCCAGATGATTGAATGAAAGGGAAGGGATTAGAAAGAGGGAGAAGGAAGACGACGCTATTACGATGACCGTTTGATAGTTGCTCTAAAAATATATTGTGAAAACTATTGTAATCTGTCTTGTAAATACATATTAAAATTAATATTTTTGTATTTCTTCTACATCCCGAACCCTACATTTGTGTTTTATTTTCTTCAGTTATTAGCACGGATCGGAATCGGAATAAGCAGAATATATTTAATTCGTTATTAATTAAACACAAAAACGCAGCCTTAAGAGGAAGGTATCATCCACTCTATGTTTGTTGTCCTTGAATTTTAGGTAAATGTACTCCATCTATTCTGATCTCTACTTCCGAGTTATTTTGATTTTATTATTTATCAGCTTTAAAATCTACCAAACATTAACATATTAACCAGGTTTTGCATAAGGATTAGTGTTCATAGTTTAATTATTCTTCACCTTCGTGTTGTGGGTACAGTTTACAGAAAAATAAATCTCACATGCACAAACACCCAGATCCGAAGGTACTTATAGATCATACAAGTATTTTTTCCTTGCGGGAATGGAACCCGTGATACGCAGTGAAGAAGCCTATCGCTTAGCTACAGTGCGAACCATACAGCCAATATTTATATCACTGTCCAGTTTCTAGATAGAGTCGTAGTCGCCTTTCGGATGAATGCCGTACCTTTGTTTCTACAAAGAAAGACGCGTTGATTTAAAACTACATCTCGAGGAAACCTGCCCTTTTAACGGAATTGTAAGTTTTGATTTAATCATTTTAATAATGATACCACTCAAGACTTTCTATCAATTTTCTACTGTACTGTACTGTATATCCGTGTAAGTATAAGAAGTTATACTATCTATCGCGAACCTATTTAGCATAGAGCATTTGCAGAGAAAAGCTACCAGTAACAAATAAGAATTATAGCCCCAATAAAAAAAATATTTACTACGGACGGCTGCAAAGGCCGGTGGAGGCGAAACTCAGTTGAGTCGCGTCCACCGCGACGACTATCGCGTGATTGATACGCAATAAAGTGAATTTATTACGAGACCGCTATAAACGCACGCCCGAATGGCTAATCATCTATTAATCGCAATTTAACGCATCAACACTGTCAAATAATACTTGAAAGAACAAGCGATAAAAGTTTATTGCGCACTCGTGACGAAACGTTGTGCGCTATGTTGTGCCGTCGCGCGTCGCCCGCCGGACGACGGGCGTGCGCCAACCTGCTAGCGACGAATAGGCGCCGCCTTAATTTGCTCCAATCGCGGCCGTGTAAGGCGACACTATAAAAAATGCATAAAACCACACGGAAGGACTCACAATGCTCCATAACCTACCGCAAAAGTTTGACATTACAACAGCGCGATTGTTTCTTTGTTTATCGTATAAAATTTATAGGTGCCGCTTACCGTTTATGAGAGCACGGCTATGGCCGTTGAACTTTGAATCGCTTGATTACGGTTTTTTAATGGTTGAGTGCGAATATTCGTTAATATTTCATTGTTGGCTGACGCATTGTATTCGAGAGCTTCGGGCGTGCTTGCCTGCCTAATGTAATCTACACCTGCTTGCGAGCCATATGACCTACGCAGCTGTGTGTGTTGATCTTACGAAGGCTACATTTAAAGCGTATGTGAAATTCTTTTAATTATGCAGTTGAGTTTATGTATGGGAACAATTTCTAATACAATTTACTCCATGATGTTGATGCTCTACTAGATAGATAAGACGCATACCACAAAGAAAATCTTAAGTATAATGTCAATTTTCTTACGTGACCGAATTTATTTTCCTGTCGCCGCTCACAGCCATAAAACTAATGGCTGGAATAACGCACCGACAGTACGTGTATACTGTGAAGTCAGCAGAAAATAACTTGGAAGGTTTTTATTACTTAACAACGAAAATTAGACTTACGTAGGCGCCAAGAGAATACCTTCTTATGATGTTATTTGTATTTATATATGAAATGATATTAAAGTTGGTACTATCAAGCAGTGCGACTCATTAATTACAGACTTATCTACGAGAGAGCCCCAGCGTCCATGAACTTGTTAATAAATTTCAGGAAAACTGGCTAGTATATACATTTTTAACCACAAGATTTTTTTTTAAGCTTTGCCCCACACTGGAATTTCTCCTGTGTCGTGGGACTTTTACACACAATACACGCAGACCCGGAACAACTACAACGGAACAATACAAGTATTTGTTCCGTACGGGAATCGAACCCACGACCGGGAGCGCAGCAGTCGATGTTTCGTATATGACTGTATGTAAGAAAGAAAGAAAGAGAGAATATATCGACGCACGTTCGATGTGTCTCCACGTTGTACCGAATGGCTATCCAGCTTAGTAACTGCAAAATTATTATACCTCGCGCTGGTATTCTGCTCATAGAAACAACATGTCACTTGTTATTAGCATATAGGAAAAAAAACCATATGATAAATGTGACTAATACTAGGAGTATGGCGACAAAACGATATATAAAAAATACATTTACGCGCATAACGACGGAACGGTAACGGACGGAAAAGTATCGTATCACCAGTGTAAAGCAATAATGCCGAATCAAATTACAAAAAAAAAAAAAAAAATGTCACTGAAAAATAGAAGACTTATTCGAAAAGACACCCCAGATTTCTGGTCAGGGTAGCGCTTGGAAGAAAATTTGACACAACCTAATATAGTTAGTATAACTTAGATATAGTTAGTATAACCTAGATATAGTTAGTATAACCTAGATATAGTTAGTATAACCTAGATATAGTTAGTATAACCTAGATATAGTTAGTAGGCGCCGCTGACGCGCGCGCTCCGCACTCTAAACCTCATAGACAGCGATGTAGACATATGCATTTGTGCTGTGAGTGAATTCACAAGGCTAGCATTCTGTAAAATCTGCTACAGTATTTAGTTATAAAATTTTATGTTATAGTTTATAATTACAATAAGTATAAGTACTGATAATATTGTTACTAATGTTACAATATCGCATTGAGTTTAGCCTGTAAAGATATTTGTATGAATGAAATAAATAAATAAATAAAACTTTAAACCATTGTACATGAATTCCATTCCACCCATAAGTTGGACTTGTCAGATCCTAAGTTTTAAAAAAAACGTCTGCTGAACGCAA
Source organism: Diloba caeruleocephala (assembly GCA_947459985.1). Taxonomy (NCBI): domain Eukaryota; kingdom Metazoa; phylum Arthropoda; class Insecta; order Lepidoptera; family Noctuidae; genus Diloba; species Diloba caeruleocephala. The sequence goes on along the minus strand of OX381617.1, from coordinate 16,514,507 downwards.
TTATTAATAGCCACCTAGCAGGTTGCCTACATGATTGCAATATGTTATTGGCACACAGAAGGATGTTACTACAATCTCCTGACATATATCTTAGTAGCCTTTTACGACCCCTACGGGAAGACAGGGGTGGCCAATGCCTGCCGAGAATCACACGACCGTTGCATTTAACATCGGCCAGAAATGAACGGAAAAGGAAAATCATGTACCATGAAGACATTTACGCTGATCATACCTTATTTTAAGGCAATAAGAATCGAACGGCATAAGTAAAAGTAACAATTAGTGAAGGCAAGCGAAATATGTATAGAAACTTGGTTGGGCACTTACCCTAAATGTTGCTCATACTATGCACGAGCTTTAATAATATAAGATGAAAGACTTTCATTTGACCACAGATAATTACATGTGACACAATTATATTATTTAAAATAATAATAGATCTAAATAAAAATGTAACTTGCCTTTTAATTTAATTGTGTATATTTATATCTACATATTTTCATGGTGTGTCCCATGTCCGTATCAAATAGGTATCCAACTCAGCATAATGCCGGGTAGTGCCGGGCGCTGATTTTCATCTGGAGCCCATAGTAAAACACGGATGCCAACCAGTAAGAACGAATAAGAAGAAGCTAAATAAATTGATTTTCTAATTTTACATAAATAAAATAGACTTTTAAAGATGCAGGACAGAAATAATTTGGAATAAAAAAATATACCAACTCTAATATACAGCTGCATATATTATCCAAAAGTTATGTGTATCATTAGAATACTTAAAGTAGTTTACAGAATTATAAATACCTATCCAATCGTAACCACACTCTATAGTGTTATTTTATGTTTTTTCTATGTTCATTGCGTGTTTAAAGACCATCATGCCTTTATATAGCTTCTTTTTTTCAGCTTAATTGACATTAGTTACTGATGAACATTTATTGTAGATAAATTAAAATTTTAACAGTTGTTAAAACATATGCATATGCATTACGAACAAATAATGAATACGATTATAAATGGCAGCTCATAATAAAACACTTTTAAACGGATTATATCGCTTGTCACCTTAGTCATCCTGCGACCACGAACCCTGCAAAGTGTTCGAAAAGTCAGGAAAATCAAAAATCTATAATATACGCGATATAATCCGTTTAAAAGTGTTTTATTATGAGTAATAATAGCGAAAACCTAAGACATTAGTAAATGGCAGCTCCTTTGTTGTTAGCTTTATTTGTCTCTCGCTCGCGCACATGCTCCGCGCGCTAAAGGCGAATGGCAGTGCCGTTTTGTATTATTTAGGCGGCTAACCCACTTGGCTACGGATTAGCCACGTCGCCAATTTGGAAGCGTAGCCACTACCGACGCTCCGCTATGCGGAGTTTGGAGACTCTGGCGCGCTAGCGACGTAGCCAGTAAAATATACACGTGTAAACCCTGCCTCCTTAACTTCATCACCAGCCTGACTTTCGATACAGAAATATTTATTCTGAAGGTTGAAAACAGGCCGGGCATATGGAATAGTGCATTAAAATTATATTCTGACCGTAATTGAAAAATGAAATGTTTGGATGAATGAATACATAATAAATAAGAGCGACTTCTTCCACATCCATTATTAACGACGCAAATGAATTATTAACTAGCTACTCGAGATAGGTATGTGGCTTGGCTACTCTTTGGCTTTTCTGTTTGGCGACCTTTGGATGCCAAGTCTACACTGCTGGTGACGTGGGCATGGCATCACTGTAAGGCATGGCTCTTATTTTAAGTAAGTACCCAATTGATCGTGTTGTATGGATTATCCTAAAAATACGAATCTTCATCAAGAACCGACAGTCATACCATAATATACCTACCAAAGCTACTTATTCTGCTGAACAAAAGCCTTCCCCATATATTTTCACAATGGCCAGTTACACGCCGTTTGTCATGGAGAGGAAAATTTGCCGGTACTCACCACGCTTGGCGGGTTGGTGAGCGTAAAATGGCTGATGTTCCACAGAAGAGACGCTGCTGCCCATTTCTCAGTTTAACCGTCCCTTAGTCGCCTTTAAAGACATCCACGGGAGGAGATGGAGTGGTTCTATAATTATTAGTCTGGACACCACACGGAATAGCACCAACTATAAATCTTATACAAAAGTTTTGAAGTGGCTCAATCATATCCAATTTGTCCTTGGTTAGATCCAGATAGCAGGCAATAGCATAATCGAGGATAGGTAACATAATAGACGGTGCAAGTGCAATATAGTGGCAAACAGAAGAATGTTTCGAAACCGTTTCAAAGACACTACTGAGACAAATATCTTTGAAGTTACTTCACCTAAATGGAGTAGTCCAGGAAAGATTTCTACCGATCAATATTCCCAAGTTAGTTACTTCGCTGCTGAAAGGAATTTTAATATCATCAAAAGAAACTAGGGAAAGTTGAGACCTATAATCCTGGATCAGCCCACTACAATTACTCGTGTCTGCAGGATTGAGCTTAAGCCTAAAATTACTCTAGGCACTGTACTATTTGGGCAAGATCCAGATAATTGTGGTAGGTAATCACTTCAATCGGATTTGTAAGAGGTGCTTGACACTAAATTTGTAGTTATTTATTTATATAACTAAGTGTCAAGACCGACAAGTCATTCGCTTGATGGCATGCGTCACACACCCATAACAATTGTAATGTTACCCATGACTAGTCCTGTGTGGCACCACACTGCGCTTGTCACCATGAGACATTCGTTGTTAACGGCCTTTTAAGATTAAAAAGATCACACTTTAAACAAAAACAGAAAAATCCAAAATTATCTATTTCGACCGTTAGTCTCTTATGCCCAGTTTCACTGGATATAGTACCTTCAAACCGGAACACAATAATATTTAAAGTTTAAACTCAACTGCTTGGAATATCTGGCACTGCGGTAGTACCAATATCTTTTATATCCCCAGTGGAAATTCATCATAAACTTTCTCCGCCGCGGGGAAGGGCGAAGGGGCATGCCGGACTCCTACCAGCAAAAACCACAGGAGCGGTCATCTTCGGCACCAAGGGGGGGCCCCAGGTCCTCGTAAGATCACACTAGAGCCCCATAGGATATACCTATGATGTGCAGATTGTTCATAATATTTACAGTTTGTTACTGAAGATTGGCAGAATGAAGAGATGAAATATAGTTAACTTATTTTTGATAATTTAGCTGTCCTGCCATTATCGAACTAAGCAGTGAAATGTTAAATAAGCAAACCGATATCATAATAGTTGGGAATTATGTTTGGTGGAGAGTTTTCATTTGCCACAAGTCTGAGAAATTTCCAGACTTTAGCTGGGTCTCGATTTTGAACAGAGTTATGAATGAGGTTGAGAATTTCTTAACACTATCTGTGTGGTGCTCATGTGAAGAATATAGCATTACCCATCTCATATAGTCTTAACAGTCGACAAAGAGACTAAACCAGAGTGATAAGCAGCAACGTCCCTTCTGTAGAACAGAAGCCATTCTGCGCTCACCAACTCAAGTGTAGTGAGTGGGTACTGCCAAAGTTCCCCCTAAACGATGACGCAATCGATAAATTATATGCCTTTATTCAGCAGTGGACATTTTTCGGCTGATAAGACGATTTTGTTGCAGTGATTTCAGAATGAGACAAACTTTTTTCTATTTTCCTCTGTAGGCTAGATACCTATACTTATCATTTTTTTTGAATTTATATTTCCTCTGAAAGCTACCATGCCGGCAGATGTTTGACAGTCACAGTCCAAACAGGTCTGTGTAGATGAGATATTTGAATCAAATAGTTCTAATATTGACCTTGCCATGACCAGTCCAATATTTGTCACTTCCTCTCGAATGTTAACGTTTATGACACTAAAGTTTAAGCTGAAGAATTTTAGCTTCCCTTTGGCGGATGCACTTTGTAGAAAAGAAATATCAAATCATGATTAGATGATAAGGCATCAGCTATGCATTTCCCATAGTCAGCAACGTTTAGTGAGTAAGTAGTCAATTTCAGTAGTTCTTACAGTGTCCAGAAACAGCTTAGAGTGCTATTGAAGACAAGAACTACTAAGCAATAAATTTGTTTTAATGATAGTTTCAGTATTGCAGTTTTAATGTTGGAACAGTTGGAAAAAACTTAAGTATAGTGAGAGATGCCGTGTGGTGCCGGCAAAGAATACCGACACCCCATCTCATCCCATGGGTGTCGTAAAAGGTGACTATGGGATTAGTCAGAAGATGGGCAGCAGCATCTTCTAGTACTCCAGTAACTCAACTGCAATCGCCAACCCGTCTACCAACCGTGGCGATTATTGCAAAATCCCCTCAATGAGCGCACAACACAAACCATAACAGTCGTTGCAGCAATCTTAGAGAGAGATTTCGGTCCAACGGTGGACGTTTTCTGGCTAAAATGATAATGAGAGATTTTAGTACAAAGTAGATAAGTATGTCCATTTATCACTGATTGTGAATCAATGTGTAACTGACAATAAGATATCTACTCTCTATCGTAAGCTAGAGCCAATGTATTTTCTCCCAACCGTAAATACGTACAAATACCTATTAGATACTTTATATCGTTTCATTCAAAGGCGCGAGGCGAACGTATCGCGATCGCCCAAACACCGGTTGTTTAGTGATGTTGTAAATCAAATCATCAATTATCGACAAGCGTTTACACTCGTGACGCCGCCGTGTAAACAATCCGGACATTAAAACTGCTGCTACCTTCGTTTTACGACTATTCAATTTGGGGGAAAATCGATTTTATTCGCTTGCTTTTCAATCGATTCATGGGTAAAGTCGCTCGGAGATTACCGCGTCTAGTGTTTGGATTCCGATTTTTTTTACCGTAGCGAGGAAGTGGTTGGCGGATACTGCTGAACGCGGAAGAGATGCATGCGGGGGTAAACAACGCTGTTGTAAACTAAGGTTTATTTACTTAAGCCATACTATACGTCAATCATGATACGTAATTAGAGGGGAACTGGAAGGGTTGTAGCTTTAACGACATGAATTAAAAGCTGGAACTGAAATTTGATCTCTTACCTCGATTCCAACATTCCTACACCATTCTACAGTAACTGAGAACTCTATCTAGCACTGTAATTGCACAGTATATAATAACAATAGCATGAAACAAACTTTTCACTAATCAACGTCCATTTAAATTGGAGCACCAGTAGATATAAAATCACTCTTAATTCCGAGTGCGTCCATCGGAGTCATCAAGCCGACTGACACTATATACGGACTAACAATTGTATCACATATTTACGCCACTAACAAAACACTAACAAATTGATATGTTTATCTACAAAGAACTATAAATTCATTCAGACTGGGCCCACCCTTTAGCGAGGGGATCCACCCTTCATATTAAAAAATTGCAAAATGTTACATAAATAATAAAAAGACCGGCATTCCCCCATGATATTCCCGCTATCTATGAGATAGATATAATTTTGGCCAACTCATAGAACCGGGGAAATGGCCTGTGATGCTTCTTTTGAGATTTAAATTTGTATCATGCATTATTCATCGCACATAAACTAAACATCCCGCATTATTTTTTTGAAGGTACCGTACTTCGTGGCCCTAACATTCCATTTTAGTATTTTTTTACTATACGTGATATCATCATAGTGTAACTATTGTTATCATAATATAAGATAGAAAACTCATTCATTTCAATGATTTGCCTAAATTTTACCTGGTGGTAGGTATCTTGTGAGATTATTGCGATAGTCCGGCTAGGTAGATACCACCTCTAGTGTGATCTTACGAGGACCTGGAGCCCCCCTTCGGTGCCGAAGATGACCGCTCCAGTGGTTTTAGCCGGTAGGAGTCCGGCACACCCCTTCGCCCTTCCCCGGGGTGAAGGAAGTTCCATGTAGAATTTCCACTGGACATCAATAAAAAATAAAAAAAGGTAGATACCACCGCGGTGATAGTAGTAAATATTTGACGGCACGGTCGTGGGTTCGATTCCCACACGGAACAAATATTTGTGTGATCTGTGGGTAGTTGTTCCGGGTCTGGGTGTATTGTATGTGGAATTCATATCTGTAAACGCACCCACGACACAGGGGAAATCCTAGTGTGGGGCAACGTTTTTATGCCTGTATCTGTCTGATGCTGTCAAGCAGTAGTAAAATCTTTAGACATTACTGTGTTTCGGTTTGAAGGGCACTGTAGCTAGTGAAATTACTGGGCATAAGAGACATTGAGTGTGTAATGTCTAGAGGTGACGTACACAGTATGGTGCCACGCTGGACTATAAGTCCTGGGTAGCTTTACATTCATTGTAATAGGCAGGTATTACGCCTATCACCAGGCGAATGATTAGTCGCTCCATCGCCGGGAAGTTATAATAATAAAAATCTAAAACCCGAGTATGGAAAAACACAAAACATTATCATATCGGCCATACAACGTCCACTACTGAACAAAGGCCTCTCCCATAGATTTCCATAACTGTGTCATCATATTGGGGGGAATTTTCCAGAACTCACCACGCTTGGCAGGCAGGTTGGTAAGCGCAGAATAGCTACTGTCCACAGAAAGGACGCTGCTGCTCATCCCTCTGGCTTAGAGTCCCTTAGTCGCCTTTTACGACCTCCAAGGGAGGAGATGGAGTGGTGCTATATTTTTAATCCGGACACCAACAACACAAAACATGTTTGAAGAAAATTGCGGGTTTATGATTTTTTATCTTATTTTTATTTAAATTATTTTGCAATTAGATATTGTTGATGAAAAACATTCTAGCCTGACTGGATTAAAAAATTTCAAAGAAAATTGGTTAGTGTTAGTAAAATTACAGGTAATCTATGTATTTTTCGAATATACTCGTTAAGATTTCTGATTGCATACCAAACACGACATTTTATATTTCTTGGTAGTAGTTCATGTTCGCTATAAACCACCATGTTGAATTTTATGTGACGTCATATAGCCTATAACCTGCGGAGCACGACGCTTCTAACGATGTCTTTTGTCAAAATGTGACTAGTAGTTTAGGCGATCTGAGGGAACAGATGAACATACATACCCACATACATACATACATACCCATATACATACATACCGGTCAAAATCATAACCCTCCTTTTTGCTTCGCCGTAGGTACGCGGGTAAAAATTAAACAAAAGTAACACCTATATCCGTGTGGTGGCCGGATTATGAATATAGCAAGCACCACTCCATATCCTCCCGTGGATGTCGTAAAAGGCGACAAACGGACTCTAAACGTCCTCTCTGTGGAACAGTAGCCATACTGCGCTCACCAACCCGCCTGCAAAACGTGGTGAGTACTGGAAAATTTCGCCTAAATTATGACACAGTTGTAGAAATCTGTAGGGAGGTCTTTGTTCAGCAGAGGACGTACCTACTTTGGCTGATATGATGGTAATGAAAGACACCTTTTTTTATTTCTTTTTTTCGTGCCCAGTGGAAATTCTTCATGAACTTCCGTCGCCACGGGGAAGGGCGAAGGGGTATCCCAGACTCTACCGGCTAAAATCACTGGAGCGGTCATCTTCGGTACCTAAGGGAGGCTCCAGGTCCTCGTATGATCACACTAGAGCCGGCCAAGCGAGTGTAAAGCCGTCACAGCCCACAGGGATTGAAATAGACCTATGCGGCGTAATTTATTGTAACAATAAACTTCTCAAATTTAGTTACCTTTTATACACCGGTAACACTTTTATAGGATATCGGCACCTATCTAAGCGAAATTATTATAAGCCCTTGGGTATTACAAATATTTACGCGAGGTCACGGCACAATGCCATTGTGATAGCGACCAGGACACCGCACAGCACACGCCCGAGGCGTGCCCTGCATGGGACTCCGAGCGGCAGATCCTAGTCGATCGGATCGGGCAAGATCTCTCTCTGCCAGTAGTAGTGTCGGCTATGTTGGCAGAGCACGAAAATTGGAATGCAGTGGTCTCCTTCTGTGAAAGCGTCATGCTCCAGAAGGAGACCGCAGAGCAGGATCGGGAGAGGGTCGATCCCGCTCGAAGAAGGAGGAGACGGCGTCGTGGTAACAACCGCCCTGGCGCCTAATTCCCATACGCCTGAAACCCCCTGCCGTTGCTATAGGGCGGGGGACCTCTGGGTTAGCGGGTGCGTAGATTGGGGAATCAGCGTGCTCACCAAGTGACCCAAGAGAAGACGGTAGCACGCATGTGGTCACGCGCTGCCGTGGGACGCTTTGGGGGATCCCTAACAATCCCCCGGGGGGGTGACTACTTTACCCGTGCGTGGCACCAGTGGGCGGCTCTAGTGTGATCATACGAGGACCTGGAGCCTCCCTTAGGTGCCGAAGATGTCCGCCCCAGTGGTTTTAGCTGGTAGGAGTCCGGCAAACCCCTTCGCCCTTCCCCGGGGCGAAGGAAGTTCATGAAGAATTTCCACTGGGCACCAATAACAAGAAAACAAAATGTATTACATATATTTATTCCCTGAATGGCAGTAACAATTATCACATTATATTCTTTCACATAATCCATCTGAAAAACACGTTCCCTCCTTTATTACAATAACCCGCACTGGATTCACTTCGCCACCCTTTCCCATACAGCTCTGACTTAACCCTAAAATGAGCACCATCGCTATTAAAAAATCAAACTGTGACGGATGAATAGGGGTGTTCTATATTTTAATTTAGTGTTTTATTTGATGGGAAAAGTTGAATTAATCCTGCGTGGGTATAATAATTATAATTGTCGTAAATTTAATTAGCCGCTTGAGAATTGGTGTACGACATTATTTTCTTACACAGCTAGCGACAGTAGGTAATCACAATACATCTTAGTAATAAAATCTGAGTGGTAAGGATCGTTCGGAATACCTAATTTGTTTTTTGTATTGCATCGCTTGGCTTTTTCAATCTATGTTTTATTTTTTGTAAATGATGATATGAGAACTTGATAGAAGAATTTACATTAAATAATCTAGGTATACGAGTATATGCACGGAAACGGGTAAATAACAATTTTTATTCTACTTATGTTTCAAAAGCAATGATAGCCTAGCGGTTTAACACTTGCCTTCAATACAGGAACCTCTGACTTTTCGGATTCACTTGCGGATCCAATTTGATAATCACTTGCGTTATCGGTGAAGAAAAACATCATGAGGAAACCTGCATACCTGAGAGGGCTCCAAAATATTCTCAACGGTGTATGTAGTCCGCTAACCCACACTAGTCCAGCGTGTTGGACTAAGGCCTAACCTTGTACCCAACAGTGGGACAGTAATGGGCTGGTTATATTATATTTAATTTTAATAAAATGTAACTAGTAGAGCGAGACCAAAAAGCCTACATTTGCTTTGTTTTTTCATCATAAAAATTACGGTGGTCAACAATTTAATTTGACGGGGGAAATTGAAACATACTTTAGTACATACACAAATCGGAAAATAATCCAATGGTAAATGTAAAATTAAAAATTTCACTCCGCTTTTCTCTAGCAATCTAGACCTTTGCGAGGCTTTATTTATGACGCACTTCTAAAGGTGAAATCATCGAGAGTGCCTACTTTACAACGCTTTCAAGTGACAAAAAATAAATACCAAATGAGTCAGCAATTATATGCCAGCTAGTATTTTTATCCAGCATTCTTAAGTACATATATGAAAACGATCCTACACAACTGTACAGCATAGGTGCAAGTACATACCGACAATCGTAGTAATAATGTACCTACCCACGATATGAAACGAGAGAGGATACGGATATAACGCGGGCTCTATATTTAAATCTGGTTTTTGTTTCCCCGGCTAGCCGGCGGGCTGCGGGCTGCGGGGCTGGGGGCACTAATTCGGTTCGTTTACGAGCTTCGCCAGATCACCCGCTCCAGATGCCGCTCCCACGCCGCTAGTGTCCCTTCACACGAACGTGGGCGATTAGGTGCGACGAACTGTTGCAAGAACACTCACATATACCTACTTAAAGTATGCTTAGGTTTCTTTAGAGATTATGTAATATAACATATTGAAAATCAAGGAAAATTTCAGATAGGTATAATGTTACTATTTTGCTTAATTAATAACGGTTTGCCGTGTGGTGCTGGCTCAGAATGCTACCACCCCATCTCCTCCCATGGGTGTCGTAAAAGTCGACTAAGGGATTAGCCGGAGGATGGGCAGCAGTGTCCTTTGAGTACATTAACAACTCAACTGCGATCGCCAACCCGTCTGCCAAGCGTGGCGATTATGGCAAAACCCCCCAATGAGCCCACAACACATCTATATCGGTGGTTGTGGTGATCTTTGGGGGAGGCCTGTGTCCAGCAGTGGATTTCATTCGGCCGAAATGATGAAAAAAAATGATGGAATAACGGTTTACCTGCCTAAGCACATTTTTATTAAAATTAAACATTCTCAAAAAAAAATATCCACTTCATCATTATTTACATCATAACCCTGATATAACCTTCCCAGGTATAACTATCATAATAGGGCGAAAAAAGCAACCTAACCATTATAGTACAAATTGCGTCATCCACAAAACTCCTTAATTCTTTGTTGTGTGAAAGGTCCTTACTCTGCATCACGTCCTCCTACACCTCACGATGTTTGGAATATTATGGTAGAGACCGAACAATTTATCGATATTATACTGCCCACTATCCAAATGTTTGGGGACATTTTGATTGGATTTCAAAACACAGCCTGCCCACCTTGAATATGCTTAAGTGGTCGAACATATATACAGGTAGACAGGTATAAGAAGGGATTTTGAGGGAAGGCATTATACTTTCTTTTTACTATTTTGAATTTGAAATTAATTACAAGGTTTTGGTATGCATCAGAATCTTGGGAGATTAGGCTAGATATATAGAATGGCTAAACCAATTCTCTAACAAACAGGGAATTTAGTATGTAGGTACATAGTTTAGTTTGTAAGTAGAAGATATTTATTATTCATTTAATTACGCTTAATGGACAACAGTGTACAAAGGCGGTCTTAAGGCTATAGGCATTTTCTACCTAGATGACCTTTGGGTGATGCAGAGACAGTAAGGTAGATACACCCCCAAGATATGAATGAGAGGTATAGATGCAAAGAAATTTATATACGCAGTATACAAATAGGTGTATAAACTTACATAAACATGATGTTATATGTGTAAATGTAGATATAGACCACCCCTCTACACCCATGGCTGTCGTAAAGGGTTGATATCAAGAGGCTCAGCAGCATCCCCTCGTATGCTAATAACAACATACTGCGATCACCAATCCACATGTCAAGCGTGATGATTATGGCAATATCCCCTATGACTACTCATTGTAGTGATCATGAAGCCTATGTTCAACAGTGGTCGGTTCTACGAGCTGTTGTGTGTGTAAGAGCAAAACGCGTAAGCCTTCATTCTTACTGTTCTTAGTTGTTATAGATACTTTGTTTGATGTAACATAAAACATTATTTTATATAATAACTTTTTACTAGCGACTCACTTTTACAGAGACGAGATGGCGAAAATAACCACAGACACACTATTTCTTCCTAATTTTGGTGCGAAAGATGCGACCGTAGACATTACGTAATGTTTTTAACTAAACAACTCTACCAGAATTGAATCTGTTTATATAATTAAATTATGTTTATATACATCTATAGGTATGGACACTACCGTCATAAAATTAAGAAGCAGATCAAAGTCGCAAAGAAAGTGTAAACAAAACATAACTCTTAGTCACGTGACCTGATAATAAATAACATAGCATTTATCGCAATAATAACACAGATTATTAGATTTCACTGCTACTGCTATCGCAACTAGTCAAAGTGAAAGCCAATGAAACTTTAACATTGAATTAAATAACGTTGTAAACCGGGCACGCGTCAAGCAAATCATAATGCATACTACCTATACGTTATAAATCTCAACTTTTTATGTACCATTAAAGAGTTTTATTAGTTATTAACACGTGTTAAATGGTTAAAAGACTAAAACATTTGTAGAAAAGTCCGGTCATTAACTTTTGTATGATATACTTGTGCGCTGCCTACCGCTTCAGCTTGCCCACTAATCATGATTGGTGTGATGGGACAGTAAAAGTAATCCTCAGTAATAAATGTTTAAGTTTAAATGTATTACACATCTTTCTCTGCTATTCCAGGCTTTAACCTAAGTGAGACGCAATAAATACTGTTTGAATATGTTATTTTACGGTTCTGAAATTAGGTAATTTTGTAATTTAGCTTGTTTCATTTTATTAATTTGCCTCAATATTTACCGTTAAAGAATGTATTAACAAATTTAAGGTTTTGGAATGTGGTAGCGTAGCATGAATAACTAAATAATCTCTTTTGTAAATATCTTAACGGAAAAATGATTAGCAAATTAGAACAAAACAATTGATTTAAAATCCAAGTTTCATATTATTCTACAATCAAAACATTTACAAGCGTTACTTAACACGATAATATCAAATTAACATTAATAACCAGCGTAAATCAATTATTCGTCTCAAACAGTCATCGACTTTTAAATCGTAATAAAATGTACAAACGGCAGTCAATTTATTTATTGCCTTAAAGTTGTAAAACGATATTACACGCCATAATGACGTGTGTTATTGGCATTTATTTCAACCATTTTACCATCAATGACCACTTATTCAAAGTTTATGTTTATTGTTTAATTAAAAACAAATTAGCTACACATAAACAAACGTTGAAAACACAAGATGTGAGGTTAGCTTTAGTTCAGTACATTTGAGCTTTAACTATATTACAGGCTGAAATATTTCAAGTTAATCTTGTCGAACGAAATTTTCTCACGAGTGAACTGCGCGTTAACGCATAACAGTGCCTTTATCACCGTATATACTGGCCGTTATATAAACCAAACAAGTTCACAGGGACTTGCGGCAGACATAACGCAACATTGTTGTCAGAGCACATGCGCCGGACCTTATAAATTTTCGTCTGATTTATTTATTACTTGCACAAAATGTCAACAATGCAACGTTAAAAGTGAAACTAAAAAGTATTGTACAAGAAAGGGTGTCCGAGCATTGTGCCCGCACCCTGTTATGCAAATCAGTACGCTGAAACCGAAAGTGTAACTACAGCCTAACAAAGGGCTGGGAATTGCGTAACCTTTACATACATTGTCGATACGCATTAGGCAAATTACTTGCGCCTTTATATGAGATCTTGAAAAACCAGACGAAACGAGCTCGAAATCAACAAAAAATACCCAAATTATCGACTGCATTCTCTTTTCTCGAGTCGTTAAACTACAAAGGGTGAAATTTGCATAATGTTGAAATAGCTCTTTCTGGTGAAATATTTTGGCTTTTGTGGTAAACTTTACTTTCGTTTGGCTCGCAAAAGGTTTTAATAATCTATAGTTAGAGGTTGGCATTCGTACGAATCGGTTCCGTGCGTGATTCTCGATAGTTTAGATAGCGGTCCACTTGGTGCTGCGCGTTTGTTGTGAGCATGAAAAGGTCTCATAAAAAGCGATCGTGTCGTACATATTTCGATAAGTGCGTTACCGGTGGTTGTGATTTACATTCAGGTGTGTTCGTGTTACCGGATAGTTAAGTTTTTACTGTCACGATAGAGGGCCCGTCGGGTGAACTCGACGATTTGTTTATCGGTAACGTCGAAGCGACGACAGGCGGCGACGCGATATCAGACATGTATGTACCTCCGATCTCTTTATGTGTAAGTGTTAACTTTAGTATCCAATTTATTGCTTTTTGGTTGTGTCAAGCTAGTGGTATCGAAGTGGGTAGGTATGTTAAGAAACTCGTAAGCGACCTGTCCGTGAGAAATATTTGTATTTATTTTTATTACTTGCGTAAGGGGAAAGTTGGTTTCCCAGTAAAAGATATAAACGACCATGAACATAGAGAGATAATCTTCTTTTCTCGTACTCACATATTAATAGGTATACATATACCTACGCCGTACTTTGCGCTGCCAAGCATCGTTATCATTCATTTTAAATTTTTAAGACTTTTCAGTAACATCTAACATCCCTTAAAACAAGCTATACCCAGATATGTCCGTGTGGTGTCGGATTAAGAATATAGCACCACTCCATTTCCTCCCGTGGATGGCAAAACGCGGGTAAGGGAACGATATATAGAACGAATACCAGGGAGATGGGCAGCATGCGCTCATCAACCCACTTGCCTAGAGGGGTGAGTACTGGCAAATTCCCCCTATAATGATGACACAATTGTGGAAATTGGCCTTGTTCAGCTGTGGACGTCCTTCGTATGATGATGATGATGAATCTGCCCAGCTTTGTACAGAAAAAAATATTCTTCATTGACAAACGATGACTGAAAAAGTCATTATTATATCTTATTCTAGGTATACTAGCTAGGTAGACTAATTGATTCCTACGGCGCTAATAAAAGCCTCCAAACATGCCTTGACCACAACATAAAGGTTTAATGAAGTGGGAATATATAGGTTACTACATTAATATTGACATCAGTACGAGTACATATGTATTACAACAGTCTAGACACAAGTCGAGGGGTACATAATGAAATCCTGTACACAAATGTATCTAGTTATTCTTCCTACCTAGGTATAGGTACTATAATGTAGGTACGCGGAGACATTGGATGACGTGCTCATGGCTACGAAATGATAATAACTTTATCCCTTAATAGATGTATTACTTTCACAAGTACACAACCGTCACGGCCAATCGTTGGGAAAATAATCAAATCTTTTCGCGACTTTAATAGGTTTAACAACCGTTCGGCCGTGGCATTTTCAAAAGCAACTCTTATTTCAAAAATAATGTAATTGTATGTTTTCTCTATGGCTTAATGGCTTATAACTACTGGCCATAATCATTATACGAGTAGTACCTATTGGTTTCCAGTGGGAATTCTACATGAACTGTCTTCACCCCGGGGAAGGGCGAAGGGGTATGCCGAACTCCTACCGGCTAAAACCATTGGAACGGTCGTCTTCGGCACCAAAGGGGGGCTCCAGGTCCTCGTAAGATCACACTAGAGCCGCCCATTGGTGCCACGCCTTTAGGCACATCTCGGAGGGGATGACTGTAAAGCGGTCACCCCCTCTAGCGAAGGGCAGGCGGCTGTAAAAAGGCCGAGCCGCCTGGCACTTCTCGGGGAGGATTGTAAAGGATTCCCCCAAGCCTCGCTGTGCGCTGTGCTACGCACACGGCGGCATGTGACCACGTGCACGCCACCGTCTTCCCGGTGGTCGCTCGGTGTGAGCACGCAGAATCCCCAATCTGCGTGCCCGTGACCCCCGGTGAATCAATATAGTACCTACCTATTATCTGAGTTGCTAATATTCTTTATCGTTTATATCCTTACGTTTGATAACTATCTCACCTGATATTAAGTTATGATGCGATCCATGATAAAGCACGCTTGCTTATAAGAAACTTGTTCACTCGCGACTTGAAGATTCCCCGGTAGGTAATAACGGTTGGGAAACACAGACTCTGCAAGGAGTTCACCTTCTAGCGGTACGCACGAAAAACGTGGAATCGAAATACTTCATACGTGTGGGTAGAACATCCACCATATACGGGGGTGCAATGTCGCTCGTCTGGTTGTCCAATGATGGAATGGGCTTGGGGGAATTAAACTGTGTAACTTCAGTGCACACTTGCAGTGCAAAATGTATATGATAAAAACCTAAAAATTGCAACTCTGTGCCTGCATAGAAGCTTTGGAGCCTTTTTCCGCCTTTTTCGATCACATTGAGAGCTTCAAGCTGGTTCTTGGCGGTACTTACTGTCCCAAAAATGAGTGTAGTACTCCATACACAATCGAACTTGCATTTGTTTAAAGTTGAGCAGATATTCAAGTGTAAAGTACTATTTCACCTTCTATAGGATGCCAAGCTGTTTGTTAGCCAAAGTTAAGTTTGGATGTGAGAATAACGCCAAAAAGCTCGAGGTGGTTAGTTATCGTCACGGATACAATTGGATGCAATCTTGTCGCCATTCTCTCTCTATTTAAGTAAGACATAGAAATATAATATAGTACGCCCCTTTGCTTTCCAGGAATCGTAATGTATTTACTTCATACAGAGAACTTTCAGCGATTCTGATATAAATTTCTGTAAAAACTAAGCACGTAAGTTGTACCTATTACAAATACGAACCGATTATATTTCAACCTGTATAATCCCTTAGCTCGTAATCTATTCCCAACAACTCTCTACGTGTCAAGCTTAGAATTGTCACAACTTAACCGCAACATGAGCGACTCAATCCAAAATGGCGTCGGAAAACCGCACAGTCATTCATCTGGGGAATTGTCATAAAATAGAATTACTGGATGGATCACAGTCTGGCCCATGATTACTATGAATCACCATAAATCAATCCCTCAGTGGCCCGCAGCAGCTAATTACACGAGATTCTCATAATAAATCAAACATTTCGGGTGTTCGGGTGTGCGGGCACAATTTTTTTATAGGTCGGTTTTGGACGTCGTAAACTACGGCTGAAACTTTCTGACGGATTAACGACGCGAGTCTTAAAGGAATTCTTCGGTCCCGTTTTGAAACGCGATACCAACCTATTTTCGTTTACGCAACTGCAATAATAAATTTCGACCTCGCAGTACTTCGAAATGGGGTCACAAATAAATGATCTTAGTTCTTCGAAAAAATTTAAAAAATTAAGTTGATTAGTATGCTAAAAAGCTACTTATAAATTTCAAGTTGCCTGGTATTAAATTTACGATGAGAGTACTGCCGCAACTGCAACTTACCAAAAAGCTCGCAACTTTATTATACTCACTACGTGTACTGCATATGTAATATATTTGTCACATAGGTACCACTTCGCTTACGCAACTTCAATAATAAATTTCGGCCTCGCAGTAGGGACTTTGAAATGTGGTCCAAAACCAAATATCTTAGTTTTTCGAAAAATGTCTTTAGACTTTTAGTTTTTAATTACTACTATACTGATATTTTATATAAAACATCTATCACAATGTAGATGGTTACAACCTTACGAGTGGTACATTTTTATCCTTACATACATAAAAATACAAAATTATGTACGTCTACAAGATTGACTATGATTGTGGGTTGTCATACATACGATAAACAAAGCGTAGTATAGCCACCATTAGATTCCTAGAAAGCCATAATTAAAGAACACAAAGCTGACGTCAAGCATAGACGCTCAACAAAGTCTGCACTGTGTGAATACAGATTAGAAAAATCTAACCATTTTCTTCGTTTTGGTCAACCTCAAATCCTCGCGAAAGAGAACTGATATGTATTTAGAATGTTTCGTGAGGCCATTGAAATTAAAAAAACATCCTAATTTTAATAGAGAAAGAAGATGGTTGGTGGGTACCACCCGTTTGGAATCCGGTTATTAAAATAATAAAGTCCCTAACGACATACCACACTAAAAATATCAATGAGTACACTGTGCAAGATAACTGCGTACATCGAAAAATTTTTTGACTAGTTTTGTACGGTACCTACATAAAATTACTTTTTGAAATATTCAACGACGCCTATCACTTTCGTCATCCTGCGACCACGAACCCTGCAAAGTGTTCGAAACGTCAGGAAATATAAAAATCTATAATATACGCGATGTAAATCATTTACCTATAAGTTTTTTATTATAACGTGTAACAATCCATAAAACCTTAGACATTACTGTATATAGAAGACCTAATTCTGTTTTGCCAATCTAATTCGATAATGTTCATAAAATAATTCAGGAGGTTATATCATAAAACCGACACGTTTTGAAATAATAAAACACGCGATTTAAACGAAAGAACAATACCTATACATCTGAACTCCCAACAAAACTTTGATAAACCAAAAGATTTTAATTTAACGCTTGATTACATTTCATTACGAGACACATTGTGTTATAACACGTAGGTACGCGCGCTATCAATCCAATTTCGTTGTTTAATTACTGTAACCATTCTACTAAACAAACACTTGTACAGCCAGGGTTAGGGAGTATGTACCAATGAGAGTGGTTATTTCACACCTACAAACTCATCGTGGAGTTAATCCAACGTAATTGACTCTCGCTGAGAAAGCAATAAATGGATATTGACTGGGCCAATAAATTTCCACAATTAATACCTCGGCGGGTACTCGTATAAATCTCTATGTATAGTAAAACCCACCTCTGCTGTAACAGAAACCGTTTCCGCGACCAAGTAGTGTCCTTTCACTGAACTGCAATTGTGTCTCTTTTGGTGCTATCGATTACTTTCCGAATAGTTTTATGGCGTAAGTTTCTATTTTATTACAGTAATTAACGAAGGTAATTATTTAAAATAAATAGATATAACATTTATTCGCCGAGAGGATGTCATAAACGGCTGATCGACTAATAGAGTTCGCCTCTACACTTTCAACTGACGGAAGGATCTCACTATTGGCCGATCAAAGTAGGGACATATTCACCTAGTTCCTACATAGATCTCGATATTTTTTTTATTTTTTTGTTGGGCTTCTCGCATACATTTCTGGGAAATTTGGTTGCTTAACCGGTCATTTGCTCGCGAAGCCAAAAGAGGCCTCCAGCCAGGCTTAAACTAAATATTAAAACTAAGCAACTTTCGCTAAGGGCGCCCCCTGCGGGACACAGACCTCGGCTTAGGGCGTTGCTGGGGATATCAAGCTATTGTTTTGGGGACAGCTGGATCGGTATTATTTAAATTGTATTAGGGGACATTTAAAGCTACAGGCTCGGCACGGGCCGGCGCGAGCAAGAGACGGGAGGGAGAAGTCCTAACTTGAACGGGAAGGTGACGCGGCGATAGGCCTCCGCGACGTCGGTGAGGCGGGCATCCTCGGCGGCGAGGGCGGTACAACGGTCGGGATCTCGATAATTAATGTGATACCCTTATTTATAACAATTTCTGTGGTGTCAAGGAACATGTGGATAGGTTAATAATAATATATGTGACGATATTAATAAAATATTTAAAGTCAGTTATATTATTTTTATTATTTTATATTATTTTGCCGTGTGGTGCCGGCTCAGAATACCACCACCCCATCTCTTCCCGTGGGTGTCGTAAAAGTCGACTAAGGGATTAGCCGGAGGATGGGCAGCAGCGTCCTTCGAGTACATTAACAAATCAACTGCGATCGCCAACCCGTCTGCCAAGCGTGGCGATTATGGCAAAACCCCCCAATGAGCCCACAACACACCCATATCGGTCGTTGTGGTGATCTTTGGGGGAGGCCTGTGTCCAGCAGTGGACTTCATTCGGCCGAAATGATGATATTATTATTGAACGTAATTGAAGTAAATTATATTCGTATCAAATAAAATTAAAATAAATTATATCTACTTATTAGTAAGGAATATAATTCAAGTCAATTATATTATAACTGACGTAAATTAAATATATAATTCTGTAGGTACGTCAAGAATATTATTGAAGTTAATTATATCTACTATTAGTCAGTCAGTTACATAATTTTTACCGTCAATTATATAATGATTAGGTACTGTTAGTTATATAATTATTCCCGTCAGTTATATAATTTTTACCGGCAATTATATAATTATTGACTCATTCCCTTTTTCCTTGAGACCACACATTTATCAGTGAATTATGGAACGCTTAAATAATTTTGTAAACTATCATGATCCTCGTCCAAAGGATGTTCACTGCTGAACAAAGGCTTCTTCCGTGGATCAAATATTGTATCGTCATTTTGGGTTCCAGTACTCACTACGCTTGGCAGACAGGTTGGTGGTCGCAGTATGGTTATTGTTTAACAGGAGCAAAGCTGCTACCCATACCTGTTTTAGAGTGCCTTCCCGAAATTAATAATTTATCTAATCCAACATCAAAATTTTGAGATTTTGAGATGGAGTGGTGATATATTCTTATTGCGGAAACCACACGGAAAATGTGGCATGGCAATTATAGAAAAAAATCTTCTTGAAACTCCCTCACTTTTTTTAACGTCAACAACAAATGAATTTACCTAAAAACGATATTTCACCGTTTCTTTGTGATTATGCTGGGGAGAAGGAGCGACTCCACACCCTAGCAATAACCACGTCTCCGTTATTCCTGTTAAAAAAAAATACTTTCTATAATATTTCACTTATGTAGGTATTTCACGATTCTGTTTTAATGAATGCTTATACCTCGACTTAATCAAAATTAGTTTTTATCCAGTCAACATAAGTAATATTTTTAGAAAACGCATGGTGGCACCCCCTACAACGTAACGAGGGGAAAAATCCTACATAACTATTTCGGCATCTCTATGTGTAGCCCCACAAAAATTTCAGGACATGCTTGAAACCGCTACTTTTTCAATTTCAATTCGCGTTTATATCTACCTACCAACGTATATTTTACGTTGCCTCTCTAAAAGATTCAGAGACATAATTCAGGGGTCGCCATTATCTCTCCAAGTTACGGATACGGGCGCACTGAACGACAACGCTCTTAGACCGTAAATAAGTCTGGCGTTTTGAGAACCTCGCCTAGCATTTTACGTGCATTGGCAAATACTTACGTACAATGCGACAATAAACCTTACGGAATCCCAAATGTGCTAAATAAAGGTCACCGGCGATACTAAATTACACTTTATTGCTTGCATGAAACGGTCCAATTTTCTGTGTCAGCGTTCAATACGGGCTTGCAACGCTACGCCAGCAATGGCGACTCACGATTCGAAAACAGATTTATGATCGGCACGATAACGGGCTTGCGATAAAAATTTTACCATACCAAGGAGCACGTAGGTTCCACCACACACATGACGAATTTAGAACGCTGCATGTTTAAAGCACGTAGGATGAACAAATGTAAAGTGAAGTCATTCTTTGATGCCCAAAATATTTGTCAACTTTCAAACTCGCAAAAATGTTTATAGTATTCATTCAAAATCTGATTTAGAAATGCCTACATCATCATCATCATCATATCAGCCAGAGAACGTCCACTGCTGAACAAAGGCATCCCTCCTTGATTTTCACAACGAGCAGTTACATGACGCTCTCATCCAACGACTCCCAGCACCGAAAAACGCAGCGTGGGACGACCTCCTACGAGGTGGACAGACGACCTGGTGATGGCCGCTGGGAGTAATTGCTTGAGAGCGGCAATACCTACATACCTAGATCAATAAAATACAGGTGACACTATAAAGGAGTTGTTACTTCACCTGTCTGAAGCACGAAAATACAATTTCCTTGTTATGAAATTGGTTTTTTTTATTAATGGACCCACTCGCAGCCAGTTGCACTCTATGGTCGGTAAACGATCGGAAAGGTTGAACAAAGTTTGGCGCGGTCAGTCTATGGATGGGTGAGTACATAGTAGTATTTAAACTGAGCGTCCCCGTGCTTCAGAGGGCACGTAAAAAGAAGAAAGAAGAAGTTCAGTTTTGCTAATTCTAAATATATATTCCAAAATTACGACACAATCGTGGAAATCGACGGAGGAAGCCTTTGTTCAGTAATGCAATCCTTTGGGTATTATGATGATGATAATGAAATACAGGCAGGTATATAATAGTCCGGCTATGAATAGCACCAACCCATCTCATCCCTTAGGTGTAGTAAAAGACTATGGGATTAACCGGAGTATGGGCAGCAGCGTCCTTCAAGTACCTTTTTTTTATTTATTTTTTTATTGGTGCCCAGTGGAAATTCTTCATGAACTTCCTTCGCCCCGGGGAAGGACGAAGGGGTATGCCGGACTCCTACCGGCTAAAACCACTGGGGCGGTCATCTTCGGCACCTAAGGGAGGCTCCAGGTCCTCGTATGATCACACTAGAGCCGCCCACTGGTGCCACGCCTATTGGCACATCTCGGAGAGGGTGACTGTAAAGCGGTCACCCCCCCAGGGGGATTGTAAAGGATCCCCCAAAGCGTCCCACGGCAGCGCGTGACCACATGCGTGCTACCGTCTTCTCTTGGGTCGCTTGGTGTGGGCACGCAGATTCCCCAATCTACGCACCTGCGAACCCAGAGGTCCCCCACCTTGTAGCAATGGCAGGGGTTTTCAGGCGTATCGGAATTAGGCGCCAGAGCGGTTGTTACCCCGGCGCCGTCTCCTTCTTCTTCGAGCGGGATCGGCCCTCTCCCGATCCCGCTCTACGGTCTCCTTCTGGAGCATGACGCTCTCACAGAAGGAGACCACTGCATTCCAGTTTTCGTGCTCTGCCAACATAGCCGACACTACTGCTGGCAGAGAGAGATCTTGCCCGATCCGATCGACCAGGATCCGCCTCTCGGCGGCCCAGGCAGGGCACGCCTCGAGCGTGTGCTGTGCGGTGTCTTGGTCGCTATGGTGGCATTGTGACGTGGCCTCGCGTCCTATCCTGTGCAGGTACGCACCGAAACAACCATGCCCGGTGAGCACCTGCGTCAGGCGATAGATGACGCGCTCGCTCCTTCGGAGCCAGGCTCCGAAGAGCGGCAGGACGGCCTCGACGACGCGCTTGGTCGCAAATTGCATCCGCAGGCGGTGACGCCACTTTACAAGTGCGCGTCGCCGAGCCAGCCGCCTCAGCCTGTCCAACGCCCCTGGAGGCGCGTTTTCGCCGCTCTGGCGGAGGGAGCGTGTCTGATCGTAGACCCACGCATCCATCTCCGCCAGGATGTCAAAACGCGCCAGGAGGGTTGCCGCCTCGTAGGAGACTGTTCGGTAACCTCGTGCGATCCGAATAGCCACTCTGCGCTGCAGACCGTGAATTTTGGTTCTGCAGCGCTGGGCGCCTGATAGTCGAGCTGACCATACAGGCGCCCCGTATAGGACCACGGACCGCACGACTCCTCCGTAGAGACGGCGAATTTCCTCACATGGTCCCCCGAGATTGGGCAGCAGCCGGTGTAGAGCACCCACTATCCTCTCAACTCGGGGGTCCTTCGAGTACCTACTACCTAGATTAGAAACTCAACTGCGATCGCCAAACCACTTGCCAAGCGCGGAGATTATGGCAAAACCCCCCAATGAGCATACAACACACCACTCGTTGTGGTGGTCTTTGAGGGAGGCTTGAGTCCAGCAGTGAAATTTATTCGGCTGAAATGATCATGATATAATAGGCATGTATTCTTTAAAATACTATTCTTTACGCTGTCATCATATCGACCATTTATACGTCCACTGCTGAACAAAGGCCTCCCCCATAGATTTTCACAACTGTGTCATCATTTTGGGGGGTATATGCCAATACTCACTACGCTTGGCAGGCGGGTTGGTGAGCGTAGTATGGCTACCGTTTCACAGAAGGGACGCTGCTGCCCATCCCTCTGGTTTAGATTCCCTTAGTCGCCTTTTACGACATCCACGGGAGGAGATGGAGTGGTGCTATATTCTTAATCCGGACACCACACGGAATTATTAATCCGGACACCACACGGAACTTTACGCTGTATCGGTACTATATTCTTTTTAAATCATACCATCTATCAAGAATTTGTATGTAGGCACAATGGCGAGCGGAATAGAATTTTTTACCAGCAAAACCTTGCAGTTATAGAGAGAAAGTTAAACTAAAAAAAATAACTGGGCAAAGTCACGTGTACAGTATTAGAGTTATATAAAAAAATCGTATAAATGTGTAGATAAATGCTTGCATGACTGCCTAGCCTAACATACCTACTGGTCCGAACGTGCGACACGACAGTTCAGTTCCCGACTCACGAACTGCAGTCGTGGCAATCAAACAATTAAATATGTGTTAGTTGATAGCAGTGGTCACGATGCGCTAAACTATCACACTCAATACGTATGGATCAACTGAAATATATTTTATAACTTCATTAAAGCTAGAATGTATGTCTAAGCAAAGAATAGATCAAGCCTGGCCAATAAGAGAGGTAGGGTAGATAAGGGTGGGCGTCGCGGGCGCGCAGATTGTGGAGTCTGCTCATACCGAGCGAGCCCCGGGAAGACGGTGGCGCGCACGTGGCCACATGCCGCAGTGTGTGCAGCACAGCGCAAAGCGAGGCTTGGGGGATCCGTTACAATCTACCCCGAGAAATGCCTGGGGGTGACCTTTTTCCACTCACCTTCCCGCCGCTACAGGGGGTGACCGCTTTACAGTAATCCCTTCCGAGATGTGCCTAAAGGCGTAGCATCAATGGCGGGCTTTAGTGTGATCTTACGAGGACCTGGAGCCCCCCTTCGGTGCCGAAGCTGACCGCTCCAGTGGTTTAGCTGGTAGGAGTCCGGCAAACCCCTTCACCCTTCCCCGGGGTGGTCGAAGTTCATGTAGACTTTCCACTTGAGACCAATAAAGAAAAGGGTCGATCTCCAGAAGATGAGCAGTAGCTCTGGTAAACTGATAACAAAATATGTGGTGATCACTCCGTGGTGAGATGGCAATATCCTTGATGATTTGTGTGATCATCATTGGGAGGCTCATGTTCAGCAGTGGATATTAATGGGCTTAAACTCAAACATCCATACATCCTTGAACACAGAATTTTATTAACGGTGACAACCCAATTTGGTATTCGCTAAGACTCATCCTCATGGCTTACCGTCTGCAACGTGTCCTTGAATAGCTTATTTCAATTCTGTATTCAAGGATGTATGGATGTTTGAGCTTAGGGAATTGCACTGCTGATGTATATTTGATGTGCAAAATGTGTATAGAACTCGGGGGTCACTTACGAAGATAACCGCTCCGGTGGTTTTAGCCGGTAGGAGTACCTACCCCTTCACCCGTCCCCGGATCGGAGGAAGTTCATGTAGAATTTCCACTGGATACCAATAAAAAAAAGGATGTATATAGCAACGGACCGGGATAAACTTACATATTTTTACTGTAAATATCAAAATAGTATCTATAGTAACATAATCAAAAAGGTAGATAGAAAAGTAGCTAAGTAAAGCGTAGATAAACAAAGAAAATCCTTTAAATCATATATTGTATTACCGCTATCTATAATAGCCAACACCCACACTCAGGATACAAGCAATAACTAGGAAGACGATACCAACACAAAAAACCCAACTAGAAACTATAAATAGGTACATACGAGAGATGAAAGACCGGCGCCGCCTCAAGACGAGGTCGTATGCGCGGGCGCAGATAAAGCAATATTGTTTTCGCTTAGACACAACGCGTAGGTGAGGGTATATGCAGGCGATGAATGCTAAATATGTGCATGTACATACTGAAGTAAATAGGCACTTACATACATATATGCAACTAAAGAGCTCTCACTAAGTCTCGTATAAATGACTGCCATTACTGACGTAAATGTTTTAAATCATATTTCAGGCTGACGCAAATGCATATTAAGATAGACCAAATTAAATATTTTACAGTTTGACATGTCAATATGATTCAAGTTCTTAACTTGACACAGGCACAGACTTTATTGTATGTATAATAATCTGGAATTGCCAACACTAGGTAGGTGTGTACCGATTTGTTTCTTTTATTCTAGACATATGATTTAGATACCTAACTTCGTCAGTCAATAGACTATAAAGTGCAGTATGGCTTCCTACTTGATATGAAATTAATGGACTGTACTGAGAACGCCATCTAAAAGATGATTGTAACGAAAGAAGGAAAGCAGATGTGGCTCAAAATAAGAACTATCAAGATTATTTATAGACTATAACAATAATGGAACCTTGGAACAATAAGTAAGCGATCAGAAAGAGAGGGTAAGGGTTAGGTAGGCCCCTCTATAAAGTAGAGCAAGGTAGCATAGGATGCCATGAAATGATGAGAGATATTTACCAAGAAGTGAATAGACTATGTTGATTATAAAAAAGCATCGTATAAATATTCAATCTTATCAAATATATACCTAAATAAAATAGAGCAACATTAAAAATTACCCTTGTAAACATGAAAATTCAAAAAATATACCGAATATTATCTCCGATCCTTAAATAAAAGAAATTAATCTTGTAAAGAATCATACTTACCGGTAGCCAAGTTTTTTGGCCTTTGTTCAGCAGTGGATTTAATATGGCTGATATGATGAAGTCTTTAACGTTTCAAATCTTATGGACCTTCGTCCTAAAGTCAAAGTAAAGGCATTTTTTTTATACATATAACCCATTTGTTTGCTGGCACTTACGAATTGTCAGAATTTAAATACTTAGTTGCACGGTTCCAAGTCGTTGGTATGAAGTAGATCCCTAGGAAAGGCGAAGGGGTGTGCCGGTCTCTTAGTGGCTACAACCACCAATGTGTTCTCACTACCTAACTTGTGGCGGGGTGCGGTGAATGCGTGAACAAAACCCGCCCCCCGTTCACCGCATCCCTGAAAGGTCTCGGCCCGCCATTCACCCTGGCGGGCCCCGACATACCTGTAGCCTGCTATTATCATATGAATAAACCAATAATCAGATATGGCACATGTGATTTTATGATTTAAGCAGGTTGGCTTTGAAAACGGCAGACATTGGCATACCTATAGCTACTTATTAAATTTTCATGTTACACAAGAAATATTTTATCTGTGTTGTATATTGTTGGGGCATATTCTTACATAGTTGCATATGTATTAGAACAAAATTTTAAGTGTATGTATAATTAGTTATGTTTAAAATATAAAAAATATGATTTTGCCTTACAATTACAAAAACTCATAATAGATAATAGAGACATGCTTAATAATATTCGATTAACATTTTATAATTTAAAAAACGCGCGCTTTGTTGTTGTTCGCTTGTTCACACATTTTTCTGAAAAAAATACCAAAAAAATCAAACATCAAAGCCATCGTAGATACCGAGTAAGCGCGCTGTTTTAAAAAAATGTAACATCATAATCATAAAAATTACTCACTAGCAATCCATAAATCTCCTAATTCTTCTGGCACATAATGGCTCTGAGTCATAACTGTGTAATGAAGTTATAAACATGCAACTATACTCATGTAGCACTCTGTGAAAATCAATGTCCGAGCAAAAAAGCAGCGATAAGAGTCAGACGGCGCACGATTCGAAACAACGACGATTTCACATGGAAAATAGTTTGTACGCTTATCGATATACTGTAACACCGTATTCGAAATTTAAAAATTAAACTTTAAGAACGAGTCGGCCGCCATCTTGGTCCGGCGTGCGTAAACGCCTGCGCGCCGCGACCACCGCGAAATTACAGCCAGCGCGCGCTCCACCGCTCGCGCGTTTAAAAATAAAATAAAGTTAAAACAACGTCATTTTGTGCACGTGTGTGTGAGAGGGCCGGTATTTATTTATAGGCTAGTAGCTATGTAAATAACGAACAACCGAGTCCGGTCCAGCATTTCTGTGGTTTGCAAAACGTCTTAATTCGAACGTGCTCGTAGCGATTCCCGCAACCTACTTTGTGCTTGGACCCGATGACGGGACTACTTTATTATTCTTACAACCTACTCGTATATTTAGGTATACATATACAAGTTGCTAACCTTAAGTAACATTCCGACAACTTGCTAGCAAAGGTTATAAACAAAGGAGTAGTATTCTAACAATTGATCATGTACCAACAGGATCAATTGTTAGAATACTAATCACCAAAATTGAACATGAAATATTAAACTATAGCAACAATAATATTTCCGTGTAGTGAATGGATTAAGAATACAGCAACACTTCATTCGACCCGCGGATGTCGTAAAAGATGACCTTTCTAACCAGAGAGATGGGTAGTAGCGTCCCTTCTGTGGAACAGTAATAATAATACCGCGATCATCAGCGCAAATTTCCCCCAGTTCCTATAGCAGTGGACTGAACAAAGCCCACCTGTGAATATGGCGGACTGAAATTTAATTCTCAATTACTCACTATTGGCTTTAATTCTAAATCAACTCAAAAAAAAAAAAACCAGCCGAGTAATGATATTAATTACTTTCCAGGGATCATTGGTGGCACTGTACAGAGAAGGCATAAGGATAATACTTTCAATGAAGCTCACTGTGTTCTATAATAGACAGAGCAACAGACACGACCTGTAGATTATATTTTTATAAACATTTCTGCCCTAGCCTTAAAAGTAATCAGGTATTTTAACTTTACCCCTTATGAACGCTCCTGATCATATGTTTTTTCTAAACTACACATCAACATTGGGAATAATTAGGCATCAGCAATCCAAAGCGTTTTAAAATGTTAATTTACTAACTTATAATTTTGCCCGACGTTATTAAGTAAGTAGGTACATGGAAAGATTTTTTGGTAAAAAATGTTACATGGAAAAACCTAACTATGTTTTTTGTTACCAAAGCATTTGCATTTTTTCACGCAGGTTTTCCGTGCGTAAAATGGGCGTAGCTGTCACACGATGAATACATTCTTTAAGTAAAATATTTGACTATCAAACATTTTTGACCTTTATAGTCGTCGTAATTTCCTCTGATTTAATTAGTTACTGAATAAATAGGTATATTTATATATTTTAAAACATATCTAAATGCACATTGCGAGAATATTTATGCTAATCTCGACCCGGCTGAATGTAGGTGTGGTATTTATTAACACATATCTACATAGAGTGTTTTTGTTAATCTGGTGGCATATATTATAGGAAACATATAATTTTATAAATGGTGTTCTTATTTTCTTAATAATGTATACTTAGTAGTTAAAATAGGTTTATAGGTGGATTGATTCTCGGTTGATTGATTGATTCAAATTTGTGATTGAAGTAATAGATATAGCCTCTTCTCAGAACTACGTCACTAACCGTTGATGGTATACCTACATATTATGTAGATGAGGTAACCTAACCTATGTTTTAAATGCATCATCAATGACTCTAACAAAACTTTCATCCGTTTAGAATCATGATAATAAATAGTTTTTTATTTAAATATAATTTCAGAGTTAAGTGCATAGTTTTAATTTCTAAATATTAATATATTTTCAAATTAAAACAAAGCAGGATAACATTCATCATAGCTCTTTCACCAGATGCTCAAAACTAGTTTAATTATACAAACAAGAGTAATCTTTTCGTTTTCATTATGCTATAACTTTAATATTAACGTTTATAAAATGTTCTAGCTTATTATAAACGTTTACAAAGGTTAGGTCAGACTTACGGTGCGGCGCTCGGATTAAGCCGAGCGAGATATTGCAAGGCGATATTATTTCAGAGCGGCGCGGGCGACCGGTCGATGAACCCGACGCCCCACACCACTGCTCACTCAGCAGGGCTGCCAGATGTATTTAGTTTACTTTAGTGTTATCCAGACATTATGACTAGTTTAAACAGGACAAGTCGTCACAAGATTAAATATTAGGTACCTAGATATGACTGAAAAATGAGACAAGAAATGTTAAATAATTTAAAACATTTATTTGGGATATAGGTAGATACATATCAAATTACAATCATGATATGATTAAAAAAGAACCTATGTCATTTTTATATTAATAATCATCATCATATTAGCCGACTGCTTAACAAAGGCCTCCCCCATAGATTTCCACAACTGTCATCATTTTGAGAAGAATTTGCCAATAAGTACCTACTCACCACGCTTGGCAGACGAGTTGGTAAGTACTATTCTACAAAAGGGATGCTGCTGCCCCTTGGTCTTGTTACGAGTCTCTTAGTCACCTTTTAAGACATCCACAGCAGAAAATGGAGTGGTGCAATATTCTTAATCCGGACACTCCATTTGACTTGACATATGTGATACCTACATGGTTTATGGACGCGCCCTAACAAGGGTACTAATTGAAATTTTACATCTATATCTAAAATAGTCTTTCAAATTCAGAATTTCTAATGATTGTCCAAAAAGGTAAGTATACCTATATAAATATTAAACGAGCTCGACTATAATAGTGTTTTCCGACCCATTTTCATGAAGGTAGAAGTTGTGTAAGTCTCTTATTACAAGAGTCCATCTAGGTAGGTAGGTACCACCACAGTGCCAAATGTGCCAGATAGATTTATACATTGTTAAGTGTAAACACAGATTCATTACCACTGTATGATGGAGAAATAAGGTTATGTATAATTTTGGTTTTACTTCACTATCCTATCCTAGTTTATTAATGTACCTATATTATATTACTTTACCTATAACGATCCTAATTTGTTTTATATGTTGACTAGATAATTATAAAAAAAAAAAAATTAACGATTTACAATGGTCAGGGTAATATTTTTTAAAATCATGTAATAGGTGGGTACCATTTGCTGGCACTTACGAATAGTCAGAATTTAAATAGGTGCACGGTTCCAAGTCGTTGGTCCCGTGGATAAGAACAGGTAAGAAACTCCAGGATACCTTTACTCTTTTAAAATATGTGAAAGTATTACAGTCTTATCACTTAATACAATATAATCGTAAAAAAGCTATGTGAGGATAATTCATGCCAATGTATGGGATAAATACCCTATATTTATGCACAATAATAATTAATTGCCTTACAATAAGATTGCTGTAGCAATTAAAGATTTAAAATTATACAGGCTGCACTTAAAATCAAGCTGGACAAAAAGTGTTGGCTACGAATTTCGTAGCAAAATAATAGCCTTAGTAAATGTACCTACATAAAAAACTGAGGATTCTACATCAGTAACATCTTAATCAAAATATTTATTTACTAGCACTAGTAATTATAATCTATAAAACAATGTAAACAGGTTTCTGACGGCCCTACAGCAACTTCGTCCGCTTTTTAATTTTACTTTGCAGCTGACACACGCCTGTGTAAACACACCCTTAAACAATAGACATGTATGTTCACCGACACCTTTTAACATGAGGTTGGTCGTCAGAAACATATGTGATGTGAGTTGATGTGGATACGAAATACAGGTGAAATGGATTAGGTATATTCGCAAATTATCGCATACATCGCAATTCGAGGATGGGCAGCAGCGTCCTTCGATTAATTAACAACTCAACTGCGATCGCCAACCCGCCTGCCAAGCGTGGCGATTATGGCAAAACCCCCCAATGAGCCCACAACACACCCATATCGGTCGTTGTGATAATCTTTGGGAGAGGCCTGTGTCCAGCAGTTGACTTCATTCGGCCGAAATGATAAAAAAAAAATGATGCCATTCGCAAAATGCAAATCATGTTTTGATCAAAATTGTGTAGTTGATACAGTCTCCATAGTGTTCATAAATTTGTTACATAAGCCCGTTTTAACTTCCCATTAGATTACTTTGACTATGTTGGTAGGTTAAGTGAGTCGAAAACGCAGAATTAAACCTGTGACTCTATAGCTGCACTATAATAATATTTTCATAGTTATTCTAACGCTGTGAGTACGGAGGTTTCCTTTATATTAATTTATAAATTTGGGGTTTTCATCCTTAATTGGACATGTTAACTGGACCATCAATATTATTCTACAAAGATAAGATCAATGCGGAACAACTATGGCTATGTAACATAACCTCTTTGCGGTATCTTGGTAATGACATAATAGTTAGTGCTAAACCTAAATCATATTGATTTAGGTTCAGTGTTCCTAGCAATGTCTCTCTTTCACCTAGGTTCTTGGCACATTCCATCAAAACATGTTGTAGGTATATACGCTTCTACTCCACATGTCAGTAGGGAGGTTTTTTCTTAAATTCAAATCGCTATCCGACGGTTTGATGGTTTTTGTAGGTACTGTACTTGAGCAGGTACAAAAGTTTGTAATAATAATAATGTCATCTAAGTACGTACCTATTATATATTAGGTGTCCTACTAACATTATCTATAGGTATATGTGAAAGTTTCTATGTTGTATGTTTGTCACAAACGCACTCAAACAGCTGTTTAAATAAATTTTGGCAGAAAGATATCTACATATTTTATATCATAGTATAAGACAGGTACGATAGAGCCGTTTTATAATATGCATAATTTAATGCATAATTTTTGCTTTGTTTTTAACTGTGCATTAAAACATCTATTTACATTTTCCCGCCAATTTATTCCTTACGCTTAGGTTGTTCCTGTTTTTTGTATATCTATACCTATGTATTTACTTAATTTTAATTTTCGTTTTTGGTGCAAAACAAAATTGTTATCTAGCTTCTTTTAGTATCTTATCAAGTCTTAAGGATTTAAATTTGTTCCCTCTCAGACAAAGTCACGGATAACAGTGAGGTAATAGTTTTATAAAATGCGCCTATAATAAATATTTCATCAATCTGCAATTTAATAATAATTTAATACTTATATTTAATTGTTAGTGATAATCATGATAATATATGGGTACCTACTTGGGTATACGCCTAATTATACCTACTAAAACCTATAAGATACAATCAATACATTATTAGTATTAGTTGTAATTAAAGGAAATGTCTAGGCAGACTTAATATATGAGCTGTAAAACAAAATTGGTGAAAGAAAATTATCTTACTTGCTAATCGCGACAGGTATCAAACCTCATAAAAGTTCTCACAATGTAATAAATTGTTTAAACGGAAACGTTCTCAAAAATCGTACATCTTAATCTGTGTAGATTGAGATATAGGTACAATTTTTATTGAAAGAATTCAGGTAGAATTCCTATAATTCATAGTAAAAACGCCAGTCTTGTTAGCATTTAATTTTTTTTTAAATAACAGATTTTAATGTTTTAGTTTGAGTTTTTTGTAGATGACATTAATCGTAGCGAGTATCAAAATATTTTATCTCAACATCGTGTTTTGTTGCATCCCCTGCTGGCAAGGCAGTGTGGCAAGGTACGGCATTCTCCCCTTCGAAGAAGCCCCTGCCCTTCGAAGACAATAAATATGTCAGTGTAGGATATTACGCGACGTTAAGACGCGGCCTGTCTTAACTAAATTATTACACTGCAACTTTTCCCGATGAGTTCCCCGCTCCAACTAATAACTTTTTACTTTTTACTGCCCCGAGGATTAAGCGGAGATGTCTCATTTTATTTTTGGGAGGTAGATTATATTTTGTATCGTTTTAAGACGCTGAGAATTAAGTAGGTATTAAATATTTAAATTTGTAAAGTTATTCATTTCATTATTTAAAATAGGTGGTAGGTAACTGAATATACTGATATTATTCAATGAATATACAATAGTAGATACCTATAGGTATACTAAATTAACCTACCGCTTGGCTAATGCAATTGGTAGGTTTATCTATAATCATAACATGTAGATACTTATAAAAAACTCTATTAGTTGATACCCACATCTCTCATAAAACTTACCGTTGCATATAACTTGACAACATTGTAATTTTTGCCTAAAATTGGAAACAAGTACTTATTAAATACGTGTAGGTACCTACATAGGTAGGTAAAATGCCAATATCTGTCCACAAAATGTGATCAATTTTGAAAATTAAGAAAAACCAGTTGATGGCTTTTGAATTATTCAAGCTTTAAAACACAAAAACTTAACCACTTACTTAAACAAATTAAACATCTACTTTAAAAGAGTCTAAGCCAATAAAGAATACTCACTGAAAGCATAATCATCACCGAATATTCTCAGACTTTTGATAGGTTAACCAACTTAAATTAAATAAGCTCTATAAGTAATGCAATTTTCTCCTGACCCTTTTAGCAAAACGTGTTTCATTTTAAAACAGAAAAGATGTTCCGCATTAAGGAAAAAGCCGTATATTTAAACACGAAACACGGGAAAAACACTTTAATATACATTGTAGACGCTTCTTACAAAGCAAACAAAACAATTTCCCGCAAAAAAATCAGGAAAAAGCGCGCCAGAGAAAAACAACGTCGACCATAAAAGAAAGAGCAGAGTTGGCGGGCGAATTGCGTAGCTCGCTCAGTGGAACGCTATTGGTCGGGTGGTCCCCCCTCGAGCCGCACACCCCTCGACCCGCGCCCGACCGTAACTCACTCTTCACTTGTTTTTACGGCCGCCATTTTGTGACGTTCGCTCGCGCGGCAGCCCGCGCTAATCCATACTCGCTCACAGACCGGCCGCGATGCTCTTACGTATGTGTGCGTGACCCAATAGACTATTGGTAGTACGGGTATCGTAGAGAAATATTGGTAACTGCTTAGTGATACTGATCCACATTTCTCATTAGATTTTTTTTGGGATTTTTACTTATAAGTGGTACGAAAATTAGGTTAGTAAAGGTTGCATACTTTTAATAGCCTGAGCCTTTAGTTAAATTAACATAATTAGACAGAATAAAAAGTAACATGCACAATTAAATTCGTACATAAAAGCTGAAATGCAACGAGTTGCCTGACAAAATTTGGTACCTATACTTACGAATGAAAATAATTTAACAATAAATATATATTTATTTACAAACTATATCTACTGGGCTGTCTATTGAACTGGGAAAATTATTTTGACAGGCGAAGACTTATCTAAATGCCTACATTAACAACGTTACCTTCTAAATATGTAGAGTAGACTAGGTATGCTTGAAGCACTTACTCTACCTATTCTCAGAAGTAGAAGCTGGTGGGTACTGTTGTACCTACAAAAGCACCCTCAAGAGAACGAAGGTGTCTGACCTAACTGAAAAATGAAGCCACGCATCTTCTATAATAGGTAAACTACATTACTCATATCTCTGACATAAAACATGTTCAACATGTTATTGCCACCGAAAAAACCGCTTCA
This sequence comes from Diloba caeruleocephala, assembly GCA_947459985.1. Classification (NCBI taxonomy): domain Eukaryota; kingdom Metazoa; phylum Arthropoda; class Insecta; order Lepidoptera; family Noctuidae; genus Diloba; species Diloba caeruleocephala. Next base: position 16,479,984 of record OX381617.1, on the reverse strand, counting down.
AGAAGCGTCTGAATGCAGATGTCCGTACCTATCTACATATCTGGCATCCATTAGGGGAACATCATTAACTCACTCGCGGGGCGTATCTCCCTAATGAGAGCCGACATCCATAGATGCATGAGTCTGGGGCTCCGTAATGACGTATCTCGCCCTATCTCTACGTCTTAATCCGTGTCATTAGACCCTCGGAGCTCTTGTTAACTATCTTTGTCGGAGGTTTAATTGCACTTGAGTTTTGGTATATTGCTGATGTTTTGTTTCAGAGGAAAGGGAAGATGCTTCAGAAAGGGATCCTATTACGATGCATTAGAAAGCTCTAATCACTAATGGTGCCTTTTTATCGAGCCGGTGCAAATACATCATATACTTCGTCCGCCCAGGGAAGGGTGGAAGGGTATGCCGGACACCTACCAGCTAAAACCACCGGAACGGTCATCTTCAGAACCAAGGCTCCAGGAACTTGATAAATTTCCATATAAAGCCATCCATAGGTGCCACGTCTTTAGGCACATCTTGCAGGGGGTGACTGTAAAACGGCACCCTTTCTAGCGGAGAGAAGGCAACTTTAAAGAGGCAGCCTCCCGGGTACATCTCGAGGAGGGATTCTAAAGGATCCCCCTGAAGCCTCACTGTGCGCTGTGCTGCGCACACGGTGGCACGTGACCACGTAAATACCGCCGTCTTCCCGGGGGTCACTCGGTATGAGCACGCAGATTACCCAATCTGCGCTCTTACCGCTAGATAATGGTGCCTAGAGTTGAATTAACAGACTGTCAGTTGTAATACCTATTAATTATATTATCAAGTAAAAGCCTCCGCTATATTGAGATTAATGTAGGTACTGAAATTAGTGTAGATTGGGGTAAACCCTACAACCGCTATAGTTATAATTTCTTTTTTATCTATATTTCAGTCGCGTCGCTAGTTAGCTACAAGTAATAATTTCATAGCAAATATGAAACCTTTCAACCTTGCAATAATATGCGATAGACCTTCCCATCTACTCCAACAACAGTGCCAGGTATAATATAGATTTTATTTTTCGAATAACACAGTCAGCTGAACATCAGTGAATGCTTAAACGCAACCTATTACATGCTGGTGCGCTCACCATATTATAGTGTTCTTTTTATAGCGTTAAAAGTGAAACGATGTAGTAAACCATGCGATTGTCGCACCAGAGCTTACGTACTTTACGTACATACGACACTGCTTAGGTCAACAGCTAGAGGTGACGGTGGTGCGATGAAAACATGGCGATTTGCGTAGACTAGCGAACCTATAGTGTAGGGCTGGAAAGATTTTATTTTGAATAGTGAGATGATAGATATCGAATGTTAAATTCCTTCATAATAAATAAATGATAAATGTCCTTTATATAGCAAGTAACTTTAAAAAAACCATAAATCTTGGTGAAGCTAGCTATTCCTTCCTAGGTTCCTATTGACTGCCACTAGAAGAAATACCAAACCCAACTCATAGGGTTGAGTCTAATTTTTTTATCAAAGACTAATTAAGTTCAGTGTAAGAACTGTGACTGGTCGTAATTTTCCATAACAACCATAACAGTTTAGTTATTTTGTTATCAATAAGAAAAAATTAAACAGGATTAACTTATACATTTTCATTTTGCAATCGCGTTTTGGTAGTGCCAAAGTAGAGGCATATTATAAAAGATACCATATAGATACATAATAGTTTTTTACTAATCTTCAACAGTCTGCAAAACGCATTTTAATACTTCATCATATCTTCCAAAGTACATTGACTGCTGAACAAAGGCTACCCTACAGATTTCCACAATTGTGTCACCATTTAGGGGGAATTTGCCAGTACCTACTCACCATGCTTGGCAGGTGGGTTAGTGAGCGTATTATGGCTACTGTTCCATAGAAGGGTCGCTGCTGCTCATCCCTCGGGCTTAGAGTCCCTTAGTCGCCTTTTACGACATCCATGGCAGGAGATGGAGTGGTGCGTTAGTCTTAATTCTGACACCACACGGTACATTTTGAATTCTTCATAATTCCGAACAACAAGTGGGAAAACGAACTATACTTAAACACATTCCACAAGAGGACGATCGACATCAATTACAGTTTTACAGTTCAATGGCAAGTACAAAAGATATTTGCATAATTTATACAAACAAAATAATTGGTTTCGTTGACAAAACTCGTTGGTTCTCAATAATTACGCCTTTGTTAATTTGGGGGCAATAAATAAATGGTAATTACGCTTTGTTCGGGTTTTATTGCATGTTGTAATAATGAATGTTGATGCTGGAAGGGGTTCACGCCTGTTAATATCAATAGTTGTAAATTATATTCGTTTTTGTTACGTAATATTGTAAGAAAAAACGAGCGCATAAATTAAATTGGGGACGACATCTCTTACAGATAGACAGTATCTATGTAGAACAAGTCGTCTTTAGTCTGTTTTTATATAAATTAAAACTGACGCAGTCCTAGTCTCTCACAGAATTGATTCCTGCAATTTGACTATGTAACTGAAAAATAAAATTCTAACAAATATGTATATAAATAAATGCACTGGTTCACACCCGTGAATCACAAGGGGTTTTGTTGAAAACCAGCGACAGGCAGCTGTCTGGCATAGTGCTGAACCTAAGCCTTTTTAGCGATCCGTGAGGCACATTAAATACCAACTTTTTGTTTTTGTCTTATGTGTTTAATTATTTTTATCTGTGTCTCGTTTTGGACTAACAAACAATTTATTTTTTATCTTTAGTAGGAGTAGGATTCAAAGGAGTCACAAGTCGTGTCGCATACCTAAGTTAATAAACTTTTAGGCCACTTAGCCCATTTTATCTTTGTGGACCCACACTCGCAGCTCACTTCGTAACTGGTAATAAGATTAAATCAAATTGTTCTATGACCCCACTATCATCATGGCTACCACACGGAACAATTGATCTGCTAGATTTGGCTGCGTTTGCCGCGGTCACGTTTTGGATGGGTGACAATTATCTTCACATCAAGACCCAAGACCCAGACGGCAGTCGTTAAGCCAATTCGGAGGCATTTGGGCGTCTTGAACAACTCTGACACAAGGTTGGCCTATAACTACCTACTTAAATAAAACTTATAAACAAAAATACCTATTCCAAAAAACCTACATGTTATAAAAATATTAAAAACACTAATAAGAAAAAAACTTTATTTCGGAAGTCGGACGGGCCCAGGTATAATTAATTACACGCAGACCAACGAGAAATTAAATATTCGGTACCTATTTAATATGTGGGTATTTTTTTTTGTTTAAAAAGGTTTGTTTATTTTTTGACGTTTTCCAAGTTAGGTAACAGTTTAAATCGAAACCAACCCACGATACCTACTTATCTAAGATTACTTAGTGTTTCTTATATCTTAGTCATAAGAAAAACTTAACTCAACAAAATTATATTTATATGAAACCAATTGTAGAGTTTTAAACACTAAATTAAATAAGAATAACTCAAATCGGTTCGCTAATCTCGGAGGAACCAGTAACTATTAAAACATCATACACGCAGTCAAATAAAACCTGATTATTGAATCTGGTTGAGAAACTACTAAATAAAATATAAAAAATCTTAAATGAGACCAATTCGAACCTATTAAAAAAGGAATTTCTCAAATCGGTCTAAAGATCTCGGATTAATCAGTGTACATACATTAAAAAATACGCATCGAATTGAGAATCTCCTCCTTTTTGAAGTCGGATAATGAAAAAAGAATCCTTGGATCCTTGGATCAGCCACATGATTAGTTGTAGGAGTAACGTCTCGCGTAGTAATACTGGTTCTCATGTCTCACTGCTATAGTTTGGGTTGTTATTAATAATAAAATACTGTAAAAATATCGGTGAACTAAACACTGACTATTAAACTCTTTAGTTATGATAACTAAGCTATTTTATGCAACAGTATCTACACGGCAGTAGCTAAACATTTAGTTACGAGTAACTTAAATTTAAGTAACTAAATACTAATCATTTATTCAGTGTAACCGGTACGAAAATTGGGTTAGAGAGAAGGGAACCAACAAGATGATCAGACGACCTGGTGAATGTAACTGGGAATGTTGGATGCGGGCAGCATGAAACCGGTCGTTGTGGAAATCTATAGGAAGGCCTTTGTTTAGCATTGGACGTCTTTCCGCTGAGATGATGATCTATCTACTTTTAGTTTCACTAACATAATTAGGCACACTAAGAAGGTAGGTAGGTAGGCTACCTACAATTCACAGATAAAATGAATGATGCTTAACTGCAACAATTTATCTTTCAAAGTAAAATTTGCATAAATACTGCTGCCAGCCCTCTAGCACTGTCTAATTTCTAAATATCTTTCTACGCCACCCAGTGATAGAGTGTGGCATTTTCTTTGCCGGAAACCACAAGTTCTATTTAGTTCTTACGCCTAATTCTTAAACCCAAAATAAACAAAGAGAAACACTCGAAGAGTAGTTCCCAGTTCTATAAATATGTATTGACTAATCCGGATCGTTCACCATTATATTTAAACAGTAAAGCCACCTGAAAGATTGATGGCTTGCGCCTTAAAATAACAGTTCAAGAGGAATACTGAAGGGGAGAAGAGCGGGGAAACAGGTACCATATGTTGCTGATGGATTAACTGCGTATTTTCCGGGAGGATGGGACATTTCAAGCAAATGCATACCTTATTAGTAAGAGTGAGTAGAGTTTTAAAGTCTAGTCGATGGTTTTGTATGTTGGTTCACCATCTAGGTGACACCCGAACTGTCGATACATTTCACAATTGTCGTAAACTCCTCGAGACGGAAGGGGAGCACAGTAAAATTATCATTTTATGCCGTTCGACGACTGAAATGACACGGGAATGCCGTAAAACTGATTTATTGGATACATCCCGAGAGTCACATGCTGAATTTTTGATGAGATCTTTGTTTTCAGATAACGGGGCAAGATTATATTAAAATATCGCGCGGGTTTCCTAGTCGAAGCCTTCTATTTATTGTACACGAGATATACTTAGGATAGAGTAGGAGCCATATCGCACTCAGCGATTTCTTCAAGTCAACCTTAGAATGGAAAAGAAACTGACCACGACAAGAAATGGGGCTGTCGATGGTGCACCCAAAGCTAGGTATGTACAATACGTGACCTTCTGTGAGAGCGTCATGCTCCAGAAGAAGACCACAGAGTTGGTTCGGGAGAGGGTCGATCCTGCACGGAGAAAAAGAATAGGTACAGCGCCGGAGTAAGAAGCGCCCTGGTGTCCATGTTCAACACGCCTGATCCCCCAGGATGTTGCTATAGGTATAGTGGAGGGCCTCGTGGATCACGAGGACGAATATTTGGGGAATCTGTGTGCTTATACCGAGCGACCTCCAGGAAGACGGCGGCGTGCACGTAGGCACGTGCCACCGTGTGGCACAGCGCACAGCGACTAGTGAGGCTTTACAGTCGCCTCCCCTCCACTAGAGTGGATGACTGCTGTAAAATCATCTCCTCCCCGACGTAGTTAAAGGGGAGGCAGAAACTACGATTATTATTATTGTTTTAATTATACTGTTTACCTATAACTATACTACGGATACATTTTTACATTGCACCTTTAATGTAATAACTATGTGATTACATACAACATTACAAACTGTTTGTTTGTTTGTTCTTCTTGCCTGAAACACAGGTTCACCTAGTTCAGGCACATTTGTTATATATCTAAGAAACTTTGTACCTACATGTTAGTTTATGTCATGCTGTAACGAAATGTTATACTAGCTCGGTGCTAATGGAGGAAAACATTGAGAAGAATTAGGTATACTTAAACATATTTATGTAAGTACCTAAGGAATCCATATTCACACACTTTCTATCACTAATAAGTACACTTAAACGAGTACTGTATGGGTAATTATGGTGATGTCAGTGGCGAACTAGGCGATTCCCATCGGCCGTTTCGACAATTTGATTAAGTTGGCTCGCCACTGGCCAGTTTTATTGCCCTATATTTCCTTATTAGGACCGTTGGGCCAACCTGCGGCCCGCGTGCTCAACTAATGAGAGCGGATCCCTATCCCTCGATGGAAGATAATGAAATAAATTGGGTAGGTAAACGTGTATATAGGTGGTGGGCTATCGTGGCTGGTCTTAAAATTATCAGCGGTAAAAAAAGTTTTATTTATCAAAGAACCTAAATGTACCTTTAAAATCAGAGCTTTTTATTTTTTGTGTATTGAAATAAAAATAGAATCTGAGTATTTTCAGCATCGTGAACATATTTATCTATTTACCTGCTTATATGTAAAGATATATCCAGAAGTAACAATATAATAATAGAAAAGCATCTCTCTATGATTTTAAAATATATGACTTTAAATGAAATCTGCTATTTATTTGATCCCTAATCATAAATGAACCTTTTTAATATTTTTGTCCAAATGTCTGTCTCGAATAGGCTCCAAAACGTCTTAACGGATTTCAATGGTTTTATTTTTTATGAAAGTTACAGTCATGTAGATACATTAAGGAATTTCATTTCGATATCTTGCAGAGGTCAGAAGATATGAATATAAATATAATTTACGCCTAGCGAAGCGGGTGGGTAGAAAATAGAAATTATAACAACAAGAATAGGTACAGTACTGTGCACTTGATTCTGACAATCCATACCACACTGAAAAAAATACAGACATTTTAATGCTAACTAAGATACAGTTTCTCTTAGTTAGCATTAAAATGTTTGGGACCATTTTTTATCTATTTACTATACACAAGATAGCATAGGGGCCATTTTGTTTATATCGATATATGTATAATACTGTTTAATATAATCAACGGTCTTTGTTACGTCATACCGACATGCTTTGTTTTATTTTACTTCTTCACTTTTGTACTTTACTTTTTTGTCAAATTAAATAAGTCAAGATTTGTGATCACACTAAACAACATGTTTATTATAGCTAACACTTTTTTTTCAGTGTGTATCCAAAATATATTCTTATCAATCTGTACAGGTTCCAGTCACCAGGCCATTGCACTTTATTTATCTGAGTTTGAAGTATAAAATTTACGACCATTCTACAGGTCGTGAGCTAATTAATAGCTGCCTGATTCACAAAAAGTAAGCAATAGCTTAATAAGTACTTACTGACAATGAAACTCGAGGCCCATACCTAACCCAGTTGTACCGTAGACAATCTTAGACGTACCTCCTTGATTTCATCGATATAGCCTATTAAACGTTCATAAGATAGATAATTCACATCATTAAATAAAGATGATAATGAATTTAAATGTTCCACAGACTAAACAACAAGATAAATGAATGAAAAAGCAATTGTCGCGACCTCTCGACTCGCGAAAAGCGTATTAAAACAAACAGTGCAGTAAAAATAAATCTAACTGCCTATAAAAAGTGCCATAACTATCACTTAAAGGCTATTGTGTTGGGCTTTATTTATCTCAATGCTGACGAAATGCATCAGCAACAATGTGACTGTACCTTAACTTTGTGTGACGCAAAAATTATTTGAAGCAGGAACGTGTTTCTTCAAGACTATATTATTAATGCCGTTAAATGCAATTTATGGACCGTTTGACACTGGACAGACGAACTTAGGCTAGGTAAGACTAAGTAGAAGTTTTCATGAATTATTAATTAAATAAAACTACTATTTACATCATCTACGCTCTCGGAATTTAATTAAGAGAATATGCAATCAATATTATATACCTACCGAGATTTTAAAGCGGCGTTTAAGTGTCTATACTCTAGGTAAGGTATTTTAAACCCTGTCTGACCAAAAAAGGAGCAGGTATATTTTGATAATAATAATAGATAAAATGCCAATACGGATTGTGAAACAAATCTTAAGTTATAGGTACTATTTAAAGTAGCACAAATGTAATTTTCTTATCATTAAATCGGCCATACAATGTCCACTGCTGAACAAAGGCCTCCCCCATAGATTTTCACAACTGTGGCATCATTTTGGGGGGTATTTGCCAATACTCGCCACGCTTGGTAGGCGGGTTGGTGAGCGCAGAAGGGACGCTGCTGCCCATCCCTCTGGTTTAGAATCCCGTAGTCGCCTTTTACGACATCCACGGGAGGAGACGGAGTGGTGCTATATTCTTAATCCGGACACCACACGGCAAATTTTCTTATAAAATAGCTTGACTTCAATCGGTTTATTCACGTTTGCTCCGGCGGTGCGGTGCCACGGTGTGCGCCGCCGGTTGCTTGACGCCATCAGTCTAGCTATTAAAATTTAAGCCCGTTTTATCATCAATTTTTTTTTTCTGGTACACACTACGTATTTAATTAATATGATCGCATGTCGATACTGAATGTCACCTTCACAGATCGGATGAGGCTTTCAGTACATAAGTTTTGTATATTCTTGCTTCCATAAAAATATTTAGGGGCTGCAGTCTAAGCTACACGCTAGCTCGGCTACAGAATTACTACCGTCAGCAGTAAAATTGTAAAAGATCTTCCTTCGTTGAGTCTGCTCGATAAGATAGAGGGATACTTATGTAAAGACAACCAAATCCCAACAAACGTTTACTGTGAATAGAACGTGAGTCGTATAGATACGTAATGTTTATCGAGGGCCGGGGCGACCTAACACAATAATAATAAATGCAGTTTATTAGGCCTCTCGCCACGACGCGTTATCGACTTCAATTAAATATCATTTTTATTAGGAATCCTTGGTAACGCCCCGCGGTCACTAAACACTTTATTTTGTTTTTTATCATAACTTTATGCTGCCTTCGATTTTATGTGACCTCAACAATGTTATGTCAGAATAAAATGCAAATGAATTGATAGCATTGTCGGGATCAAAGGTCGGTAACGCATCAGTGACTGTGCTGCGGATGGTAATGGGTGGCGGTGATTGCTTACGTTTAAGTGACCCGCGGGCTTATTACGTATGTCGCATACAGTTTGCGACAGGCGTATATCGCGCAGACTGTTGAACGTCATTTTGGTATTACGTATTTGCAGATAGCGAATAAACAGGCGAAGATCTCTGACGCACACTCTGTCGACGATAAATTAACAAAAAGTTAATCCTCGCCTTTCAGTTTCAGGCGATTCGCCACCGGTGAATCATTGGCTGCGTGATAGCTGCTATCACGTCTGCTGTCGCTTTTTTAGCTAATCAGGGCGCCGCATGCTCGTTTGCCAATTAAGACATAAAAAAGCCTATAATAAATATTTACCAATTTTATTCATTCATAATCCCGTCGGCTGACAATCCATTAACCTGAAAAGATAGAAAAAAATGTTTAGCCATGAGGTAGTGTGGATACAAATCTTGAGTCGGAATGTTTACGATCAAAATAAACGTAATTAACTATCTCGCTATCAAAACATAAAAGGCTTTCTCAAATAAATTATAAGGAAAAAACTGTTGATACCATTATTTATTTAAACGCTAAGAAAGCATCACGATCCATAAAACTGAATGTGAGCCGCGGCCTTCGTAACAATGAATACGAAAAAATACACGGAGCCAAACGGAGATCGCTTTTCTTCAATGGTTACTTTATATGCAAATTCCTTGCAATAAAAATGGGAACCCTTCTCTCTAGCTTTATATAAAGAGCGCAAGACTCGAATCCGACGTTTTATGTATTCGCGAATCGAGGCTGTTTTATTGGTATCGACTATCGATTCTACTCGTCCGATTCGAGAATTCGGAAGTAATGCCCGCTATTTCGAGTATTTCGACTGCTAGTCGTGCCTATCCGATCGCTATCAAAATTTGATTGCCTTGGATAAAGGTTTCATTTATATGCAGTTGTTGTTGCTAATATTTATTCAAATCGCCACAAAACGAGTAATACCGAGTAGGTAAATATATTCCATAAATTATGTGGGAAGTACCACATGTTAATATTTAGATGTAAACTTCGGTACCGATATATTGACATGACAATCTCTCAAATGTTTTGACAGATGGGACACCTTAATCGCATAGTCATCGATATTGATCTCCGGGTCTGGGATACCTATGTGCTATATCATATTTTAATTATTGTATATTTATTTATTAACAAACTGATAGAGCTAACCTGTATAAGATAACTATAAATAAGATTGGGGTTTCTTTGTCTTTTTTCTTTATGCGGAATAGAGGCTTCAGTCGCTGTGCGACTATATCAGCCCCATTGTGCTACAAATAACGTATGTTACTTATCTTATACTAATTAGTTTTAAAATTAAATAATATAATTACTTGCTAATTCAGATGTAGGGTTAGACAATAGACTTTCATAGTTCCTTTCACTGGCGGGGTGACTGCTCAAATCTTTTTTATTACATCGCGAATTGCGTATAACTGAACGCAAATGGGTAGTTTTCTTTCTGGGATAGCAACACTTTAACTATTATAATAAAACACTTTTAAACGGATTCTATCGTGTATATTTTAGATTTTTGTTTTTCCTGACGTTTTGAATGCTTTGCAGCATTCGTGGTCGCAGGATGCAAAGCAAAGCATTCGAAACGTCAGGACTAACAAAAATCTAAAATATACGCGATAGAATCCGTTTAAAAGTGTTTTATTATAATGTGTAATACTCGCGAAAACCTAGGACATTATTAACACTTTAACTGTCAATTTCATTTCTGTAAAAGCAATGTGTAGTAGCATACTCCATCTACGAGTAGCATCTACGCAATTCGCGATTAAAGGAAACGAAATTTAAGAAACGTTTCGACCAAAGCCGCCCAATCAAAGTAACTCCAATCTACGGTATCAAAATTACATAGCCTATCTAAATAGCATATTATTATGTATGTAAAGTTATGTAGTCAGGTACAAGAGATTACATTCTGTCGCGAGGGCGGCGTGTGAGCGTCGCCGACAAGGATCTTATATTTCCATAAAACGTACAGTTTACGAGCCCACCTACAACAGTCCGCACCTCCCCGCACTCCTCCCTCAATGACCAACATTTTAAGTTCCTCTAAATAATAGGGCAGAAATTTAGTGGGAGTTTAAATTTTGTATGAAGGTCTAAACTGTACCACAGGCTTTACTTACTGAAACCTAGATAAGGTGTTGGTAAGTTGTTTGATACTTACTACCCAAAATGAATAGGGGAAGCCCGGGCAAAAAGCATAAGGTGGATAAAAGAATAACCGTTTTTTTTTTAATCTATACTAGTTTGCGTTATGATTATGATTCTTGCTCAAGACGTGACATGGCGAGTCACCCGTAAACTGTCATAGCGTCGCCGAGGCGTTCAATCAAAAGAATAAGCAAGTGCTTTTGTTTTTTGCTTTTTACCTTTCGTGCTATGGCATATAGGCAACACGCGCGGCATCGGAGGTTTTCTGTGTAAGCCCATGTGGTTTTCATCGTTGCTCTCACCACAATAATCATAGATTAAAATAATATTGCATAACGCACAATCATGGCTGCCCGCTACGGCAAAATTAATGTTTTTGTCGTTTACTTCCGGCGAAAGATATAGAAATTAGCAGCAGAGTCCTTTTTTGTTTTTTCTCGCACTAATAATTGATTAGTATTTTGTTTTTACACAAACAAGATTTGATGCCATGACGTCAGATAGGTTAGAAGGGTGATACTGAAAACCAGCGCTGTTGATGTTGATTTTATCTCAACGCTGCAGCATAATGCTGAGTGTCAGCCATTTTCTGCACACCAGCGGCGCACAATTATTTTAATTTAATCATAGCTTTATCTAGTATAAATTAATATTAAGTTGCTTTAGTAGAAATTTAAATCTCTTGCCAACATTCACGCACTAAACAGAGCTGGTAATGCTGTATTACTTTTCTTTTTTGTTTGTGAATAATGATAGTCTGGACTGAAAGTCCTTTGGCGAGGTACTTTATTAATTTGCGTGATTGTTGTAAGGGAAAAAATAATAATACATTTTTTATACTTTGATGTTAATGTTATGCGATAAAGTATTAATTTCTTTCTATTCTTTCTTTTCTTACGATCATTGTATAGTTTTGTATAACAACTTTTTATTTTAACAATCTAGTATTTACGAATTCACTTCGTTTATTAAATGATCTGTTTATTATTAGTTATTTTGTGATTGTATCTTTTTAGTAATTTACTGATCAAAATTCACATGTGGCTCTAATTGGCGCACTGGGCAAAATTAATTTGGGCAAAACCGATACTTACATACCTATCCATCCTATCTACTACAACTGACCACCCTACAAATGATACACCATCGACGATAGCCGACTGTCCTTTCAATGACGCATCGTCTTCTATGACCAACTACTCGTAAATGATCTTCCGGTAGCATGAATGACGACTGATAAGCTTTTAAATACAACTTAACCTGTTACCACATAGTAGGCAGTAACTAAATTTTCAACACCGCCGAAGCACAGACGGTAGATTGGATTTAGTGCAGTCAGTGCAACAATTGGGTGCAAAAGGACTACACTTCTTATTAATGAAATTATTCTTGTTATTTTCAATTTATAATAGGTATGTACTACCTATCCGATCCGCGAAGGTTATATTTAGTATCATAATGTAATCATAAACCTTGTCCTTTTCTAAATAATAGCCACTATAAAATAATGGAATTTTAAAAAAATGGGTTAAGTTAGTAGCTTACTTACTACGACTAAATAAGACGGCATTGTACGGTGCCGATGCAAACGTGTTCAAACAAGCAGTTTGAATTTAGGCCATTTTTTATGGAATGAGTACCTGCATTTTTTATACTTGTAGTAGTATCATCATTAAAGTCCACTGCTGGACACAAGCCTCCCCCAAAGATCGCCACAACGACCAGTTTGGGTGGGTTGTGTGCTCATTTGCAATCATCGCCACGCTTGGCAGGCGGGTTAGCGATCGCAGTTGAGTTATTATTGTACTCAAAGTATGCTGCTGCCCATCCTCCGGTTAATCCCATCGCCTGTTACGACACCCAAGGGTTGAGATGGGTTGGTGCTATTCGTAGCCGGCACCACATGGTTAACAGAAACCATACCAATTAACAAATGTCAGAAACGCATTTCTCGGCGGCCGCACTGTAGTTATAAATAAGTCACCTGACGTCTGAAGAGGCCGGACACTGGACATGATATACCTTAGCATCTTCCAAATTGTCCGTGTGGTGTCCGGATTGTCCGTGTGTTGTACGGATTAAGAATATAGCACCACTCCGTCCCCTCCCGTGGATGTCGTAAAAGGCGACTAAGGGATTCTAAGCCAGAGGGATGGGCAGCAGCGTCCCATCTTTGGAACATTAACCATACCGCGCTCACCAACCCGCCTGCCAAGCGTGGTGAGTACTGGCAAATTAACCCCAAAATGATGACACAATAGTTGAAATATATGGGGGAGGACTTCGTTCAGCAGTGGATAACTTATGGCTGATATGATGATCATGATGATCTTCCAAATATGATTACACATAGTACCTACAGATTAAAAGTGCAAAGAGTTATATTAAGTACCAGATCGTGGTTTTTTACACTTTCCCTCAACATACGCGTGCTGTCCGGCTTCCCCTACGCCCGGATTTTATATCCAATTCCAAACTAAAAGAGTTATAATATCAGTTTGAAGCAAAATTGCTGGTCGTTATGTTTGTAGCAATCGTAAAGCCCATTTGGTGATATTTTCTCTCGCTACATTTAACACACACAAATTTAACATAGATTTAACACACATAAAAATATTAACCACGCATTGTGTTATGTGCATTGAATACATAAATCATATTTACTTACGAAGCGTTTACTACAGTATTATCTAGCTATTATTTACGATGTTACCTAACTTAAAACGTTAATTTAAGAACGAAAGCGGCTTTTGACATGGCATTATTACCCAAGTGTTCTGGGTATTTAAAAAAACGGTTAACTAAATGGTGACTACTGAACTTTTGTGTTTTGTATAAGTTTTTTTTTACTGGCACATTGTTAAAATAAAACCGTAATTTTTCTGCATATTGTTGTTGTACCTACATGAATTTTCTAGAACTGTAGTTTGAATTATAAATAGTAATGTTTTTAATAGTTCCATGTCAACTAGGTACTATTTCTCCCGGGGGTCGCGAGCGCGCAGATTGGGGAGACTGCGTGCTCATACCAAGCGACCCCCGGGAAGACGGTGGCGCGCACGTGGCACGTGCCACCGTGTGCACAGCACAGCGTACAGCGAGGCTTGGGGGGATCCTTAACAATCCTTCCCAAGAAGTGCCTGGGGGCGACCTTTTTACAGTCGCCTTCCCTCCGCTAGAGTGGGTGACTGCTTTACAGTTATCCCCTCCGTGATATGCCTAAAGTCGTGGCACCAGTGTGCTCTAGTGTGATCATACGAGGACCTGGAACTCGGAACCTCCTTTCGGTGCCGAAGATGATCACTGCGGTGGTTTTAGCTGGTAGGAGTCCGGTATACCCCTTCCCCGGAGCGAAGGAAGTTCATGTAGAATTTCCACTGGACACCAATAAAAAAATAAAAAAGGTACTCTTTCTACTTCCTACTTCCTAAAAGATGTGGTGACTGATTGTTCTGACTAATTCCCTCCAAAATGACAATATACATCACGTAACCGGCCATGTTATGTTAAGAGTTTTGTAGTCCACCACAGTAGCTAAACATTTAGTTACGAATAACTTACATATACGAGTATCTAGCTAATTACCAAGCATTTTGTCAGTGAAGTGTCAAATCTTATTGATAGCATTGCCCGTGTAGTTTCATGTTATTCACGGCCGAATACTTACTCAAACGCCATTTAACATTGTCCCCGCTTAAACAATATGAGACGTCCGGTTTTGTACCAAAAACCGGTTTCTCGAATAGTTAAAGCGGGGACTTAACGTTAAATGGCGTTTGAGTATTCGGCCATCAGTCTTCTCTCTCATCAGCCCAATATTTAACTAGCTACAGTGCCCTAAAAACCGGGAAACAGTAATACTTTAACACGACTGCTTCAACATAATCATCATATCAGCCAAAGGACGTCCACTACTGAACAAAAGCGTCCCCATAGATTTCCACAACGAGCGGTTATGCCACCCGCATCCAATAACTCCCAGCGTCCTTCACCAGGTCGTCTGTCCACCTCGTTGGAGGTCGTCCCACACTGCGCTTTCCGGTGCTGTCTCCACTCGAGAACATTTTACCCCAACAGCCATCTGTTCTACGAGAAATGTGCCGCGCCCATTGCCACTTCAGTCTACTAATTCTTTCAGCTACGTCGGCAACTTTAGTATTTCTATGGATCTCCTCATTTATAATTCGAACTCGTAGAGAAATACCAAGCATAGCTCTCTCGATAGCTCGCTGAGAACACAACTGCTTGGCAACAGAATATCTGGTACTAACTTATATATATTTCACTAAAGTTACCTTCAAACCGGGAAATAGTAATATCTAAAGTCTGCAAGTACCAAGCCGGACTCTTGCGATAAAGACCTCTACCACTGTTAATACACATCACAATAAAATATTAAGTATTAGGTGTTTTAGAGCACAGTTGAATCAATTGTTAGTCGCACATTTCTATCATTAAAACTTTATTGAAAGGGTGTTTTACCTACGAATGTTTTTTTTTATATTAACATTGCCCCACACTAGGATTTCTCCAGTGTCGTAGGTGCGTTTACAGACACAAATTTCACACACAATACACCCAGACCCGGAACAACTATCTGCACATCATAAAAATATTTGCTCCGTGCGGGCATCGAACCCACGACCCAGGGCACAGCAGTCGACTGTATCAGCCACTGCACCAACCGTGCCGTCAAATGCATAGTTATTAACTGGATAAAGCAAATAAACAAGGGCATTAACTCTTTCAGCACATCACAAATTAATATAATGTCATAGGGAACGTTGAACACCGCGCCGAAGCTGTTCTCGTATGTTCTGGTTTATGACTGTAGTTTTAATAAAAATCTCTAATAACATTCCGACATGATGCTCCACATTACCCGTGGCGTTTATCATAACACTACCTCTACCTACGTATCATAAAACGTAAAATATGTAACTGTCCAAAGACTCCGCATACAAACTTTTCTTTCATAAAAACTGTTTTCTTTTTTGTTCTTACCCAATGCGAGGTGATTCAATCTCCTAAATTATTACTCATAATGTTCGAAATCGCCGCCTTTTTTTCATCTCCCAATAAGCATGTAACTAGAACCGTGTTGCCTCCGCTATAAACTTCATAACAAACTGCCACACGAGGCCATATCTTGTGTATATTATGAGCTTTTTCGTTTAAGCTTCACTGTTGTACTTTAAAAAGGTCATAGAATACGTTAGAGAACGATTGATTAAATCCTTATAGTAGGAAGTAATAAAGTTGAATTTGCAATAAATTTGTTATTGTGTTCGTTATCAAAATTAAAAGAGAGGAACGCCCTTTAGATGTTTTACTTAACTGTTAATAACATGGAGGTGTAGATATAAAATGCCGACTTACTTGGCTTTAAATGTATTATTTTAAGAATTCCTGATATTTATGTGCTTTTTATTTCACGAAGAGCCTCTAGTATATAAATATGGCCAATTAAACACCGTTTTTGTAACTGACTACGTGACATTTTGCTGTCGTGAATGCTTTTAGAGCAAAGTTGAAGATATCTTTGTAGATAAAATATAAATAGGTACACACTGATGAAAGACATGTTCTAAATTTTAATTTCATGTAGAATGAAAAGGTATAATGCTACCCAGGACTAGTCTTGCGTGGCACTATACCGTGCTCCTCACCTCGAAGCATTGCTTATTTAGTATATTATGCCACATATATGTAATTTCACTAGCTACGGTTTTTAACCTTTACTTCTTTCACAACGCTTGGCAGCCAATATCTGCCACTGTGGTGGTGCTTCCTTTTTATTTTATTTGTCCCAGTGGAAATTCTTCAAGAACTTCCTCCGCTATGGAGAAGGGTGAAGGGGCATGCCGGATTCCTACCGGCTAAAAACACTGGATCGGTCATCTTCGGCACCTAAAGGGACACTCTAGGACCTCGTAAGATCACACTACAGCCACTGTGGTAACTGTCACACGAACTATATGTAGGTACGTAAGTATACACGATATTTTAACTTGAAAAATCTACCATCCATCCATGCAATGCATCACTCAACGTACTAATAAACTTCAGCAATGTTCCGTTCTCATTACGACAATGTTGCAAACATCTAAATTACCTATTGAACACAACCTGTCCAACTGAGTTATAGTAACATAAATTAACTCACAGATACGCCCTGAGCAGTTATTGGCTTACGGAACCCTTGCCTGTTTCAGAACCTTAATTATCTCTTATAAAAGCCATTACCCTCGAAATATTCGATTATGGTATCTCTTGGGTCGTTTCATTACCGGTTTTGAGTGGCGATTGCGGCACCGTGGCAGGTCATTCTGCTGTACATTTTATTGAAAGACTCGAAAGTTCGATGTTATGTTTACGTGCGTTACTGAGTAGGTTTTATTTAATGGTAATAACGACGCAAATCGATGTAAAGAAAACGTGTTGCTCACCCGTCTACCGCAGCATTTCGCTTAATAGGTTGAAAGGCAAACGCCATTGTTCCCGTTTTTCTTTTAGTTTTCATTCCATAAAACATCTACTGCAAAAGACCTCATCGTCAATCTCATATAATAGTCCTATACCACTGGGGACAATCCGTAACTTTAATTTAGTTATAGTGCAGCCATGCAGAGTCCTCGGTCAGTGTTCCATTGCATTCTTGATTAAAACTCTCTAAACTGCCTCTGCATATTAGACCTGTGCCCCCGCGTAAGCCTATCAAAAGACCGGTGGTCTGATTACGTATGTCGCAGACGGTTTGTGACAGTCTTAAATCGCGTAGACGCTGCTCTCAAACGTCATTTTGGTATTACGTATTTACCGATAGCGATTAAAAAGGGCGTAGATGTCTAACGCATCCACGCCTTTCAATTTCAGGCAATTAGCCACCGGTGGATTCTTGGCTGCGCGATAATGCAGTCGCTGTTTTTAGATAATCAGGATGCGGGTTCCACTTTGCAGAGGCTATTATCTCGTCAATAGCCTATATAGAGCGACATGTAGATAGTAAGTATTTAATTATAAATCCACATTAATACACGCCAAATAGAAAATACCAACAAAATACTAATAAGCAAAATACAAAAAATCACGTACAATGGCGATCTTATCGCAACTCGGCGATCTCTTCCAGACAAACATTTGAGAGGAATGGAAATCTTGATAACACACAAGGGGGAGTCAGTGGCGTACAAATAAATTATTTTTAAAGTTAAATATAACAAATATTTACCAAGATATTGCATACGTTTAAAATTATACCTATGCTAGAATTACATTTTTTAAAGAGTAGTCCACCTATGTATATTGCTTCAGATTGATATTTTATCGGTTCCTAAATAATCCCTATAAACTTAAATAAAATATACCTTAAGAAATAAAATGAAAGAACTGTAAATAAATCAAGATAGTAAAACTACAGTACGTATGGCGCATGGTTCAGGGGACACATTTGGCTCCGGGGTCGTCCCGGCTGCGTCACGTTCGCGTCAACGTTAGCATTTCTTTTGTGAACGCTCCAAATTGCGCACATAAAACTCCCAGACCTGTTCTGCTACGTGACGTCTTCAGTATTTTTACTGCCTATATTACCCGATATATTCTTATCAGCTCTCCGAGGAACTAGGTTGGTATTCTAGAAAAAGTAAAATCGTAAAAATGTATTGTTGCCAGTGTAGAAAAAGAAATATAAATGAGCGCCGCTATTAAGGCAAGGAAGTTTCCGAGTTTCGTAATTAATGTTGCAAGAAGATATCGCCGAGAAAAGTTTTTTCATCATGTTCAGCGGAGGCAGTGTTGTAATGAGCGCCCCCGCGGCGTTACATCGTAAAAACACCATACAACTTAATAAATAAAACTGGAATTCGTGAAGATTTATCACGAGGCCCATATTGCGATTCGTGACTCGAGCCCGAGGCGTGTTTTTGCCGAGTATCTAAGAGGATAAGACCTCGGTTGTAAAAAATAGAGATATAATATGTCATAGCGCGGTCCGCCTCTCATATTTACAAAGGTCTTTGTATGAAATATTTTGACGTTTCTCGGTAGAGGCGCGGTGAGGCGAGCGAGGCACGCGGGTGTTCTTTCGTGGAAGCAATCTTGTTATTCATCGCATGTGATCTACACATGCTAGGTAGATATACGAACACGAGCGGGCAAATGAACCATATTTTCGGGATCACAGTTACGAGCACGCACAGCGAAGTCTTAAAAAGTATTTCGAATACCATTACTGGAGGCATGAATGTTTGATGGGGAATTCTCATGAAGCAAATACATATTTCCCGTTGAATTACCTTGATAAATTGACCTGAATAACGCGATGCTTAAATTTAAAATAATATATGAATGCAGTGAGTTATCGTTACAATAATGAAAGCTTTTTATTGGATGTAGACATGAAAACAACTTTGAAACTCCACTAATTAAATATTCCATTAGTTCCTAGGGTTTTTTAAATAAAATATACACGTCATTCTAGTGTTTACCCGCCCCGTTAAATATTTAAATAAGAATCGTTTTTTAATAGTTCAAGTAAAAGTATAGTCCGTAGTAGACCGTGTGGTGTTTGGATTAAGAAAATAGCACCATTTTATCTCCTCTCGTGGATATCGTATAAGGCGACTAAGGGACTCTATACCAGAGGGATAGGCAGGAGCGTCCCTTCTGTGAAACAGCATCCATTCTGCGCTCACAAACCCACCTGCTAAGCGTGGTGGAGTACAGGCAAATCCCCCCCAAAATGTGACCATTCGTTTATTATGAGGCCTTTGTTCAGCTGTGTACGTCTTTTGGCTAATATGAAAATATTCTAAAACCTATTCCACAACATAATCTATCTCTATACCTTTATAATGAGTGATGGAGCCTTGAACATTCCAACATACAATATTTCTCATTTACCTTAGTACAAAATACATAGGCACCTAAGACCAGTAGGTACATAGTTTAAAATTCGTTCACAAAGCTTTGTATATTCAGTACACGTAGCGGGGCGCAGGTGATGCTGGGAGATACACGGTCCAAGTTTTATTGTTATTCCCACTCTGCGAATTGAATTTGAAACAAGCGAGTGCGGCGATCAATACTAGACAGTGTCGAAGCTGAGTTCACGCCCGCTATTTACCTATCTCACTTTTACAAGAATGGGTAATAATACTTCAAATAATACGCCAAGCTAAAAAGCAAATAAACGAAATGAAAGCAAAGCTGTAGGTATTCGATATATACTGGTTAGATAACATCAATTTACTTAGGTCATCATCATCATCAGCCCATAGCAGTCCACTGCTGGGCACAGCCCTACCTATCCAATGTCTCGCCACTGAGCATAATCATAATTTTATTTATTTCTTTTTTATAATAAAATTCTTTAATACAGATTACATCGCGTATATTATTATATATAGACTTTTGTTTTTCGTGATGTTTCGAACATTTTGCAGGGTTCGTGGTCGCAGGATGACTAAGATCTCTAGTGTGATCTTACGAGGACCTGGAGCCCCCCCCTACGGTGTCGAAGATGATCGCTCCAGTGTTTTTAGCCGGTAGGAGTCCGACATACCCCTTCGCCCTTCCCCGGGGTGCAGGAAGTTCCATGTAGAATTTCCACTGGACATCAATAGAAAAAAAAAGGAAAAGGATGACTAAGATGACAAGTGTCGTTACTGATTTAAAAAGTTATTTTATCTACCGTACAAAACTAATCAAAAATTCTTTCGATGCATGCAGTAGTAATCACTCTGTCTTGATGTTTTTTTAGTGTGGTACCTATGTTGTTTCCGACCTTATTAGGTATTTTAATAACCGGAATACAAACAGATGGTACCTGCCAACCATCTTCTCTATTAAAATTAGGATGTTTTTTTATTTCAATAGCCTCACGAAACATTCTTGGTACATATCGGTTCTCTTGCACGAAGACTTGAGGTTGATCAAAAGAAAGAAAATGGTTTGATTTGTCTAAGGCATGTTCATACACTATAGACTTTGTGAAGCGTCTATGCTTGACTTCAGCGATGTGTTCTTTAATTCTGGTGGATATACGACGCTTTATTTGCCCTATGCATGACAACCCACTATCACAGTCAATCTTGTAGACCCCTGCATCTTGTAAAGGAATGTGCCACTTCACCGGTTGGAGATGTTGATTGATTTTCTTATGCAGCTTGAACTAGGTTTTAATAGAAGCACGCTTCAAGATATGACCATTTCTCTCAGTGACTCCCTTAATGAATGTTTTAACAGCAGGTCGTCGATCATCTGGCAGGGGGAGCTTAACCCTGTGATTCGAGTTCTTCAAAATAACAATTTAAGTGCATTACATCCCCGTCGCAGAAGCCGCACGAAACCTACAACGGTGGATCGATGACCTGCTGTATATAATACTCACCACGCTCGGCAGGTGGATTGGTAAGCGCAGTGTAGCCACTGTTCCGTAGAAAGGACGCTACCGCCCATTCCTC
Source organism: Diloba caeruleocephala (assembly GCA_947459985.1). Lineage (NCBI taxonomy): Eukaryota > Metazoa > Arthropoda > Insecta > Lepidoptera > Noctuidae > Diloba > Diloba caeruleocephala. Next base: position 16,458,445 of record OX381617.1, on the reverse strand, counting down.
TGGTTTAGAGTCCCTTAGTCACCTTTTATGACTTCCACGGGAGGAGATGGAGTGGCTCTATATTCTTAATCCGGACACCACACGGATAATCCGGACACTACAAGAATGAATCTTAATATAAGATATTATAATAAGCCTCCTAATTAATATTAATTAATTAATACCTTGATAGGTTCATGGTAAAATGGCTACAGCGCATATCGGTTAAGGTTAAGTCGCACTTGCCGCGGACGTGCTTCGGATGAGTAACTATTTATTTATACATCGCCCTATGCCTCGGAGAGCATGTTAAGCTGTCGGTCGGTATTCTGGCTGGCTTTAACCATCCATAATACTTATGAATGGTTAAAGCCAGCCAAAAGCCCTACAGACTGACAGTCATTCTAATCTTAGAATACCAATTGGTTGCTCCCAGTAATTGGGTTGACGACGTCAGATGGCGCTCTGTGTAATATACTTATATTCGGTCGCATCTGATTAGATTGAAAGCTTAGTTTAACATAGTTGGGAAAGGCTGGAAATATCAAAGATAAAATGAATTCCTCATGTTAAAAATCCAATTTGAAAAAATAGCCTTACGTCCAATTTTAATTTTGTTTCAGAGCCAGGCTTCGGGTCCGGCTTACACGGGCGCTATTATCTGAGCCGTTTTATCTCCAATGTAATCTTGTTAAGAGGCCTCTCCCCCATCCTCCCGTACCTCTGAAGGGAAGCAATAATGCTGAAATCCCCCGGTTTTCGGTGCTTAAACTAAGCCAAGCATTACGGTAGGATACATAGCAAAATTAGTGTTTGTTTACACCAAACCAATCTATTTTTGTATGTACTATTTATTTATTTTTAATATTCAAATAAAAGCACATATCTAATTAACTGAAAAATAAACCTTAAACCAGAATTGCATATCGCTGTGGTCATTTAACAAATATATTTCGCGGATAGGATTCCCGCACGGAACAAATAGTTGTGTGATCTGCAGGTAGTTGTTCCAGGTCTGGGTGTATTGTTTGTGGAATTGATGTCTGTAAACGCACCCACGACAAAGAAAATAGAAATCCTCTGGTGTGGCAATATTTTTTAAAAATAACGAAGAAATGTTAAGGCCCATTTAACGAATATTTCGTAAAATGCGACTAAGGATTGATATCACGAGGATGGGTAGCAGCATCGTCCTGCGTGTCAATAACAACATACCTACAGCAATCACCAATCCGCCTGCCAAGCGTGGTTATTATAGTAATACTCCATATGACCGCTCATTGTAGTGATAATTGGAAGGGCCATATTCAGCAGTTTACATAACGTTTACATAATCAGCCTCTAACTGTACCACTGCTGGGCACGGGCCTTTTCTCACGATTAGATAGGTATAGGTCCATACCTATACGATACGATAATGTGTCTGCGTGTATGTTAAGTAACAGGTTTATTTTATAGAATAATATCGTTTCCATAGATAATACACTATAACCAGAGAAGAGTTTCCTAAACTTCTTTCTCAATTCAAAATCAGTGTCTATTCGTTCCTCTTGAATATCTTTGCAAAATGTCGTCTTGATGTTTCATGCTATATTTTTAGATTTATATACCTACCTTATCTGATATATTTTTTGTATCATGCCAAAGGTGAAAATACCAGAGGTGAAGATATGTTGTGGTTGCATCAATGATTTGAAAATTGCATCTGCAATTATTGCTGTTCTCGGTATAGTGAGTGTTTGGTTATAAAATTACCAATACTATTATTTTGACATCTGGATAATTAGAATTATTTGGCGTATTTTGTATTCTAAATATCTTTATCAATATATCTCTTAATTTTGATGTGCAAGTAAGTAATTGCATTGTTTATTTCGTCATCATGCTTTTGAGCTTGAAAATAATCTTGTTAAATCGGGGATATTGCACGCTCCTATAGAACTTGGCCTTAAGCAACATTTTATCTAAACGGTAAAGCCCATCAGCTAATCCCTACTTTTCTCTTTTTACAACATGGTGACGCAAGTCAGTAAACATCATGCCTGCCCTCAACAATTGTAATGCTGGGTAGCATGGACTAGCACGCTGGACTAGTCCTGGGTATGACGAGCCCTACTGGCACCGCACTACGCTCGTCACCTCGAAACGAGAAGTTACTAAGTCTGCCCCGTAATGCTCCTCCTCTTTTCTACCTGTCAATCCCTTGCCCCACCTGGTAGGTCAGCAAAGCATCAGTGAGTCTTCTGGTGTTTCCCACAAGATCATTTTCCCTATTCTATCCCTATTATTGAAATATAAAAAATGGATTTGGTTGTACCATATTCGTAGTTTATGATATCCTGAAGGCCATTATATCTAATTATAGTCTTTCGTTGGCAGGTGACCAGTCCCTCAGTGTCTTGGGCAATCGTACGGCACTCGTATGTGATTCGAGTGTCCTGCTTTGTGACTACCAATGCGAACCGAGCAGATGTAGTCGACATTAACCTAAACAATATTGTGAGTGAAATTACACGACTAATTTATTTTGGAGTAGAGCCTTGCCGCTTAAAATGCCTTGCTATACAGCAAAAACTGGAAGTCACTGAAAGTATTCGAGTAAAGGACTGAAACGACTTATAGATTATTTATTCTATGAAAAGCATAGGTACATATCTATCAAGGTTTTTAAATATACCACTAATCCGTAAACACACACTCACGCGCGCGCTCTCACACAGGCACACGTACTCACACACGCACATGCATTCGCTAACGCGAAAGCACACAATACACACGTCAGCCCGTAAACGTTATGTACTGAACGTGGGCCTCCCAATGATCACTTCAATGGACGGTCATAGGGGATATTTTTTACGGGTGAATAAATAATCAATCTAACCCAAAATCTTTAGATTTAAAATTTGAATTATGTAGAACTGTTTTTGTGAGATCACGCTTAACACTAAAACAGAAAATCCTTAATCGTAAATCCAAAGATTTTTGGATTAGATTGGTTATTAATTTCGGCCGTTAATCCAAACGCTTGACAGGTGGATTAGTGATCACCATTTATGGTTATTAGCACATGAGGGGATGCTGCTGCCCATCTTATTGATATCAACCGGTGCAAAAGGGTGGTCTATTCTCTGCCGGCAACCACGGACCAGGCAAATAATGCTCAAAACCATCATACGAATGCATCGCGAAGGTGACATATTAATAGTAGTATTATAAAAATAGTAAAACATTTTAAATACTCTTTTCTTGTTTCACAGTTAAGCTTCGGATTTGGTGCAAATGCTGGTCTCGGACCATCGTGTTTTGGTGGGAGAACTAACAATAAAACTGGTAGTCTGACGTTCCGGGCAGCTGAAACTGAAGCGGGAAGTGATTCCACATTTATAAATACTGTCCGATGGATGGGCTGGATTGTTTTAATTGCCGATATTGTCTTTCTAAGTTTCAGTATTTACTTTCTCATAAATATGTTTATGGTAAGTAGATGTTTAGGCTAAAGGCACACTCGAACTTTTTTGAATGGTAACGGTTCGATTTTTTATTTGAAGACAAAGAAAAAATATATTAACTACGTAAAATTTAGAAAAATGCGAGAAGAGACCAAAAGTGACAGAAATACCATTTTTTTTGCATGTTAGGTAACTGCAGTTTAAATTGTAAATAATGATGAATGATATTTAATAGTTCCATATGTCAACTAAGTACTCTCTTACTTCCTAACAGATGGTGCTGTTTAGTTACTTTTTTGCATACTCTAATATATAGTAGGTAGAGATGATGTTTTTCGCTCGGTGTCCGGATTAAGAATAAACATCACTCCATCTCCTGCCCTGGATGTAGTAAAAGGCAACTAAGGGACTCTAAACCAGAGGGACGGGCGGCAGCGTAACTTCTGTGGAACAACATCATTCTGCGCTCACCAACCTCATCACCTTACGTGGTGAGTATTGGCAACCCAAAAATGATGACTTAGTTGTGGAATTACCTATATAGGGGAGGCCTATGTTTAACAGTGGACGTCCTTTGGCTGATATGATAATGATGATGACCTTGCTTCTTGTAAGGATAATCTGCAGATTAATGCATTTCTCCACAGCTATAATCGCACCTGAGATATTGCTTTACAGTCACCCTCTCCGAGATGTGCCTATAGGCGTGGCACCAGTGGGCGGCTCTAGTGTGATCATACGAGGACCTGGAGCCTCCCTTATGTGCCGAAGATGACCGCCCCAGTGGTTTTAGCCGGTAGAAGGCATACCCCTTCGCCCTTCCCCGGCGCGAAGGAAGTTCATGAAGAATTACCACTGGGCACCAATAAACATAAAGGTTAGGTTAGGTTATCATATCAGCCAAAGGTCGTCCACTGCTGAACAAATACCTCCCATAGATTTCCACAACTAGCGGCCACTTGCCGCCCTCATCCAACGACTCCCAGCGACCTTCACCAGGTCGTCTGTCCACCTCGTTGGAGGTCCACGCTGATTTTTTTGGTTATGGAATAAAACAAGAATTTTGACTAAAGTTTTCGTGTATCTTCCATGTCGATATCTTGCAGGGTCAGAAGATAGGAATATAAATATAATGTTCAGCTACCAAAGCAGGCAGGTAACGGCTAGTCTGGGGTGCTAGGTCAGGAAACCTCCACGTGCGCTCGGTGGCTGCTGGTCCCTCTTGATACGTCCGGGGGGAAGAGCAGTTGTCGGGCCGGTGCACCCTGGGCACCGGGCAATAACTACTCCACTTTTTGGAGGACCTTATTGCCCGGTGGCTAATATTCTGACAGGGTCGGGCCCAGTTTTTGGGCTGTAGGTAGGCGGGCTAGCGGCGGGCTCGGTGTGCACTCACCCTGCCCCGAGCAGGTAGTGGGAGGACTCCCCTTCCCTGCCACCGTCGATATCGTAACCTCGGTTGGAGTGTCGTGGTCACGTCTCGCGGCTTCGACCGGGACCGAGGATCTTGGCTTAACCGCCCGGATCGCGAGGAAGAAGGCCTCTATAAAAAATTCCCCGAACCCAAGCTAGCGTGCGGCGAGGGGTGCATGGCTGATGGGTAGTTCAGTCGCGAGCACGCCATCCCCAGGACCGGCGGCACCTGATAATGGGATACGCTTGCCCGGGTACAGGGGGCACTGCCCGGGTCGACCATTTATTTCCCCCATACTCGTGGGACTAACAATGAAATCGTTAAAACCAACAAACAAAAAGAAGGTGGAGAAAGAGAAGGTGGGAGAGAATCTGGGTTCGCTGTCGGAATCTGACAGCGTCCAGTTGGATGTGGGGTCAGACGTCGGCTCCATGTCCGGATCGGGTGCAAGGACGCGTAGTGCGCGTGACTTGCGTGCCAATTCGCGTGCGCAGCGTGCGCAGCGTGCGGTCTCGTCGCTGTCGCGTCCGGGCACACCGCTGCCATCGTGTGGGGTGAGCGACTCCGAGGAATCCTTGGACCCTCGGAGTTCGCATGCCTCACTCAACATGGTGTTGGGAGATAAGGGCCGCAAACGGACCCTTCCAAAGGCATCTGTTGGGTCGTCCCCAGAAGCTAAGAGGTTGCCCCGTAAGGAGACAAACGTCGAGAGGCTGGAAAGGGAGAACGCGGAGTTGCGCTCCCAGCTCGCCAGCCTCACGGCGCAAATAGAGAAATTGACGACGGAGGTGGGACTCCTTCGTCGTCAGGGTAACACGACTGCGGATGCCAAGTGTCAAGTCGCTCCGGCGTTCTTGCCGCCTAATGCAGAGGACGAGTTTCGGCGTTCCATTGTCCTCGAAGTCGGGGGGATGATGGACGCCAAACTAGCGGCCCTGATGGAGCGGCTGCCGCCGGAGAAGCGCCTGCGCCCGCCACTGGCGGCGGACGCAAGAAGGCTGCGGTCGGCGCCGCAGACGGCCACGTATGCGGCCGCTGCTAAGGGGACGACGGGCGCGGTAACGGGTGCGGTGACGGCTGCAGCCTCCGCCAAGGCACAAACGCGCGCTCCGGCGGCTCAACCGCAACAAAAAAGAAAGAGCGGGAGTCACAGTGCAGTGACAGCTGCCGGAGCTGCGGCGACCAGTGCATCCGCGCCAGTCCAGCCAACAGCCGCCGAGCCCGAGTCCTCACAGTCCGCAATGGAGACCATTGAGGGGTGGTCCATTGCGGGCAGAAAGAAGAGGCAGCCCCGGCCTCAGGCCCAACAAGCTGCAGCTGAGCAACCTGCGCGGTCCTCCTCCCAGAGTGAGGGAAAGCGACGCGGCAAACGGGGCGGAAAGAAAGGAAAGAAGGGGAAGGTCAACCTCCCCAAGGTTCCCGCATCGGCCGCCATAACAGTCACGGTGCCCGAGGGCTCACCCGACACAAGGTTGGGTGAAGTCATGTCCGCGGCTCGGCGAAGTATTAAGCTCGCCGACCACGGCATCGGTCCGGACACCGTGACCATCAAGAGGTCAGTCAGCGGCGGAATGGTGCTTTCCGTCGCTGGCGAGGATGGCGGTGCCAAGGCCGATAGCCTGGCACGCAAAATGCGGGAGGTGCTCACCCCCATATTTGACGTGCATATTGCACGTCCGATTAAAATGGCGGAGCTGAGGGTACTGGACCTGGATGACGCCGTCACTAAAGCGGAGATCGCAGATGCCATAGTGGTTGCGACGGCGTGTTTGCCCGAGGATGTTAGGGTGGGCGAAATTCGTCGCTCACCGATGTCTTTGGGCACGGTCTGGGTCCGGATCCCACTGGAGGCGGCCAAGAAGCTGGCGTCTACCTGCCGCATTTGCGTCGGTTGGACGTCGGCTAGGGTCGAGGTGTTGGCAGCACGGCCATTACAGTGCTTCCGATGCCTCGAACTCGGGCATGTGCGCCTCCGGTGCACCAAACACGGGGGGGTTGACCGGAGCGACCGGTGCTTCGGATGTGGCGGCCAGGGCCACAAAATTCGGGAATGCCAGGCGCAGACAAAAAACTGCCCTTTGTGTGCGGACTTTGGCCTCCCGGCCGAGCACAGATTGGGCTGCAAATCTTGTGCAGCCCAGAAGAGCAGGAGGGGAAAACCAGCCCCCCCTGCCTCGGCCGAGGGGCTGACGGCGTCTGCGCCGGCAGCACCGGTCGCACGCTCCGGCTCACCGGAGGCGATGGAGGCCAATTAAGGGTCCTCCAGGGCAACCTAAACCACTGCCGCAACGCGCAGAATCTGTTGCTGCAAACTGTTGCGGAGTGGTCGGTTGCCTTGGCGGTTGTGGCGGAGCCCTACGGCGTCCAGGAACATCCTCGTTGGTTCGGGGGCGCCGGGGACTCCGTCGCCATCTATTGGTCTGGAGCCGAAGGTGAGCCGCCCTGCTCCTTGTTGGACAGGGGGCAGGGCTTTGTCGTAGTAGAGTGGGGACCTCTGGCAGTAGTGGGCTGCTATATCTCCCCCAACGTGTCTCTCGCCGACTTCGAGGGATACCTGGACGGGGTGGCACGCAGCATTCGCTGTAAGTGCTCGCCCCGTCCAGTGCTCGTCCTGGGGGACTTCAACGCTCACTCTAGAGCTTGGGGCAACCGTCGGGACGGGCCGAGGGGGAGGATAATGGAAGACTGGGCGGCGTCACTTGACCTCCGATTGCTGAATCGGGGGTCCGTTAGCACCTGCGTTCGGTGGCAGGGGGAGTCGGTCGTGGACCTGACATGGGCGGCTCCTTCTGTGGCCCGCATGGTGTCGGGTTGGCGAGTAGCGGAGGAAGTGGTCACACTTTCAGACCACCGCCACATAATGTTCGACGTGGCCCTCCGCACGCCTTGCCCGAGCCGTTCTAGTCCCAGCCCGCGGTCGCGGCGTTGGGCCCTCACACAGCTGGATCGAGAGTTGCTCGTCGCAGCTGCCAACGTCGCGGCCTGGCCAGAGGTCGATCAAGGGATCTTGCCCGATCCGGAGGAGGAAGCGTCGTGGTTCCGGAGGACGATGACGTCAATATGCGACGCATCCATGCCCCGGGCCAGGCGCTCCCGGCGTACGGCAGTGTACTGGTGGTCGGATGAGATCGCGCAGTTGCGTGCGGTCTGCCTGGCATCCCGCCGCCGGTACCAACGAAGCCGACGCCGGCACAGCGCTACAGCCGGAGAGACTGAAGAGGCCTATATGGCCTACCGGGCGGCCACACTGGCGTTTCAGACCGCCATCAGTGAGGCAAAGGCTCGGTCCTGGAGCGAGCTCCTAGAGGGACTAGACAGGGATCCGTGGGGGAGACCCTACCGTATGGTAGTGGACAAGTTGCGCCCATATGTCCCCCCGGTGACCGAAACCATGGTCCCGGATTTGCTGGAGAGAGTACTTTCAACGCTCTTTCCGGCGGTTCGGGACCATCCTGGTCCCTCTCCACCCCCAAATGCCTCGGACTGGGTCGAGGAGTTGGGGGTTTCGGATGGGGAGCTGGGCCGAGCCATTGGCCGCCTGAAGAGTCGCAACACCGCACCGGGTCCGGACGGCATTCCGGGCCGTGCGTGGGTGTATGCGCTACAGTCTCTTGGGGACCGCTTGAGGCGGCTGTTCACCAGTTGCCTCCGTAGTGGCGTGTTCCCGTCCGGCTGGAAGGAAGCCGGATTGGTTCTATTGAAGAAGGAAGGAAGGGCTGCAGAGTCTCCCTCTGCATACCGTCCCATTTGCCTGCTCGACGAGGCTTCGAAGCTATTCGAAAGAATAATTACCCGAAGACTCGTTGAGCACCTGTCGCGAGTTGGCCCCGACCTGGCCGAAAGTCAGTATGGCTTCCGGCAGCGGCGGTCCACCATCGACGCGATTCTTCGCGTCCGCTCGCTGTCGGAACAGGCAGTGTCCCGGCGGGGTGGGGTGGCGTTGGCGGTCAGTCTAGACATCGTCAACGCCTTCAACTCCATCCCGTGGGGCGCTATTAGGGCGGCACTAGTCTATCATCGGTGTCCGCCCTACCTGCAGGGCATCATTGGGGCCTATCTGCGTGATAGGCACATTCGCTACGTGGGCAGGGACGGTAGCGTAAAGCGGAGGGAGATTACGTGCGGGGTTCCGCAGGGGTCAGTTCTCGGCCCTCTCTTATGGAACCTCGCCTACGATGCGGTCCTGCGTGTCGTTCTCCCTGCTGGCGTCAGCTTAGTCTGTTACGCTGATGACACTCTGGTGTTGGCCAGCGGGGAGTCCTTCGAGGGAACCATCCGGCTTGCGGAGCAAGCGGTGGCAATTGTCGTGGCCAAAATCCACGCCCTGGGTCTGCGGATAGCGCCTCAGAAAACCGAGGCGCTATGGTTCCACAAACTGCCGAGAAGCAGAGAACCACCCAGTTCGTGGATACGCGTTGGTGACGCGCAAATCGGGGTGGGCCGGTACATGAAATACCTGGGGCTCACCCTGGACAGTCGTTGGGGCTTCGAAGAGCACTTCCAGCGCCTCGTCCCCCGAGTCGAGAGGGTAGTGGGTGCTCTACACCGGCTGCTGCCCAATCTCGGGGGACCATGTGAGGAAGTTCGCCGTCTCTACGGAGGAGTCGTGCGGTCCGTGGTCCTATACGGGGCGCCTGTATGGTCAGCTCGACTATCAGGCGCCCAGCGCTGCAGAACCAAAATTCATGGTCTGCAGCGCAGAGTGGCTATCCGGATCGCACGAGGATACCGAACGGTGTCCTACGAGGCGGCAACTCTCCTGGCGCGTTTTCCGCCTTTTGACATCCTGGCGGAGATGGATGCGTGGGTCTACGATCAGACACGCTCCCTCCGCCAAAGCGGCGAAGGCGCGCCTCCAGGGGCGTTGGACAAGCTGCGGCGGCTAGCTCGGCGGCGCGCACTTGTAAAGTGGCGTCATCGCCTGCGGATGCAGTTTGCAACCAAGCGCGTCGTCGAGGCCGTCCTGCCGCTCTTTGGAGCCTGGCTCAAAAGGAGCGAGCGCGTCACCTACCGCCTGACGCAGGTGCTCACCGGGCACGGTTGTTTCGGCGCGTACCTGCACAGGATAGGACGCGAGGCCACGGCACAATGCCACCATTGTGATAGCGACCAGGACACCGCACAGCACACGCTCGAGGCGTGCCCTGCGTGGGCCGCTGAGCGGCGGATCCTGGTCGATCGGATCGGGCAAGATCTCTCTCTGCCAGCAGTAGTGTCGGCTATGTTGGCAGAGCACGAAAATTGGAATGCAGTGGTCTCCTTCTGTGAGAGCGTCATGCTCCAGAAGGAGACCGCAGAGCGGGATCGGGAGAGGGCCGATCCCGACACCAAGCGACCCAAGAGAAGACGGTAGCACGCATGTGGTCACGCGCTGCCGTGGGACGCACTGGGGGATCCTTTACAATCCCCCTGGGGGGGTGACCGCTTTACAGTCACCCTCTCCGAGATGTGCCAATAGGCGTGGCACCAGTGGGTGGCTCTAGTGTGATCATACGAGGACCTGGAGCCTCCCTTAGGTGCCGAAGATGACCGCTCCAGTGGTTTTAGCCGGTAGGAGTCCGGCATACCCCTTCGTCCTTCCCCGGGGCGAAGGAAGTTCATGATGAATTTCCACTGGGCACCAATAAAAAAAAAAAAAATAAAAAAAAAAATAAAAAAAAAAAAAAAAAACACAACACAACACAAAAAACAATTTGCAATACAGTATGAAAAAATGGTCTCACTCTATTTTAATGTGTAGTGTGCACTTCTAAATTTTTTTACTTTGCTTTTGAATAACGAATCGGAACAGTCTCCAGTCTGCCTACAGTCTTAATGTAATAAGTACTTTATACTCATTCCTTAGATCCATTGTAAAACACATTAATGGCAGTTGATCCTTCTGGTGATAAACGGCCGAAATTAATAATCAATCTGATCAAAATTCTCTTAAGATTTTTGACAATTTAAATGTTGGATATCATCCGTTACTTTTTTTGTAAAGGTCACAACCCAGTACAAAATCATATAAATCCTCAATCGCAAATCCAAAAGATTTCGCATAAGACTGATCATTAATTTCGCCCAAAAATCAGTTACCTATGTCGCTATATTTGCCAATACGTATATTTTCGTTGGCAAGTTTCGATTCTGATAGTTTTAGAGCGGAAGCACCTTGCATTGGTTCAAATATTTGTAGGTTGGCCCAACAGATATTTGATCCGAGTGAGATATTTCATTCATGTAATCATGTGTTCATGTATCCACGGCAAATAGGTTTTTTGTGAAGATGACTGTAAATCTTTATTATGTATTAAAGCTAAAATCAGGTAGTAGGACGCACTCACACTGACTGTTTATTTTGACGTAGATCGTTATTGATGTTGCTTGTGTCCCGCTCTCTTCCAGAGTATAACATAAAGTGGCTGCATTAAGCTTCAAAACATGACGACCAAATATGCAGAGTTAAAAGTTCAATCGGAGCATTGAGCGTCAACCAATCGCCGAAACAAAAAGTATCAGATGTGTCCATACACATCTACCTTCTTAATATTTTATTCATAATTTCAGCCATCACCAAGACATGCATCGACATGGTTTATGATAGCGTGTATTGTAGCAATATCAATGTCGTTTCTCTACGGCATGTTGTATGTTGCAGCATGTATGTCAGTGGGGGGATCCTTCCCCGTTTTCGAGTTTGTGTTCTGTTTAGTCGATGTAATCAGTAAGTTATTATATACATATATCTATTTTAATTTTACAACATATCTGACAGCTGACAACCACTGCTAAAGAAATGCCTCACATATACGATGCGACAAATGGATCACATGTCGTGTGTCTTCATTTATGGGAATTTGCCAGTAGTGCGTGCTTACCACGCTTTGTAGGTGGGTTGGTGAGTGCAGAATAGCCGTTGTTCCTCAGAAGGAACACTGCTGTCAATCCCTCTAGTTTAGAGTCCCTTATTCTCCTTATATGACCTCTACGGGAAGAGATGGAGTGGTGCTATATACTTAATCTGTCAACACATGGACTAAACAAATCAATCAAATCATTTTAATCTTCTATTACTAAAATTATACATAGATTTTTATGCGAATCTTGGTCGTGGCGTAGCGCAAAATGACTATCAGAGCATTCCAGCATTGTTGAACGGAGGGTGGGCAAATCTGTACCTCAGGGTGAAGATACAAATGATGTAAACCGGTGGTTCATATGTTCGTGTTATATTATTTTAGTAGTTATTCAATTTTGATCTATCCTGCATTCTTGATACCCTGATGAGCGTATAGTGCTGATGGCTGTTATTAGGTACTTTGGTATTTACTAAAATGTTTTGTTTGTGTTTGTTAAACTCAAATAGTTGTACATTGAAACATACAGACGACAATATGCGCGTTGAAATGGATAGGTCCAACTTAATTGGATGTTCTATCAGTATTTTTGATTTGCAATCCGTAGTTTTAATAGGAATATCATATTTTTTTATATTAATTAACGTTTTAGCTGCGCACCGGTAAAAAAGATCTAGTTCTAACGAGATGTGACTAAAGGCGTGGCACCAATGGGTGGCTCTAGATGGAGATTATTCGAGTTCCTGGTGCCGAAGATGACCACTCCGGTGGTTTTAGCCGGTAGGAGTTCGGCATACCCCTCCGCCTTTTCCCGGGGCGGAGGAAGTACATGAAGTATTTCCACCGGATCAGTTAGAAAAATGGTATGAAAGATAGGAAACGTCTGACGGACATCTGATCTGCGATTTCAAGAGGATGGCGTGAAATGAGGATTCACGCTGCCAAACTTCAGACACACACTGGGTAGCTGCACCGTCGGGGGACTAGTCTGGAGACTGCGGGGCCACCCGATGTCCCGGATCTTTCACAGTTGGCGCGGCAGCCTTACATATGTATATACTACTTGGGCCCGCATATATCTGCAGTCGGCCAGCGGTGCAGCGTGCCTCGGATCCCAGCGTACAGGATCACGGTTAGGCCGCTTGGCACCACGCCATTGCTCGGTGGTGGTCGTCGTCGGCCGAAGCCTACCAGCAGTATCTCACCTGATTAGCACCAGGCAGGGACTAAGTGTAGGGGATCGAGAGGAGTGTTCTCCTACGGACGTGGGTGACTCAATCCCCAAAAAGAAAAAATATATTATAAGATGGCCTTAAATTTGTAAGTCACCATGGCCACCGATCATGTCACGCGACCGGCGCGACATGGTCTTAGAATTTAAAGCATTTTATAAAAATATGTACACTTTCGCTACCTACTTGTTGTTGTGTAGTACTTTAAATAATTACAGAATTCGTACCTATTTCTTGTTTGTTTTTAAACGATATCCCACCCTACGGTTTCGCCGTGTAGTGGGTACAGTTATAAGACAGACATAAATCTCATATGCACAAACACCCAGACCCGAAACAACTATCTGTAGATCACATAAACATTTGTTTCATGCGGGAATCAAACCCGCAACTCGCAGAAAGATAATCGCTAAGCCACTACGCAAACCGCGCCGTCTCATTACATTTTATATACCTACTGTGGTTATCAAAATATACAGAAGCTCCTTTTTTGGTTGGACTGGGTTTAAAATAGATATATTGTATACACTTACTTTACTTTCCAGTACAAATAGTCTTTAGTAATTGTATTTATCTTGATTTTCAGTGTGGACCTACTTTTTAATAGTAGTTAATTCGTACAGAAAGGGTTCGTCCGGCCGTACCGTCGCACAGCATTATTAAAGAAGATATATGAAATTACGGGATAAATGATATTGTGAACCTAGGAAAATACAGGCGAAGTGTGAAATTGTAGGTACGTTAGTTATGATAAGCCAAAAACGATTGTATAAATATTTTGTATAACTTGTTGTTTCCACTTCATACATTTCCTAGACCACCGGGTCCACCTGGGATAGGTCATTTGAGATGTATTTTATAGTGCGCCCATGGAGAGACAGCGTCCCATTGCATTTTAGTTCTCAAAAATTCTAGGTTTGGATTTATGTTTCCACGTAAGCCTATGAAAAGACCACGTTCCTCCTGGCAGACAATGACAATCCGTAGGAAGAGAGAAGTAATACCTAATAACGAGTATATTACCAAAACAGTGTGATAGGATTCGGTCGGATAAGGACATTATTACAAAATATTAGCTGAGAACCATATATTTTTCGACCAGTCCGTCCCACGATAATATGAGATGTTATGTCTCTACAGCAACAAATCGGACGGTGTATGGCGTTTCTTTGTAACATCTATTAACGTCACAGATTAGGCCAAAAAAACTGTTATTGAATGTCGATAAACATTCTTTATTTTTTTCAACATTCATCATCTATGAACAATGACTGATTAATGTCAATAATATCACTTGAAAGACGTAGACAGTTGAAAGAGAAATGTAAGGTTATGCTATAAAATGATGGTTTTCTTGTATTATAATGAAGAATCTGTTGTTGTTGTTGTTGTTAGACTGCTGGATTACAGGCTTAATTAGTAGTACCTATTAATTCTTAAGATGGGGGGATTACCTATTCCAAAGTTCAAACGATGTTGCTTCTGTACGAGAAAACTAAAAGTAGCATGTATTTTAATCGTCATTTGGTGTATGGTAAGTGAGAAGTTCTGTGTGGTATCCGAATTTAGAATATAGCAACACTCCACTCATCCTGTGGATGTCGTAAAAGGCGACAGCGTCCTTTCTGTTGAACAGTAGCCATATACTGCGCGCTCACCAACCTGCCTGCCTGTCTATGGGCGAGACCTTTGTTCAGCAGTGGACGTCCTTTGGCTGATGTCATATGAGGAAGTAAGAATGATCTCAAAAGGCGACTTATTTTACCTGCTGATCACCGCCCTCGGGTAGGCGGGACGGGGTGGCTAAAATAACAACGGTACTTATTCCTTCGACCTACTTTGCAAGGGATTCGCTAGCAATAACACCGCAACGCCGGCCGGCCTTGGTCTTACCACTTGTTCTACAAGCCCATATCCCTACCCCCTGTGCGGCCTAGCTTATCACATAATCTTCTAGAGTTAATAAGATTACCTGATAAGGCGCTTGATACAAAAAGTCATTTTAATATCGATTATTAATCACATTGCAAAAACATTGCTTTAAATGAAGACAAGCTGCAACTCACGAAAGGTACTTTTTTTTACTACGGCATCGGGAATGGCAGGATAAGCTTATTTATACCAAGCATACGGCCCCCTGATGGTAAAAGTTTAACATAGCTTAACGCTTGCAATACTAGAGGCATGACTCGCGGCTATGATTTAGACATGAGCATTCGAGCTCATTTCCAACGTAGGGATTTATTTGGTTTGTGTGTTATCATTATTACATTACACTTTATTTATCGATGGGTTTGACAGAGTTGCACTGGTTGTACACCTACATTTTGACGACAGTATTAAGTCATTCACACACAGTGATCAGCCTGTAGATGTCTTCTACTGTACATGAGCTTTTCGATGATCCGTCATATTACCATGATCACCACGTTTGGCTGGCGGATTGGTGATCGCCGTATATTGTTATTTTCACAAAGTAAGATGTTGCCGCCGATCCTCTTTATATTAAGCCTTAGTGCCCTTTCACTATACCCATGGGTAAAGAGAGGTTGCTGTATTCTTTGCTGGGAACCACACTGCCAATAACATTCTAACATTTAAACACATACGCTTAAAACTTGAAATGATTTCAGTTAATAACTTGCCACAGTATTGGGATCCTGTTTTATCCCGCTTGTTGTAAACAGTACGATGAAGGTCTTATATATCACGATGAAATGATAATAGTGAGCTGGGTACTGTTTGCCATCAACCTGCTGACGTTGTGCAGCAGTTTCTTTTACCTCTTAGGACTTTTTTGGGTAAGTTATAGTATGTAATCATAATGCAACTGTTTGTTCAAAGTCAAAGTTCATTTTAATCTATCTAACCTATTTGCATCATCATTACGGCCGAATGAAGTCCACTGCTGGACACAGGCCTCCCTCAAAGATCACCACAACGACCGATATCGGTGTGTTGTGTGCTTATTGGGGGGTTTTGCCATAACCGCCACGCTTGGCAGGCGGGTTGGCGATCGCAGTTGAGTTGTTAATGTATTCGAAGGACGCTGCTGCCCATCCTCCGTCTAATCCCTTAGTCGCCTTTTACGACACCCACGGGATGAGATGGGTTGGTGCTATTCGTAGCCGGCACCACACGGCATAACCTATTTGCATGCACGTCAGAATTTAAATAGTTCCACAAATCCAAAGCGCTGTTCTTATGGAGAAGAATCGGCAATAAACTCCATGGATATACCCTTTTAAAATACCTACGTGAAAGTTTTCCAGTCTTATTAGAAATGCTGAGCAGCTTCAAACATTAGGTAGGTATCTTTTTGGCAGCCCCTGTGATGTCATCTCTACAGCTCTTTCTTGAGAAATACCTGTTTTAGATGGTAGGCCGTTTGACCCAAAAAAAGCTTCTGTTGCTCTTTGCATTGCAGTTTCTACACCACTTGAAATATTTTTATTTTTTGTCAAAAAGCAACTAATAAGTAGCAAGTAGGTACCTACTATCTAGTAAAATAACAAATGTTAAGCAATACTTTTAGATTATGAATATCGACTAGCCAACTAAACTACTAAGCCTCGGCTCAATTGAATCAGAAGTATTTTAATCCACCGTTCCAACAAAAATAAATTGACACAGAACAAATTCTGAGCTCATATATTCGTGGACTTGAGGAACTTTTAAGTCTTATTTTTAAAATATCCTCTTCATGTTTCCTACATTATAGTTTTTATTTTTTATTTTCCTTTCAACAAAAATAATATTTCTGTTATTTCAGTAGAAAATGTCATAAAGTCCGGCCACCGCTGAACAAAG
The DNA here is from genome assembly GCA_947459985.1 of Diloba caeruleocephala. NCBI lineage: Eukaryota > Metazoa > Arthropoda > Insecta > Lepidoptera > Noctuidae > Diloba > Diloba caeruleocephala. The sequence continues at coordinate 16,441,722 of OX381617.1, read as the reverse complement.
GCCTCCCTAATAGATTTCCACAACGACCGGTTACATGCCGTGTGTAGTCGTTATGGTGGGCATTTGCCAGTCGCCACAGCAGCAGGCGGGCTGGTGAGCGCAGAATGGCTGCTGTTCCACTGAAGGGACGCTGCCCATCCCTCTGGATGAGAGTTCCTTAGGGTGATTAAGGGACTCTTTTACGACATCCACAGGAGACAATGGAGTGTTACTAGCCATTACAAGATTATTTTTATGACATTAAAGTTACGGTCTAATGTTTAAGATGGTACATTACACGGTGACGGTATGCAACGAGATGTTGCGATGGACAAGGAACTCACTAAGCTCTCGTTTAAAGCGAACTGGCTCGAACTCGAACTTGTAATACTTGACATTAATGACCGTAGAGAGGTATGGTAGAGCAAGTAGCTCCAAGGATGCTTTTACATGGTCCTTCATGGCACTGATGTTAACTTTTTAGAGGCCGTTTCTTCGCTACGTTCATTTTTTATTTAATTCAGTGCCTTTCTTTTTGTTATAACTATAAGTAAAATTTCATTTTATCTACTGTCAAGTTAATTCTGCATTTTTTTCTTTTAGGGTAAACGAATCACAGCTGACTTTTTCATGTTTTTCGGCTTTGCATCAGCCGTCACTATGCTGGTTCATGCAGTATACACCATACTCCATATGAATAATTCGGATTGTACCAACTGGAGCGATGCCTGCGCTCACATTATATACTTTCTACGTAAGAACTAAGTTTATGTGTTATACCTTTATTTAGGCTACATTTTAGTGTATTGACTCGTAAATTTTATAGTTTTTTGTTTTTATGGAAATGGGATATTGCCATAATTACTGCGATTGGCAAGCGGATTGGTGATTGCAGTATGACATTAAATCTCGCGAGGATACTAGTGCCTATCCTTTCTACATAAAGCCTTAGTCGCCTTTTACTACACTCATAGGTGGTCTACTTTTTGCCGGAAACTATACGTAACTTAATATGACCCACCGATAATATTTAGTGGTATGTAGGTACTACCGAATAAAGTCGACTACTGGATACAGGCCTCCCTCAAAGATCGCCACAGCTACCTATATGGGTGTGTTGAGTGCTCGTTGGGGAGTTTTGCAGGCGGATTGGCGATCACAGTTGAGTTGTTATGTACTCGAAGGACGCTGCTGCCCACCCTCCAGTGAATCCCATAGTCACCTTTTACGACACCCATGCGATGAGATGAGTTGGTGCTCAGCAGGTTTTTAGCCAGCACCAAACGGCGTTATAACACAAAATTACTACACACAGCTTTTAACCGATCGTTGTAGAAATCTAAATGGAGGCCTTTATTCAGAAGTGGACGTCCTTTGGCTGATATGATGGTGATGATGATTATGATGATATTATTTAGGAATGTTTCGCACCATTAGACACGAAATTTGCAATAAGATAAATGTACCTTTTACACAAACAGATTTTCATAACTAAATGAAAATTGAAATAAAACCAATTGTCGTGTATGAGTTCACGCGCGGTAGAAGTGAAACTTTGTATTTTGGTTAATTTGAAAGAGAATGAGATGAATACACTATGGAGAGGGTAAACAGAGAGCATGAGAGATAGAGAGATATCGATCGAGATCGATCGACAACTATATAGAAACGTGTTTTATCTCATTCTCTCATAGAAACCCTTTAAATATATAAACCATTTATAGTTGTCTGTCTTTCGTTACCCAATTTCGTTTCATAAAATCCAATTCACTGTCCCAAAAGAAATTTCACTTTCACAAAAAGAGTGGACCTGTAGAACACGCGATTCGTGTGGCGTCAATTCACGCAGCCCATGAATGCATACCACTTACAACATCTAATAAAACAAACGTTTTACTGTCGTTCATTATTAACATTATGTTATTTTGATTTCAGTATGGTGCTACTTCATACTTATTGTCAACTCTCATAGGGATAATATGTAAAGGTTTAAAGATTTTAATTATTTTATAGTTGTATTATGAATAAATACTAAAGCTTTGTTTTGTATTTTATTTTTAAATTAAACTGACTTTTTCAATTATTCTAATAGTGAAATATGTGAAACGTCAGCTGCTAAACAGTCTGGTGTGACTTTTGCTAATGAGCCTTAGACTTAGTAAGTAAGCAATCTCTCGAAGTATATCTATAATTGTATGTTCTATCCGACAATGTCGGTCGTGTATGAATGTCGTGTGGTGCCGGCTCAGAATACCACCACCCCATCTCCTCGCGTGGGTGTCGTAAAAGTCGACTAAGGGTTTGCCGGAGGATGGGCAGCAGCGTTCTTCGAATACATTAACAACTCAACTGCGATCGCCAACCCGTCTGCGAAGCGTGGCGATTATGGCAAAACCCACCATTGAGCCCACAGCACAGCCAAATCGGTCGTTGTGGTGATCTTTGGGGGAGGCCTGTGTCCAGCAGTGGACTTCATTCGGCCGAAATGATGATGATGATGATCCGACAATACTGGATTATGTTAAATCCTAATCTGTTTTGTGGGGTTCCGGATTAGGAAATAGCATCTAGCTTCAGCTCTTGTGGATGTCGCAACAAGCGACTAAAGGACTCTAGTCCAGCCGGATAAGCATCAACGTCCGTTCCATGGGATAGTATCCATACTGCGCTCTTCGCTAGGTGTAATAGTGTTCTGTCTCCGACCCGCCTGCCAATCATGGTGAGTACTGGCAAATTATCCCCAATATAACAACATAATTGTGGAAATCTACGGGGGAGGCCTCAAACGTTATTTACGTTGTAAACGTTAAACTGTCTAAGTGTTAAAGTATAACGTTTACAAAAAAGAAAAGTATTATTCGTTTTAATTACCGACTTTCTAATAGCATTATAAGTGAAGTTACTAGTCTACGTGATCTAGATAGCCATATAGAAAACATTGATAATAAGGCGTACCGACTGTTTGGATTTGTGATGACAGCTTCTAGAGAATTTCATCGTCCCTCTACTTACCTTTACAAATCCATAGTCAGGCCGCAATTTGAATACGCAGTACCGATCTGAAATCCTTATTATATAAAATATAATGAAATTATAGAACTCGTGCAACGTAAATACCTTCGTGCTATGCAATATAGATGTTTTCATAAATAAGCTTCAATCCAGATGCTTCTTAAAAAATACGACTTAATTTAAAATCGAGACGCACACTCCTTGAAATGATGACTCTGTTCAGTATATGCCGCAACAAGTTTGACTGCCCTGACTTGGTGAATAGTTTATGCTACCTGGGTTCCTCGAATAGATCATTGGCGGAAGGTGTGCACTGGGCGCCTCTCTGCTACCAGCGTTTGTAAAACAAATTCCGGAGTGCGGTAACCGCTACACCGCTTAATCTATACATACAACAAGCAATTTTGGCCAATTGACGTATTATTTCTACACAAAAATATATTTAAAAATAACATAATTAAAATTCTATAAGATCAGCAGTAGGCTCTGTAAGTTCCATAATACTTGTATGATACACCACACATGCATGAATGTGTGGTTATTCTTTTATGTTATCTTTTATTTTTAGTTACCTTTCATTTTGCTTCATAAAGTAAAATTGCTGTGCCAACAGTTAACTTCTGCTAACAGCTTAAATTCTATAAAGTAATCTGTGGATAATGTAGTGGGTAGTATATTTACTTAGTCTGGTTTTAAAACCATTGTATAAGACAATTTACTATTGTTTGTTTTCCCTTAATATAAATAAATAAATGAATAATCTAACCGAAAGCTGAAATGTTAAATATTTTAATAACGATTACATCGACGAGAATTTGAATTATTAATGTCATTCCAATTATTAAATTAAATATCAAAATCATTTACAAACTAAAATTGCTTTTCCAGTAGCCAGACCTTTAATTTTCGAATAAATAAGCTATGGAAAGATGAAATAAGCTTTAATACATAAGCTATGGAAAGATGAAATAAGCTATGAAATATCTATGGTTTTGGTATCCTTTAATCTTTAACATAGGTATCTCGAGATCTTTTCTTTATACAAGAAAAGAAAAGTGTTTTTGCTCCATCTTTCTTCAAAAAGCTCACAGCAAATATTTTCTCTGAGGTGCAAATAGTAGAATAACCATTAGATTATGTACAACATTGATGGCATTCTCTACGATAAGAATTAATACAGAATATATATACATAAATACAAAAGAATAGTGTATTTATTATCTATGGGTTTTCTGACATGTAATGCTTTTAATAATTACAAATAAGCAACGGAACATACACGTAATTTAGAAGATAAAATGACTATTTTTCATTGCTTACCACATCTGGAAAACTGTTGTTTTTGTATCAGTCTAAAAGTAGGCAGTGTTTTCATAGCTCTGCTTCATTTATTTTTTGTGGTAGGTTCTCCATTTTAATACTTTCCTGTAATAATCTCCTACCTTAAAATTATGTTAGCTCTTTTAAGACTCACCTGTCCAGTTAAGAACCCATCTTATTAGTAACTGTAATGTGATTTTACAGGTTGAAGCCATTTTTAGTAGTGGAGCCATTTCAGGTTTTGAAAAATGCTACACGACAGGAGTTATTTTGAAAACTCTGGGTTATGTAGCAATTGCTGTGGCCGTCATAGTATTAATTACTTCTATTCATTTTCTGTGGGGTATTATGAAGGTAAATGTCTAGTGCATTATGTACTGTTATGTATTTTATGTATTATATACACTTCATTTTACACTCAGCAACAAAACAAGATTTTCACTGGTGGTAGGTCTCTTATTGCAAAAGTCTGGTTAGGTAAGTACCATTGTAGTACTAAATATTCACCGCCAAGCAGTACCTAGTGTTGAAACTTTAGACATTGCTGTGTTCCAGTATAAAGGGCACTGTAGCTAGTGGAATTACTGGGCATAAGAGACTAAAGAACCAAGTCTCGAGCTGACGCGCGCATGTAGTGTGGTGCCACGAAGGACTAGTTTGGGATAGCATTACAATTGTTGTTGTGTATAATGCAGGTTGAGTGCAATGACTTGCTCATCTCGACATTAGGCTATAGTAAAAAAAGAGGAATAAATCGGTTACAACAGCTAAGCAGCGCTACCGCTGGATAATGGACGGTCTTATCGCTCATAGCGATCTCTGCTCTGCCAGGCAACATTCAAATAGATATTCGAGTTACAAATAAGATAACGGGCATTTAAAGTAACAGGCATATATACAATATTGTACATACTTAATTTCATATTAATATAATCATTCAATTATCACCATCAAAATCATATCAAACCTTTAGATTCCATATTCGAGATAGGAATGAGATAACGGGTAGTCAGAAGAACAGGCAAATGTTCAATATATACTTAATGGTATATAAATATAATTATAAAATATCACCACCTCCATTATAGCAGCCAAAGGACGTCCGCTGCTGAACAAAGGCCTCTCCCGTAGATTTCCACAACGACTTGTTACATGCCACCCGTATCTAAAGATTCCCATCAACCTTCACCAGGTCGTCTGTCCACCTCGTTGCAGGCCGTCACCCGGAGTGCATTCCAGTGCGCGTTCTGAACTCGAAAACCCTTTTGCCCCATCAGTTCTACGAGTTATGTGCCCCACCAATTGCCACTTCAGTCTACTAATCCTTTCAGCTATGTCAGCAACTTCAGTTCTCCTAAGGATCTCCTCGTGCCTGATTCGACCTCGTAGATAAATTCTCTCTCTCCCCATAGCTCCCTGAGTGACCTTGTGCTTTCTTATGAGGCCCATAGTTAGTGCCTATGTGTCATCGCTGGTTACACGTGCAAGTTAAATACACGTGCAGAGTTCCGTACGACGAATATGTTATCTACCATGCATTTCTAAATTTTCTAAATCTAACCCAAATTTGTCGGTAGTAACTACAAAAAGTATGATTGCATGGTGGTACCGGATTGTAGAGGGAAATTGCTGATTATATTGTCTATTACTAAATACTGTATTGTATCAATAATTTATCCCAGGAACTAACTTAACATTGTAGTTGAAGAACATGCTCCCATACATTCCAGCTGCAAATGTAAGTTTGTACGCAAAATATTGAAAGGTGTACCATCTTATTTTAAGACCATAGACATCTTTTCCTGTAATCTATAGGTCAAGGGCTATGCTCTGTATTTTTATTTTGGCTTAGTTGTTTCGCAGACAAGGTGGGAACGGTCAATTTACGTTTATTTTCTTAAATAACTTTACATTTTATAAAAGGAATTTGAACAGAACTGACATAGCCACATTCCATCAAATTTTATCCCAACCAAATGGCGCTTAATGCGAAGGTTCTGTTTGAATTCATGATAAACATATAGATGGATTAACTGTTGTGTAATGCGTTTCAGTTACAATGTGGTATAAGCTAGTCGTTTAAAAGTCCCTAATTAAATAAAGATTAAAAAAATAAAAATAAAATATTTTAAAATTACAAAATAAATATATTTGAGACGCTCACAACAAGCCCTTCCTTACATATGTAACACAGTAGGTACAGTTAGCAAAAAAATATTCTCAAATTTTCTATATTTACCCCCAAAAGTGACCCATATTCGATGTTAATTTATTTACATTACAGATGATAGTTGTTTATTTGACAATTGGGATCACCGGATTTATGTGCTCTCCGAGGTACGGAGGGGTCTTGATGTGTTAGGAATGGTCACCCGTCTAAGGACCGACCGCGACAGCGTTGCTTTACCTCGCAGATCTTTCAATCCGCTCGGCTGTATCGTAGCTACCAACGGGTATATGGTAATGTTTTACTTTTATTTACAGCGTATACCCAATACTGCCGTTCGTTTCCTGTACGCTTCAACATTGTTAATAATCTTTAATATCCTCACTAGCGTTGCTCTGTTTTATGAGGGTACCAAGAAGGATTGCTATCCACCATACTTTCTGGGAGGAGCAACGTTGCTTACGTCCATTAGTAAGTTTGCTTGGTGATGTTTGCACTTAGTTTTATTATCAACTAGCGACCGAGCTCGCTTCCCTCACTTTATGTACATTATGTAACTAAAGTGCATCTGGAATAGTACAGCTTACTAACAGTAAGGGACTTTTCTGAATTGATTCAGTGGTTTCCGAGATTACCTCCTTATTTATAAACAAATACCTAATTAGTAGGTCAAGTAAGTGGCCGCCCGGAGGCTTACGGTCTCGCTTCTTGAGCAACTGGTTGCGGGTTCGAAACCTGGCATGTATCAATGTGACTTTCGATGTGTACTTTTCGGTTAATCTAAGACACCACTGACCACCACCACTTTAGGTAAAGGTAAATATCATGAAGAAACTTGGATTAAATGGTCTGAAATCGTCAATATGGTTACAGCTGTAAGTAATTTTATAAAAATAAACAATGTCGCACTTACTTACTTGAACTTGCAGTTTTCGGCATTACAAACCAACCTAGCTGTACTCGTAGGTATCGTTAAAGGCTTCTAATTTAATCGAGAAGGTAGGCTAAGTATCTCATTATCATCATCATAACAGCCAAAATACGTCCACTGCTGAACAAAGGCCTCTCGCATCATATTGGACATTTATACGTCCACTGCTGAACAAAGGCCTCCCCGTAGATTTCCACAACGTTGTCATAATTTTGGGGGGGTATTTGCCAATACTCATCACGCTTGGCAAGGCGGGTTGGCGAGCGCAGTATGGCTACCGTTTCACAGACATCCCCCTAGTTTAGATTCCCTTAGTCGCCTTTTACGATATCAACGGGAGGGATAGAGTGGTGCTATATTCTAAATCCGGACAACACATGGCTAAGCATTTGCCTATATGTTATTCTTAACAATATATTGTTATCACCAATTCATGTACCTTGCGTGGTGGTTTTAGCATGTGATTACTAAAAGACCCCAGTGCAGTACGGATAGGCTGATAAGAAAATGATGATGATCAGATCTGATTGTCCTAACTTCTTTTGGTTGCCATCATAATTTAACTTAGCCCCAACTATTCAAGTATATTTTAAATTAAATTATTCATAATATATTCCTCGCCCAATATGGAAATAAATGCAAATAATTCAGAAAAGATGCTTCATTTGCGTGGAGAGTTTGAATTAAAAACCATAATTTACATTACGACATATGTAATTTAGTTACTCTGTAAAAAGCTAATTCAATATTAGCTGTGTAATACATTGTTAAAAATGACCCTGTTAAAATGGAGACCTTAAATTATCCCCAATAAGGTACCAATAAATTATTATTAAATTTAAAAAAAAAACCAGGTATTGACTACCTCAATACAGAAAAAACTTGCATTACTACCTATGAATATGCAATCACTAGTAGAAGCTATACAATTTCATTGTTTATCTTTTTAATAATAAGTTGATGATTTATTTCAGTTTTAATTTATTTCCTGGTTATTGTAACTAGTTACCATCGGGTTATGATGAACCGATGATGGGAGCTCCGTTAAATTTAACTAACTACATTATATAATTTCCTCTCCGTTTGGAAAGACGTCTAGAAAACTACCGTCAACTGAGTTGGTTAAACTAACTAAGTTTGTTATGTATTCAATGCACAGTTTATTTTTCTATTCGGCATCACATTTTTATTTTGTGATATAAGTATGTTAATAAATTATGGCACATACAATTGTTTCATTTACAAGTCATCATATCAGCCAAAGGACGTCCACTGCTGAACAAAGGCCTCTCCCTTAGATTTCCACAACGAGCGGTTACATGCCGCTCTCATCCAATGACTACCAGCAACCTTCACCAGGTCGGCTGTGCACCTCGTTGGAGGTCGTCCCACGCTGCGTTTTCCGGTGCGCGGTCTCCACTCGAGAACCTATTTACTCCAACGGCCATCAGTTCTAAGAGCAATGTGCCCTGCCCATTGCCACTTCAGTTTACTCATCCTTTCAGATATGTCGGCAAGTTCAGTTCTTGTACGGATCACCTCATTTGTATTTTGTCATTATTGTTGTTTCAGTATAGTAAACCTTTTATTAGGGGAGAGTATCCTACCCATCCGCTATCCCTACTATTTCTGGGTAGCATTACAATTATCATGGCCAGGCGTGACGCTTAGGTAGGTAAATTACTAGTCTCGTTGCTGGGTAGTTAGTATAAAGTTTTGTTACTAAGTACGATTTAAGAACCATATGGTACGATTCCGGTTCGGTTCCGTGTGGTGTCCGGATTAGGAATATGGCACCACTCCATGTCATCCCATGGCTGTTGTAAAAGGTGACTAAGTGACTCTAAACCTGAGGGATGGGCAGCAGCGTTCCTTCTGTGGAAAAGTAGCTATTCTGCGCTCACCAACCCGTCTGCCAAGCGTGGTGAGTACTGACAAATTTCCCCAAAAATGACGACACAATTTTTTTTAATCTAAGGGGGGGCCTGTGTTCGGCTGTCGACGTCTTAGCTGATGATTTATGGAACTGGTATTTAAATCGTGAGTATCGTTTGGCACTTTTTTTGTCTTGAACATAAGAATTCAATATTTTCTATGTTGAAATGTAGTGTAATAACGAAATTTTGTTCTGATTAATAAGTGCTAATATTTTTAGTAGTATTCAATTTGAAGTTAACTCCTTGAGAATCGATTTATACATAATGCCCCCGACATGAAAAAATATGAGGAGTGTAATTTTGTCGAGCCTTAACTAAAATGCGTTACTTTTTCCTGCGCACCCACCTTGCGCACCTTCTGCGTTAAAGTCATATATGTGTCAAATGTCGTTTGATGTCAAAGTTTTATATTCTTTCATTTACTCGTAATATATATAAATGAAAAACAATTGAACCGTATGACGTTGCCGACATATTTTTGTAGATATTTTTTCATTTTTGAGAAATATTTTATGAATACCTATGTAAAGATTGATTAATCTGAATACCGTACAACGTACCGTACGTTGTCTTATACTTGACATTGGCGAAATTGTGGAAGATACTCTACAGAAGCCATAATCTAAGAGAAGAAGAAGAATATATGTAAATATTGATACTTAATATCATTATTATTAATACGCAGCGGAGTGAAAATAAATAAATATGGAAAATCTAGTTTAAGTGACGGTGGAAGAAAGTCCGACAACACGCAGTTACGTCGGTCATAATTCATTTTTGTACATATATGATATAAATAAGTATCGTACACATAAACAGCCGTGCTTTTTTTAACCCTCACTGCATATTTATTACTTAGACAATTGTACTTACGGAGTACTCCTGTCATGCGAAGGAGCTGACACACACACTTTTTAGTAGTACCTAAGTATTGTTTCAAACCTGTGTTCAAGTGATACGATATAGACTACTTTCCCCTTTACCCCTATTATTCGTCGGCTATCCATACCTATATTATATTACCTAATATCTATCTATATTAACGATGTTTTGTTTCCAATACAATTGATTCGATATCTGTATCGATGGTGTCTAGATACCTTTAGTGTCTAGATATGAGAATTTGTTATTTTAAACACTATATAACCGGATCAAACATTTAATATTATTCAGTGATTTTTGTAACACAGGTATAATGTTATGATATTTTTGTACTGAATAACGGTCAGCTACTTTTTTGACAATCGGGTGTAACGATACAGGTAAGTTTTACTTTTTACAATGTTCATCAAATTCTGGCGCTAGTCTTATTGATCGACTTATGAATGCTACGGTGTATAGGGGTTTTGGAAATCTGGATATAAATTTAAAAAAATTAACTGGAAAAATATTAGTTGTAGTTACAGAACAATTCTCTTAAGAATAATAAAAAAATAGTATCGATGGAGAAATTTGTGTTACATTGTATTTTAATTTACGTAATAGAGAATTGAATTGAGAATCCAGAAGAAGTACCATTCCGCCGAGCGCTCCTTCATAATCACGGTGTCCGGAGCCATGCCGAGGTCGGCCAGCTTAATGTTCCACCTTGCCTCAGCCATGACGTCACCCAACGGCAGTACTGGACCTATGTATTGCCTCTCCTAAGTTGCCGCACAACATCTATTTCATATTTCGAACCCAGACTATTCCAGCTACCTTCTGCAGCTCATAAATAATCCATTCTTTTATTAGCTTAATTTATTTTCTTTACTGATATCGCGTTTGCCCCAAACTTATTAAATAGTCCCATTATTACATAACGGTATAGTATTTACGACGCCTTGTGGTGCCGGCTACGAATAGCACCCACCCATCTCATCCTGTGGGTGTCGTAAAAGGCGACTATGGAAATAGCTGGAGGATGGGCAGCAGCGTCCTTCCAGTACATTAACACAACTCAACTGCGATCGCCAACCCGCCTGCCAAGCGTGGCGATTATGGAAAAGCTGCCAGACGCACACACAATACACCCAGACCGGGCGTTGTGGCGATCTTTGGGGGAGGCTTGTATCCAGCTGTGGACTTCATTCGGATGAAACGACAATTTACGTTCCTACTTATCTACTAATTAAAACTGTGTAGTAAAATACGGAGTGCATTTTAAATTGTCAGTTAAACACTGATACTTGGTTGGCCTGTAGGCCTTAGTTATGGGATTATGGGGGAGCGGATATGTTGGCCCTCTCTCGTTCTATGTAGGTAAGTCCATGGTAAGTCCTTTCTCAGCCGAAATCTGCGGTGTCAGAATAGCTGAGGTATCATCTCTACTGTTCTTGTTTATGATTTTGTAATTTTTCATCTTTTTTCTAATTTCAATGTATAAGTGGTTCTATACTCTTTGTCTGACACATCTACGGTCTGACACCATTTGTCACTATTTACTGACATATTATCTGTACAGAAACTATGAGTAAAACTACACTTGACATTTTCACCAAATTACCAAAATTTGAAAAATGTTGTTTTTGTATTACTATCAAAACAGGCTGTTTCATCATAACTGGGGTCTATATATTTTTCATTGTAAGTATGTATTATTTTACGTGTTTCATTATTACTATTCTGTATTAATTATCAAAAGGCTTAAATAATTGGATTTCAGTGCTAACCGGATTCAAACATGTTTATGAATTACATAATCTATTACTCTTGCGAAAAGCAGTAACCATTCTATAATTTACAGGTTGAAGCATTGGCTGGTGTTTCAGCTTACAAGGAAAAATGCTACTATTTAGGGATTCTGATGAAATGTCTTGGTTATGTAGCACTTGCCATTTGGGTAATAACAATATTGGCCTGTGGTGTTTTTCTGTACGGCATCGTAAAGGTTAGTCCTTACTTTATATGTAGTAAAGAAATTTTAGACACATTATATTTTTTCAACTTGAATACGATGTAGAACGTTCTAGTCAATGGCATTTTACAAATAGACGCGCCATACACGAACATTATTGCACTACAAAAGGGCGCGCCGGCCGCCGCAGACCGCATAATAAAAAATAAAACAAAATACAATTTTTTATTTACTATGTCGATTTACGTTACGTATTTATTTATAAAATAATACATCTTTTTCTCTCACAGTTGCAGTATACTTCGTTCATCGTCTAAAAACACACAATGGCATTATTTTTTGGCTTATGATTCACGTCGAACCGCGACTGAACGCACTGGTCGGTGTGTGACAATTAAACTCCGGGCAATTACCTTGCTTTCATGTGACCATCGTAGAGCACGGGCAACGCATCTACACTTATAAAAACATCTAAGTTTCTAGTGCTATTTGCCACAGCTTTCGTTTCCCTACATAGTGCTAGATACGTACTATTTATTTTTAATCAATTAGAAGAAACCGCAGGAATAGTTTTACCTGATAAAATTAAGATAATTTTTATTTACAGAATAATTCCAACGCAGTCCTCTTTTTCATGTATACAACAGTACTCTTGCTTGTCTTTAACATCGTCACCAGTATTGTTATGGTGTTTATGTCTTACAAAACTTGCTATATGCCGTACCTTTTTGGAGGAGCAACATTCTTTGGCGCCTTAAGTAAGTTTACTGTAATCAAATTATTTGTTATCAATGGCTTTTCTCGCCAGAACCTATTATGTTATCGAATTGAGAACGATACGGCTTTTACGTGGTTCTTCATGATGATGAATGTTTTTTTCAGTGTTGACTTATTGCCTTATAATAGTGAATAGTTACTATCGGAATATAACAAGTGTCACATTTGCACCAACTGCATCAACAAAACCAACTGTATCAAAAGAACCAACTGCATCAACAGAACCAACAGCATCAACCACACCAACTGCATCAACAACACCAACCGCACCAACTGCACCAGTTGCATCGGTTGCACCAAAAGTCTCTAATACAACAACACCTTAAAATAAGTTTCTCGTACTTATTATTTGGTTCTGGGGAACGCTTATTTCAGCAGTAAACTGCAATAAGCTGAGGTGATTGAACTGCGTGTTATTTTACAACTAAGGTCGGCTTAAGCTAAGAAATATTTATTATGTGAAATTAGTGCAAATGTTTTACTATCTTTAATAACATTTTGGAAATACTAATGGTTTTTTTTTCCACGTTTTGGATATACTAATCGTTTTTCTTTCGTTGTAATTCGTTATCGTATAGCCCATGAGTTGGTTGAGGCATAAAAATACATATTATAAAGCCTATACTACGTCCTACCCGACAGGATCCAAAGCGTGGCTGACGGTATTGAATTATTCACATCCCCTTTGGTATAGCCCGGTTACTGGCTTTAGACTAACTCTAGCTCTTGGTAATTATCGGTCTCCTGACTAGTTAATCTAAAGGTAGAACTGTTCTCGTGCTCGGAAGTAAAAAATTCGATCGATCTATTTCTGCAAATTCTCTGCCCTTATGCAAATAGTTTTTAACACTGCGCTCTATTCACTATAGGTATGACGGCTATTTTTACTTGGTGGAAATACTTCATGTACTTCCTCAGCCGGGAACGACACATTGGCGAGCCTGACTCCTACCGGCTAAAACCACCAAGGAGGGGATGACTCTAAAGAGGTCATCCTCTCTAGCGGAGGGGAGGCGACTGTAATGAGTGACCTCATTCCCTCGAGACACTTCTCTGGGCACTATAAGATGGCCTGCAAATTCATATTCAGAAGATTTGTTCTTCCTGCCCTGGTCCCAGGTTAGGTGGGGTTAGCGCCGCTCGAAGAAGAAGGAGACGGCGCCGGGGTCACAACCGCCCTGGCGCCTAATTCCGATACGCCTGAAAACCCCTGCCGTTGCTATAAGGTGGGGGACTTCTGGGTTCGCGGGTGCGTAGATTGGGGAATCTGCGTGCCCACACCAAGCGACCCAAGAGAAGACGGTAGCACGCATGTGGTCACGCGCTGCCGTGGAACGCTTTGGGGGATCCTTTACAATCCCCCTGGGGGGGTGACCGCTTTACAGTCACCCTCTCCGAGATGTGCCAATAGGCGTGGCACTAGTGGGCGGCTCTAGTGTGATCATACGAGGACCTGGTGCCTCCCTTACGTGCCGAAGATGACCGCTCCAGTGGTTTTAGCCGGTAGAAGTCCGGCATACCCCTTTGCCCTTCCCCGGGGCGAAGGAAGTGCATGAAGAATTTCCACTGGGCACCAATAAAAAATAAAAAAAATGGTTGGGTTTAGCGCAATATGTTAGTCATCATCATTACCATCATGTCAGCCGAAAAACGTCCACTGCTACTGCTGGACAGAAGCCTTCCACAAAGATTGCCACAACGATCGGTATGAGTTGTGTGCTCATTGGGGGGTTTTGCCATAATCATCGCACTTGGCAGATAGTTAGGTCGTCGCAGTTAGGTTATGAATCTACTTGAAGACGCTGCTGCCCATTCTCGGGCTAATCCCATAGTCGCCTTTAATAAGACCCACGGTATGAGATGGTACCACCACTCCATATGTGCAGTGGAAATTCTACATGAAATTCCTTCGCCCCGGGGAAGGACAAAGGGGTATGCTGGAATCCTACCGGCTAAAACCACTGGAGCGGTCATCTGCGGTCAGTGGGCACCGAAGGGAGGCTCCAGGTTCTCGTAATCACGCTAGAGCCGCCCATTTGTGGCACACCGTTATTATCTTTTCTTTCTTTCTTTTTTAAAAAGGTTGACTAGGATTTGTCCTGTGTCATGCGTGCGTTTACAGCCACAAATTCCATACACAATACACCCAGACCCCGAACAATTACCTGCAGATCATACAAATATTTGTTCCGTACGGGAATGGAACCCACGACCGGGAGCACAGCAGCCGACTGTGTCAGCCAATGCACCAACCGGCATATCACGGAGGGGATGACTGTAAAGCGGTCAACCCCTCTAGTGGAGGGAAGGCGACTGTAAAAAGGTCGCTGCCCAGGCACTTTTCGGGGAGGATTGTAAAGGATCCCCCCAAGACTCGCTGTGCGCTGTGCTACGCAGAAGGCGGCACGTGACCACGTGCGCTCCACCGTCTTCCTGGGGGTCGCTCGGTGTGAGCATGCAGACTCCCCAATGTGCGCGCCCGCTAGCCCCAAGGCCGGTCACCATGTAATGACGGTTGTTACCCCGGCGCCGTCTCGTCCTTCTCCGTGCGGGATTCGGCCCTCTCCCGATCGCGTTCTGCAGTCTCCTTCTGGAGCATGACGCTCTTGCAGAAGGAGACCACTGCACTCTAATGTTCATGCTCTGCCAACATAGCGTGTGTCGGCATGCAGTGATAGCCTAGTGGTTGAACGCTTGCCTTCCATATAGGAGGGTCTGAGTTCGATCCCGGGCCGCACCTCTTTCATGTGCGGATCATAATTTGATTATCACTTGCGTTAACGATGAAGAAGAACATCGTGAGGAAATCTGCAAATCTGAGAGGGAAAAAAAGAAAGTTCTCAATGGTGTGTGTAGTCCGCCAACCCGCACTAGGCTAGCGTGGTGGACTAAGGCCTAACCTTTCTCATCGTGAGTAAAGGCTCGTGTGCAGCAGTGGGACAGTAATGTGCTGATTATTATTATAGTTGCAAGATAATATTGGCATGGTTAGAATACTTGACTATTAATTTAATTTCGTCGATCCTTTATGAGACACAAGCTTGGTTTCACGGACGTTTTTAAGGACGTCACGGTGGCTGGGCGGTATAGCATCCCTATTTAATTTGAAGGATTTAGTAGCAGGATGCCTACGATAGTAAATAATTAATACCTTAGCTTACCTTTTAAATATTTTCAGGAGATGAGTAGCAAAATGACCTGACTATAAAATCTTTGTAAGTACACGTGATCGCACTACGCATTATTTTTAATTTACGTAACTGTTTTATCGCAGCTTGCAATTTTTATAAAAATGCCTGAAACTTGATTTATTTCTCCAAATACCTCCATATAGGTATGTTTACCTACATTCTTATTCAAGGTAATTTATCTGTTTTGTAAGTGTAAATAGATACTATACTTCATCAATTCACACGCTTATCTATACCAGTACATAAGGATAGAATAATCACTAGGTGTAACCCAAATTTCTTAACTTGGTAACCACAACTACAAAGTATTATATATATTATTTACATCTCTTATGCGATAATTCCAAGGTCATCAGTTAGACAGGGTTCATGAGTCGAACGATACCTGATCGCATATTTAAGTCGGCTATTATTGGGCAGTAAACGCGTCCGTAGATCGGTCAAAGTGACCGCCCGTGCTTATTTAGCTCGATACCGGTGAATCAGCATAAATGTCACATGATGTGCAAGTTTTAAGTATCATATACAAGTAAAAGGGTCTCTTCAGAATACGTGGAGCATGAGGGGATGCATGTGAAATTAGGTAAAGGATTAAATTTTGGACGAAAACAATTTAAGCAATTGACAAAAGAACTGGTAAATAAATTGTGTAATGTATGGCATTGAGTAAATATGTTTCAACTCAATGTTATTACAACAAAGAATAAATAAATATGTTTTAAAATTGAGCACATAAGTATACAAGATGGCTAAGCCGTTTCCGGTAGGTAGCGCCACCTATCGGATCCTAGCATAGCTATGAACCATCGTCTCAATAAAACAAATATAGGTATTGTGTGAATATGACCTCTATGACCTTAAACTGCACGGTATCTTCTCGTCCAATATACCACAGTATCTCAAGACGAAAGTCTTTGACCAGTATGTGTTGCCAGTTATGACTTATAAAACTGAGATGTGGTCACTCACCATGGACCTCATGAGCAGGTGCAAGGTGACGTAAAGGGCAATGGAAAGTGCTGTGCTCAGAGTTTCTCTGCAATAAAGAATAATACATGAGGCGATCTGCAAAAGAACCAAGGTCCACATAGCGCGAAGAAATGCTAAATTTATGTTGTGGGCGGGGCATACATAGGCTGCACTAAAAGTATCGGGAATGGAATATTTCCACTGTTCCTGTCATATTAAAATCTTTTTAATTGAAAACTCCTTGGTTTTACAAATCGAATACCATTTATTTATTAAAAAAAAGATTCACGGTCTTGTCACAAGGTTTTGTCAAACTTGTTTAGTCGTTGAGAAAATGGAATTGACTCGAGAAAATTCAAGAGCGATGATTTATTATGACTTTCGAAGTGGTTTAACACAAAAACAGTGTGTTGACCGGATGATTTCTGCATTTGGTGATGAAGCCCCATCCAAAACCACAATTTATCGCTGGTTTGCTGAATTTCAACGTGGACGTGTCAAGCTCAGTGATGATCCTCGTCAAGGTCGTCCAAAAACTGCAGTCACCCAAGAAAACGTCGATGCTGTGCATAAGCTGATTGAGGAAGATCGACATGTGACATACCGCGAAATTCAGGCAACTTTAGACATTGGCATGAGTCAAATACAAATAATCTTGCATGAACAATTAGGTGTAAAAAAGTTGTTTTCCCGATGGATACCGCATTTGCTATGTGAAGAGCAAAAAGCGGCTCGCGTTACTTGGTGCGTCAGAACACTCGAAAAATTCCACGCAGGATCCTCAAATGCTGTATACAACATCGTATCAGGTGACGAATCCTGGATATATGCGTACGAACCCGAAACAAAAAACCAGTCACGAGTTTGGGTGTTCGAAAATGAGTTAAAGCCAACAAAAATTGTTCGTTCACGGAGTGTTGCAAAAAAAATGGTGGCCACGTTTGTCTCCAAAACCGGCCATGTTACGACTATTCCTCTTGAGGGACAAAGAACGGTTAATGCAGAATGGTATGCTAGCATTTGTTAGCCACAGGTCGTTTCTGAACTCCGTAGAGAGAACTGTAACCGCCGCATCATCCTCCATCACGACAATGCGAGTTCTCACACCGCGCACAGAACAAAAGAGTTTTTAGAGCAAGAAAACATAGAATTATTAGACCATCCGCCGTACAGCCCCGACCTAAGCCCTAATGATTTCTATACTTTCCCTAAAATAAAGAATAAATTGCGTGGACAGAGATTTTCATCACCTAAAGAAGCTGTGGACGCCTACAAAACGGCCATTTTGGAGACCCCAACTTCCGAATGGAATGGTTGCTTCAATGATTGGTTCCATCGTATGGAAAAATGTGTCAAATTTCGCGGAGAATACTTCGAAAAGCAATAAATACATTTTTAAATAGTAATGTTGTGTCACTTCCTTGATTCCCGAAATTTTCAGTGCCGCCCTCGTATATATCTTAGAACAGACGGCCAATGGGGTGGAAAAGTTCTTGTGTGGCGATTGCGTACCGGAAGACGCAGCGTGGGCAGACTTTGACATTGTGGGGGACAAGTAGGACCAACGACGTGGTGAAGGTTGACGTGATGATGAGGAAGAACCCGTCTGTTTTAAGAAAACTCTTTTGGTATCTTTCGCACTACTACTAGATACTATTATTCTCTTTGTGTTTACTTAGGCTTTGTTTTTGTGATTATATCGCTATGCAGGTAACATACTTATAAATATACCAAACTATCCTACTCTGATGTCCTGAACTAGCAAACACAGGACATGCAACAAATTATTAGCAGTTTACCTGTCTCGTATTTAGGGTCTTCATTAATAGGTACAAGATTTATTTTTAAACTTGCCCCACACTAGGATTTCTCCTGTGTCGTGGGTGCGTTTACAGACGCAAATTTCACACACAGTACACACCCGGAACAGCTACATGCAGATCATACAAATATTTGTTCCGTGCAGGAATCGAACCCACGACCCGGGGCGCAGCAGTCGACTGTATCAGTTACTGCACCAACCGTGCCGCCAAATTACATTATCCATTACCATATTACATTATCTAACCGGTTCACGTAGGAATTATGCTTACATGAGCCGGTCAGATTACATAGACACTGATTCGGTAAACAAAACCGACCCCGAGATGATTCTGCAAGACCGCGATTAACGATCTAACAAGACGAGATCATACTGGATTCTGTGTTATAATGCTGTGTGGTGTCGGCTACGAATAGAACCAACCCATATCATCCCGTGGGTGTCGTAAAAGGTAACTATGGGCTTAGCCGGAGAATAGGCAGCAGCGTTCTTCGAGTACATTAACAACTAGAATTCGATCGCCAACCCGCCTGCCAAACGTGGTGATTACGGCAAAACCCCCCAATGAGCACACAACACACCCAGACCGGTCGTTGTGGCGATCTTTGGAATCCAGTCCAGCAGTGGACTTTATTCGGCTGAAATGATGATGATGAACGTATTCGTATGAGTTAAAAGATGATACCTAAGTACACTTCATGCGTATCCAAGATCTGAAGCCAGAATGGTTCAGCCATATAACGGCCATTGGCTAACTACTATTGCTACTTAAACATAAAAATAATAACTCTTGCAGTATAAAAATTGCTCCCTTATATAGACAGGACTGCAGTTGGCTGTCAAGTATAGTTATCAGTCAAAGCACTGCTATTCAACGCCTTCCCTATAGTTGTCCACAATTGTATAGTCTTTTTGGGTGGAATTAGCCAATTCACGAGCCGCGTGTGGAATTATTCCAGTGGATGCGGAAAAGTAAGCAGAGGAAGATTATGTACGTTGACTGGTTAATGTTAAAAAAGAACCGCTATTTATTGGAAGATAATCCGTCATAAGTCACTGTAGCGTCCAAGTCCGTGTTGTGTCTGGATTAAGAATATAGCACCACTCCATTTCCTACCGTTGCTGTCGTAAAATACGATTAATGGCTCTAAACCAGAGTGAAGGGCAGCACCGTCCCTTCTATGTAACAACAATTATTCTACGCTAACCAACCCGCCTGCCAAGCGTGGTGAGTACCTACTGGCAATTTCCCCACAAAGTGATGACATGCGGCATGTTCTGGTCGTCGTGGAAATCTATGGGGAGCCCTTAGTTCAGCAGTGGATGTTCTTTGACTGATATAATGAATACTCACTTGGCGCACTTCAACGACTTCCAAATCCGCTTTAGTGCACGTTTGACTTGAGCTAGATTTTGTCAGTTACGTTTGACACAAGGCATACTTCATTTTGATAAAAAAAATCTTTCTTTTCTGTGTTACCATTCTTTTTCGGAATTATTCATATTTATATTAACAGGAAAATAAGATATTTTTTTGTCAACACTATAACGATGTGAATGAACAGCATTTAAAATATCCGCGGCTAATACAGTTGATGACCTTATTACCTACCAACTTACCTGTTAGGTAAGTCAAATCACCTATTATTCTATTTGATTTATCTACTATACCGTGTGGTGCCGGCTAAGAATAGCACCACCTCATCTCATCTCGTGGGTGTCGTAAAAGGCGACTATGGATAAGCCAGACTTTGGGCAGCAGCGTCCCTTGAGTACCTACATACATTACTTGCGATCGCTACTGCCTGCCAAGAGCGGCGATTATGGCAAAACTCCCTGATGAGGACTCCACCAAATCCAGACCAGTCCAGCCAGCGATTTGGGGGTGGCCTGTGTCCAGCAGTGGACGTCTTTAGGCTGAGATGATGATCATAATGAGTGATTTAACTACCAACCTATTTTGCAAAACCGCAAAAATGAAATAGTTACATATTGTTAAATCTTTTAGGATAACATATTTACTTGAACCATTAAAGAGCTATATCAAAATGCTCTTTAATTAAATACACACTAATAATCCATATCAAATCTCTCCTCTTGGAACGTGAGAAGTCTGAAGAACAACAGAACAGCTTTATAGATTTTTGTTACACAAGTAGATGTTTTTGTAGGTTACGTTCACAGTATCTGAGGCGAGCACAACGTCTGCTCTGACAAGGGGATATTTTTACAACAGGAGCGACGAACTCCTCCACGCCATCTAATTTCCATTTGTTTGTTGATGGTGCAGCCATATAACGGCCATTGGCTAACTACTATTGCTACTTAAACATAAAAATAAGAACTCTTGCAGTATAAAAATTGCTCCCTTATATAGACAGGACTGCAGTTGGCTGTCAAGTATAGTTATCAGTCAAAGCACTGCTATTCAACGCCTTCCCTATAGATTTCCACAATTGTATAGTCTTTTTGGGTGGAATTAGCCAATACTCATTGCGTTTGGTAGGTTAGTGAGCGCAGTATTAAATGCTGCTGCAAATCCGTCTGGTTTAGAGTTCCTTAGTCGCCTTTTACGATATCTACGGGAAGAGATAGAGTGGTGCCATATTCCTAATTCAGTCACCACACGGATTAGCACCACTCAATGTCTAAGCTCACAACTTCACATAGTTACACATTAGAACTTACACATTAATGAATAAATGTGTGAATACATGTAGGTAAGATGTAAAATACTCCATGGAACTCATAATTGAATTGCGAGAGTTAAGTGACCGTTTCTATCGGTTTCGAGATCCAGTCGTATTGCGATTTAGTATTACTGGCAACCTACACATATCGATATACATATATATATAACTACTGGATCGCTGTAAAATCGAGTGTAAATCCTGTATGTGATTGACGCTACGACAACAATTGCGTTGTTTAATACATATGAATAAAAAAAAAAGGTGCACTCTTAACGCTCCACTGAAGTCGCAAGTTTAAATTGTTAACGCTACTACTGCGTTTTCTATGCATATTGTACCCATAGAAAGATCGTAAAGCTGTAAGTAAGTAATTTATTTTCTCACCATAATAATGAAGAAGTTGCAACAAAATACAATATTGCCTCGTTATAGTATTATTCGAATTTGTCATGGGAAACTGATGCCCAAGCTAGGCTGAAGCCTGTGTTTCAGGTCACCAGATCTCCACCCCAGAAGTCCGATTTTGCTCTTTCATAAACTGTGCCAAGCGAAAATTTTCCATTTTCTTCTTCTTCGTGGTCTTATCCTATGAAGTTGTTTTCTCTTGATGAATACTCTCCAACACTTTGATATAACTTTATCAGGCCCCAATAGGCTGGCAGGCTGTAGTTGCGTTATTTATTTATGCAGACATTATATTACTTACAGCTAAATCCATCCGCAAAACAACAAAGTACAGGTCAGTAAAATATTTTTAGTCAATAAACGCCCTACAACGATTGGCAACAGGTTAGGTGATTGGTAGACTATTTGATGAACACTACGCTACTGACACTACTACGATGACGACAGCATGGTTGGTGCAGTGGCAAATACAGTCAGGTGCTACGCTCCGGGTCGCGTGTTCGATTCCCGCACGGAACATGTATTTGTGTGACCTGCAGATAGTTGTTCCGGGTCTGGGTTTATTGTGTGTGGAATTTATAACTGTAAACGTACCCACAACACAGGTCAAATCCTTGTGTGGGGCAAAAAAACGTAGCATAACATAAACTGAATGTTGTGAATAAATCGATTTAATCACAACATTAGTTATTTAGTTCCAAGCATTGATGTATATACGTTACTATCTCAAAGGTTCCAAGTAACAATAAAATGGATTACTGATACGTTCGGATATTTCCGGAGCGAAGAGCAGTCGTTGGAACGTTGCATCCTGACAGCAATAACGAGTATCTTATTGCCCGGCGGCGAATATGTTGACATGGGGGGCTGTCTGGGCCGTAAGGCCGTTGATTCGAATGTGACAATGGAAAAGAAGGGGCTGGCTTGGTGTGCGCTTACCCTGCCACGAGTAGATACTTAAAGGACTCTCTTACAATTTCCCCGTCGACATTGGCTTCTACCGGGACCGGGGGTCTTAGCTTTACCACCACATAAGTAATCTATAAAAACTACATGAATCCCAGATTTGACACGCGGTATCCCTTATACATGGCTGAGAGCTAGTTCAGTTTCTACTAAATTAGTCTACATAGGTGAAAGGATTAGTAACCTGTAGTGGTAATGGGCAGGGCATATTGCTCGTAAAACTGATGGCCGTTGGGGCAAAAAGGTTCTCGAATGGAGACCGCGCACCGGAAAATGCAGCGTGGGACGACCTCCAACGAGGTGGACAGACGACCTGGTAAAGGTCGCTGGGAGTAGTTGGATGAGAGCGGCATGTGACCTCTCATTGTGGAAATCTAAGGGGAAGGCCTTTGTTCAGCAGTGGACACCCTGTGGCTGATATGACTGCGGATCAGCCAATTTCTACCTCCAACAATGCGCTTACCCGGATATAGGGGTACTACTCGGGTGAACCTTTTGTACCATACTCGTGAGAACAATTATATTTACAATTAACTAATCCAAAACTGATAGGCTGTACTCGACTGGAGTTGGTGCGGAGCACCTTTATATCGAAGCCACCAGAAGTAATGCTCAGCATCCTGCGTGGATAGCCTGTTCGTTGGTAGTTGCTGCAGGGTGGAACTTTTTTGCAGCGAGCATGTCAATTTTGGTGGAGTATGGCTGTAAGTGCCTACGTTTAGGAACGGTTAGTCGGCGTTGGTATTGGCCTCGAGCGACGTGTCTAAGGTGTCGGATGCACAAATTTGGGAGATCTAGCTACGACAATTTACAAGTTTGTCGATCTCGCCAATGCTCTAAAAGGAGACCAATGCTGCCAAGCGTAAGAAACTATGCATAACTCTGCATTTAGCGCTAGCTATAAGGAAAACATGATAAATATAATTTCAGCGTCAATATGAAACTAGATATGTATATCTTTATCTGTAGCAGTGGGTACCTATACATTTTATACAAGTTATACATTAGTTTTGATTAAATATCAATTTAATTTACGGATTTAGATTAAGGATTTGTCAGTTTTTGTGCTAAATGTGATCCAAATACAAAAACTGATCAAATTCAAAATCTTAAATCTAAAGATTTTGGATTATACAGCAAGTCGGTGATAAATGGGCGCGCCCACTTACATGTGCGATAAAATATTATCATAAGCCTGCCAATCACATTGAATGTTTCTCTAGGAGCTAGGTGAATATCAAATATTATTAAAATAAAATAAAAATAAATCTCGGTTAGCAGGGGACAGTCGCCACAAGAAGCACCAGTAAGAAATATGACTCAAAGATAAGCATTAACCTCTAACCACGTTAGGGGGAATGAGGTGGGTCGACCTATGACGCCACCACGAGCAGTGACATCAAAGAAGCATGCCGCACCTGTTGCCAAAGAATATTAAAACGTTGTATCATTACATTATTTTTGATAGCGGGTAATTGGTTTTTCCTTTTCGGAGGAACAATCCTTGTTAATTGGTCCATGACACGCTTCAAGGTAGCCGATGACCCTCGTGTTACTAGATCTTTGTTAAATAACGCTGAAACGTAATAGTTACTGACGCGTTACCGACCTAAGGCCTCCGTTGAAATGCCTTTTTATCCGTTAATTTCCTACCCTATCCAATTTTATGTAAGGAAATGTTCTTATTAATTAGCAATGACATGCTCTAAGGTAGCCGACGACCCTCGTGTTACGGGGTCTTCGTTACTTAAATAACGCTGAAATGACCCTAGACGAACCCTTCATATGTCTAAGCCGGAGTATTTAAATAAGTGAACGTTCTCATTATTTGGTGTTTGCAACGCTCTAAGGTACCCGATAATCCTCGAGTGACTGGGTTTAGTTAAATAACGCTGAAATGTGATTTTGTATCCATAATATAAGCATTTCTTATCGAAATGATTACACAAGTCTCCAAGCTATATTGGCAGTCGCACAGAACAGAGCGACATACATTATTATGACGCTGTCCGGCAATAATATATGTTGATTACATCTATATTACTAAGCTATCATAACTATCGCGAAACAAATTTCAATTATCATAAAACCAACTAAAGTTTGGAATCTGAATAGTACCTACGCAATTTGACGGGTTTGTTAACACCAGAAACTACATTCACTGGGTAATCGGTTTGTTTTTTGCTTTGCTAGTATCTTTTGTACTTGGCAGATAACTATGTAGGGGAAGGTTGCGATCCTTGGACCGGCGCTTTCATCGGACCACTAAATTATTTCAAAAACTGGGTACACTGGAGAGAGTCTGTTACGCCTAAAGCCAACAGTCGCGCGCGACAATCGGCAAGGAGCAGTGTGTGCAAGTATGTTCACGGCGACCGGATTATAAAATCACGTGAACAAAAACTAATGTTAGTGTCATGATTTCTCGTATGTTTAGGCGTTGTTTATCAACAATATTAAGGAATATATTTGAAATAAAATCTGTGGTTAAATATGTTGGCTCTTTGTGTATTTTTATCCATTATTATTATTTTGACTGAATACCTAGTTGCTATCAATGAACCATATAGCTGTTCCATCATCGGACTGGTCCAATGATGGCAACTAATATAATAAATTTATCATGTAATTTATTATAAAATTTAGTGACTTTTTGTATGTTATGTTATAAATTAATTAGATCTTGTGAATTTAAAATTCACTTATACAATAATAGTTATTATTATTTTAATATTAATATAAGTAAGTGCCTATTATTTCAAAGTGTTGTCGTTGAAACAAAAGCACGAAAATAAATATATTATTATTTTACGATTGTTGTGATGAATACCTATGTTGATTTATCGTAAGTCTCTATTATTGGCCCACTAGTACAAAATATTCTAAGTCCATTCATGTTTCATGGAAAGCTAGTGGTCCCATCAAGGCGACGATGGTCCAAAGAAGATAACAGCCAATAATTGTTTTTTATTTATTTATAGCAAAAGCTGTTACCCTGAAGTTCTGCTGAGTAAGGTTACAGTTAATGAAGTTTATAAGAATAAAAAACATTCACTGTTTTCATTTGAACATTTACTTAACTTGAGATATGAAGTCGTGAAGTTAAGTGGTCTAATTATCGCAACCCTTCCCTACTTAGATTCAAATTGGTCTCTATAGTACAAGATCCCGCCTTAAATCGACCTTCTTTCATCGAGATTCCTAATAAAATGTAGGTACCTATATTTCATATAATATTATTTATGCATAAATAAACAAAACGTGCTAGGGTTGCCGCCCCATATCCCTGCAAACCAATTACCAGTGATGACATATGGAACAGAGACGTGGTCACTCACAATGGGCCTCATAAGAAAGCTCAAGGTCACTCAGCGAGCTATGGAGAGAGCTATGCTTGGTATTTCTCTACGAGGTCGAATCAGAAATGAGGAGATCCGTAGAAGAACTAAAGTTGTCGACATAGCTGAAAGGATTAGTAAACTGAAGTGGCAATGGGCAGGGCACATTGCTCGTAGAACTGATGGCCGCTGGGGCACAAAGGTTCTCGAATGGAGACCGCGCACCGGAAAACGCAGCGTGGGACGACCTCCAACGAGGTGGACAGACGACCTGGTGAAGGTCGCTGGGAGTCGTTGGATGAGGGCGGCATGTAACCGCTCGTTGTGGAAATCTAAGGAGAGGCCTTTGTTCAGCAGTGGACGTCCTGTGGCTGATATGATGATCCCTGCAAAGCTATTTGTAATAAAATATATTTAATATAAAAAATGTTAGTAATCCACACAGTTTCCTTAAAAAAATTGCATCAATCAAGAGTAAAAGATGTTTCTAAATAAACCACTAAAATTAGGTAGCGTAACTCTTTCCAGGCAAAATAG
Organism: Diloba caeruleocephala; assembly: GCA_947459985.1. Classification (NCBI taxonomy): domain Eukaryota; kingdom Metazoa; phylum Arthropoda; class Insecta; order Lepidoptera; family Noctuidae; genus Diloba; species Diloba caeruleocephala. Next base: position 16,414,842 of record OX381617.1, on the reverse strand, counting down.
TGAAAGATTGCTTAATAGATGTAAACAGGTCAGCGTGTACATAAGTACCTAACTAGCCTCATCAAGTTTCGTTATATAATTATAGATAAAATAGGTACAAATAATTTGATTGCAAACGCGATTGTATAGGGTTGTCTCAGTAAAAGTAGGTAACTACTGAGCTGGTAACACAGTAGGTAGGTACCTATCATATTTATCATTATACCTACCTACCTAAAAACTATCTCAGCATTTTTGCTGTTATAGAAAATGTATTTAGATGTTATGATTAAGTGTCTTTAAAAATACAGAACATATAGCTATTCGAGCGTTGTAACTACTGTGTTATGCTCTGTTATTTCTTTGGCCGCTTACATTTCAGGTTTATCATCTATCATAATACGCTTTCGTGGATAAAGGAGAAACAGTTAATAAATCCTAGAACCGTTACATTTCACATGTAATGTTAAACTTCCCTAAACGGGCTGAGTTTAAATGCCTGTTGTTCCAATAATTTCATGATGTTTTGGACAATATAAAATTTATACTAAACCAATAAATTAAAATATTCATAACTAACATATAAGGTTGATTTACGACACTATACTTAGGTACACATAATAATAAATTACCTAACTACTTAACGAAATATAAAATGAGTTAGGACGGAATAAACTAGCACAACAGTTAATAAAACATTAATCATTAAAATATTTAATGTTTGCTTAAACAACATCAACAAATTATCAAATAAAAAAATCTAACGAAATTTTATAACAATATTTTCAACTAGCTTAAAAGGCTCTTACCCCAACACTGTAAACATAACATAACATAAAGAATAGTTAGTACTTATAACTACTTACGTTATTAATAGATTTAAACTACTTTAAGAGTGTTTGGTTATTTAAGACTTAAAGCAATTTAGGTAGGTACCTCCTCATAAAATTAAGTAATTTCTAAACCACTTTCTTCGAGTACCGCCCGAAATTTTGTAGGTACAAGGTTGTTTTTTGAACAATGATATCCTCGATTTCTGTGTGGGAACAACTTATAGACATACCTATGAGTAAACTTGAAGTGCACAAACACCCAAACCCAGAATGACTATCAGTGAGCTCTAGAATTTCGTACCATGCGGGAATCGAACATACGACCCTCAGCGCAAAATTCGACTGCTATAGCCACTTTACCAACCGTGTCGTTACAGCAGTAGGTACCAAATATAGGTAATGTATAGACTCATTACCTACCTATGTTTGGAATGCTCATAAGAGGAAATACCATCCTTCTTAGCTTATTCTCTCTCTCTCTCTACCAGAGCAGAGGTACCTAAGTAAGTATTATGTTACATTTGATGTTTTGGCTAGGAATTATGAAAGGTACCTCATCTTTCTGGGGCATCTTGAAGTGAGTTGAAATATAGCACGATTTTAAGACAGTGTCGGATATATTCGCGCACAAATTAATATCAAAATAAGATTGTGACTAACGTCGACGTTTCAATCAAATTTCATTGCCGTGTCACATGTGTCTACTCGTACAATGATAAGTAGGTACTCGTGTACGATACTGTCTTAAAATCATGTACTTATTCAATTCGAGAAAGTTCAAGAATTAGGTACTGAAATGAAATAGGTAGATTTGTATCCCCAAGTCGAAGAAGCATTTCTCAATTCAATTTTCGATTCAGAACTAATCTAGTTCTGCCAGGAGCTGAATATAGGTAGGTACAGTTCGAATTTATTCAGAGATATAAAATTTAAGAAGTAGCAACTCACTCATTTGTAGTGATATAGCTAGGTATATACAATGGGGGTAAAATACCCTTAACGAAAACGAAAGCCACATAGCCACATTGCGATGATTCTCTTGTACTAGACCATACCTGGCTACTGACTATTTATGGAGGTATGGAAAGTCGAAATCTCATCATTTATTACGTTTTTCACGAAAACATGTTTTGATAATGTAAAACTTTCTTCCATGTAAACGTCATGTTCCACGTCCCCTGTCCCGTACAATATAGCCTCATTGTCGAGCACCTAAGACATGCTGGTGTTCATCTACCTCGAGTGCTCGCAATGTTACTTAATTTATGTGTGAGCCATGTGCATCTGCCTCCCGAGCTGGTACGCACTCTGGTTGTACCTATTGCCAAAAACAGGACAGGAAACATGGCAGACAAGTCCAATTATAGACCCATTTCCTTGGCGACCATCGTAGCCAAAGTACTTGACAGTGTGTTTAACTCATATTTTGACCAGTATGTGCAATTACACGACGCACAGTTTGGATTCCGGCATGGATTGTCAGCTGAGACTGCTATCTTTAGCTTGAAACATACTGTTAAGTACCGATAAACATACTCCAGTTTACGCGTGTTTCCTGGACCTGAGTAAGGCCTTCGATTTGGTCTCTTACGACATTCTGTGGCAGAAATTAGCAGAGACCGGTATACCATCGGAGTTGATATCACTTCTGAGGTACTGGTATCTCAACCAAGAGAATCGTGTGAGGTGGGCGGGTGAACTCTCGGATGCAAGCAGGTTGGAGTGCGGGGTTCGGCAGGGGGGGTTGAGCTCACCCTTGCTCTTTAACCTGTACGTTAACGCACTGGTTGAGAGGCTCAGCAGCATGCATGTTGGCTGCTATGTTGATGGTGTTTGTTGCAACAACCTCAGCTACGCGGATGACATGGTGCTGCTGGCCCCCTCAATCGGAGCTCTCCGAAAGCTACTCGCAGTATGCGACTCATACGTTGCTTCACACGGTCTGATGTACAATGTTCAAAAGACTGAATACATGGTCTTTAAATCGGGTCCCATATGTCCTTCCATCCTTCCAGTTTACCTCAATGGTGTGTCCCTAAAAAGGGTTCACCAGTTCAAATACCTTGGACACTGGGTAACTGACGATCTAAAAGACGATGTTGACATGGAACGAGAACGCAGAGCATTGTCAATTCGGGCGAACATGCTGGCACGCAGATTTTCTCGATGTAGGTACAGATGCAGTTACGCGCCTCCAGGGGCGTTGGACAGGCTGCGGCGGCTAGCTCGCCGACGCGCACTTGTAAAGTGGCGTCACCGCCTGCGGATGCAATTTGCGACCAGGCGCGTCGTCGAGGCCGTCCTGCCGCTCTTCGGAGCCTGGCTCAGAAGGAGCGAGCGCGTCACCTATCGCCTGACGCAGGTGCTCACTGGGCACGGTTGTTTCGGTGCGTACCTGCACAGGATAGGACGCGAGGCCACGGCACAATGCCACCATTGTGATAGCGACCAGGACACCGCACAGCACACGCTCGAGGCGTGCCCTGCGTGGGCCGCCGAGCGGCGGATCCTGGTCGATCGGATCGGGCAAGATCTCTCTCTGCCAGCAGTAGTGTCGGCTATGTTGGCAGAGCACGAAAACTGGAATGCAGTGGTCTCCTTCTGTGAGAGCGTCATGCTCCAGAAGGAGACCGCAGAGCGGGATCGGGAGAGGGCCGATCCCGCTCGAAGAAGAAGGAGACGGCGCCGGGGTAACAACCGCCCTGGCGCCTAATTCCGATACGCCTGAAAACCCCTGCCGTTGCTATAAGGTGGGGGACCTCTGGGTTCGCGGGTGCGTAGATTGGGGAATCTGCGTGCCCACACCAAGCGACCCAAGAGAAGACGGTAGCACGCATGTGGTCACGCGCTGCCATGGGACGCTTTGGGGGATCCTTTACAATCCCCCTGGGGGGGTGACCGCTTTACAGTCACCCTCTCCGAGATGTGCCAATAGGCGTGGCACTAGTGGGCGGCTCTAGTGTGATCATACGAGGACCTGGAGCCTCCCTTACGTGCCGAAGATGACCGCTCCAGTGGTTTTAGCCGGTAGGAGTCCGGCATACCCCTTCGCCCTTCCCCGGGGCGAAGGAAGTTCATGATGAATTTCCACTGGGCACCAATAAAAAAAAAAAAAAAGGTACAGATGCAGTTAAAGTTACATTATTTAAAGCTTATTGTACGTCGCTGTATACGGGAGGCCTGTGGGTTAACTATACCCAAAGAGCTCACAATGCTCTGCGGGTCCAATTTAACAATACGTTCAGGGCGCTGTTGCGGCTTCCACGTTGTTGTAGTGCATCAGCGATGTTTGCTGATGCGCGCACAGATGGCTTTGCAGCTATCTGGCGCAAAAACACTGCATCGCTTCTCAGTCGGTTGCGTGGAAGTAGCCACAGCATGCTGAATACTATAGCGGCTAAGCACGACTGTCCACTGGTGTGTATTTAGTTAATTTTGGTCCTAAAGCTTAAGGGCCTCGGTTCGCGAAGTACAGTGCAAGAGTGTCTGTTTAAGTTCTGTATTTGATTTGAGATAATAAATAAGTAAGATTAAAATGCTAAAAGATAAGTGTAATTTATGAAAGTATAATAAAAATCAACTAAACTAATAAACCATGTAAATGGTTTTAAATGAATAGGTAATTAAGACTAAAAGATGACTTAATTGGTTTGATTTGATTTCATGTGAGTTACGCGATAATGATTTGATTATGATTGCGAGCTGCGTTAATAGTTCGCGTTGATGATTTATAAAAATACATTTCTATCGTAAAGGTAGAAATGCTGAGCTATACGGTTGCGTTGCACCAAACAGTAGGTACCTACAGAATGCTTAGATTTCGTCTTGGTCATGTGCGGTTTTACACACAGTAGGTATATATATACACTAGGACCTTCGTATATAATTTTATACACATGTAAGAAACCCAATAACTACCGCAATAATAAATTCTACAACCTTAAATATCACAAAAATAATAGATACAATATCTACGTAAGACATTTCGAGTTTTCAATGAACATTTCTCCCTGAACTCTCGTCCCCGGTAGAGGCGTAAAAAGAAAAGTATATAAATGTAAAAAGAAAGTCACTTCCCTGATATAGCATTTCTCCAGTGACTCGGCTGGCTTTTATTACGTCAAGCACGTGACGCGAACAGCGATCTCACCTTTGAATTCTCTTAGGTATTAAGCTTGGAGAATGTCGCAGCGCAAGGTCAGGTTGGGTACGTATTATTTTGAAGAACACAGTGGTTTTCATTTAATATCTTCTATTGATGTAGTTTTTAGAATATTTGTTTCGCTTAGCACAGAAACAGGTAAGTACACTCATATTATAAGGAGGAAAGATTTGTATGTTTGTAACGAATAAACTCAAAAACTACGAGTCAGAAAACATATTTTCACCATTAGAATGCTACTTTATCCTTGAGTAATATAGGCTATATTTATAACTATAAACAATTAGGAATCCCTACTAACTTCAATAATGTAACCCATGGTGTAAAAAAATTAGCCATTAAATGTCTTTCATCGCATACGCTGCGGTAACTATTAATGATAGAACAAAAAATGTTGTAAATATTAAAGAACATATCAATATCTACAAATAACTTCGGAATACCATACGTCCAACTATTATAGTTATATAACTATAACTTGTTTTTTCCATTTTAAAAGCTGATAGAACTCCCGACCAAAATCAGACCAAGTTTACATTTACTCTACGTTTATCCCAAAATGTTTAAAAATAAATGTCCACCCTAGCGAAGCCGGGACGGGCCGCTAGTCTGTACCTAAATAGGTAGTAAAAGTGTGCACCCTTTCTTTCCAACAGTTCTACAAGTAGATATGGCAATAAAAACATGCCTACTCATAAATTTATCTCAATCAAATTTATTTGACTAATAATTTTATATAAACAATATAAATATCGTAGTCATATGTAACTATATAGAGTGAAGATTTGACACAGGACAGTAATACTTGATACTATAATAGCTGTGTTATCAAAAAAACGTTCAAGGGAGGCCTAGATTCGTAGACATTGATCAATTGTCAACAAAATGTATAAATTAAATTCTATCAAATGCTACATCATGAACTTCACCTGTAAGTTACCGTGTATCCTTGCTACTTGTGTATTAACACGACCATCAAGCATCAAAGTCCTTGGTATAATAACATTTGACCATGGCTTGACATTATAAACATTATATACATGTTGAATCCCATAGGCGCTTGGAATTTGTTCAAACAACGAAAGTTTTTGGAAAGAATAACGCTGATACCTATTATTTTCATAAACCCTTATTGATCTTTTACGATACCCATGGGTGTCAATAGGGTGATAGGTCCTTGCAGGGAAAAACTCGGCCAAGAAGGTATCTGTAGGCATGATAAACTGATGTAAAATTCAAAATGTGTTGGCTCACAATGTGCGTACGCAATTTTGTGTATCGCCCAAGAAGTAATATTAGATATGCATAACAAAGCGAGAGGACTGGCGGAGGATACCGTCCCTCACGTTATTCATAACGGACATAAAAGCAGCCCTTTGTTTATGAAAACATTTTAGTTTTCTTGTAACAAAATTGTACACGTTGGTATGCCCTCCATCGCGGAATAGAAGATCAGCGTAATAATAAATTTGGTATTAATATATGTAGCAAAATAAATTTTGTGTTGTTATTACAAATTATTGACCGAGTCATTCACCCAGTGGTTATCGTCATACCTGCCCGATCTTTGCCTGACACTGCCCTCGTCACCTAGAGACATTCGTTATTTAGTCTTTTATTTATATCCAGTAATTTAATAGCTACAAAGCCCTGCAATTCCGAACAGAGTAAATGTTTAAGTTTAAACACTACTGCTTGGCAGCAGTATAACAGGCTCTGCGATGATAGATATGTACCTAGCTGCACTAATATAGATCTAGTTACCACCGCTAAAATTATTTGTGCCATGGAACCTTGGACGTGTGCCTATCTACATGCCTGGTTTTGAACTCACCCCAGTGGGAGGTTTACAGAAGCGAGTCTATAAACCTCTGGACCTTCACGACAAAAGCCTGAAGCAAAGTTCTGTAGACTCTTTGTTTTCTCATTTCTTCATATTCAGAGTTTACATGCTGAAAACATTTGAATACGTTACCTACTTAGCTCCTTATAGGTAATTAAAAAATTCGTCCTAAACGCATGCATGTAGTTATAGCACTGTAAAATGTATAATACATTAAATACCTGCATATATATATATATATATATTAGGTTACATTTGAGATGTAACAAAATAATTAACGGGTTGTTTTACCACATAAATTATCCTTATTTATTTATGAAGGTTTTATTCCGACGGCACTTTACCGACGGCTCGCGGAACATGTGGCTCACGAAAATATTCAAGTGCCCAAACCACTTGAAATCAAAATAGCTTGCTATGATAAATATATAGACATAATCTATTATTTATATAGGTAGACATTATCAATGATAATAATGCTGCTATGACAATGTAATCATAGATATCAATAAATATTTACCTACCTACTAATTTTGCAATCAAGCTAGATTGCAAAATAGGTTTAGTGTTAGGTATTTTTAAGAAGACTATTTTCTCCTTCATTGTCCTCACAAAACCTTCATTTAGAAAGACATTTTAATATTGTAAACATGTTATGATTTAAGAGAGTAACCATGGAGTTTCATGCCCATTCCTTCTAATAGGAAACCTACACCTTCGAACGTGGCAACTAACGTCTGACTATTCAAAGTGCCTGTAGGAAAATGGTTTTACTTTATTAAAAGTATTTTATGTTTCTCTTTATATATCTATTTATATCAATCTCAATCATAAATGACTGTATGCCCTTTTTTTGCCAATAATTTGGCTAAACAAGTTGCTTCTGTTGAGCAATGTTCTAGTTTTGATATTAGTAATTAACTAATTATTCAGCCAGTAATTTGGCTATACAAAATGACATGGAAAATAATTTAAATTAGAAAGTAAGACAATGGAGGGAACCTCCTGCTTAAAGCAATTTAATTCAAATGAAAGCCCAAGATTTAATAATTTATATAAGAATTTTGACACTATCAACCTGGTGCATCAAAATATTCAAGGTATTATTGCCAAAGATTTAGAAATTGAATTGTTCGTGAACTGCAATAACATTGATATTTTATGTATTACAGAGCATTGGCTAAAAAGTCACCAGTTTATGTTCAATTTCAATAATCACCAGGTTGGCAGTTCGTTCAGCAGAGAAAATGCGATACACGGTGGCTCATTAATTATAATCAATAATCAGATTAAATTTAAAGAACGTAAAGATCTTGTGAGCCTCTCTCTCTCTCTTATAAACAATAGAAATAGCCTGCGTCGAATTGGAGCGGTTCATTGTATTAAACGTATACAGACCTCCTTCAGAATTGTATGACTGTTTTCAAATAGTTATGGATGAAGTACTGCATAGAATCAGTCATTTGAACAAAACTGTTATTACATGCGGTGATTTTAATGTTAATTTATTGGAAAATTTAAGTTTAAGTGTAAAAATTCAAAGCCTTTTTCAGTTACAGTACAATCTTTTGAATTTGTTTCTGGAGCCTGCTAGAATTACTCAGACCACAGCCACATGCTTAGATAATATATACACAAATATTATACCATCCTACAAACAAGTTATTAATTTATTAGACTCAGATCATTGTGGACAGCAGATTACTGTTGTAAACCAAATAAAAAGTGTGGGTAAAAAGGATATCACTGTTTGTCCAACAACCGCGACTTGCTTGGAAAGATTTAGAAATAAGCTTAGTAATAAATTAACTTTTTTGCCATATCATGATAATCCGAACATTTAATATAATGATTTTTTTAAATATTTACTATCAAGAATTTCATTCTACTTTTATCTCTAAGAAAATCTCGGTTAGTGGTAAGGCAAGTTTTAGTGAATGGGCTACTATTGGAATTCATATAAGTAGAAAGAGACTATATGAACTATATAATGAACGCAAATATTTTAATAGTGATACTTTTAATCTATATGTGAAAAATTATTCAAACGAATTTGTCATATAGCAAAATCTCGTTATTTGAGTTCCAAAATAAAAAGTAGTGATAACATAATTAAAATGACTTGGACTATTATTAGTAGTGAAACTGGAAGAGCTAATAGCTGGGACAGTGACTATAGCTTAATTATAGATGACAACATCATTAAATCAGAATTAGAAGTTGCTATAGCTTTTGAAAAGTTTTTTTACCGACATTCCCGTTTCGACTACATAAATGTTTTACTATTTTCAAAAAGTTTGTAAAACAAATGTTAAGACCACGTTGTTGTTTCAACGCCATCTGTAGGTATCTCCATCAAGATAAAAGCAAAGCAAGCAAAGCGCATGCGCGAACAAATATGGCGCCCGATCAATACTATGAAACCACCCCAACTCACCCCCATCATGACACTTTGCAGATGGATCTGCAAGCCAAAATATTCCTTATTTCATGGTAATTAGGTCCTAGCAATTAAAAGATCTTGGATGTATCTTTTGTTGATAGATAGGTATCCAAATAGGTAGGCAGGACATCTATTTGCTTTGTCGTTATATAGGTATACAGATAGGTTGGTAGATACCTCAGTAGCAAAGACGTTATTTGACAAATTTTGACATAAATGGCCTATAAACATAACACTGTTCCTTTTTTTCTGTTTTAAATTACACGTTGCCCCTTACCTACTAGGATTTCTCCTGTGTCCGGTCCTGTCACCCGGACCAGGAACAACTACCTGCAGATCATACAAATATTTGTTCGGTGCGGGAATCGAACCCGCGACCCGGAGCGCAGCAGTAGACTGTATCAGTCAGTGCACCAACCGTGCCGTCATATATTGCTGAAAAACAAAAAAGATAAACGTCGTGTCGCAATTTCGTTTTTTTGTCTACCAGCCCCAAATGTTACAACAGCAATATTTAAGCTTGCACTGCTGGCATTGTAGCTACTCGTAGTAAAAAAATCACCAATGTTTCTAGGTGATGAGCGCAGTGTTGTGCCACGCAGCACTAGACTTGGGTAGCAATACTACAATTATTATGGGCAGGCGTGACGCTTATCACCAGGCAAATAACGTGCTGGACTCATCATCATCATCATTTCAGCCGAATAAAGTCCGCTGCACGACATAAGCCAAAGATCACCACAACCATCGGCCCGGTCATGTTTTGTGTGCTCATTAGGACGTTTGCCATATGTAATCGCCACGCTTTGCCACCCGGGTTTGATTCCCGCACGGAACAAATATTTGTATGATCTGTAGATAGTTGTTCCGGGTCTGGGTGTATTGTGCGTGAACTGTAAACGCACCCACGACACAGAATAAATCCTAGTGTGGGGAATGTTTAAAAAATAAAAATATATATAATAACTAAACTGTACATAGTCTCGATTTTTTACTGAACAATGAACTCCAATAACTACATATATTTATACTTCTATAAAGTAACCGACATAAAACATTTGAGTTCTTAACTATTTATCTTAGTTTATTAGGCTCTATTTGTAATTAACATTGCACTTTAACTACAAAAATAACTTCACTCAAAAATCTTTCCTCACTTCCAACTCCGGATTACTCAGTCTTCGTCTTTAATCAATTTTCCGCTTGTGGTGTCAAAAAAAAAGCATATTATCGATTACTTCGAACGCGGCTGACTGCATCAGCCGTAATATGATCCTTCCTATCCTTGACGAAATCCTTCCCATCATATCCCATATCTTAAATTATTCCATATCCAGTGGTATTTTTCCATCTCCATGGAAAGTGGCCCAAGTCACTCCATTACCCAAAAAGGCGAATCCTATAACTTTCTCTGACTATCGTCCGATATCCATACCCCCATTCCTCTGCAAAGTTCTTGAACGCCTCATACACGATCAACTCAGTAATTTCCTTTCTTAGAACAATCTCTTTAATCCACTCCAATCCGGCTTTCGTCCTGGTCATACTTTCACGACATCCTTGGTTCATATTACCGATGGTATTAGGTCTGGAATGGAAGACGGTGCGCTTACAGTTCTTGCTTTGCTAGACTTTAGCAATGCCTTCATACTATGCTCTCTAAACATATCTCCAATGGCAATTGATTGGTTTCGTAGTTACCTGTTTGGCCGTCGGCAACGTGTTAACATTGACCACACCTATTCCTCATGGTGTAGTACATCTACTGGCGTACCACAGGGTGGCGTTTTATTTCCGTTACTCTTCGCAATATTTATAAATTCTATCTCCAGACAGCTTCTTTCTTCCCACCACCTGTATGCGGACGTTTTGCAAATTTACTGTCATACTCACTTGGACAAGCTGGCAGAGGGTATCAATGCCATAAGTGTTGATCTGGATCAAATATGCAAATGGAGTAGAGCACACGGGCTTAAAGTCAATCCGGCAAAGACTCAGGTCACTGTTGTTGGGAGCTCAAAAATGATCTGTAGAGTTGACTGGTCTCAACTTCCTCAAGTTCTGTGTGACGGATCCATCATGTATGTGAGTGAAATGGTTAAGAACTTGCGGATATATATGGATAAAAACTTTTCCTGGGTTCCGCAACTGCAGGAACTTAGTCGCAAAATGTTTGCTTCAGCTGGGTCCTTAAGAAGGTTACGAAACTTCCCCCCGATTGCCACTAAAACTGCGCTTGTACAATATCTGCTACTTCCAATTCTTGATTATGCTGATGTCAGCTATCTTCATCTCACCGAGGACCAATTTAACAAATTAGAGCGACTCCAGAACTTTTTTATCAGATTCATATTTGGCTTGCGCAAATATGATCATATCTCAGAATATCGTAACAGGCTCAAATGGTTACCAATACGCCTTCGCCGGAATACTCATATAGTTTCGTTATTATACAGTGTTCTGTTCAATCCATGTATCCTCCCTTACCTTAAAGAGCGGTGTCTGTTCCTACATGATACGCATTCTAAGTTTTTAAGATCATCGGAGAATTTGAAACTGAAAATGCCAATACATTCCACGAAGTTCCTTGACAACTCATTCCCTGTCTAGGCCGTTCGTTTGTGGAATGCACTATCAGTACCAGTTAGACGTGCACAATCATTACAAATCTGTAAGCAATTGGTAAAGGAACACTACTCACTACTTTCATTATAAGAATACCTCGTGCTTCTTTTGGTATTTATGTATGTATTTTTAGTTATATATATTATATGTGTATATATTATAATGTATAGGTAGTTATATAGTTGTTGTGTTATTAATACGTTGAATACCTTACTCTTATATTACACCGTAATCTACCCCTTGTACTTTCCATAACATTCCAGTCCATCCAATGGTTGTCTGGAAGAGATCGCCGAATTGCGATAAGACCGCTAATTGTACCTTTTCTTTCATATGGTCAAAATGATTGTACTGTTATTTTATTATGGTGTGCAATAAAGAGGATTTACTATTATTATTTACATGTCTCTCTTGTCACTGGTTTATATCCCCTGTAAGGGGGAACCCGGTCTTTTGATAGGCTTACGCGGGGAAATGGGTCCAACACGCAGAGGCCCTTTAGAGAATTTTAATCTAAAATGTAATTGGAAACTAAGCGGGGCCATCTCTATGGCTACACTATAAAATGCAGTTTCGGATTGTCCCCGAAAGTGTAAAACTACGGTATAAGATGGAAACTAAAATTATAAGGTCTATTGTAATGGGTGCTAAATGGATGATATACTTCTAAAAACGGAAACAACGGCGTCTGCCTTTCAATCGTTAAAGTGAAATTCTGTGGCAGACGGTGACTTGCCACTCACAAGATGGGCCCCCTAAATGGCCACCGCTACAGGCGACAATCAGCAACACCGGTGTGAGCGGTGAGAGAAAATGGTGTAGAGAGGTGCGGGTTTCCCGTTATTACGCCATTAGACACTTCCACCCCCGAGCATATAGCTCTGGCGGCCCCCCTCTGATCGGCCAACTAAGGCAAGCCAGAGTTGAAAATCCTACGGTCACTCATCACTATTATTATTTAGATCACAATGAATGTAAGGTACCTACATCATAATTATGGAGGGATCGTGATTACTGATTACCTATCACTTTCTCATACCTTACATATCACAAAGTAGATACCTTATACAATAGTCAGCCTTAGAATAAGTTTCTTTATGAATAAATTTATTGTTCATCTGAGTCACAGTTAATTAAAACAAAGGTATGTCTCCTGTGGTACATTTTACATTTGCCCACATCTTGCATGCGTGGATGACCCACAAATCAGGGTGGGCCAGTTGTAGTACTTGGGGCTCACTCTGGACAGTCGTTTGGGCTTTGAAGACCACTTCGAGGGCCTTATTTCCGAGTTGAAAGGGTAGTGGGTGCATTACACCGGCCCAATCTTGAGGAAACAAGTGAGGAAATTGGCTATCTCTACCCCCGGTCGTGCGGTCCGTGGCCCTCTACGGGGCCTGTATGCTCATCTCGGCAGTCAGGCGTCCGGCGCTGGAGAACCAAACTTCCCGGTTTGTAGCGCAGAGTGGATTCACGGAATACCTGACAGTGTCCTTCGAGGCGGCAACTCTCCTGGCGTGCTTTCCGACATCGATTATTGGTTATGTTATTGCAGATGTCGTTCTATCTGTTGCTACGCAGATAACATTAGGTTAAGCTATGAAACAAATGGTCATGTCTGAGGATTACCAAAATGTTTTGGACATTTTTGCAGAAAAATATAAAATTTTGTTTTGTAGATTGGAGCTTCAATAAAATTCAATATGTTTTTTTCAAGAATTGATTTTATTTAATTATTATAATAATTTTAGTGTGGTAGTTCTAAAGGCCCGTTCATACAACACCCGCTGAATTTATAGTAATCGGCAATATTTTTAATTAGCCCGGCGAACTAAGACACGATACTTAGTAAACAATACCTACTATTTTACAACCCTACACACTGTAAATTTAATACAATGGTACCTATGTACACGCAGGATGTCTCCAGCCTAGACAAACCATGTCGGAATTCCACATCATACCTAGATTGTATTGTGCTCCTGGGTCGGTCTGTAGGGTTTTATCTGTCCACTGAAGATTTAATTTAAAATCATCCCAAATTGAACCCTGTGTGATTAAGATAAAGTACATTTTACTAGCGTGTTTCACATTTTTGAATACCTTGGCTGCTTGGAAACCACTGGTGTTGTGCCTGTTACCTTAATTATGACGAAATGAATAATCTCATATAATTACATTTTAGTTGTTCCGATATATTTGTGCAAGATGGGTGACCTGAACAATTAGACGACCATCGTTGACAGGATATCAGTGATCACTTTGGATGTTTCCAAATGTTTGGTAACTGTGACTACCACTTACTATATGACGCTGACTGTACCTACCTATTTCATACATATTGGCATTGATGTATTTATGTTACTATATGCATATTACTGTCATTTTTTTAAAACAAGTCTTTTTAAGGTATACCTACAATAAGTATCTAACTACTACTGCCAAATAATTATTAATAACCTACCTATACTAACTGCTGCCTACTACCCATTTGCTAATTCCATTTACAAAAATTAGTTATTCAGCTGCTCTCATCCCAAGGGTGAATCGACACAATAATTCTGTCAACACACAATCACCAAAATCTTTAAAAAGCGCCATCTTTCGGTCCTACTTGATAGTATATATCCCAGTGGTTTGAAAGTTGCCGACAGCGACATCTCTCAGTATCACGTTGCACTACGCTACCTGACAACTAACTAGAGAACTGTCCAGTCACTAGCTTATTTTGAACCAGAATAACCAGCCAATTAGTTATAAAGTAACAAGGATTTGCCACAGATGTCTCTTATACGTATATTTTCCTGCCTAATTCATATTTTAGATGGATGGGTAGGTAATTATTGAGCTGCACTATTATTTTGTTTCGCTACCGTGAAACTTTTGTGGTTTTTAAGTACCTATATGTGAAATTTGTTTGTTTATAGATAAGTATTATCCCATCATATTTTACAGCAAGATAATTTATTAGAAATTAGGTAAGAAAATAATAAGTACCTATAGGTATCCTACTTAGTTTACCTACCTACCTACTTAGGTTATAAAAAAAATAAAGAACCCACTTAGATTAACTAGTAAATACTAACTGAGAAACTATAAAATACTTAGGTACAAAAAATACATATTAAGTAGGTACCTACTTACCTAGTAGAATACCTACATCCGAAAACATTGTTGGTAAACGAAAGTCTTTTTAAAACATAATAGAGAACCATTTATAATCACTAACCTATACCTACTCGTACTAACAAAAAGAAAAAACCGCCAACTAATTTCAAGTTGCTTGACACCAGACAAAATATTAAAAATGGAACAAGCTCCTATTAGCAAACGGTATTGGTTGGATTCAGCGCCATTTGCAAAGGGCCGGGCGATTGTTTGCTCCGCCCACAAGGTCCGGCGGAAACGCACCGCCTTTGTATCTGATCTGCCATCTTTGCTACTGTCACATTTCTAGGCGGGGTGGAGCTTAAAAGATAACCCAACCAAATTAAATACATTTTGATTTAAGCAAGTTCTTATGATAATGATTGGCAATATAATATGGTCGAGTTTTAGACTATTACTATAGTAGGTATTTTCTCAATATTTTACGTAGGCACCGACGGTAAGAGACTTGAAACTGTTTGTTCCGTAAATTAATGAATTTGATAAAGTAATATATTGAGTCGTAGGGGAAGCTGAGGCAAGACGCATAAGTTAAGGGAAAGTGAGAAAAAATATCTCAATAATAATCTCACCTAATAATTGACGGCACGGTTGGTGTAGTGGTTGATACAGTCGACTGCTGCGCTCCGGGTCGTGGGTTCGATTCCCGCACGGAACAAATATTTGTACGATCTGCAGGTAGTTGTTCCGGGTCTGGGTGTATAGTATGGAATTCATGTCTGTAAACGCACCCGCGACACAGGAGAAATCCTAGTGTGGGGCAACGTTTGAAAAAAAAATTAAATTAAATTAAAATTAAATTAATTTCTGAGCAGGTAGTAGCCTGATAGACTTTTGGAAGATTATACGTAGATAAGTATTATCCATTCGTTGATATCTAGTGGTAAATAGCAGTCCGTGACTCTACCTGAATAGGTTCCTAAGTACCTACCGAATAATGTCTAGAGTTCGAATTTCGTTTGGAAGTTAGAATTTATATATTTGAATCTACAACTTATCTTTCAACTTTGAGATTAAGTAAAGTAGGTACCACGTACCTACTTAGTAGGTATCTAATTATTGCAGAGGTAGGTAAGTGATAGGTATGACTACACTTTCTTCAATAATATTTGCCGTTTCATTTTCACGTCAAATATTTTCAAAAAGAAAGGTTAAAAGCGATGAGGGTCGTCTTCGTTTTAAAAATAAATTAAAATCAAAGTACCTACCTACAGGTAAACTGCGAGCTTGGTAGAGTTGAAATAATAATTATTCTCCTCTTCTATATATTTTTATTAGGTATTCTTTCTGTTCAAACAACCGCACAGTTCAATCGTTTCGTTTCGTTTCTAAAAGCCAGACACCATGGACGCCTCTAGTGTGATCTAACGAGGACCTGGAGCCCCCTTCGCTGTTGAAGATGACCACTCCAGTGGTTTTAGCCGGTAAGAGTCCGGCATGCCCCTTCACTCTTCCCTGGGGCGATGGAAATTCAAGATGAATTTCCACTGTAGACCAATAACAAAAGGTGGTTTTATCCGGTAAAAGTCAGGCATATTCTTTACCCCTATCCCACGGGTGATTAAAGATTACATGAGCATTTCCATAGTGGTGAAAAGTAATCCAAATAAAAAATTAAGAATCGTGGAAGGAATAAATTCTAGTTATCTACCTAATGGTGCCCCAGCTACCAGCTATAGATAGGTACAGCTACAGCGTACCTACCTTTTTTATATTTTTACGCACTTCGTGGAGCAGATGACTGTAAAGCGGTCACCCCCTCTAGCGGAGGGAAGGCGACTGTTAAAAGATCGCCCCCAGGCACCCCTCGGAGAGGATTGTAAATCCCCCAAGCTTCGCCGTGCGCTGTGCTGCGCAGCAGCGTACCTACCTACAATAATCAATTTCAACCGAATCCCAAAATGCTAACCAGTTAAGTAGGTAGGAACATTCGACGATAAAAAGATAAAAAGATAAAAAATATTTTTATTCATGTAAACCATATACAGGCACTTATGAATCGTCGAGACTTTAATTGCCGCGTTCCAAGATGTAGATTTCCTATGGAGAAGAACGGGCAAGAAACTCCATGGTTACTCTTTTTAAATCATATTAATTTAGATATTATATATATATATTATATATAGAATTAGATAAATGGCTTTAATACACTTATTTACATTTATACCTACCTACGATATCCTTTTAGGGCCTATTTTCTCCTTATGTGCAGAACTAGAATAGATACTTAGGTACCTAGAATAGATAGATAGGTAGGTTTTTTTACTCCTACCGGCCAAAACCACTGGAGCGGTCATCTTCGGCACCTAAGGGAGGCTCCAGGTCCTCGTATGATCACACTAGAGCCACCCACTGTTGCCACGCCTATTGGCACATCTCGGAGAGGGTGACTGTAAAGCGGTCACCCCCCCCCCCCCCAGGGGGATTGTAAAGGATCCCCCAAAGCGTCCCACGGCAGCGCGTGACCACATGCGTGCTACCGTCTTCTCTTGAGTCGCTTGGTGTGGCACGCAGATTCCCCAATCTACGCACCCGCGAACCCAGAGGTCCCCCACCTTATAGCAACGGCAGGGGCTACGTAGGCAGGTACCTACCAGTAGATTCATATTTAAATATAGCACCACATCATCTCCTCCCGTAGATGATCGTAAAAGGCGACTAAGGGATTCTAAACCAGAGGGATGGGCAGCAGCGTCCCTTCTTTGGAACAGCAGCCACCTGCCAACTGCGCTCATCAACCCGCCTGCCAAGTGTGGTTAGTACCGGCAAATACCCCCCAAAACGACGACATAAGCAGTTGTTGAAATCTATGGGGAGGCCTTTGTTCAGCAGTGGATGTTTTATGGCTGACATGATGATGATGACGACATTACTATGCTTACGAATTCAACCATTTTATTATGTGTGTGTTTTATTGTGCAAATAATAGGTAAATTATGTAAAAATAAGTTTCTTGCCCGTACTTCTCCATAGGAAATCTACACCTTGGAACGCGGCAGCTAAAGTCTTGACTATTCATAAAAGTGCCTATAAATGGTTTTACATGACTATAAAATGTTTTATCTTTATCTTTAAAACAAATAGGTAATAGAGCAAATAGGTAGGTAAAATCAAATACACAAACGAATGCTGTTACAGGCATGTCTCTTAGATTAGGTACCTACTACCTACTAGGTACTTACTGTGTAAGTAAATAGGTAAGTATAAGTTAATCTGCCTGCACTTGATGATCGGTAACCCAAACTATTTCCATTTCAATTTATTTTGGCAGAATATTCTATTGAACCCAATAAACATTTATTATAAATATCATGGATATCAGCGACATAAGAGCCTAAGGTTGATGATAAACATACCATTAAGCCAGCCAGCGTATAATTTGTGTGTACACGTCACGAGCAAAGCAACCGTCAACTACCATTTTATTATCCATTTGTAACCGTTTACGAGAAACAACAAACCTATGGAGTCGTTCGCTCGATTTATGGGCTAAAATATTTATAACGTTATGTTATGAATTATTGTTTCGCTAGTCACTACAATACTTTGTTTTAATTCTACTATTTGGTTAGAACTTTGTCTGCAAAGCTCAACAACGTCGATGATTTAGCAATTTTAGAATTTATTCGATATTTGAATACTGCTAGAGTTTTAGCGCATTTAACGCTCTTACAGTACAATAGTTGAAACACTTTGTACTTATAAGATGATTGAAATTTTTATAGACTCACTAAAACTTGATTCTTATTGATTTTGAATCATTTGCTTGGTACGCTAAAGTGACAATTTCGTAGCAGATTACTTTACACATTCGTTGATTTAATCTGTTAACTGTATTTTAGTATTTTCTTTTACCGCTCCGACTCCATATACTATTATATAGTACTGCTGCCATTTGTGGGAGCGGTCACCTGCATACCAGCTTGAACCCTTTGACTCAAAGAAAAGTGCAGTTAGGATTGACGACGATCCCAAGCTCACAAGCGACGAATGTCGAGAATTCCATGGATTAATATTATACCGCTTGAAAAGTAGAGACGTGTATGCGAAATATATAAAAAATTAATTAGTACCTACGTGTATTATTTAAAATATCTCTACACTCCCAATGGTGGCCAATATTGTGTTAGAGTTGTTCAAGCCACCCAAAGAAAGGAGACCGAGGAGTTTAATCTGCCACTATGCTTGGCGTTTGTGGACTATGAGAAAGCCTTCGATTCGATCGAAACCTGGGCAGTGCTGCAATCTTTGCAGCGGTGCCACATTGACTATCGGTACATTGAAGTGTTGAAGTACTTTTACAGAAACGCCACCATGTCGGTACGAGTATATGAACAGAGCACGGGGGCAATTCCATTGCAAAGAGGTGTGAGACAGGGGTCATTTCCCCGAAACTGTTCACCGCTGCAATGGAGGATGCCTTCAAGCTACTGGAGTGGAAAGGATTCGGCATTGACATCAATGGCGAGAATACCTATCACTCACCTACGATTTGCCGACGACGTCGTAGTCAGCACAATGCTTGATGATCTCAACAGGGTTTCCCAACAGATGGGCCTTAAAATGAACATGGGCAAGACGAAAGTCATGTCAAATGCCCATGTCGTGACCATCCCAATATCGGTTGGGAGCTCATCGAGCCAGGTATGTCGACCCAGGTAGACATACTCGAGAACAGTCTCGAGCATGTCTACCTTGGACAAACTGTCCAGTTAGGTAGTTCGAACTTCGAGAAAGAAATCAATCTTTGAATTGGACTCAGCCAGCGTTTGGGAAACTTCGCAACGACTTTTCGCCAACAATACCGCAATGCCTCAAGACGAAAGTCTTTAAACAGTGTGTGGTACCAGCGATGACATATGGAACAGAGACGTGGTCACTCACAATGGGCCTCATTAGAAAGCTCAAGGTCCATCATCGAGCTATGGAGAGAGCTATGTTTGGTATTTCTCTACGAGATCGAATCAGAAATGAGGAGATCCGTATTAGAACTAAAGTTGTCGACATAGCTGAAAGGATTAGTAAACTGAAGTGGCAATGGGCGGGGCACATTGCTCGTAGAACTAAAGGCCGTTGGGGCAAAAAAGTTCTCGAATGGAGACCGAGCACCGGAAAACGCAGCGTGGGACGACCTCCAACCAGGTGGACAGACGACCTGGTGAAGGTCACAGGGAGTCGTTGGATGAGAGAGGCTTGTGACCGCTCGATGTGAAAATCGAAGAGGGAGGCCTTTGTGCAGCAGTGGACATCCTGTGACTGATATGAAGCCACCGAAAGGCCTCTGACTTGGCTTATCATCTGCCATCTAATCACAACAACCGGGACCCGACAATTTTACGTGCTCGCCGAAACACGTAGACTCTCAATTTAAATAATTACCACTATGCGATCACCCATCCCATTGCCGTGTGGTGCCGGCTCAGAATGCCACCACCCCATGTCCTCCCATGGGTGTCGTAAAAGTCGACTAAGGGATTAGCCGGAGGATGGGCAGCAGCGTCCTTCGAGTACATTACCAACTCAACTGCGATCGCTAACCCGTCTGCCAAGCGTGGCGATTATGGCAAAACCCCCCAATGAGCCCACAACACATCCATATCGGTCGTTGTGGACATCTTTGTGGGAGGCCTGTGTCCAGCAGTGGACTTCATTCGGCCGAAATGATGATCACCCATCTATAGATTGACCGCGCCAAGCATTGCTTAACCTCGGCGATCGTTTACCAATCAGTGAGTACCTACAACTGACTATAAACGCCTATAGTAATATTTCTACCGTCTACACCTCTACATAATTTCCCCTTTTACCGTAGGTTGTACCGTTACACCATAGTTTCAAATATAAATCCAGATATTGTACCTAAGGAGTTACCATATGATATCCTGATTTACATTGGTGCCAAACTACGTAGATATCCCGGAGCATATGCTGAAACAGCCACCGTGGAGAAAAACGCAGTACTTTGGCATCCCTCCTAAGAAGTAGGTAGATTAGTACCTTTTTTTTTTTATTGGTGCCCAGTGGAAATTCATCATGAACTTCCTTCGCCCCGGGGAAGGACGAAGGGGTATGCCGGGCTCCTACCGGCTAAAACCACTGGAGCGGTCATCTTCGGCACCTAAGGGAGGCTCCAGGTCCTCGTATGATCACACTAGAGCCACCCACTGGTGCCACGCCTATTGGCACATCTCGGAGAGGGTGACTGTAAAGCGGTCACCCCCCCAGGGGGATTGTAAATGATCCCCCAGTGCGTCCCACGGCAGCGCGTGACCACATGCGTGCTACCGTCTTCTCTTGGGTCGCTTGGTGTGGGCACGCAGATTCCCCAATCTACGCACCCGCGAACCCAGAGGTCCCCCACCTTATAGCCACTACCTACTGCCATTGCAGGGGTTTTCAGGCGTATCGGAATTAGGCGCCAGGGCGGTTGTTACCCCGGCGCCGTCTCCTTCTTCTTCGAGCGGGATCGGCCCTCTCCCGATCCCGCTCTGCGGTCAGGTAGATTAGTACCTACCGGCTCTGAAAGGTTTCTGACTGAATGAAAGAAATATTATCGACTCAAAATATACAAAAAAAAAACGCCACAGCAAAATTCGTTACTGTTTTATAGTAGTAAAGTACCTACCTACTACTCTACCTAATATGGTTATATTAGGTACATTGTCAATCCAGAAGTTGTGGGCGCGCAGGGGAGCGTTGGGGAGTCTGCGTGCTCACACCAAGCGACCCCCGGGAAGACGGTGGCGCGCATGTGGGCACGTGCCGTCATGTGCGTAGCACAGCGCACAGCGAGGCTTGGGGGGATCCTTTACGAACCGCCCCGAGAAGTGCCTGGGGGTGACCTTTTTACAGTCGCCTTTCCTCCGCTAGAGGGGGTGACCGCTTTACAGTCATCACCTCCGTGATGTGTCTAAAGGCGTGGTACCAATGGGCGGCTCTATTGTGATCTTCAGAGGACCTGGAGCCCCCCTTCGGTGTCGAAGATAGTTCCCCGGGGCGAAGGAAGTTCATGTAGATTTTCCACTGGCCACCAATAAAAAAAAAGATATATTGTCAATAACCAAACCTTTCTTGTGTTTTACGTAAAAGTTGGTTGGTAAAGTTTATCAAAGATAATCTGAAAACTATCTTGTCAGAATACAAGGACATACCTACCTACTTGTTAGTACCTACATAATTAAATGATTCATAAATTGCTGTTTGTAGGTATAGTTCTTAATACTTACAGTCATATCGTTCGGTCTAGGTATATGAATTAACATTCTATTAAATTATAGTAAATATACAACTCCTTACAAATTGAAAACACTTATGATAAAACCTACATTTTTACGAAAGTAACCCAACTTACGAGTGCCTGTATAAACAGAGTAGGGGACCGACGTGGTAATGATCTTAAGAAACATCTGCACAACCTTGATTCGTTATTTTAAATGATGAGCATTGAAACCATTGATATAAATACGAGTATATTACTTGCTATCGTAACATTGAAACTCAATATCTAACCAGAATTATTTAATTCGTTGTTTTTAATTGCTAATCTCGATGCTCTATTATTTGAATAAATACTTAAGCAAATTATTTTATCTGTCAGATGAATACATATTAGGAACTGTAGAACTAAAGGTAGGTAAGTATTTCAAAATATATATTTATAGAATAGTTTATCTCTTCTTCCACATAGTTGAATTTGTTTTAATAATATTTATGCTTAACACAAATGAACATATAAATAATTACATACAAACTAATAGATACAAACATTCACTTCTGCATATAGGTACAAGTAACTAACCTAAACTAACCATAAATATTATTCAAACAAATTCAATTAAGTATATTTAAGAGGAGATAAAGTGTTCTATAATTATTCTATTCGTTGTTTTTAATTCCTAATATCGATGCTCCATTGTTTGAATAAATATGCTAAATATTTTATCTATCATATAAATACATATAAGGAACTAGAACTGTAGGTAGGTGTTTAAAAATGTCTGTTTATTTGTAGAACACTTTATCTTCTATTCCACCTAGTTGAATTTGTTTAAATAATATTTATGGTTATATATGCATAAATGTTTAGATATATTAGGTAGTTTGTATGTCATTATGTACCTATTTGTGTCTATATAGGTATTTATACCTACATGTACCTATGTATGTCCATATTTATATTCATTTTAGTTATTCTTAACGCACTGTCTGCATTTCTTCTATTTAAACGTTTACTCTTGCAGGTCTACTGGAAGAGGTTTCTTTAGACAGCACTTTTCTGTTTTACTCTGTATTTTATTTTTGGATAAAATATTCTGTACGTAATGCATAACTTGATCAATAAAAAATAAAAAATCTGTTATCTTCCACAATCTACGGGATTATGTCTTTGCAACACGCATTATAACATTACATAACATAAATGACGTGCGGTGAGCTATATAAGTAGGTAGTACGATATAGTTAGACAGTTCCCTCGCAGACGCAGTTAATTTCCCGCTTAGTTAACTTTACTACCCAACACTGATTGGATATTGATTAGAATCCACCGTTTCACTAGTTTAAATGGCGATTCTTTTCTTCAAATAACATCGTGCCACCACAAATTTACACTTACTACTCGAATGTAATTACGTGAGTGAAGTTTATTACCTCTCTTGATTAAATAAAACATACCATTTAATCGTTTTAAATCGAACGGTACCGCAAAAGAACGATGTATGATATTTTATCGCGCATATTTCAGACAGAGGAACACGCTGTCTGATAATATGCGCGATGTACAATAAATAAAAATGCGTCTTGCTTATACATTTATGTAGGTGTATCTGATTATATATCTTGATACATATCGATAGCCCAGTTACATAAAGCAACAAGTCCAAAGTCATTGTTTTAGGGAAACACAATCAAATTCCTCGTGCTAAAAACGACATTTGAAATAGTACCTCACTCGTTAGCTTTCACACTTACTAATTCAAGATTAGCAAGTGTGAGATACTTACTATTTCAAATGTCGTTTTTAGCAGGAGGAATTTGATTGTGTTTGTGTTTCTTTATGAAATTTGTAATGGATATGCATCCAAAGTCAAAATCTCAATCGAGTAAAATTATTTAGACTTGTTATAATTACTAAGTATTGTTATAAAAAATATTCTAAACCAGAGGGATAGGCAGCAGTGTCCCTTCTGTGGAACAGCAGCCATAGTACGCTCACCAACCCGCCTGCCAAGTTTTGGTGAGTATTGGAAAATTCCCCCCATAATGAGGACACAATTGTTTAAATCTATGGAAGAGGCCTTTGTTCGGCAGTGGATGTCTTATAGCTGATATTATGATGATGATAATGTTTTACAAACCCAACCATTTTTATTTGTCAGTTTTAATATTCAGTTTTGTTCGGTTTAATTTATCCATACTTCCTTAGGTACCTATTCTTCTGATTCTAGAGTGATCTTACGAATACCTGGAGCCCCCCTTGGGTACCAAAGCTAACCACTTCAGTAGTTTTAGCCGGTAGGAGTTCGGCATACCCCTTCGCCCTCCCCGGGGCGAAGTTCATGTAGAATTTCCACTGGAGACCAATAAAAATAAAAATAGAAAGGTATTCTTCGGATAACATTTATTCCATAAATTAAATAAGTTTGTATTACGCCTGTACAATTTATGCTTACTAGGTCTATCTAAAAACGTAAACAAATAAAAATAAAACAAACAATTCATCTTCATTTCTAAGCTAGAACAAAAAATTCTACATACCGAAAATATCGGCGAAACAACTTATAAAAGAGAATTTCAAAAAAGCCAAGCGTTATTCAGTCATTAACTTATGCACCAGCAGTATATTTCTTACTTAATCGAACAAATAAAAAGGCCCTTTGAATCGAAATGATAACTCTTTAAAGCTTCATTCAAATGTAAAACTGTAACAATAACAACAAATCGTAAAAGCTACTCAAGTGGACGGTTAAATATTGACCCCCGCCTTCAAACTGCTTTACTGCTTCAAAGTTGCGCAATAGCAGGGATTTCTTGTACTTTAATCCACTACTTGGGTGTCTAGTTTTATGTCGTACGGCATAAAGTGTAATAAACTACATGTCCATCACTCCACTTACATTTTTTCCTCTAAAATCACATCATCCAAGCAGATATGGCTCTTATTTTTAAAGGCTCAAAGTTTAATAGACGTTTTGCGAGTACATCGACTTAGTTCTGTTTGTCTCGAGCATGTGGGTGAATCGACGTTAGACTATTATGAGTTTACGGCTAGTGTCATTCATTTAGCGAATCGCACGTGATGGATGATAGAAATCATTTACATCGCTACGTGCCTGCTTACTAAGCAATCTTTATTTATTATTTGTATGTAAAAGTGGTTATTGTATTATACAAATAAATAAAATTGAAGTGCCTATTTGTAATGTCAAAATAACAGCTTTTTATTAAATGCAAAGTTGGTATCTATATACCTACAGCAAAACAATTTTTTTTATTTTTTTATCTATCTGTTTGTTCCGGCTAATCTCCGAAACGGCTGGACCAATTTTGACGGGACTTAGCTGGCTGGCACTGGCAGATAGCATATAAGGAATAAGTAAGGCCACTTTTATTTTAGAATAGATTTAGGGTTCCTCACAAAAAAAATTAAAGCCATGAAATCCAATATATATGCTCTATATCAACTGTCTATGCCGAAGTACTCTAAATTATTTATAAATAATCGAACATGTCAAAAGCTTAAACTATAACGCCAAGCAGAAGAAAAAAATGCAATAAGGTTTTAACAATGTCTTCATTGTTATTGTACCTATAGAGCTGGTTAGTGTAATCATGCTAGTAGGTATCATAATCTGCTCTTGTGTGATCATACGTGGTCCTTGAGCCTTTGGTTCCGAAGATGACCGTTCCCGTGGCTTTAGCCAGTAGGAGTCCGGCATGCCCCTTCAGGAAGTTCATGAAGAATTAAAAAAGGGTAAAAAACTTAATGTTAATATTGTCGTGGGCTGAAGGTTGACGAACCCTGTTTTTAACCTGGTAGCAAGTTAACATGTAGGTCCTTAGGTACCTACTTTATTAGTTAGTTAAACATAAAAATATTTTTTATTCCTGTAAAACCATTTACAGGCACTTCATCATTTCATCATTTCGGCCGAATAAAGTCCACTGCTGGACACAGGCCTCCCCCAAAGATCACCACAACGACCGATATGGGTGTGTTGTGGGCTCATTGGGGGGTTTTGCCATAATCGCCACCCTTGGCAGACCGGTTGGCGATCGCAGTTGAGCTGTTAATGTACTCGAAGGACGCTGCTGCCCATCCTCCGGCTAATCCCTTAGTCGACTTTTACGACACCCACGGGAGGAGATGGGGTGGTGGTATTCTGAGCCGGCACCACACGGCACTTATGAATAGTCAAACTTTAGTTACCTCGTTCCAAGGTGTAGATTTCCTATGGAGAAGAACAGGCAAAAAACTCCATGGTTACTCTTGTTAAATCATATTGATAGGTACAATATTTTTTAACTACATTGTTCTCGAAATGAACGTAATGTGAGGACAATGCAGGAGAAAAGAGTCTTAACTCCTTAAAAAGTCTACACTAAACAAGCCTAATATCAGTATTTACTAAATTTTTTGATTTAATTGTCATGGCAGCATTATGATGACCCATCCCAATAGATGGCATTCGTTCACGAATCGTTAATCTTAGACTGAATTTAGGTGAAAGAAAACACCTTGAGGAAAGCTGGATCTAATAGTATGAAATCGCTAACATGCAGTGAGCAAGCGTGATTATCAATGTTTGCTCCTCTGCATAAGGAGACTCACATGCCCTACAGTGGAAGATTGTAATGCAGTAGGTAGTGTCGTTAAAAAAAAGTTGTAACCATACAAATAGAGTAGGTTAGAGTAAGTTAGAACGAATCAGCGTGCGAATATGGCACTTGTGGAAATGTAACGTAGAATTTGGCAGTAGTTATGTAAGTATTTTTTATTACATTGTTCACAAAATAAATAATGTGAGGACAATGTAGCAGAAAAAAGTAAACTTCTTAAAAAGTCCACACTAAACAAGCCTGATATTTAGAAAAAATTATGATTAAATTGTCATGGCAGTATTAAGCTGACCAATCCCAACAGACAGCACTCATTCACGAGCATGACGCGCACATCAGCGTCGCTCAGCTCAACCATATTGTAGGGCAACTAAGCGACCCGATACACGACGCCACCATCAGCAGGACACTTTAGTGAGCATGACATACCTAAACTGCCAGACAACTATCACGTCAATGAAACAAAATAAATTAATAATCCACATGGACCTCGCACTTACAGTTTCAAATATAAATGAAGTGAATATATAAAAAAAAACAGCCAAGTAATTGGTGTCATTTAAACAAATTGAG
The DNA here is from genome assembly GCA_947459985.1 of Diloba caeruleocephala. NCBI lineage: Eukaryota > Metazoa > Arthropoda > Insecta > Lepidoptera > Noctuidae > Diloba > Diloba caeruleocephala. The sequence goes on along the minus strand of OX381617.1, from coordinate 16,387,378 downwards.
GATGAAGGATGAGAAGATGATCAAACTACCACTACATTTTAACTAGTTATTGACTCAATTTAATCGCTACTTTACAGTTACAAGCAATACGTAGAGACCTAATTGCTTAGTAAAAAAGTTCAGTGAAACCAGGTAGTGCACTGGCCTTATCAAATTAATTGCTATAGTAGTTCAGTACCTACTTAGTTTCCGTTAGTTAGGCATAGGACTTATTTTCAGCAGAAATGAGGTTTCAGCGTCATACGTGGACGCATTTGATTTGATTTGATTTCGTTATGATTATGTTGGTTTGACTCCAACAACAATTTTAAACATTTAGACATTCCGTGTAGATCTTCTGCACTTTCTGGATAATTGGATATCTACTAGGGCTACGCCAATCATAATAAACGACTTCACCCTCCAAACTTATCACAACACGTCATGGGGGTTTGAGTCTGAATGGTTACCACGTACAACGGTGGATCTGCAAGTTTAGCTGCACTTGCCACGGTCAAACTCTGTAAAGATGACCATTATTTCTAGAGCAAGACTCTTTCGTGTCGGTTTTTTTATTATAAGCATAACTATGGTATTCGTTACTTAGAGTCAGTTGACGGCACGGTTGGTGTGTATGTCTTATCACACATTTATGGTCAAACAGTTCCTGCATTAAGGATAGGATTTTGGCAAATTGAAAACGACTGGCTTATACAATTTCTGAAAGTCTAACTTTGGAGGGATTATCCCAAACAACAGCAGCAGCATCGACGGTTGCATACATTGTTTTTTCTAGTAAAAACCTTGCCCCACAATAGGATTTCTCATGTGTTGTGGGTGCGTTTACAGACACAAATTCCGCACACAATACACCCAGACCCGAAACAACTACCTGCAGATCGTACAAATATTTGTTCCGTGCGGGAATCAAACCCACGACCTGGTGCACAGCAGCCGACTGTATCAGCTACTGCACCAACGAAAAACGAGGGCGACCGTAGAATACCATCATAGACGGCAAATATACACTAACAGTGAGATTAATTTAGTATTTATTAGCGAACTTTCAGAAGAATCGGCAAAGGCCAGTAAAATAAGATATTAAAACGTTTCGATAACGACATAGGTATGCATACCCGGAAAACTTCCAGGTCTGTAACTAATAGGGACATTCTCAACAGGCTACTCAGCTCTGATCCCCTGGTAACAAGGTTCAGGAACTGCCTGATAAGAAGAAATTAATTTCTCTAAAGCTGTTTTGGAATTAGGTACTTATTAAGTTGTTTATATTTTTAAGTCCGAATGGTGTCCGGATTAAAAATGTAGCACCACTCCATCTTCTTCCATGGATGTCTTAGTAGTCGACTAAGGGACTCTTACTCGGAGAAATGTGCAGCAGTGTCCCTTCTGTGGAACAGCAGCCGTACTGCGCTCACAAACCCGCCTGTCAAGCGTGGCCTGGCAAATTCCCCCCAAAATGTAACCGGTCATTTATGGGAGGCTTTTGTTCAGCAGTGGACGTATTTTGACCTGATAGGAAGATGATGATGATGTTGTCTATTAAAAGAATGTTAGAAACGTATAATATCTTTGTATGTCTTTCTTTTTACGCTTTAAATCCAAAATGTGATGGGACACTAACCGGGAACTCTCCATGGTTGCACTATAAAAATGCAGTCGCAGATTGTCCACGGTGATATAGGACTATCAGATGGAAATTTCAACGATTATAGATAGACCTTCTATTGCAATGGGTGATAATTCAAGTGTAAAGATTAATACACTTAAATAAACTTGTTTTAGTTATAAAAACCACACAAACCAGTTTATTTTTAACGCACCTTTATAAGGTTTTAAGGACCAGTGTGCTGTGTCATAGTTATCACCATAAAAGCTTCCCCATATCACAGCCGTCATTGAAAAAGGACCAAAGTGTCATAGTTATCACCGTTTAAGCTTCCGCAATATAGTAGAACACGACTCTACCAAGGTCTAAGAATTAACGTACCGAAGGTTCTCTTCAGTTTTAATGTTGGTTCAGTTAAATAAAACTGAATATACACTACGCGGATAAATTATGGATTTAATAAATGGTCGCTCTTCAAAAGCATGGTTGGCGCAGTGGCTAGGTGATTGGTTTTCGTGTTGCGGGTTTGAATCTCGTATAGAACAAACATTTGTATGACCGAGAGATAGTTGTTTGTGAATGAGATTTATGTCTGTAAACTGTACCCACAATACAGGAGAAATCCTGGTGTGGGGAAAGCTCTGTTTATTTAACAATAATTTAAAAAAGGCTGTATCTTAGTGAAGTCCAACGGCAGCAAGAGCAATAAAAAAATTGAAGGTGAAGTTGAAGTGTCGTTGTAAGCCGTGCATTGCATTTTTTAGTGAACTATTTTTAATTTATCTTAAGAAAACTAGCGAAAGTTTTTTTATTGTTGGTTGCTTTATACACCTCCATGGATGGAAAAACAACAAGGTTATAAGGTGCGGGTAATGATGAAATAAATGAAGAGATTTATGCTTTTGTGGGTTTATTCGGGATACTTTAAAGTTACTTTAATTCCGTGTGGTGTCCAGCACCACTACACCTCCTCCTGTGGATGTTGTAAAAGCCGCACAAAGGTACTCTAAACCAGAGAGATGGGTACCAGCGTCTCTTCTATGAATCAGGAACCTTCGCTTACCAACCTGCCTGCCAAGCGTGGTGAGTACTGGCAAATTGCTCTCAAGATGACATAATTCTGGTACGTGAAGGCCACATATACACATACAGGAATCGAACCCGTGATATAGCTAGCTGAAAGCCAATCACTTGACAACTTTTTTTTTTGTCTTAAACTTTGCCCCACACTAGGATTTCTCCTGTGTCGTGGGTGCGTTTACAGACATGAATTCCACATACAATACACCCACTACCCCAAACATTCCAACAATAACAAGAATAGGTACCAGTTATTGAAAACATGGGTTACTGGTAATACCTAAATAAAACAAATCGGACAATTGGTAAATTGTAGCGGTGCCTATAATATTTATGCTACCTATACTACCGGACAGCTACAGCCTTCCTATAGGTAGGTATAGGTAGCATACATGTTAAACTTCCATAAATTAATGTTTAAATAAAAATCTAATAAGCAGACATTGATGTATACACGAGGAATCAACCAACCATTTCTATTTTATAAGGAAGTAAAAGATTACTAATATTAATACTGTTTATGGATAGTAAATCTTAGCAGAAGATTACAATTTGTAGGTAGGTATGTAGAAATGTACTTTCTCTTTCGCAAGAGAGAGAAGGCTAACGTAAACATGGTACGGACATATATATAGTTACTTGTACGATAATACGTACCTCTACATATTATATTGTATACTCAGGTAGCCGTGGGCTGATTACGTATGTCGCAAACGGTTTGCGACAGATGTAAATCGCGCAGACCCCACATTCAAACGTCATTTTGGTGTAACTTATTTGTCGATAGCGATTAAACAGGTTAAGATCTCTGACGCACTCTGTCGGACGATCAATGAACAGAAAATTGCATCCTCGCCTTTCAATTTCAGGCGATTTGCCACCGGTGGCTGCACCATAGGTGCTATCGCGTCTGCTGTCGCTGTTTTAGCTAATCAGTTTGCCAATTTGATCACTTAATTCGTCATAGTTAGTAGTTAATAGTTATTTTAAGTTTTTAACGACATATAGGTAAGTAAAAATGGTAAGAAAAAAAATCTGGTTAATATTAATAAAGAAAAAAATCTTCGATTCTCTTTTGTTTTTTTCTGAATGTAGTCATTTGTTTGCTTCGTGTCGGGACGTGTTCTCGAAAATGGAGAAAAACGAAGGGCGAGCTATTATTAAATACCTCTGTTTAACAAAGTTAACGACGCAAGATTCATTGCGATTTGGAGGCAACATTAGGAGAGTCTGCTCCGCCGTATTCCACTGTCGCAAGGTGGGCTTCTCAATTTGGAGTAGGGAGACGGAAGACGAACATCGTTGCGGCCGTCCACCGACGTCAGACACCCAAGAAAATGTTGCGAAAGTCGAGAAAATTGTATTGAGCGATCGAAGAGTCACCATCTGATACTTAATTCAAGAAACGGGCATTTCATATGGAAGTATTCAATCCATATTGAAACAATCTTTGAATATGAGAAAAGTCTCCGCAAGATGGGTGCCGAGAATGTTAACCGACAGCTAGAAACAAAATCGACTTGACATTTCGAAGATATTGTTGGACAAGTTTCAAGAAGATTCTGAAAACTTTTTGTCTCGTTTTGATCCCGAGACAAAACAGCAATCTTCGCAGTGGAAACGGCCATCATCACCGACGTCGAAGAAGTTTCGTGTCGTGGCATCGGCTGGCAAGGTCATGGCCTCAATATTTTGGAACTCAGAAGGGATATTGTTGATTGATTACCTTTTTTTCTTTTTTTTGGTGCCCACTGGAAATTCTTCATGAACTTCCTTCACCCCGGGGAAGGGCGAAGGGGTATGCCGGGCTCCTACCGGCTAAAACCACTGGAGCGGTCATCTTCGGCACCTAAGGGAGGCTCCGGGTCCTCGTATAATCACACTAGAGCCGCCCACTGGTGCCACGCCTATAGGCACATCTCGTAGAGTGTCTCGTGGGTCGCTTGGTGTGGGCACGCAGATTCCCCAATCTACGCACCCGCGAACCCAGAGGTGTTGATTGATTACCTGGAGCGTGGTACCACTATTACAGGCCAATATTATGCAGCTTTAATTTCCAAGTGGAGGAATGCCATCAAAGACAAAAGGAGTTCAACTTCGAAGGGGCGTGCTGTTTCATCACGACTACGCACCCGCGCACAGGTCGGCAGTTGCGATACAGAGATAGAGACAGAGAGGTGCACAGCTTTTTGCAGGACCAAGACAAAACTTTTTTTGTGAAAGGGATTGAAGCCCTGGAAAAGCGCTGGACTCATTGTGTAGAGAGACCCGGAAACTATGTAGAAAAATAAATATTAAGTTATCAATAGTCATTATATTCTATCTCATTCTCACTACTTTTTGATCCCTCCTCGTATTGCTCGTTTATGTTTAATAGATCATTAATCTCTACAGCCAGTTTAGTACCTAGGCTTGCGTGTGGGAAAACCTTAACATGTGAGTAAATAAGCAAATCTGATTGATTTGTAGTTATTTGCACCCACTGGATTGATTGCCCGAATGAATTTTATTAACAATCAAACCCAATACCTAACTCCATTTTTTTAATTAATCCCCAGTTAAAATTCATCATCGCCCCGGGGAAAGGCGCCCCTTCGCCTCGCCTTCGGGAAAGGGCGAAGGGATATGCCGGACTCCTACCGGCTAAAACCACTGAGGCGGTCATCTTCGGCATCTAAGGACGGCTCCAGGTTCACGTTTACCACCTGCCTAACCTATTATATCCCTGTCTACAAAATTTTGAATTCATTCACACGTCTCTTGTTTGTTTGAGAATGAAGTAATAAGTTGTGAATTGTGACAACATTAGATAGCTACTCTTCTAACCACTAATTACAAAAATGTATGCCACCTTACATACACACTCTTTTGAGTACGAATGTTTAATAGGGTTTATCAATGTTGGAACTATGTAGGTCCACATTCCACCAGCCATTTAGAAATATCTCAGAAAAGGGACAAGAACTGACCCGTGCGTTTCAACCCCAAACTGCTCACTTATATCTAGGAATTACCGTATAACTACCAACTTTGGGTCACTACATTTACACCGTTTGAGGATTGCCTCAGCTACAGTGGTAGCGCCAGCAGAGTTAGGGTCAACACAAGTTGCCTCCCTCACCAGAGGCCTTCCTATCTTCCACGGCAGTTAGGTACCGTTTCCGTGCAAAGCTGGTAAGTCTAAAAACACGACGCACAATGTTATGCGACGGGTAGGTACTCATTTAGCAGATAGGCACACGGCCACGCTGTCCAAGGCTGCTGACAGCTTCGCCATAGCAAAGTATTTGCATTTATAATATCCTCCCGTGGATATCGTAAAAGGCGACGAAGGGTCTCTAAACCAGAGTAATGGACTGCATCGCCCTTCTGTGGAACAGTAGACATACTGCGCTCACCAACCCGCCTGCCAAGCGTGGTGATTACAGGCAAAATCCCCCCAAAATGACGACACAAGTGTGAAAATCTATGAACGGAGCAGTCTTTTGGCTGATATAATGAAACGGTTCTCTCTACTGTTGTTGAGTAAAGAAAGAAACCTATGTGGCTAGAATTCTTGACATAGGTATCTTTCTTAACTGCGACAGCAGTGGAAAGACGTGACAAAAACCAATTAGGTACGGTAATAAACATTTGGTGCTTATTGAAAGTTGTTGTTAGATTTATTGAAGTTCCTTTAATTTAGGTAAAGCATTGTGTCTAATAAGATTTGGTCTTTATCATAGACCATATCGCTTGGTGACACAAAAATTGGTTGGTTGTTAGCTTATATTGTGGTTTGATTCTCGGCTCATGTAGGTATATAGGTATAGTTTTAATATGTAAGATACATTTTTTTTTATCTTTGAATCAAATTTTCATCTTCCAAATGAAAGTAAGTTTTTTGACGGCACGGTTGGTGCAGTGGCTGACACAGTCGGCTACTGCGTTCCGAGTCGCGGGTTCGATTCCCGCACGGAACAAATATTTGTATGATCTGCAGGTAGTTGTTCCGGGTCTGGGTGTATTGTGCGTGGAATTTATATCTATAAACGCACCCACCACACAGGAGAAATCCAAGTGAGGGACAATGTTTTATAAAAAAAGGCTCTTCAAACTGATTTTAGTTTTTCCACCGCGTAGGTATAGTATAGGGTAGGTACTACCTACCTAGATAATAATTTATGCTACGTCTTCTTTGTATACCTACCTACGGGATTGTAACTAATATGTAATTTGAATATAAGTAGTACCTAATTTATCTACCTAAATAGTTTACTATTTCTATTATCTGTCGTATTCGACGGTAAAAAGTTGACTCTACATTACCTTAAGACCAGTATTTAACTTATAATGTACTCCACAGTAGAAGTGTATGGGGATTTCTAATGATATCTTAGAAGTCAGTTTTGTGTGCAATCGTAAACAATATAGGTACTATAATATACCAATGTTCTATTAAAGCAACTTTTTAATAGAGCACATTTGTTCTACATTAATAGTAGGTAGGTACAGAACCCAATAGCCCTGTAAAAGTAGACAATAATAATATGGTTACTACTTCAAACATATATAATTAATTTAAAATCTGGAATTATACAGTTAATAATAAAGTTTATCACGAGGCAATTTATCAATCAATTCTAGTTAAATAAATTAAGAACACAATCAGCACACACTACTACCTGTGTGTAAACTAAACTACTGTAAGTACTAAACATCAATTCACAAACATTTAATAAACTGACGAGTGAAGCTCGTATCTAATCCACTAATAGAGGCAGTAGCAAATCAATAATGCTAATTTACTGTGACGACTTTATACCTACGTAACATCTACTAACTAGCCAATCGATCTTTATCACGAAGGTGAAACACGTCAAACAATAACAAGAAGTTTCCTCATAACCAGAAATTCTTAACGGTCCTCCAGCATTCGACGAAAAGTGTCGAATTGTCACAGACCAACATCAACCTGACACCCAAAGGGTTCCCGACGGTTTGTTTTCCAAGCGCGATTCACACGGGCGCGTGTTTGCTTCACAAACAGCGCGGCAACAACTGAGCAATAGTAATTATCACTTACCTGTGACACGCGATCACAACACTGCACAGATTTATAGTCGATAAACTTGTATCATCACTTTTACTGTGTTGTAAATTAATTATGTACACTCTTTATGGTTAAGCGCGTGAGGCCAGTGGTGGCGGCCGGTCGCATCGGCGGCGTTCGACGTAGTGGCGTGCTGGGCGGGCGGGGCTTGCACCGCTCCGGTTGCTCCGCTCGCTTCACGAAGCGCGCGCCGATACATCCCTTGTCTTGCCTTATCCTCGAATACATTAGGTAATCGGAACCCGGGAAAATTATCGACCCCTGGATCCCCCTTTCCTGTTGGCCCGACTTTTAGATTTTGCTGTCGAAGGATTGATGACTTTTGAATGAACTTTATTATGTGTTATGTACCTATTTGTAGGATAGCGAAATAGTATTTCATAGACCATTATCCTTTTTGTATTTTAAGTATGTGCCACTTTTTAGTTTCTTAAGATAAGAAGAATAAGGGTGTACCCTACAGAGCTTTTAAAACGTCGATCGTCGGGCTCTTTATAATTAAACGTGTACACAAGTAAGTACCTATATTTACAGTTTTGTGTAGGTTTCTATGAAGTTAAAGTAGTAAGTAAGTAGTTTCTAAATTGTCTTGTAGTAGCTTCGTAGTTTTTAAGAAACGATTAGAACAGAAATTACCGCGAAATCCATCCAGGAACATAAAAATATCAGAGTCAATATGACTCGCATGAAAGTAAGGATATCTCGGATTTTATAGAATATTTATAAATAAGTATAGGTAGTTATGTACCTAACTATATTTACTTAGGGGGAAGCGTATGAAGAATAAAATGCAAAAGGTGTAGATTCAATTAAATGTAAGTAATAAAATCAGTTCCACTTCTTTTACTAACAGTGCATTGACGATGCCGTTATTTAAATAAGTGCTTCACTATACACTCAACGCGCTGGTAATTACACAAATTAATTTTATACGTAATAAAATTTTAGGGAGCCATAGTTTGCCTTCAGTAATTGACACGGGTGTAATTTAACGTAACGTAACTTCAGTATTCGATTTTTATCTTTGTTCATATTTAAATAGTAAATTCTTCGGAAGGTAAATAAAATCCTTTTAAATTTTGGAGGTCCGTGTGGTGTCCGGATTAAGAATAAGCACCACTCCATCTCCTCCCGTGGATGTCGTAAAAGTCGACTAAGGGAATCTAAACCAGAGGGATGGGCAGTAGCGTCCCTTCTGTGAAATGGTAGCCATACTGCGCTCACCAACCCGCCTACCAAGCGTGGTGAGTACGGGCAAATTTCCCCCAAAATGATGCTACAGTTGTGGAATTCTATGGGGGAGGCCTTTGTTCAGCAGTGGATAAATGGCCGATATGATATGATGTTTTTTTTTTTTAGATCTTTACTTATTTCGGGGTTATTATCCACACGGATACATCAACCCCATCATGCCTTATACAATCTATTCACAGAAAAGTCTCCATCAATTAAGTATACCAACTGACATAGGTTTTTTGCAACATCTGATTTTGGTTGTGCTAAAATGGTTTGAACTAACTCTACATCTAACATATTTAATTGAAATTCATCGATTAAAATTTCCCTTTCATTCTGGTTCCTAACACATGGATTTTACTATTCTTAGGCAATACTTACTGTGAACTGGTGGTGACTTGGCTGTATACTCTTAATGTACAATAGTGTACAAATGTCTTAATGCCATAGGCATTTTCTGCCAGACGAATTTTGGTCTGTATTCTGCCCTATCACTGCATACATCTACCTATTTATATATATCTGCCTTTTCCCAGTGGCCTTCGAATCTTAAGCCCGACGAACTCAGTTAGCACCCACTACCACTACCTTGATCCAGACTAAACCAAGGTCCCTGACGTCATCGCGTTTTATGCAGCACAGCCCCGTTTTATGTTATAAAATACCATATGTATCAGCCATATGTACGGCCAGTAATGAAAATCTGAATGAAGGGATTTAAATTTTGTATCGCCTAGGCACTAGGTAAATGTTCAACCGGTCATGACTCCAGCTTGATAATGCTACCTGATTCGTCTTAGAAAAAAGTTGCGTGTACCTATACTATAATTAACAAACTTTTAATTTTAAGTCATTTACTCTTGGATATTTTATGAAGAAATTTTTGGGACACATACTGACGATCTATTTGCTTTAATGCGCAAAAAAAACGGCAAAAATACTAAATGGCATCCTAAAGGTCTTCGCAGAGGAATTGGACTCTCCCATACTTCAACACTGGGTGAAGCTTCTCATTAAGTCGCTACTAACATACCATGTAAATGCAAGCATCGCAACTATGTAAACAAAAATGGATTGGTGATGTCTGAATAACTAAATACATTTATTATTATTATATGACGAGTAAATAATACATTACACAGAAAACAGGACTAAATTGATAAATGTTTTAATAGCAGAGAATCCCAAAAATATCTATCAATTACTACCTACCTGTCCCTTTATTTTATTTTAGATGATCATAGATATTTACCTAAATTTAATGTATTTATTGGATCTCTTATTTAACATAGGTACCTAACTATGTTTATACCATGAAATATTATTTGTAAATTGAGCGTATCTAACAAATAACGAAGATTATTTTGGTGTAATGAAACAAATGTTGCTTAGGATTTTTCCGGGTTATTACTTATGAAGGACTTAAATCGAAATAAATTAATACCAATAGTTTATTTTAAACAGAAAAAATAATTTTTACTATAGCGTTTAAATATTGAAAATGTTTTATACGTATTTAATTAAAATGCCGATGCCCGTTATGATATAATTGAGACCTAAGTACCACATTCAGAGATCTACCGCCAGTAAAAGTACCTAATGTTGTATGAACCTACTTGGAGCGAACGTTCGACATTTGCATTATTGAAAAAAAGAGTAAAATTAACACATTTTTAAATAACCAATGAGTATTCTCATCATTTTCCACTCTGGAACGAAACGGTTTCCGTAACACTTTATATAATACAAATTTTAATATTCATCCACCTAATTTTAATCATAAAACCAACACTACTAGTTTTATTAAAGATTAAAAATAATGGGTTCGTGTGGTCGAGGCTTTATTAGCGGCACTTTATAAAACAAACAGTATTGCCCGCTTACTACAAAGACCGTAGTGGCACCGTATTATGGACCACTAAAGCAATTTTGTTACCTTGCAACACATCTATAAAATAATTAACCGAACGGTGGCTCCATCATTAGGCCATTATCACAAAAGTTCACAATTAAAAGTGAATAAACACCATCTAAGACGGCTTGCCGCCTTCGATAACCATCTTCTTTTAATTTGAACCTAAATTACACGTAATAAAATTTTGTATTATGATCCCAAAGCAAAAAAGTCTTCGTTATTTGGTTCCGTTTTCGCTGCCCGTGGAACAATTGACGTTATTTTACTACATACCTACGCAAGTACCTACTCACTAATTTACACAAGCCCACTGCGTAATTATGTAAAGAATAAAATGTAATACCCGCTCGGACGATTTCACTTTAAGTGGCAAGAAGTCTTCAGAACTCAAGAAGAAAGTCTCATGGTTCCGGCGTGCGTGTTGATAAGTACTGACGCGACTGGTCGGTTTCATTCCCACTTTGTCGGTAATAAGTTAGCAAACTGAGGATGCAATAAGGGCCGTGAGGAAGGAGCATGACGGAGCATAATTTAACATTAGATGTTCCTATTTTAACGTAGGTAGGTTCCTAAACTGTTGCTGTTATAGTGGAATGGGTGACTCTATCTAGGTACATAGCTGTGAAGGTTGGTCCATAACGATCGCTTGGGCATGAAATAGCTCTCTATCTACTGTCTTCAGTAATACCTACTTATTAGCCTCAATATCAGACAGCACCACTTTTCACAGATGCCCATATGGTTAGTTATTTATTGAAAATATCGTCTAAAAGTTCTTACTAAATGAACATTCGCAGATCTATCATTTAAGGCAAGATCTGTCGGAAACTTAAGTATTTCATCGCAAAAAATACAGTTATAAAGGCATTTTATTTTCTCATTAAAAACCAATGACATTAGTTCTTTCAGGCTGTTTGAATGGTCCTTAAAAGGTCATATAAAAGGAAATAAGATAGAAATATGTGTTTCAGTTTGATTTAAAGCCGAATAAAGTCATGGTGACCTACATCCATTAGGTATAGTAGGTACTCGGGGTGTGACTCTCTATGCGTTAGTACCTACCTACCATAAACTTTGACGGTTAGTGCTTGCCAGTGTACACACGTTAAAAGTTCATGATTTAGGTACTATCTATAATTTTTTATACAGAATGCATGCAACGACATAAACGCTTGTCTCTGTTAGTTCCAATTGCAAAAGTAGAATAATTAAAAGATTTTCGCTATCAGGCAATTATCTATCTACTCAAGGGTGGTACAACGCCAGTTCAGCTCCAGTTCATCTTCGTCAGCCTATATCGGTTCACTGCTGGAAATAGGCCTCTCCCAGCGTGCGCCACAACACCCGGTCAACAGCATTCCGTATTCAGTCGGACCCAGCAACCTGCTTCAGGTCGTCCGTCCATCTCGCCGGTGGGCGCCCCACACTACATTTACCCATACGCGGTCTCCACTCTCACTTTCTCAGCTCCGGTTCATATTCGAATCAGGTCACCTAGGAATCACCTATAGCATTTTGCCCCGTACTTAGCTCGCCGCGCCGTAGCACTCGTATTACGTAATTACCATAACTACAAAATGTGGTCCGTATAGATGATGGCAATATTCCTTAACGATGGTATATCGAGCGGTGCGTTAGGAGAATGCATTCAGTAGAATGTTGATGACCGACTATTCCAATTAATGCTTGGAACAGTTTCATTTAGTAGAAGCATATTCTCCACAGCAATAGGTAGGTATGCTGAGCAACAGCCATTTTACACGGATATGGCATATATTTTCCAACACCTTATAAAGTAATCGTGTTTTATTTGTTTTGGATATGTGCCTTTTTGGTGCAAATTATTTTTTCTTTCTTTCTTTCTTCTATAGCTACCTAATATTTATTGACCAAAGCTCTTTATTAATTATTATTAGGTATTGTTTTAGATTATGTGGTCCCATTGCAAGTCTGAAGCCAATGGGCCAGGTTTTCTGTAGATATTTTATTATCGGTAGGAGTACCTAAATATTGTCCATCCGTATCATCACTTGAAGTCCTACTGTTTGTTTTTTGAGTAATTTACGTTGCCACTGCATTTGCATTTTCTCCGCCCCCCAGGCACTTCTCGGGGAGGATTTTAAAGGACCCCCCCAAGCCTCACTAGGTGTTATACCTAGAATAGAAAAACACAAAACATATTTATACAAAAGAAAAAAGATACGAATAACACACATATTAAATAAATAAATAATTATGAATATAAGTATTTTTGTACCCGTGCTTGGCTTCGTTGAGCGGTATTTTATCTGGTGGATTGTAGATACTGACTCACAGTAGTTGCAGTGTTTGGAAACGTGTGGCAGGCTAGGCCCATTTAAAAAACATGCCACTTGGGATGGCCTTCCAGTCCTTCCCTCCATTAGAGAGGGTGACCGCTTAACAGGCATCCCCTCCGAGATATACCTAAAGGTTGATTCCACAGAGTGAAAAAGTGAGCTACATACCGGTACCTACACTTCATGGCCAAGCACGAGCTGGTATCACCAGTCTTCCACGTTAGGTATAATCTACTTTAAGCTTTCTTTACATATTTGTGGAACAGACCTTCATCATATTTTTTTTCGTAAATTATTTAAGAGAAATGTAATAGGAATAGGTTTCAAGGAACACTCTCACGGCATTTTCTACTGATAGTCTCTGAGAAGAAATCGTTTCGGCCTAATGAAGTCCACTGCTGGACACAGGCCTCCCCCAAAGATCACCACAACGACCGATATGGGTGTGTTGTGGGCTTATTGGGGGGATTTGCCATTATCGTCACGCTTGGCAGACGGGTTGGCGATCGCAATTGAGTTGTTAATGTACTTGGAGGACGCTGCTGCCCATCCTCCGGCAACCCCTTAGTCGACTTTTACGACACACACGGGAGGATATGGGATGGTAGTATTCTGAGCCGGCACCACACGGAGAAGAAATGCCGTAACACAAACCTATAGCCGTTTCCATTCACAAAAATCTTAAATAAAATAATAATCTGATAAGTACATATACCTAAGTAAGGAAAACATGGGTAATTTAGAATGGAAACTTTAAACTACTGATCATACTTTCCATATTAGAAATCCAGAAAATGTTATACTAATAATTGGTTCGTGTTTACCCCTTTAACTTTTTATTCGTCTCTAAACTTTTATTACATCTCTCTTTCACCATTATAAATGGTTTTATTACAGCGGCATTGTAACGAATCCTGCGAGGCAGCCTTGCAATATTTAAATACAGAATGTATTTGTAGGCATGCGTGCCTCGAGGAGCAAACGCGTGCCACATTCCTCGGCGTATTGACTCGGGCCGTACACAAAGTAACTTAGGCAGGCAGGCATACAGACAGAAACTATCATTCGCATATTTTTTTTTTTACAAACGTTGCCCCACACTACGATTTCTCCTGTGTCGTGGGTGCGTTTACAGACATACATTTCACACACAATACACCCAAAAAAAACAACATTACATTATGTTCAAAGTGAAATAATACAATGTTCTTTCCCTTTTCTTCTCTATTATACCTATCCTGCACATGACCAAATTCGTAAATATTTATGTATTTTGTAATCCAGCTGAACAATGCCTATAGTCGATCTGATTTAAATATTGTCCCACTGAAATTGATTCATCGCGCTTTTCGTTGGGAAAACAAAGTTAGCACTACATTTAAACTAAAATACATATTTTAACTTTATATACAGTTCAGTAAAACACAAATTATCATTGTTTTGCTTGATTATTTATTGAATCCTCATTTTGAGAACCTTTTTTTAAGTTTGATCAAAACGTCGGTGTCAGGAACTTAAAATCGCATGTGTGCAAAAAGACTGATTGGCCAATTAAAGAAATATAATTGATACAAGTCAAACCGTAAAGTCTAATTCTGGACATGCGTCATGACTTCATGAGATAACGAAGATTAAACTTAAAAAATAAACTCTATTCAAACGTCAGTAGCAGCATAAACTGTTCGTTTGAATGTGTTAAAAATGACCAACTGACCAATCTGGACATGCGCATACGCATTATTACAACGATGTTCTTTATTTGATAAAGGAACACACAGCTTTCAGCATTTCAATAAGGTATTTCAATTCTCATCCTCTTTCGACGTTCGTCAACATTGATTACTTTAAGGTTACATTCCTCGGCTAAACCGTGAATATTTAATATCTAATTACATGTAACTACGTGTTTGTCTTTTTGCGGTGGGCGAATAATTTGGGTGCTGTCTTTTTATACATCAAAAATACTTTTTTGAATCCTCTAATGTTGTAGTTCGTTCTCTTATTAACTAAAATCTATCAAATATCTTTTCTGTTGCCCTTACATTGCGATCTAAGTAAGGATTGTGCGGCTGTTTGCAAAGTACGCCGCTAATTGCCAGCCAGACATCGCACCTCACAGCTGATTTTATATAGCAGGTATCTATAGATAGATAGGCAATAAACAGGAAGATACCCATGTCCGTATATGATTATACACGAGTCTATATGCCTCAATATCAAAGATGCCATTCGAGCTGAGTTTGCGTTAAAAGATCTTACACTTTTCAGAAAAGGTCAGGTCAGGCGTCAGAAACTCTATCGGTTATAGGCTGGAAAATAATACTGTCTTCAACTCCATTTTGTTTCTTGATAAAATCAAAAGGTAAAGGTGTAACTTATACCGAAGCATTTCTATTAAACTAGATGGTGACGAGAAGACCAATTCATTCGCCTGTCGGTAAGCGTCTTGCCCGCCCATGACCGTAATGCTGTCCAGGACTAATCCTGCGTGGCACTAAACTGCGCTCGTCATTTGAAGACAAGATATTCAGTCTATTATGCCCTGTAATTTCACTAGTTACTGTGTTCCTATTAGAAGAGCACTGGCCTTTTTGTTTTTTCTTTTTCAAAAACGTTGCCCCACACTAGGGTTTCTCATGTGCCGTGGGTGCGTTTACAGACACAAATTCCACACACAATATACCCAGACCCGGAACAACTACCTGCAGATCATACAAATATTTGTTCCGTGCGGGAATCGATCCAGCGATCCGGACCGCAGCAGCGGACTGTGTCAGCTACTGCATTAACCGTGCCGTGCGTCCTTCTAATCGGAACACAATAATGTGTATAGTTAATGGCATAGTAATGTCTATGGTGGCTTTGGGTATTCATGCGGCCAACACAAAATGTCATGCTGATGGTATTGTTGGGCGACAGGTAGTTGAGCTGCCTAAATAGAGTAGACTAATTCATGTTTGCCATTTGACATGACAGGTTTTCCCAAAACGCCTATAGATCTTTCTTCAAAAGACCATTCCAGACGTCGCCCTACATTTTTCTCAAATAATTGTGAATCTAAATATGTCTAATCATTTCATTTCATTTAAACACTAATGCTCGGCGGCAAATGTCTGGCACTGTGGTGGTACCTACCTAGCTGCACTGTTGCAATAAGAAACCTCCCACCAGTAGGTACGCTAAACGATGAGTACCTTTTTTTATTGTACCCACTGGGGCTGTCATCTTCGGCACCTAAGAGGGCTCCAGGTCCTCGTATGATCACACAAGAGCCGCATACTGGTGGCACACCTATAGGGGAGAAGCCCCCCGCCTTACCCACAGTGACAGCAGGGGGTTTCAGGCGTATAAGTATTAGGCACCAGCGCGGTTGTTACCCCGGCGCCGTCTCCTCCTTCTTCAAGCAGGAGCGGCCCTATTCCAGTCTGCGGTCTTCTTCTGGAGCATGATGCTCTCACAGAAGGAGACCACTACATTCCAGTTTTCATAATCTGCCAACATAGTACCTAGAGGAGTTCCTTATATCTTAGGTACTTAAACGTAAAAACAAACCAAAAACACGTAACGCAAATAGAGGTTTTATTCTATCATAATAACAAACCATGCCAAATAAATGAGATAGCAAAACGCAGGGTAATGACAAACTTTTTAATATTAAACGTAAGTAATGCAGAATCGCGAGTCGGGCCCTATCTAAAGTAATTTCGGAACGAAGTGGATTGTTTTTCTTGGGTCCCCGATTGGATTTATCTCGAGTTTTATGATGTCTCGCATCCCCGTCGTAAACTTTAATACCAGTTGGCTACCGCACACTACAACTATACCTATATAACGCTTATGATAATCTTAGTCTGAAACATTCTTGGATTTTACTTGTAGGTCCAGTGACGTCACTTTAATAACATGTTCATGAAACTATAATATAATATGACCTAACTGGGCCGAATCCGACTCGGCTGGGCAGCGTTCGGGAAACTTCGCAACGTCTTTTCGTCAGCAATACCGCAATGTCTCAAGACGCAAGACTTTAACCAGTGTGTGTTACCAGTGATGACATATGGAACAGAGACGTGGTCACTCACAATGGGCCTCAAAAGAAAGCTCAAGGTCACTCAGCGAGCTATGGAGTGAGCTATGCTTGGTATTTCTCTACAAGATCGAATCAGAAATGAGGAGATCCGTAGAAGAACTAAAGTTGTCGACATAGCTGAAAGGATTAGTAAACTGAAGTGGCAATGGGCAGGGCACATTGCTCGTAGAACTGATGGCCGTCGGGGCACAAAGGTTTTCGAATGGAGCCCGCGCACCGGAAAACGCAGCGTGGGACGATCTCCAACGAGGTGGACAGACGACCTGGTGAAGGTCGATGGGAGTCGTTGGATGAGAGCGGCATGTGACCGCTCGTTGTGGAAATCTAAGGGGGAGGCCTTTGTTCAGCAGTGGACGTCCTGTGGCTGATATGATGAACTGGGCCTAAGACACTAGGTAAGTAATGTCTCGAGGTGACGAGCTCATGTGTACGCATAACTAGTCCTGGGTAACATTGCTACTTACTGTAATGGGCGTGATATTTTTTCATACCAGAAGAATGAAGTACGCGCCTCATTAGTAATTCATATAAAATAAAGTTTATTTCAAAATATATAATTTAATAATAATTCCGTGTGGTGCCGGCTATGCCGCATGGTGCCACTCCACCACCACAATACCACCACCCCATCTCCTCCCGTGGGTGTCGTAAATGTTGACTAAGGGATTAGCCTAAGGATGGGCAGCGGCGTCCTTCGAGTACATTAAGAACTCAACTGCGATCGCCAACCCGTCTGCCAAGCGTGGCGATTATGGCAAAACCCCCTAATGTGGCCACAACACACCCATATCGGTCATTGTGGTGATCTCTAGGGGAGGCATATGTCCAGCAGTGGACTTCATTCTGCCGAAAGGATGAATAATAATAAACCTCAAGTTCCACGTGGTTTATTTATACCTCAAAATGTTTTTATTTGTATATATCAGAAGCAATAAGCTCATAATCTTGTAATATCTCTGAAAACTGGTACGCTATTAGCAATACCTTAATTAATTATGATTATGATCTATCCGTTACTTTAAGTGCTTGTAATACCTAATACTGGCATTTAGCCTCGTAAATCATATGCGTAGTAACTGGTTTACAACCAATACCCTCATTTAATTTATTTATTGTCGACAGTAATTTGTACTGCAGTAATCTAGACTTGACTTAACAAATATTATATAAATACATTTCATAAAGACATCTTAGAAGAAAGTAAAAGCTCTATATCTGATTTAAAAACATTTAGCCTCAAGTTTGAAGTTAAATATTGCTTATTTTGCATTTAGCACCCGATACGGTAAAGGAAACAAACAGAGCATCCTTGTCAATAGCGATTAACACACAAAGTCAGCCGAAAGCTGCCAAAAGGGTTGTTGTTTTAAATAACAAAGACAATTCGGTAGCAGCGTCTGTAAAAACTTATTTTGCATCTAACGTAAATATTTATCCTTACAATAGCGCGAAGGAAGCGTGACTAGGTCCACAATATGCCCCCAGTTGGCTTTCACTTTCAATTTTTTTAGGATTCCCTTTTATATGTTGGCTACTGCCGATGTTCATTTGCATAACACTGGACAAAACAATAAAACACGCGTTTATTTGAGCGCGAAAAGTGAAAACAAGGTTCAAGGTGAATACGTCGGGTTGTGGCCAGTTGATGCTTCGGTTTCTTCTGTATTGCACGTCACATGTACAGTTTATACCGTGTCTATTATAACCAGTTTTTAAGTTGAAAGTAATATCAAGTGAAAAAGAGTTTTCAGATGCTCCTCTCTGGGCGTAAAAGTGTGATACGACTTTTATAAAGGTAATTTTATTATTCCTCTTATCGTTTCAGTATTGCTTATCCTTCTATACAAACCTTTTCTAAGATTTCTATTCACTCCATATTCTAGTTCCGTAGCTCTTTATTAGTTTATTTTTAATCCCCTTATGATAAAATTGTCTGTTACTCATACTAACGGCAATCAGCTGATAGTCCGTTATTCATGTGACTCTCGTTTTATGATGCCTCTATAACTTCACAAATTAGTCAAACGTTAACTCGAGACGAATCGCCCTTGGGTGCAATAAACGATGACCGGATGATCTGAATGCAATTTAAAAAATACTTTCGAATTAAAATATAACTTTATTTGCATTAACACAAGGTTTCTACTTAACAGATACAAAATGAAGAGATACATCCTTTTAGTATTGTGGTATAGTGCAGTGAAGATTTGTTAATAAGTCGGATACACACAGTATGTTTGCACGTTTTGTTACAACACTTTGAGCCGACTTAACCCACGTCCTAATGTTTAGTGTATATGAGACTTTAGGGTCGATATTTGATATTAAATATTAGTTGATTGTTCATATTTTTAGTCGGCCGGCGACGTTGTGAAGCTTATGATGACAAAGTGTGAAACGTGAATTGACGGTAATTGTTTGGTCATGCGTGTAAGAGAGCTCATTCAATAAATACCTCCTACTCAAGATGTCATGTGGTTTCCATGTGATGCATTAAGCGACATAGCTTACCAAGTAGCAAAATCGGCAGTTAACTAAGCCATTTTAAATATCAATGTTCACAAAAGCAATACCGACGAATTAGGTCAAGGGATAGGCACAAATTGGACCATAAAGCTTGTTTAAAATTCCACGTCAGCTGTTGGTCTGGTCCGATACGAATAATAGATGCGGTTTTGTTTATAGGAGGCTCATATAACTCGGTCGGCGAGTCCGTAGCCGTCTGTTAGTCCAATTTGAAACACAACCGAGGCTAGAACTGTTATACGTTAAATTTAACAAAATGTTTTTGTTGTGCGTGCGTTAGAGTTAGTTATGTGTATGTTACATTCTGAGTGATCAGGATTGATAGTCGAATCAACGTATACTCGTCCCAGTAATCCTGTCTCGTTTATAGCAACCTGAGCAAGGATTTCTTAGTTAAGTAATCAAATTATTATCGACTGACATCATCCTCTTTTTTAAGTCTATACTTTGGGAATGCATTACGTTCTTAGTTATCTGTATTGAAGTGCATTTAAAATATTGTATGAAATACGAAGTGTCTTACTACCTAGTCGGTGTGTATGAATTAGTCAGTGTCTACAGAGTAGATCCAAAAATATGCTTTTTTTTCCACGAAATTTAGACCTGCCCAAATCCTCCACAACTTGTTGTCATTCATTTACACCTCCCAATACTTTCTGTTTCAGTTCATCATCGAATATTTACTTAAAGATATGCGTTCAAACAGTTTCTTGCAGGAGTGCTTCCAAGTCAAAACCATGGCTGCCATCGTTGTAGAAGGACGGACGCATTGAAAATATTGTAATACAATACCGTGTTCAACAACACAGACTCGTGGAAGCTTAAGTTTCGATTACAATGATAATACATAAGGTAAGACGTAACAATGATCTAGACAAAACTAAGACATAACCTTAAAAAAATTATGTATCGTAGGCGTTTACTTTATAATATATACGCATAACCTACAACACTTTCAATGATAGGAACTTAAGTAGGCCTTAAAGTAATAAAAGTTACGTAGAAGTGTTTCTAGTACACCATCAGCTTCTTGGTGGAAGTACAGTCCTCTTTCATTCAGTATATTAGTTACTACACATTTATTTTGGTTGGAAATGAACAGCATTAGAAAATTATTTAAACATAACAGGCGAAATAACAACTTAACTTTAGGCTTATTGTGTCTCCAAATAACTTGTGTGGTACGTGCTCCTAGCAAAACATAGAAAGAGGCGGATACTATCCAAAAAATAGATGTGTACTATTTTGGATTGGAAACAACTTCAATATTTTACGTCCAATGGCAAACCGGAACACACTCAGCGAATAGTTAAGTGCGTTGTCGTGTATCTACGAAGCCGTCAACGCGACGCAATCCCACGCTTCTATCCAATCCAGAACTTACGAGTAGAAAGCGGTATAGACATCAAAATCTAGGTGGAACACAGGTACTTTCGCATAAAAAAATGCAAGTTAAATGATATAGGTTTTTGGAAGATTCGATGAGTTCTTACAGTATAATCAGGCTATCTACTAATTTATACAACCGAGACCCCAAACCTAGAGAGGTTTATACTTTTACATGGGTTTAGTTGCAGTACAGCAACTAAACCCATGTAAAAGTGAATATATTTACGTTTTATGTGAATTTTCACCTTTTCTTACTGTTGGGAACTCCCCATAGACATCCGTAGAGGATGTGTAGGCAGGGGGCACCCTTAGCGCAAATTGCTTAGTTTTTAATATTAATTTTAAGCCTGACTGGAGGCCTCTTTTGGCTTCGCCCAGAAATTACCGGTTAAGCAACCACATTTCCCAGAAATGTAAGCGAGAAGGCCAAAAAAAAAAGCACTTGGATAAGTATGGAAAAATCTGAAACTGTGACAGGTAGAGTAATTTGTTCTTAAGAACCACGTCATCAATAACCTATAGTGTTAATAAAAATGCATTCAAATATTCAGAACACGGGTATGAAACCCGATATTTTACTTTAATCAATAACGCGGTGTTTTATTGCAATCATTGGGATAGTGTACCTACATTGTTGACAACACGAGCGTACATAGGTATAGGTTATTCTTAGAAAAAGGTATCATGCGTGGAATATCGGAAACCGACTCCAACATAGGAACCTCATATAAGCTTATCAATATCTACTACTGACCTCCCAATAACAGGTACCTACTTGGGTGTAAAGACTCTAAATATTTATACTAAGCGTGTGATCACTTCAAATACAAACTCATTACGTCAGAATATTAATAAATAATTTAATTGATTATAATTTGATATGACAATAATATCCTCTTAGCACGGTCTGTCTAATTATTATATAGCCGTCATTTAATTAATTTTAAAGGATCAATAACAATTAATATCGGTTTGATTGCTCAGTAGGTTACAATCAAGTTATTTGCAACAAAACCATTATCTTTTAACAGCTTACGCATCAATATATACCTAACTATATTAAAGCGTAAGCTGTTTATATATGATAAAGCTTTCGTGTCTGGAAAACGGTAAATAAATAAGATTTCCCGGAATCTAGTACGGTAGAAATCAAGTAAAAAATCTAAATCATCATCATCTTCCGATCGTGACTTAGAAACGGTAAATAAATAAGACTTATCGTGAAAATATTAGGATAGAGTTAAAGCAAATCAAAATCATTATCATCCTTTCTTGACTGCGAAACGGTAAATTAATACATTTTCACTGAAAATATTAGGATAGAGTTCAAGTAAAAAGTCTAAATGGTAGCTAACTATTAAATCGATGAAATAAATTAATTGAAACAACTACACGTAGAGGAACCATACAGTCTCTAGGAATATCTATTATATTAGGTATATTTATGTAATTTTAAGGCAAGCATTTCTATGAAACAGAAAGCTTTTCAACAAATTTCCTAGTACCTACCTACACATTGTCGGATGGTCAGCGTCAGGAAAATGTAGAGAGTTAACGTGCTCTACATTTTACTACACTATGTACACACAACTAAGAGTAGGTACTTTATACGATACATAAATATGTGTGTATATCTATCAAGGTAGGTATGTACCGATAAAATAGTGTAACAACTCAATTTATGTATATACTTACTACTTATAACTTATTAGATAGGGCTTTTATAACTATCTACATCAATTAAATGTTAGTTTATAAACACTCAATTATGGATACCTACTTTGAGATCACAAGATTAGCCGGAGGATGGTCAACAGCGTCCTTCTAGTATAATACTCTACTGCGATCGCCAATACCTACGCCTGCCAAGCGTGGCGATTATTGCAAAACACCCTAATGAGCATACACACCCAGACTGGTCGGTGTGGCGATCTTTGCCGGGTTGTGTCCAGCGGTGGTCTTTATTTGGCTGAAATGACTGTGAGATCATATTTTATAGTCGTCATAACAATGAGGCTCCAAAAATGTATCTCCTATTCATATAGGAATGCACCTTTATATGGATGTTGCTTCCACATACATACAATTACTACCATAACTTACAATAATGATATATCAGCACTTATGGTGCACGGTCTCTGTATGTATTTGTCTTCATAAAAACCTATTGTAATATAAGTAAGTGCCTACCTAATACTTTATCTAATATTATAACCAACAATAAATATACCATTATTAATAAACAGTAAATGTATGATTTTAATACATATCTATCTAAAAATGTAGCTGGAAAGAAACCGCTAGGCTATCGGAATATCTCCTGGCGGAGATGGATACGTGGGTCTACGATCAGATACGCTCCCTCCGCCAGAGCGGCGAAGGCGCGCCTCCAGGGGCGTTGGACAGGCTGAGGCGGCTAGCTCGGCGGCGCGTACTTGGAAAGTGGCGTCGCCGCCTCCGGATGCAGTTCGCGACCAAGCGCGTCGTGGAGGCCGCTCTTTGGAGCCTGGCTCAGAAGGAGCGAGCGCGTCACCTACCGCCTGACGCAGGTGCTCACCGGGCACGGTTGTTTCGGTGCGTACCTGCACAGGATAGGACTTGAGGCCACGGCACATAGCGACCACATTGTGATAGCGACCAGGACACCGCGCAGCACACGCTGGAGGTGTGCCCCGCGTGGGCCGCCGAGCGGCGGATCCCGGTCGATCGGATCGGGCAAGATCTCTCTTTGCCAGCAGTAGTGTCGGCTATGTTGGCAGAGCACGAAAACTGGAATGCAGTGGTCACCTTCTGTGAGAGAGTCATGCTCCAGAAGGAGACCGCAGAGCGGGATCGGGAGAGGGCCGATCCCGCTCGAAGAAGGAGGAGACGGCGCCGGGGTAACAACCGCCCTGGCGCCTAATTCCCACATGCCTGAAACCCCCTGCCGTTGCTGTGAGGCAGGGGACCTCTGGGTTCGCGGGTGCGTAGATTGGGGAATCTGCGTGCCCACACCAAGCGACCCAAGAGAAGACGGTAGCACGCATGTGGTCACGCGCTGCCGTGGGACGCTTTGGGGGATCCTTTACAATCCCAAAAAAGGCTATCGGAATATCAGGATAGATCAGAACCTCCCTACTTGTAAATAAGTATCCAAAAATAAGAAATAATTCTACCTACTCGTATCTAAACTGTGTTAGTTACAGACAGTATAAAAGCATCCCTTTGCAGTAATAATATCGTTTACATAATATATAATGTACACATACAATAAGAACTTATCAGGTCACATGCAGCCTTATGAGTCTCTCCACAACTGCAGACTCTGGTCTCTCTGCAATCATCCTCAGGATTCCGTTGCCGCTGCCTCGATTTCGGTGTATCAGTGAGGCTGACTTTTTGCGCATTATAGCATAAAAGTCATCCACCCTCGCGTCAGCGAACATCTCCGAGGCACTGCAAAATCAAGGCAGCCGCACCAGGACCCTAAAGGCATTGTTATATTGTACCTACTCTCAGAGAATTGTAGGCGCGCTGCGTGTAGTTGGTCCATAGGGCGCTAGTGTAAAAACTTTGACAGTAGTCTGAAAAAGTTACCTTTACCTGCGCTGTACATCCTTCTTTTTTTATTGATGTCCAGTGGAAATGCTACATGGAACTTCCTTCACCCCGGGGACGGGCGAAGGGGTATGCCGGACTCCTACCGGCTAAACCACTGGAGCGGTCATCTTCGGCACCGAAGGCGGGCTCCAGGTCCTCGTAAGATCACACTAGAGCAGCGCTGTACATCCTACAAGCCTATGTATCAACATGTTAGCACGCACTGACAATGCCCTACGCTCCCTCTCAATATCTGCCAAATAATACAAATGCTAACTGCTCAATAAATATCTACCAAAGAGAACGTAATAACTTTCTTAGAGGGATTATAAATATACCTAAGCAAAGTACCTACCTACCTACTTAAATCCGCCTCACCGCACACCGCGCACCGCGATGCCTTATGATATTACCGCTTTACCTCACTGTACAAGTAGGTATTAGGTAAATTATGTTTAATTTACTTAGTTGTTTTCCGTTTACCCGTGAATTCGTGTTTTCTGACCAGTGTCAATTTTCACACAAATTTTAGAGAAACTAAGTAATACTTCGGTGTTGATCTGCATGTGCTACACTTTGTACGGAAGGCACTGAAGTTGAATAGGTAATATATTATGCTTTTATGGTTATTACACCTGTGTGTAGTTATTGTATAACATGCAAAGAGTAAGAAGCATTGTTAGATAGATAGGTGCTGTCCAAATAAAATAAGATCACACAACTCTACATGAAGCTCTACGTAGTATATGTAATAATAAAATCCAAATTTAATTAATACTAATTATTTATTATCTAGTTAATTAATAAACAAAATTTAGTAAAAAGTGGAAATACTTCATTTACTTCTCCTGCCCCGGGAAGGACAATGGGCCATGTTGTTCTTCTACCTGCTAAAACCACTGAAGCGGTCATCTTCAGCCAGCAGTGAAGGGGACTACAGGAACTCGAAAAATCTCTATCTAGGGCCGTCTATTGGTGCCACGTCTTTAGGCACATATCGCATGTGATAATTGTAAAGGCTACGTAAAACAAATTCATCATCATCATCATTTCGGCCGAATGAAGTCCACTGCTGGACACAGACCTCCCCCAAAGATCACCACAACGACCTATATGGGTGTGTTGTGGGCTCATTGG
The DNA here is from genome assembly GCA_947459985.1 of Diloba caeruleocephala. Lineage (NCBI taxonomy): Eukaryota > Metazoa > Arthropoda > Insecta > Lepidoptera > Noctuidae > Diloba > Diloba caeruleocephala. Next base: position 16,361,410 of record OX381617.1, on the reverse strand, counting down.
AGGGTTTTGCCATAATGGCCACGCTTGGCAGACGGGTTGGCGATCGCAGTTGAGATGTTAATGTACTCGAAGGACGCTGCTGCCCATCATACGGCTAATCCCTTAGTCGACTTTTGCGACACCCACAGGAGGAGATAGGGTGGTTGTATTCTGAGCCGGCACCACACGGTGTATGTATAAATACAAATACCATGAAAACAAGAAAACAAAACCGGACAAGTGCGTGTTGAACTCGCGTGGAGAGAGTTCCGAAACTGCTGAATATGTTGTCTATTGTTGAATTCAGTCTTGTACCAATAACAGACCAAGAACAAACTTAGCAACATAGTTGAAATATATGATTTCTCATACATTCTAACCGCAAACGTGTTTGTACGTACAATGTTGGAAGATTTACCATGTCATTTTAAGATAAGACCATAGACTTCTTATAGATTTTCCTGTATCTGTAGTATATCTATCATCTCTATTTTTTTTCAATCTTTTAGTCTGGGCTTTAGGCTTAGTAGTTTCGGGGATAAGGAGGGGAATGGTCAATTTTGGAGTTTACACCTTAAGAAACGATTTGAGTTATAAGGCCCGGTACGGAAATTTTATGACGATTAAAATCAAGTCTAACACTCGGAAAGTTGAGGCGTTACGTAGAAAGAGACAAACATATATATCTGTAGGATTGAACGTCCAAAAGAATGAGATGGAATACATTTCACAGCGTATCTTATTCTCGGGGCGTCCTCTTTGTGCGATGCTTCGTAGTCTCACAGTTTAGTTCACTACCTCTGGTCTGCGAGTTGAATGTGTGCGTGTGTTTGTACGTGTGTGTTGTGTGCCTGCGTATTACGAAGTTCTGCCGCAACTTGTATACTGCTGCCGAGTACAGGGTATGCATGCTGTATAATACATACATATAGTAGCATTTAATGTATCTATACAACGTACATAAACAGCAACCTAACAATCAACTTTAAAAGTTTTCTTGTACTTCTATGCATTGATACGTGTATTTTTATGTACTACTAGCTTTTGCCCGCGGCTTCGCATGCGTGGAATTTGGAAATCTACATCATGGATATTGTTCATACACAAATACAAAAATCACGATGAAAAAATGGGGGATGGGGGTAGGAGGTTAAAAATACTTAACGACCTATTCTTATAATTACCAATTATACAAAAAACATTAAAATCGGTCGATCCATTTAGCAGGAGTGTGACCACAAACACCGTGACACGAGATATTTATATATTAGGTTAAACAAATCATAACATTATTTTGTAACATACTATAAGTAATACGCTTTTATTGAGGTAATATAAATAATCCGAATAACTACAGATAATGTTTGTTTCTCTTATCATTTTAGAAGATGCGTTTATTTACCCCCATTTTCTATTCGATATATTATATCATAACTATCGTTCGTAAGGAGTAAACTCCAATCGTGCGTCGGAGCTGAAACACACACACTTCATTTTGTCTATATTCTTAAATAACTTTAAAATTATTATATAAATACAATTGAGATCCTAACAACAAGCTATTCCATTGCATATGTTACACGGTACAGTTTGTAAAACTTTATTCTTTATATTTCTACATTGCCTCCTAAGAGTGACTCCCATACTCAAAATTCATTTCCCTATTTACGTATGTCCGTGTTTGGATTACAGAAATATATATGTATACAAAATTTCAACTTAATTGGTCCATTATATTCGGAGCAAATTGGCTGTGATAGACGGACAGACAAACACACGAGTAATCCTATAAGGGTTCCGCCGTTTTTTCCTTCGGACGTACAAAACCCTAAAAATTCAAAAAAGGAAACCATATGTCGCTCTACAATCGATGAAAATCTAATACACATAATTTACTCAACCATAATGGTAGTTTTTATACGAGACATACAGTAAAAATAATATTTTATCAAGTGGCCGGGTAGACGGGTCGGATATTCGTCGGCGTATCTCATTTTAATCTGGGTGGGTATTTTTAAGTCGATAAATTTGGCCTGTCACTTCCACATGTGTGGAGGTTTGGTGTGAGATAAGGTTTAGCCCGCCTCTCGCTTGGATGCATAAGCCGTCGTAAAATATTATCCTGACCGAGACATTTATGGCCCAGTCGAGATAGGTAGGTACCGTGGAATCATTTTAAACGTGCGTATATTATGTAGAATACCTACCTACATATTAATGTAGGTAAGTAATATATTGATAAGACGGGTATATATACGCAAACGATAGATAGGTATTTATTATATACTAGGGAATATTGCTGTCTTACTACATGTATTATAAAATTGTACGATGTTGATACAATTCAATGTAATTAAGGTGATTTATATAGATACGCAGGTAGTGTTATTATATGATGATGGGAATTATCCGTATAAGGTATTAGAAGTAATTAATAAATTGATGGCACAGGGCACTGCAATTTATAGGTACCTATTCCATAAGTAGATAGGTGTTAGTCAGGCCATGTAGGCCTATAGATAAAATGACACAAATATAGTATCAGTTGGTCGATTGGGTACCTACATGCAGATGCCTAATCTAGCGAAGGAATTTCCTATTAACCTCTATTAAGTTATTATTATTATATTATTAATAGGTGTAGTACCTATATAATCACCAGCACCAGAACATAATTAGGTATTCTAAAAAAACAGTAAATAAAAAATATATTTAATTTATATAACATCGAATAAAACAAGGTAGGTTACCTACTCACTTACCTACCTATATAAAAAATAAAGATACTGATAACGTGCGCCCTTTCTTGTTTCCTACAATGGAAGTCGTAATCGTCTAATCGCATTGAATAAATAGGTTCTATGGCCACGGCCACTGTCACTAGATATTCAATATTTTATATCTACGATGTTTCAGATTGTTTAACGATTGTACTAATTTAAGATGTTGTTGTTTTTGTGTAGGTATGCTTATTTTATTTTTTTAATCCATCTGCGATCTATCCTTGTAAACATGCCTACTCTATTCTTCTATTGCATAATTGTATTAATTTGTATACCTATTTATATACTTATATGTTCTACAAGTAGTACAAGAGCATACTACCTACCTGGATACATATAACTACAATAAAGTATCGTATTTTGTATAGGTACCTTTTTTAAATTTAATTTTTATTGATCCGGTGGAAACACATCATGTACTTCCTCCACCCCGGGAAAGGGTGAGGGGTATGCCTCCTACCGGCTAAAACCACTAGAGTGGTCATCTTCGGCACCGAAGGGAGGCGCAGGAACTCAAATAATCTCCATCTAGAGCCACCCATTAGTGCCACGCCTTTAAGCACATCTCGGAGGGGATGAATGTAAGGCGGTCACCCCCTCTAGCGAAGGAAGGCGACTGTAAAAAGACCACCTCCTCAGGCACCTTTCGGGGGGATTGTAAGGGAATTCCCCCAAAGCCTCGCTATGCGCTGTGCTGCGCACACGGCGGCACGTGACCACATGCACACCGCCGTCTTCCCGGGGGTCGCTCGATATGAGCACGCAGATTTCCCAATAGGCGCTCTCGTGACCTATAGACCCCTGGCCAACTAAAGACGACAGGGGGCTCAGGCGTGTTGGACACGGGCGCCGCGGTGGTTGTTACCCCGGCTCCGTGCCCTCCTTCTCCGAGCGGAATCGGCCCTCTCCCGATCCTGCAAGAGCCATACTACTAGCTAACTGGATACAAATAACTACAATAAAGTATCGTATTTTGATTAGGTACCTGGTGTCTATTCTGTCATTTATTAGTTTCTTGATTTATGATGATGACTTTATTCTACCTACCAGATATTAAATAAGCAACTTTCCAAATACGGTATGAAACCGGTATCTTATAACACCAACAATCACTTATTACTTTTGATGTCGTTATGGCCCTGAGGGTTCAAAATCTGGCAAGATAACTTTTTCAATGTCATACGAATGTACTTTGTTAGTTAATCTAAGGCACTATTGACTTGAACGGTGAGTAAAAACATCGTGAGGAAACCCAGTTCAATTAATCTATGGTCAACACGCAGTGCGCAGGCGTGGTTATCAATACTCGTTCCTTCTTAACGAAAGGGGAGGCCTTTACCCTACAGGGAGACAGTTCATCATCATGTTCGTCATCACCATCATATCAGCCAAAGTACGTCGTCTGCTGAACAAAAACCTCCTTCATAGATTTTTACAATTGTATCATTTTTTGGGGAAATTTGCCTGTAGTTTACTCACCAAGCTTGGCAGGCTCGGTTGGTGAGCGTAGAATGGCTGCCGTTCTACAGAAAGCTGCCCATGGCTCTGGCTTAGAGTCACTTAGTCACCTTTTACGACATTCATTGGAGGAGATGAAGTAGTACTATATTCTTGATTCGGACACCATATGGACCATTATATGCTGACGGGGGACAGTTATTTCTGATATTATTATTGTAGTACCTTTAACATATATTACAAACAGTAAAATCTACAGTCATACGTCTATTTTTAGATTTTAAATAATGTTTTTGTTCACATGTTAGCAGTTTCGTCATACAATGGCAATACAAGTCACATAATTTTGATAAATAGCAACCAAATAACGCGGCTGTCGAATCTCCGGGTGCATTCATCACATCGGCTATCATCTGGCTCGTAAAATGTCACTAATATCCCGTAATACTTCGCTCGCTCTATATCTTTATTAACAATTCACTTGCGATAGATTCTTTTCATTCAAAAGCTTTATATCCTAAGTTACGACGCCCTTACAACTTTCCTTTTATACTCAACTATTTTCTGAAAACACTGTTTTCTTTATGCGATTTAATACGCCATATTTTTGTTAAGTGACTCCGTGGGTATGTAACAAAGTTGCAAATAATAAAGAGGGATAAAAAATATAAGTGCGCGCATAATTCCCGCTCAAAAGGCGGTTGATATAAATCAACCATGTTTCTGCCTTTTTGCTTCGTTTCAAAATGATTTTTCTTTTCATATTTTATTATCAGATTTTATTAATAAAAGCGTGAGTTTAAGGGTATGCCTTATGAATAAGGAGTTTACTTTGTAAATTTAATTATGTGTCGGTTATATTTATCATTATATTCGTTTAGGTGCTACCTTTTGTGCAGGTTATTTACTTGGTTGGGTATTTTGAACTCTACTAATTAGAAACTATTCAAATTCTAAAATATTGACACGACTAAAAGTCAGTAGGTATTTAATATTCGTTTTGCGTCTAAATTAATTCAAAGTACAAGATTTTTAAAATTGTTGGGCTTCTCGCATACATTTCTGGGAAATGTGGTTGCTTAACCGGTCATTCGCTGGCGAAGCCAAAAGAGGCCTCCAGCCAGAAAGAGGCCTCCAGCCAGACCAAAGTACAAGATAAAGCTGGTTACACTTTTATACAAATAGGTACATAGGTGGATACAAAGGCGTCCATTTTAATGGATCGAAACCGAGGGCGGGGTGAGACGAAGATTTATCTTTTCCAATACGGTGTGGGAATGCGAAGGTCCGTCGCGAGGTTGCAAGCTCATTTACCGGCGTCGAGAGACCGCCGTTCAAGTGGCTTTTATTTATGAAGACACGGTTTAATCTAGTGAAGTAGTAGGAAAGGTAAAAAAAAAAAAATAATGAACTCAGACTTCATCCAATCGCCGACATGTGTTCGGGCTGTGTTATTTTAAATAAGAAATTCACGTGTCTTTTTAAATACATTAATTTTACACAGCAAAAGGACGTCCACAATTTTCACAATTGTGTCATTTTTTTGGAGAAGTTTGCTTGTATGTCACCATGCTTGGCAGGCGGATTAGTGAGCACAGCGTGGCTGCTGTTCCACAGAAGGGACGCTGCTGCCCATCACTGTGGCTTAGAGTCCCTTAGCTGCCTTTTACGACATTCACGGGTGGCGATGGAGTGATGCTATATTCTTAATTCGGACACCCCACGAATAATTATACTTACCTGAACACTAAGTAGGTACTACGCAATTGAGGAAACGTCGCTGATTTAGGTTACAAAACTAAACGATGTTCATATTTTAGAAGTCTTCTATTAACTAGCAACGGTATATTTTTTTTTACTTTTATTTTCAATCAAAAGAGGTCCATTGCTGAATAAACGGCCCATATAAAAATTATGTTATGAAACAGCAGAATTTAAGTTCCCATGGAAAAAATCCGGCAAGGAACTCTAGGGACACTCTTTTAAAAGAGTTTATTACAATGTTCATTGATACAAATGATAGTAAAACAGCTATAATGACAAAGGGGTAATGTTTAAAGATAGAGAATACTACAATAATATATCTAATAATGATTTATTTGCTGCATACATTACATTTAATAGGTGTGAAATCTCAAAATAAAAGTACCTGTACAAAAAGTGATTACAACTCTCTCCATAATGAGAAAAAAAAGTGTTAACCTATTTAAAAGTTATATCAACGACAAATAAACAGACGTAACATTAAACCCTGAAATTAGCCCACAATCGCTATTACCAATGACCTTAAACCCCAAAACGGTCAATCCGTCGACCGTTATAGTCCACTCATTGCCGCCATAAACTCATTAAGGCGCATAACCGACCAATCGAGCTTTCCAATCATGAAATTTAAATTACGTCCCCTTTATTGCCTGCCGTTACGAGCTGCGAAAAAAGGGGGCATAAATAAAAAAGGGGGGTATAAATAACACACCTTCGGAGCACGCGAAGCGAACCCGAGAATGTTGTCGTAAATTATACGCTTATAGCCCCTCAGCCGATCAATACCATTCATTAACGAAAAATGTATCGTTGCGATGTTTCTCGTATAGGTCGTTTGCGGTTTTAAAAATGCTTTTTGGTGTAATGTAAGAATACGCAGTCGTAAATAATGACTAAGCAGGTAGGTATTATCTTTATGATCTTTGGTCGACGGGGACTCAAAATTGTTTGCGGAAAAACAAGCAAATTGAAAAACACTAACAATATTCCTGCATACCAAAATAAGTACATAGATACTCTACATTTTCTCTACATGTTTATTTTAAGTATAAGTTCATATATACTTTATACTACTAATGATCAACCTGCTAAACAAAATTTCATGTATCTTTGTATACAAAAGATAGATGGCGGACGTCGGGATCGAAACCTTCTAGGGTAACCCGGGCCGATCGATGCAGCTCCTTGCGTTCTTCGCATACTAACTCATTTCAGTATAAAATTCCAAGTTTTCCTCTTGCAAATATTTTCCTATTAGTGCTCGCTACCGATCATATTCTAGACAATGAAAATGTACTGTTTCTTTGCATTAGTAAGGTGTTTATTCAACCAGTATTAGTGTCAAATTATAATCAGCCTTCTGAAATAATCAATTGTAGAAAATGTTTAGTCGGTGCAAAGTAGAATTTGCTTCCACAGCCATGAGTAGGAGTAGTTATTGTTTATTATCCTAAATTACACTTCATGTAGTACCTATATCAGGCAATAAATCCGTGATACATTACCTAAAGGTACAATGATGCTGCTTAATATACTACGTAATGTAAGTTACAATTTATATATATTACATACCTATATATATATTTATTTGCTACAATACACTTAACTTTAGCTCATTTCTACAAGCACCTATTTAGCACTGGGTACGTATGAGTAGGCACGAAAATGTTATCTTTATTTTGATGATAATGTCGTCTTTATGTGTCACTCAAGTATTAGCTAACGGCTTAGTTTCGAAAGGGGTGTTAGAGGAAATGCTAGGGGAGATAAACGGGGATTTTATCGCTAAGGCACTAGATGCGTAGGGCCACGACTGCAACTTCGAACAAGCAGAACAGAAATATAAATAACGACATGCAACAAAAGCCTTAATTTGCATTTCGGTATCAGCTTGTGGAACAAATAAAAGACGATCAGTCGTGACAAAGGTCGTTGGCATTTCAAGACGTTGAAACGTTTTCAATGCAATTGTACCAATTAACTTGAACGGACGAAAGTGAAACTCACAAAACCGGGCGGCATCGGCACTCGGCAGCGTTTTTTCTCGGTAGATTTACATATTTATTGGGGCACATTTTATGGAGGCAGCAGAAAAAAACCTACGCTTGTTTAATGGACAAAAAGGGTGGCCCGTGTATATTTATTTTGTCGCATCCTTTTTTACGTGCGAAAGGACGTGGCTGTGTATTTTTTCGGCACCGACGTAGCACATTTGGCGACGCACTTTGCATAAAAATATTGGATCGTAAACTCTATGCCGTTCCACGGAATCGGGACGCATGTGTCGCAAGGAAAATATTGAAATCATGCTGAAATAAGGTTTTATGAAGACAGATACGACGCGAAGATTGAGATATGAATGCTTTATGGAAAGGTATTTGCTATTAATAATATGATTTGTGCACCTGCCATGAAAGAGACCAATGAATATGAAAAAATATATACCCACCTACAAAAATGTACGAGAATCAAATATGTATAAAATAAGCATACGTTTTGAGGTATTCAAATCAGTTCTTTGTACGTATTAACTCCAAGATAATTCAAAGCAAATTGGTTTGAAGGAAATGAAATACCCGTGGACTATGGAGGCACCTAAGGCAGGTTACACGCGTACTGTGAACCCCTGCGTAAATTATTGTGGATGCTTCATAAATTACTCACTCACATTAAGATCACCGCCTTAATCTGTAGCATCGTATCATAAGACCAACTGTAAGGAGTCGTTAATGTATTTTGTTTTAGTCTTTGTTATTAAAATTATATACTCGTATTTTATGATAGTCCAGAGAACGTATCGTTTTCATCACTAATTTATGCCTTACACTCCACGCGATACGGCTCGTTTTTTATTATTTTCGAACATGGGTGGGCCAAAACTTTGCGGAACGTCATCGGAACTTGGTTTATGCTAACCGTTTATAAAGATTTGGATATTGCGAAGTGCGATCCTAAGATGAATCCGCTTAATTTGGATTGGTTCAAATGGGTAAATGCCAGATTTAATGAGATGGTAGATACAGTTAATCAGTCAAGGGTTATAGTTAAATTAAGGACCGGTTGGTGAACCCTCGACGTCTTTCTTTCTTTCTTTTCGTGTATAGTGGCTTAACCTTGTGTCAGAGTTGTTCAAGACTGCTATCTAGTGAAAACACCGAGGCCGACGATTTAACGTGCCCTCCGAAGCACGCAGACGCTCATTTGAAATACCATTATACGGTCACCCATCTTCAGACTAATCGCTCCAAGCGTTGCTTAACCTCACCGATCGTTTACTGAGCAGTGGGTACAACTGGCTATGAGCGCCTCTACGTGTACCCGTCGTAATCTAATCTACCGTCGACGTGAATCAAATAAATTCGAATATCTTCAGCGGTGTAACTTTTTTAAATTTGACACTTCTACTCATGTAGCTAGTTAATCCACACGTCAGGGATATTTTGATTTTTGAATACCAAACAATATATTCACGGGACAGTGTAATAAACACTTAACCCCAATATCATCATCACCATATCGGCCATTTATACGTCCACTGCTGAACACAGACCTCCCCCATAGATTTCCACAACGTTGTCATCATTTTGCAGATCGTTGCACAGAAGGGACGCTGCTGCCCATCCCTCTTTGATTCCCTTAGTCGCCTTTTACGGCATCCACGGGAAGAGATGGAGTGTTGTTATATTCTTAATTTGGACACCACACGGTAAAATGTTAAAGTAATATGTAAAAGCTGAATTAAAATTCAATTTATAAAAATGTAAACTACTTGAGTACCTTTTTTTTTTTTTTTTTTTTTTTTTTTTTGTTGGGCTTCTCGCATACATTTCTGGGAAATGTGGTTGCTTAACCGGTCATTTGCTGGCGAAGCCAAAAGAGGCCTCCAGCCAGGACTTGAGTACCTGCCTACTTCACGATATAAATAACAGAGCGACTAAGTAGCAATACATGATCGTTGAGCGCTAATCTCAGCCATTTCCACCGGCAATATACCCACGATGGACGATGGCACTCCAAGAATGCACCCAGTGAATCATCAGGAGAACACTAAACCAGTTCTTTAGTGCCCCGTGTACTTAGGGCTGACAGCTAAAAGATTTTCTGTTCAATTATTATACATAAATCAGTTCCAACACAGTCTTGGTGCATAGCCAGTTGCACTCACTGATCGGTAAATGATCGGCGGGGTTAATCAACGCAAAGTCAAAGGCGGATCGTCGGCAAATTATTTTAGGATGCAGATGAGTCCTAGAAATTGATTCATTTGCCTGCACTTTACACAATAATATTTTTATTAAAATGAATATTTAATTATTACTATTAACATTAATTTAAATATACCTAGCACATTTTAAACTTTTATACTTCCCGCGACCGTTGCAACTTTAAACCCAAAATTGTAATCGTTAGGCTATGTATAGGTTATGGATATACCCGTAGAATGAAATGCACCATCGACAGTTCTATAATTGTTTTTACCTTTAATGTCTTTTTACATTCTGATGCAAAAACCAGTACTAAAATCTTTATTTATTAGATACACCTATTTACATATTAATGAATTGAATCATACATATACAAATATATTACGCACGTATATATATGTATATATAAATCTTTTTTTTTTCTTTATTAACATAGTTGATATTCGTGACATCGTCACACGGGCCTATCAGAATATCAGCACTGGAGCATTTTGTTTGCTGTAGCACTAGCTGAGGTAGGTACCAATTTTGGCCTCACGCATTCACAACTACGTGCTATCTTATTTTATTTACTGTTTATATAAAATTTGCAACGTGTGTATTAATGAGGACTCAAAATAAACTAATTTTCTTTCTTTCTTTCTTTCTTTACTTGCTGACTCTGGGATTCTTCGGATATTACTGATAGTTGTCTATGAGCTCTGAGCTAACAATCAATAAAAACACAAGACAATCAATTATTAGGTATAGGTTCTAAATATAATACTTATTTGTCATCTAAATTTCTAAAGCATCAACCCTAAATCGACGCGAGTGGTGGAGTATATGACGATATTGTTAGTCGTAAACTTGTAATTTTGTTGTAACTAAATCCACAGCCCTAGCCAACACGCCGTTTTATCTAAAATGCTTTTAAAGTGCTAAGATGTCTCCTATCTATAACATTAGGGCACGTCGAGTGAGTGCCAACGATAGGGTTGTCTAAATAAATATATTGACGTGATTTGTTCGTTATATCTACTGTCATAAAAGTGTCTCGTGATCGTCTACTCGGTTTATTGTTGTTATGCTCTGTGAATGTCTACCAATTTTGTTATACGTACTTACGTCGTATTGGTTTTTACCTATCTCGACATCTCGATACTTACCAATAAACAAATGTATGCAAAAATCATAAAATATATACTAATATCTACAAAAACTATCGATACATTAAAAAAAACATATATATTAGGTAAGTTTTGAACACGATACCTATCCCCAGCGACGGCTTATCGATTTAAAAGACTAAGTACTCCACGGGATTAAATCCTACAAGAAAATTCCATGGTATTCATTAATCAGTGGATTAGATACTCGAATTATTTACGAGCAAATCTAAAACGTACGGAATTTAATTTCATTAGGGGCTTTAGTGGCACCATGTTGTCACCCGCTGCGCTGGGGCAGGCATGGCGGCGTATTTTACCCAGCTGTCACGAGCCGACCAATCGCGTTCGAGAACAGAACGCGCGTTCCAACTTTAAAAATGGTGGAGATAATTTCATTGTATATTATTTGTGACAGGTCGTTATTTTGAGTTTTTATCGGTTCGTGGGTTCAATATTTCTTGAGATATCTTTGGTCGATACATTCGGTTCATGTTCTGACATTTTTTGTACTTTTTAACTACCTACGTTCTTAGGGTAGAGATAGTCCACAGAGGTATTTTTGACTCACGTTTATTTTTCCCATTAGGTACCCGTTGCAAGTCCATTTTCCTTTTCTTTTAATGTCGTTTTTTACCTCTTTAATTTTATTTTTGTTCTTGTGTTGTACCTATGTAAAGGTACCTACCTAATCTATAACGAAATCTACTGTATTTGATTAAGTATAACAACTTGACACTTGTATGTTATTAGTATTTAAAATGACATACTTAATACATGTAGGTCCTTAGATACCTATACATTCTTCCTTATTCTTTACAACATTCATAGCACTTAGGCCTCATCATCATCATCATGTCAGCCAAAAGACGTCCACTGCTGAACGAAGGCCTCCCCCCATTGATTTCGACAATTGTATCGACTAGTCTAGACAGCACTAGTCATTTTCTGGTAAATTTGCCAGTAGGTACTCACCACACCTGGCAGGCGGTTGGTGAGCGCAGAATAGCTGCTGTTCCACAGAAGGCGCTACTGCCCTAAACAGAGTGTTTAAAATGGTATGGTATTGAGCGGTGCTATATTCTTAATCCGGTCTCCACATGGAGTGGGTTGTCACTGAGGTTTAGCTACAAAATATAAGTAGGAAATACCTATGACCTTTTTGTCAAATATAGAAAATAAATAGATAACTGGTCGAATTACCCCTAAAATGCCTCGATCTTCAAGTAGGTAGGTAGATATGCATACCTAGTTATAAAGATTGCCGTTCTATACCTATATTATTTTCTCCCGGGCAAAGTCAACTACTAAAAACTTCCATAAAACAACAATTTCAAACGGACCATTTCGCCCGGGAAAAACAGCATCCCGCTCGGTGGGGGTGGCAGAATAGGAGGGAGGAGGGGTCCAAAGTGAAGCCTGGCTGGTTTATGTCGCGGAATTACGACTTAGACGTTTCAAACAATAACTTCCCCCCATAAATACGAGCCGATTCCTTCACGCGTCATAGCTCAGATTGTTTTTCTTTGGCCCGCCCCGAATTTCAGCATGTAGATACTTACCTAAAATAATATCTGCTATAGGTATCCAGGTATTGACCTACGGTACCTAAGTCTGTTATTGCACAAGTCCACGGCTACGTAGGTACCACCAAAGTGCCAGATATTCTGCTAAATAAATAATAATACCTACCAGATAGCAATGTTCCGATTAGAAGGGCTCTGTAGTTACTGAAATTACTGGGCATAAGAGACTAAGTAAATATCGAATGTCTCGAAGTGACGACCATAGTGTGGTTTTAGGCAGGACTATAATCCCAGTTAGCATTACAATTGGTCAGCGGATGACCTAGGCCTAGCAGTCTGTTCACTACATTGTAGATATAGGTACATATTTTTTTACAACAAATCGCCTCTCTTTTACGTATATTTTTTAATGGTAATTGAGATAGGCAAACTATTGACCTACCTAGCTATCTACCAATAATTCTATATAAAAAAAAAGAATATCTTGCATCAAATAATATGCCTACCATAACCTGCATAGCGTTCGTGTCATGAAATTGGACCGCGTCCGCATTATTCCCGCATTGGCAATACCGGCACGCGCGCTGGCCGATCTCAGGAATTTCCTATTTCCACCCGCGCTGACCTCCGCCCGAGCCGAGCCCGACTCGCTCCTAATCTAGCAAGCGTAATAAAAAGCCCCGTAATAAAAGCGCGCGTTTTCACGTACCCCGTAAAAATATGATAACATTCACGAACGATAGGCACCTACACCTACCTACCTACTCGTAGGTACATAAAGCTGCGATTTTAATAAAACTTAGTTCACACATTCCGGTTTTAAATTGCGTTTTCGTTTGCACTAATTAGACACATTCAAACAAAGAATTTTAATGCGTGGGTTAGTAAAATTATTTTTTGTGTAGGTACCTACGTCGGTAGGTACACACATGCTACGTTGCCGTGTTGGTTTAGCGGTTTTTGTTAGAGTAACTTGGACCGAATTAGTGAGTGTATAAGGAAATCATTTTAAAACGGAACTGAGGACCTATTCTCGTTATTAAAATACACTATGACTGAAAGTTGACCGGACTGAGATTAACTTATAAAATTGACAATTTCATTCTGCTCCTCTTAAAGTTTAAGCCGATTTCGGTATGATCTCAATTCAGGTTAACTTCAATGCCATTTTTAACGTTTTTTTAATGAAAATTTTAGTACCTAGTACCTACCTGTGTAAGTTCAAAATGTTAGCAGTATACCGTTTTGGGTTCGATTAACTTTCGATACATTTTCGATCTCACCGTAGTATCAGTTCACGTTTGATGTTGTTTTTTAGTTTAGGAGAAGAATAGAATAGAATAGAATAAATTTATTTGCTCAAACATGTGTGTACATACATAAATGTCATGTGCATGCAAGATAACAAAAAAGTCAAAATCTGTTCTAACATGTTTACCACGTGCCATGGCGTGCAAATATTAAAGATTATTTAATTTCCTATATATATGGCTTTTCATCATTATTATCAATTTAAACAATATAAAATTAATACTTAATAATGTGAGATATAATCTTTCCAATTACAATATAATTTAAGGAACCATCTGTAAAATTTAATTAAAATAACAATGTCAATATAACGATGTTGGAATAGAATGTCAAACAATATAAAGATAAAAATATAGTCAAAAATGAATAATAAAATAAAATAGAGAAACAAAACATGTCAAATTAATGATTCTATTAGAAAGTCAGTTATACTATAGTAGGCTTGATCTCTTAAGAGAATACCATCTATGACATTTACGACACTGAAACTAGATCAGAACTATATTTTGATCATATTTTATAACTAGAACTGGCCTTCTTATACCTCGTACTTATAGTAGTATCTAGATAGATAAAACAATTAGCATGATCATGATCTATAAATTGTGATATGAGGTATATACCTACATAATATTGTTGTGCTTTCCGTGTGACGTCCAGTTTTGGAATATAGGGAGCACCACTCCATCTCCCCCCGTGGATGTCGTAAAAGGCAACGACTCGGTACCAGAGGGCAGCAGCGTCACTTCTGCGGAACCTATACTGTGCTGACCTACCCACCTGCTAAGCGTGATGAGTAAGTACCTATTGGCAAAATCCCCCAACATGACATGACCTTTGCTCAGTACCAGCAGTTCATTATCTTCTTTTGGCACATGTGATGACCTGTACCTCATAAGCCCAAGAGAAGAGCGGTATCTAAAATAAAATGAGAATCCTGTTTTTACGCCCATCTGATAGCTTGAAAAATTATGAACCTGATGGACCAAGCAAAATAACCGTACCTATCTTTTTTTTTTATTGATGTCCAGTGGAAATTCTACATGGAACTTCCTTCACCCCGGGGAAGGGCGAAGGGGTATGCCGGACTCCTACCGGCTAAAACCACTGGAGCGGTCATCTTCGGCACCGAAGGGGGGCTCCAGGTCCTCGTAAGATCACACTAGAGCAACCGTACCTATCTACATTGGAACATTAAAATAAAACACTAAAAAAAGATTTTCGTACCTCATTTTTATACTAAACTAGCTTTACCCTGCCACGCGTTGCTGTGGCTAAATGGACATAATTACAAAATGAATTTGATTATGAACAAATATATAAAATATGAGTCCCCTGTAATATAAACATTCGCGGATATGAATACAGTGACGTGTAAAAGTTCCAAAGCGTTCGGAACGTTAGGAGATTTGCGATTTTGAACAAACGAACATTAAATTTTTATATATTATAATAAGAATATAATATATAGATATAGATTATGAGTCTCCTGGTTTAATAAAAACATGCGCGTATATGAATACAACTATATGTACAAATTTCAGAACGACCTGTAAAGAACTTTAGGAGATTTACGATTTTGAACAAACGAACATTAATTTTTTATGTATATAGATTACTAACCGACTTAGAGATATACTATAATTACTAATCTAATTCGCGGTCTTCATACTATAAAATAAATTCTGAAAAACCACCAAAGAAAAAAACAAAACCAACGGGTCATTTCCAAGGATAGAAGAGAAAGTATCTTAAAATCTCTTAAAAACTTGATGCCTGCCAATAGGCTATCGTTTTGGAAGGGACTACCTACTATTGACTAAATAAAAACAATACAAACTAAGCAATTAGATTAAAATACTTGAGATTTCTTTATTATAAGTAGGGAAATAAAATTAATTTAGTTATATTGTCTTATTTATTTATATCTATTGAAGTACAAAGAATTGTTCATGTTATTGTATGAAGATCTCAGTAGGTACATAGGAATGGTTGAGAAGCAGTAGGTAACTCATGTTTAAAACTATTAATTCTAAATGAAATGGCGGTATCTCAAAATACCACAAAAAATATGTGTTTAAACATAGTATAGGTATTTAATAAATACATTGGTCCTAACATAGGTAGTCCGTGTGGTGTCCGGATTAAGAATATAGCACCACTCCATCTCCTCCCGTGGATGTCGTAAAAGGCGACTAAGGGAATCTAAACCAGAGGGATGGGCAGCAGCGTCCCTTTTGTGAGCCGATAGCCATACTGCTCTCACCAACCCGCCTGCCAAGCGTGGTGAGTATGTGCAAATACCCCCCGAAATGATGACACATAGAACACCCGATAGAAAGAAAAGAAAATGTATCCTAAGAAATTTGTGGAATACCTAAAAACTGTTACTATACCTACCTACCTACGTAGAATACCCGATAGAAAGAAAAAAAAATCCAAAAAGATTGCGGGATACCTAAGAACTGCTACTATACCTACGTAGTTTGTGAGTACGGTAGTTCTACTTATAGCTCAGAGTTACCAGCGAGCCGCATAGCGCGGTGTGCGGGCCAGGGCAAGCCATAAAGCTAAGCTCGCCTCTTCAGATATCTAATGGAATTGCGGATTATATTACCGCAACCATGCTTACGATTAGACTTAGGATATGACCAACAGGAGACACCTTGACACCATGAAAACACTACTTTTACTACGTCGTTAGTACTTGAGTTGCCTACATCAACCGAAATGCAAGGAAGGCACCTGGACTAAACACAGTTATAGAGTTTTAAGAACTCTCTGTGTAGTTCAAAATGTTTTTTTTAGCGCGGGATTATTGAAGTCTATTTAACTGAATTATTACACCACACTTCACCCAGAAACAATTGTTATGTTTGGATTTAAAAACTCTTCTAGTCTTTCGTAAGAAAACACACTCATTTGAGTGTTATTGACACACGAAACTACACAATAAAACAAGAGAAATTCTTATCTGGTTTATTTTGATTTAAGTGAGGGAATGTAAATTCAAATTGTCTTCCATTTAACAGTAAACAAATGCTTTGATACAATAATTATAATGCCTGAAGTGGAAGTAAGGGTAGCCATATTTACACCCAAAGGCATAAAATCTTGATATACTTATGTACATACAGTCCTGCTCACCATCGTCAGCAGGCGCCTAGACTCCCCTCCATAAAGGTGGATTAATACAGCCGAAAGCCCAACTTACTTAATAAATATAAAAGCCTTCTACCACCCGCGATCGTAAACCGCCCACTGACTGCGCTCCTCCAAGATTACTTATATCGTGACCAGGAAAATTAGACCTCCCGTTTTCATTATCTTCCCAAATAATGTTTGTGGATCCGAAAGGCTGAGGGGTCTCGGTTTGCCGGTGTTGCCATTATCAGCTCTATGTAGATTGCGCGTCGCTTGCCCGCCTTGCTTTCTCCGAGATAAGGTTTTATGACGACTGGAAGAAAGGATAATGTTCTTCTTTGATGTGGAATGGAATTGTAGGCCGCGTTCCGGTGCCGCTGTAAAGATAGACACAGTTTCAGTTTTATTTCTCTTAGACGTTTGAGTTTTGTTATTTTTTTTATGTTTCTTTTGTAATCAGGGCAAAGGTATTACGAGAAATCCTGAAATAAATATTAGGTACTATTATATACTTATTATAAGTTTTATGTAAATATATTTTTTTGTACTTTGCCAGTGTTGCTTGAATATTTTAGGTAACACGTATTTTAGGTAGGTAGGTTATTAATATAAAAGTAATATCAGCCTGTGTCCCACTGCAGTGTAGGTAAAGATATCTTCATATTCATAGAAGGAACGAGCATCGATCATCACGCTTGCTCATTAGGTCTTGGTGGTTCTGGGTGGATGGAAGATGGCCGCTCCAGTGGTTTTAGCCGGTAGGAGTCCCGCATACCCCTTCGCCCTTCCACGGGGTGAAGGAAAGTCATGTAGAAATTCCATTGGACAAATAATAATAAAAGATCTTTGTGGTTTCAAACCATTGGATCCAGGTTACTTCACAATATTTTCCTTTACCGTTAAAATCAGTGGTAAGATAAACTCATTAAGTACACTGAGAAAGTCACGCCAGGATTTGGAGCCGCAACCCCGTGCTTCATTAAGAAGCGAGTTCGTAAACTTTCGGGCCGCCACGACTTCGTACGGAACGATGTACATACTTACCTTTTTTTTTTACTGGTGCCCAGTGGAAATTCTTCAAGAACTTCATTCGCCCCAGGGAAGGGCGAAGGGGTATGCCGGACTCCTACCGGCTAAAACCACTGGGGCGGTCATCTTCAGCACCTAAGGGAGGCTCCAGGTCCTCGTATGGATCACACTAGAGCCGCCCACTGGTGCCACGCCTATAGGCACATCTCGGAGAGGGTGACTGTAAGGCGGTCACCCCCCTCCCCCCGGGGACGATATACCTACCTACGTCATGAAAAATGTAAACGAGACAAAAAAGGACTACTATCGTATTATAACAGGAAAATAAACCGAACAATGTTATCACAAACCATCAGTTATTAGACACATTTTATTTATTCATTGACCTACCTACCTTATCTTACACAATAGACTTTACACAAAATGGCCAGTCATTATAATATGTACCATAAAATAAACTTTAAACCCAGTAAAAATAGACTTCAAAAATAATAAAATACCTAATTTATGTGAAAGAATTTAGGAAGTAGGTGCTTTTGATTCGGTTTTATTTAAGAACATATTTGCTAAACTTGACTTGAGTTCCTAAACCGACGGCACAGCAGTGGCTGATACAGTCGGCTGCTGCGCTCCGGGTCGTGGATTCGATTCCCGCACGGAACAAATATTTGTATGATCTACAGGTAGTTGTTCCGGGTCTGGGTGTATTGTGGGTGGAATTGATGTCTGTAAACGAACCCACGACAAAGGAGAAATCTTAGTGTGGGGCAAAATTATCTAAAATAAAGAAAAATAAAAAAGAACCGTTGAAACATCCATTGAAAGCCTCCTTTTTATATCCTTCATCATATTTACACCAACTTTAAATAGAACCACCCTCATGATACAAGTTGCCATTCGAAAAAGATCATTAAAACGGTCCACAATCGCTGAAGATATCGCGTAACATACCTACACACCAAAAATACCTACAGGCGAAATTGGAACCTCTTCCTTCTTTGAAGTAGGTTATATAACAGACACCAACAATTGGACGTAGTAACCCGAATGCTATTTATCCCACACATCAAAAATTGTTGAAAGATGCCTAAATAGTCCTAAGGTTCATACCTACAATGTAAACAATTCCAGCAAAAGTCACATCGTGACATTTTTTACTTATCCAGCGGATTCCCGCAACCTTAACCAGGTCATTTTTCCACCTCGTGGAGGGTCTACCCAGGTTAAGCCTTTCGGTCGCGGTTACCACTCGAAAACTTATCCATTCTACGAGCGATGTGCCTACCCACTGCCACTTATGTTTAGCAATTTTTCGGACTATGTCGGTCACGTTGGTTCATTTGCGAATCTCCTAATTTTTTATTAGATCTCACAGGGATCTCTCCGAGCATAGCCTTCTTCATTGCCCTTTGAGTGAACTTGAGCCTTCTTATGAGGCCCATAATGAAGGACCACATCTCAATAATAAGTCCATAAGTCATCACTGGCAACACACACTGGTCAAAGACCTTCGTCTTGAGATACCGTGGTATTTTGGACGAGAAGATATTGCGCGACGATTGACCTCTTTCTCGAAGTTGGGCTTACCTAACCGGACAGTTTGTCCCAGGTTTAGGTACGTAATCGGCCACAATTTCTGGCGTAGACACGCCGATCTTCACGAAACTTGGTAGTACATAGACATTTGACATGATCTTCGTCTTGTCTATGTTTATCTTAAGACAAACTTTTTCGGAGGCTTTACTGAGGTCATCGAGTATTACACTGAAATCCTCCATAGTCTTAGCCATGACCACTATATCGTCAGCGCACCGAAGGTGAGTGTTTTAGGTAAGTACTCGCAGTTTAGATCGATGCCAGGCCCTTTCCAGTCCAGAACCTTGAAAACTTCTTTCAGTGCGGTGGTCAGTTTTGGAGAGATAACGCCTCCCTGTCTGACTTTCCGCCGCAGCAGCTCAGGCTTTGAGCTTTCTATAGGTTAAATTTTCAAATGAAAAGAATCTTGTATATTAATAAGTCTTTATTCGTAGGAATTACAAATAAGTCGGGCCAAGGCTTTGTATACATGAACATCAAAACTTTCGGTACCTTTTCTTAGTATTAATAAGGTATAAAAAGAGGAATAAAACTTATATCATTCGAAAAGAGAATAAAGATCAGAAAATTTACAATAATAGATGTCTCTATACTCATACCCAGTATCCATAGTGTACCATCTTGTACTCGGTCTGGCTCACTCGCATGGGCAACATTACGCGCTGCCCAGCTTCTTTTTCTTTCAAATCGAATTCCTACAAAATCCATCTTTATTTTTCTTTAGTTATATTATTCAACCATTTAAATACCTACTTGAATTATAGGTACCTAGTTTAAACTTCTACAGATGTATCACGTTTACATTTTTGTCATTAATTCCTTTTTTCCCAACTCTTTTCCTCATAGCTTAACGTAAGAATTTGCATATAAATAAGAATTTCGTAGTAAGTAGTAACAAACACAATTGGTCGTATATCTACCACAAGCGATATATACTAGTCATAATTAAATGAGGAATTCACACAATTAAATTTTAAAGGCCTTATCTTAAAAGTAGTTTTGTGTCAAGATTTTGGATCTTTTTTGTGTAAGTAACCACGAAAGATACCTACCAAAAACACCGTTTAGGGTTCCGAACGTCCGAAGGAAAAAACGGCGGAACCCTTACAGTCTGTCTGTCCATCTGTCACAGCCAATTATCTCAAAATCTACTGGACCGATCAAGTTGAAATTTGGTACACAGGTATGGATTTCTGCAAACCAAACACGGACGTGTAACGTAAATAAATGAATTTTGAACATGGGAGTCACTTTTTGGGGCAATATAGAAAGTTAAAGAGTAAAGTTTTGAAAACTGTACCTGTTAACATATGAAATAGAAGGGCTTTGTTTGGGTTGTGTTTTAAAGTTATTTAATCAACTAGACGAAAATTTATTATTGTTCCTGCCTCCCATATCTCATAAAACACTGAGACAAAAACCTGTAGATTGCAGGAACACCTATAAGAAATCCATGGTCTGAAAATAACTTGGTAAATCTTTCAATATTGTGCGTACAAACGTACGTTTGCAGTTGCAAGGCATGAGAGAGAACATGTTTTCAACTACAACGTTAAGTTTGTTCTTGGAATAAGTTATTGGTACAAGACCGAATTCAACAAAAGACAATATATTTAGTTACGACCAACAAACTTGGGTCAGATATTTAAAAAAAACATGGTGGATAACATATTCATCGTTCGGAACCCTCTGCACTTGTCCGGTTTTTTTATTCACAGTGAAAATCTACCTACGTACCTTTATACCATCCATTTATGTGAACATTGTCCACGTGCCCACGCACCTTTGAGACAAGCATCTAATATAGTCGTAAAATTAGTGTAATTAGCACAACAGTGCGACCGATTAGCGGCTACGGTTTAATTGATCGCTAGTCCGTTATATATCACATACAAATTAACTATAAATCGTGTAGGTGTGCTCTATTATGAGAAAACATGCAGTTTTATAACACATCTGTCTATTATGGCGTTACAAATGATTTTGATACAGCATCCGACTGCTATAAAGATATTCTTTAAATAATGACGGCTCGTCTGGCTTAGTGGATGTGATTTGATTTTAGTGTTACCACGGGTCGCGGGTTCGATCTCCACGCGGGGTTGTTGGTATGACCTACAGATAATTGTTTTAGGTCTGGGTGTATGTCTGTGAGGTCTCCGTCAGTAAAAAATAGGTAGCCACGAATAGCGTTGCCAGGTGATCCAATTTTCAGTGGTTTGTGAACACGTCCCAATTTATGATATGTTCAATGCTTCTCACGTTACACAAGACGTGTTATGTGTTAACCAACTTACAGTAAATACAGAGAAGGACCGTTTACTTATTCGAAATTTTTATTTATAGCTTATTCGTTTATTACAGGTGTTAAATGCTGCGATATTTTCTTAATCAAAATACGTGATAATTATAGGTTCAGAATTAACGTTGACTTATAAAAGGGCTCTGATATTTATCTTACGAGACCTGGCAGCACTACGCACTATACAAGGGAAGTACTAGCCTGAGGTTGACGGGAAGTATGTGCATTATAATGAGTGGGCAGAAAAAAGTAGAGGATTAACATACCTGGGTACCGATTCCAAACCCGATATTAAATTGCCGGTAATTTTAGGGTACACATTGTGCCTTTTTAGGAAGAAAATTGTAAGCGACATTTCACTTATTTTATAGAAGGAATTTTTGTATATATTTTCATAAACGATACTTTCAGTCTTCTCAATATAAAGAAGAACTTAAAAAGCTATTGTTACTTATTTAAATAAAAAAATGCTTTGCCCCACACTTGGATTTTTCCTGTGTCATGGGTACATTTTTTTTACAGACAAATTCCACACACAATACTCCCAGACCCGGAACAACTACCTGCAGATCATACAAATATTTGTTCCGTGCAGGAACAGAACATGCGGCCCGGAGCGCAGCAGCCGACTGTGTCATCATCATCATCATGAATAACTTTAATGTGAGTAACTAAACACTTAAGCAGAATGTTTCAAGACTTATTTCAATTGTCTCTTGCGGCGTTCTTCGTAAAAAGGTCCAATATTATTCCGTTTTATCTGGTGTAATAATAACAAGTATCAAATCGGACGATGTGTGTGTACTGTGTAAGTAGGTATACAGCCCAGTCTACAGCTCAAAATAAATAATTATTACGAAAAATACATCGTCTCGCCATCTACCCAGCTTGTCGATTTAAAAGGCTTTCCATGTACGCAACGAGACCAATTTAATATTCGCCTGTTACAAGTCTCGTGTATCTCAGCCAATAAAATTTATTTTTCAGTGCACTTATGCATGGGCGGTAAGGCCCGGCGCACACTGTACAAAGTTGCGAGTAATTTATGGCGGGCCCGTTTATGGGCTATGGGCCAAGTTCGCACATGCACCGCGCCGACACAACTTGTATAGAAGTCATAAATATCCGCTAACCCCTTCCATGAGGTCAGGTACGTATCTACATGCGTAAAATACGAGCTGTTTTACTTTTTGCCGACTAGCTCTGAATTGTTTCACATAGGTTGAATTTATAACTTTATAAATAAATTCGCTTGTAGAAGGTTAGTAGTAAAGTAAACTTTAAAGTAAGTATACAATATACTTACATACATACAGATGCGTAAAAAAATAAAGTACTGCAGCTCGTGCTCATTAGAGTACTTATAGAGATTACTTACTTTGTCTTTCATGCATATTTAAAACTAACCTCTCCTCAGTTGATCACCCGTAAAAACGTTAGAATTAAAATGAAACAGTATCTATTCAGAAACATTTAAATGTATTATGCAACGATTATTTCAATTAATAAAACGCTTTACGCCTACTTAAAGCAACTTAGTAGTAGTAGAGAAATCACCATAAAAATAACACTTAATTTCAGCTCGCAATTACGACGCTGTTAAAGGGCGGCTGCCTGAGGCCCGACACAGCCATTACATTACCTCCACACTTACCATACTCACATACTAACTAGCCTATACGTTCTACACTTAGAAGCCGACGGGATCGTAAAAATAAAGAATAGGTGCATTTACACGTGCAAAAGTGAAAAAATAAACCGTTTCCCTTGCGGCGTGTAAAGCGGCTATTCATTTCAGTGTACGCCGACTAATTCTTGGTGGAAATACTTTTACTTGGAGAATCAGGTCTGCGGTTGCTTGCAAGTTAAAAAAGTAACCGTATATGTTCAGTGGGTAGTTTATGTAATTTTAAATAACGAAGTATTTACTTGAATTGTAGCCTCAGAACCTGTAGTTGTTTCTCTGTTCACGGGATTATCCTCTACAAGAGAAACCCGGTGTTTTGATAGGTTTACGCGAGGACACGTGCAGTCCAACACGTAGAGGCCCTTTAGATAATTTTAATCTATTCTCAATTCTCAATTCTTTATTGCATTCCATAATGTAATATTAAAACAGGTGGTAGGCTTAAGACTATGGGATCAATTATGGACCCTGTCGGGCACAACACAGTTTCGTTGGAGAGAAGAAGAGCGCTAAATTAGGTTTGATTGTAATTCAACATTTTGTTTTTTGTTATACATATTTTCTTTATTTAAAAATCTTAAACTATGTTAATATGTTTGAGATTATTGTATATTGTATCCCTTTTATTTAATATTTTGTTCATAATTCTTTTAAATTATTGCACGGTAACATTTACTAATTTTGATTTACTATTTACTGTTGTTAATCAAGTATTTTTTTATTGTAATTGTGTTTGTGTTGATGATATGCTGTATTCATTATTCGTTGATATTGGATATTTTATAAATGCAATTGATGGATTGGATGGATGTATTATTTACTGTATATTTAAATTTTATTTTGATATTTATTTATTATTAATTAATTGTTAAGTATAGGATATTTTTATTTATTTTTAATAAAATTGTAATAAAGTTACTGGACTATTTATTATGATTTAATTATGAATTTAATTATTATCTTCATGTCTCTCTATTACACGGGTTTATATCCCCTGTAAGGGGGAACCCGGTCTTTTGATAGGCTTACGCGGGGACATGGGTCCAACACGCAGAGGCCCTTTAGAGAAATTTAATCTAAAATGTAATGGGACACTAACCGGGGACTCTCCATGACTGCATTATAAAATGCAGTCTCGGATTGTCCCCGGAGGTATAAAACTATTGTATGAAATGGAAACTACAAGTATAAGGTCTATTGCAATGGGTGCTAAATGGATTTAATACTAAGAAAAACAGAGAAAAACTTCTAAAAACGGAGACAACGGCGTCTGCCTTTCAACCTTTAAAGTGAAATTCTGTGGCAGACGGTGACTTGCTACTCACAAGATGGGCCCCCTAAATGGCCACCACTACAAGCGACAAGGAGCAACACCAGTGTGAGCGGCTAGGGGTGTAGAGAGGTGCGGCACCGGTTTCACCATCGCGCGTCTCGAAGACTCGGAGCGGGTTTCCCCGTCATTACGCCATTAGACACTTCCACCCCCGAGCATATAGCTCTGGCGGCCCCCCTCTGATCGGCCAACAAAGGCAAGCCAGAGTTGAAAATCCTACGGGCACTCATGGGGTACCACTCCAACCAACCAATAAGGAGACGAGGCCCTGACCGACTCTCTGGAGCATTCGGGTACGCAGTGTCGCCACTCACATTCAGCTCGCCACAAACTGCCCTGCATTCTGTAAGCTACTTAATATACTTTTTTTTTTACTTATGATATACTTTTTTTTTATATCTGAAGGTAGGAAGAAATCAAGCAGCTACTTTAATTTGCCCTCCAGGATTACCTTATCCCATGGTGAGATAACGACTGCCCAGAGGGGTTAATTATTATCTTTGTTGTTATTATTTATAAAAGCATAATGAATCTGTTTAGAAATTATAATTTATCGTTCAAGTATTCATTTATACTATAGTAGCTTTTACTAAATAGGTTATTTTTTAATTTAGTAATGAATATATCTATACAAATAAATAAAATTGAAGTGTCCGTTTGTAATGTCAAAATAACAGCTTTTTACTCATTTGTTTTATTTTATTGTCTATCTGTCTGCCTGTTTGTTCCCGCTAATCTCCAAAACGGCTGGACCGATTTCTACGGGACTTTCACTGGCAGATAGCTGATGTTATAAGGAAAAACTTGTGCTACTTTTATTTTCGAATAAAATTAGGTTTCCGCGCAAAAAAATGAAAGCCCAAGTAGGTACTCTAAATTATTTATAAATAATCCAATTTATTTTAAATTCTACTGCGAGAATTTAACCCTGCTTGTCTAGAATGCAATGGTATACTAATCGGGGACTCTCCATGACTGCACTATAGAACTTGTATTCGTTTAATCATGTCAACTTAAGCTTTATATTACTCGTAATAAATAAACCTGATTGATAATAACTATGGCAGGTAATCTTGTAGCTACTTACTGGTGTTATTAAATACATTACTGAATAAAGACAGCTGCTGCATTAATAATTATTTTTGCATTTCTATATGAAGAGATACTGTCATGTTCAATTGCAAATACTTTTACTGGTAGGTCTGTTATTGCAATCCCTCCCCGAGAAGTGCCTGGTAGGATGACCTTTTTACAATTATCCCCTACGAGATATGCCTAAAGACTTGGCACCAATGGACGGCTCTAGTGTGATCTTACGAGGACCTGGAGCCTCCTTAGGTGCCGAAGATGACCGCCCCGATTGTTTTAGCCGGTAGGAGCCCGGCATGCCCCTTCGCTCTTCCCAGGGCGGAACTTCATGATGAATTTCCACTGGAATAAATAAAAAATTACTTATAGATTCATGAGTAACTTCAGTCGGGTATAACTTCGACTGTATGTGGGTAAGTAATCCCATAAGCAGAATAGGTATATAAATGAACCTTACTTAGCCAAACATATCAAGTAAACAAGCCCGCATAAGTTTAATAGCCAAAGCTTATAGTTAAGATAATAGTCACCTAGTTGCCCCACGCTGCTGGCGTAATCTCGAGTAATTAAACGCACGTGCCACTATATTAATGATTAATTAATTCTGTCATTAATTTACTAAAATTGGAGGTACCTCCATTAGGGTGTTCGAGCCGAAGGCGACGTGTGGGGCATTTCCCCTCTGCATTTATAATGGTCTATGGGCATATAATATATTATGGCCTCGGAACCTACGTACAAAATGTTTTAGGAAATGGTTAAAGTTGTTTTGAAGTCGTGTTTAAGGATAGAATTAAAATTAATCTTTTGAAAGTGGTAATACTTTACCTTGGTGATTAGGGCAATATCCCCTATGAGCGCTGTTTGTAGTGATCAATCAATAGATAAATCGTCATCATCACCATCATATCAGCCATAAAACGTCCATTGCTGTACAAAGGCCTCCCCCACAGACGACGGGTTACATGCCGTTTCGTAATTTTGAGGGTTAATTTCTAGTAGGTACTCACCAGGTTTGGCAGGCGGGTTGGTGAGCGTAGAATAGCTTCTGTTCCACAGAAGAGACGCTGCTGCCTATCCCTCGGTTCCCTTAGTCGCCTTTTACGACATCCACGGGGGAAATAAGAGTTGTGCTATATTCTTGATCCGGATACCACACGGAATATAAATCACTATGTATAAATACAAATGTTTAATTACCAAAATTAAATCCTGGTAATTTTTATAAAAAAAAGCCTTTTTGTAGTAGCAATTTTGGCGACAGACGATTTCTTTTCTCTGTTTTTATATTAGGTACCAGTTGCTGAAAATTGCCCTTTTGAGGAAGGTTATAGAAATAGACATTTATTCGCAGAAACATATGTTACAAAGTTTTTAATCTGACATGGTCACTGGCACTATTATTAGAACTGGAAACGGGATATTTACCATGTTTTTTATTTCTTTTGAGTTCCCGATATTCGCGAGCGGACACAGTGAGTTTCGTGTGTCGGGAACAAAGTCGAGTTGTGAGTGAATTAAGTGATAGTGGTGATATTTGGGGGAGGCCTGTGTCCAGCAGTGGACTTCATTCAACCGAAATGATGAAAATAAATAAAAAACATGGTAAATATCCCGTTTCCAGTTCTAATAATAATGTGTTACAAAACTTGTTTTTAAATCATAATATGCAGTAGAATGTGTTCCACCTTTATAAAAGCGTGCAAATATTGGTTTAATTTTATCAATAGGGACAATTTAGGCAGAAGTTGCAATGCGTCCACACAACAAACATAATAATAGGTAATCTTAACTTCAACACTGCATAATGTATACAGATACATTTGAACAGCATAGATTACAGTGGTGGGAAGAACAAGATACCAACCCCATGCATGCATGCACCTGTTTCGGATACTAGGAGATTACTCGACCATCCCACGTGCAACTTTCATAGTTACATCAGTATCTAATCATTGCAGTAGTAGCAGGTAGTAATTAAATAACATAAGTACTTAACTAGATTCTCAAAGTAGGCACGCCTGTATAGGTATTGGGAATTATTGGTAGGCCCACGTTCACCAGTGGATGATTACGAACTGAGCTGTATGTGTGTTGCGTGTCCGTGTGCATGCGTTTGCGTGGGTGTGTGTGTGCGCATGTGTTTATGTAGGTACCTACATAGGTATGTGTAATAGAGAAGGTGTATGAAACCCAAGGGTAACGATAAAAGAGTATGCAAATACGTGACCTTTCTAAAACCTCCATTTCGAAGTAAGTATATCTATGACTGCTATAGCAGTACCTTAGTACCAATACCTTTCTGTACATTCCGATTTACGCGTTTTTTGCGTGCCATGGGCGTATGTGTGCATGAGTGCAAGTTCGAGTGTGTGCGCGGTTGCGTGTGCGTGTTCATGTGCGTTTGCATTTGCGTGTGCGAGTGCGTAAGCGTGTGTGTCTTCAGAGGCGTGTGCATGAACGTGTTCTTAGGTGTGTTCGTGTGCATGTGTTTATGTAGGTACATATGTATGTGTAAGGGAAAAGATGCACGTGGCTCAACGGTAACGATGAAAGAATATGCAAACACGTGGCCTTCCTTAAAACCTTCATTTCAAAGTATATTTATCTACCTTTCTGAACATTCCAGTTTACGCCAATAATTATGTACCTAGATACCTGCCTTTCTCTGATATCGTAACCTAGAGCTGACAAACAACAGGTCTGCAGAATATATCTAGGTAGGAACGTATCTTAAATACATATATCTAATTCGAA
Organism: Diloba caeruleocephala; assembly: GCA_947459985.1. Taxonomy (NCBI): domain Eukaryota; kingdom Metazoa; phylum Arthropoda; class Insecta; order Lepidoptera; family Noctuidae; genus Diloba; species Diloba caeruleocephala. Next base: position 16,332,299 of record OX381617.1, on the reverse strand, counting down.
AAGATAATTCCTTTATTTAAATCAGGTAGCACAACTGACCCTACTAATTTTAGACCTATTTCAGTGCTACCTAAATTTAGCAAAATATACGAAAAGCTTATATTGGATCAAATGCAAAGGCATTTTAATAAGTGTCAGTTACTGCATTGTAAACAGTTTGGGTTCACCAAGAGTCGTTCAACAACTGATATTGAACTTTTAGAACATATTTTCGATGCTTAGGAAGATTCACACGATGCCCTTGGGCATCTTTTGTGATTTGTCTAAGGCATTTGGTGGTGTTCTTCACGAAATATTGATCAGGAAATTACTTCACTATGGTTTAAAAGACTCTGCACTGGATCTTCTTGTCTCATATTTGGGAATAGGATTCAGAAAGTTGATGTTAACGGTAAGAGGTCTCCTGGGTCTGTGGTTACAATGGGACTTCCGCAGGGCTCAATTCTTGGCCCATTTTTGTTTCTTATTTATATAAATGACCTACCTTATATCGTAAGGGATAATCACGAGATAGTATTGTTTTCAGATGAAGTGTCATCAATCATCTTCATCGATCGTCATCGACTTTTATTCATACTCAAACGCCAACATCTGGCTACTGACGATGTAAATAGCGCTATCTCCAGAGTGGTCCACTGATTTTATATTAACAATTTACTCTTAAACGAGAAAAAAACTAAGTGCATTAAATTTACTACACTCAATGTTAGAAATGTAAAAACCAGTGTGCTAATGAATGGTGCGGAGTTGGATCTTATGGAAACAGCACTGTTTTTAGGTATCACTTTAGATTCTAAGCTGCAGTGGGGCCCACACATACTTAAATTGTCGAAAAGGCTTAGTTCTGCAGCATACGCGGTTATGAAAATTCGTAATTTAACAGACATAGAAACCGCCCGACTTGTATATTTTAGTAATTTTTCCGGGTCTGGGTGTATTGTGTGTGGAATTTATGTCTGTAAACGCACCCACGACACAGGAGAAATCCTAGTATGGGGCAATGTCTTTAAAAAAAAAAAGACCTATCTCAGTATATTTATGAAAATGTTTTGTATGTACATAAAAATATTAATCTCTTTGCGAAAAACAGTGATATCCATAGTATTAATACCAGGAACAAACATAAACTGATTGTTCCTGCCACTAGGCTCAAGAAGATAACCAAATCATTTACATGTCAATCTGTGCGTTTTTACAATAAAATCCCAAGTCATATTCAAAAATTAAGTCTTGATAAATTCAAGTCCATTATAAAGCAGAAGCTGTGTAGAAAGGGTTTCTATAAAGTTACAGAGTATATGGACGACAAAAATGCTTGGGATTGAGCTGCTCTAATTTTCATAGACTCTGGTTTTTGATGTATTTATCATGTATTTGATCCTTGCCAGTTTTTTATGTTGACATTAAAATTACGTCATTATTACCTACCTATAATGGATTATATTAATTCATATAATGACATTCGATTATTCTATTAAGACATTAATTTATTCTATATTTGTTTAAATTACTTTAATGACTTGTTTATTTTTATATATTCAATTTATTTTGATTTGTTACTGTACTGGCAGTGCGAGAACCATGTGGGTTGCTTTTTTATTTTGTTTTGTTGACGTGATAGTTGTCTGGCAGTTTAGGTACGTCATACTCACTCAAGTGTTCTGCTGATGGTGGCGTCGTGTATTAGGTCGCTAAGTTTCCATACAATATGGTTGAGCTAAACGACGCTGATGCATGCGTCATGCTCGTGAACGAGTGCCGTCTGTTGGGACTGGTCAGCCAAATGCTGCCAAGACAACTGAATCAAAACTTGAAAAATAAATACATTCAGGCTTTTTAGTAGACTTTTTAAGATGTTTAGACTCTTACTCTTTTCTCCTACATTGTTTTCACATAACCTTGATTTTTACAACAATGTGCTCATACAATATTGTAACATTTAATATGACTTAGAGTAACCATGGAGTTTCTTGCCCGTTCTTCTCCATAGGAAATCCACATCTTGGAACGCGGCAATTAAAGTCTCGACGATTCATAAGTGCCTGTATATGGTTTACATGAATAAAAAATATTTTTATCTTAAATATTCAATGTTCTCTGAATGTCTTTATTTCTGAAACCAATTGTAAAATTATTAGATTGTCCTTTTTGTACTGAATATTACGTACCAGGAACAAGTGTATCGGTAAAATAAAGCTCAATATAAAAGCCGAGTCTCCATTGACATGATTGAGACGTTTCCATCAAAAATATTTTTGGACTCTACTCTCTCTGTGCTTGAATCTAATAATCTCAACATATATCTATTATATTTTAAATGATATTTTGCAAAACACCTATATAGCTACAAGTAGTAGATTATATACATTGATATGCTTATGTAAAATATGCACCTATGAAAGTAGAAATTCAATAGTAGGTGAGGAGATTAGCCAAACTACCTGAGCAGTCATCTTTGGCACCGGAGGGATCCAGGTTTTGAGAATGGATGCACCGGAGTTACTCTTATAAGAATAGGTACCTTGGAAGGGACGACTGTAAAGTGGTCCGCTGACCGCTTTACAGTCACCCTCTCCGAGATGTGCCTATAGGCGTGGCAGCAGTGGGCTGCTCTAGTGTTATCATACGAGGACCTAGAGCCTCCCTTAGGTGCCGAAGGTGACCGCTCCAGTGGTTTTAGCTGGTAGGAGTCCGGCATAACCCTCGCCCTTCCCCGTGGTGAAGGAAGTTCATGAAGAATTTCCACTGGGCAACGATAAAAAAGGTAGTTGTTATGTCATTAATATCAGTAGGTTTTTGCACATCTATTTTTAATAATCCCAAAGCGATGATCGATTAATTATGTAGATAGATATTTTCTTTATAAAAAGCTTTTGAATTAATCGATTGAGATGTTGTCATTTGAATACGTATCTATCATTAATTAAATAAATGGTGTGTTGTATATTATAATTACCGACTTAATGAAAGGGTCATAAAAACGTTTGAATCTCAATTTAAATAAATTCAAGTTTATGATTTAACACTAAAATGTCATATTCAAATTAGGTAGGTATGTAACATTTAAAAAAATATGTAGGTAAGTACATCGTAGACCTCCTCTATTAAATATTTATGAGCATAGCTGAATCTTGCCTTCATACAATGCATGCCAACTAGAACCCACTGCATCTTAGGAAATTGATTAAAAACGTGCCGGAGCATTTTAATAAAAGCAAATGCATTTGGGGAGGTGGAACCCTCCTTGATACCTTATCCCGTTAGTAAGTGTCTATTGATTTCCCAAGTTTTAAAGGTTTGGGGACATAATACCTACCTACTATATACGTCGTTTAAACGTACCTAGGGTACTGAAACTGTTTAATTTCAAGTTGATGTTTGCAAGTAGGTAGGTACACTTACCTAAGGTTCTGTTTTATTACCCTGTTTTTATGTGCAGCAGGTACTTAAGTAAATTTAAGTCTGTTTTATTGAGTTCCCCAAAATATTTCGAATGAAGTCAATTAAAATGTTTCAAGTTGTAGATACTTCTTATAAACATACATGTTGAAATACTTAATACGTGGATTTGGTGGTGATCCAAATACCTTTCTACCTAAATTGCCTATTTTGCTAAATATAATTTGCCATAAAGTATGTATTTCTTACATCCAGACACCACATTGAGTGCATAATTTACACTTTCCATCGAAAAACATTTTTGATTAGATTATTTCTGTTAGGTAGGTACCTACCTATCTAATATCAGTTGTTTTCCTATTCTTTTAATCCGAGATAAATACCTAGGTACATTTTTTTATTTGTGCCCAGTGGAAATTCTTCATGAACTTCCTTCACCCCGGGGAAGGGCGAAGGGTATGCCGGACTCCTTTTTTTTATTTTTTTTTATTGGTGCCCATTGGAAATTCATCATGAACTTCCTTCGCCCCGGGGAAGGACGAAGGGGTATGCCGGACTCCTACCGGCTAAAACCACTGGAGCGGTCATCTTCGGCACCTAAGGGAGGCTCCAGGTCCTCGTATGATCACACTAGGGTATTTAGTTAGGTATGTAAAGGTATATATCTCAGAGTCGCGGGCGCACAGTGTTGGGTTAGGTTATTCGATAGGTACAGGTACACAGGACGTCCACTGCTGATGCCTCCCCCTCAGATTTCCACAATGAGCGGTTACATACCGCCCTCATCCAACGACTCTCAGCGACCCTCACCAGGTCGTCCGTCCACCTCGTTTGAGGTCGTCCCACGCTGCGTTTTCCGGTGCGCGCTCTCCACTCGAGAACCTTTTTCCCCAACCGCCATCAGTTTTCCGAGCTATGTGCCCTGCCCATTGCCACTTCAGTTTACTAGTCCTTTCAGCTATATCGGCAACTTTAGTTCTTCTACGAATCTCCTCATTTCTGATTCGATTGCACCTACCTACCTACTCTCTTCTTATGTGTGAATCGTTTCAACTTACCTACCCATGTATAAATAACCTAGCTACATTTATAAGTATATATGTACCTTCCAGTTTCCTCAACGCAGGGGTGTATGCACCCTCTAATGCGATCAAATAACGAAAAGTAACGGTCTCGATAACGAGAGCAATAAACTTTTGTGTCAACTTGACTTGCTAGCTTTTCACTTGAGTGCGTTTTAGCGGGGAGTCGTGCTGACTCAAATCTCACGTCATTACGTATCAAATGATAGATTTAGATGGAATTATATTGGGCGTAATGTATTGGTATTGCTTTACGACGTCGGAGTTAGTTATTTATCATAGCTATGTCTCATAGAAAAAACTGTACATATTTTATTTATTTATATACTCTTTATTGTACACCACATAATACATGCGGTCTTACCGCACAGGGCGACCTCTTTCAGGCAACCTTTGGATGGACTGGAAGAAAGGAGAGAGATATTACATAGTTACCCCTAATAGTTTGAAACGTATACTTACAAGAATAAACACGCCATCTAGAGATCTTCATGATGGAGACCTTCTAGCCCAAGGGTGTCGCGTCGTGGTTTCGTCGAAGGCTGCCGTACACCACGCTGAAGTTCAACACGTCGCCGCCTATCCGTGTGAAATCGTAAACTAGTGAAATATAGGTATAATATGATGTATGGGAGATACGCAATGATCCTACGCCACAATGATGACCGTGCCGGCCTACCATTTGTTTTAATTGTGAAAGATATGAGTTTTATCCAAAAATAATAATAAACAAGTGATAGGTGATAGGTTTCATTTTATACGTGATTCTAAGGTAAGTTTTTATTTTTATTATTTCGGCCGAATGAAGTCCACTGCTGGACACAGGCCTCCCCCAAAGATAACCACAACGGCCGACATGGGTGTGTTGTGTGCTCATTGGGGGGTCTTGCCATAATCGCCACGCTTGGCAGACGGGTTGGCGATCGCAGTTGAGTTGTTAATGTACTCGAAGGACGCTGCTGCCCATCCTCCGGTTAATCCCTTAGTCGACTTTTACGACACCCACGGGATGAAAAGGGGTGGTGGCATTCTGAGCCGGCACCACACGGCAAGTTATTGCACTGTTATTATATTTTTATTATATGTGATATTATAATAAAACAATTTAAACGGATTAAATCGCGTGTATTATTGATTTTTGTTTTTCCTGACGTTTCGAACACTTTGCAGGGTACCTACGTGGTCGCAGGATGACTAAGGTGACAAGCGTCGTTACAGATTTAAAAAGTTGTTTTATCTACCGTACAAAACTAGTCAAAAATTGTTTCGATGCACGCAGTAATCACTCACAGTGTCTTGATGTTTTTTAGTGTGGTGTGTTGTTTGGGATTTTATTAATTTAATAACCGGATTCCAAACAGGTGGTACCTGCCAATCATCTTCTCTATTAAAATTAGGATGTTTTTTTTTATTGCAATAGCCTCTCGAAACATTCTTGGTACATAACGGTTGTCTTTCGCGAGGACTTGAGGATGATCAAATCGAAGAAAATGGTTGCCTAAGGCATGTTCACACACTGCGGACTTTGTGGTGCGTCTATGCTTGACGTCAGCTATGTGTTCTTTAATGCTGGTGGCTATACTACACTTTGTTTGCCCTATGACATGCAAACTAGTCAACAAGCTTCGGAGTGGCGCCTTCCAACCGAACCGAAACCGAAAAAACCACGCCAATGTCGGTCAAAGTCATGTTGACTGTTTTCTTTGACTATCGCGGTGTTGTGCACTCGGAATTCTTGCCGAAAGATCAAACGGTAAATAAGGAATATTGTTTGAGCGTTATGCGGCATTTAAGAGGGCTAATTAAAAAAAAAGGCCAGATTTGTGGAAAGAAAATTGGATTTTGCACCACGATAATGCGCCTTCAGACATGGCCATCATTGTGAACGAATTTTTGACCAAACACTCAACAAATACCATCGAGCAACCACCATATTCACCAGATATAGCTCCAGCCGACTTCTTTCTTTTTCCTAAACTCAAATTACCACTTCGTGGTACCCGTTTTCAATCGGTAGAGGACATAAAGGAGAATTCGCGGCGGATCTCAATTCCGGAAACAGCGTTTAAAAAATGTTTTGATGGTTGGATTATTCGTTGGCGTAAGTGTATCGTTTTTGAAGGAGCATACTTTGAAGGTGATAAAATGAATTTGGATGCTTAACAAATATTTTGTGTATTATTGATCTTTTCCCGTTACTTTCTTGACAGAGTAGGACCTACTTACACACGCACTCACGCAATAGTAGATACCTACACACACGCACACAGCAGCCCATAAAACTACACAGTTGAACATGGGCTTCTTAATAATTACTACAATGACCAGTAATATTGCATAAAATCAATAGACATACTTAGGTAGGATGCTTAATTTAATATATTATTACACTACGAGTATACTGGCTGCAGTACTTTCACTGTTGCCTTTTGTTTTTTCCTATAACTTTTTGGCATTTCCTCCCGGTTTTTATACCAATCCTTAAATTCAATTTTTTTCCACATATATTTGTAATATTTTTATAAATATATGTGGAAAATATCCTACCTAAGTAGGATGCTTAATTCAATACATTTTTACACTACGAGTATACTGGCTGCAGTACTTTCACTGTTGTCTTTTGTTTTTTCCTATAACTTTATGGCATTTGCTCCCGGTTTTTATACCAATCCTTAAATTCAATTTTTTTCCACATTTATTTATAATATTTTTACCAACAACTTAATAAAACTGTAACACTGGCTGAATGGGAGAAAACGCATAGCTAAAACCGGTGGGTCTAGAATCATGAAATTTTGCACAGGAGGAGTTTCTCATATAACATGGTGAGCAGTAAGAAAAGATCATCAAATTCAAAAATAATGTGGTGGAGTGATATCCCTAAATCTATCAGACTGAATGCGCTGGTTCGTAGCTACAATTTTGTGTGGACTTTATATGTAATGGCGGCTAATGGAATCATTTTTACTATTAAAATATATTGTGTCAATTGAGTTTGTGCCTAAGGGTTGTTTAAAAGTATAGAAGGCCCTTACCTGGATTCTTGGCTGCTGCACTCCTGAGCTTTCTTTCACGAGCACATTCACACGAGTTGATCGCGAGTTTATGCAGGACGTCCAGAAACTTAAATAATTTGAAAGTGCCTCACACGAATATAGCGGCACTAAGGACATCTAATGTCCTTCGCTCCACCACATTATTTTGTTCCTTCGAACCGGATCATTTTGATCCTTCAAGTCGGATTATTTTTCTGTGATTAGAATCCCAACCGCACTGACCGAAATTGGGAGAAGTTCATCATCATGATCATATCAGCCATTTATACATCCATTGCTACACAAAAGCCTCCCACATAGATTTCCACAATTGTGTCGTCATTTTGGGGTGAATTTGCCAATACTCACCACGCTTGGCAGGTAGGTTGGTGAGGGCCAGGCAGTATGCCTACTGTTCCCCTGAAGGGACGCTGCTGCCCACCCCTCTAGACTGCCCATCCCTCAGGACTCCTTATACCTCTAGAAATATAATAAACACTTTTTTTCAGATACCTAATTACCTATAGGTATCAAATACAGTCGAACAAAGGAGCGCGTGTTTTTAAGATTTCACTGCGGAAGATAAATCGCCCTTCGCTTTTGTCCTTGTTATACATTCAACCCAACTCATGTCTAATTCCTTTTGCACCCCAAATATATTGTCCCTTTCGTGCCCACAGGTATGAATAAATCCGTCTCTTTCTAGTCGTAAAAATGGCGGATGCTGCGAGTTTGCGGGGACGCAAGGGTGGGAGGCATTGTTTCCGGAGGGTGAGTAGGGGTTGCAAAGTTCCTGGGAAATGAATCGGATTTTAGGGCAGGAGGGAAGCAATCAATATGAGAGTAAATACTGGAATGTTTGATGTACTTAAATTTTTCTACAATATACTGAAGTTACCAGAGTAAAAGCTGCGAATAAGAAACTTCTAAGCAACCTATGCATTTACTTCTTAGTTATAGGACTCAGGCAATGTGTGTGATAGTAATTTTGCAGCTGTTTTAGCAGTAACCTATAACATCCAGTAACAATCTATATTCTATTTCCTCGCCGTTCACCCCGTCCCCTGTCAAATTAAATAATTGAATTGTAATGTATAAAAAAAGTTAACTCATTTTAATTTTACGAAGGTACTTAAGTAAGTATAACAAATAAATATTTACTTATTTTAACGTGTTGTTTTAATTTAATATTCAATAAATACCAACCTACACTTTTATTCACATAACATTTCATACCCATTTGCAATATCTACAACAAAGGACGTGTCTTAAACCCTGTCCGACCCTAACGGAGTGTGTTTCTTTCAGTAATGATAAGTACTACAACTATAAAGTTACAATAATTACGAACTATGCAAATATCCAAAGATTTATTATAGAACCTACTTAATGAGTCATTTCTGTTTTCAAAATGGCCCAATTTTAATCAGCTTTTTTGATGACGTTTGTGGATAGCGGCACGGTGCCGCGTCATTCGAGCGGGACTCGCGAAACGCTGTCAGTATGTCTGTAAGTAAGTAGCTACTTAACAAAAAGCCCGCTTTATAAGGATATGTACTTTTTTCCAATACCTTGTCTTAATTTCAGAAAAGGATTATATAATCACATATCATAACTGTATATCACCTTCACGGGTCAGGCAGTGTTTTTAGTACCTACAAACATAATACATATTGTATAACTATCAGCATCGCATCTCAGCTCGAGCGGAGGATTCGGCCCGCATTTCCTCGACCATTAATCTGTTGATTAGCGTGCACTAGAGGGAAGTTAACGATAGCTTTCAGCTATGTAATTATACCTCCACTGCGGTAGCCGCTGAGTTATGGCCTCCTAGTAGTTAGCCCGTAATGGAAATGGAACTTGGAATTAACTCTTGTTTTTCTTATTACGTCAGTGTCTTGGTGACGTATGTAGGTAAGAAGTAGTAAACTGAAAAAAAGTGTTTGCTATCATAAACATGTTGTTTAGTGTGATCACACATCTTGACTATGTATGAGCCTAACAAGATCTTGACTACTGGAGCGAGGAGACCTTTGATAAACTATCACAGTTCCGACTACTAACTAATGTATTGGTTTAATCTTTTGGGGAGGCCTGTGTCCAGCAGTGGACATCATGCGGCTGCAATAATGACCAAGTATCTTACACAGTACACGTTGGCACGTTTGGTTCACCATTTAATAGCGTGATACATGTTTTAGGTTCAATCCCCATGCAGAACAGACATTTAAATGACGTTCCTATAGATAGTTACCGCAGATCTGAGTCCATAAGTATGAGATTTACCGATATTTGTAAACTGTACCTACCCACGGCAGAGGAGGAAAGTAAAGTAGCTACCTACCTATTCAGGTAACTCCAATGCTCCTAAATTAGTAAATATGCAAGGGTCTCAGAATTTATGTCGTCTAATTCATTATTTAAATCAAATGGACTGCCATAATGCGGTCCAAAATCCCATGGTGGGGCCCTCACCCTTATCTTGCATGTCCATTCAACTGTGACCTCTGTCCCTCCGAAGTGATTAAATTAGGGGAGGTCAAATACTTACATACGTACCTACTCGACTAATGCGAGCAGTGGGCCCAAAATCACGCGCGGACCCTCTTGATTTACTTTGGAACGTTCCGCAAACGCCACTATAATAGAAATCTAGAGGGTAAAAGGTCATTGACCTCCACTTCCTTGAATGCTGGTACCGTTTAGATGTGACGCTTACGGATAAAAGTTCTATGGAGTACCTACGTAAAACAGATTTATTTCCGGGTAAGTTAAGTCACTGATACAAGGATAACACTATGTACTACTACCATATATATACCTAGAAAGAAAGAAATAGCTGGATTTACCTAATGATAGCACAAACAATAATAATAGAAGAATAAAAAAACAGGACATCCCTCATAAAATTAATTGGACGCAAAATGTGCTGTCGGGCATTCCTATTCCTAAAAGGTCACCTACTCGGCATTTGCGCGGCAGCTCTATTTTTCAGTTGGCACCCCTGCAGTGACACTCAGATGGATGTAATAAATTGTTACAAAGATAACTATATTTTTATGAATAAACTTTTTTATAATGTCTAAATAAATTAGAGATGGAGTGTGTGTGCGGACATGTATCGAACTGCTTGAACTTGCAGTCCTAATCTACCTTTACCTTTATCTATTGTCTAGTTCTGGCCTGCCGTGCATATACCTATCGACTTGGGCGTCATAAGAATTAAAAGTAGCTGGAATTTAAAATTAGAACACTTTTTGTATCTACTTTCCGTGATATCTGGTTCGTAGAAGAAGCGATTGAACGTAGATGCCTATTTATGTATGCCACGGCGGTTATCTTTTAATTTAAGGGAAGCCTATAGGTACGTGAAATTTCCTGTAGCGTGAGTGCAGGCTGCTTCATCACGAACTAGCACAATACTGATCTAAGTTCCATTGTCGTCTCTCAGATAAACATCACACTTTATGAAATCGTTTTTTTTACTATTAGCGGGTGGTGCCGGCTAAGAATACCACCACCTCATCTCATCCCATGGCTGTCGTAAAAAGCGACGATGTATTAGCCGGAAGCTGGGGAGCAGCGTCCTTGGAGTACATTTATAACTCAACTGCGATCGCCAACCCGCCTGCCAAGCGTGGCGATTATGGCAAAACTGAAAACGAGCACACAACACAAGCCTATACCGGTCGTTGTCTTTGGTCCCGGGAGGCTTCTGTCCAGCAATGGACATTTTCGGCTGAAATGATGACTGTAACCGTTAAATCTTTTGCCTATAGTAATTGTTAATGTGCTCTCCGAGGCACGGAGGAGTTCTAATATGGAAAGTCCGGTCATCAATCCAAAGCCTGACCGCAGCAAAGGCAGCTTTACCTCATAGATTGAGCGAATGTTTGATAGCCATTTAGCCAGTAGCTTCTCAGAGCACATTATGTTACAAATTTCTCTTAATATCCTAAAGGCAAGACCCTGTCATGCCCGCAATCCTACCGAAAACGGTCGTCTCAAATAATTGAGAGGATCTTAAATGTTGAGTGGCGGTTCCGTATTCGGCCTTGAGTAAACCTAAACCTTAAGCAAGAAAGTTGGTCGTTACAAAAAGATAATACCTGCCTTACTATATAGACTTCTTCTTATCTATAGATAGGTACTTAAGCTATTAACCTACATCTTAATCAGCTTGTGCTTGATGGCCACAGCTTAAAATAGGGGGTCACATAGACAGCAATAAACCCTCGTGTTTAGATTAGTACCTATAGCCATATCAACTTGTTCGACAAACGGATTGGTAACCGCCAAAATTTGTTATTAGCTGACAAAGTTTACCCCTATCCACAAGATAAGAAGGAGTGGCCTAATTTATGCAGGAAGCCTATCACAGGTACACAGACGGAGAGACGGTAGGCTCAACAGATAACAGGAGACCGCTGGACGTTCTTTCTCTATTTGGCGCTTAGCTGCCGTTTAGTAAAATATTTACTGATATTATTTCACTCTGACAGCCGGATCATAGGTACTTATATATACAAGCTAGCAATAATTGCTAAAGACAATATTCATTGTACACGAGATTCGACAAAAGTTATTACAATATTGTCGTGTCCATAATTATGGTTCAAACTAGAATGCGACACGGCTGAATTATAGGCAAATTTAAATAAGCGCCATCTAGTGGCGGAGCTTTTGCTGCCAGCAGCTTTTGCAGCGCCATCTGCAAAGTTTAAATCGAACTTTTAAGCATTATGAGAATCTAAAAAGTTCAATTGTACCGCCATCTAAACAAATTGCGTGAAACTTGTTTAGAGAACACTTTACTTAGTAACATTGACAGCTGCGAGTGAAACTGGACTTAGACACAATATCGTGGCACGGTCTCCTATTTATTGTGTGCGTTTGGTATATTGGCCGAGAGCAACACTGACTATAATAAAAATGTAATGATTTTCTAAAGTTGAACATTTTGTTATTCTGTTCAAGGCATCTATTATAATTCTAGGTGTTATAATTTGATAGTAGGTATAGGTACCTACAATAATGGGTAGCGTGCTAGATGGAGAGAATAATGTGCATTTATTCTGTATTCTACTTCTCAAGATCTATGTAATTCATTTATCCACGACCCGACAAGCCTGCTGCGAACAGCCCGATCCTACTCTGTCAATGTAACTTTCAATTAGAAATAAAAATATTTTCTTTTCTAAATGGCTACGTTTCACACCAAAGAGTTTCTTTACTTACTTACTTAGGTTTTATTTAGGTATCTTTGAATATCAATAATTAATACAATACTCCCTACTTATGTTATTGTAAGTAGTCTGTCCCAAAAGAATGCAGTGGCAAATATTCATGGCGGAATGATAGACGTAGTAGGTATTTGGTCCAGAGAAGCGACGACGTGTGTGGTATTCGTTTCACACTCACTGATAAAGTCTTCCATTAGGGTAACAACGTTATTTATTGTTAAAAAAAATTTGCCCTTCACTAGGATTTCTCCTGTCGTGGGTGCGTTTACATACATTTATTCCACATACAGTACCTACACCCAGACCCAGAACAACTACCTGCAGATCATACAAATATTTGTTCCGTGCGGGAATCGAATCCACAAACCGGAGCGCAGCAGCTGACTGTAACGGCCACTGCACCAACTGTTCCGAGGATGGAGGCAATCGCGTCTTTCACTTGCTATTTTGCCTGCTTATTTTTGCCTAATACCTATTCCGTTGTTGAACGCCGAAATATCGTACAGATCCGATAATAATTACAACAGTAGGTAAATACAATAAAACACTTTTAAACGTATTATACATCACGTATATTATAGATTACCAGTGATGATATATGGAACAGAGACGTGCTCACTCACTGTGGGCCTCATATGAAAGCTTTTTGAATAGAATCAGAAATGAAGAGATCTATAGAAGAACTAAAGTTGCCGATATAGCTGAGAGGATTAGCAAACTGAAGCGGCAATGGGCAGAGCACGTAGCTCGTAGAACTGATGGCCGTTGGGGAAAAACGGTTCTCGAGTGTCTCACCACGCACCGGAAAACGCAGCGTGGGACGACCTCATACGAGGTGGACAGACGACTTGGTGAAGGTTACTGGGAGTCGTTGGATGAGGGTGGCATGTAACCGCTCGTTGTGGCCTTTGTTCAGCAGTGGACTTCTTATGGCTGATATGATGATGATATTATAGTTTCTTTTTCCTGACGTCTCGAATATTGTAATCCGTTCAAAACTGTTTTATTATAATGACTAATAATCGCGAAAACCTAATACTTTACTAGTAAGTACCTAGGTGACTTTCAACTTCAACTAAAATTTCATCTAATGACGTCCTATTAACTATGGGATAAACAAGCTGAAAACTAAAAGCTCTATGCGACTTGACTGTGTTCCCACTACAGTATTCAAACATAGGCAAAAGAAAGGTTTGTACTCATTCCCCTTTGTTACATTTTCAATATTGCACTAAAACCTGGATAATACTGTCCAGAGTTAGCTCAATCCCAAAAACTCAAATAAATCAATGGTCGAAGAATAGCGACCGATTCCAGTGTTATATCATATGTAGCGACGGCATTTGAGAGTATAGAGAGACGGTATCTACAAACGTAAGTAAGTATATACGCCCTTTAGATCACAAAGATCCGTTGAAACAAATTTACTGATTGTTGTAGACTTTGTTTCAACTGTTCTCAATCGAGGCTCTAGACACTCTATTTTGACGTCCGGAAGGCGTATGATAGGATCGATAAAGACATACTGCACGATAAATGGGGATAGCGTAACTCGTTCGACTATGATGAAAGATTTTGGAGTCATATTCAACTGGAAGTTGACATTCCATGATTACATAGTTGCGCTAGCGAAGGAATCTTTTAAGCGGTTGGAAACGTGTTTTTATATAACCCGGTGAACATATATCGTGTAGTACTTGCTCCACCTGGGGATGGGCGGAGGCGCATGCAGGTGTCCTCGATACAATCACACCAGAGCTACCCATTGATATCTTCCCCTTAGGCACATCTCGGAGGAGATTACTATAAAGCGGTCATCCTATGTAGCACAGGGGAGATGGATGTAGGTACAAAGGCCGCCACCCCCAGGCACTATTCAGAGGGAGGCGATGGAGACCCTGAGAAATTCTCGCAACGTTCAGAACCAATTAAAATATACATTTAGGTTCATCACTGACTGGCTCTGTCACGCTGTAAGAGGATTCATTATTTTTCTTTTTCAACGGGTGCCTTACGCGACTCACAACGAACTAGTAGTTAGAATAAGGCTTATTTTTTAAGCCTTGGTGCGCAGTACCTAAGTTTGAAAGGTCTATATGTATTTGGAACCCACACGAAAGCACCTATATCTTGTTGCTTGAGAAGGTACAAAAAGCCTTTCTCAGATACCTGCACATTAATTGATACTATCCCTACATGTGCCCCACGATATTTCTTATGGGTTGTCTGGGCTATAATTCATTGGAAGTCAACGAGAAAGGCACCAACTTAAATTCATAGGCAACATCCTCCACAGTAAAATTGAGCACCAACTCTGCATGGCGAACTTTTACTCGATTTTATACTCGCAACATCTATCGGTGCAATAGAAAGCATAAGTTGTTTGGTGTGCCATCGTTTCGCACCTGCCGTGGTACACGCTGAATTATTAACAAGCGTTCCCGCCCTGAGGCCTCAACTGTTGACCCAACAGTCCACCTTAGCCTCAGCGACTCCCTCGCTGATGGCCGCCCCCATTACAGCACTGTACTTACCCGTGCCGCACAACCAACCCGCACACGTGCCCGCCCACGCTCCTGCACATATGCACTCTCAGAGGGCCACCCCTCCCTCACCTTCACACCCCCAAATTCCTACAGACAATCTGTCCATTGTTATCGGTCTGCTGAATTCCGTGGACATGAATCGAGTCGTCGTTATGGCCGGTGAAATTATATTAGTCAACCAAGGCCAACCTGGCCTTCTCCGCGTAATGTGTAATGTAAAAATAGGCTTCTTCAATGCCAACAGCATTTCTAGACAAAGAGATGAGATCGCCTTATTCCTCTGCGACCATTATATTGACATCTTGTTAGTACAAGAGACTTTTCTTAAACCGTCACACAGGGACGCTAAAGTATGACATAATGCGTTACGATAGGACACTCTCATGGTGGAGGCACTCTTATTTACTATAAGTGGTCCCTATATTGCAGATACCCATATATACCCCCTCCCTTTCGCATCTAGAGGCATCTGTATGCAGGATAGGCATGACAGGTCATCCATCTATCACTTTAGTGTCGGCTTATGTATACTTCCAAGGACAAGACGATCTAATCCAACGATCAAAGAGTGCTTCGAATCTCGAAGCACTCTTTGATCTAGGCGACTTTGTCATATTGGCGTCATAATGCGATATCAGTGCCAAACACGAGTCTTGCAACTGTCGCACCCATAACCCAAGAGGGAGCAACTTATTCTTCCTCAGTTTTGACAGCATCGTCCCGGTGTTTGCTACTCACTACCCTGGCCATGTTAACTATCGCCCGGATATACTTGACGTAGCACTTCTAAAGAAACTTTGTTTGCATTCCATGGAGGTACTAAAAGAGCTAAATTCCGACCACCATACTATGATCCTAGATCTCTCCTCCCGTTTTGGCAGGACATCCCCCTCAGACACCTGTGTCGATAGACTGGAGGAAAGTTGGAGAACGCCTCAACGATACTTCGTCCGTCCACTTAGATAGAATTCCCGATTGCATAATGTCAGTCACTAACACGCTAAGCGCAATCGACTCCATCACCGGTCACGTACAATCCATCGAGGACGAATGTTCATGGCGAGTTCCTGCGATGGAAAGCCATCGCTTGAAACTGCCTGACGATGTACGTGCACTGATGTCGGAAAAGAACGCAGCACTCAGAGCGTACGCAGCTTTTCCCTGCGAAGTCAATTGTCTATATGCGGCACTTGCAGCGTGCTATTAAGGAACGTATAAAAGAGTACCGAGAGGCTATTTGGGACAAGCTGTGGGGTGATTTAATGCCAACCAATACAGCGTCCTGGCATTTGCATCGAAAACTCAAATCTGGCACAACCAATGTTCTGCCCTCTTTCAATTATCCCGACCAAAGGCTCGGCCTTTGATGCCGACGAAAAAACTGCCCTAGGCAAGTTCCCGCTGTCCCCTAAATAGAGAGAGAGAGATAGCTTTACTGAGGGGATACAAATCCCCTCAGTAAAGCCTTAAGCCCTAGGCTAGCTAGGTTTGAGTCCCACGGGGGTCGTGGGTGCGCGGATTGGGGAGTCTGCGTGCTCACACCGAACGACCCCCGGGAAGAGGAAGTGCGCAGCACAGCGCAAAGCGAGGCTTGGGGGGATCCTTTACAATCCTCCCCGAGAAGTGCCTGGGGGGGCGACCTTTTTTACAGTTGCCTTCCCTCCGCTAGAGGGGGTGACGGCTTTACAGTCATCCCCTCCGTGATGTGCCTAAAGGCGTAGCACCAATGGGCGGCTCGAGTGTGATCTTACGAGGACCTGGAGCCCCCCTTCGGTGCCGAAGATGACCGCTCCAGTGGTTTTAGCCGGTAGGAGTCCGGCATACCCCTTAGCACGTCCCCAGGGTGAAGGAAGTTCCATGTAGAATTTCCACTGGACATCAATAAAAAAAATAAAAAAAGGTTTTGAGTCCCACACGGGGCGCCCTTAATAGCATTTCCTTAATTCTATAGAACTTTATTGTATCGTATAGTCTTAGCCAGAGAGTCGAAAGTCTGGCTATGGCAACAATAGAAAAGTCTTCAACGGCGACCCTTCCACTTGTGCGTTTTAAAAGCAACCAACTTCACTACAATACACCAAGCCACCGTGCTCCACAACATCGTCCCGATACCACAATAGTGAATAAGTTATAGTATTATTAAAATTTATTGTGGGAGACTGGTGCCTAAACTAGACTGAAGCCTGTATTTCAGGTCACCAGGCCTTCCACCCCAGAACAATTTTGCTCTTTCATAAACTATGCCAAGCGAAATTTAACCATTTTTGTTCGTCGTGTATCGGATTCTATCAAGTTGTTAAAGTTCTCTTGATAAATACTCTCCAAGACGTTGATGTAACTTTATCAGGCCCCGATACTGGCTTGTGAAATATAGAGGCCCAAGTACTTGCTTTGCCCGAAATTGTCCGGTTAAGCAGCTACATTTCCCAGAAATGTTTGCGAGATGCCATGCAATTTTTATTTTTAAACCTGTCGCACATTGGCTCTCACTAACTTGCCCATACCGCACACGCTGTTAGCCCTCAACGCTCTTCTGGATGACAATTCTGAAACATGAAACATTTTTAATATGTGTATATACCGTTATTGCACCGTTTAAATTAAAGTAAATAAATAAATACTAGATAAATCATATGTAGATAATGAAAAAAAATGTTTACGTTCTAAGATTAAACAAACGCCTTCACTGCCTAGTTAGCTATTGCTACAAAAGTTTAAACTACAACAAATCGCATTCAATGTTTTTTATTTCAACTGCTAAGGATTTGAGCAATTGTCATGCAAATTTAAACTCTATGACACTAACCTTAAGAATTAACTTACTAAAATATGATAATATATCAGTATCGGTATGTCATAAAAAAAATCCGTTGCCCACCTTTACGCTACAATAGGGAAGTTATTGCATGTATAACAGAGTTAGCTATATCCTCAAAGGCGGTTGTTAACTTTATTTGGGTTATATATTTCAACGACAAACGAGTGATTATCGTTCGCTTTGTTGTCACTAAACGCAACCATAAAGAGTCAATGGCAAGCTGCTAAAGGGGTAAACAAAAGAAACACAGGGACGTACTGGGACTAAATTGAACTATTTGGGATCATTGTGACTGGAAAAGATCTGAAGTTATTTAAGATGAGCCATAAAAATGTTTGTCAAAATTATTTAACAGAGCCTGGTAATCGTAGGTACTATTTAGTTTTATAGGTGTTTTAGAAAGTAAAATACAGTAACAGTCTAAATTATAAATAGGTACCTACCAGTTAAATAATAATGTCCCTAATACGGCCCTGTGAATATTAGGTAAACCTAACACGTTGTAACGGAAAATAAAAGTTCAAATAAGTTGTGATTTTATTGCAACAAATGTGCCATCTTTTGGTGGCCCGATTTACCAGAAGTAATTCCCTATTCATGCTGGCCAGTCTCTTGATGTACTCTCTGAGTAGATGTCAAGTATCGCGAAATAAATAGTGACAGTGATACCTAAGTAGGTACATAGAGTAATGAAAGTGAACACTGTTGTCTCTACTGTGTGTATCAGTGCAATGCTTTTTTTATTTTTGGTAAGTATAGTGTGTTTAATAAGTAAATCGATACTTTTCAACTTTGTCAACTGCGAGCCGCTTCCCAACGTATCTTGACAAGTACCTACGGGTGGTTATGTTTTGCTATTTACTTATAGGCCGAGAAGAGGATTATTCAAGTATGAAACGATGAGAGGGTCTCTAATGAAAGTACATACAAAAAAGAAGTGAAGGTACACTTCTTTTTTTAAAACAATCTGACTCTGATTTACACATCAGTCCGTAAACATCCACCGCTAAACAATGGCCTCCTAATACTCCTTATTATAATGAGCGGTAAAAGCGAATATTGCCAAGATCACCACGCTTGACAGGTAGATTTGTGATCGTAGTATATTATTATTAGTACACGGTAGGACGGATCATTCGCTTAATATCAACGCTTAGTCGCTTTTAACGACACCCTTGGGCGCGGAGAGGGGTGGTCTATTCTAGGAACTTAGTCTATGCTGAAAATCACACAGACCTCGGTTAGCCTCCTCGAAGAACTCCGATTGTCAGGTGGAAACATACTTAAAGTTATTTGAAAATAATGTTGGTAAAATTATATAATCCATATCGGTGGTTGTGGTGATCTTTGGGGGAGGCCTGTGTCCAGCAGTGGGACTTCACTCGGCCGAAATGATGATGATCTATTATCTATATCTAGCTAATATATATACATATATATATATATATATATATTAAAATTCACTTGATATCTTGATTTACTTACCTACTTGTGTGATTTGAAAGAGCTGTAATTAGAATGACTTACCTAGAACTAATAATAACGGATTACCTTATAGTCGTCTAGCTGGTTCATTAACGTTAGTTTCGATACCTATAAGAATTTCATAAACATTATTTTAAAATCAAAACCAAACAATTGGAAATTTTCTCCAACCAAACTGATTTTCTACTATATTCCAACCAATCACTTCACAGAAAAGATCAAATAACTACCAATAAGATGAGACCTCGCGCCGCACTATAATTTATTATAGTGCAGAAATTCGTCGGCCATATTGTGCCACGCTTTAGAAAGCGCATGTGCGTAGAAAGCGCGGGGCGGGCAGCGAATCGGGTGCGTGGATCGCAGCCGCCATTGCTGTAAAGGCGTGAACACACGTCACCGAGCACATCTCAAATGATACTAATGATTGAATATGAGACCATGCGAGGGTTCGCTTTCGTTTACGAATATGGCCGCGTCTGTATTGTGCCGGTCGATTCGATGGGGAGATTATGCTAAGTTGTATTTGAAGAGTAGACCTTCTATGTTACGTAACTGCAGGTGTGCATTAGATAAAAACATAATTTTGTAAATTTACTTGGATACCAAATTAGTATATATAATAGTAGATATTAGAACTGTCCGTGTGGTGTCCAGATTAAGAATATAGCACCACTCCATCTCCTCCCATGGATGTCGTAAAAGGCGACTAAGGGACGCTAAGCCAGAGGGAAGGGAAGCAGCGTCCCTACTGTGGAACAGGAACCATACTACGCTCACCAACCCGCCTGCCAAGCGTGGTGAGTATTGGTAAATGCCCCCCAAAATTATGACACAGTTGTGGAACATATATATGACTGATATGATGATGAAATTAGTAGATATAGGGTACCCAGTACCTACATTTTTCTTAATAATTTTGCTTACCTATACCATCCCGTCTACTTGTATGTAAGATAATGAGTAGGTCCGTTATCCTATTTATGGTTATTAGGAAGGTATGCCTACTTACATACGTTTTAATGCATTATCAAGTTCCCTCGTCATAATCATCAGAAAACCGGCCTTAGGTTTACTCATATACCTAGACGTGTGTGATATCCGTGTGTATACATGCATATAGGTATACCTCTGTCATAGAATAGGTATATAGGTACCAATCTAATGGTTACAATCAAAGATATTGGAAGAAAGGAGATATGCCATGTAGATCAAAATGTATGCGAGCCTAGAAATCCATTTTCCCACTACCATTCTTCATAAAAGCACACTAATGCAGACAGTTACAAGTTTGTAATTGGCTTCTCATACTAAAACACACCCACGACTTTGTAGGTAGCCAATCATACAAGGGCGAACAGACCGCAAATGACGGCCGTACCTACTATTCGCTGTTCTATTCACTGCGTTTGTTATTCACCGATTGCAAGTTAAAAGTGGTAATAATAATGTCGTTCTGCTCCATCAATACAAATGTAACATAATAAAGAAAACAACTATTTTTAATTTATTCTTAGACAAATACAAGAAAATTCCTTCACTTGCATATTGTATATGATTCCTTCCTTGATAAAGTTATTATTTTCGCTTCGGTTTTTGCGTGGTATCCCTGAACAACACGACAATTTAATAAAGTTTCACTTACGCGATCGAATCTCGACTGATGTTATAAAACGGCCATTTTTTCCGGATGGCCCAAATTGGGCATGTCGCCGGGGCGTGGTTACGCTCTCGTAGGTCCAACTTCTCCTTATTTCCTATTTCTGGGGTTACAATAGTAAATTGTTATGTTTATTTATTAAATTTTAAAGCTTAAACTACACATTGCATTTCTTATTATTTATTTATAAGTATAGGTATGTGCATTTCCTCATTTTCTTACCCAACTATGTTAGAATCGATTTTCAGTATAGGTAGGTACCTACACGGAACAACAGTACCTAATGTGTATTCCGCAACCCAAGAATTGAGTCATAATCATAACTATTGATATCCGCTGGATAGATTGTCTGACTTTCTAAGCCAAATAACATTTGCAAAATAACCATTCCGCCTGGCTTCGCAGCAACCTTACTTATGAATACATAAGAGCTTGTAAATGGTTTTACATGAATAAGAACGATATTTTTATCTACTCTTATCTTTATCATCTAATTGTCTGTGTGGTGTCCGGATTAAGAATATAGCACCACTCCGTCTCCTCCCGTAGACGTAACACGACTAAGGGACTCTATAAACCAAAAGGGGTGGGCAGCAGCGTCTCTTCTGTGAAACAGTAGCCATACTGTTCTCACTAACCCGCCTGC
The DNA here is from genome assembly GCA_947459985.1 of Diloba caeruleocephala. Lineage (NCBI taxonomy): Eukaryota > Metazoa > Arthropoda > Insecta > Lepidoptera > Noctuidae > Diloba > Diloba caeruleocephala. Next base: position 16,310,382 of record OX381617.1, on the reverse strand, counting down.
TAAGCGTGGTAAGTATAGGTAGATATCCCCCACAATGACACAACAATTGTGGAAATATATCGGGAGGCCTTTGTTCAGTAGTGTACTTATATGATTAAATACCGATAGTCTTTTCGGGTCTGGGTGTTTGTGCATGTGAGATATCTGTCTGTAAACTATACCCATACATACGATACAGACAGTCAGACTTTAGCTGCCGCGTTCCAAAATGTAGATTTCCTATGGAGAAGAACGGGCAAGAAGCACTATGTTTTCTAGAAGTACTTACTTACATATTACATTGATGTGTGAGGACAGTGTAGGAGAAAAATGTCCTTTTAAAAGAGTCAGTAAACTAAACAAGCCTGATTGTAATATTTACAAAAATGTATGTTTAATTTGTACTTAATAGCATCATTAAGTTGACCAATCCCCAGACGGCACTTGTTCTTCAAAACGATAAAACAGGTATCCAGAGTTTCTCCAGATTTGTCATAAGGATTCAAATTATAAAATATTGTGAGATATAATAATATCTATTATATATAGGTATCGAAAGGCATTGCAACGGTAAGTAAATAACTAGAGGAGGTCACCATCTGCCACATAATTTAAATTAAAGCTGGAAAGTCAACCAATAAGACAACCATGCTGCGGTTAGAGAGGGCTCAGAGAGCAGTGATAAAAGTACTCGCGAAGAAACTTACTAGATTTCCGACTTCTGAATTATATTCACATTGTGAAGTCCTTGCAGTAAGACTGCTGTTCGTATAACTGTTCTTAAGAAACACCACCTTTTGCATTATGACCCCAGTACCTCGGAAAGAAGCGTCGCACTGATAGAATCTGCAAACCTGAGCTCTCCAAATTAGCGTTAGTAAGTCGCCACTTCAACCACATTAGCTCTAAACTTTATAATTGCATAAATATGAAAATAAAAATGTACCATTTAACAAGGAAAATGCTAAGAAAAACAATTACAGAATGGCTGAAATCCATGTTTTTTATATAGGTACCTACTTTTTACAAATTCCAAGATTCGTTCTACAATTGATTTAAGTCTACTACTAAATCCTTAGGTATTTATTTTGCGAATACTCTGTGTGTTCCCCCAGGGCACACGCAAATTGTCTTATGATGCAACTGAACAACTTGTGGTTTCATCAATTAACAATAAAACACGCTAGCACACACCCATTAATAACACACACTAACACACAATATACACTGATTTCTTTAAATAGGTATTAACAGTACGATTAATTGTAATTCTTAAAACTCCATGTATGTAATTTTCTTTAAGAAAGTTTTTATTTTTTTTATTTTTTTATTGTTGGGCTTCTCGCATACATTTCTGGGAAATGTGGTTGCTTAACCGGTCATTTGCTGGCGAAGCCAAAAGAGGCCTCCAGCCAGGCTTAAATTAAATATTAAAAACTAAGCAACTTTCGCTAAGGGCGCCCCCTGCGGGACACGGACCTCGGCTTTGGGCGTTGCTGGGGATATCAAGCTATTGTTTTGGGGACAGCTGGATCGGTATTATTTAAATTGTATTAGGGGACATTTAAAGCTACAGGCTCAGCACGGGCCGGCGCGAGCAAGAGACGGGAGGGAGAAGCTAACTTGAACGGGAAGGTGACGCGGCGATAGGCCTCCGCGACGTCGGTGAGGCGGGCATCCTCGGCGGCGAGGGCGGTACAACGGTCGGGTGTTTAGTGAACGAGACAACGCGAGTCTCTTCATGTGATCTAACGTGATTTTATCATCTGGATCGACCAGAACGTGCCTCGGGCGGCGTACTCTACTGATACGGGAGGGTTCGTAATCGGCGGCTGATACCACAAGGGGATTTGGGTGGGACAGGGCAGAATCGAGATAGCGTTTAGACGCTTGTTTCATAAATTGCCTGATGGTCGGCAAGTTAAGGTCGAAATGGAGTTGGTCGTTTCGCATGTACAGAGGCGCTCCGGTGGCCTTGCGCATGAAACGGGTTTGGAGGGTTTCGTATCTACGGAGTGGGTATGATTCAGCGTGTGCGAACACTGGGCTGGCATAGGTCATGATGGGTCGAATGCATGTGGTGTAAATTCTCACCTTATTTCTAAGGGATAATTTACTACGAGCGTTCAGAATATAGTGAAGGCGACCGAGCACAAAGGCAGCGCGGGCACGCACCGTCTTTGTGTGGGGAATGAAGGTCAGTTTTTTGTCTAGGGTGACTTCAAGATACTTGGCGTGCGGTTCCCAAGGAACCGATTGGCCCAGCATCGAGATCTCCCTGAAGCGTGGATGGTCGTCGCCTAATTTGCAAAATAGGACGGCTTTACTTTTGATAGGGTTAACTTCGATCCGCCATTTCCTAAACCATTTACCGTAGACGTTGGCTGTGGTTTGGAGGATCTTAGTTATACTATCGGGAACGTAACCAGAGTAGAAAATGGCCGTGTGGTGCCGGCTCAGAATGCCACCACCCCATCTCCTCCCATGGGTGTCGTAAAAGTCGACCAAGGGATTAGCCGGAGGATGGGCAGCAGCGTCCTTCGAGTACGTTAACAACTTAACTGCGATCGCCAACCCGCCTGCCAAGCGTGGCGATTATGGCAAAACCCCCCAATGTGCCCACAACACATCCATATCGGTGGTTGTGGTGATCTTTGGGGGAGGCCTGTGTCCAGCAGTGGATTTCATTCGGCCGAAATGAAAGATATGCAGTAATTCTAGGAAATTAGTTGTGACCATGTGACTATACCATCCACTACGTCCCTAGTTTCCAAAATTATAATAAAACGGTTATTAGAAACAATTGAAGATTCATACAAGTTTTACAAAAGCAACGATGATAGCTGCAAAAGTATACTTTGTGGGACAAAGATCACCACAACGACCGATATGGTGTGTTGTGTGCTCATTGGGGGGTCTTGCCATAATCGCCACGCTTGGCAGGCGGGTTGGCGATCGCAGTTGTGTTGTTAATGTACTCGAAGGACGCTGCTGCCCATCCTCCGGCTAATCCCTTAGTCGACTTTTACAACACCCACGGGAGGAAATGGGGTGGTGGTATTCTCAGCCGGCACCACACCTTACTATCTATTAATATTAATATCTTTATTACCATTTTTATTGTTGACGCTCCCGTGGACTTTTCTGCGTCCGTTCGGGAAATTAACATATTGAAACATGCTACGTTTCAATCGCTAAAAGAATTTTAACTTTTGGGTAGGCGTATAACATTAGCTCAAGTGCAATCATTAATCATATCAATAAAATAATTTTAACTTAAAATATCTATGATAGGTATCATTGTTGATAACAAAGCATCTTTTCTAAGCTGGATTACAATTAAATTTGCCCGGGCATGGACTTCCATTTTGAGGCCAGCGTCCAGCAACGGGAATAGTCCAGCTATTCTTCGTCCTTTTCAGGAATTCGGCTCATGATTGAACGGGTCTGGGACGGAATCGGTTTACATGTTCCTCATAATGCTAAGCCTCAATAGATACAAAAAGTGTCAACCACGCGAATTCTCGGTACTAAATCCACCTTCATAGTCTAGGACTTTTTTCACCCAACGGTACGTAATCAATTTTGCGAGTAATGTATGAACTTGGTCATTCATTAAGTTATGTCAAATACATATCTTACTTTCTGGCATTGAACCGGATAAGGTCTCGCGGACAAAGTTGCAGGTAGGTACCTACTAGGAAGGATATAAGATAATAATAAGGTCGAGAATCAAAACTTAAGTAGAACTTGAGTAGGGATCGCAATATTTTATTAACGCAATAACTTGTTTTCTACTTGAGTTTTGATTCTCGGTTTTTTTTTTTTATTGATGTCCAGTGGAAATTCTACATGGAACTTCCTTCACCCTGGGGAAGGGCGAAGGGGTATGCCGGACTCCTACCGGCTAAAACCACTGGAGCGGTCATCTTCGGCACCGAAGGGGGGCTCCAGGTCCTTGTAAGATCACACTAGAGCATACATTAGATACCTACATCTAAATGTAGTTTCAAAAATTGATTCCCATTAAATCCTGTGCCCCTTCGCTTACATTTACTGACAGACTGGAAGTGAATATTTCTTGTTCTTATATCAATGGGTAGGTAAGTACCTATGCAGCGCTCTGAAAAATGCTAGTGCCTAAATAAGAACGAACCCCCAACATAGAGTTTTATATGGGCCCGCTTTTTATCGTGGCCGTTTATACGGCGTTTTTATTTTTATGGCCGACGTGGCCCGTCCGCTACCGTCTGCTTCAATTATTTATACGCTCTATAAAGAGCGCGCATCTATCTTATAGTATGTTTTATATAAATATAACATTTAATAGCACCTCATGATTTAAAAAGGTCTGTGTGACGGTACTATGTACTTAAAACATTTTATAAAATAAATAATTGAAAACGATATAAGTAAAGTATAAAAACAGAACTCCGCCCGCAGCAAACACGCCCGCAAACAAGTCAGGGACATGAAGTGTAGAAATATGCCATGAAACTACTGTCTTCTTCTTTTCCAGTCACTCTTTTAATGATGGTACCTACGTAAGTGACGTCACTTATTACAAGAGTCCAGCTAGATAGATACCACCCATCCTGGTCGATCGGATCGGCCAGGATCTCTCTCTGCTGGCAGTAGTGTTGGCTATGTCGGCAGAACATGAACATTGGAGTGCAGTGGTCTCCTTCTGCGAGAGCGTCATGCTCCAGAAGGAGACTGCAGAGCGGGATCGGGAGAGGGCCGATTCCGCACGGAGAAGGACGAGACGGCGCCGAGGTAACAACCGCCCCGGTGCCCAGGTCCAACACGCCTGAGCCCCCTGCCATCAGTTCATGCCCACCATCTCGGCCTCAGGGTTCACGGGCGCGCAGATTGGGGAGTCTGCGTGCACGCACATACCGAGTGATCCCCGGGAAGACGGTGAGGCGCACGTGGTCACGTATCGCCGTGTGCGCAGCACAGCGCACAGCGAGACTTCCGCCCTCCGCTAGAAGGAGTGACCGCTTTACAGTCATCCCCTCCGAGATGTGCATAAAGGTGTGGCACCAATGGGCGGCTCTAGTGTGACTTAAGATGACCTCTCCAGTGGTTTAGGCCGGTAGGAGTCCGGCATGTCCCTTCACCCTTCCCCGGGGTGGAGGAAGTTCCATGTAGAATTTCCACTGGACATCAATAAAAAGAAAAAAAAAGGTAGATACCACCCAACCACCCAGTTCTTGGATACGCATTGGTGACGCGCGAATCGGGGTGGGCCGGTACATGAAGTACCTGGGGCTCACCCTGGACAGTCGTTGGGGCTTCGATGAGCACTTTCAGCGCCTCGTCCCCCAAGTCGAGAGGGTAGTGGGTGCACTACACCGGCTGCTGCCCAATCTCGGGGGACAGCTCGACTGTCAGGTGCCCAGCGCTGTAGAACCAAACTTCACAGTCTACAGTGCAGAGTGGCTGTACGAATCGCACGGGGATACCGAACAGTGTCCTACGAGGCGGCAACTCTCCTGACGCGTTTTCCGCCTTTCAACATCCTGGCGGAGATGGATGCCTGGGTCTACGATCAGACACGCTCCCTCCGCCAGAGTGGCGAAGGCGCCGAAGATGACCGCCCAGTGGTTTTAGGTGGTAGGAGTCCGGCACCCGGCTTCGTCATTCTCCGGGGCGGATGAAGTTCATGTAGAATTTCCAATGGGTCCAATAAAGGTTGATACTACCTGCATTACCCAGTATCTGTTGCCAAGCAATAGTGTTTGAACTTTAGACACTACTGAGCATAAGAGACCAAGTCACTAATGTCTAGAAGTGATGAGGGCACTGTGGACTAGTTCTGGTTAGCATTACAAGTATTATGGGATAGGTGTGACGCTTTCCACCAGGTAAATGAATTGCGTGTCTCGTCACTAAGTCGAATAAAAAAAAATTGCCCTCCGGGTGTGCCGACAGAAGTGAAAATTTATTTTGGCGCGTTAGGAGATGTTATCTCATCTAAAAATATGCGTACCGCGCTAAAATAAGTTTTCACTTCAAGCGTCTCGTAACGGTGTCGCGAGTACAGAGATTTTATCTCATCTAAAAATATGCGTACCGTAGGTACAAAAAAAAAATTCACTTTAACCTCGTGAGTAGGTAAGGTTGATATATTTTTTCACCTTCGGAAGGTTTATTGTTAAGATGACAACTATGGTCACGTTCCTTATTTCCTACCCAGTAAGCAGTGAAACGTCCATGGCTTCAGTTATATAGAATAGGTCTTATATCTATCTATATTTTATAGGGAGTGTGCTAAATAACGTTGACGTAATTCGAATAATTATTATAGGAATAGCCATAAATTATAAAAGATACTAAATACTACCCAACGTCGGGTAGGATCGATCCTAACAGGTAGCAAGCCGATCGATTACAAAACCACTATACTTAATCCATTATCCAGTTTGCATAACTAAATACGTAGGTACTAATTTAATTACAATGAAAAATTCTATTGGCGTCGGACAACAAAATCGAATTCATATTCGCCAAGCAACAAGCTCGCGACGTGCGTGCGACGAGAATTTAAAAAGGCAAGACTCATATTATTTCATAACACAAGCAGCATAACGTGATTTGTAAAATGTACTGAAAATCTTTAAATATAAAAAAATGGTTGTTCTTTGCGTTTTTTTAAATCCATGTGCTCAATCAGTCAGGTTTCATGATATACCTGTATTTTTTATGAACAAACCAGAAGAACCAATACGTATAACCTCTGACCTGTAAAGCAGGCAGGTTGATGAGCGCAGAATGGCTGCTGTTCTACGGAAAGCATGCTGATGCCCATCCCAAAAGTGAGAAAATCCTCAATTAAGAGTCCCTTACGGCAGAATACTGAAACGCCACTTAATATTAAGTCCCGCTTTAACTATTTGAGCCACCGGATTTCCCACCGAAAACGGGTTTCTCGAACAATTAAAGAGGGACTTAATATTAAGTGGCGTTTCAGTATAAGGCCGTTAGTCACCTTTTACGACATCCACGGGAGGAGACGGAGTGGTGCTATATGCTTAATTCGGACACCACATGGACTAAATCTTAAAAACATATCCTGGTTTTTTAAATAAGATAGGTATATGATTTCAATTACCTACTACTCTGTTTGATATTCACTTTGTACTTTCGCTTATCTACATCTTTTTTAAGTAATTTTGCAATCAAATTACATACCACATTTATTTATACTATTGATATACACAATTATACACATAGGGGGTAACGTTCCATGATTTTGGCCACATCTGGCTTTATGTCGCATGCAATTTGCTCTTTGCAAGATAATGCATTTAGGTGCTTGAACTATAGCGACTCCCTCCCCCATTAAGACCCTCTCATTTTGTCATCGAATTACATAAATTTGTACATAGGTACCTACATAAAAGTTGCAAGAGGGGTTTCGGTGCGATGGGAAAACATTGATCTAGTGTAGGTATGGGTATCTACTGATTAGTTCTGGTTTACGCAGCGTCGTAAAAGACGCGTAAACCACTAATTTAAGATTTATGGTACCGTAAATCAAGTTTGTTTAGTTCTGTTGTGACAATGGAACATGTCACATCATATTATATTGATGCTATTAAAGCTGGCGTTTTAATAAATGCTGTATAATCTTGCAAAATTCTCTGAAGCTTTTTTACGCTTTATATCCATGAAAGGACATTGGAATAGTATAACTTAAAAGGATGCAGACAGCTGTCCCAAACGTGTAACCTAAACACTTTTCATGTGTGCGTTATGTTAACTCACACTTTCTCACGCTCAAGCTTGATAGATACTTGATGTTATTATAATTGAAGGTTTGAAAATCTAAAGGGCCTACCTTCGTGCCAACGGTCGTCGTCACATTAGAAATCGTCATATTTAATTACTTTTCGGAAGCAATTTCTGACAAGATGACAATGCACCCTGGCGCCCGCCCTACGAATGGTGTCACATCCGTCACAAATTCAAATGGTTACCCACTGTGTATGTTAAGTAGGTATCTTTCTCGGTGTTATTATACCAAGGAAATGTTGGCCTCCCTAAAGTTTAAAAATCAGGTCTGCATTTATATGTGAGGTAGATATGTCGCCGCCGTATATTGCCGTATTCTTATAGGAATATCTCAAAAATCCAAGATCTTTCGGCATAGGTAGGTACCTACCTATCCTATAGGTATATCGGTCGATCAGCTTGGCATAATATTGAACCTGGTGAGCATACCTATCCTAAAACTTTTTAAACAAAAAATATACCGAATTCAAAAAACCGTCACGATTAAAATATATTAAAACCACTGAAAAGGAATAAAAGCTTTATTTATGAAGTCGGGCGGGGATAAAATATAACTGCATAAACCATGGTTGGGGCATTCCTGGCCACGCCCGACTTCATAAATAATTTTTATTTTTTAATTTTTCTGTGGTTTTAATATTATTACCTATATGTATCGTGTAGGTTTTTTGCAGTCGGTATATTTTTAGTTAAAAAGAATTATTTGTTTCTTTTTAGTGCAAATAAATGTAAGAACTCTTTCCAATTTGGTATTAGTATATAACACTAAAAATAAGAATGGCTCAAAACGGTTCTCTGATCTCAGAGGAAACGACACTATTAAGACATCATCTAGATAAGCGCAGTTAAATTAACCTGTTTATTGAAGCTGGCTAAAAACTACTCAATCAAATGTAATGGAATTTATATGGCAGTAGCTCGAAAGCATTCTTCACCTGAAAGAATTGCTCAAATCGATCTACAAATCTCTGGAGTAATCGGTGTACATAGATAATAAAAAATATGCTTCGAATTGAGAACCTCCTCCTTTTTGAAGTCGGTTATAAATCTTATCATTTTTGAGACTTTTCCCAGTAAAGAACTGCAATGCTGTTGATGACTGCTCATGAGTATAGGATAGTTTAATAAAAAAATGTCCGATAATTGCATGCTGCTTTTGGTTGAAAAATAAAGGGAAGGTAAGTATCCCATTATTTCAGTATAGTTTAGAAAAATCGAATTGCAATTTTCTAGTCGAACTTAAATTATTCATACATTCTTGTCCTCCAAATGTCAGTTTAAGAAGAAGTAGCATAAAGCAGTTAACCATTCTCAGTTGGTCATCTGAGCGTTTCTTCGTCGTCACTTGGAATTGTTGACCGTAAACTAAGTAGTAACTGTGGTACACTGTCTCAAGAACATGTTTGTAAAAGGCCACCAAACTGCCACCATATGTTTCTTCTTCTGCTAAGCAGCTAATATTAGCTTTGGCGGTTTCTAATCAACTTAGAAAACCAAGGTGGATGCCTTACGATTATCGTATAAAGTTCACTTTCCATCGCAGATAACGAAACGATTAAAATTCTATCGTTTCTATGTCAACCAGCAATGTACAAAGTTAGAATGTTTACAATTAGACGCACGGCTGTCGGCTATCGCTGGGATTCGCTAAGTTCACGCCTTTTTATCAAGATTTTGCAATTTTCTTCATATGGTTCAATATTATTTTGACACTAACGTCAAAGCCCGATGATCCGTCCCCATTATCAAAGTCTGCTTATTCATCATTATCAACCTTGCTTGCCGGCCGTGAGGATCGTATACAAGATTGAAATTTCTGAAAAATAAGCGAGCGCGAAAGCACTCGAACCAAAACACACTGCTCGTTCGTTTGCAGTGTTAGGTTAGTTGTCATTGATATTCCGTGCCGCAAAACGCGGTACACACAATGTATTATAATGAACACATATTAATTACAGTAGTCTCTTACGTGCGACGCTATATGTAATTTGTCTGTCACAGCAGTGTCGCACATAAGGACAGTCCAATCTGTTTGCTATCATACCCAGAACGGTATTGGAGCTGTCCCGCACTCTGCGCACAAGAGACGCGCAGCGTTTCCGCATGGTCGCATGAAAACAGTCCGTGCGCGCCCATGCGAACATACCCGAAGTGCTACAGTAGTGAGGCAGACCCAAAATCGCTCTGAAAGCGTTGTTAAATTGAATGCGTAGGGTGCTATAGCTTTTCTGCGTGTAATTAGCCCACAGGCTGCAGGTGTACATGAACGGGCAATATGCTTGGAAGAGAGTTATGTTCACGCCATCCGAGCAACGTGCGAACCTGCGGGCCAGCATATTAGCTCTTTTAGATAACGCCCTCCGCTCCCGTTCCATGTCAGCATGGTCCCTGAGGTCAGCCGTGACTATATGTCCTAGGTATTTAAACTGATACACCCTGTCTAAGGGTACACTATTAAAACGTATAGGTGGTACATGGTCGGGGCATATAGCCCCACCGGCCTCAAAGACCATGTACTGACTTTTCTTAATATTATAAACAAGTCCGTGTTTAACAGCATAATCCTCACATGTCGCCATCAACCTCCTTAGGCCACAAACCGACGCGCTCAGCAGAACCATGTCATCTGCATAGCTTAAATTGTTGATACACACGTCGTCTACATGACATCCGACATGCTGACTGCTCAGCGCGACGATCAGCGCGTCCATGTAAAGGTTGAATAACGAGGGTGAGGGCAGTCCGCCTTGCCTCAATTGTAATCGATATGGCTCCGACATTGACCCCGACCACCTGACGCTGTTGACTTGGTGCGTATACCAATACTTAAAGATGATAAAAAGTTCTGGTGGTAGGTTGATCCACAAGAGATCATACGCCACCAAATCAAAGGGACTGGACAGGTCGAGAAAACACGCGTATACCGGGGTTTTACGCTCATTATAGTATCTGACGGTATGCTTAAGACAAAGTATTGCATTTCCGTTGATAATCGGGGTCTAAATCCATACTGATTATCGTGCAACGATATATATTTACTTATCTGTGTATTAAGCAAACCGTCAAACACCTTCGCTATAACTGTAGCTAGAGAAATGGGCCTATAGTTACTTTTATCAGCAAAGTCACCGGTTTTATCCTTAACTATAGGCACAACCACAGTTTTCATAAGATCGAGCGGAAGATAAGAGTGGCTCACGCATAGAGAGTAGAACATTGCCAATACTCTATTTATATGTGGGCCAGCGTGAACCAGGTGTTCAATGGATAGAGAATCATGACCCGGACTCTTGCCTTTTGTCATACCCTTAATGGTTACGGCCACATCCTTGGCACTAAACCTTACCCCTACTATCCCTTCAGGTACCTCTCCACTGTAGACCTCACACGACGGACCCAAAGGTGACTGAATAGAAAATTGACTCTTAAAGATTTTAGCAATGCCTTTACAATTACTCACCCCCTCGACACTCACCGGAAGTCCATGTTTGGGGTTAACTTTGTTGGTGTTTTTCCAAAAACCTCTAAAATCACTTTTGGCGTGCTTTTCCGCAAGATTGTCCATTTTAATCTGGGTTTAATGATCTTGACACCATTTTAAATGTGATTTGAAAACTCTTCTGCTGGCACACATGTCATCGTACATATGGCCAGTATTTGGTTTACCGCACCAAACCCATTCCATAAACTTCGTTCTAGCCTTCCGGTGAGCCTCGCTGACGTGTCTATTCCAACCTGTCAAGCCTGACTCACTCCTATTCCTCATAATGCTCTCACGACCTGGCGCAAGGACGCAGCACGAAGGGCGGACACAATGTCAGAGTACATTAGATCAAGACTACGATGGTGATAGGGATCATTACAGTAAAAATCAGCACAATTTACACACTCGGTAGGAAAGTTAACCAACCTTAAACGTTTATGACACTCTGTGGTATATTTCGCGATCTGTTCCTTATTTCTAGTGTTATCATTCAATGACATTTCATTCTGTAATTTAGGTGTAAGTAAATCAAGGTTACACTCTATGATAACAGGAAAATGATCAGACTACAGCGTATCATAATTAACGTGAACGTTAGTGACAAATGGTTTCGCTGATTGCGTAACTATACAATGATCTAACCAGCTGCATGTACCGTGAGCGTCACTTATGAATGTGCTATCTATGCTATCACCGTCAAGGTCTTTAGATTCGATCGTTCGTTGCAGCTTTCTAGTATTGAAGCTGATGTCTTGCGATTGACTTCTATCCCCTGTTCTTGTTGAAAGCTTAAAATGGCATTTTATGAAACAAGTTAAATAACGTTATACCAATTTCATCATCATCGTCTTATCAGCCAAACGACGTCCAACTGAACAAGGTTTGCTCCATAGATTTACACAACAATTGTGTCGTCATTGTTGCATATTTTGTGTGGTGTCCGGACCAAGAATACAGCACCACTCCATCTCCTCTCCATGGAAGTCGTAAAAAGCGACTAAGTGACTCTAAACCAGAGGGTTGGACTGCAGCGTCCCTTCTGTGGAACATTACCTATACTGCGCTCATCAACTCGTCAACCAAGCATGGTGAGTCGCAAATTCCCCTCAATAGACGACACAATTACCTGTGGAAATCTATGGAGGAGACCTTTGTTCATCAGTGGACATCTTTTGGCTGATATGATGATGACGATAATGGGTCGCCATTTTAGGGGGAATTTGCCCGAAATTTTAGTGCTACCATTGTGGAAGCGACCAGGATACCGCCACGGCACACGCTCGAGGAATGCCCTGCGTGGGCCGCTGAGCGGCGGATCCTGGTCGTTCGGATCGGGCAAGATCTCTCTCTGCCGGCAGTAGTGTCGGCTATGTTGGCAGCATGAAAATTGGAGTGCAGTGGTTTCCTTCTGCGAGAGCGGCATGCTCCAGAAGGAGACTGCAGAGCGGGATCGGGAGAGGGCCGATCTATATAAACATATTATATTATATCACCGACACATATTAAATGTGTAAGTATAAACCGATCTGAAGAAAATCATTATTTAAGAGTATCATATCGACGCACATTCTAGTAACATAACCCTGTATTAATTCATCCATTTTATTCCCTTATAGATACTTATTATCTTTATTTATTACCTAATAATAAAAAAGTACCTTGAAATAAAAAATTCTAATTCTAATCTTTATCAAACTTTTATCTATCCTTACCTATCATATAAATCCTGCAGAAAACAGTTTATTTTCTGAGTAGAGATAGACATTATTCTATTCCTTTATGAGCTCCTTACGGATACAGTATGGTGTTATGTCACAGATCTTTCCTGTGGTAGGTATAATTAACTACGTAGGTATATTTTTGTTTTAATTTTAGTAACTACTAAGATTATCGTTCAAACGCTCCTCTACTCAACCTCTACTCACATTAACATTGATCCTACCATATTGCTACAGATATTTTTATAGCAGGGCAAACGCCTATTGTTACAGTCATAAATATTTCCGGACAAACAATCTCCAAAACCAATTTTGTTTGGTACCCATAAAATTTACGATCTCAAGGCGTACCATAGGCAACGGCATTATGCAAGTCATGCAATTTTCTTCCCAAACTTTATTCTCTTTTTATAGGCGTCTACTTGAGTAATGAAAAACTATTAAAGTGGTCGTGTGGGGATAAAGCGAGGGTCCCCAACGACCCTCCCTTCCAGTTTTATTATAGCCCGACGAATGGCGTAGCGCTATTTTTACAACCCTGCCAATTTCATGAGCCCCGCTTAAAGTAGGCAACCCACGTTTACGCGTTCAAATAAATAGGTACCTATAGATGTAGGAACTTAGGAATAACCTACCTAACACCTATGGACCAGATGCTAACATCATTAGGTATTTATCAATGAAATTTGTTGTTATAAAAAAAAATATGATACAGTGTCGCACTAATGTCGCATTATGACTTGAGTCACACAGTATCTTATTGTAGGAGTCCAGCTGTACCTGGTACCTACCACCGCAGTGCCATTATTCTGCTGCCAAGCAATACTTTGTTCCGATTTAATGGGTTACTGTAACTAGTGAAATTATTGGGCATAAGACGCTAAATAACTATGTCTTGAGGTGTCCAGCGAAGTGTGGGAGGGAGGTACAGTAACGATGGTACCGCTTTGGTGTAAGTTGCTGACCACTATTAAAAGACAATTTTAATAAACAATAAAGTGTCAGGATTATTCCGTGTCGTGTCCGGATTAAGAATATAGCACCACTCCATCTCCTCCCGTGGATGTCGTAAAAAGCTACTAAGGGAATCTAAACCAGAGGGCAGCAGTGTCCCTTCTGTGAAACGGTAGCCATACTGCGCTCACCAACCCGCCTGCCAAGCGTGGTGAGTATTGGCAAATACCCCCCATAATGATGACACAGTTGTGAAAATCTATGGAGGAGGCCTTTGTTCAGCAGTGGATGTATAAATGGCCGATATGAAAGTGTCTACTAATTTGGAAATGCTCTGACATGACGTTTCGGTCATGCGTACAAATGTCGGTGACATGAGGTAACATTATGTATTCTAGTCTTGTCGTTTGTAAACGAGAGAGTGTAATAAATTATAGTATAAAATATCAGATAACGCCTTTTAATATACAAAAAAACCGGTACTGAGAGTATGGTTCCCACATTTTTCGCCGGGTCGATAAAGTCTAAGGTAATGGACTACACTTTCATTCATTTCTTTTGTTTTATGGATGGAAAACTTACAGATATACGAGTATTAGGTCTTACTTTATTAATGAAAAATATTTTAGGGCAAATCTAAAAATGGTATAGGTTTCAATGTTGCTTTTTATCAAAATAATATCAATCTTTGTTTTATACAAATTCAAAATTAATTTAATGAATTCATGTTTCCGTATTCATATAAGAAGCGCAATTCACCACGTAAAACTGCCACTATTATGTCTTTCTAAAAATACTGTGGTACTGGCACTAAAAACGCACACACAATAACACTATATCGCATATTGATAATGGTCCGGAAGAACAGCAATGTGGTTGTTTAGTAGCCCACCAGTGTTTGTAAGTAACTTGAAATGAATTCTATACCATACCCTAAAATATTTTTCATTACTATTATTATCTACATGTCTCTCTATTAAACGGGTTTATATCCCCTGTAAGGGGGAACCCGGTCTTTTGATAGGCTTACGCGGGGACATGGGTCCAACACGCAGAGGCCCTTTAGAGAATTTTAATCTAAAATGTAATGGGACACTAACCGGCAACTCTCCATGGCAACACTATAAAACGCAGTCTCGGATTGTCCCCGGAGGTGTAAAACTATTGTTTAAGATGGAAACTACAATTATAAGGTCTATTGTAATGGGTGCTAAATGGATTATATACTTCTAAAAACGGAAACAACGGCGTCTGCCTTTCAACCTTTAAAGTGAAATTCTGTGGCAGACGGTGACTCGCCACTCACAAGATGGGCCCCCTAAATGGCCACCACTACAGGCGACAAGGAACAACACCGGTGTGAGCGGCTAGGGGTGTAGAGAGGTGCGGCACCGGTTTCACCATCGCGCGTCTCGAAGACTCGGAGCGGGTTTCCCCGTTATTACGCCATTAGACACTTCCACCCCCGAGCATATAGCTCTGGCGGCCCCCCTCTGATCGGCCAACTAAGGCAAGCCAGAGTTAAAAATCCTGCGGGCACTCATGGGGTTCCACTCCAACCAACCAATAAAGGCAAGCGGAGACGAGATCCTGACCGACTCTCTGGAGCATTCGGGTACGCAGTGTCGCCACTCACATTCAGCTCGCCACAAACTGCCCTGCGTTCTGTAAGCTACTTAATATACTTTTTTTTCTTTTTTTTTTACTTATGATATACTTTTTTTTAATATCAGAAGGTAGGAAGAAATCAAGCAGCTACTTTAATCTGCCCTCCAGGATTACCTTATCCCATAGTGAGATAACGTTTGCCCAGAGGGGTTTATTATTATTATTACCTTTATTTTTATAATTATCTACATGTCTCTCTTTTCACGGGTTTATATCCCCTGTAAGGGGGAACCCGGTCTTTTGACAGGCTTACGCGGGGACATAGGTCCAACACGCAGAGGCCCTTTAGAGAATTTTAATCTAAAATGTAATGGGACACCAACCGGGGGCTCTCCATAGCTGCACTATAAAATGAAGTCATGGATTGTCCCCGGTGGTGTAAGGCTATTGTATGAGATGGAAACTATAACGATAAGGTCTATTGCAATAGGTGTTACATGGAATAAAAAAAAAACTAATAAATACGGGAACAACGGCGTCTGCCTTTCAACTTTGATCGTGAAAAGTCTGATCGACCAACTAAGGCAAGCCAGTGTTGAAAATCCTACGGGCACTCATGGGGTACCACTCCAGCCAACCAATAAAGGTAAGCCGGAGACGAGGCCCTGACCGACTCTCTGGAGCATTCGGGTACGCAGTGTCGCCACTCACATTCAGCTCGCCACAAACTGCCCTATTATTATTATTATGTCTCTCTATTACACGGGTTTATATCCCCTGTAAGGGGGAACCCGGTCTTTTGATAGGCTTACACGGGGACATGGGTCCAACACGCAGAGGCCCTTTAGAGAATTTTAATCTAAAATGTAGTGGGACACTAACCGGGAACTCTCCATGGCTACACTATGAAATGCAGTCTCGGATCGTCCCCGGAGGTGTAAAACTATTGGATAAGATGGAAACTACAATTATTAGGTCTATTGTAATGGGTGCTAAATGGATAATATACTTCTAAAACCTGAAAAAACGGCGTCTGCCTTTCAACGTTTATAGTGAAATTCTGTGGCAGACGGTGACTCGCCACTCACAAGATGGGCCCCCTAAATGGCCACCACTACAGGCGACAAGGAACAACACCGGTGTGAGCGGCTAGGGGTATAGAGAGGTGCGGCACCGGTTTCACCATCGCGCGTCTCGAAGACTCGGAGCGGGTTTCCCCGTTATTACGCCATTAGACACTTCCACCCCCGAGCATATAGCTCTGGCGGCCCCCCTCTGATCGGCCAACTAAGGCAAGCCAGAGTTAAAAATCCTGCGGGCACTCATGGGGTTCCACTCCAACCAACCAATAAAGGCAAGCGGAGACGAGATCCTGACCGACTCTCTGGAGCATTCGGGTACGCAGTGTCGCCACTCACATTCAGCTCGCCACAAACTGCCCTATTATTATTATTATGTCTCTCTATTACACGGGTTTATATCCCCTGTAAGGGGGAACCCGGTCTTTTGATAGGCTTACACGGGGACATGGGTCCAACACGCAGAGGCCCTTTAGAGAATTTTAATCTAAAATGTAGTGGGACACTAACCGGGAACTCTCCATGGCTACACTATGAAATGCAGTCTCGGATCGTCCCCGGAGGTGTAAAACTATTGTATAAGATGGAAACTACAATTATTAGGTCTATTGTAATGGGTGCTAAATGGATAATATACTTCTAAAACCTGAAAAAACGGCGTCTGCCTTTCAACGTTTATAGTGAAATTCTGTGGCAGACGGTGACTCGCCACTCACAAGATGGTCCCCTAAATGGCCACCACTACAGGCGACAAGGAGCAACACCGGTGTGAGCGGCTAGGGGTGTAGAGAGGTGCGGCACCGGTTTCACCATCGCGCGTCTCGAAGACTCGGAGCGGGTTTCCCCGTTATTACGCCATTAGACACTTCCACCCCCGAGCATATAGCTCTGGCGGCCCCCCTCTGATCGGCCAACTAAGGCAAGCCAGAGTTGTAAATCCTACGGGCACTCATGGGGTGCCACTCCAGCCAACCAATAAAGGTAAGCCGGAGACGAGGCCCTGATCGACTCTCTGGAGCATTCGCAAACTGCCCTGCGTTCTGTAAGCTACTTAATATACTTTTTTTTTTTCTTATGATATGCTTTTTTTTTATATCAGAAGGTAGGAAGAAATCAAGCAGTTACTTTAATCTGCCCTATTATATTATATTATATTATATATATATATATATATATATATTATATTAGACTGTATCAGCCACTACACCAACCGTGCCGTTATTATTAAAGTAAGACCCTATATAAAATTAAGGTAACAAAAAAAAAACCAACAGGACGCCATTAACAAGTCTGCACTTACAGAACTAGACCTAAATTACATGTAGGTACCTTATATTATTTATACTTGTGAGCAAATAAAATGGGTATCCACTGCTAACACTATTAATTTTAACAAGGTATGTTTGAAGCACCTTCTTGCCAAGGTAACACTAGTGTTAAACGGATCCAGATCATGCTGTTGAACGTGACTTAATAACATTTTCATGGAATAAATGAGCGTCTGATGTCCTATTTGATTGTTAAGTGTTTTATTATTTTTTATTTATTTGCAAAGCATTACGGCTTAAGGCATAGACTTCTTTTCGGGTTTGTACGGAGATTCTTTTGACGATTTTCTTAGGCTATGCCGTATCGCAGCTGCAATAAATAAGTATAGTGAGTCGATAGTCGATATAAAATTTGTTCGTGGGGCAAAAATCGATATAGTCAATTCAATTCAATTCAATTATTTATTGCATTCCATAAGTAAATTTAAAAAACAGATGGTAGGTAGACCATAGTAATGTCTTAGGTTTTCGCGATTATTACTCATAATAAAAAAATAAACTCACATTCCTAGGAAAAACACCTACAATTTATTTCATGTTGCAGTTTCAAAAACGAACCTCGGTCACTACGCTGCTGTGCCTAGACTCTGTAGGCAATACAATACCTTGAAAGCCCACGATATTGACATCTGTGAATCTCTGTCGAAATATAAAAAGATTTTAAAACAGCTCTTTTAAAATAACATTTCGTTTTTATTTGAACTTATACATGTACAAGCAGTTCTTACATTATTTTTACCTTAATGTATTTATTTTTAATTTAACTTAAGTTAGTTGTGCTTAAGCTTAGTCGAAATTTTTTGGATGCTGTGGCCTCCTATAACTGAAGGAGTACACCGTTAGAGGACCCATTTTAATTTGTATTTCTTTATGATGTTATGTGTATGTCCTTTGTTGGAAGCCCTTAATAAATAAATAAATAAATAAAACACTTTTAAACGGATGATATCGCGTATATACGAGGGCGGCACTGAAAATTTCGGGAATCAAGGAAGTGACACAAAATTACTATTTAAAAATGTATTTATTGCTTTTCGAAGTATTCTCCGCGAAATTTGACACATTTTTCCATACGATGGAACCAATCATTGAAGCAACCATTCCATTCGGAAGTTGGGGTCTCCAAAATGGCCGTTTTGTAGGCGTCCACAGCTTCTTTAGGTGATGAAAATCTCTGTCCACGCAATTTATTCTTTATTTTAGGGAAAGTATAGAAATCATTAGGGCTTAGGTCGGGGCTGTACGGCGGATGGTCTAATAATTCTATGTTTTCTTGCTCTAAAAACTCTTTTGTTCTGTGCGCGGTGTGAGAACTCGCATTGTCGTGATGGAGGATGATGCGGCGGTTGCAGTTCTCTCTACGGAGTTCAGGAACGACCTGTGGCAAACAAATGCTAGCATACCATTCTGCATTAACCGTTCTTTGTCCCTCAAGAGGAATACTCGTAACATGGCCGGTTTTGGAGACAAACGTGGCCACCATTTTTTTTGCAACACTCCGTGAACAAACAATTTTTGTTGGCTTTAACTCATTTTCGAACACCCAAACTCGTGACTGGTTTTTTGTTTCGGGTTCGTACGCATATATCCAGGATTCGTCACCTGATACGATGTTGTAGGTGTTGTTGTGTTGCATTTGAGGATCCTGCGTGGAATCTTTCGAGAGTTCTGACGCACTAAGTAACGCGAGCCGCTTTTTGCTCTTCACATAGCAAATGCGGTATCCATCGGGAAAACAACTTTTTTACACCTAATTGTTCATGCAAGATTATTTGTATTTGACTCATGCCAATGTCTAAAGTTGCCTGAATTTCGCGGTATGTCACATGTCGATCTTCCTCAATCAGCTTATGCACAGCATCAACGTTTTCTTGGGTGACTGCAGTTTTTGGACGACCTTGACGAGGATCATCACTGAGCTTGACACGTCCACGTTGAAATTCAGCAAACCAGCGATAAATTGTGGTTTTGGATGGGGCTTCATCACCAAATGCAGAAATCATCCGGTCAACACACTGTTTTTGTGTTAAACCACTTCGAAAGTCATAATAAATCATCGCTCTTGAATTTTCTCGAGTCAATTCCATTTTCTCAACGACTAAACAAGTTTGACAAAACCTTGTGACAAGACCGTGAATCTTTTTTAAAATAAATAAATGGTATTCGATTTGTAAAACCAAGGAGTTTTCAATTAAAAAGATTTTAATATGACAGGAGCAGTGGAAATATTCCATTCCCGATACTTTTAGTGCAGCCTATGTATTATAGATTTTTGTTTTTCCTGATGTTCCGAACACTTTGCAGGGTTCGTGGTCGCAGGATGACTAAGGTGACAGGCGTCGTTACTTAAAGCCAAAGCTGAGATGCAAAGCTAGTGATATTGTAAATTTACAATATGACTCAAATATTCACAGATTTAATTCGCTACTGCTTTGGGTATTTTCATGCATATCTACGCTGTTTGTACAATTAAACGCTAAGGTGATTCTCAATAAGAATGCTCGGCGCCATGAATTGTGAAAAAAAAAATACTAAACTAAAGCTACTATAGCGTAAAAGAATTCATCGACGACAAATTAATAAATGCCGGCTCAGAATACCACCACCCCATTTCCTCCCGTGGGTATCGTAAAAGTCGACTAAGGGTTCAAAAGCCGGAGGATGGGCAGCACCGTCCTTCGAGTGAGTAACTCAAGTGTGATCGCCAACCCGTCTGCCAAGCGTGGTCATCATTTCGGCCGAATGAAGTCCACTGCTGGACACAGGCCTCGTTGTGGTGATATTTGGGGGATAGTTAAAAAAAAATATTCTAAATAACACTGAATAAATGATTTACAAATAAATAATGTATGCAATAATTTAGTATCTCTTCTCTCTTCTCATTAACTATGCTGGGTCCATAATTGGTCTATAGACGTCGTGAATCGCGCTTTGCATCTTAAAATAAACTTGAACGTCTAAACGTTTTTTTTTTTTTTTTTTCAAATAACTACTTCGTGTCCACGCCGGCCTGCGCGGCCAGGCCGTAGAAAAAATGATGGAGCTGATAGTTTCAAAAAATTTTAACACTGCAAATACTATCATAGTCTACTAATTATAAACCTTTTGTACACCCTTTCCTGTTGTATTATATCTAATTTAATTTATCCAAATGGCTAATTTAGGAGAAATAACTGTTGAAATTTATAATACAGACATTATTACTTCCTATAAAATTGACTCAATTGATGAATGTAAACATTACCTCGGAGACACAAAGAAACAGTACACGGTTATTTTGCAGAATATACGTAGTATAAACAGGAATCTAGATGACTTTACGGTACTCCTGACTCGTCTGCTATTCTTACCGGACATCATAATACTTACGGAGTGCTGGTTAGACCAATTTTCGCCCTGTTTTAACATTGAAAACTATGCATACCATTGTTCAAAAACTTTCATTAATAAAAATGATGGCATTGTGGTGTACACCAAAT
Source organism: Diloba caeruleocephala (assembly GCA_947459985.1). Taxonomy (NCBI): domain Eukaryota; kingdom Metazoa; phylum Arthropoda; class Insecta; order Lepidoptera; family Noctuidae; genus Diloba; species Diloba caeruleocephala. The sequence goes on along the minus strand of OX381617.1, from coordinate 16,288,953 downwards.
CTAATTTACATGTTAATATACTAGAGCCCCCTTTCAACGACTCTAACTGTTTACTTATAAATATTGGCAATGAACTGTCAGTCATAGCCCTCTATAGGTCTCCATCCTTTTCATATATAACAAACTTCTGCGATTCGCTTGATAAAGTTATGGCAATGTGCAAAGGACAGACCTGTGTTATTATGGGTGATATAAATTTGGATATTAAAGTCGGTTATTCTGATCCACGTTCGACGGAATATCTAGACTTAACCAGTCACTACGGTTATTATCCTGGCCATAATTTTCCAACAAGAGGAACCAATTGCCTGGACCATGTCCTGGTAAAATCGTGATTTGACACAAGAGTGTCTGTGAGTCAGGCATCACGGATCACGATACGGTTATATTTGGCAGTCACAGGAAGCCGTCTAAGTCTTTTGTCTCTAAAGAACTCATTAAAATAGACCATAACGCCATAGTGAACGATCTAGCACGCGTGGACTGGGACTGGCTTTATACATATACTGACATAACCTTAGCAGTTAAAAATTTAGTGAAGTTATACAAAATGTTGTCAAAAAATATACTACAAACATCATTCGTCACGGTTCAGACGTCGTAAAAAAACCTTGGATCACAAAAGGTTTATTAAAATGCATTAGGCGCAGGGACGCTATACACATTAAAGCCAAAAAGAAAGGAAATCGTGATAATCTAGTAATCCAACTTGAATATAAAAAATATAGAAATCATTGCAACAACATTCTAAATAACGTCAAACTTGAACATGAATGTAAACGCTTAAACAGTACTGATGGTAATACCAAAAAAATGTGGTCCGAAGTTACCACATTTTTTTGGTATTACCATCAGTACTGTTTAAGCGTTTTCTGTAATTTTAATAACTCAAAAGCGAAACATTCAAAACTAATAACTGACGATGATAATGCAGTAAAAACCTAAACACTGTTAATGCTTATTTCTCTACAGTTGGTGAAAATTTAGCTGCTAAAATTATTTCTAATATGAATGTTACTGAAGCTCATTTAGCCAATAATTACAGTAAATCGCGAAGCAACCAATATAGTCTTCCTCACTCCTTTTTCCTCACACCTACAGATGAAGTTGAAATTTATACAATAATAAAAAATCTAAATACAGTATCTTCCTCTGGTATAGATGGCATAAGTAACACCATTGTAAAAAAAGCAATAAATTCATCAGTTAAGCCTATCTCGTTTTTATACAATCTCAGTCTATCAACGAGTTGCGTACCCGAAAGTATGAAGATGGCTAATGTATGTCCTATACATAAGAATGGCGACGAGTTGGATGCGGCTAACTACAGGCCGATTTCCTTGTTGACGACTTTGTCTAAAATTCTGGAGAAAATTGTGAACAAGAGACTCTACTCTACCTAGAAAAAAATGAACTGTTATCTGACAACCAGTACGGATTCAGGGCTGCGAGATCCACGGAGGACGCTGTAACAAGTGCCCTGGACTACATAACACGAAAACTAGATAGCGGCAAAGCACGTATTGGCGTCTTCCTCGATCTCGCAAAAGTGTTTGATACTGTGTCCCGAAAAATACCGTTGGAAAAAATGAGAGCTCTTGGCATCCATGGTGGTCCACTCGATTGGTTCAGTTCATACCTCAGTGACAGGAAACAGAGAGTTGTAGTGGGAAGCCATTGCAGTGCCATCGCCACAGTGCATTTTGGCGTCCCACAGGGAAGTGTTCTCGGGCCTACGCTCTTTATTATATACATCAACGACTTTGCTCCCTAACACTACCTGCAGCAAAGATGTTTGCCTTCGCTGATGACACTGCTATTGTTTTCCATGGCGATTGCTGGCCTGAAGTTCATGATAGAACGGAAAGTGGCCTACAGGTGGTTTCCAGTTGGTTAAATAGTAACCTCCTTATCCTAAATGTCGAGAAAACTAAAGCCATCTGCTTTAGCGTGTCTGCACGAACAAGTCCCAAAGTACCAGTTCTTACTAAACTACACTCTTGTCTGGACCGCGCTGGTTGTAGCTGTCCTCTGATTAAAACTACAACCAGTACTAAATATTTGGGTGTTTACCTAGACAGTCATTTGACGTGGTCCAAGCATGCAAATACATTATGTACCAGGGTAAGGAAACTCCTATTCATATTCATCACGACGTCTATAGTGAAAACATGCAGTACAGAAGTTGCAGAAATACTAAGTTATCTTATTAACCTTTCGTTTACACAGGGATCTTTTCCGGAAAATCTTACGTTGTCGATTATGAAACCCTTTCATAAAAAAAACTGTAAGCTAAATATGAATAACTATAGGCCTATAACATTAATACCAATCTTTTCCAAAATTTACGAAAAAGTAATGTACTCTCAGATATTGAATTTCTTAAAAAAAATTAATGTTATAATGGATAATCAAAATGGTTTCCAGAATGACAAATCGACAACACTAGCAGTTTTCTCGCTCATAAAAATTATTACTGAGAATATAGATAAATGGAATCGAGTGTCTGCCATATTTTTTGTCATGAGCAAGGCATTCGATTTCGTAGATCACAAAATCCTACTAAAAAAATGTGATTTGTATGGAATAAGGGGCAAAGCACTCCAATGGACTGACAGTTACTTAGCCAATAGAAAGCAATGCGTTGAAATACATGAGTTAAAAGATAGCCTCGTATCCACTGCATATAGGTCCACATTCGAAATAAATAAATTCGGTGTAAATCAGGGAAGTGTGCGGGGCCCACTTCTCTTCTTGTTATACATTAATGATGCCCCCCAAGTAACAAAACATCAATGCATTCTGTTTGCTGATTATGAATCGTTCTTTTTGAGTATGTGGAGTTTCCCCAAATCAGTAGACCATACCTCAGGATTGATGCTACATAGCCATGATATGCTGTCAAAGTAGTCTTTAAGCTGAACACTTTCTTTAATGTTTTGAGTGCATAGACAAATGGTCATGGTAGCGGCCACGGTAACGGCGGGGCAGGGGGTGCTAATAATCACCAGACGAGATCCGGCTACCACCCAAACGAAAACTGGCCCTGGTAACTTATAACACACGCACACTGCCCTCAGCAGACGAAAAGATTGTTCAGCTGGAAGCAGAAATAGATAAGTTGCACTGGAATATCATGGGTCTATCAGAAGTCCGAAGAGAGGGCGGGGACACATCATCATCATTTCGGCCGAATGAAGTCCACTGCTGGACACAGGCCTCCTCCAATGATCACCACAATTACCGATATGGGTGTATTGTGGGCTCATTGGAGGGTTTTGCCATAATCGCCACGCTTGGCAGACGGGTTGGCGATCACAGTTGAGCAGAGTTGTTAATGTACTCGAAGGACGCTGCTGCCCATCCTCCGGCTAATCCCTTAGTCGACTTTTACGACACCCACGGGAGGAGATGGGGTGGTGGTATTCTGAGCCGGCACCACACGGCGGGGACACGATAACCCTGAAATCTGGCAACTTATTCTACTACCGGGAAGGCGAACATCTGTCTCGAGGTGGTGTCATGTTTCTCATCCGCAGGTCCCTCATTAACAGCATTGTGGCTATCGAAAGTGTGTCAAGAAGGGTAGCGTACCTTATACTCAAAATATCCAAAAGGTATTCGTTGAAGGTCATACAGGTCTACGCACCGACTCGAGGTCGTCATGGCAGAATAGCTGCAAGAGCTCAGCACAATGCTCGATGATGTCAACAGAGTTTCCCAACAGGTGGGCCTTAAAATGAACATGGGCAAGACGAAAGTCATGTCAAATGTCTATGTCGTGCCCATCCCAATATCCGTTGGGAGCTCTGTTCTCGAAGCTGTTGACGAGTATGTCTATCTGGGGCAAACTGTCCAGTTAGGTTGGTCCGACTTCAAGAAAGAGGTCAATCGTCGAATCCGATTCGGCTGGACAGCGTTCGGGAAACTTCGCAACGTCTTTTCGTCAACAATACCGCAATGCCTCATGATGAAAGTCTTTAACCAGTGTGTGTTACCAGTGATGACATATGGAACAGAGACGTGGTCACTCACTATGGGCCTCATAAGAAATCTCAAGGTCACTCAGCGAGCTATGAAGAGAGCTATGCTTGGTATTTCTCTACGAGGTCAAATCAGTAATGAGAGGATCCGTAGAAGAACTAAAATTGTCGACATAGCTGAAAGGATTAGTACCTAAACTGAAGTGGCAATGGGCGGGGCACATTGCTCGTAGAACTGCTGGCTGTTGGGGCAAAAAGGTTCTCGAATGGAGACCGCGCACTGGAAAATGCAGCGTGGGACAGCCTCCAATGAGGTGGCTCACGTCCCACGCTGCATTGCACCGACCTGGTCAAGGTCGCTGGGAGTCGTTGGATGAGAGCGGCATGTGACCGCTCGTTGTGGAAATCTAAGAGGGAGGCCTTTGTTCAGCAGTGGACGACCTGTGGCTGATATGACAACGATAGGCAGTCCCTTTCGTATTATTTTTTGCATCGCATATAGCATAATTATGGTTATATAGAGTGTCGAGCTTGACGTGTAGCCGTGTGTACGGTAATATATTAAATTATATTTTTATCGATGTCGAACAAGATTCTAAACTAAACACATCCATATTGTGTATAATCTTCCATTATTTATATATTTAGTATAGTATACGTAATTTAGTTATTTCATTATGTATCTGTGTGCACCATCAACTGCCGCATATATTATCCAGTTAAGTATTTCTCCATCCTAAGGTTGCCTGGAAGAAATCGCCGAGTGCGATAAGGCCGCCCATTGTACTCTAAAATATACTTATAAGCACTACTGTTTTTATTACCTTTAACGATTGGTGTACAATAAAGAGTATAATAAATAAATAAATAAATAAACAAAACTCGCAGCACTATTCAAATTGGCGAAATTGTCTTTTCTAATTTTTAAACTTCAAAATTCTTATCTTGTGTTATTAGTAGTAAAGTCTTAAATTACCACCATGTTTCGGTAATAGACAAAGATTGAAAATGTCTATGCGCAGACTTGACTCTCTCACGACTCACGAGATGTGACGATGATGTAATGTTAAATAATTTTATACATTGAAATGAATATAAACATGATAAAATGTTATTGCATTAAATTGGAGATGTCAGTTGATAAAGGCACTATGATAAATTTTGTTAAAAACGCAATTTGTTTACTAGGTAAAGGTATTATGTGGTGTAGAAACATGTTTTTACATTTTTACATCAAAATGTTCCTGCGTTATACTATATCCATTTCTTTATTTTCTCGATGACAGCTCCTGTAAAAACTTGAACGAGCGTCTTTTTTACATTATGTATGCATTATTTTATAAAAGTATGACATTTACGCACGTACAAGGTTATACCAGAGTCGGAGAAACTGATAGGGATGGAGCTATATCGATAAACGTAACACGATAACAGACCCGATATTTTTTTACAAAATGTAAGAAACTAAACTACTGCCGGATACTTTTGTACAAGTTTACTAACTAATATTATATTTAATTACAAGATGTTAAGATGATGTATTAATTCTTGATTGATTTCTTTTTTTTTATGTTTTTGTTGTATTTGTCTTTGTTCAAAATGTATGCGATCGATATCATTACTTGTTGGTCACAACACTACAACTATCAAATTAGAACTGTTATCGAGAAAATAAAGAAATGGAAGTAGTATTGAAAAAAACAATTTAACCGTACGACGTTGCCGACACATTTTTTAGAATTTTTTACTTTTTGTGAAATATTTTATTGAACATGTAAAGATTAATTAATCTAAATACCGTAAAACGTTGCCTTATACTTGACACTGGCGAAATTGTGGAAGATACTCTACAGAAGCCATAACCTAAGAGAAGAAGAAGAAGAAGGAAATAGTATAGTAGGCAGAATAAAAAAACTGTCCCATCTGCGCGCATGGATTTTTCTATACCGTATATACTAAGACCAAATATCTGTAGGCGGATATTATTAAACAAAAAATCTATTACTACCTCTTACGAGCTCATGCGTAACGTCATATGAAAGAGATGTCTATAGAGCATTGGTTGCAGCTAAGTAATCGAATGGCCCCGTTTCGTACTAAAGTAACAATCCACTTTTTGTTAAAACTGTTAGCGTCGTGTGTTAACCAGATGTTAGTTAAATATAGCTGTAGGTGCGCAACGCTTCAAGCCGTGCGCGAACGGTTAGTAACGATTGAAAATTTGAAAAAAGAAGACTGCTTTGGACTTACTAATACAGATTGAAGACATTAAACACAGATGACAGATGGAAGCGTAAGTTCACGCTTAGACTCATTTCTGAATCTCACCCTAATAAGTACATTGAGAAAAAAAGACGTGGTTCAGACAGACCTAGACCACCCATTTCAGTAGAAAAATATATTAGACTTAGCTGTATGAGCTCAGTTCTCTTTGCCTGTCCTGTAAATGGTCGATTGAAGCAAAAACAAACTTTATGGTTAGCAGCCCAGTTTCTCTGCGTTCCTATTGGTTGTTGGAATCACTTCTTGTTTAGCCAATATGGCGTCTTTTGTGTTATGAGATGACAACATCGCAGTTTGTGTCCGATTTGTCATATAATCAAGTTAAAATCAACTTTATAAATCTACCTCAAAAGTTCAAAGATAATTTGGTTAATATAATAATGGAAATTGTAAAAACGTGATACACTTCTTGTCGATTGAATACACATTTGTGTTCGTCTCTGAGGGAAAAGTACTTGTCCCCCGTAAAAATGGCGGGTGTGTTATCTTTATGGGTTGTGTTTTCGTTTCATTTGGAGAAAGTCAAGTAATGGTTCTAAAAGTGCGTTTCGCGAATTCTGGAAGTAGTTCTAATGTACAACCCCTGTGAAACGGCATATGTAGCTCGTTTTAACATTTGCCGAAAAGATTGATTAGACGGAGTGAGTGCAGGTGTCATCGTTTTTGATGAAATTATCAGCATGTCGCGCTGGGGCAGAGGCCGAGGCAGTAGCGTGGCCGTGCCGCTGGATAGTGCTCTCTTTAGAGAGAATAGTAACTGCCCGAGTGCAGCTCGTTCGGCGGGCACTGTGGGCAAGTGGGGAATCACTAGCTTTACGTCGATTAGAAGCGCACCTTACGGTAAGCACGTTCACTGATACATTTGTCATTTATAAACAACTTTGCAGGCGTGTACTTTATTGATATATTTGTGTTTTTATTGGTAGGTTCTCGTTAGATAGTAAGGTGAAAGTTTATTTCAGTTTTTGAACCAATTCTAGGTAAACTGCAGCAAATATGTTTATTATTTACTTGTATATTTTGGCAATAAAGTGTTTGTTTACATTGTATTTATCTTAATGTTCCAGCTTATACAAACAATATTGTTAAAAAGCCTGTGCAAGACCAGAACAGTCCGCTGACAGTGCCAGCTGTTGAAACAGAGCAACCACCACCAAAGCCCAAGAAATTCTTCAAATCTCGTAATGCAGAGGCTTACCCAGTAGTTCCACAGATTACATATGCTCCTCCAGTATCTGCTGCGCCTCTTTCACCTGAACACCCATCACATAGTAAGGAAAAGAAGGCATCGAAAAGAAGTAGGGCTTATACTAGAGACTCATCGTCTCCTGAATTACCTCGTCGCAATTCTGAAAAATCTAAATCAAAGAAAAATTCTGTAGCCACTAAGGCCTCCAAAAAAGATGATGCACCAGCTGAAAATACTCAACCACCAAATAAGCGTTACCTGGTTCGTAATCGTGATAAAGTGATCAACTATGCTGAAGATGGTAGTAACAGTCCTATTCCAGAGTTTACTCGATATGAATCATTACAACAAAAAGTAAATTCACCTAAAGTAGCTTCACCTAAAGTAGCTTCCCCTAAAATAGTTTCTCCTAAAATAGCATCTCCTAAAGTACCATCACCCAAAGCCAGTCCACTAGTGTCAAGTCCAACTGTTGTGAAAGCAGATGTTACAAGTCCATCAACAACTAAGGAAGCAAATGAAGAACGCAAACCACCTCCTATAGTGCTAAGGATATCTAAAGGAACATCAAGAATTGTCAGTACAGATTCAAATGAAGGCTTTACATCACCTAGTTCTGATAGGCATTCATCTATGGACAATCATTCAGATGTCGGATCTGACCACAAAAAGAGCCCATCTATGGAAACAATATGTTCTCCAAAGCATGAAGGTCTTAAAATCACAATCAAATGTGCTGGACTTGCTCAGGAAAGCAAAAAGGAGAAAAAAAAAGATAAAAAGGATCACAAATCTCATAAACGTCACCACAAAAATTCTGATGATGAACCATTAAAGAAAATTAGTTCACCACAACCTGGGACAGATACCTATGACCTCTATAAAACGCTTGCATCACCATCACATGAAAACGAAAGGGAATCCAAAAACAAAGCATTGTCCGGAGATGATATTGAGTCTCGGTTAGCTAAGCTGGATTCAGGGTCTGTCATAAAATCCTCAAGGTTAGAAGTTCAGCCTAATGAGCTTCCACCAGAACCGAAACCCCCAGAGAATACTACAGGGAGATCTCGAAGGAACAGACCGAATATTAATTATAGTGAAAATGATGATTATTTGGATGCACTGACAACTCATTACACTAATAAACATGGAACCAAAACTGTAAGTGACATTAAAAAGGAAGGCAGAAAGACAAGAAAAAAGCATGAGACCTCAGCTGATATAGCTTCTACAGTCACAACTGAAGAAGAACAAACCCTTGAAAAAAATGATATGCCTGTAGAGAAGAATGACTTAATTGATATTTTGTCTGGTGAAAATGATGGCAGTAAAAGTGTTGATACCCCCAAGGTCAAGCTTCACAGAAAGCATAAAGATAAACATGTAAAAAATTCAAGTCCTGAACATAATGTAGACTTGCTTCAAGATGACAACCCTGTAGAACAAAGTGAAGTGAATGAAGAAGCAGGTCTGGGGGAGGAACCTAATGAGGTTGTTTCTCAAGCAATCCATACAAATATGACTCCAACTTACTCCCAGGCCAATACACAATCTTCAGATTCTGCATACAATAGTTGCCCTAATGAGAACTCTGAAGAGGATGGTCAGAAATATAATCAGGAAGAAGTATTTAAATCGCCAAGAGGTATATGCGATCCAGAAGATCATGTACAGAATGATGACAAGCCTTCTGTTAAATTAGTTATTACTAAAAAGAAAGGATCAATATTCAAAAGTAAATCGCTTGTGAATGACAACCCATCACCATTGCCAGCAAGGAAGAGACGTCACCTGTATAGACATGAATGGGCTAATGATGTAACTATTAAAAATTTATTATCATTATTATTATTGCATTAATTTGTCTTTCTATCATTTTCGTAAATATTTTGTGGTTGGCTACTGGTTTAGTACAATTCATACAGATAAAAAAATGTATGATTTTATTGCACAAGGTTATGAAATTTTTCAATATAATACATTCAATTGGAGAACTAAATATTTACTAATATTATTATGACCTGACAATTTAGAAAAGCAATACATTTTTTATGAGACTCATAATTTCCATCAAGAAAATTCTATACTAACTGTCATTTCATTATAATATTGTATCAAAAACAACATTTAAGTGAGCAAAAGGTATAATTTAATTTTTTAAATCGCCACCTTGATATTGCTAACATGTAATTGTTCTACTTCTAGAAAGGAAATGAGACCCCAAGGCCAGAACCTGCAGAAAATCCAGAGGTGAGGAATCAAGTGGGTCAGATATCTGAAGAACTGACCAGAGTGACACGGTACAGAGACCCTGATCCTATTGTGGATGATCCTGTTGAAGCCGTTAAACCTTACACAAGTGTAAAGTGCACTAAAGAGGCTAAAGAGGTAATAATATTTTAAGCACATGTATTTACTGACCCTCACTGGATCATCTGTGCGCCCCTCGCAAGGGGTCGCGAGGCTCGGGACCTGGGTCTGTGACCCTTTGCCTGAAGTATCAGGTTTGCACCCCATAGGAGTATGGGGTGGGCTTTGGGTACTTACTTGACGTAAGTTTTTAGTGGCCGGCGAGATTGTAAAAATCTCTATGACACTATTGTAAATAGCATTTTGGTTGTGAGTTGTTGCCAATTGTTTCATAGCAGGGGCGCCCGAAGTTTTTCACGCGTGAACCGTGCGAGCGGGCCCTACCAGGTGAGACGCCCGGTATCCCAGGCAAGGCCGAGCAGATGCCCGCCCAGCGGACGGTCAGCGGCTATGGTGGCGCCCCCTGCCTTAAGTTGCTCCCTGTTTGCAACGTTTTCAGAGCGAGCCGATAGTGTCACAAACAGTGGGGCGAGGTAGTGGGTACTTATGCGTTTCGCGTGCGCGCCCGATCGCGCCGTTGCTCCACGCGTGAGTGCACGTGTATATTGAGTAATGTGCAAGTGTGTGTGCTGCCCTCGCTAGCCCTATATAAACTTGAGGGTAGCTTGTGCATCGAGTGAGTTAGTATAAGTGAATGTGGAGTCTTATTGTGTGAGTAAGTCGCGTGTGATATGGAAGCGGCTTATTCAGGCGTCACTCAGGTTGGTAGGATGGTATCATGTTAGGTGATGAGCTCGCGCGGGAAGCGCTTGGCATCCGGTGGGCGCGCGTGCCAGGGCGCCAGATTCTGAATTTGTGGCCAGGTAGAAGCGTCGGCCTGCGCATACATTTTCCTTGCCATGCGGATGGCGAACTCGTTTATTGGTTCAAGTTGAGTGTCCCGTTGGATGACGTCATTACGTACCAGGTAGTGTGCCTTTAATATGGTGCCCAAAGTGAGATTCTGTTGCGCGCGGAGTCTCACACGGAATGGTTTACTGGTTAGGGCATACCGCGCTGGTATGGCGTACGTCAGCTGGGGTCGTATATACGCTTTATATATTGAGATTTTTGTGGTGGTTGGTAGGTTGGAGGTGAGTATAGGTCTCAGCATGAAACGGGTGGCTTTGACCTTTGCTGTGGTGTTTCTGACGTGTTTGGACATGTTCAATCTGCGGTCTATCGTGATGCCCAGCTACTTGGCCGAGTCGACCCACTCGACGTCTATACCGAAGAGGCTGATGTTTGGTGGTCGTTTGATCCCACGGCCTGTGACCATTATTGCCTTTGCCTTACTCGCGTTCACCGACAATCTCCACTTGCTAAGCCAGTGGGGTAGGTCATCTAGCGCTCTCTGCATTTTTGCAGCCGCATGTACTGCTGCCAGCGATGTCGTGACGTATGCGGCGTCATCCGCATATAGCGCTAGTGTGGTAGTGTTCGTGGCGGGGATGTCGTCGGTATAACGCGAGTACAACACAGGCGAGAGGCAGCTGCATTGTGGAATTCCGGCAGTATTTACTGACATGTATTTCATCTCATTTTTGTGGTCCTTGTTAGTTTACAATGCTCAGAAATGAAATGTTATGCTGACTTTATTACAGTTATCTTTTCGTAGGAAACCTTTGATAACTACAGCATTTTCTTCTGTTACAGTTTTACACAGTTGTTCGAAATGTAAAGAAAGCACATCAAATCCAGGAAATTGGAGAATTCCAAGAGTTTAATGATGATGTGGAATATCTATTAGATGCCTTACAGGTAATTGAAGAAACTAAATATTGTGCTTAGATAATTTCATGAACATTAAGCTTGTTATACATGGGACAACTCCTACCACATACATTTTATAAGTGCAGCATGCACAGGAATGGGCTATGCGACAAGTCTGAACAGGTGAAGTCTGCAGTTTGAGGTTGACTACTTGTGGCCAGTGTGCTAAATGTTTATAAATAACAGACAACAACCACAACATTTAGTTCTGCTAAACCTTTTAAAATAATAAAACCAGATGTGCTTTTGATTGGTTTAGGAAACACACTACGGTACTTGAAATTGGGCATAGTTCTATGCATTATGTGCTTATGTTAAAATAATTTATTTACATTTAATAATTTAAATGACAGACTGCTTAAAGGCATTGTTCTGCTCTTTGTTAAAATTAAATTTGATTGTGTTCAGGATAACAACCCAATATCAACGCGGTGTCTGTCTGCAATCACGCTGGCGAGCAAATGTACCGCGCCCGCATTCCGTATGCACCTGCGGGCGCATGGCACTGTACAAAAGTTCTTCAGCGCACTACATGATGCCACCAATGACCAAGTTCGTTTTTTTAGTTTATCTTTATTACTCAGAATTGTCATATATGTGTTTTTGTCATGGATAGATTTGTATTTAGTAGCTAAAATTTGTTCATAAGTGATTAAAGCTTTTTTAATGTAGTAATTAAATAGAACAATTCCGCATCAATCAGTACATGCATTGAGCTTGTCTTAAAACCCTAACCAATTTAGCTATGTTAGATCTATTTTACCTTGCATAGCCAAATAAAGCATTAACAGCAGCTACTGCTGAACGAATTTGCCAGCACTTACCACACTTGTACAGCGGGTTTGTGAGCGCAGAATAGCTGCTGTTCCACATAGGGGATGCTGCTGCCCATCCCTCTGGTTCAGTTTCTTTTTAGCCTTTTACAACATCCACAGGAAGTGATTAATGGTGCTGAATTCTTAATCCAGACATAATGTAAACACCATTAAAATATGTATTATCTAGTTTTATGAATGTACTAAACATTCATAAAACTTTATTTCAATTCTCATAACTTCCACCCAAAAAGAGCAATTTTTTTGCAGCACATCTTATGTTATTTTTAATTGTTATAATAATATAACAATAATAATTGCTTTTCCTAGATAAAGTATTTTGTTATGTAAATCCACATGTTCATGTCATTATATGATCGAGTTTGAGGCCATTTTTCAATAATATACACAATTTGTTGATGTTTGACCTCAATTTTTTATTATTAAAAAATCAATGAATAATGAACCCTGCAAAGTGTTCGAAACGTCAGGAAAAACAAAAATCTAAAATATACGCGATAGAATCCGTTTAAAAGTGTTTTATTATAATGTGTAATACTCGCGAAAACCTAAGACATTATTATCAGTGAATAAATTTACCCTTTATCAATATTGTTATGTGAATTATTTATAATTACCTTATATTTACCATCCTTATTTTTTATTAATATATAACAGTTTCCACATTGAATATAGTAAAATGTCATATATGATCATTGCATGTTAGTTGATATCTGAATTTCTAAATAAATTTATTTCTGAGAATATATTAATACGAATTTATTTTCAGAGCTTGGGTCTGTGTACTGCGACAGTGATGTTTGTATTATCACAAGATCGTCTCAACATGGATCTGGACCGTGAATCACTGGAACTTATGCTCAACTTGCTCGAGTCTGATGCATCTCACAAGTTAGTAATTGATCACTCTGAATACTGATCTGATTATTATGAAGTCATTTCAATAATAATAACAACAATAATATTATTGCTTTGTTTTTTGTACCTCTTTTGAAGTGCTTTCATTAACCCAAAGGTTGACTGGTGGAGAATGCCTAAGGGATTAAGTCCACCTTGTAAACCATCAATGTACATAGAAGTTTTAATTGATAAATACTAAATAAATCTTTGGTCCTAGAATATATGTATAAGCTTCAATGTTTATTTTACAGAAATGCGCTTGATGATTGTGGTTTGACATCAGCACAATTAACAAAAACGCAGGAGAGGGTTAGGGAGCTATGTGCCGAAATAAAGAGCCAAGGAAAAGCACAACATTTAGACTTAGAAAATATCACAGTAAGTAATTCCTTTCTTACTACTTACTGATGTAACTTGATAGTTATATTAACAAAACTATATTCATTCAAGCATTGTTGATTAAGTGAGAGCTTACATTATCGCAAGAAATAGATTAATATATTATCAGAAGCAATAGTCAGGCCTGAGATAAACAATGCTTTTTTACATCGGTTAGAAAAATTTAATTATCCATAGAGAAGTCTATGTTAGAAAAATGAAGTAAACAACTTGCTAATTTAACCTGAGGATAATTGAAAATGTTAAAATATCACATCTGAATATATTTTAGTATGATCTGTTTCAATCCTTAACTTCAAGTTGCAAACTTTCCTATTCATGCTATAAATGCTGTCAGTTTTTTTAAAATAATATTATTATCAAAATGTTTAGAAAACATTTCAGTATTTTAACAAACCATTTATGTTTGTTGCTTGACTGAGGTCAAGGAGAGGTTGTAAGTGTATTATGAATTTATGATGGAATAGGGGAACATAACCAATTCAGTTATCGTAAAATGACCATGATTGTCAATTAAAATTAATTCATACTTCATTCATATAGATAGTGAATCAAATTTGAAAAGAAGTATAGTGTTCTCTTGCTTTAAACATCAATAAAACTTTATTAAAATTTCACTACATTTTAGAACTCAAAAGATTACACGCATTGATTGAAAAGCCTTATAATTAAGTATAAATGTTACATGACTGGCAACAATTGACTGGGTTGTCATAAGTTAAAATGACAATTTAGGATGGTGACATCTGTTTGGGGAATGTCCATTATAGGCGCAATCGTAGAATGTCACAACGATAGGAATTATGTATATGAATTATGAATACATTTAGAAAAAGATCTATTAATTTTTTTATTCAAGTTAAAAGTCCGCCATCTGATTAATAGTTTTGTATTTAAATGGGATTCGGATTGATAAACTACGAGATAAAAAAAATATTAATACTGGCAATAATATGTACATTGTAATTGTGTGTATGTTACGCAAATCCATTCCAACAGCCAAAACTACTTGCAGTTTATTGTAGAAAAAAAAAAAAAAAACTTTTATTCAGTGATTAGGTTATAACCACAGCTCGGAATAGTTATAGTATATTTACCTAAACTTCGAGGAAAGAAATAACATAGAGTGTGATTAATACTTCCCTCTAAAAGCTCGGAATGACAACCGTGACGACACCATCCTGGTAATTAAGAAAAAAAAAAAAAAACTATTTTTTATATAAAGTCTACGGTTCCGTACTAAAGCTGTTACAACAAAGTGCTTACATATAGAAAAAAAGTAAAAGGATAATTTTAAATGTAAAAGGTAAAAATCAAATGAAGCTATATATCGAGCTCTAACCGCCGACTTATCGCAAGCGACAATTTTTTTAATTGCAAACTTGTGCCCTAAGCTTACGATACAAAAAGCAAATCGAAAAGTTGTCGCTTACGATAAGTCGGCGGTCAGGACTCGATATATATATTTACAATGACAAACTTCTAAATACTACAATTATCCAGTCATACGGTCACGCACATTTCACAACAGGAAACGATAAAAAACGAGAAAATTAAATGTGATATCTCGAAACAATAATTTGTTACCAATGTATTCAAAGTCCATTAAATAATTATGATTTTTAAATTTCGCGATGAAAACGTTATGATTATTTATTCGGAGATTGCAGAGGGAGGTATTATCTATCCGCTCTATTATTTCTTTCCTCGAAGTTTAGGTAAATATAATCTACCTATTCCGATCTCTCATCTCTGGACATAATGCTGGGGCCACACTAAGATTTAATGCCGTTAATTATTGCGTTAATGGACACTAGACATAGGTGTAATTTTGTAATGGCATTCATAATGCCGTTAGACGTTAGGCGATAACTCGGGAGGCAGCTTATTTGACAATTCAAAGAGATTTAGCGCATTATTTAATGCGTGTAGTGGCCACACCTGCGTTTGTCAGTATGCAACGAGAGTGCGATAGGATTGTACGTCTTTGTTTCCCATCCGAACCAACTTTTGAGTGATGAGAACTGTGGCTGGCAATTAATATTAATTATTTTGTGCACTCCATGTGCACAAATGAAAAAGTGGTTGAGACAATCATCAAATAATACAATCTAGCAGCCTCAACCGCCATCTTGAAAATAATGTATCGAATAACGCGATTTAACGCATTATTTAGTGGAATATTTTTGCGCCTTAATTATTGCGATAATGGGCGGTAGACGTGAAACCTTAGTGTAGCCAGCATACTGGTAATAAATTTAACAGGCATCAATGATGTAAGAAACAATTAACAAGTTAATCAACCAAAGCAACAGTAGCATTCCACAAGCACATGCACTTAGTCGCACGCCAGCGACAAGATGGCGTCTTCTTTGCTTTCCAGCCAAATGTTGCCAACAATGATAAAGGAAAAAAGAATAGTTGTTTTTTTAGCCATGTAACACTTAAATAGTTTTTGTAAAACTAAATAATATTTTTATAAAGAAAAATAAAACGTTATGTAATCAAAATAATTTTCCTTGCAAACCACATGTTTCAAGTGGCCGTTGCCAGGCCGAAGTCATTGACGTTTTTATTCTTATTTTGATCGCGTGGTACTAGTACATAATATTGTAATAAATAGTTGTTTATGCTTGTGCTACCTGCTTTCCATTATATACCCCACAATAGCAGTTTGACAACAAGTCCACAATTTACAGGTTGGTCACTTAGCCATGGAGACGTTATTGTCTCTGACGTCAAAACGCGCTGGTGAGTGGTTCAAGGAGGAGCTCCGCGTGCTGGGCGGTGTGGATCACATCGTGCGAACCATACAGGATTGCGCCGCGAAGCTAGACTCGCCCGTCGCTAACTGGACCAGCGCGGACGTTGAAGTGTTGCGGAAGGCGGATAGGTGTCTGCGAGTCTTGGAGAACGTGAGTATTGAACATGATGACTCAATTCAGAAATAGAATATTTAACCACTTGCTTTAATCTATTTAAGTAGGTACACAGTTTATAACATGATTTAAAAAAAATAAGATGGAAAACATCAAATAGCAATTCAAAGTACAATACCATCCAAATTCGAATCCGAATTGGCCCTCTGACTATTTCTAATCAGAATTTTGCTGCAAAGCATTCGAAACGTCAGGAAAAACAAAAATCTAAAATATACGCGATAGAATCCGTTTAAAAGTGTTTTATTATAATTTTATTTAAATTTAGCAACAGTTTTTACTGGCGGCAGTTATCTGCTTAGAGTTTAGACTCGTGTACTAACAAATGAAACCAAGAAACGGGCTTTACACCGCAGTTCGCTGCAGGACATGCGTGTTGGTATCTATCTAAACGCGTGTCGTGCTCATGTGCAGACTCGTTCTCGTAATTTAGAATGCTCAAAATATAGTTCCGATCTTCCGATCTAGTCTTAGTGTCGTGAATGACACAAATGGTATTCTCCTAAACTAACAAACAACGTCACACATGAACTTATATTGTGATGAGATCGAAAATGGATCGAAAGTTGATCGAAGGCAAAACGATATTCTGCTAACATTTTTAACTGTCCCATGTATTAAAATTTTCATTAAACAATCATCAAAATTGACATTGAAATGAGATCATACTGCAATCCAAAAACTTAAATCGTTAGATAGGACCTTACCATACACTGCACAGATCATCAGTCAAACGAGTACACGAGGGCATTTGAATTCAGACGCGATCGAGTACCGGTCTGAGAACGTTATCTTACATTAATAAGAAAATAATATAAAGTAGGACGTCATGCTTATTCAAGAAATGTAAACATGTGTACTTATAATAAAACAATTTTAAACGGTTTACATCGCGTATATTTTGGATTTTTGTTTTTCCTGACGTTTCGAATACTTTGCAGCATTCGTGGTCGCAGAATGACTAAGCTGACAGGCGTCGTTACAGATTTAATAAAAGTTATTTTATTTTGTCTACTGTACAATTTTAATCAAAAACATAGTTTTGATGCATGCAGTAATCACTCACAGTGTCTTGATGTTTTTAGTGCGGTATGTTGTTTGGGACTTTATTATTTTAATTACTGGATTCCAAACAGGTGGTACCTGCCAATCATCTTCTCTAATAAAATTATGATGTTTTTTAAATTTCAATAGCCTTACGAAACATTCTTGGTACATATCGGTTCTCTTTCGCGAGGACTTGAGGTTGACTTAAGGTGGGTTTTAGCGCGAAATTTAGACCCTTTTTTAAGACGTTTACGGTGTTTTTGTCCAGAGATTTCTTAGACAATTTAACAACAGGATTTATTTTTGATGTTGACAGATGGTCAGGAGTATGAGGGTGAAATGTCACATACCTTTACAAGATGCATGGGTCTAAAAGATTGACTGTGATTGTGGTTTGTCATACATAGGGCAAATAAAGCGTATCATAGCCACCCGAATAAAATAACATATAGCTGACGTCAAGCATAGACGCTCCACAAAATCTGCAGTGTGTGAACATGCCTTAGGCGAACCTAACCATTATCTTCGTTTTGATCAACCTCAAGTCCTCGCGAAAGAGAACCGATATGTAAATAATGTTCCGTAAGGCTATTGAAATTGGACAATGACAAAGATAGTTTAGTACTAGTCGAGAATACAACGATAATCCTTATCCGAACTACTTGTATTCCATTTATCGACACAGTGCGTAAATTATTATGCGTGACATCGCTAATCATCGACACAATGTATTGCGTGTTTATGCTATTGAATATAGTTTTACGAACAACTTGTGTGAGTAATATACGCACACGTCTAAATAAAATGCCCGGGATTTTGTTTATAAGGGCCCATCTAACGATTTAAATCTTTGCTGAAATCAGACTGAACTTTAAGAGAAGCAGAATACCTAATATAGTAATAATAATAAGTTTTTGTCAATTCATAATTTAATCTCAGTTCGGCCATCAGTCAGTGATAGTGTAATTAATTACGAGATTTGGCTCTCAGGTGACGCAAGCGAACGAAGACAACCAGACTTACCTGTGCGGCGGCGGCGGCGGTGCGGCGCGGAGCATCTGCGGCGTCCTGCGAGCGTGGTGCAGCTCGGCGCGTGCGCACGCCTCGCTGCGTGCGCCGCTGCTGGACGCCGCACTGCCCGCACTCAAGGTGCTGCTCAACCTGTCCCACTCCTTCGGCACAACTGGTAATTATTTATTTAAACTTATGTACATTGATTATACACAAGGCGGACTTAATGCCATGTGGCATTCTCTACCAGCGTTGGGTTAAAAAAGCACTTCGATAGAGGTACAAAAACAAAGCTATAGATTATGTTGAAATGGATTTAATTAAAAATAGGAATACATACAAATATAAAAAACGATACTATATTATATTACATCATTATAAATAATTATGTAGAATACAAAAAAAAGTGAATTTACTCAGAGCTTTCTTGATATCAAGGGGATGCGCTTTTAAGAGTTTTATAGATGAAACAGCAAAGGAATTGCACATAAAACCTGTATGGTGGGATGGAATGTCAAGAATTAAATTTTCATAAGCATGAAGGTTATGATTGTTGTAGTCACCCAAAAGTTGAGAGAAATTATCTTTCTATGTATAAAAATCGATGTGTGTATGTATGTTCCCTATGAAATCCAAAACGGCTGGACTGATTTTGATGAACATTTCAGGCAATCTTCAGATTAGCCCAGCAGGTGATCCTGTGGAGTTTGGTAGCGATTCGGATCAATAGTTTTTTTGTTTTATGGCAATTTTGTGTCATGTAATTCATGACTATAGATAATTAGTGCTACCCGTGCGTAGCCGGGGCTGGTCGCTAGCTTGACATAAATGGCATGTTTTTTGACAAATCGCCTTTTGTATTTGTTGTCATATTATCAGGAGTGTTTGACATGTCACCTAAGGCAAAGTAATTTTGGTGTTAGCAATCCTTGTTTGTATCTGCGCCTTTACATCTGGTTTGTTCACAAATAACAAAATTACTGAACATCACAATGAAACTAATTAGATATATCCATGAGGTGATTAGACTTTATTTTAAAAGAAATAATGATGTGATCATACGATATTTGTTCAAAAATGTGACATGGGAAAGGTACAAAGCCTCTTCAATTCGACGAACGCCATCGTGCATACCGTGATGTAACCATAAGACGTCGAATAGCAGATAAAAATCGAGTGTTCGTCGAACGGTGCAAAATTATGACTGATATAATTAAGCTGGCGTGCTGAACTACTTACTGTTATGTTGTACGATGAAACATTCGCCAACGTATTCGCGCTCGAAGAGAGGGCTCTTCCTACTCCAACGGTTCAAGTTATGTTTAAATAGAGCATCTACTGATAGAGAGGCGAGAAACCGTTCTGCCGTGTGATTAATGTAGGCACGTCCGCTGTGACAAGAGTCAATGCGTGAGCTGGCTGCCTCCTCGCCTCCCAATCAGCCTTAAACTATGCCGCCATTCGACGCGCAATTGCCAGATTAAAGGAATTGACAATGTTTGGAGTGGTTTAAAAAAATATGTAAATATTCTGTCAGACATCTACAGTGAAATTCAAGACGTGCACACGAACGGGGCATGCACTTCTATCTCTCCTCGTTCGTTTATGATCACCATTCATGACACTATTCGCAGTTACGTAGCGCTGCCGTGGTGCAGACGAAGACCGTATGCTTCAGTTCCTACATTTATGTATTTTGTACCTCGTATATGGCTATATATCTATTAATATTAATTACTGCCCTAATGAAAGAAGAATTTATTTATGTGTGCGTTATTCAACAGAAACAACATAAACAAATCACGGTTAAGCTCACTCGGTCACGGCGTTTTAAAGTTTTTTGAATGTTACGTTTTAGGTTGTTTGGTACAAAAATTTGATGGTTACACAACAATATGGTTTGGCTTCGATCGTACCGTTAGTCTGTATGCGCGCCCGCCGAGCCCGTGCCTTAACTTTGAAGTGATCTTTACAGTTCTTCCCTTGTAGCAATCTTTATTTTTTCTTTTCTTTTCAGTGTCGCTGGGAGCCCAGGTAATCGGTGAGCAGCCGTCGGTTATGGAGACTTGTCTCATAATTCTGAACAACCAGGGAAACTTCATCCCTGACAACAGAAACTTCGAATTTAGTGTTTGTGTAAGTATTCATTTATAAAGTCTAACATAATATATGTAATTTAAAATGAAAAATTGGTAGGTGGTAGTACTAGAAATATTTAATGAGTTCATCAACTCACTGTATAGTAATACTGTGAGCTTAATATATAATATTATATAATATTTATTATTCCTTACCTAGGTACTGTTGCTGTTAGTAAACTTAGTGCAGAACAATGAGACAAACACACAAAGGCTGTTGAGCGTGCGCATTCGCTTCGACAACGGGGACGACATATCCAGGAGCGTTGGCGCGCTGGATCTTATTGTAGATCTGTTCTATAAGCGGGAGGACCTTGCCAGGTAACGTAACTTCGCACTCGACAACAGCTTATTTACAAAAAAAGTGGCATTAGTAAGTTCCATATTACAAATAGATGACAGGATTAGTAAACGTGTAACCCACACCAATGGCCGAGAAATAATGTTATATAATAATGAATAGTTAATGCGAGTTATACATGCGTTAATTTAGCATTATAGTACTCGTAGGTATTTTAGAGATAATATTAGGTAACTCTTAAAATCTCAATAGCCATGCTATTGAACTTGAAAGTGTGAAAGCGCTAAAATATCAGTCTATAGTCGGTCGGTTATTTTGTAGAGCAGGTGAAACCTATATGGTATATAATACAGTAAAATAAACTTCTATAGATTTTATTTGGATGATAAAATTATTGAGGTATATTGTACACACGGCTACACATCAAGCTATACAAAACTAGTATAAGCTGATCTTGCATTATATAGGCTTGGTATGATGAGAGATCTGAGGGCCTATTCTCGTAAATAATTTACACTATGACTGAAACTTGACCGAACTGAGATTAAATTATGAATTGACCAAAGAAATAGTATTCTGCTACCCTTAAAGTTCAGTCAGAATTCAGTATAATTTCAATCTAGTCTCATTTCGATCTCAATTTTGACGTTTATTAAATGAAAATTTAGTACATGTGAGAGTTCGAAATTTTAGCAGAAAACCGTTTTGACTTCGATCAACTTCCGATCCATTTTCGATCTCCTCACAGTGTAAGTTCACGTTTGACGTTGTTTGTTAGTTTAGGAGAATACCATTTGTGACATTTATGACACTGAGCCTAGATCGGAACTACATTTTGAACATTTTTAAATTACGAGAATTGGCCTTCTGCGTAAACTGGTTTTGTATAGCTTGATGTGTAGCCGTGTGTGCTACATGCTAGAGTAGGGATTATTACAAATGATAGCACTTAAGTTCATGATCGCGGGGCACGCGCGGGGTGAGCGAGGGTGTCATAGAAACATGTAAACGAAATATGGCCGTCACTGGAAACGCGTCGCCACTCAATTTTATTACGCATATTTTAATGATAATATTATGAACTAACTGATGAAAGTCACTCCTTGACTTTTTCATATCGTCGGGGATACACCGTCACCTTGTCTCACACTTCTCTTCAATGGAATTTCCCCTATGCTCTGTTCATATACTCTAACCGACATGGTGACGTTTCTGCGTACACAATTTAACACCTCGATGTACCGATAGTCAATGTGGCACCGCTGCAGAGACTGCAGCAACTCCCAGGCTTTCTCTCAGTCACAAACGGTAAGCACAGTGGCCGGTTATATTCCTCGGTCTGCAGTATAACCTGCTGCAGCATATAAATGTGGTCTATGGTACGAAAACCTTTTCGGAAACCAGCTTGCTTGAGAGACTCGAAGTCATCAAACCTGACCTGATGACCCTTGAACGCAGCTTATAAATATAACTTAGAAGCGAGATGAGTCAATAATTCTTCCAACAGGTTGTTTATTACCCTTTTTGAAGAACACCACCTCGTCTCTGTTGCATGCTTCCGGCATTGTGCCCGCGGGTAAGACGGAATAGAATAGCCTAGAAACTCTGTTGTGATTTTTAAGCTGTTTCAAGGCCATCCTGATCTCGGACAGGCTGATGTCCGGCATCTTCGCTTATAGTGTCGGGTTAATTTGGCTCGCGGGTCTTTGTGAGTGCCTATGGTAGGTATAGTTACCGAGGTGTATAGCTGTCGGTAGAACTTCACGATCTCTCTCAAACCCTCTGGCTTAGTCGATGCCACGCTGCCATCCTCGGTCTTTCAGCTTAATAATCCGACTTTGCCCAATAGACTCTTGATAAATACTGGATTACCGGTTCCGCTCAATCGTCTCTAAGACCATTGGTGTTAAAGGTACGGATATCGTGACCCAAGGACTTCCATGTATGTCTATTAAGCAACCGGTGTGCTTCAGCCTCACCGGAGGACTGGAGCGCCAAGGCATGTCTTTCTGTCATGAGGTTGAGAGTGTGATCGGAGTACTTTTTCGGTCTACCTTTAAAGTATCTAGACCCAACCGTTTGGAGTGTTTCTACAAACCTACCATTTATGTCATCCACAGATACGCTATGTTCTAGGCACTCGAAGCGGTTTTGGAGTTTAAAGCTCGAAATATTGGATATAAGCACTAGAGAGCCGCAGCGTAGTAGACTTCATCAGACGAGACCTCTCAACGTTTAGGTTAATATTCAATCTGCCTCTTACCATTCAGTGATCACTACCAGTTTGCACCCTATGGATTACGGAGACATAATTGAATATTGGCTTTTATTGGTTATGATGGAGTTAATTTTATTCTATGTGGAACCAACGGGACCCGTCCAGGTACATTTCCTGCGACGCGGCTTTTGAAAAAAGGAGCTCATAACGAAGTTTCCTTCCTTTTCCAAAAAATCGGCCAGCCTCTGCCCCTGGGTTGCGTTGCTCATGCCCAAATTGCCCCACTCTCAACTCACCATCGCATCGTGTGCATAGCTTCGCGTTGTAATCTCCCATTACAACAGTGAAGTGTGTCTTGAAGGTATGTGTGGCCTAATTAGGTCCTCATACATACACACTACTTTATCATCTAGGTGTGTCGAGGTGGTTGCGCAGACATGTATAACCTTCAAGGAATACCTCTTGAATATTCTGAGTATAAGCTTCGCTGCCCTGCTCGACACACTTTCGATGGTTATTATGTTGACAGGTCCCTCAACCTGCGGACTAGGAACCCGACACCACCTTGAGACAGATGGTCGCCTTCCCAGTAGTATAATGATTTGCCAGATTTCCGGGTTATCATGTCCTCGCCCTCTCTTCGGACGTCTGTTAATCCCATAATATTCCAGTGCAACCTATCTATTTCTTCTTCCAAAGCAACGGTCTTTTCTTCTGCCGTCAGTGTGCGCAAGGTTTCTAAGTTTTGAAATAACAAGGTGGCTAGCTGACGACATTATCAATATTTTCTAAAGAACACTATTCTGTTTTAACAAAATCGGGGCAGTCCCCTTTAAACTCCCGAATCTGATTTATTATTTCCATCTACGATAGCTAAATCAATAAACTAAACAACATGTATCAACTCAATAATTCCCTTACACCTAATACCTATTTTAATATCCTATATCTGATTTCTAAGTTATTCATAACGAATTTATTTGCTATATATTATTAAGATTTTATTCATAAGTACCTAATATATTTTGACAGGCGAGCCGAGGAAAACACCGACGCTCTACTAGACGGCGAAAAGGAACCGGACGATAAACATGACAAAAAGAAGCAATCTCAGGACGACATCGATGAAACTGTTGCGAAGTGTAAGTCAAAAATATGATATAATTAATGCACATTTTTTTTAAACGTTTGTTGACGATGACATTTTTCAATTTACGACCGATGTTTGGCGTTCGAAAAGGAAGAAACTGTTATATTTTCTTAGGTTGAGAAATGCGCGCAAAATGACTGCTGTTCCACAGAAGCGACTTTGCCCTCCAGTGTAAAGTCCCTTAGTCGCTTTTTAGGACAACCACGGGAGGAGACGGAATGGTGCTATATTCTTAGTCTGGATACCACAAGGATTATAAGTTGGTTTCTGAAACACGGAGTATATTCGTAAGTAATAAAACGATGCGCCGCCGATGCCAGCGAAACCAGGCCTTACGAACGCAGTAGACCAAATACTAACGAATTCCACAACGACCGGTTACACGCCGCCCGCATCCAAAGACTCCCAGCTATCTTTCTTTACCTGGTCGTTTGTCCATCTTATTAGTGGCCATCCCTTGTGGCTGCGTTTTCCGGTGCGTGGTCTCCACTTGAGAACCTTTCTGCACCACCGGCCATCAGTTCTACGAATTATGTGCCCTTCCCATTGCCACTTCAGCTTACTAATCCTTACCGCTATGTCAGCAAGTTTAGTTCTTCTACGAATACCCTCATTTCTGATTCGATCTCGTAGTGAAATACCAAGGATAGCACTCTCAATAGCTTGCTTAGTGGCCTTAGGCTTTCTCGTGCGACCATATGTTATCACTGGTAACACATTATCCGCCGCATTGAGGTGTACCGTTTGTTTTTAAAAGCATTAATAAGATTTCTCCAATGCGTAAAATACCTCCTGTATTTTACGCAAAGATGTTTTTATAAGATGGTCTCGTAGAAATTTCGTTATGCCGTCATCTCTCATTTTAATTATCTCGGCATCTTGTGCAGTGCTAGCGCGTGCAGGCGCACACATGGAGCACAGCATGGTGGGCGCATACATGGCGTTATTACTGGGACATGCGGCCGGCGCAGCACCGCAGCATGCACGAGCCGTGCGGGCTCGCGTGCCACACTACGCACCGCTGTTGCCCACGCTCAAGAAGTACTACGCTTTCCTGTCGCTCACCGCCAGCGTAAGTGACACACATTACATCTTATACAATAATTTATTGCAGGCCATAGACAATTATCATACTACAAATGAAAAATAGAAATGATGCATTAGGATTAAATTAATGAATGTTAATAGGAAGTGAAATATTATGTAATTATTAGCTAGTATATTGACAGCCATATACAAAGTAAAAGTTAGCTCTCAATATGCCAATGTCCGATACATGTACACGGCTCATGAAGG
The DNA here is from genome assembly GCA_947459985.1 of Diloba caeruleocephala. NCBI lineage: Eukaryota > Metazoa > Arthropoda > Insecta > Lepidoptera > Noctuidae > Diloba > Diloba caeruleocephala. The sequence continues at coordinate 16,263,138 of OX381617.1, read as the reverse complement.
TGGCCCTTGACTCTCGTAAAACAGCGAAGAAGTCATCCACTCTATTTTATTCTTTATATCTATGTAGTAGGTCCCAAACTTTTTGGTCGCTTTAGAGTGAGCGCAAGATAAAGAGTCGAGTGGACAATAATTGACAAACGAAAGTAACAAACATACTTGTTAATTTATTAGACGGCAATATTTCGTTTATTACCTAATTTCGTGTTCTGCATATCAGCCGATATGAAGAACACGAAATGTGCTACGTTCAGTGCAGCAAAAAATGTTAGACCAGTTTACGACGGCTTCAGCACCGCACCGTAAAAGTCGAAACATTCACGGAATTCAACATGTTTAAATAAAATAAAAATCTTTAAACGTCAGAATCTAAGTCGCATGGTTCTAAATAGTTAATCCTATAGAAAAGAACCGGCAAGAAACTACATGGATGCTCTTTTAAAATAATTGAGATTACAGTGTTGACTGACACAAATTATTATAAAACATATACAAGCGTTGAACCAATACGCTCTTAATACAAAAAAAAAACAGTTTCACTTTTTTGCTCTGTTCCATAGCTAATCATGATGACTTCTTGTGATAATCACTAGTGCTGCCTGCCCGCACGCGTGATGATATATATAAAGCCCATTATCGATTTTATTTTATTGAAGATCTCTCGCTGTTACAGGCTGAAGCGGCGATCGTGGCGCACGTTAAGGCAACGCAGCGCATCATCGAGTTTATGGAGGCGAGCGACGCGTCGGGCGCGATGGACGGCCCGTCGGCGGCCGACGCGCCCTACTCGGCCGACGCGGCCTACGGCGGCGACGCGACCTACTCCGCCGTCCGCGCCTCGCCCTCCGACGTGCCGCAGGACATGTCGCTCAGCAACCTCAACTACAGCCTCAATTACACAACATCCAGCTCCGACCGCATGTCCTCCTCAATGGAGCTCGACAGCTATCACTGAAACTCGAAAAGCTCTCGTGTGTGTGATACATGCGGGCCGATGAACGCGCGGCCAATACTGAGTCTCGTTCGTTGGCCTTCGGAGCGTTGGTGATCACTAAATCGTTCAGGCCGGGCCGACGAAGGCTAGCGATACCCATTCGTAAGCGTTCGTTGACCTAGTCTTCACCCAGTTAATACTTTGTGATCGTATCGTTTGGCCTACATGTGCGAGCGTCGTTTTTGGTTAAGGTTGTTTAGGATAGCAGGAGTGTTTCAAGATGAAACGGAGATTTTTATTGAGAGAGTTATTGTTCTGTTGGCTGATAGAGTTTATGTAGAGTATTGGATAGAGATGAAAAGCATTGATTTCGATGTGATCTTCCTATTTGCCGACGGATGGGAATAACACGTGGTTCTGTTAGTGCATGCATATGTGTCTTAACATATATTTACTAAGCGTTTAGAGATTCTGAGAGCCTTGAGTTCATCCTTGTTATAAGACTTGTAAATACGAAATAAAACAACAAAGAAATCCTTGTATATGTGAATACCATTTAGCAATAGTATATGCCATTTGTAATACTGAAAACAATATTATAGGTGGTGGACGTTTGTTTGCACGCGGCTAATATAAGTATCTCTTCTCTTTGTATCGATATTTCTTCTTCTCTATGATATTGTAAATATAAATCACAGACTGTTAAGGTGATAGTTATGTTGACGACATAGATATGGGTTATGAAGTCTTAATTAAATTGAGATATTCCGAGTTTAAGCCACTAAACTGGCAATATAAAAGTGCAAAAATAGTCGAGTAAGTGTATAATAAATATGTATTCTTTTATGTGAATATTGTGTCTGCACTTTTTGTATTATACCGCTCCGAGAGAGAGAGAGTTACAAATTATTAGAGTATTGTTCTATTGAGGCACAATTCTTTATTGTAAATACATTTTAGCTAGTACTAATAGTTCGGGTCTCTGTTGAGTAAATTTAGAGTAGGTACAGTTGATGATGTCCGGATATGTTGAGATGTAATGCGTGTCTGGGACCGCATGACGTCATCACAAGTACAACGCCTAGGGGCGCTGTCTCACGGGATGGTGCAAAATGTACAAACACTTCTTTAGTCACTTGCAAATGAGAGAATGACCCGTGCTTAGATATTATAATAAAACAGTTCATATTGGATTTTTCACCAGAGTAGGACTAGACAGCGTGAATATTTTTTTTCCTTATTGTAAGTCGTTTGGTTTGCAGAAGACTCCATGTTTACAACTTGACTGATGTCCATTAGACAAACAAATATTTTTATGGTTGGAATGTAGGACTAATTAGTAAGGCACATAAATTACTTAATTTTATCTAAAATCGCAGTTTTTCTAAATAGAGGATTCGAATATTTCTATGAATTTTAGATCGAGTTATTTTTATAATCGTTGACAGATGCGGCGCTCAGAAATAAACCCGTAATTATTAATTAAAGTAAAAAAAATACCGACATACCGTTTATCGGCTTATATGAGAAATGTCTTTTGCATCCATAATATCATAATTGGCAGAATTTAAACTTATACCACTATAAAAAAAATTGATTGTGCTTGTATCCGATCTTTATTCCTGATATTAATTTATGTCAAGTTAGGTCTTTCATTCGTATTTTGACGCAGTTTGGGTTAACCTAAATGATTATATCGTAATGTAGAAAGATTTTCATACTGTACACATACGGTTGCACGGTTCGCTTTACTTCACTCATGATTGTGATTTTAAAACTGTTACGGAAATGTACTGAGTAAATTCTGCTCCTTGTTACCGTATATTCACATTTTCTGACAGCTTTATTTTATTTATAAGACATTTTTTGTTGAGTAATTGAATGGGGGTATATTATTTTAACTTACTTTATTTTGTATAACTCTGCTGAGGGTTTCTTACACACTAGGGTTTTCGTTCGGATTTAGTACTGTACAGCTATTATTCTTTTTGCCTAAATTATATTTACGTAATTTATTGACCTATGTATGTATGAACTAAGTGTAACTCTTAAAGTGCATTTCATTATGAAATTTTCATCTTTTATCACCTGTGTATTTTGAATATGTTGTTTTAAACTATTATCACGAGAGTTTGATATCTTGAGAAATTATTATTGTATATGTAATGTGTAATTATGTTATAAAGTATTATGTGTAATTATTAAAAGAAGACAATTTAAATATTATTCTGGTTTTATTTTAAAAAGATCGGTTGTGAAAGCAATATATACCTACTTGGTCTAGTCTGACTGACTTAATACTGGCACTTAAAACCTAGACAAAAATATATTATTATTATTATCTACATGTACAGTCAGCAGCATCATATATAAAGTGGCAGTGCAGTCCGTGTTGGAGGCGTCAAATTGTTATTTGCTATAATATATAGCTGAACTATGTGCTGAGGTATTGTTGGTACACAGTTTTGGTAAGTAGGTCGCCTGATGACTAATACCTCGTAGTTCGTACAGACCAAGTGAACGAGAGCGAGCGAAGGCGAAGGCAAACGAGTGGGATTCACCGGTTCGTACCGCATGCTCGTTTCCTTTCGTTGTTTATTTATTCTTTATGCACAAACACGTACAGAGGCGGACTTAATGCCATTGTTGTGTCCGCAGTTGCGTCCACATCAAGCGAACGTCGAGTCGTCGACAGGATTTCACCTGCGAATGTCGGCGAGTAACACACAGTCATTGCGTCAGTTTTCAGCCTCTTAGCGTAGACATAATTTTTTTTATCCCTTTAACATGTATGCTATATGTATGTTTTTCGAGAGCCTAAATAATGTTGTTTCTGTTTTCCAAATAGTTTGATGCTAAGAGTTCTTAGTTTTGGTAGTCATTTATAAACTAACGCAATGACCCTATTTCATGGGTCAAGGACGATAAAGATCTAGTATTACGGATCGCTACATTCGTTGTAATAAACGAAAGTACCTATTCAGCGTAAAGGAAAATGGCGTTTGTTGATGTCTTTAAATAAAACTAGCTGCCCGCCCCAGCTTCCCACAGGCGCCACCTAGCGGGTCCAATTGTGAATCTAAACCATCCAGGGACCCACTCAAACATACACACACAAAATTTCATCAAAATCGGTCCAGCCGTTTAGGAGGAGTTCAGTGACATTCACACGTACAGAAGAATTATATATATAAAGATACGCGCATGACAAACATGCTGCGCTGCATGAACAAAAGCCCGAAAACGATAGAATGGGTAGCTGTGGGGCATAACACGGATGGTGGTTGGGCCCGAAGCGTTTTTCTGATGGATAAGGCTTCGGCCTAACTCATCAAACAAAGAGCATACATACTGCTTGTACACGGGGATAGATAGAAGTTTCTTCAAACTCCTGGATGATGGTTCCGGGAAGGAAGTGGCTCCTGTCTGTCCCCCTGGACAGGTAGCAGACTCCGACCCTACGCCTTCAACATTGGCTGGAACTACAGCGGCAAGCGGCGAGCCTAGATCGGAAGGGGAGGAAGGTACGGGTAAATCGACATTACTAGGGGATAATCCGGCTTAAACACCTTTCCCGATGAGGACAGACTACTTCACTCTCTCTATTTGAGCTAGCTTCCTCTCCGGCCGAACTGGGTGATGAAAATTTGCTGGCGGAAGAGGTTCATATATGTGTAATGAGACGATTACCTACCGGAGAATAAATCAAAAATGAGTAATTTAAGGTGTATTCAAATTAACTTATAATACAGTAAGGCGGCAACGCCAGCGACTCCCAGCGACCTTCACCAAATCGCCTATCCACCTCGTTGGAGGTCGTCCCACGCTGCGCTTTCCGGTACGCGGTCTCCACTCGGGCACCTTTTTACCTCAACGGCCATCAGTTCTACGAGCAATGTGCCCCGCCCATTGCCACTTCAGTTTATTAATCCTTTCAGCTATGTCGGTAGCTTTAGTTCTTTTACGGATCTCTTCATTTCTGACTCGATTTCATAGAGAAATACCAAGCATAGCTCTCTCTCTCCATAGGTCGCTGAGTGACCTTGAGCTTTCTTATGAGGCCCATAGTGAGTGACCACGTCTCTGTTCTATATGCCATCACTGGTAACACACTCTGGATAAATACTTTCGTCTTGAGGCATTGCGGTATTGTTGACTAAAAGACGTTGCGAAGTTTCCCGAACGCTGCCCAGCCGAGTCGGATTTGACGATCCTCTTTCTCGAAGTTGGACCTAACAGGACAGTTTGTCCCAGGTAAACATACTCGCCAACGACTTCAAGAACAGAGCTCAGAGAGAAGAAGAATATTGGGATCGGCATGCCATGAACATTTGACATGACTTTTATCTTGCCCATTTTCATTTTAAGGCCCTCCTATTGAAAGAAAGAAAGAAGAAAGAAAAAAGTTTTATTAAGGTCTCGCACAGGAAGTCACAATTAACATTAAAAAAAAATATAATAATAAAATTGAGGCAACCTGGACGAGGCCAAAAAAAGGCGTATCTCAGCATCTCATTCTCTGACAGCCATTTGATGCGGACGTGTTATTCATAAATCGATTAGCGCGGCGTAAGCCGTCGCTCGTAATTTTAATCGCCATGTGTGAACAACTGGTGGCGAATGAACTACTGGCGTTCCTGCAGCAGAAGTTGGACGTGATGGACGAGGTGTCCGCGGTCCAGATCTGCACGACGAACTTTAGTGAGAGTGATATCGCCGCTTCCAAGTTACTCTTGTACAGAGTACTGAACAAGACGGACCAGATGTTGTCCCGCCGGCGTGACGGGACTAAGAAAAGCGTACAAGACATCATCACGCTGCTGAAGAAGACCGACCCGGACGATGTGCCAACGTTTGTGGCGAAGGACTTGCAGAAGCTCCCTCCCGTCACCTTCGACCATGTCGACGTAACGAGCCTTCTAAAAGATATCGTTTTTCTGAAGACCAGCTTAGCGGATATGCAAAAGAAGTTTGATGCATCCCAAAATACCGTCACCGATTTGCGCAATGAAATTATCGAGTTGCGTAGAACGGTAGCGGTAACTAGGTCAACAACATCCGGTGCATCGAATGTAAACATGCGTCGCGGCGCGGGCCTCGATATATCGGTGGCAAGTTTCGCGTCAGCAGTTTTATCATCGCCGCCGTCACCGTCGAATGCTGAGCCTGCAATGTGTGCACCTCGCGCGCCCCCCAGCTCTGCTCCCGTCTCTGCGGCTCTTCCCTGCACCGCCGAAATGGGGAATCTCGACAGCGCCACTGTGGGTACCCAAAAGCCCATGCCTAAAAAGGCATCGAAGCAAGCTGATGAGGATGGTTTTCTGTTGGTGCAAAGGAGGAAGCGTCGTCAGCGAACCAATAAAAACCGCTGCGGCACGGCTCCTGCGGAGTCCAAAACAACGATACGTGCCGCGAAACCGAACACTCCAGTGTATATCTCTCGCCTACACTACACCACTAAGGCGGAGGACATCGTGGAGTACGTGCGTTAAAGAAACAAGTACACGCCGAGAGTGCAGCTGCTGGAGTCACGCCGCAACGTCAACTTTAAGGCGTTTGTGGTGCGAGTACCAACATGTTTGCTGCATCTTGTCATGGAAGAGGACTTTTGGCCGCAAGGTGTGGTGTTCCGTCACTTCCGCGGACAAGTGCCACTAGAACGCACAGTGACATAGTGCGAGTGAAGGTTTTACTAACATAGACTTAAGTTTCGTTACACTAACATAATCTGTATTATAGTGTCATATATGTATGTTAGTCTATAAGGTATTTATGTATGGGTCTTGGTTACCTGAAATAAATTTAAAAAAAAATGCTTTCTTCTTTCAATAAATAAATAAAAAAATGACGCAGCGCTGGTTTTCAGATAGGACCAAGATAGTTGTGATACCACGGGCGGCTACGACATAAGCCAATAAATAAGATAATGAAACATACCGAGTAATTAGTCAAATATGTAATATTTATAATATATCCTATATGTGTAGTATACTACTGAATAAACCAATAATTAAATATATAAGTGTTACATACGTGCATGTACCAAATATGATCAAAATTTATTATATATGGATGTCATGATGTTTATACTCTATTGGGAAACTCTGTTGAGATCACTGAGCATTGTGCTGAGCTTTTGCAGTGATACTGCCATGACTACGATGTCGTCAATATACTCGCCATTGATGTCCAGTAGCTTGAAGGCATCCTCCATTGCAGCGATAAACAGTTTCGGGGAAATTATGTCCCCTTGTTTCACACCTCTCTGTAATGGAATTGCCCCCGTGCTCTGTTCATGTACTCGGGCCGACATAGTGGCGTTTCTTTATAAGCATTTCAACACATCGATGCAGAGACTGCAGCACTGTCCAGGTTTCGATGGAATCGAAGGCTTTTTTATAGTCCACAAACGGTAAGCATAGTGGCAGATTATACTCCTTGGTCTCCTGTATAACCTGCTGCAGCGTAAGAATGTGGTCTATGGTACGAAAACCTTTTCGAAAATCGGTTTGTTCGGGAGGCTGGAGGTCATCAAACCTGCGCTCGAGACGATTCGTAATGACCCTTGAAAACAGCCTCTAAACATGGTTTAGAAGCGAGATGGGTCAATAATTCTTCAACAAGGTGTTGTCACCCTCTTTAAAGAAGAGCACCATCTCGCCTCTTTTCTATGCTTCCGGCGTTGTGCCCTCGAGTAAGACGGAATTGAAATTCTTCTAAAGAAATTTAAGTAACGCTATTCCACCCGCTTTCAGAAGCTCTGTCGTGATTCCGTCACCACCCGGCGCCTTGTTATTTTTAAGCTGTTTCTAGGCTATCCTAATCTTGCACAGGCTGATGTTCGAGATATCCTCGGTATAGTGACCGGTTAGTTTGGCTCGCGGTCTTTTTCATAGCCAATGGTAGGTATAGTTACCATTCGGTGATCACTACCGGTTTTCACCCTATGGATCACCGAGATATCATTGAATATTTCTTTTATTGGTCACGATAAAGTCATTCTCATTCTTTGTGGAACCATCGGGACTTATCCAAGTCCATTTCCTGTGAGCCGGCTTTTGGAAAAAGGAAACCATCACAAAGAGTCCCTCCTTTTTTTAAAAGTCGACCAGCCTTTGTCCTCTGGTGTTCCGTTGTCCATACCTAAATTGCCCCACTTTCAACCCACCATCGTGCTTTGCATCGGCTTTGCGTTGAAGTCGCCCATTACAACAGTGAAGTGTGTCTTGGAGGTATGTATGGCCCTACTTACGTCCTCATACATTCTCTGTACTTCATCATCTGGGTGTGTTAAAGTTGATGCGTAGACCTATAGGACCTTCAACGGATACCTCTTGGATATTCTGGGTATAAGGTATGCTACCCTGCTCGACTCACATTTAATGATCACTATGTTGTTGATGAAGGACATGCGCACGAGAAACTCCACGCCACCTTGAGACAGATGGTCGCCTTCCCGGTAGGAGAATAGGTCGCCGAATTTCAGAGTTGTCGTGTCCTCGCCCTCTCTTCGGACCTCTGATAAACCCATGACATCCCAGTGCAACTTATCTATTGCTTCTTCCATCCGTAGTTTTCGCTACCACATATAAGGAACATTTTCCACCCTCCACTCCCGTATAAGCCGGAGTCCCACGAGGCTCGTAACTAACCCCACTCTTGTACACGTTGAATACCAGCGAAGTCCCCCATCCATCGAAAGACCAAACAAAACTGGCTTTATACGCCGATGACACGGCAATATTCTACTCAAGCATCAGTCCTGATAGCATCACTCGCATGCTTACAATCTCAGTCAATTCACTGGCCAATTGGTTCAGCAAATGGCGAATTGAGGTTAATCCCACTAAAAGCGCAGCCGTCCCTTTTTCCTGCCACGTCGACGAGCATACACGCTTCAAACAAATCACAATGTTTGATAAACCGATTCCCTGGCAACCCGTTGCCTAATTTCTTTTTTTATTGGTCGCAGTGAGAATTCATCATGAACGTCCTTCGCCCCGGGGAAGGATGAAGTGGCATGCTGGACTCCTAGCGGCCCCCTTAGGTGGCGTGCCAGGTCCTCGTATGATCACACTGGAGCCACCCACTGTTGCCACGTATATATGCCTATGCCAGGCACATCGCGGAGAGGGTGACTGAAGGCGTTATATTTGACCGCAACTTATCGTTCCGAGAGCACACAAAGACAGTGCACGCCCATGCCACCTTTGCAATCGGACGACTTCACCCTATGTACATTTAATTACACTACCCTACTACTACAAATATAAGGTGGGTATTTATATAACGTTGTGTATTAGACCTATTATGACATATCGTCATCATTTCGGCCGAATGAAGTCCACTGCTGGACACAAGCCTCCATCAAAGATCACCTCAACGACCGATATGGGTGTGTTGTGGGCTCATTGGGGGGTTTTGCCATAATCGCCACGTTTGGCAGACGAGTTGGCGATTGCAGTTGAGTTGTTAATGTATTCGAAGGACGCTGCTGCCCATCCTCCGGCTAATCCCTTAGTAGACTTTTAGGAGTGTAAAGTACTAACAGTAAGACAGATATACATTTTACATACTGTCACCAAGCAGCACCTTATTTCACCATACAATAAAGATATAATAACTAAACGAACCACACGAAATGTTTACCCATTTTTTAAATGTCACACTGCATCTGCTAGAAGGCAACACAAGTACCTGTCCATCTATTTATATAATAAAATTAACATAACACTTAAAATAAATCCTCTTTCAATCCAAGAAGTAAAAACTAAGGTTAAATCATGGCTTCTGACGCAGGACTACTATGAAACCGAATACTTACTAATATAGATATTACAAAAAACCACAAGCATTACACACAAGCACAAACACCCTCATATACACTTAACCACAGTCATAAATCATCACACATATTTTCTTCACAATATTCATATTTTAAATTATATTTCAATATTTCATGATAAGCTTTGTTAATTTAATTAAAAACTTATTGCATAAAAATTTGCTCACACAACTATTGGGAAATGACACTGACTCCTGTAACACAGATATTGTACCTAGCACGGGAGTCAGGGCCTCACTACTTTGTAATCAATTTTTATGCCAATAAAGAATTACTATTACTATTTCCTTTATTTTAAATATATACATATAAATTACATTTTTAAATACATATAAAAAAATACAATATATATTTAAAAATATAAAAAATAGTAGCCCACCGGCATCGGGAACAAGGTCCAAGCTACCGGTGGTCAGGGCTCCAGAGAGAGGAACTTCCTAACAATACGAGCCGTGTCTAGGAGTACCGCTTTCTGAATCAAGCCCCTGACCCAGCTGCCTAACGAGAGCCTCTTGAGGTGTTGGTCGAGGCTCTTGGCCATAAGGCCATTGGCCGTAACAACTATCGGCACAATGATTGCAGAGTCTACCTCCCACATGTCGACAATCTCGTGCGCCAAGTCAAGATACTTAAGTTGTTTATCTTTCTCGGCTTTCACGAGATTCTCGGCATGTGGGATAGTTATATCCACAATCATTGTGCGGCGCTCTACTCGATCTATCACCACTATATCAGGCTTATTGGCTATAATAGTCCTATCAGTGATGATAGATCGATCCCAGTACAACGTGATATGGTCATTCTCGAGAACTGGGTCGGGCACATACTTGTAGTATGGCACTTCTAAACTCACAAGGTTGTATAGCAGTGCAAGTTGTTGGTGGATAATCCTGGCTACTTGGTTATGCCTGTGCAAGTACTCGCCGTTAGCAAGACGAGAATAACCGGAAATAATGTGACGGATAGATTCACCCGGATAGTGACATGCCCGACAGATGTCAACCGTGCCGTCCTTCACAATATATTTTCGGTAGTTCTTCTATTACTATTACTATTAGTTTTACGACACCCACGGGAGGAGATGGGGTGGTAGTATTCTGAACCGGCACCACACGGTAATATGACATATACAAATGTTGTGTTCTTGTATATGCGTAATATCCAATTACACATTGACTTGAACTTGCCTACCTACTATGTAGCAGTTCATGAAATTAGCTAGTAAACGCTTTTTCGCCTCTGCTCTTCGTCACCCGAATCCCTTCGGCCTTGCGGCCGCTAATTACAGGCCTTCACGTATAAGCACATTCCGTCGACCAAGGCATGATGAGTGTATACTCATCGACTCGAACGATGAAATCACCCTCTGCCACGTAGCACACAAGAACAGACTCGCGCAGTCTCATTCAAATAATAGATGGACATAGTGACCTCGCCGCCACGGCCCGCCTTTACGCCGTCGCGGCGGCTTAACGTCGCGACCACACGGTTAACGTAAAAGTCGTCGTCCCCGAGATGTATGTGAGAAGCCACAGACAAAAAAACCTGTAAGAAGTCTATGGTCTTAAAATAGTCGACCGACTTTTGGTCGACCCTGATGAAGGAAGAACAATTTGTCCGAGAGGTTTAGTGCTTCGGCAGTTCAGAAACCGGACAGACCGCGGCACACGACGCCGACTCATTGTGTGAATGTGTGAATTTGAATTTATTTTATTGTTTATGTATAGTATTTTTATGTTAGTTGTAAGTCGTATGTTGTATTCTTATAGGTTGTTATGTTGAACTGTGTGGTGTCATTAAAAGTATAGCATCACTCCATCTCCTCCCGTGGATGTCGTAAAAGGTGACTAAAGTACTCTTAACCAGAAGGATAGGCAGTAACGTGCTTTCTGTAGAACAGTAGTCATACTGCGGCCACCAACCCGCCTGCCAACCGTGGCGAGTACTGGCAAAATTCCCCCCAACATGACGAAATAGGTATTTGTCTTAATCTATAGGGAGGCCTTTGTTCAGCTGTGGACCGTTCTTTGGCTGATATGATGTTACGTTGAAGTTGGGCGTTAAATAAAAGAATTCAACAACCCAAGGTAAACATAATTTATTGAAAAAAATATGCCCATCACTAATTTCTTCACATTCTAAAGTACGGGGGTTCGGGGGCTGAGCCAGGAGAGTACCTGCGCCTCGGTAACGCGACACGATGCGCATTTTTTAATATAGCAATACAATACAGAACTTGTAGTAGCAGCCTGCGATGCATTCCGCTCCGACAACTGGATTCCACGATGCTCGTGGAAGCTTCCCGCCGCGCAAAGTCGCAAAGATGCGCTTCGCGGCATCGCGGTGCGGTCGCGGCAGCAGCGTTTTATGTAGCGCGGTTTCTCGTGAAAGCATCTCCGCACCTCGTCGCATTGCGTCACGTCTCGATGTAAACTGACCCTAATGCATCTGCTTAACGTTACCGCGGTCAAGAAGCGCGGGGAAACTATAATAATATATAGTAATGTCTCACATTGCTCGTAGAACTGATGGCCGCTGGGGCACAAAGGTTCTAGAATGGAGACCGCGCACCGGAAATCGCAGCGTGGGACGACCTCCAACGAGGTGGACAGACGACCTGGTGAAGGTCGCTGGGAGTCGTTGAATGAGGGCGGCATGTAACCGCTCGTGGAAATCTAAGGGGGAGGCCTTTGTTCAGCAGTGGACGTCCTGTGGCTGATATGATGAATGTCTTAGGTTTTCGCGATTATTACTCATAATAAAACACTTTTAAACGGATTATATCGCGTATATTATAGATTTTTGTTTTTGGTTTTATGGTCGCAGGACGACTAACGTGACAGACGTCGTTACAGATTTTTAATATATATCCAGTTTTTCTTGATAACCCACTATGGCTAGTATATACACTAATATATACTTAACTATCGCACTCTCAATATATGTACTTACCTATGTTCAACACATTTGAACAATAATATATTATATTCTGCATGTTTTGAGGCTGAAGAAGCAAAAATAATAATAAAATCAAAATTATTTAAGATTAAAATATATTTTTTGTGTTTAGATATCTACATAACAACCAACTAAATCGGTAGATTGTATTAATTAAAGCCTTTCATTCACTATTAAAAATCACCAAAACAAGAGATCGAGCGCATAATTTTCTTTCTCCCTGTAACAGCAATTATTTATATGTTTTATACACAGCATTTTTCCGACGTTTAGTAAGTTACAAGAAGAAAACGGTTATTTTAGCTCTTTCCATTTCTTAAACTCACTACAGCCATATAATTACACAGGCCAAATAATGCAAATAGAAAAACGACAACAATACGATAGCAAAAATAATAACCATGATTAAATTAACAGCCACTAAAGGGTTCTAAAATATTAAATTCGTTCTACAGCATCTACGCGTGCGATGGCGGGCGCGCGGATGCTTTGCCAATCACCCGTCTCCGTGTATCGTTTATTCACAGATATTAGCTGATCAAAGCTCGCTTTCGCAATTTTGTGTTTATTTCCAACTTTCTGCACTAACTCTTCGTCATACACATCTTCAGGAACATCAAGTTTCAAATGAGCTTTCATTTCCTGCACAGTCACTAAGAAACAATTCCAAGGTGACCAGTCCTCGTTTACGTGCCATCTACATAGCCTTAACTCAGTGATGTCACTACATTCGCTTATTGCCGAGTGTGAATGCCACAGCTTCTCAACTATGAAGAAGATATCTTTCTCCTGAAGAACGAAAGCTAAGGAGCCCCAACATTTTCGGCGACGCTCATCCCGCTGTACAGCTCTTAAGATAAATCTATAAGGCGTCATATCTACCCAGCTACGTTCATTTACATCTTTCCAAGAGCATGATTTACAGATTAAGTAACCACTCATCCTTGTGTTTAGTGGGAAGTCCGAGTAAGGTTTCACCTGATGGCATAGTTCACAGAAGTGTAGTCTTTCATTCTCCATTTTCTTGAAGTCTCTTAGGTCCTTATACTGGGTTACACCAGAATTAAGTTCAGACGTTTCTATTAGCCGATACACGCTGCCGGCTACTCTACGTCTTAGGAATTCCAGTTGATGAGCATTATACTGTCTGACGAGCAGATCACACTCTTGATCCAAAAGATTTATAACTTCTTCGGCTAAGGGATGTCGAAATTCTTGTAGTGCGAATTTCATGTCGACCAGAAGCTCCAGACGTTCTTTGACGTCCATGTCCTGACGGATGAAGGAATTATAAAGTTCTTTCAATTTCCTGGCTTTTTGGATTTCAACCGTTTCCATGGTTATTAGTTTACCACTGCGACCATACCAAGCTACAGGCTTAGAAATTTCTTCTAAGAATCGCTTTTCTCGGATCTTGCGGCTGTCTTCTCTTACTTTTACTCTGTAATCTTCAATGCATCGAAGTAATTCCACTTCTTTATCTAAAAGCAATGAAAATTCGGCTATTTTGGGACCTTTAGCGTGTAAACGTGATATCCTGGCAATTTCGGCGTGTTTCCAGCGATCAACCTAAAAAAACGATTATACATGTGGATTATCTTATTTCGATTCCCTCAAAAAACTGATTTGGCTGATCAATAATTATAACAACTTTCTCTAAGGGACCATATCAAAAAAATCCTTATATAAATATTGGTGGGGTAGTGATATGAATTATATTAAATAATGAATTAGTGAACTGCATCATCATTAGCGTAGAGGTTTGTCCTTCGAAGAGAGTATGGCACGCCACTATCGCAGCGTGCGGCGGTAAGATCCGTCATGGAAGGCTGGTTAGAAAGGCGGCATCGCTTTCTCACATTCCAGCTGCCGCAGATGTTCTCGGTACATAGGTGTTCCGAGATTTATCTGTGACGCATAGGCTGGGACCTGTGTGGTTTCCGGATTAAGAATAAAGCACCACTCCAGCTACTGCTATGGATATGGTAATAGGTGACTAAGGGACAGAGGGAGCAGAATCGTCGCTTCTGTGGAACTGTAGCCATACTGCGCTCACCAACCCCAACGCCTGCCAGGCGTGGTGAGTACCGCCAAATCTCCCCAAAATGACGACACAATGGTGGAAGTCTGTAGGGGAGGCATTTGTTCAGCAGTGGTAATAAGCCGGGAGCAAATGCCCGATTGTCATCACTGGAGACTACCTGCTGAACAAGGCATAGCTCACGCTGCAGGAGTGCCCAGCATGGGCGACGCAACTCCTTTACCTCGTCGTAGCGGTTGAAAGTGGTGACCTCTGAGTTCAGGCCATGGTAGGTACAATTAATGCCCTCCATGATGTGCCTAAAGGCGTGGCACCAATGGGCGGCTCTAGTGTGATCTCACGAGGACCTGGAGCCCCTCTCAGGTGCCTAAGATGACCGCTCCAGTGGTTTTAGCCGGTAGGACTCTGGCATACCCCTTCGCCCTTCCCCGGAGCGAAGGAATTTCATGTAGAATTTCCACTGGTCACCAATAAAAATAAAAATAAAGCTACAATCCATAGTGCGAAGCCAGAACGCGTGAGAAGCTGTCGCCTTCCATTGCCAGAAGGAGATACACTCAAAGGTGGAAACAGAACGGGAGTGGGAAGCGACCACTTTTCTCCCCTCCCCTTTCGCAGAAGAAGCACCGGGTGTCGGACGACACAGACCGGCGTCCATGAGTTGCAACCTAAGGGACTTGGGGCTGTCCATGGCCCGACCGGAAACAGGATCGGGACGGTGACGGACTGTGTTCTGCATACGGCTCTCAGGGAACATTGTGTGGCTATCCGCACAGACGGACGATATCCGTCAATCCAACTGGTGGGACGAGACCTGCGAGGGTTCCGATAAATGCCCGAGTAAATCTAGCACCCCTACAATAGGTAGATCGAAGGACAGCGTATTTAGCAGTTTAGCGTCCGGTTTGTCTAGCACATCCCACCGCCTTGCCCAGGGCGGAAGAAGTCCATGAGAATTTCCCCTCAGTAAAAAAGAGAAAGTGCCTACCTATGCCTTTAGTATTCTAAGCGTAACCAGCATTTGTCTACTTACCATTGCATATAATTGATCAAAATCTTCACGTGTTTTCGGAAATGTTTTAGTAATAAGATCCCTTCGTAGACGTCTCTCCGTTGCTTCTCGTTCCAGCCTCTCTTCTTCTCTCATTCTTGCTATCCTCTCCCTGCCATAACATAATGTGATAAATAAATTAGCAAAAAAAACAGTTATTTTCCTAGCTAGGAGATAAAAAACATTAACATACATGCATTCCTTTAACCATCTCTTTACTTTTTGTCGGAACTGGTGATGTTTGAAGGTACGTTGAATGATCGATGCGTAATGATTATGGTTCAATCGAATGATCATCTCGTCGTATGTCTCATAGGGTTGAGGAACGACTATCTTATCGGTCACGTTGGGTATATATGCGTGAACACTATTCATTTGCGTTGCTCGACTATAGTTTGTGTCCTGAAATTCAAAGTGAAACACATTGACACAATAAATTCATAATCTATATACTTTATTAGATCGCGCCCGTAAATTAGCTTGATAATTTTAATGCCTGTTATTTGCACACACAATAAATATTGTGGCTGAAGTATGTAAGTAAATCCCCAAAGCTCTTAATAAGTAACTCAAAACATTAAATCTTGTAAATTATATCTTTAGTAAGTAACTTTAATGCGGATACGAAAATGTCAGCATGCAAATGCAAACAGATTTCCGGCTTCAGTAATGGAAATACATACGTATAGCTTTTCTTTTTCTTCAGCTGTCTGGGTGTCTCTACAATTTTTTAATTCTGGTGGCAATTTCTCCGGTTTCTGCGGCGTTTGAGTGTAGGCATGGTGATAAACAGTGCCTATAAAATTAAAAAGAAATATGTAAATCTTAATTTTGTAGATTTATGTGTACAAGACATAAAATTATATGCTCAGCAACATAAAGTAGCCATAGTTACTAATCATAGAGTATGTATATATATTCACCAGTGTATATATTTTTGTATCCTCCTAAAAAAGGCTTCCGCATTGGTTCGGAAAATATTTCGACATTAACTTGTTTTAGTGTAGAACCAAAAGGTACCGTCACACTTAAAACATCATTTACCGGTATTTCTTTGTACAATTTGTTAAAATTCAGCGTCTCGTTATTTTTTGTTAATAATTCTACCTCAGCTATTCCGTATTTGTCATAATCAAGATCCATAAGAGCCATACGATCTTTTAACGGACGTTGTCCTCGTAAAAATACCAAATGATCAGGGTCAAGTTGGAAAAGGTCACCCAAGTTTTTTTTTATTTCGTGAACTTTCATTATAGAATGATATGAACGAGTAAATGTTGTATTCTGATTTGGTACTCTGAACTTAATCGCTATAAACGGCATACTTTTCTTTTTGGGCATAACTGCATGCAATAATTCATGGATGTAGGATTCCTTTGGTATCGATGATAAAGAAAATTCCTCAGAATCTCTCGTAAAAACATCGATGGTTAAGGTACCGAGCGGATCAGCCTTCAGCTGAGACAAAAGACTAGTATCTTTCAATACGTTTCTATTTTTAGTCAGTAAGAGGTTACTATTTGACACACTGAGTAATTTCGCTAATTTACGTTTTACAAATTTAATAGGCGTTGAGGCTGGGAAGACTTTGTTGAACACTTGGTTGGGATTGAGGGGTGACTTGAAGGTGACTAGTAAATGGCTGATAGGATATATCAAAGGTTCGGCATCCCTGGCACATGGCGCTGTCGAGTACCGCGACTTGCTGTCGTCGCTTGGGGGTGCAGTCTTGTAAGGTGGGGCTGTGAGAAGCTTCTCTCGACCTAATTCGCACTGACATGCGACCACTCCTCTAGCACTTTCTGGATTCGGTGCGATCCCTAACAATTTGTGCACATCTACTTTCTTCATGTTTAATAAATCACTTATTTCGAGCCACCTTATCAAAGTAGATTAATAAATAAAGCTACTTTACACTAATTACTAAACACATACTTCACACAACAAATACTGAAAATTGAGTTGTTAACTGTTGCTAAGTTACGGCAATGGTTGCTGACTTCTGACAGAGAGACAGAGTACATTTTATATACACTGAGATAGGACGTCACTCGGACATTTTATGGCGCCATCTGACAACAAATAAAAACAACAACCCATGAAGCGTATATACGTATAGCCACTGATTATGTTACTAGTAACTATTATAAAGGTACTATTTGTTGTCAGTTTAACTGTTTAACGTATAGCTAGGTACAAATATGTAGTACTGCTATGATAAGTACAGTTCGTTTTTTTTTTCATATTGAGTTAAGTATAGGTATATTCGGAATAAAGAGATTATCTTCATTCTAAATATGTAGGTACTTAACTCAATATATCATAAGCGCGGCAGAGTAGGCCCTGTCCTTTCTTCACTGTAATTAGTAATTTTTATCTTAAAATAATATAAAACACAAAATACGTGAAGTAATAACGCCATAATCACCAACCCGCCTGACCGGCAAGGTGACTACGGGCACAAACTTCTATGCACGCGCCACAATACAATGGGCCCCCAGTTCCCGGTAGCTCCACTATTCCCGACTACGGTAGTGGTCGTGGTTACGGTGGGGCGGGGGGTGCTAATAATCCCCGGGAGGAGACACTGTTACCCTAGAATTCGGCCACTTGCTTACTTCCGAGAAGGTGATCAGGTCTTCCAAGGTGGGGTTGGTTTCCTAGTCAATATGGTACTCACTAACAAGTAACAAGGTTGTGGAAATCGGATGTGTGTCGACCCGGGTAGCGTACCTAATATTGAAGCTCACCGACAGGTATTTAGGTTCAGGTATGAATACGAAGTCGATGCTATGTATGAAAACATTGCCAAGGCCTTAAACAATACCACCAAGACTCACTACAGCGTTGTTATGGGGGAAAAGTGGGAGTACAAGAATGCGAAGGCTCGGGGCGGCTGAATCACAGGGGCTGGATGCTGTTTGACTTTCTAGAAAGGCAAGGGCTTTTCTTGATAAACTCTTTCTTCAGAAAAAAGCCCCAAAGAAAGGAGGTGGACCTGGCAAAGCCCGGATTTGGTGACAAAGAATGAGATAGATTTCATCATGGATAAGATGATAATGAAGATATTTAGAGATGTCTCTATGATCAACAGATTCAACACTAGCGAGTGATCACCGACTTGTCCGAGACACTCTAAATATAAATTTAAAGACTGAAAAAATGCGCATGACAAAGTCTATCCTCAGACCAACGCCCTACAAGTCGTTCATGGCACTACAGAGTTCCGACTTGAACTCCAAAATAGGTTCGACGCGCTGGAAACTACGGGCAATATTGTTTGTTTATTTTTGATGACATCCCGGACGTCGACTTAAGCGAGATTAGGGCGGCTCTGAAACAGTTCTAAACTGGAAGATCTTCGGGAGATGACGGAATTACAACCGAATTATTAAGTGCTGGGGAATATTCGGTGGTGAGGGAATTGGCGCACTTATTTCATTCCGTCATCCAATACCTACAGTACAACACTGAAGGCCGTTCCACGCCTGTGTGGTGGTGCTGTTTTTCAAGAAAGGAGATTGAACTCTGCTCACGAATTACAGACCCATTTCACTTCTGAGCGACGTGTACAAGCTATTTTCAAGAGTCGTCACGAACGGTCTCGCTAGAAGATTTGACAAAGCCCAACCACCCAAGCAGGTTGGATTTCAAAAAGGCTATAGCACCGTGGATCATATCCATACTGTTCGGCAGATTGTAGAAAAGTCCGAGAAATATAATCAAGCCTTCAACTCCATCGAAATATAGGCTGTTCTGGATTCTCTGCAGAGATGCGGTATCGATTGGCGTTATATAGAAGTGTTAAGATGTATGTATAACGCTGCCACTATGACCGTCCATATCCAGAACCACATGACGAAGCCTTTCCAACTGCGTCGGGGAGTGAGGGAGGGGGATGTTCTATCCCCGAAATTGTTTACAAATGCGTTAGAAGATCTCTTTAAAACTTAGACTGGAATGGATGGGGAATAGACATAAACGGTGAGTACATCTCACACCTTCGATTCGCCGACTATATCAGATTATAATGGATGAGCTGAGCGGGATGCTGAATAGTCTCAACCTAGCCTCAAGACGTCTAAGATAGCCTTGGCATGAACTTGGAAAAAACCAAGATCATGTCTAATAGACGTGTTGTGCCGAAACCGCTTAGCATCGAAGGTACGGTGGTCGAAGCTGTGGACGAGTACGTCTACTTTGGACAAACGCTCCGGTTGGGTAGACACAACGTTGACAGAGAAGCCGAGAGAAGGATACGTTCAGCAAGCTTCGTCAAATCTTCTCGTCGTCTTGTAGGTATTCCGCAAGGTCTGAAAACGAAAATTTTCAACCAGTGCGTCCTACCTGTGATGACCTACGGAGCCGAAACGTGGACACTAACAGTCGGACTAGTCCACAAGTTTAAAGTATGTCAACGGGCTATGGAACGTGCTATGCTCGGAGTTTCCCTAAAGGATTTTTTTATTTTTTTTAAATCTTTTTTTTTTTAGGGGTTTTTATCCATTAAGGACATGTCAACCCCATTATCTCTAAAGGATAGAATCCGAAATGAGGATATCTGGAAGAGAACCAAAATTATCGACATAGCACACCAAATTAGCAAACCGAAGTGGCAGTGGGCTGGTCACTCCTGTCGAAGGCTCGATTTAGTCGGCGAGTCCTAGAGTGGAGACCGTGTCTGGGTAAACGTAGTGTGTGGCCCCCACCGACCAGATGGACGGACGACCTGAAGAAGGTTGCTGGGTCCGGCTGGAGGCGGAATGCTGATGACCGGGTGTTGTAGCGCACGCTAGGAGAGGCCTATGTCCAGCATTAGACCAATATAGACTGATGATGATTTATTATTCCCTAAACTATCAGACACAAATACGTGAAGTCGACGAAATAACCATAGAGAACACTGTATAATAGAGAAAGTATATGACTTCCGGCGAAGGCGTATCAGGAAATTGTGAGTTATGGTCATATTTACGCAATTTTTATATGAATATATATTATATCAAATTTAAATATGAATCTGATACAAAAGTTCTGGAGACGCTCCAGCTTGTCAAATTGGTCCTCGTTGAGATCAAGATAGCTGACATCTGGGTATCAGGAACAAGTTTCGTAACCATCTTAAGGACCCTCATCCTCATATCATATCAGCCAAAGGAAATCCACTACTGAACAAAGGCCTCCCCCATATAATTCTACAATTGTGTCATTATTTTGGGGGGGATTTGCCAAAACTCACCACGCTTGACAGGCGGGTTAGTGGTTAAGGCCCTGCTCAAGCAAAAATTTTGCAACAAATTTCCTGCAACTACAACCCAATGTTTTTTTTTGTCAATATATAGCCCTAATTTCTTGACCGTATCACTTACAGAAATGATGAATCCGCCACAAAAAACTTGAGGATACCAATCAACTCAAGAGATCATCCTTCAGCTCCCAAAAACAGTGACCTAGGTCTTCGCCGAGTTACATACATGAAGTAATTGCATCGCTGTCATTTTGAAACTCCCTCAGTCGTCCGTGAACTTCATCGACGATGGACCTGTGCTTATTTGTTTGGATTGACGTAACCGCGTTATCAATTTCGTATGTGATGAGTAAGATAAGATAAAAATAAATTTAACCACTTATGAATAGTCGAGACTATTCATAAGTGGTTAAGTGGCTAATTGCCTCTAATATAAGATATGGTATCCTATTATGGGGTAACTCTGTGGATTTCAACAGGGTATTTGTGGCACAAAAGCAATGCATCCGTGCCCTGTGCAGGGTATCACCCCTTACTTCCTGTAAGCCATTATTCACCCAACTAAAACTGCTTACTCTGCCTTGCATTTATGTATATGAATCTTGCGTATTTGTAAAATCAAATCTTAATTTGTTTAATACATTTGGCCAGTATTGCAACTTCAATACTAGGTATCCTGATAGGATGTATCGGCTATGCTGGCAAAGCAGGAAAATTGGAGTGCTGTGGTCTCCTTCTGTGAGAGCGTAATGCTCCAGAAGGAGGTCGCAGAGCGGGATCGGGAGAGGGCCGATCCCGCTCGGAGGAGGAGGACACGGGGCCGAGCTAACAACCGCCGCGGCGCCCGTGTCCAACACGCCTGAGCCCCCTGTTGTCTTTATAGGGGCTTTGGGGGTCGCGAGCGCGCTTATTGGGAAATCTGCGTGCTCATACCGAGCGACCCCCGGGAAGACAGCGGTGCGCATGTGGTCACGTACCGCTGTGTGCGCAGCACAGCGCATAGTGAGGCCTCGAGGGAACCTTTTACAATTCCCTCGAGAGATGCCTGGGGGGGTGGCCTCTTTACAGTCGCCTTCCCTCCACTAGAGGGGATGACCACTTTACAGTCATCCCCTCCGAGATGTGCCTAAAGGCGTGGCGCCAATGGGTGGCTCTAGATGGAGATCTTTCGAGTTCCTGGAGCCTCCCTTCGGTGCCGACGATGATCACTCCGGTGGTTTTAGCCGGTAGGAGTCCGGCATGCCCCTTCGCCCTTTCCCGGGGCGAAGGAAGTACATGAGGTATTTCCACCGGATAAATAAAAAAATAAATTAAAAAAAAAAGGTATCCTGATAGGATACTCTTGCCTAGAATAAACACGCAGTTATACAAGAGAAATTGTTATCCAATGGCCATACAAATACACAACAAATTACCAAATGTAATAAAAGAGCTAACTCTTCATAATTTTAAAAATAAATTATGTAAATGGTTGTTATTGAAATGCTTTTATAGCATCCAAGAGTATTTGGACAGGTAAAATCAATAATGAGCATTTGTAAGCAATGAACGCGACTAAGTTTTTGATGACATAGATATTATTTATTATTATAGATAGAATTTGAATTTGAATTAATTTTTATTATTTTATATTAATTTATAAATGACATATTATAGATTATTGTTGATGACATTGTTATTATTTGTATTTTGTCGGATGAACGGAAATTGGTAAATGAACTGGCTATTTTTGTATTTTGAATTACTTGTAAAGGTTTTAATTGATGACATGGGTATTATTGAAAACATCTATTTTAAAATATTTAAATTAATGTTATTATTGTAGCGCATCCGATATGTATGTACTGTAACTGATGTCAAACGGAAAAATTATGTATTTTGAATTAATAGTAATGAGTAACAAGGTATACCGAAGTGTTCATTTTATTTTATACAGTGGCTCGAAACTATTATTAAAGCATCTAATGACAGTTATTACTTGCATTAAACTACATGCAGCTATAGTTTGATGTATAAATAATATTAATTCGCATACCAGAAATGGTCAATATGTGGCAGCTTAAAATCTTTAAATACCATCTTTGTACCCATATTTTAGCGAATAAATGACTTTGACATATTCCAAGTTGTAGATTTCCTATGCAGAAGAACGGATAAGAATCTCCATACAAACTCCAATAGCATAAAGTAGTATAGTTTAGTTGAGGTATTACCTATATAAACTTTCTATGAATAAATATTTAAATAACATAAGAAGACGTCATAAATTAAAATTAGTTAGCAATAGAAAACTGTTGCATCCAATTTTTTTTAAACTTCATATTGGCTGAGATATATTTTCTAATGCACATGAAATCAAAATGGTTTACTATTAATTATAGTTTTTAAGTACGCGTAGAGCAGATAGTGTCCGAGTTCCTCTTGAAATTCCACTACATTGATAATCTAGATGTATAGTAGTATCCAATATTTATTAATGCGCCTCACCATTATTCGGAGCTTGGCATATTTTTCTTTCCTGAGATCAGCCATCTTGGTATAAGTTGTTAGATTATAGCTATTAGATATATAACTACCTAATTAAGAGTTAGACCACTTTCTAGGCATTATATTATACCTAATATGGCTATATACACGTTCCCAGTAACATAAACATAATTATTTGTAATATAATAATGTTTTAAAGAATAAGAAGTAAGTAACTAATTGTAACGGACATTATCGTTGCTATAAAAATAACAGTACTAGTCTACTCAATAACTGTGCGATACTCAATACCACTACGTAGCGCTACGCGCCAAGAGCGGGAACGATAGATTCCGCTCGGAGCCCAAGTGGAGCAAGTCTCGCCCACAAAAGTACGATTCATTTTCAAGGTGTCCTCATAAAAGGTAGTATTTAAACTGCTTACCAAAAACCTGTGGTTTGTACGATACAATTTGTTAATTTCCCAACAAAATTACTGATTGCACATCAAAAATAATGAATGCACATCAACAATAATGATTGCACATCAAAATAAACACTTAAAATTACTTTAGCTTTCATTCAAGTTCATAATGCATACCTGTTTATCACAAATTATATCTAATAGGTAATTGACTGAATGACTTGTTCGTCTCGTCACTGGGTTGTATAAAATAATTAATAATAATAAGGATTTATTCTAATAAAACACTTATAAATGGATTATATCGTGTTTATTCTAGATGTTTGTTTTTCCTGACGTTTCGAACACTGTATTGACAGGCGTGCTTACAGATTTTTTTAAGTGTTATTTATTTTATCTACCGTACATTTCTAATCAAATATTGTTTGGATGGACGCAGTAATCACTCACAGTGTCAGATCAGCTAACTTCTCAAACCGCTGAAGTGTCACATTCCTTTACAAGATACAGGGATCTACAAGATTGCCTTTGATTGTGAATTATCATACATAGGTCAAACAAAGGTTGGTGCAGTGGCTGATACAGTCGGCTGCTGCGCTCCGGGTCGTGGGTTCGATTCCCACACGGAACAAATATTTGTATGATCTGGAGGTAGTAGTTCCGGGTCTGGGTGTATTGTATGTGGAATTCATGTCTGTAAACGCACCCACGACACAGGAGAAATCCTAGTGTGGGGCAACGTTTTTTTTGAAACTCAAACTCAAACAAAAAAACGCATAGAATAAAATTATAGGTATTTTAACCTAAATTTCTGTGCATTTCTATGTCTTGCAGGGTTCAGAAGATAAAAATATAATTTACGTCTAGCGAAGCGGGCGGGTCGCATAATCTATAATATAATATATGCGATTTAATCCTTTCAAAAGTGGTTTATTATAACGAGTAATAATCACGTAGACATTATTATAGGTTCATGTTATATCTAAGAGTGACCCAATGGCCGCACTCGCCGCACCTTAAACAAATGGTACATTCATCATTCCTCTGCGGTGCCGGCTACGAATAGCACCAACCCATCTCATCCCGTTGGTGTCGCAGGTGGGCAGCGTCCTTCGAGTACATTAACAACTCAACTGCGATCGCCAACCCACCTGCCAAGCGAGGTGATTATGGCAAAACCTTCCAATGAGCACACAACACACCCAGACGGCACGGTTGGTGCAGTGGTTGACACAGTCGGCTGCTGCGCTGCGGGTCGCGGGTTCGATTCCCGCACGGAACAAATATTTGTATGATCTGCAGGTAGTTTGCAATTTATGTCTGTAAAACGCACCCACGACACAGGAGATATCCTAGTGTGGGGCAACGTTTTTAAAAAACAAGAACAAGGCCTTTTTTTGTGTCCAGTGGAAATTCTACATGAACTTCCTTTGTCTCGGGGAAGGGCGCAGGGGTATGCCGGACTCCTACTGGCTAAAACCACTGGGGCGGTCATCTTCGGCACCGAAGGGGGGCTCCTGGTCCTCGTAAGATCACTCTAGAGTCGCCCATGATGCCATGCCTTTAGGCACACCTCGCAAGAGATGACTGTAAAGCGGTCACCCCTCTAGGGAGGGGATGCTACTGTAAAAGGCCACCCACCAGGCTTACTGGGGAGAATTGTACAGGATTCCCCTGAAGCCTCGCTGTGCGCTGTGCTACGCACACGGCGGCACGTGACCACGTGCGCGCCACCGTCTTCCCGGGGGTCGTTTGATATGAGCACGCAGACTCCCCAATTTACGCACTCGCGACCCCTAAGACCCCCTGCCATAAGGCAATGGCAGGGGACTCAGGCGTGTTGGACGTGGGCACCGGGGCGGTTGTTACCCCGGCGCCGTGTCGTCCTTCTCCGTGCGGGATCGGCCCTCTCCCGATCCCGCAACACACCCAGACCTAGTTGTGGCCATCTTTGTGGGAGGCTTGTGTCTAGCAGTGGACTTTATACGGCTGAAATTATGTTGATTATATCATCACCACTAATGTGCACTGGGAAAAAAATATATTCCAGTTTTGATATATAATTTGAAATATTTGTTGTATTAATTTTGTTAGTCACTTGGTATATTTTTATATATGTAATTAAATATTTACCTTAATTAAATTATAGGTAATGTTGTGAAACTCCTAGTTAATAGTCAGCCGGAGAAGAAACAAGGCGTTGTTTGTTTTCCATAAAGAGCGAATTAACCGCTAAGCTTTAAAAACTGAACTCCTTTGAGGAGTTTTATAAAAGATGCAAGTGTGCATTCAACGTTTATAAGTACGTAAGTTTTTATCTCTAACGCAATTAGTTTTTAAGCTCGACTTAATAATAGCTACCTAATGTAATAAAATGTTCATGGTATTCAAATATCTATACACGGAAGTAAAATCTTATTGATCTTCTATAACAGAGACCTTAGTAGGTGGTTGATAGTTAATAAAAATTGAGAAACAATAAAATTACAGCTCAATAAAAGAGCGAATGTGCCGAGCATGGCTGGCGTGATATTAAATTCCTCCAAAATCATAAAAATGATTTTCGATCGTAAAACTATAATTTACAGACGTAAAAATGCGCTGAGTTATATGTTACTCCAAGTCTGAGATGTGGACTAGGAATATTGAATCGTATGCTGGGTGGCACCGTACTTATTTCTATATTTATTTAATGTTAGTACATAATTATCGTCCTATTCTGTGCAGGTACGTACCAAAACAACCGTGACGGGTGAATACCTGCGTCAGACGGTAGGTGACGCGCTCGCTCCTTCTGAGCCAGGCTCCGAAGAGCGGCGGGATGGCCTCGACGACGCGCTTGGTCGCGAACTGTAACCGAAGGCGTTGTCGCCACATCTCGAGTGCGCGCCGTCGAGACAGCCGCCTCATTCTGTCAAACGCCCCAGAAGGCACGCTTTCCCCACTTTGGCAAAAAAAAATATTCCAGTTTTGATATATAATTTGAAATATTTGTTGTATTAATTTTGTTAGTCACTTGGTATATTTTTATATATGTAATTAAATATTTACCTTAATTAAATTATAGGTAATGTTGTGAAACTCCTAGTTAATAGTCAGCCGGAGAAGAAACAAGGCGTTGTTTGTTTTCCATAAAGAGCGAATTAACCGCTAAGCTTTAAAAACTGAACTCCTTTGAGGAGTTTTATAAAAGATGCAAGTGTGCATTCAACGTTTATAAATAGGTAATTGTCTGGTAGGAAACTACTTTCTTTGTAAGTTTTTATCTCTAACGCAATTAGTTTTTAAGCTCGACTTAATAATAGCTACCTAATGTAATAAAATGTTCATGGTATTCAAATATCTATACACGGAAGTAAAATCTTATTGATCTTCTATAACAGAGACCTTAGTAGGTGGTTGATAGTTAATAAAAATTGAGAAACAATAAAATTACAGCTCAATAAAAGAGCGAATGTGCCGAGCATGGCTGGCGTGATATTAAATTCCTCCAAAATCATAAAAATGATTTTCGATCGTAAAACTATAATTTACAGACGTAAAAATGCGCTGAGTTATATGTTACTCCAAGTCTGAGATGTGGACTAGGAATATTGAATCGTATGCTGGGTGGCACCGTACTTATTTCTATATTTATTTAATGTTAGTACATAATTATCGTCCTATTCTGTGCAGGTACGTACCAAAACAACCGTGACGGGTGAATACCTGCGTCAGACGGTAGGTGACGCGCTCGCTCCTTCTGAGCCAGGCTCCGAAGAGCGGCGGGATGGCCTCGACGACGCGCTTGGTCGCGAACTGTAACCGAAGGCGTTGTCGCCACATCTCGAGTGCGCGCCGTCGAGACAGCCGCCTCATTCTGTCAAACGCCCCAGAAGGCACGCTTTCCCCACTTTGGCGGAGGAGGCGTGTCTGGTCATAGACCCACGCATTCATCTCCGCCTGGATGCCGAAAGGCGGAAAGCGTGCCAGGAGAGTTGCCGCCTCGTAGGACACTGTCCTGTATCCCCGTGCAATCCGTATAGCCACTGCGCTGCAGACTGTAAAGTTTGGTTCTGCAGCGCTGGACGCCTCACAGCCGGGATGACCATATAGGCCCCGTAGAGGGCCACAGACTGCACGACGCCCCCATAGAGACGGCGAACTTCCTCACTCGGTCCCCCGAGATTGGGCAGCACCCGGTGTAATGCACCCACTTCCCTCTCGACTCGATGTTTTTGTTGTTATCCTTAAAAATGGGATCGATGTCGTTGTTTCAGCCAAATTAAGTCCACTGCTGGACAAAAGCATTCCCTAAAGATCATCACAACGACCGGTCTGGGTGTGTTGTGTGCTCAAAGGGAGGTTTTGCCAGAATCGCCACGCTGGGCAGGCGGGTTGGCGATCGCAGTTGAGTTGTTAATGTACTCGAAGGACGCTGCTGCCCATCCTACGGATAATCCCATAGTCGCCTTTTATGACACCGACGGGATGAAATGGGGTGGTGGCATTCTGAGCCGGCACCACACGACATGCATGGGCTTGATGCAATCAATATACGGTAGGCCTATGGGTAGGGTCATTCCTATTTCCATATGACATGATTCTTCTACACCTAATGCACGTTCCTAATCAAAGGGCAGATCGTTTTTGCATGTTTTCAACTAAAATTAAATAATTGTGAATGCGAGTACTGTGTAGGCTAGACTTAGACGTAATATATGTCTGGTGGTTTTGGGTATTCATGTGGCCTACGAAAGTGTGCTGATGGTGATGGTGTCGTGCGACGGGTCGTTAAGCTCCCCAAAAAAGAGTTGAGCTACACGATGACCGAATAATGTTTGCCATCAGGGTTGCCATTTAAGGGACTTTTCCGCTAGAACTAGAGGATTTTGAGAACTTTTATTAAAATCTAGTTTTAGAGGGAAGAAAAAATACTTTGACTACTTTTTGGAGGGTTAACTGACGCTAGTGTTTTAATTTACAAAAAGAAAATATATGACTTGCAAAATATAATCAAATCAATGAATAATAAATTATGTTCATGAACGATTTTCAGTTTCTGATAGTAACTTTTCCATGTCCATGTTTTGTATGTACTAAGTACTTACTGTGATTTTGTAAGACCTAAGCCATCGTACAGATAGTACTAAATAATCATACAGTATACAGTCCGTGTGGTGTCCTGATTAGGAATATAGCACTCCTCCATATCCTTCCGTTGATGTCGTAAAAGGCAACTAAGGGACTCTTAACGAGGGGAATGGGCAGCAGCGGCCCTTCTGTGGAACAGCATCCTCATAGGGCAGGCTTTTGTTGAGCAGTGGACGTCTTTTGGCTGCAGAATGCATATGTATGAATACAATAAATTTACAACCGAACATGTGAATGTTCGGTTGTAAATTTATTGTATACCGATGTACTATAAAGTTACAGCCCGTGCTCCGTCTTTCTGTCACGGTCAAAGGCGGTTCCAGTTGAAAATAAGCACCAGCTGCCTGGCCAATGATAATCAGCCTATTACTGTCCCACTGCTGGACATGGGCCTTTTCTCACAATGAGAACGGTTAGGCCTTAGTGGCCTAGTGCATTTTGGCGGACTACGCACACCGTTACGAACATTTTGGAGTGACCTAAGGGGAGGTGTGCACGTTTCCTCACGATGTTTTCCTTCGCCGTTAACACAAGTGATAATAAAATTCTGATCCACACATGAATCCGAAAAGTCAGAGGTGCGGGTCCGGATCGAACTCGGACCCTACTGTATGGACCCCGATGTTATCGTTCACCTAAAGAAAGATTAGGGACTTCAAGCGATTTTTTTTTCATATTTAGCGGCGTTTTTTACATTGGATAGCGAAGACCGTCTGTAACAGACAGGAAAGATCATCCCAAAACGGCTATGGTTCTTTCTTCAAAAAGTCATTCGAGACGCAATATAGGGTCACCCTTCCGAGATGTGTCTAAAGGCATGGTACCAACGGGCTTTAGTGTTACTGTATCGAGGACCTGCCCCATTCAGTGCCAGAGATGACCACTAAGGTGGTTTTAGCCGCTAGGAGTCCGGAATGCCCTCCACCCTTCCCCGAGCAGAAGGAAGTACATGACGTATTTCCACCGGATTAATTAAATAAATAAAAATACGGGTTGCACTCCGGGAGTGCTGACAGAAGTGAAAACTTGTTTTGGCGCGTTAGACATTTTTTAGATGGGTACTAGGGTTATGAATTGCATTTTATTTATGAATTGTATTTTATTAATTATTAGAAACTTTAAAATACATTTAATATTCTTTTATGAATCATCGTTAACAATTTAGACAACTGTTGTATCATCATCATTATCATTAAAATTATTACAATCTAAAATAGAAACTATAGCTGCGTCTCGTAACGGTGTCGCGAGTCCAGAGATTTTATCTCATCTAAAAATATGCGTACCGCGCTGAAAGAAGTTTCGCTTCAAAAATAAACATAGGCACATAAGATAACGTGAAGTGCTACAACCGAAATGAAAACTGATTTGTCAATACGACTAAAGATAAACTAAGGTTAGGTGTGGGTTCTATTTGGCTCTTAACTTACTGCTCACACTTTGAAGGGTCTTATAGTTCGATGTGCAAGCTTGATCAGTGCATATCAAATATCTAAACAGCTCAAGTGTACCTACCGCGCACGGTGCGACGGGTTGTTCGTATTATTACGTTTGTTCGGGGTCGTGTGCGTTCTGTAAACACGTGTTTTAATCAAGCCTGTTGCTTCGCTTCCGTTTGCTGCGGCCACTCGACGCTCGGCAAAGAAAAACTTTGCATGTGTTTTATTACGACGGATGGCCTCGGGGCTTAATTTCGATGTCGACCTGCCTAGCTTTAATTGTTTTATTCTGTGACAGTGAATACAAAAATAAAGTTTAGGTTTGAACCTAAAATTGGTTTTCCGCTGCTGGACAAACTAGCTCTAATTACGTTGGAGCATGAATTGTATGCCAATAGTCCTCTAAAGGGCAAGTAGACCTTCGGTTATTGGCAATGCACTTCTAAATAGAACATTTGGTAGGCTACAAGTACACAATACGTTCTTTACATAGCATATAAGTAATTAAATTCAATAATTTATAAAGTAATTACTTCACATAATCACATTAGACACTTTTACACGGAAAATTCAAGGAATGCATTTCGCTACACGACTACCTCGGAGAAGCTCTAATCTAACATAGTAACTTATATTATTTACATGGTGCAAATTCGTGTGATGACACGGTTAACTCAGTGGCTACGCAATTGGCTTTCTACGCTACGTGTCGTGGGTTCAATCCCCGCACGTTATTGAGCATCTTTTCTTTAATAAAAAGTAAAGTATTATAATAATAATAATATCTGGGCAATCGTTATCTCACCATGGGATAAGGTAATCCTGGAGGGCAGATTAAAGCAGCTGCATGATTTCTTCCTACCTTCTGATATATATAAAAAAAGTATATCATAAGAAAATAAAAGTATATTAAGTAGCTCACAGAACGCAGGGCAGTTTGTGGCGAGCTGAATGTGAGTGGCGACACTGCGTACCCGAATGCTCCAGAGAGTCGGTCAGGGCCTCGTCTCCTTATTGGTTGGTTGGAGTGGTACCCCATGAGTGCCTGTAGGATTTTCAACTCTGGCTTGCCTTAGTTGGCCGATCAGAGGGAGGCTGCCAGAGCTATATGCTCGGGGGTGGAAGTGTCTAATGGCGTAATAACGGGAAAATCCACTCCGAGTCTTCGAGACGCGCGATGGTGAAACCGTTGCCGCACCTCTCTACACCCCTAGCCGCTCACACCGGTGTTGCTCCTTGTCGCCTGTAGTGGTAACCATTTAGGGGGCCCATCTTGTGAGTGGCAAGTCACCATTTGCCACAGAATTTCACTTTAAAGGTTGAAAGGCAGACGCCGTTGTTTCCGTTTTTAGAAGTATATAATCCATTTAGCACCCATTACAATATACCTGACAATTGTAGTTTCCATTTTATACAATAGTTTTACACTTCTGGGGACAATCCGAGACTGCATTTTATAGTGTAGCCATAGAGAGTCCCCGGTTAGTGTCCCATTACATTATAGATTAAAATTCTCTAAAGGGCCTCTGCGTGTTGGACCCATGTCTCCGCGTAAGCGTATCAAAAGACCGGGTTCCCCCTTACAGGGGATATAAACCCGTGACAAGAGAGACATGTAAATAATAATAATATTTTTTGCAAATTTATACTTTTTTTTTGCAAAGCTGGGTTAAAAATTATCATTAGCTCTATGCAATACAAAACAATGCATAATTATTTTCATATGGATACAGAAGACCGAGGAGTATAATCTGCCACCATGCTTGGCGTTTGTGGACTATGAGAAAGCCTTTGATTCGATCGAAACCTGGGCAGTGCTGGGGTGCAATTCCCTAAGCTCAAACATCCATACGTCCTTGTCTACAGAATTGAAATAACAGTGAAAAACCAATTTTATATTTGCTAAGACAAGATTAAAACTATTCAAGTACACGTTGCAGACGGTGAGCCATGAGGATCAGTCTTAGCGATTACCAGATTGGGTTATCACCGTTATTTCAATTCTGTATTTAAGGATGTATGGATGTTTGGCCTTAGAGAATTGCACCCCTGGAATCTCAGCAGCGGTGCCAAATTGACTATCGGTACATTGAAGTGTTGAAGTGCTCATACAGAAACGCCACTATGTCGGTCCGAGTACATGAACAGAGCACGGGGGCAATTCCGTTGCAGAGAGGTTTGTGACAGGAGGACGTCATTTCCCCGAAACTGTACACCGCTGCAATGGAGGATGCCTTCAAGCTACTGAAGTGGAAAGGATTCGGCATTAACATCAATGGCGAGTATATCACTTACCTTCAATTTGCCGATGACTTCGTAGTCATGGCAGAATCGCTGCAAGAGCTCAGCACAATGCTCGATGACCTCAACAGAGTTTCCCAACACGTGGGCCTTAAAATGAACATGGGCAAGACAAAAGTCATGTGAAATGCCCATGTCGTGCATGGGCATTTGACGAGAAATTGGGATGGCCCAATACCCGTTGGGAGCTCTGTTCTCGAAGTTGTTGACGAGCATGTCTACCTGGGACAAACTGTCCAGTTAGGTAGGGCCAAGTTCGAGACGTCAATCGTCGAATCCGACTCGTCAACAATACAGCAATGCCTCAAGACGAAAGTCTTTAACCAGTGTGTCTTACCAGTGATGACATATGGAACAGAGACGTTGTCACTCACAATGAGCCTCACAAGAAAGCTCAAGGTCACTCAGCGAGCTATGGAGAAAGCTATGCTTGGTATTTCACAGATCAGAAATGAGGAGATCCGTAGAAGAACTAAAGTTGTAGACAAAGCTGAAAGGATTAGTATACTAAAGTGTTGAACACTAGATAGGAAGATGCATAGGAATGCATCTATGATCTTAACAAGATAAAGTGCAAAATGAAATTATATAGTTGGCTTCAAGAATTACATTATCTTGATACCGAAAAACTACTTGTTATCCCGGTGTAGATCATATATTAATATATTACCTGATTACTTTCTGACCAATTAAGACATTATTATCTACATAAAAAATCGAATTAACAGTACTCTGACTGCACAAGCACACCGTCGCCACATTCACACTCACACCTCACATACACTAGACTACTAATCATACTAACACTATTTAGAAACAAAACACATTTCAAATTTAAAGCTTTCCAGTGGTTACTGTTTCTAAAAAACGAAGAGCACATAATAAAATAAACAATATCAAAAGGTTCTGGTCCTGGTGTCCTGAAATGCAGGCCTCGAGCCTAGTTTAGGCACCAGTCTCCCACAATATACCTGTACAAATTATAGAGCAAGAGCCCGTGAACCCCAGACCTTCGTTATTTTATAAAAGCTGAAAGTTTGTCAGCGCATGCTCCCAACACAGGTAAGAACGATGGACTATTATGAAGTTTGGGTTACCGTGGCTTTGGCAGGTAAACGGTACTAAAGGTGTGTAAAATACCGATCTAAATTCATCAAATAATAAAGTGTGATTTTTTGGTATTACCTTCAGAATATTATTAAAAATCACGTTATTGATTGCCAGACACTTAACATCGTGGCAACCCCTTGCCAGACACCCCTCATGTTCATGAAATTATAATTCTACTTATGTTATAGTATAAAAGCCGATTTTTATATATAATACTTAGGTAATAATTAGATGATGTTTCCTCATCAGCCAGACATTTTTGATAGTTCCAACCCCTTGCCAGACAATGATGTAGGGTCGCTGTAGGAGCGAGCGCGAGACAGTATATGTATGGTGGGTGCGAGTGAGATGGCGAGATAGGTCTATCGCGATCCCTCAATAACAGTTAGGAAAATCTTTTTGCAAGAGCTTACCAGGATTCCATGCGATCACAGGTTGTGATTATAATCCTGCATTTTTCCTAAAAGGAAAGTTGAGGCCTTTTAAAATTTAAAAAAAAACGGAAGAGTATAAAACAGCTTTCATTAAATTCGGTAAACACGAATTATTCGAAAATAATAATGAACAACAAAGCACTTTTGATATTATTCAACGGTTTATATGTGAGGTATACAATGTCGGTTCGATAACTGATGTTGATGCAGCACGGCTTCAACTATTCATTAATACATATCAGGTCTCAGATATTAATGAAGCGTTTAGCCGTAAAAAACTACGAAATTTTGATGCTAGCAGTCTGCCACCATGTCAATCCGAGCTGCTACAACAATTTCTGCGAGCCAACTATGTATTTATAATAACTTGTAATGTTATCAATATATTTTTAATTAAATTTTTGAGTATTATTTATTTGGTTTTTTTTTTATAATCTGTTATTGAGGGATCGCGATAGACCTATCTCGCCATCTCACTCGCACCCACCATACATATACTGTCTCGCGCTCGCTCCTACAGCGACCCTACATCATTGTCTGGCAAGGGGTTGGAACTATCAAAAATGTCTGGCTGATGAGGAAACATCATCTAATTATTACCTAAGTATTATATATAAAAATCAGCTTTTATACTTTAACATAAGTAGAATTATATTTTCATGAACATTAGGGGTGTCTGGTAAGGGGTTGCCACGATGTTAAGTGTCTGGAAATCAATAACGTGATTTTTAATAATAGTCTGAAGGTAATACCAAAAAATCACACTTTATTATTTGATGAATTTAGATCGGTATTTTACACACCTTTAGTACCGTTTACCTGCCAAAGCCACGGTAACCCAAACTTCATAATAGTCCATCGTTCTTACCTGTGTTGGGAGCATGCGCTGACAAACTTTCAGCTTTTATAAAATAACGAAGGTCTGGGGGTTCACGGGCTCTTAGACTATTATGTAACTTATCAAATTTTATTCTATGTATAATATTGTGGCGATAAAATAAACATTATCTTATCTTATCTCTTATTTTATCTTTCCTTTTTTGATAAAAAAACGTTGCCCCACACTAGGATTTCTCCTGTGTCGTGGGTGCGTTTACAGACACAAATTCTACACACAATACACCCAGACCCGGAACAACTACCTGCAGATACACATACAAATATTTGTTCCGTGCGGGAATCGAACTCACGACCCGGAGCACAGCAGCCAACTGTATCGCCCACTGCACTAACCGTGCCGTCTAAATTTCAAAGATGTCGTAAATATTAGAAAACATTCTATAAAAGAACAGTAGAGGGTAATCCAATTCAAAAATAATATGTAGCTGACAGTATTTTACACGGGCTGATTGTCATCCGACTTTCTTAACCAAATCCTGAGGTATTAGGTATGGCTCTAGTGTGATCATACGAGGACCTGGAGCCCCCTTAGATGCCGAAGATGACCGCCCCAGTGGTTTTAGCCGGTAGGAGACGTGCCCAATTTGCACTTATAACCCAATAAAAAAACAGGTACCTAGATCCTATAGTTAGATCAGTTGTCAGACTTCGGTCTAAGGTAGTCCGTAATTTTATTATAACATATATCACGAGGCGCTCATAGCCAGTGGGCAGTTGCACTTACTGATCGGTAAACGAAGGGTGAGGTTAACAACGCTCGGTGCGGTCAGTCTCGTTGGGTGACCGTATAGTGGTATTTGAACTAGCATCTCCGTGCAAATCTATGTGGTGTCCGGAATAAGAATGTAGCACCACTCCATCTCCTCCCGTGGATGTCGTAAGAGGCGACTAAGGGACTAAACCAAAAGGATGGGCATGTGGAACAGTAGCCATTCTGCGCTCACCAAGCCCACCCGCCTGCCAAGCTGAGCTGAGCAAGAGAACTCCTCCCAAAATGAAGGCAGATGGCATGTAAAAGGTCGTCTAAAGGGAGGTTTTTGTTCGGCAGTGGACGTTTTTTGGCTGATATCATGATGATCTCCGTGCTTCGGACGGCACGTAGAAACGTTGGTCCACGTTGTTGCCATTAGACATTTAGACAAGTCGGGAGGCCTTTGGGCGGTTTGGACAACTCTGACACAAGGTTGGCCACTAACCAAACAAAAGAAAGATTATAATATTTATTTGTGCTTAATGCTGTTGTCATAACAGTGTAAAGGCGGTCTTATATCACATGTATTCAATCAACGATGATACTAGTAAGATGCATATCACTTCATTAGGTTTATGTTCGGTGTGATTTATGTACTACGTTCTCATTACTCTATAACGCACACGAAAATATATGTTCTGAAGCGTGTTTTGTTTACGGGGCAGTGTCGCTAACCAAACACGCAATCTTTCCGTTGCTCGCGATAATCGAGATGAACAATTTTATTACGCTCGCGGGCAGGGGGGCCGTGCCGCGGGAGGGGCGGCGGTTCATTCGATTAAAGCTCGCTGTACACGGAAATTATCAAACGAAACGCACCGACAACTCAGCGGGCCGTGAGAGCCTCTACATTAATAGTTTTTGTTCCCCAACTCGCTCGTTTCGTCGCAGAAAGGTAAAGTTTGGTCCAGTTTTTTTTCTGTTGTGAACTGTTTGTTTTCAGACACCTTTCATTTAGAAACACTCTTTTGGCTCTGTATTCAATATTGAGCTCGTTGCATCTACATATTGCCAGCCTACATGAATGTTCTTTGTGATCTATAAATGTTGTACGTACCTTCTAAGAATAAGTTAGCAGAACATCAAGCTCGGTTATAGATGTACGTGTGAAGTTAAGTGCTATATTACTTGCCAATAGTGCTTGATATGCTATTCTTCTATTTTCGTCACTGTATTAACCCAGAAATTTATATTTAATCAGGCGAGCTGGCACTGCCGCGGACTCTGGAGAATGCAAGTCCCCTGTGGCCCTAATGTACTGTGAATGAAGGAACTTCGTGGGGTTTTAGACGGTAAGAATTCAGTATGCCCTAGGGAAGCCGGACATAAGCGTAATATCCCCACATACAAAATAAAGAGATACATTATTTTATAATAAATTATATAGTTATTTAAGAAATAATAATACCTTTATATTACACATTCTATATGGTAATATCTATATATTAATACGGGAACAGTAAAACTTTTTAAGCATAATTGTGTGCACGGAGGAGTGTGTGATATTTGGCATAGTTAAAGTTTATATGGAGAAGGAGTGCAGAAACTGAAATAAACTTTAAGTAATAATGTATTACGATCGAATTTCGACCACTCGGCGACCACGTTACTATGTTATGTAACGCAATTGTACAATAGTTATGCCTAATTTAAAATAAGATTCAAAACCGATGCATACAAACTGTCTTTTATATTGCAAAGAATATTGTGCAAAAAATCTTATTTGTTTGTACAATATTTTATTCATAGATAGGTAGGTAGGTACACCCAATCACTATAGGCACCTACGTCAAAATTCAAATTTAGTTTGTATTCAATGTTTGTTCAGATTTTCCAATCGCACCTCGCGTTAATTTGTTTGTACAAAATTTAACACACCAACAATTGATTCGATTTAAATTTAACTCTAAATTCAATCTAACGGACGCATTTTGTTAATGCGAGCATGTAAAGTAAACACGGAACACAATACCACTAGGACTACACATTGACATTTACTTTGGGTACCGAAAGCTTTAAGAATCCGTTTTTTGGTTGATTAGTAATTATTTAGTTACTAAACTAAAAATGCCAATGTAAATGCCTCTTTAAGTTGACTAATATGACCAATAGGCCAGTAGGTACACACACAGGTCATACGCCGCGGTACTGCACGACTTCGTACATGTTGATTCTTTTTGCTAGCGCGATGATACCAAAATATGATTACATGTAGCTAGCACAAATAATTGTAACACTGAAACTGAAACATCAATATGCTTAATGAGAGTTGATTAGCATCGACTACGTGCAAATTATGTACTCTAACAACGCGCTGTTACAAATTGATGTACCTGCACTGTATTCTGGTACATATATAGCTAAACATGGATGCTAACTATTCAGCCGTTATTGCAGACGGCGCAGACTAGTCACAGATATAATTAAACAGTTCTCAGTTCATTATAACATATTCAAACGAGTCAGTGTCCCAAATAGCGCTTGTACCTATCGAAACGACAACTGAGATTCGGAAATTCACGAGCTGTTTTATTCTTTCAGACGATATAAAACCAAACACATTACAATTTTTCAAACATTTAAAACTGTACGTACTGTTAACCGTAAGTGCATGAGTATACCCGTGATTTCAATATTGATAATTGAATTTTTTACGCTACTCCCCCTTCCCGCAAGGCCAGTTGAAAGCATCAATCGGACTATCATTAGCAGGTATTTAGCCTTTCCCCAACTGCGGTTATCAGTCAATTTGTCGAGTGCATTTCCATCTGTGTCCGCTCACCGATCCAAATATGCCCTATTAATTATTTATGAAATTAATACGATTGGCAAAAACAACATGTGTTTGTATGTGGGGAGCTCGGTGCGCGGACATGCATGCGTCTTTTATTCGATTATTGGCCCAGTGATTAGTGACGAGAGCCAGTGACGTAATAATTTATTCTAATACGGTAATGTTATACGTTTGGCGAGTAGCGGAAATAAGATTTTTTGCAACATCAATTTTATAAAAAGGGCATTTCGCGTGATCTATCCGCCGTCGTGAGTCTCTTAGAATCAGGTTTAAAGATATTAGAATGTTACACTGCCGTAACTCTACATATTTGAAAATATTTTACATATATGTCCGCAAAAATCTGCACAAGTATTATATAAGAAGCGATTTTCCGGACATAAATACACAGCATAAACTTAAAATTATAGTACGCAAATTCAGAATAGCTAAATAAATAAGTCTTTCCTAGAGATAAGTACACGTTTTTATAACAAGCTGCCTAAATCCGTTACAGATCTTACTGAGAGAAAGTTTAAAGCCCATATTAAACACGATCTTATTGAAAAAGCTTACCTATTATAAAGCTGTAGATTGCACTGACGACAGGGTTGTTTGGTACTGATTCTTTTTGCACATGTGACTTCCCTGGAAGTCAATGTTTTTACTAGAACCACGCATCTACATAATCGAATAATAAAGTCTAGGCTATTTAGGAATTAGTAGCAAAAGAGGGTATCTTTGATCATGACCTTTTGTAATCATCATGAATATGGATCTAAATGCAAAGATTTGATCATTATAAACAAAAAAAAAGTTATACTTTAACACGAGTTGTTTCATAAATCAATCACTCATCATCATCACATGATTTTTATGTCGTGGTTACCATGAAACCATATACGTTAGAACATATCAATCTACCTATAAAGAAGAAAGAAATTGGACATTCGAAAAGTCGACTGCTGCGCGCTGGGTCGTGGGTTCGATTCCCGCACGGAACAAATATTTGTATGATCTGCATGTATGTTGTTCCGGGTCTAGGTGTATTGTATGTGGAATTCATGTCTGTAAACGCACCCACGACACAGGAGAAATCCTAGTGTGGGGCAATGTTAAAAAAAAAAACACAAAAAACATTTGGTTTGTGCTGTCTTATATCCTTTAATTAGTGTCATTTTGCAGGTGATATAAGTAAAGAACGTGCCATGTGGTGTCGGCTAAAAATATCACCACCCTATCTCTTCCCGTGGGTGTCGTAAAAGGCGACTACGGGATTAGCAGGACGATGGGCAGCAATGTCTTTCAAGTACATTTATAACTCAACTGCAATCGCCAACCGTCTGCCAAGTGTGGCGATTATGGCAAAACCCCCCAATGAGCACACAACCCATACTGGTTGCTGTGGTAATCTTTGGGGGTGGCTTCTGTCCAGTAGTGAAGTTTTTCGGCTGAAATGATAAATAAAGACGCTATATCTTTACGTATAGCGTCTTTACTTATATCGGCTGCAAAATGACACTTCACTTGAACCTTATGTTTATACCACATTTCTTCATGGCATGTATCTCTCCTTCTGAGTTGTGAATGTGTTTGGGCTAGGTAGGGATCATAGCAGTGCTAGTTACTACTTAGTTTGAACTTTACTGTACATTACTGTGTACCGCTTTGACTGTAGCTAGTGAAATAACTGGGCATATGAGACTAAATAACCAAAGTCTCGAGGAGATGAGCACAGTGTGGTGCCGCGCAGGACTGGTCCTAACGTTCGTGACGCTTGCCAGCACGCAAATGAATGCTCGTCTCGTCACCAGGTTCTAAAAAAAAATGTATATAAATTCACGTTATATCATAATCAGTCCATTACTGTCCCACTGTTTCTCAAGATGAGAAAGGTTAGGCCTTAGTCCACCACGCTGGCCTGGTGTTGGCGAACTACACACACCATCTCAATGGAACGCATCTGAATGGAAAATCTCAACATTTTGGAGCCCTCTTAGGTGTGCAGGTTTCCTCACGATGTTTTCCTTCACCGTTAATGCAAGTGATAATCAAATTCAGATCCGCACATCAATCCGAAAAGTCGGAGGTGCGGGCCGGGATCGAACTCAGAGCCTCCTGTATGGAAGGCAAGTGTCTAACCACTAGATTATCACTGCCACCCACGTTATAACGTTAAGGTAATACACATGAAGCTACCTTCAATAATAAAGATACGTAAAATTCATATTCTACGTGTCGTGTGTATTAAAATTATAGTTAGGTTCTGTACGACTGATTCATCCGAGTTTAGTGTAGTCATATCTCTTGCGAGTTCATCACATATGCATATTATGACATAACTAGACGGGTTTTATTGCGACACGGACAGACGTGGCCAAGGATTCGGGCGGCCGCACATCTCGCGTCTGCAATATTATGCGCCTAAGCAGTACTTTAATATAACCACCTTTATGACACTTCCGTACAGCAACTAGGTGCCGTTAATTTTGCATTTAACTCACGGAAATAAAAAATAAGGAAAGAGGTTTTCATTTCATACATGGTTAGTCTGATAGTTATTAAATTTTCTAAATAATATATGATTTCTAATGCTCTACCATACCTGAACAATACTCTTAAGGTCTCAGTAACAGGAAAAATTGCTAATAGTAAATAGTAAAATTTAAAAAAATATACAGTAGAAAAACGTTACCGGATGTGGATTTAAACAGATACCGTATAATAAATAATTCTGGCTACTTCAAAACTTTGATTTCGTTTTATTATACAGAATTGGTCTTCAAACCGGTATAAACGCGATCCCCTCACGTTATGCTAGCAAAGTTGTTGCTCCGATTGCGTAACTTTTTAATTTTTTGCATTCACAAAAGAAATTCCCTGACAAAGAGAACCGATTAAAATTTTGACGCAATGAGCGTGGTGGTTGGTTGGGGAACAAGAAATTAGCTGCCAATTGCATCGAACACACTATTATAAGTTGAGCCATTGTTTTACTGTTTTTAGAACTCGTTTGAAGTTATATTAACTTGCATACATTTACGGTACCGTTATTCCCGTACGGCGGTCGAACAGTGGACAGTGGTGCGTATTTTTGCGATAGATTCTCATATACAAGGTAACTCGGAAAGGCCGTATTGAAAACCATGGAAAATATAAATGACATTGTTGACTATTGAAGCAGATGTTATAATTATTACTAGTAATGTAATTCGTACTACTTTTACAAATAGGAATGCTGATTCTACTACTCGGTGAATACGAATATCTGAACATTCAATTCAAAGGCTTATTGAATAAGCACAATGTTAGCTTTTTGAATTCTCTTACGATTGTCGTATCACTTGTTGAAAATAGTCTTTCTGAGGCCACAGTGGAAGGGTAATTAATTCGTTTCAGGATTATCCCCGACTAATTAAACCAAAAAGGTTAACTAAATAAATTCGGATACAAGAATCGTAGCTTAACTATTTACGGGCATGTCAAGTTTTAATCAAATATTTTATACGAATCTAGCATTATATTCGGCGAATACGAATATTCGTATTCGGTGCATCACTAATAACATGAAGTCATTTCGACTTTTTGCCATGTGATCTTTATTTATATTTTACGCTAATTGATGGGAGGTATTATGGAATCACTCCCGTGGATGTCGTAATATGCGACTAAAGGCTGAATAGGTGCTGTAACACCGCTCAATATTTAAGACCTGTTGAACAATATGAGATGCTTGTTTTCGATAGGATAGCGTAAGTAATCTGGGGACCCGCACCGAGTGACCCACGAGGAGACGGTGGCTTGCATGTGGTCACGCGCCGCCGTGTGCGCAACACAGCACAGCGAACAGTGAGGCTTCGGGGGGATCGCTTACAATCTCCCCGGGGAGGGTGACCGCTTTACAGTCACCCTCTCCGAGATGTGCCTATAGGCTTGGCACCGGTGGGCAGCTTTAGTGTAATTATACGAAGTCTTGGAGCCCCCCTTAAGTGCCGAAGATGACCGCCCCAGTGGTTTTAGCCGGTAGGAGTCCGGCCTGGCATGCTCCTTCGCCCTTCCCCAGGGATCATGAAAAATTTCAACTGGGACATATAAAAAAATAATTTAAAAAATATAGCCTAAGTAAGCGCATAGGTAAGGGATTGTAAACTAGAGGGATGGGTAATAGCGTCCCTGTGGAACAGAAGCCATACTGTGCGCACTAACCCGCCTGCCTATCGTGTACCGAGTACGGGCATATTACCACTTTTTTGGTTTTTTTAAACTGCCTACACTAGTATTTCTCCTGTGTTGTGGGTGCGTTTACAGACATACATTTCACACACAATACACCCAGAACAACTATCTGCAGGTCAGACAAATATTTGTTCCGTGCGGGAATCGGACACGCGACCCGGAGCGCAGCAGTCGACTGTATCAATCACTGCACCAACCGTGTCGACACAATAGTGAAAATCTATGGGGGAGGCCTTTGTTCAGCAGTGGAAGTCCTTTGACTGATATGATAAATTAATGAATGAATGGGAAGAATCCTTAAATCTACACATAACTTGTGATAGGATAGTCATTTGAGTCAAGTTGTCATAATCAGCCCATTACTGTCCCACTGCTGGGCACAGGCCTTTTCTTACGAAGAGAAAGGTTAGGCCTTAAGTCACCATGCTGGCCTAGGGCGGGTTGGTATTTTGGAGCCTTCTCAGGTGTGTAGGTTTCGTCACGATGTTTTTCCTTCACCGTTAACGCAAGTGATAATCAAATTCTGATCCGCACATGAATCTGAAAAGCCTGAGGTGCGGGCCGGGATCGAACTCGAACCCTCTTGTATGAAAGGCAATCGTTTAACCACTAGGCTATCACTGCTTTGTCAAGTGTTTCTCTCAAAATCTAATTTTTAAACAGTTATGATTCATCGTCATGGGTAATTAAATATCCTTTTGGCGTAGTACGCCCGTTGCAACCAACCTTGTATATCATACTCGTAATGGTAAGTAAGGTAAATTAAATATCGTACTAAATTAATATTCTAATACTTTTGATTAAAAACATTGATTTCAATATAGTATTGCTACTTACATTCTAATTTTATCTGAGAAAACAAATATCTATTGTGTTTAAGAAAGTTTCATTATCGTATTTTTAGGGTTCCTAACGACCGAAGGAAAAAACGCCGGAACCCTTATAGGATCACTCGTGTGTCTGTCTGTCTGTCTGTCCGTCTGTCTGTCGCAGCCAATTTGCTCCGAATCTACTGAACCGATGATGTTGAAATTTGGTACACATATGGATTTCTGCGACCCAAACAGTTAATCAAGTACGTGTAACGTAAATAAATGAATTTTGAATATAGGGGTCAGTTTAGGGTTGCAATATAGAAAATTTAAGAGTAAAGTTTTGCAAACTGTACCGTGCAACATATGAAATGGAAAGGCTTGATGTGAGCATCTCAAATATATTTATTTTATAATTTTAAAATATATAGTTTATTAAGAAAATATACGAAAATAAACCATTCCCCCAACTTATCTCCAAAACTACTCAGGCTAAAATTCTGAAAAAAATTTATGTAAAATATAGGTTCTTCACATATAGATTCCAGGAAAACCTATAAGAAGTCTTAAAATAACATGGTAATTCTTACAATATTCTGCGTACAAACTTACGTTTGCGGTTGGCATGTATGTGAAAATCTGTTTTTCAACTACGATGTTAAGTTTGTTCTTGGGATAAGTTATTGTACAAGACCGAATCCAACAATAGACAATATATTGAGCAATTTCGGAACCCTCTCCACGCGAGTTCAACTCGCACTTGACCGATTTTTTTATAACTACTCAACAAACCAATTAGAGAGACTA
Source organism: Diloba caeruleocephala (assembly GCA_947459985.1). Lineage (NCBI taxonomy): Eukaryota > Metazoa > Arthropoda > Insecta > Lepidoptera > Noctuidae > Diloba > Diloba caeruleocephala. The sequence goes on along the minus strand of OX381617.1, from coordinate 16,218,478 downwards.
ATCTAAAGAATATTTTGTAAAATTAATACTTTAGTACTGCCTCAGCATCTGCATCTACGCGCCGACTGTGTACAGAGCCACAGAGACTCACAAACATATTAGTATACGTGGGTAATGCCTAGTCAAACTGTTCCAGAGGCGTGCGTGATTGTGCGAGCGTCCTCGGGATCTCGCCTGTCCACTACGCAGCTTCATCGCATTGTTGCATAACCATGGACTCAATAAAAACTTCCACCGTTTTATTTATTCGTATTTATTCAGCTCTTTGTTATATTTTACAAATTTAACTAAAGTCTACTCGTGACCACGATCGCTGCAGTGATCGAATCTTTGAGGGAATTAGGAGTGCATATTTGTGTATTGTACGTATGATTTTGTAGGTACCTATTTATTATGTACGAATTTACGGGCGGTCTTATCGCTAAAATGTTTTATTTTCTATTTCATATTTGTGTATAATAACTAGCAATAAATGAGTGATAAATAATTTTTGTATGGGTTGAGCGTGCCACGTATATGTTTTTAAATTGAATTAATGAAATAATCATATATTATATATATTCAGTAAGCTTTTTCAATTCAAATTTAACGGTCTATTTAAGAGTAGGTTTCTTTCCGTTAAAGTTTATAACTCAGTATCCTCATAATGTGAGTCGTTGACCTTCCATTTTCTACTCGGACGCATATAAAAAAGTAGGCGCTGTCTAAAAAAACAATGTTAAGAAAAAACGCGACTAAAGTTGCTTTTTCATTCAAATTTTTACTACCTTGGGAAATAAAGTAATAAATTCTTATGTAGATATTAGTATTTGTTTCAAAAGGGTTCCGTAGTCGAATTGAAAACACAGAACCTTCATAGAGGCTAGAGAGCTAGAGGCTCTACACGGGGTTCGTGCGGTCCCCCTTTACGGGGTCCCAGTGTGGGCCAACTCCTTGAGCGCCCTCAGCGTCGCTATACTGCGGAAACCACAGTGAGCGATAGCCCTCGCCGTATCACTGCCCTGGGACCTGGAAGCGAGAGCCCTCTCGTCGCCATTTCAGTGGTGTATGGAGGCACTAAGTCGGGGCAAACAGCCAGTAACTCGTGAGATCGAGGTACAACGGTCCGAACTTCGGCGGATCCTAGTGGCGGAATGGTAGGAACAACTAGAATGGAGGAATGGGTTTAGATGTGGCATGGCGCCCTCACCTTCAGGCTGACGCAGATAGATACTCTCGAACCATGGGTGTTCAGAGAAGTATCTATGCCATAGACTGAGAAGAGACGTCCGGTTGTCATCACTACGGAGACTGCTCGGAGGACACGGCGCAGCACACACTCGAGAAGTGCCCAGCTTGGGCAACGCAGTGCCGTGAGCTTGTCGCGGTGATGGAAGAAGGTGGTCTCTCGCTTCCAGCTGTGTTACAGTCCGTCATCCGAAGGAGGAAGGAGGTGTGTGGGATGCCATCGCCACCTTTTGCGAAGACGTGATGCACGCGAAGGAGGCCGCAGAGTGAGGATGGGAGGAGATCACCTCTGATTCCCACCGCAGAAAACGTATCCTGCCGAAGGTGTGGTCCATTTGCCTACACGGTGAACACCGCACCCCCAGCCCTAGGTAATTGGAACGAACACCGTGTGATTCCGCCCCTCCCAAGACAGAGGAGGTCCACGAAGATTTCCCACGACAAAAAAAAAGTTTGTTTGAAATTTTATACTATGAATTCAAGTAGGCAATTCGAAATAAACAGATAGTAGATAGATTAGAAGACTAGATGTTATTTGACGGTTCAATTGTGTTTGCAATTTTGCACTAGGTAGCCATCCAAAATTTACTGACCCATAGTTTTATACTATGTACCTATATTGAGTATATTTTTTTACCTAGAGACACAGTAGGGTCAGTAAAAACCGAGAACAGTAGTTCGACATTTGAACGGTGATTAAATTCACTTAAAAAATAATCCGTAACAAACAAGTACAGTTCGTGACAGTTTTGCTTTACCTCATTTTGTATTGATTAATTATATTTTAACCTGTACCTGTAACATGTAGGTTCGATTCCCGCACGGAACAAATATTTGTACGATCTGCAGGTAGTTGTTCCGGGTCTGGGTGTATTGCGTGTGGAATTTGTCGCACCCACGACACAGGAGAAACCCAATTGTGGGGCAACGTATAAAAAAATATATATATATTATACGATTATAATATGCATAGTAAACATAATATAAAAAGAAATGTCATAAACAGTACAAAAAAAAAAAACAATAAGCTCTAAGCGAAGCTGCTTCCAGGCGAAGCAGCTTCTAAGTAACCTGGTTAAGAAATTAAAGTTAATTAAATAGATGCCTTGAAAAAAATTTAACCCTGAATATGTAAAACACGCCAGATTTAAAGGTCGTTTGTAAGAAATCGCTAATAGCGACAAGACCGCCCGTTGTACAATTACTGTTCATAAAATGATTCTTAGTAGTTGTTTTTAAAATGGTGTACAATAAATAATATTCTATTTTATTCTACCCGGGTCAACGCGAAAAATGTCGGGGCCCAGTAAGTAATTCCGATAAACTTGTCGCACCATTATCATATCAAAGGACGTACACCGCTGAACAAAGGTATTAACCATAGATTACCAGAATGATGTCGAGGGGAATTTAACAGGACTCACCACGCTTGGCAGGCGGGTTGGTGAGCGCAATATGGCTACTGTTCTACAGAAGAGACGCTGCTACCGCTGCTGCTTAGAGTCCCATCGCCTTTTACGACATCTACGGGAGGAGATTGCGCAGGTATTCTTAATCCGGACACCACACGGAATATGAACAACTAGAAAAAATAATGAACTTGTACCGATAATTACAAAGATCGGACTAACTTACCTAGTGACGTCCGATCCTCAATTATGTGAAGTAATCTCGTCCTCATTTAGTACTATGTAGTTTGCACCTTGCACAACTCACTGCATCACAATTTTAAAGATGAACACTTTCATCAAAATTTTTAATATAGTCTGTGGTTCCTACGCGCTCTTTCGCTATCTGTAATGTACATGTCATTAATTCAAAGCATAAGAACACAACTTTCAGCAGGGATCTAGATTGCAATTTTATAGAATTCTAGATTTATTTGGGATGGGTTGGGACTCGATGAGGACGAGATTACTTCACATAATTGAGGATCGGACGTCACTAGGTAAGTAAGTCCGATCTTTGTAATTATGTTCCGTAATCTCGTCCTCATTTAGTACTATGTAGATGTTCAAAGAAGAAAGTTGTGTTAATAATCAAGCTTGTTTATTCGTTAATAAACATTATTACAATTTATTATAATTATTTATGAACCTCAGTCTTTTGTCCTCTAAGACTCATAGTAGATGAACAGGTATAAATAAATACGTTTCGCATTATTCATATAAAAATAAACTTGGCGGAAGCACTGCCGTACTCCCAAAAGTGCAATTCTTTGCATTTCTAATTTATATGATTATATGGTGTACTTATAATACCTATTCATCACATAAGTTGGTTCTTATTTTAGTTTGTGTTTATTATTTATTTAAGAAATATCCATATAGAACACATAGCTTGAGCCATTGGGATCATAAATAAACATTTGGCCTCTTGCAAAACCAAGCCAAGTTGAGGCGTTTCTTGCTTTTATGTAGTATGCTGTAGATTTACTAGGATCCAATCCATTATTAGTTAAAACTTACTTCAACCATCTGCTTAATAGATGCGGTGGAGGCGCCGTAATAAGGCTTCCTTAATGTAATAATTATGTATTACAGTTCGTCCTTTATTTTATTAACATCTAAATAACAAAGTAAGGTTGTTGCAGGACAAATATTAATGGCAATTATCTTTAAAATAATTGGTAAGAAATGCTAGTATTAAAAATGGTTAAGATCAATGGTAAGACAAAAGGTAAGATCTAGATGTTTTTACCATTTTGTAATTTTTATGTTGATATTATCTACTTTAACGGTAATTTTATCTATACAAATCAGCAACAAGGTTTGATCCCGTGTTTGGGTAATTCCACACAGGCTTGCATTGGGAAACATATTCAACAATAATTATTCTTAATGTTAAAGTCACATAGGTACAACATAATACTTAGGGTTTGTTGCCCTACCTTTAAATATTTGCTTAAAGAACTTTGTTCTTCTCTCATCTCTACTCAAGTGCGATCCTAAGTGTAGGAAGAGAGGAAAAAAAAAATTTGTTGACCTCAGTGTTGAGTGAGCTATAGGAAAACCTTTAATTATTAATTAAACTTCGATGCTAAGAATAATATAACCAGGGGATGCACATCATAACTTTTACAGTTGGGGATTCACTGATTATTGCAGATTAATATTGCCATCCTGTTTTGTTCTATAACGAAGCTAACATTTTGTCCATTGAAGAGGATGGTATACTTCTTAGAAACGCGCTCTCCTGAAAATGTGGTGGCAATCAGTGTTAGAATCCTGTGTAAAGGATTGTGATTCCCTGGAAGGATACGACAGTAAGTCACGACTAGGTCGCAGTATATTGTATGTATATAGACACCTTTTTTTTTTTTTTTTTTTTTACTTTTTTTTTTTTTATATACTAGGTCGCAGAATAATATATGTATATACACATCTTTTAGTTTTTATTATAGATATATATGTATATATATATATATATATATACATATATATCTTACTATACACCCATATATATATAATTACAATGCTCTGTTTTTATTTTCCGAAAAAATAAAAATCTACTATGAGTTCAAATGGAGGGAACACAGAAGAATGTCCCATGCCATTCAAGAGTAGAGGCATCTATGGTGTATCTAGGTCAGGAACCCATGATACATAGTTGATGCAATTAGCAATACATCCATTTGCAAACATCATTCTATCGTTCACCAAGATTAGCTATAAGTGGTTCAAAGGCTACGGCCACATAGTTCCATTTCAATTTCCGAATGAAACACTTTCATTCTTTATTAGCAATGGCATTCTACACATATAATATGTCAAACCACTACAAAACTACCACAGCTTCTTTGCCATTGAAGTGTGTGCCCATATCTTATTAATATAGGTTATGGTTCATATCTATTCCAAGTGAAATATTACCTTGTTTTATTTCAAAAGCAACTGGTTTCTGTGCTTATAAGTGTAGGTAAATTCATTTAGTTTTAATTCCTTTCAATATAGGAGGCCACCATTTAAGTATGTGCAAATGTATCCTATATACATAAGATTGCACTATTACTTTTTCAGGGCTACTGTTGTAAGATTTTTCCATGACATTGGTAGGTATAAAGTCAAATGTATTCTATAGCTGGGCCATGCACAATGTTAAGCTATGTTGAAACAAGGACACCTTTTGGTTGAGATAATTATTATTTTGCACCCGTTTATGGTTTCTCTAGAATTTAGAAATAAAATATTATCTTCTTCTGGGAGAGCAAGATAGAAAAAATTGCATGGAATCTAATATGGGTCCCAAATTCTGCTATTTTTGTTTAGCATTTAGGCATATTTTCTTTGATATGAAAACACCAAGATTATCTAAGAAATTTTGGTTGGTGGACACATTTAGTTTACACTTTTCATAGGAGTCAGCAAGACAAGAATTATTATTGATAACCGATGCAATGATCTCATGTAAAAATTAGCAGTTTCATGATCTAGGTAAAATCATATGGTGCTGTACTAAGCCTGAAGGGATGGCATGTAAATTCATACAAATAATCTGGAAATAGGGAACATGAGTGTTTCCTATCAGATTCCCTTATTGACAGTACAATATGCATTTTTTTAAATCTTACAAAAAAATTGTTGCAACAATTTTTAAAATCTTTTCTCATTTTGATAAAAATTTACTCAGTTTCTGAGTAACCTGGTTATTTAATGGAGCAGTAGTTTGTACAGGAACATTAGTGAAAGGTATAGTATAACCTTTAAACCATTTGTGTATGGTAGGACTTTTAGTGATACCTAGTATCGCAGTAGTAGGAAAAGTATTTCAGTTGATTGGTATGTACCTTATTCATCATTGATCAGGATCCAGGCTAGGGCCTCAGCAACAGGGATAGTGGTGTCTCCGCCAGAATATCACGAAAACCACCAGCAATTTATTCACATATGTTGTTGGACTCGACATGGTTTTGCCCGCTTGGAAAGACATTTATAGCTGTTGTACTCCCCCCTTTTAGTTTCAAGTTTTAAGGGATTTTGATAGCTACTTACCTTCACTGGGAGTATTCTTTCATTCTCACCCAGATTTTGAACAGCTTTAATGGTATTTACTTTATCCTATAGTTTGTTCCCAAACAGGTATTATGAGATTGCAGGCTTCTCTGATATCAATTTATCAATGATGTGCAGGCTATAAATTTTTTTTTTTTTTGTATATTGCGTGTTATTCCTACTGAATTATCTCAGAGGTGAGCACTATTTTTGCAAGCCTGCCCCCCTTCTTTCTTTTATCTGATTTCATCACTAGGTGAGACACTATATTTGTAGCCACTTATGATAGGTGACGGAAAGGTGTTTGCACCTGGTTCATTAGAGCTTGACTGCATCAGCTCCGCTCATGTAATGAAAAACATTGTCCTTGTCCGTGTGGTAAACTACCTCGGCTTCGACTGAAGAGGTCTTCATAATCATCTAGGCTCCTGACTGCAAATCCAAGGCTAACCCCTCGTGAAAGCTCTAAGGATGCATCAGACAGCGTTTTATCTTGCTAATAAAAGATACTTAACTGGCTAGCCTCTCGTGGAAGCTCCCTCGTTCTTCGCTTGTAAACGAACACTGCACCGGCTTACCTATCGTGAAAGCTCTATTGGTGGTGTCGTTTTAAACTTGTCACGGTTGACCTCGAGTTCATGCTTGTAAACGAATACACGACCGGCTGACCTCTCGTGAAAGCTCTATTGGTGGTGTCATTTATTTTTAAATTAAGGCACTGTTGACCTGTCTTCGTCCTTGTAAACGAATAACTCACCGGCTGACCTCTCGTGAAAGCTCTATTGGTGGTGTCGTTTATTTTTAAATTAAGGCACTGTTGACCTGTTTTCTTCCTTGTAAACGAATAACTCACCGGCTGACCTCTCGTGAAAGCTCTATTGGTGGTGTCGTTTATTTTTAAAATAAGGCACTATAACCTTGTCACCGTTGACCTGTCTTCTTCCTTGTAAACGAATAACCCCCACCGGCTGACCTCTCGTGAAAGCTCTATTGGTGGTGTCGTTTAGATTTACGTGCATATAGTGTATATTGCTGCGGCACTGCGGATCCATATCCTGTGAAACATGTAGTTAGTAACTTACCGGTACGGTCGTGTAGACTCCCGCTTTTTTTGGGCTCCCACAATCGATTATTTAGCTTTTCTATTGCCTCATCCTTACTCCTCCGCCAGTGTTTCCCCATTTTTGAAGAAAAAGGAGGATAATTGGAAGATTTTCTTGAGTTGCGTATACAGCGAGCGGCACAAAAAAGTATAATGACATGTACATTACAGATAGCGAAAGAGCGCGTAGGAACCACAGACTATATAAAAATTTTTGATGAAAGTGTTCATCTTTAAAATTGTGATGCAGTGAGTTGTGCAAGGTGCAAACTACATAGTACTAAATGAGGACGAGATTACGGAACATAATTGATGTACAACTTGCAGTGATGCGGAAAAAGCCTACATTAGGGTGCGCCTCCAACAGCTTAAAGTAGGTATCAACTTCGACAAATTCCGGCTAAGTAGATAATCGACAAAAGTGGTTCTATATGCGAATCTATGAATGGCGGTAACTGCGAACGAACATAAAAATGCACGTGTTTACCGACCCCGCAGGCCAATATCCAACAGACTGATTGCTTCTTTACTGTTACACGATAAAATTTTTATTAGATGCTCATAAAATGTACTCTGACGACTCGCGAGACCCAGTAGCCAATATATTTGAAACTACCCTGTAACGGACCTTTATAAAACTTAAAACTTAAATAGTGTGCTTTGCACAACCGTAATGTTTGCCAGTTTCTAATATCGACATAAATTGCATACACATTTTTTTTAACCAAGTCTATTCACACACTTCATGTTTACCTACAATGAGCTGAAACTGGATCTCCAAAATATATAACAATATATACCAAAACCATGACCGATCCGTGCAGGTGATATTCAGTATGGATATGTGATAATATTTTGGAAATCCTTTGCTGAAATAACGACTATAACAAAGTAGAATTTCCAAAAAAAACTGGCCTTAATTTCTAACTTACCACGACTTCACCGATCATGTTACGCGACCGTCGTTGTACTGCGGCAGCGGCATAGCAATGCTGATTGAATTCAGGCCATTTTATACGGAATAAGTATATTTTCACTACTTGCTTTTAAAATTCGTAATTATTGTATATAAAGTAGGTATATATATAAAGTATAATTATCGAAAATACCCGTGTGATGCCAGTTACTAATAAACTCAAACTCAATTTTTTTATTTCATATAGGCCCTAATAGGCTCTTACGAAAAGTCAAGCTAAGTGCACGGTTCGGAAAAGTCGGTCCTATGGAGAAGAGCCGGCAAGAAACTCCATGGATATACTCTTTTCAAAAAAAGTTATACTACAATTTTGTTATTACATGGTAATAAGCTAGGTATGTGCGAACAAAGTAGACTAATTAAATGTAAAATACACACAATAACAAAACAGACAATTGCCTCTAACACAATAGAAAACTGATAACAATTAATGTATAGCACTAATAAAGTCGACGAAGTTCACACATTTACAAAATGTAGAAGAAACTAAATTATATAAAATGAAAGGCATTTTAAACGCCAGATCTTTAAATGTCATATTGAATATGTCAGTAAAATTAATATGTCAAAGTATATATTATATAGACAATATATAACAAAAGCTAATATATTCGAAAAATAATTACTATCACTATAAAATTTTGATTTGTTATTAGATAAATCCATATTTCATCAATAAGGTTCCAGGGAAGCCACATGTGCAGAAAGAATCAATACCAGACATCTGTCGTCAACATAGTCATTAGCCCTATAATAAGCTTTTTTAATTAGGATCTGTTTAATATGGGCTTTAAACTTTCCCTCAGTAAGGTCTGTAACAGATTTGGGCAGCTTATTATAAAAGCGAACACAATTTCCAAGGAATGACTTATTTGTTTTAGCTAATCTAAATTTGGGCACTACAATTTTATGTTTATGTCGTGTATTTATATTGTGAAAATCACTTTTTATATAAAACTTATGCAGATTTTTACGGACGTATAAAATATTTTCAAAGATATAGAGTGATGGCAATGTAAGTATATTGATATCTTTAAACAAAGTTCTAAGAGACTCACGAGGACCCATATTATATATTGCGCGGGTTGCCCTTTTTTGTAGAATAAAAATTGAATCTACGTCGGCTGCCGATCCCCACAACAGAATACCATAAGACATAAGGCTGTGAAAATATGCAAAGTAAACTAACCTGGCCGTAGCTTCATCAGTCAGCTGTCTAATTTTACGAACTGCATATGCTGCAGAGCTGAGCCTACCCGATATAGCTTTAATGTACTGTAATTTCGAGTCGATAGTTATACCTAGAAATACGGTTTCATCAACAGTTACAAGTTGATTGCCATCAAGAACTAGTTTTAACCCCAATTGGGGTGCATTAGGTAAAGAGAACTTTAAACATTTAGTTTTATTAGCATTAAGTAACAGGTTGTTAGCTGCAAACCAACTGGAGAGGACAGTTAGGCTCTCGTTTACATGAATAACATTACTATCTTTTCTACTGATTTTAAAAATTAGGGACGTGTCGTCAGCGAATAAAATCACATCCGATAACTTGGTCATCATATATGGAAGATCATTTATATAAGCTAGAAACAAGAATGGGCCGAGTATTGAGCCCTGGGGCACGCCCATTTTAACCGTAGAACCCAAAGAAGTAGCCCCATCTATATCTACTTTTTGCAGTCTTAAAGATAAATAAGAATAAACAAGATCAGCAGCTCTTCCACGAATTCCGTAGTGGCGTAATTTACAGAGCAGCGTATTGTGGTCAACGCAGTCAAACGCCTTGGAGAGGTCACAAAAAATGCCAATAGCATCTTGAGAACCCTCCCAGGATTCGAGAATTTCCGTCACTAGTTTTACTTCTGCATCCGTAGTTGACCTACCTTTCGTGAATCCAAACTGTCGGCTATGTATAATCCCGTTAAAATTAAAATGTAACATCATTTGATCAAGAATAATTTTTTCAAATATTTTACTCAATGATGGGAGAACAGAAATAGGTCTATAATTTGATGGATTATTCTTGCATCCCGATTTGAAGATTGGTATTATTTTGCTATGTTTCATCAAATCGGGGAAAGTTCCACTATCTAAACATTGGTTAAAAATACCTGCAAGTGCAGGGGCGATGGTATCAATTATAGTTCCAAGTAGTTTAACAGACAAACCCCATAAGTCTTCTGTGTTTTTAATGTTAAGACTTTTAAATGCTTTTATAATTGAACTAGTTGAAATGTACTTAAATTCAAAATTAGGTATGTCTTTACAAAAGTTCTGTTTAAGTAGAGATTCAGCCAGTACAGAGGATGAGGAAAGGGCACTCGTAGTATCTATCGGTATATTCGTAAAAAAGTATAGTATCTCATCCTGTGGGTGTCGTAAAAGGCGACTATGAGATTAGCCAAAGGATGGGCAGCAGCGTCCTTCGAGTACATTAACAACTCAACTGCGATCGCCAACCCGCTTGCCAAGCGCGGCGATTATGGTAAAACTCCCAAATGAGCATACAACACACCTATATGGGATAGGTCGTTGTGGAGATCTTTGGGGCAGGCCTGAGTCCAGCAGTGGACTTTGCTCGGCCGAAATGAAGTTGACGATCGAAAATGCGCGCTCCTTTTAGGTCGGACAGACTTTAAGATACATATTGTGTATTCGATTATTCATATGTAGTAGATATGTCTTAGATATTCGCGGATATTACTCATTTAAATATATCGCTTTTAAACGGAATACATCGCGTATATTATCGATTTTATATACAGCAGGATAACTATCACGCTATATGCGCGATATAATCCGTTTAAAAGTGTTTTATTATTCATATTTATGTTTTTAAAAACCTCTAATTTAATTTAACTTCGTTATTTTATCTCACAATACATCTAAAAAACCACACGGCCGTTTGGCCGGCCCGTCGAACCGTTCAAATCGTTTAGTAAACACCGAATAGGTCGTGTACAAGTGTGGTACAACGATTTTAATCGAATGGAAACGGAACAAAGTGAAAATGTACACCTCAATTATTCCAACAGTCGCTTATGGACAAATATGCATGGACCACGTGGTCACAGGTAACATGCACAATGTGAACAAAGTTTTGATATGTACTATTGTTAATCAACCTGTAAAATTCTTTGCACGAATTTTCATTTTGTTCGTTTAATCGATACAAAACTTATTAGTATAGAGTAGCGAGTTACTTCGCACGGTGCGCTGCAGAATCTCAAAGAAGTAACGCTTCCAATGCTTTTTAAATCACTCGCATCGGCGAGTGGCCGAAGTTTTCTCCGGCGGATTAACGGTAATTAGTTATCTGTGCTAAATTACTGTTGTTAAATGAAAGGTTGTCGAGATTGAATACCTTTCGCTCCAAGTAAAACCGAAACCATTATCAATAACATAAATGATACTATTAGGATATCATTTATGTTAAATATATAATGTAACGATTGAGAATCTAGTTTCTAAACTTTAATAACCAACAAGTGAGGGTTGAACTATCGTGGAGAGTGTTCCAAAATTTCTGAATATATTGTCTATTGTTGAATTCTGTCGTAAGTACCAATAATTAATTCAAAGAACAAACTAACAGCCGGTTTCCGAAACGATAACTATCGCAAAAAGTACGTAATGAGCTGTTAATCTCGAATTAAAACTGTTTTGGGTTTCCGAAACACAAATGTGACAACCTATTAAACAGCTTGTTAATGTGTCAAATCTCCAATTAACCGCTTGTCAGAGCATATTTGGGTTTCTAGAAAGCTTTTTTGCCTGTCAACGGATTTTCAACAAGCTATTTTATAATCGGTGAATATTGACCGATTAATCGCGTGTCAAAGTAAATATTACTCATTAAAAGGTTGTTAACATGAATTAAATTATACGTGTAATTAGCAAAGTTGCGATTCGAAGATAATGTCCCGAAAAAAAATATACTTACAGAAAAAGGGAGTTTCTGACAATAGTGGAAAAAATGACTACATACTAATGACATAATAAGCTGTTCAAATTAAATAATTATATTTGCTACTACCTACCAATAAATAATAAATTCAGTTCATTTTTAAATATTATTATTATTTCAACATTCATGCTGGTATCTTACTAACGTACTTTATAATTATTGAGCTTATCTCAAGTTTTCTCCGATATTTATTAACCTTTTATTCATGTTAGTAGCCTTATAATCCGTAATATTTACTTTGACACGCGATTAATTGGTCAATATTCACCAATTATAAAATAGCTCGTTGACAATCCGTTGAAAGGCGAAAAAGCTTTCTAGACACCCAAACATGCTCTGACAAGCGGTTAGTTGGAGATTTGACACATAGTAAACAAGCTGTTAACAGCTTGTCACATATGTGTTTCGGAAACCCAAAACACTTTTAATTTGAGATTAACAGCTTGTTACGGAATTTTTGCGATAATTTTCCTTTCGGAAACCGGCTGTTTTCAACAATAGACATTATATTCAGAAATTTTGAAACACTCTCCACGATAGTTCAACTCGCACTTGTTGGTTTTTAAAGTTTAGAAACTAGATTCTCAAACGTTACATTATATATTTAACATAAATGATATCCTAATAGTATCCTTTATGTTATTGATAATGGTTTCGGTTTTACTTGGAGCGAAAGGTATTCAATCTCGACAACCTTTCATTTATTGTTTCATCATTCAATGTTTCATTTCTCAATATTTCATCCCCTCACTATTGTATATTCCTTATTTTGACCCAAAAGACTTTTTAAACTGTGATCACACCCTCACGTTATGTTTACATTCCACCGCTGAACGTGGGCCTTCCAACGATGACTTTAATGAGCTGGATCATATAGAGGGATATTTCCATAACCACGAAGTTTGGCAGGCGGATTGCTGATCGCAGTATGTAGTTACTAGCATACAGGAGGATATTGCTGCCCATACTTTTGATATCAACCCTGAGTCGCCTTTCACGACACGAGAGTGGTGGTCGATTCTTTGTAAGGAACCAAATAGAACCAAGGTCAGTGAGCGGTCATTTATATTTCTTCTACTAACTCCTACAGTTTACAGACATAAATCTGACATCCATAAACTCCCACTGACATATGTATCTTATATTTTTCCCCGCCCGATCATTATACTTGCGATCAGCAGTAGCTACAAAACTCAAGAACCTAGCCATTGCGTTATTTAGGCCTTCAACGTGTCTAATGAAGAAATACATTCCCTTAGAATACATTCGTCATTTCGATACAGGTTTTATTGACTAAGTAACTTTCTCACGTAGTTTATCATGAGCTGTTAAAGTACAAGCAATTTGTCAGTTAACCGAGTGGTCTTCATAATAGGTTGCATAATGAACTCTATTTAAAAGTATTCACTTACACGTGAGCACAAAATATAACAATAGGTACACCCACGCAAAACAAAATAATATTGCCTTCTTAGCTATTGTAAGTTGCACCGAGAAACGTTAGAAATTAAATTAGACTGCTGTTGAAATTGAAAAAAGTTAATGGATTTCTAATACAATTTTTTATACCTCCTTCATCTAGGGGAGCTAAGATTAACATGCTTTATAGTTTTATTTACATACTAGCTTTTCCCGCGGCTTCACACGCGTGTAATTCGGAAATCTGCATCATGTCGTTAAAAACATGCAATAGTCTACGCTAAGAACGTGTAATACGGTGTATAGGCAGCATGCTATATCTCCGAAAGACACGACCCATGGACTTGCCGCATATTGCATCCAGCCGAGTGGCAGACCACGCGCTATTGTCTTTAGTTTGCAAACGCTTCCCCCGTGGCAGTGCGTGTCATAATTATTAACTTTCATAAAATGAAGCTTGCCTATTTGCTGCCCAGTATTTGCACTCTAAAGGTCATGGTCACTCACTTTAACCACACCGCTTATTTGTCCTTTAAATTAGGGCTTTAAGTCGTGTCTTGTACAATACATTTACAATAAGAAGATACATTTCGGGAGTGCGCTGGCAGCTGCCATCCTCCCGTCCGACAGACAGCGTACTTCAGGCGAGCAGACCACGCGCTTCCAGCGAGCAGACCGCGCGCTTCCAGCTAGCATACAGCACGCCGATTGCAAGGTGATCTGTGATATTCTCTAGGTAAGTCATAAGTTTTTATTGGTAAGGTTCACTTACATGTCTTTCATTTTACAGGACTAAGAACTCACTAACAAACTCACTTCTGAATCCGCAGTGAAATCTCTAATATCGTGTTGTTTTTACTACTTTTCACTATGGATTCATAAGTTAGTCTGCTTCACTAGCAAATTCATTTCTCAATCCGAAGTGAAATCTCTAATTTTGTATCAGTTTTACAACTTTCCGCTGTGGAATCAGAAGTGAGTTCGCTAGTGATCTCTTACAGAATAGGACTGCTGCTTGTCAGCGCCCCTAGTGGCACCCATTATACTGACACGCGTTCGACGTCACATACTATAATGAAGAAGACCAACTTGACGCAGAATGAATGTTGCAGATGACTGGGACTGTCGCTAAAGCTGGCCTCCTTGAGAGTATCGTCCCAGTGGTAATCACCGTCAAGTAGATGAAATGCTCCGCATGGTGCGCGATATGTGGGAAACTTAACGGCATCAACTGTACTTAAGAACGCAACCGATTTCGGTCGCCGCACTGTGTGCAGTAAAATGTGCAAGAAATAAATCTCACCACTATTTGGATGCACTGTGTAGACCCTACCCAATGCAGAAACTATCTACTGTATGCCCACGTTGACGTCGATCAAACACACCTCTTTGCTTCTCGTACATATAGTATGGCGGCATCTCACCATTCGTTAGCAATTTGGCGAACAGGATCTGTTCTACGCACAGTTTAAAAGATGCGAGAAGCGTTATGGTTTGACGCGGATTTTCTAACCGCTCTGTGACATTTTCAGGATATTAATAAATTCGCTAGCCATTCTTCAAAAGGACGTACAAATTCATGACCGGTGGATCTCGATCAAGTATAGAGACGTCGCGGTTCGGATACTCTGCGAGTTCATTCTGCGATTCGCGCTGTAGACTCCAGCGTGTGGCACGTGATACAGCTTAGCCCTTCCGATGCCTTGCGAGACGTGCTTCACATCCTTCATTACTTTCTTGTGATCGAGAGGCAGCAGTTAGAACTAGTTGGAACCCTATCCGCCACTGGCACTGCGTGCTGTTTTCTGCATGCATGATGCTTTGTAAGTCAGTGCGTTGCGCTAACGGGTTGTAGCTAACCGAGCTTCATGCTCATCAGCAGTTTTGAGAGATCGAGCTAGCCTTTGCATTTTAGAAGCCCATTAATTTCGAGGGCGATTTGTCCTGTTTTTAGAAGGGATGTTTATAATTCCTTTTCAACTTTTGAATTCTGTATCAATAACAACTACATCAAAGAAAATGAATGGACAAAGGTCCATAATAATCGCCAATTGGTCAAATAATTCAAGTATAAATAAAACATCGTAGGTTAGGTTAGAGACTGTTCACCGCTGCAATGGAGGATACCTTCAAGCTACTAGAGTGGAAAGGATTCGGCATTAACATCAATGGCGAATATATCACTCACCTTTGATTTGCCGACGACATCATAGTCATGGCAGAATCGCGGCAGGAGGTCAGCCCAATGCACGATGATTTCAACAGAGTTTCCCAACAGGTGCCCCTTAAAATGAACATGGGCAAGTGGAAAGTCATGCCAAATGCCCATGCCGTGTCAATCCCAATATCCGTTGGGAGCTCTGTTCTTGAAATTGTTGACGAGTATGTCTACCTGTCTAAGTGTGTCTACTCCATCTCCTCCCATGGATGTCGTAAAAGGCGACTAAGGGACTATAAACCAGAGGGAAGGGCAGCAGCGTCCTTTCTGCGGAACAGTAGCCATTCTGCGCTCACCAACCCTGCCAAGCGTGGTGAGTACTGGCAAATTCCCCCCAATATGATGACACACAGTTGTGGAAATATATGGGGGAGGCCTTTGTTCAGTAGTGGACATTGTATGGCCGATATGATGAATTAAAATATCAATTTTAAGCTATATCCAAAGTAGAGAGTAAATGAAAAAATGTAGCGGCCATATTTAAAGAGTAAACATTTTTGGCTAAGTACTACTACGAGTACTACTTGTAAATTGTCCAGTTAGGTAGGTCCAACTTCGATAATGAACTTCGCAACGTCTTTTCATCAATAATACCGCAATGCCAAAGGATAAAAGTCTTTAACCAGTGTGTGGTTGGTACCACGCTGGTGCGATGATATATGGCACGGAGAGGTGGTCACTCACAATGGGCCTCGTAAGAAAGCTCAAGGTCACTCAGCAAGCTATGGAGAGAGCTATGCTTAGTTTTCTCTTCGAAATCGAATCAGGAATAAGGAGATCTGTAGAAGAACTAAAGTTGCCGACATAGCTGAAAGGATAAGTAAGCTGAAGTGGCAATGAAGGGCACATTGCTCGTAGAACTGATGGCCGTTGGGGCAAAAAGGTTCCTGAGTGGAGACCGCGCACTGAAAAACCCAATGTAGGACAACCTCCAACTAGATGGACGGATGATCTATTGAAGGTCACTGCGAGCCGTTGGATACGTGTGGCATTCAACCGGTGGAAAGCTGTGGGGGTGGCCTCTGTTCAGCAGTGGACGTCCTGTGGCTGAAATGACGATGATGATGATTTTAGGTTAGTTAGTTTATAAAAGCTCAAGACAATTAGATAATTCAAAGCAAAGTGTAAACACATACAAAGACAACGAAGGTAACCCCCGTTTCACTGCGTGGAGACTGCGACAAAAACATCGGTACCCTTAGGGCCAGCGCAGATAAGCGGAGCTTGGCACTGCACGTGCTCGACCATGTTATCGACCGTAAATCACTTTTTGCCAACGAAACCCAAAGCGTGATCTAATTCGACGCGCTCCTTTTGGGAGTTCATTGGTACCTACCAAATATAGGTATCGACATTCCATTTATATTTTAAATAAGAATAACAATAATAAATAATTCAAATTCAAGTTATTGATATAGATAGTAATTGTTTTGTGTAATAATACACCGTCTTTCTGCACTATATTCCTCTCGGGGCTCTGACAGTGTCAAGGACGTATGTAGTACATTGATTCACTTTGAATGAACATACTTGGTAATTTCCTTGATGAATATTTAGTATAAAACCGTATTAAAGACGAGAAGTTAAAGGCGGTTACCTTTTTTGGTGATTATTGTTGATGATTGAAGACTCACTGTTCATGTTATTGTCAAATACAGTAAAAATAATGAAGTTCCTTCATCCCTAATGAAACGAAAATATGCTTTAACTTTTGAAGATCCTCAATTATGTACTTGAATATTGAGTGGTGTACAGATAACGAACAGCTATTAATGTCTCACTATCCGTCACACCGAGTTTGTAGATTAAAGGAATGAAAAAAAAACCTCCATGATAATGATCTTTAATCTTGTTATAGGTTAGATGTGTAGGTGGTAACACTAGTGGAATTCTTGCGGCTCAAGCAGACAAGAGACGGTTGCCATCCGGTCTATCTGCATTGCATTTACGTGACTATTCACTTTAATCTAATACCTATAACACAAACGGGTTACCTTTTCCTCTACTGACATTTATTACTTGCGTGGGACATTAAGAATAGTATATTTCACAACCGTGGCCAGTTTTAAATATTTTTTGGTACCTAATAATGCTAATTAAGTATTAGTATTCCGTTAGTCAAACAGTCTATTATTGGTTAAGTCTCATAAAAGAACTCAATAAAACATAAAGCTTTGGTTCGTGGCCTTTGGCCTCTGTTTGAGTCTGCTCCAATAAAATACAAATAGAGTCGATTGAAATGCAGGACGAACCGGGCTGTTTACTAGATGCCGTGGCGACAAATGTCGTCCAAGCCACCGATAACTAAGATTGCTTTTTTCAGTTTCCAATCGCTTGTAAACTGTTATAGTGCAAATTAAAATTTCCGCTAGCTCTCCGTTTTAATGGAAATAGAAATCATAGTTTGTTTATAAAGATTTTTTCCTATTGTTGCCTGTGACGCCAACCAAGGCTTCAAACTTTTTAGAAACAATTGCGCATAACATCGAAGGTTTGCAAAGAAATATCTATTTAATAAAATCAAAGTTTTATAATTTCAACTTCATAAAAGTGAAGAATTAAAGTTTCTTAAATTTTAGAAACAAATTATTGAAGGCTAACTCATGTTTCATTTACTAAAATATGTATAGTTACTGTAATAACTTCACTGACGATGGTCTCTTATTGCTAGAATCCGACTAGTTAGATTCCACAGCAATGCCAGATATTCGCCAAGCAGTAGTGTTTAAACTTCAGTCATTACATTTCGGTTTGAAGGGTTACTGTAGCTAATGAAATTACTGGGTCATCATCAATCATCATCAACAGCCTGTAACAGTCCACTGCTGGATATAGTCCTCTCTAATATCACAACACTGAGCACGATCCTCGGCTTTTCTTGTCCATTTCATGCCAGCCGCTATGCGAAGATCGTCACTCGACTGAGCCTGAGGGCGTCCTACACTACGTTTGCTGAGCCACGGTCTCCACTCAAGAACACGTTTGCCCAAACGGTCAGCGGTTCGACGGCTAATATGGCCAGCCCATTGCTACTTCAGTTTACTAATCTGACGGGCTATGTCAGTGACTTTAGTCCTCTTTCGGATCACCTAGTTTCGGATTCGATTCTTGAGAGAAACACAAAGCATAGCTCTCTCTACAGCTCGCTGAGCAACTTTAAATTTGTGGACTAACCGAACCGTTAGTGTCCACGTTTTGGCACCGTATGTCATAACAGGTATGACGTACCTTTTAAATTTACTTACATTTACTTACAATTAAAGATTTTCGTCTTTAGGCTCTGTGGCATTGAGGACAGAAACACTCGGTGTAATTTCCCAAATGCCACCCAGCCCACCACCTAGTCGAATTGACGCGGTCACGTGGTAAGGTAGGAATGTATGCACGTCTATTATTCCTCGCCTTTTACGACACCTTGCAGGAAAGAAGTAGTGACTATTCTAGTCTGTCGGTCACCTCATGGCACTTTAATTACTGGGTATAAGAGATTAAATAACTAATGTAGCGAGGTAAGGAGCTCAGTGTGCCATGGTGCCACGCAGGACTATTTCTGCGTAGCATAATAATGATTATGAGCAGGCGCGATGCTTACCGCCAGAATGACATGCTCGTCTCATCACTGGGTAGTATAAGAAAATCAAAACTAAACACTGTACAGTTTGCTATACCTACGTACGTACGCTCTACCTGCATCAGCATTCAACATCCAAATGCGATAGATCGTGTAAAAGCAATATTTAGATGAAAATGTTCACACCTATCAAGAACTCCTTAATTAACTATGTGAAGAGGTATTAATGCGATAACAGTTAATTAATAAACGATCAAGCGCAATTGGGCCAATAATAAACCAGTTTTCTATTCAGTGATAACTTGGCACAATGGCGATTAACATTGGACCCAGGCTATGTAAGGTCACACTATTGTTATGTTTTATTGATATGTCATATTGAACTCATGTGGTTTGGGTTTATGAGAGGATTGCGACTAATAGATAAATATGAGATGGTCTAGCAGCAGCACGTCTCTGTTCAAACTTAACTTTCAGTCACCTAATGCTTGTTTGTTTAGCATAATAATTATGGCATCACCTTTGCTCCCAAGACAATGGTCTTGTGTAACCATGAACCACTAAAACTAATAAGTTTATGTGGTGAAACAATAAAAAAGAAAAAAATACAACTTTATAGTCGTCAATAGCAGTATTAAAAGGCTTAATTAAAATAGTTTTTTGGTTCTAATACGTTGAAAATGTCCTTATCTTTTCAGTAATGCTCACGATGTTTCTTAAAACAGTATGGTGTATGACATCTCAAGAACATTTAAGTACAGAAAATATTAACGAAATTTTGGATAAACTAATACTACAAACTAAAACAAATGAAACTCGGCATAGCATTGAGACAACAGATAGTTTTATTCCTAACATTGATACACAATCAGGTAATGATTCTAATGTATATTATTTCAAGACTAATATGGCTCCTCGTATCAATTATAAATCCAGCAATGAATTGTTATATGTTACTCGTCGGTCAAATAAAACGATTGAAAGTCTTGAAGAAGGCAATGAAGATCGTGAAGCAACATTGGAAGATGAACCATTTCCAGGTGCAAGTAAAATAACAAGGAAATCTTTCATGGATATTGAAA
Organism: Diloba caeruleocephala; assembly: GCA_947459985.1. Classification (NCBI taxonomy): domain Eukaryota; kingdom Metazoa; phylum Arthropoda; class Insecta; order Lepidoptera; family Noctuidae; genus Diloba; species Diloba caeruleocephala. The sequence goes on along the minus strand of OX381617.1, from coordinate 16,197,922 downwards.
ATCATAAACATGTTCCTAGAATTTTACATGGTGGTCAAGATAGTCAATATCCAGAATATAAAACAGGTAATGTGGACGAAAATTTCTTATTAGATGATTTGATTAAAAAAGAAATAGTGACAGACTTTAATACAATTAAAGATAATAAACAAATATCTTATACACAACACGCACAACAGAATCAGCAGCTCAGCTTACTGCATGACTATCCTGAAATTATTATTGATCATGTAACCTACGACAGCGATGAAAATGACGACGAATATAAAAATAGGATAGTAAAAATAAAAACAACACACGATGTGCAACACATACAAAATGTAGTAAAAGGTGAAAAGAATAGTAAATTAGTCAATGATATTAAGCCTGCATCAAAAACTCGTTATGACATACCGGAAGAAGAAATTGAAAGAGTTGATCGCACCTCGGCAGAACACTTTGCACCAAAAAACTACTTAACTCCTGAAATGAAAGGTTTAATCGATGCAATCATACAAAAAAAAGTATTACATGATACTCTTTTAAAACAGACCACAGAAAGTGAATCTCGAAAGCAAAGTTATCTACTAGAAAAGATTTTACAAAAACTACCTGATAAAAAACAAACAAATAACAATGCTAAAACTTCTTACTCTGGTCATCAAGAAAGATTATCACCAACAGAAATAGAGGGATTATCACGACTACGTAGTTCACTAGAAACCATGCACCGTAGTATTGGTCATCATCTTACGAAACCATATATAAACGTCCCTGTTGTTCCTAATAAATGGGAGCTACATAACCGCTTACTAAGCACATTGTTACGAATGTGCAGACCTGAGTCACTAAAACGAACTCGACTTGTAGCTGGCTTAGTTGACAGAATTGTGCCTAATATCGACTATAGACCTGTATATTTATATAAAAAATAAAATATGTGTAATAAAGCTTTTGTGTGTGTAATAAGAGAAATTATAATTTCAGTAACAAAATTTCGGTTGTTCATAATCCGTTCACCGGCAGCTAGTTAGCAAAGTTGCGACTCGAAAACACAAAGAAGCTATCCGCAATTCGTAGTCTAACTAGTGAGTAGCGAGCAAACACGATCAAACCGAAGTCCAAACTGCTCTCAAAGATCTAGTTAGCTGCGGGGATGACTCCACTGTTCATTGCCATGTTTGCTATTTGCTGACGTCGTTAAGAACTGTATATCTGCAAATGAATTCACAACACTGAGGCTGGAGACGTAAATCTGGTGCGAATTAATTAAAGCAAAATCTGGGAGAATTCGCGGGTGGTTGTAGACGGGTCCGCGTCTTTTCGTCGGAATAGGTGAATTGCATTAATATAGCGACCACCTAAATACTTTTAACTCTGATTCTGTATTGTTAAACTTTGTTGACTGAAAGACATGTTTTATTTTGATACAGTCACATAATCACACCAGGCGGTAAACGTCTACTGCTAAACATAGGCCTCCCAATGATCATTACAATGAGCAGTCACATGGGATATTGCCATAAACTTCAGGCTTGGCAGGTGGATTGGTGATCGTGATATGTTGGTATTAGCACACGGGAAGATGCCGCTGCCCATCCTCTTGATATCAAGGGGCGGTCTATACGGCGGTCTGTGTACCGACACACGTAATGATCATTGGGAGGCCTATGTTTAGCAGTAGACGTTTACCGCCTGGTGTGATTATGCCGGGAACCACATGGCCAGATGATACAGCTTAACTCATTAACGGGCACAATGCCAGACATAATTAAAAATCGATTGTGCCTCGCAGATTTAATATTATGCAGATTTTCATTTGTGTAGGCATAGATAAGTATCAATTTTCAAAATTCTTAACATACAACTTTCGAGACTTCAGTGACACAGTAATACGTCAGTATATCACACGTGGTCAGGTCAATCATAGAATACCCACAAACCCGCCTGCCAAGCGTTGTGAGTACTGGCAAAGTCCTCCCAGTCGCAGTATGGCTACTGTTCCACAGAAGGGACGCTGTTGCCCATCCCTGTGGTTTAGAGTCCCTTAGTCACCTTTTACGACATCCTCAAGATGAGATGGAGTGGTGCTATATTCTAAATCTGGACACCACACGGAAAAAATTACAATGATCAATAAATTGGTAAATCTTCAAAGTATTTTTTTAAAGACATTAAGAAATATTTTTTTATTGAATGCCTGAACTGCAATAATAGAACCAGGTAAAAATATTATTACAGAATCTTAATTAACTTGAAACCGTGTTGGAAGCAAACCATACAATTATTATGGTAATGAAAACAAAAAACATGGTGTTACTACTTACTGCAACAAATTCTATTAATAGCATTTATTCTATAATCATAACTACATTTTAGAGTCACGCTCTAAAACTTTTAAGACTAAAAAATTTACGGTAAATTAAGTCTTTTTGATTTTTTACTTAAAATTAGAAGATACTTCATTCTGTGTTACTTACGAGCAAGGCATATTGCATTAAATTTTATGCATGCATGTAATTCATTCGATTCTCAATGCTTAAAAAGCTTCATTCAGCAAGAAAAAATATTTTGGTAAATTAAATCGATTAATTCGGAAATAACAACTACCTAAAATGTAACTGATCAAAATAATCTTTTAAAACACTCGTACATTGCTTAGAGAAAACTAAGTGTGTGGAAGTGAAACCCGAGCTCATCGGAAACGCAAACCTACGCACTCAGTACGTGTGTTAAACTCTCGATGCCGTCTCTAGTGTTAATATTTCATTGCTTAAGGGCCGATTTTTCAATCGTCAGATAAGACATCTTATCTAACTACCTACCGAATAAAGTTATTTCTTTCATAACTGGTTGTCTATTTTTCAATTGCCATTTATCTCACGAATAACTATCCGACCGATTATTTCGACTCGAAGATGCTAACTTCAGGGAGATGAAACAAACATAGTCCATAAATAGATGTTAGAGCAGGACAGCTATTCCATGCTTTTAGGACAAATTTCATACTGCTGAGATTCAGTTAGTCGTAAGTTTAATCGACAAGTATCAACAAAATGGACTGATGCGGTAACGTATAAAAAATTTGAATAAGAACTAAAAAAAATACAATATACCTACATATAGTCATAGACATATAGACACATAGACACTTAATACTGACATAGATGCGCAACTCTAAGACCACAATAATCAAATATGCGACCTTGACTACCAGATGGCGCTACGTTTTCATTTAGTACCGAAACTATCCTGCAGGTGGCGTGACTCTCCAGAAGTATTTTTAATAAAATTTGTTCATTGTATGAAAAAATTACTAGATCGATTAAATTGCGCCGCAGACCATAATATGATATATTGAAAAAAGTTTTGCAATTTAAACCGACCTAATAATTTCTTGAAACTAGAATAGTTCTACAAAAAAGAAACAAGGGAAACGTTTCAATGTTTTTTTATTATTATTTTCGTACAATAATCATAAGCTTACCAAAACTAGGTCATTCTTATCATATTAAGAAAATTTTACATCCAAAGTTATATTCACCTCTTTATACCGTGGATTATAAAATTCAGTGCGAGATTATCCAAAAATTACAAGAAATTCAACATAAAATGATCACACTCGTAAAATAATCTAATCCAATAGCAAACACGTAAACACCAGCTAAATAAAGTTTACAAACTTGTAAAAGGTAGGTAGGTATCTTTTCTCTTTGACAATTTGTGAAGTGATGATGTTTTAATAATAAACATATTATTGTTTGTCGACATTAAATAAACAAAATCGTGTTTATTTAATATCACAAAAAAGAGATTAAATTTAAGAACGTATTACCAAAAAATAACATTAAATAAATTTATTTTTGGTACTTCCGGTAACGTACTACTGCCATCTAGTCATATTTTGAATAAAACTTAATATGAAATGTGCCGACTGCAGGCAAGAGATGGCGCTACTTTCGATGCAACTTTTCGTACTCACTATTTGTATGAGAGTTTCACCCCCCTGCATATAGTTAAAAAAGTCTGAATGGACGATGGAATCATTTTGAATCCCACATAGTAAAGCGATCGGGTAAATTCTTATATTTCTTCCCGAAGGTTTAATGAATTCATTTATTCAGTCTCTTCGTCAATTGTTAGGTCTTCAATGCTATCAAAAATATCCATAATAACAACACTTTTACTTGATACTAGCTTTTGTCCGCGGCTTCGCACGCGTGGAATTTAGAAATGTATACCAGGCAGCTTTTATTAGGAACTTGTAATAGGTGTAGAGGGATCATGATATATTTCCGAATGACACGACCCATGGGCCTGCCACATATTGCATCCAGCCTAGCCAGCTGAGTGCCAAACCATGCGCTTTTGTCTTTTGTTTGGAAACGCTTCCCACATGGCACTGGGTGTCGTCATCAATAACTTTCATAAAATGTAGCTTGCCCTTTACCGCCCAGTGTTAACAGTCCAATCACTTATTGTAGCCACACCGCTCATTTCGTCATTAAAATTAGGGCTTTTTATTTAATTTTAATTACGAAACACGACTTATGTGTGTTGTACAATACCTTTATAATATCAAGATACATTTCGCGAGTGCGCTCGCAACTTCCATGCTCCCTTCCCATATTCAGCGTATAAGCCGAGTGAGCAGACCGCGCGCTTCAAGCCAGCATATAGCGTGCCGACTGCGAGCGATCTGCTTGCCGACGCCAGCAGTGCCGCCCATTATACATACACGCGTTCGAGATCACGCATTATAATGTGCGCTGAGTGAACAGCAATAAGTCGAACCCTGACTGTCGGCGCTTAGAAGACCAACATGATGGCGAATAAATGTCGCAGACGACTGGGACTGTCGCTGACCTCCTCGATAGTATCGTCCCAGTGTTTATCACCGTCAAGTAGATGGAGCGCTCCGTAGTCTGGATGATATTTGGGAAACTTAACGGCATCAAAAGTACCGTGTGTAGTAAAATGCGAAATAGCACTCGCCATTATTTGGATGCACAGTGTAGATCTTACCCAATTTATATATATACCCTTTCATAACTTCCGAGAAATGATATACTGTACGCCCACGTTGACGTCGATCAAACACACCTCTTTTCTTCTCGTACGTATAGTATGACGGCATCTCGCCATTCGTTCGCGATTTGGCGAACTGATCCTCTTCGCACAGTTGAAAAAATAAGCTAATAAAGCGTAGTTTGACGCGGATTTCCTAAGCGCTCTATGACATTTTCGGAATTGAAATAAATTCGCTAGCCATTCTCTAAATGGACGTCCACATGCATGAACGTTGGATGTTGATCATGTATAGAGACGTCGCAGTGTAGATACTCTGCGAGCTCGGTTGCGATTCACACTGGGTGTAGACTCTGAGGCGCGTGATGCAGCATGGCGCTTCCAATCGCTTGCGAGACTTGCTTCATGTCCTTCATTACTATCTTGTGATCGAGAGGCAGTAGTGACAACTCGTTGGGCACCTAACCGCGACTGGCACTGCGTGCTGTTTTCTGCAGTTAAAGAGGAATATATTTCAAGGCTCATGGGCTTTTAAGGTCCAAAGGCTAGCTCGATCTCTCAAAACTGCAGTTGATCGTGGGGCTCAGTTAGCTACTAAACGTGAGTGCAATGCTCTATACACAGAGAATTGCACTGGAGCTTCGAAAGATATTCGTCTTCTTTCTAAGAGGCATGCAAAATTCCTTTTGAATCCGATATCAATAACAACCAAATTAATCAACACTGGGCCGTAAGAATCGGCAATTGTTCAAATAATTCAGATATAAATAAAATATCGTAGGTAAGGTTAGCAAGTTGTTTATAAAAGTTTAATAACAACAAAGTCACGGACGGAAGTCATGGACACTGACGGCACGGTTGGTGCAGTGGCTAATACAGTCGGCTGCTGCACTTCGGGTTGCGGGTTCGATTCCCGCACGGAACAAATATTTGTATGATCTGCAGGTATTTGTTTCGGGTCTTGATGTATTGAGTGTGAATTTGTGTATGTAAACGCACCCACGACACAGGAGAAACCATACTGTGGGGCATCGTTTTTAAAAAGAATAAACAGGGTGTCCAGTAAATAGCACGACATACTGCAGGGGGTGAGAGCTCGGGTCAATACGTACCAAAAAAACACAATAAATGTTCAGCAAAATCTTACGGCTTTACAGTAGTACAAAATTTTCCGAAATATCGAAAAACCTCTACCTTGACACAGATTTTTAAGCATCTCGTAATGAACTTCCTTCGCCCCGGGGAAGGGCGAAGGGGTATGCCGGACTCCTACCGGCTAAAACCACTGGGGCGGTCATCTTCGGCACCTAAGGGAGGCTCCAGGTCCTCGTATGATCACACTGGAGTTACTGGACACCCTGTATATATAAGACAAAATATGTAGGTAACGCTTTGCGTGGATATCGCGTCAATCGACATCGGTAGCGGTACCCTTTGGCGCAGATTAGGAAAAATGCTATGTTTAATCTGAGCTGACCCTTAACTTCACGTTTTCCCAACGAAGCCATACCGTGATGTAATTCGACAGTAACGCCATCTAGTTGAAAGAACATAATAAGTATTTCAACTTTATAAAAATCATTATGAAACTAAGTAACACAGAAACGTCGTAATAAATAGAAAATATTATCCTTTATTTAAGGATACCAACACAAATATTGCATCACGTTTTTGGGCTTAGGAGACACAGCAGTTACGAAAATGCACAATGAGTCGTTCAAAAGAACTTTTGGCAAGTCAAACAAAAAATATACAAACAAATACTTTATTAAACTAAGTCCATTTCATGATGACAATTTATCCAAAATATAAATGAAAACTTATGACTTAGTCCAAAGGAAGAAACTGCCAATGACATCTGTTGCCTTGAACCCGCGACTTCTTGTTTGCACCCATCTCATAATACACAATAACATATAATAAAATATCAACTACAGACCAGACAGAATATTTAACATAGATATTGCTTTTCAAGAGAATAAAATTAATGCAAAACATAATCCAAAAATTAAGATGTAGAGGTAGGTTTTGGTCCTGAGACCGAAACAATGACAACCTGCGTGTCAGTTTAGCAGGCTACGTAACCAACGAAAGTGTATGAAATAAGTGTTGTTATTCTTATAATCTGTCGTATAGCTCACTTTAGATATAGCGTGATGGTAATGTTTTTTTCTTTCTTATTACGTACTGATAACGAATGTGTTCACTTGTGTGATTGTTTCATAATATTCGCTGTAAAACAATACTTTGTAGACAAATTGTTATAGAACTCACCTCCCATGTACAAAAGCGTGATTATTTGTATTCTAGAGCCATCTTTGGACAGTAATGGACATTTTTGCCAAATTTCAACAAATTCTAGCGACATCTGTTGCCTTGAACCCGTGACTTCTTGTTTGCACCCGTCTCATAATACACAATAACATATAATAAAATATCAACTACAGACCAGACAGAATATTTAATATAGAAATTGCTTTTCAAGAGAATAAAATTAATGCAAAACAAAATTCAAAAAGCAAGATTTAGGAGGTAGGTTTGATCCCGAGAATATAGACATGACAACCCGCGTGTTAGTTTAGCAGGCTACGTAACCAGTTGTGAAAAGTTACGAAATAAGCTTTCTGATTCCTAAAATCTGTCGCTTAGCTCCTTTATATATAGCGTGATGGTAATGTTTTTTCTTTTTTATTACGTATTGATAACGAATGTGTTCACTTGTGTGATTGTTTCATAATATTCGCTGTAAAACAACACTTTGTAGACAAATAGTTATACAACTCACCTCCCATGTACAAAAGCATGATTATTTGTAGTCTAGGGCCATCTCCAAAGATATATACATATAGATATATTGAAATACAAATACAAATACAAATGTAATGTCCAAACAGTAATGGACATTTTTGCCAAATTTCAACGAATTCTATTGTGAAACAGACAAACAGACAGAAATTAAAAAAATTGCAGTATTGGCATCAGTCTCATTCCTGGAGCACGCGGCACTGAATTTTTACAAAAAATATTCATAGTACAGTTTTTGTCTCTCTACGATTTTATTATAGTATAGATAAAAGCTTACCTACGCACTTACTAGCGTGCTTCACAGTAAAATGTCAAACATTAGAAACTTTTTAATTTTCTTGACATGTGACATTAACTCAGGAATAATTGTGTGCAAATAGTATTTAATTTGATATTTCGATTGATATTAAGTACTTTTATGTATGTATGTGTTCGCAGATAATATGTGTAACTACAATAAACGTTTGGCGGTTTGGCGCAGTGGATAGTCGCGTCGTGCGCGGGTTCGATCCCCACACGAAACAAATGTTTGCATGGCATAGAGATTCTGTTTTCGGGTCTGGTTGTTTGTGCATGTGAGCAATGTGTCTGTAAACTGACCCGAGACTGACTGGTGCGAGACATCGTTTTTTTAAACAAGAATATTTCAGAATTTCCCTAAATAATTGATTTAAAATTTCGCTACATGTGTGCATACATTTTGCGTTATGACTGTACACCAAAAATATTCAATCAAGCGTAAGTACGTAGTGCAAATAATTAGAAAGTTTTTTTATTAATAGTTCAACTCGCAGGTGTTGTGTTCCCGTCGCGGGGTGCAGGCGCGGGGAGTGGAGGGCATTAATTTTTCACTGTTGGCTGTTAGCGGCACATTATAACAAGACAACTTCACACTCGCAGTGGGGGTAATCCTTGAACGCGTATTTCCACGGCGCGTGTTAATCTCCGTGAAGAGCTTTCAATAGCATTTCGCATATAGAAAAGTTTCGGTGAAAATGTTTGAAACTCCTCACCGGCAACACGTCGGGTGAAGTTGTATGTTAATGTATTTCCCCTTTGTATCAGAACTGTCTGCTTGTTAAACATATGAACCTAAGTAGTCTACATGTTAGACTATATTAAAGACCTTTCTGGTCCAAAGTTATATTTTTGCTTTGAAATCAGATGTAGAGAACTAAGTATGAGTGGATTTACGACATTGATAATTCTATCTGCGACATATTCATATTGGCAGCTATCGTATCATCAATTTATAATGATAAATGTATTCATTTTTAATCATTTCCCATTTTTTGTTTAACACTGGTTCACAGCTTTGCACATTTCATAAAATAATATGTTTAAGTTGGCTGTTTATGTCGTCTAAACTATTTTTGATTTAACATGAAAAATAAAGCGTGGTAAAAAACGTGGCATAATGTTTTCTATTAAAACTGCCAAGTTCAAGTTATAATGAACTGCAATAATCCTGGCTAGAACAAAGTAAATATTTTCCCGTGTATGTAGCTTTTAAGAAACTTATATAAATTCAATTTATTTTCCATTTCCTCACTTCATGAAAACTTAAATATGCTCGCAAGGTAAACCACTTTGAAGGCAATCCTTTGATCGTGGTTATCTACTTATGCAAAATTCTATCACAATTTGATGTCTCAAATACTCTAAATTTACTTTTATAAGATACATCCTAACTTGTTTATTAGAGCAACTTTCAAAACAACTTTTAATTTTCCATATCTCGGCCTCTGCAGGTTTATTGAATTTTAACCTGATACTTACTCTCTCCAGTTTCCGTGCGGTGTCCAGATTAAGAATATAGCACCACTCCATCTCGTCCCATGGACGTCGTAGAAGGCGACTAAGGAACTCTAAGCCAGAAGACGGGCAGCAGCGTCCCTTCTGTGGAACAGAAGCCAAACTGCGCTCACCAACCCACCTGCCAAGCGTGGTGAATATTGGCAAATTCCCCACCTAAAATGACACAGTTGTAGAAATCTACGGGGGTGCCCTTATTCAGCAGTGGACTTCTCTGTGGACTGACTCTTTGGATGACATGATGATGACGATGAATACTTACTCAAATACAAAACTTTGCAATTATTCCTTAACATTAATGAAAATTGAATTCCGTAATATGGTGTGCTTTTTACGGAAATAGACTACAAGTTTAAGATAAAACAAATTGTTCTTGCTTATCTTTTCCATAAGAAAAGCTGAAATAGAGATCAGTACAGGCGGGTTTAATAAGAATTCAAACTACAGAGCAGGTTACACAGGCGCTCAGCTTAATCCGGATAAGCGAACTGGATCGGGAAGGCATCATTTCATTACCCACTGTCGCATCCGTTTAAAACAAAAGCATATTCTGTATAATGCAGTGAGTACGTACTTGTTTAAGGTACTCTCTACTACCCTTGCCACTTGATTATTATTCAACCAACTTAACAAACTTGTAGAAATATATTGCATCGAGATTTATGGCAAGAAAATTAATTAAATATGTACATAGACCGCAGCAATCGGTAAGCATTTTTGAAAAAGGAAGTTACTTATAGGGAGTAATTTATATATTTATGGGAAGGTTTTAGTACATTTTATATTAAAGTACCATTCTTGTGAACAGAATTTTAGATAAAACTAGCTGCGCCCCGCAGTTTCACCCGCCGTTAATTTAAAATAAATCAGATTATATATAATTAGTATATATATTGGATTTCGTGGGTTTTAATGTTTTATTTGTAATATTTATATTTTACATTCTACTGTTTACAGACAAGGTTATAATATGACGTGCGTTGTTGGTGTCTTCTTCTCCTGATTCCTCTTGGTCTAATATGACGTTGGCCCATTCTTCAGCCTGCCTGTACCACTGGCGCCTCACATAGGGACCGTATGTTGTCCTGTGAAATACTACTAAACCTGAGGTTATAGATAAAGCCATTAACATCTTCATGAGAGGACTGGACCTGCTCATCCATCTTTTAACACGCTCCATTATTCCGACCGTGCACCTTGCATGGTTACTTTTTTCGTAACTCTTTTCTTTTTAAAATATTCGTCAAATAGCGGTCTCCAGATATATATTCCACTGAAAACTCCTGAGACCGTTACTAAAGCAATCTGCCCCTTTGATATATTCCGGGGTGTATAAATTCGCATTTTTTATTCACGGAACCCCAATTTTTTTCTTAAATAGAAGTAGCTTAAAATACTCCATATAATATCAGCTATCTGCCAGTGAAAGGCACGTCGAAATCGGTCAAGCCGTTTTGGAGATTAGCCGGAACAAACAGACAGACCACGGAACCACAGAACCAGACGAGAAAAATTTAAGTCGTCATTTTGTTATAAGTACCGTATTATATACTTTTATATGCATTTAGTAAAAAGCTGTTATTTTGACATTACAAACACACTTCAATTTTATTTATTTGTATAGATAATGGTGTTTATTTGAAGTCTATTTATTTATTTATATACTCTTTATTGTACACCACATAATACATACATAGAGATAAAAATTTAAAAAGATACATGTACAATGGGCGGTCTTATCGCACAGGGCGATCTCTTCCAGACAACCTTTGGATGGACAGGAAGAAAGGAGAGAGATATTGGGCTGTCAAGTGTACAATATATCATACACAATATTACTTAGACATAAAAATATAAAATACATAACAATATATACAATAAATATTATATATATAAAACGATGATAAAATATACTAATAAACATCAAATATAACTAGGATAGGAGAAGAAAAATTAGAGAGAAAGGTAATGCTCCTTCACCATTTTCTTAAAAATAGGTAGTGTTTGAGCACGTCTTACTTCAATAGGTAATGCATTCCACAAGCGAGCCGCTTGAATAGTAAATGAATTATCGAAGAAGGAAGTGGAATGCATACGTATACTTAATTTTAGATTTTCTGATGATCTCAAGAAACTAGAATGTGTCTCACAAATAAACTGAAAGCGTTCTTTAAGATAAAAAGGGGTAGAAGGTTTAAAGAGCACATTATAAAGCAAAGAAAGAATATGAGCGTTCCGGCGAAAGCGGATGGGAAGCCATTTGAGCTTAGTTCGAAATTCAGAAACGTGATCATATTTGCGTAGGCCAAATATAAATCTGATACAAAGATTTTGAAGTCGCTCAAGCTTGTCAAATTGGTCTTGCGTGAGATCGAGATAGCTGGCATCAGCATAGTCAAGGATCGAGAGTAGAAGAGATTGTGCTAACGCAATTTTGGTATTAATAGGGAGAAAATTACGAAGACGTCTCAAGGAGCCTGCTGCAGCAAATAATTTACGACTGACTTCCTGAAGTTGTTTAGTCCAGGAAAGAGTACTGTCGATATAAATCCCCAAGTTCTTAACGTTGTTGGATATAGGAATAACAGAGTTACCAAGAGAAACTTGGGGAAGTGTCGACCAGACAATTTTAGAGACAGTTCGAGAGCCACCAACAACTGTCACTTGAGTTTTTGTTGGATTGATCTTTAGTCCAAACTTCGTGGTCCATTCATCTATACGAGCCAAGTCAATATTGATAGTTTCAATAGCGTTAGACAGCTCTCCGAGAGTGGCCTGAGTGTAAATTTGGAGATCATCTGCATAAAGGTGGAAGGAAGAAGACAGTCGAAGAGTGATAGAATTAATAAAAATTGCGAAAAGTAGTGGGGATAAAACGCCACCCTGCGGCACACCAGTAGAGGTGTAGCACCAAGAAGAGAAAGATTCTTGGATGCAAATACGCTGCCGGCGGCCAAACAGGTAACTATGAAACCAGTCAAGTGCCGATGGAGATATGTTAAAAGAGCAGAGTATTCCAAGCAAAATATCGTGATCGACGGTATTAAAAGCGTTGCTAAAGTCAAGCAGTGCAAGTACAGTTAACTTACCCATTTCCATGCCTGACCTGATATCGTCTGTAATATTCACAAGGGCTGAGGTAGTGCTATGTCCAGGCCGAAAACCAGACTGAAAGCGATTAAGCAGATTGTGTTTGAAAAGGAACATACTAAGTTGATGGTGGATAAGCTTTTCAAGAACTTTGGATAGGAATGGAAGAATGGATATGGGTCGGTAGTCAGAAAAGGAAGCAGGATTAGATTTTTTGGGTAAAGGAATAACTTGAGCATCTTTCCACGCTTGTGGAAAGACACTACTAGTAACTGAGAAATTGAGGATGTAAACAATGACAGGAAGAATGACTTCAAGGATAGGAATTATCATTTTACGGCCAAAACAGTCACAACCAACAGCGTTGGATGTAATCGATACAATGCTCTTTTTAACATCACATGCGGAGAATTGACTAATGACAAAAGGGGAAAAATCTGGTATCGGAAGGTTTGAAAGATAACTTAATGTAGCAGCTTTGGTGGCCCTGTCCAACATGGGCGAAGAAGAGAAATGATTATTAAGTAAGTTTAAGTCCAAATTTTTAGGAAACGTTTCATCAGATGATTTTCCGATACCCATTGATTTAAGAAATTTCCAAACTTTAGCTGGATCACCATTTTGAACAGATTTATGGATGTGCTGGCGCTTTGCATTCCTACACACCTTGCTGCAGTGATTTCTGATCGAGACGTAATTTTTCCTGTTAATATCGTTGGGCCGTATTTTGTACTTAAATTTTGCAGCTGCTTTTCTAGTTAATAATTTTTTTATATCATCAGTCAACCAAGGTGATGGAAGATGTTTTACTTTTACAGCTCGAATAGGTGCATGTTTGTCGTATAGCTGGATTAAACGTGTAGTAAAAATTTCAACCTGTTCGTCAACAGATGAAAAAAAAAAAAAAAAAAAAAAAGTCGTGTTTATTTTTTCTTCAAAAGGTTTTTTTAAGTGTATAGTGTCGTGTTGGCCGGAGGTTTACGGAATAGATATTTTTCTGTTTTCTTTTACAACCTCTTCTTCACTTAGGCACTTACCACCAGATCTGAAGCACAAGATTGCGGCATCAAAATCTAGCATGTACTGATGTGACTTTTTAATGTTATATGTACTTTCTTAGTTAAGCTAAGACACCTTTTGCTGGGGAGTTTGTTGCGCCGTTTCTTCGCCCCAGCTTAAACACTAGGTAGCGGTGAAGAGTGGGCTTAAGGGGTGCTGTCTAATGTTGACTCACGTCGTTCAAAAAGAACTAATAATTTAGTCTATTTTGAATAAACGATTATTTTATTTCATTTCAATGCTGACTTAAACGTTGAAGGAAAACATCGCGAGGAAACCTGACTCTAATGGTCTGTAATGGTTGGCACACAGTGGGCAAGCCTGGTGATATCAAAACTTCTTCCTTCGTCCTCTAGTTCATTTACAGCTTGATATTATTATACAAGTACATATTGAAAGAAACGCGACTTGACTTTATTTAAATCTGCCAAAATATATAACTGTTTTATGTATTATTGAATATCTCCCACGATATAGAAATATTTCCACTATATAGAAAAATCAAATGGCTAGGGACTGGATTTTAGAACGGCCTATTCCTATCTGAACCGAGTTTATTAATTAAATTCTGAACCAGAATATAAATGGCACACATACAAGAATACTCAATGATCAGCATTATAATAAGATAAATTTATCTAGGTAGGTAATTGATTTTCATGGCTTCCGAATATTCTCCAACTTTTATTTTGGGATCGAGGCTTTGCTGCATTAGGTGTTAGAGATTCCAATTTGTCTTAGATGCATATTATTAGCACGTATAAAAAGCTATGACCATGAAATAAAGGAAAGTGAATGACGAAAAGGACGCTTTTTAAAGGTTTTAACGTAATACAACAGATTTAAAAAGTTGTTTTAATTTATCTACCTTACCGCCTGTCACCTTAGTCATCCTGCGACCACGAACCCTGCAAAGTGTTCGAAACGGCAGGAAAAACAAAATTGTAAAATATACGCGATAGAATCTGTTTTATTATAATGTGTAATAGTCGCGAAAACCTAAGAGATTATTATTTTTAACGTAAATCAATAATTAATTTTATTTAGTAACTAACTGGGTATCGCGGTTTCACCCGCGTTTAATTTAAAAGAAATTTAGAGCACTTCGACATAGACACTTGACATAGAATATATATATTGGATTTCAAGGGTTTTATTTTTATTGAGCGGGACCCTAATTTAAAAAAAAAAATCGTAGCCTAAGTTATTCCTTATAACATCAGCTGTCTGCCAGTGAAAGTCCCGTCAAAAATCAGTCCAGCCGTTTCGGAGATTACCCGGAACAAACAGACAGACAGACAAAACAATTACAAATAGCTTTTATGTTGTAGGTACCGTATATACTTTCATATGTACTTAGTAAAAAGCTGTTTTTTGACATTACAAACAGACACTTCAATTTTATTTATTTGTATAGATGAGCACTACAGACACTTTTTCGCGTCATATTGAAACAATATGAAGGCATCAGGGAATTTCGCTACATGACAACCTTTGAGAAGAAATGCTGAAAGAAGGGATACGTCTGATTTGATTATAATTCTTTTTTATACATTGTTTTACAAATCAAACCCTGATTTATAAAACAATGTATAAAAAAGATCGTAATCGTTAACCCGTATTACACTCATTTTTATTTTGACAGTGGCGTCCGTTTCAATAATTGATACAAAATGAAACGAAATTTTACCCCTATGTTGGTGCATGTATATGTGTGTACCTACTTCTAAGAACGTAGCATAAGTACTTATAACACGAGACGGTATTGTTGCAAGAAGACTGCAGTAGTATTATACTTCGTACTTTATTGTTTTCAATTTTATAAAATATGTTTTCTTATCGAGCCTGGGTATGTTATACTGCTCTAATGTGATCATACGAGGTCATGGAGCCCCGTTAGGTGCCGAAGATGACCACCCCAGTGGTTTTAGCCGGACTCCTATCGGCGACGGGGCATGCCGGCTTACTTGCTCAGCAAGCTGGATGGTTCCCTCGAAGGACTCCCCTCTGGCCTACACCAGAGTGTCGTCAGCGTAACAGACTAAGCTGACGCCAGCAGGGAGAACGACACGCAGGACGGCGTCGTAGGCTAGGTTCCATAAAAGGGGGCCGAGAACCGACTCCTGCGGAACCTCGCACGTAATCTCCCTCCGCTAGACTGCCGAGGCCTATATTTTAGGTGGTACGAGCCGGCATGCCCCGTCGCCATTTCCCGGGGAGGAGGAAGTTCAAGAAGAATTTCCACTGGGATAAAAAGAAAAAGGTATGTTAATCTGGATTTAATAAATCTTTTCTTTTGTAGTAACAGTACATATGAGGGATGATGTATTCTTGTATAAATATTAGTCACATTTATTACACACTAGCTGGGACCCGCGGTTTTACCCGCGTTTAATTTAAAAGAAATTTAGAGTATTTCTACATAGACACTTGACATAGAATATATATATTGGATTTCAAGGGTTTTTTTTTTTGCGCGGAACCCTAATTATTTTTCTAAAATAAAAGTAGCCTAAGTTATTCCTTGTAACATCAGCTATCTGCCAGTGAAAGTCCCATCAAAATCCGTTCAGCCGTTTCGGAGATTACCCGGAACAAACAGACAGACAGACAGACAGACAAAAGGATTAAAAATTCCTTTTTTGTTGTAGGTAACGTATATACTTTCATATGCATTTAGTAAAAAGCAGTTATTTTGACATTACAAACAGACACTTCAATTTTATTTATTTGTATAGATTACACAGGAATATATAATATTCTCATAGAATTATAGGAGATGTCTTACATTTCGTTATAGTCAATGAGTGTCTTAGTGAGAATAAAATACTATAGTAAATCTTTATATTTCACACACGGATACAATCACACACACTCACGCACACACGCACACACACACCCACACACACACGCACACAAGCACCGTAAATATCTACTGCTAAACATGGGCTTCCCAATGATCACCACAACGACTGATCATACCCCATATTGGCATAATCACCACGGTTGGCGAGCGGATTGGTGACATGGGAGGATGCTGCTACCAATTATTTTTAGATCAACCCTTAGGCGCCTTTTACGACACCCACGGGTGGCGAAGCGTGCTCTATTCTTTCCCGGTAACCACACGGAACTCTGCTAAATAATAGATAATACGAGAAAGAAAGAAACCTATGCTGAAACTAGGTTGGTATGGAAGAAATGAAAACGTATTTAGGCGGCACGATTGGCGCAGTGGCTAAGCGATTGGATTTCTGTGTAACGTGTTGCGAGTTCGGTCCCCGCATGGAACAGATATTTGTATTATCTACAGATACCTACCCTAGGTTTCGGGTCTGGGTGTTTGTGCATGTGAAATGTATGTCTGCAAACTGTACCCACGACACAGAAGAAATTCTAGTGGGAGACAATGATTAAAAAAATCTCTTATCAATACATAATATAAAAGGACAACAATACTTACAGGACAACAAAAACAGAATATAATTATATAAGACTCAAATACACAGATGCAAAAAAAAAATCATTCACGACGAGCGTCTTTCGCAACGTAGCACTTGAAAGTTTATGGATTGTGCATGAGACATGAATTAACTTAGAAAAGTAGTTCGACATACCGTCATACACAGCCTCGCTCAGCGGAATCACAAAGAGCAAAACATTAACACGAGCTAGTTACTTATTTGAAAAGCTATTGAAAAGTTTTCTTCACTTTTCTATTTATGTCCCAAGAAATTTATAATTTTGCAAGTTGATCCATTTTTTGTGTCTGGGATATCCCGTTAAAGTAGCGATGAACTTAATTCGAAATCTATGGACTATAAACATGATTGAACCAGTTGCGAATGTTTATTAACCTCTTAGTTAACTTTGTTGATAACGATAGAACACGATTTTATATTATTTAAAATTTGATTTTGGCCTCAGCACTTTTCTGTACTTTTCAGTAAATTGCCCAAAAATGTTTCTATAGTAATTAAAATCCTAATAATTCCTTTGAAGTAAAGGGTCATATGTTTGCGTAAATTTCTTTTACAAACATAAATTGTGCAGTTACAAAGGTCTATTATGTCTCCAACTAGGGTCGGTTGTGAACTAGCCAATTACGCAACGTATCCGTTATTTAAAGAGTTGCACTTAGTGCGATACGGGTTGCGCTTTGACACTAATTGCAGTTCCCATGTGATTCTCCTGCATATCAGCGGCGATAATCGCTAACATTTCCCTGAAATAATGTAACAAATCATGTGTTAAGTTTGTGTGGGTATACATATTGATGTGTGATTGCGGGCTGCATGTTTTAATTTATTCATTTGCGCGTTTAATTTATAGTGTCTAAATATAATTATTCAGTTGGACACACGTATATTTTAATTTATATTATTTTTTTGCAATTTAATAATATAATTCATTTTATTCTTATACGTGTAACCTATTATTTATTTTAAAACGGTTACGTTAATTTAATAATAATTCCCAATCATACGCATAACTATAATGTAATGTAAATTTTTAATATATTTTTATTCGCTTGTGTTTGCGGCGATGGAACAGGTTCTAGTATGTAGGTAAACTGTTTCCCGCTGTCGGCGACGCGCGCGTCATATCAGGAATAATATTGTATGACAGAATTTTTTGCGAGGGTATACAATAAATAAAAAATAATCTGAAAAAAATTGGTCTTAATATTATGAGATGCGTATTTATATGATAATTTTAACAATTCTACTTAATTAATTATTTATTATTGTAGTACTCATTACACATTATAACATTCATTAGCATTACACACACCATTACTGCACATAATAACACACAAAATAAGTCAAACATGACATTGACATCCGTGGTGTACATTAGGTTCCAGATGAAAACCAGCGTCTGGCACTTGTGCCTGGCATGAAGCTGATCTGGACTCCTATTTGGTCCAACCGTGAGACACATATCATTTATATGTATTCAAGGTATGTCACCTACCTACATAGGTTTATTGTAGTTTTAACGGTTTGCTCTTTTTAATTTTTTATACTATACCTGTTGCTCTGTTTTATTTTGTGGCTCTGTGTTGTGATCAAATAAATCTTGCTTTCTTTCTTTCTTTCAAACATAAATGCTTTCCATAGTTTGTCTAAACTGATCATGAGCAAAAGAATTTCTTGATAAGACAAAAGGATTTTGAAGCTATAGTGTAGATAAAAAAAAATTGCAATTTAAAAAATCCTTTAAAAATACCTGCCAGATAACTATTCGCAAAAATCTCTATAAGTATATAACGTAAAAACGTATTCAAAGACTTATTTTTCAAGGGGGCATACACTTATGTACCGTAGGTGAGCGGGTAACGCTTGTTTTACAACACTTTAAAACAAGGCACTAACGTCTTGTAGACGCTACGCGCGAACCGACGAAAGAAAAAGAATGCAAACCGGTTTATGTTTGCGGTCTCTCGGACTATTTTCAACCGAAATAATTAAAAGTTTTTATGATCGCCTCTCTAGTATCGTGTAAAGGATCCGACGACGCTCGTGGTAACTGTGTGAATACGAACTTAGCACTAAACTCGGGTTAATGAGGGCGTCTCAAAACTCAAACGATTGTGCTTTAGTCGGCTGTAAACCAATATGTACGTATTAAAAAGAATATATCAACACTTTTATGTATTCCTGTTTAATGCCTACCTACATAAAATCATATTGGTATTTAACAAACGAGGAAAATGTTACGGGAGAAACGAAGTAGATATAATACTAAAATAAAGTGATATCGACTAAAGGCCACGGGCGATTCGTTATTTAAAAATACCGTAAGTGTGGTCCCATGCAAATGCGACTCGATCAATTTTTAATAGTACACGGAAATATGCATAGAGTGCCGATTTACGTTTGTGAGCATGAGTTGATATCAATTTCGGCATTGGTTTTTTGCAAAAAAGCCGTTTCAACAAGGTTAATAGCGGGTTATTTCATCAACAGTGCAGGCTGTGAAGGCCCCGCTCAGTAAAAGGACTGTGAGATTCATAATAGAGATATTAAAATGCGCATTTCATTTTTCAGGGCAAATAACTACTCTTGATTGACATATTGTGCTATTATGTTTGTGTTTAAATAAAGCTATTTTAAAATGTATAGATGTTTATAAAATATAATATATGAATATGATATTAATGTTATCGTATCACCTACGATAATTCTAACTTTGAATATTCATATGTTATTACTTCCCCTCAAACGCAAGGAAACAAACCGGGCGTCTTACGGAATTTTCGTGTATTTTAAGGTCACGATAAAAAGTCGTCGAAATTTCTCGCTACACGTGAACACTCGTAGCATCGTCTTGAACGAACGAACGGCATACTTGCAGAGTCGTAGCTGATACGTCTCATACTTTACGACATTAAGTGACGTGCTTGTGCGCTTTCCATATAAGTTTCCTTACCGCTTTACAGCGTCGTTTTCGCCCATCGTAAAGACTTTTAATTATATCTGACGAAGCAAAATTTGACCTGACCGTTTAAACCTTATGCATTCTTTGCAGTAGCCATTTTAGGGGACCATTTCAAGTTAATAGGTTTTGTTTTAAAATAGGTACGCTTTGTATTTCTTATGTACTTTCTCCATTTACTTAAGAAATGTATCTGTCTCAATAACGAAAATGCTAAATTAGCCCTTCTTTTAAGTATGTGTGAAATTACTCAAACTCAAATGTTGGTGTTATACGGACGTCGGAAATTGACATTGTTTTTAGTTGAAATAAGCTGATTCAAAAGTTGAATATGAAATCACAATGAACGTCCAAATTTTGGAATCTGAAATTTTGAAGTTTTGGAAACCTGGTTTTGTTTAAATAGGAGAGTTTACTGTTCAACTTATTATTTGAAAAAAGAATAGAGTAGAATACAACTTCGTTATACACCAAATAATAGGAAGGATTATTTACATTAGTTAGCGTGGCACAATGGGCAGTCTTATCGCGATCTTTTACAGACAACCTTTGGGTAGATTTAAAAGTAGAGGTATACAAAAATCCAAAAAAGAAGTAATGTTTTGTTTACATTATTTGGGTAACAAGGTGTGGTGTTCCTCCATAGAAAAGGGAGGATGATCCAACCAGGCGGGAGGTATGCCTTTTTTTATTGGGCCTCGTTGTAGTTCTACATGAACTTCCTCCACCTCGGGGAAGGACGGAAGGGCACGCTGGACTCCTACCGGCCAACAAAGCCACTGGGATGGTCATCTTCGGCACCTAAGAGGAGCTCCAGGTCCTCGTATGATCACTCTAGAGTCGCCTATAGGCACATCTCTGAGAGGGTCACTGTAAAGCGGTCTACCCCGGGGGGAATGTGAAAAATCCCCCGAAGCGTCTCTGTGCGCTGGTCTTTGCGCACACGGGACCGCGTGACCACATGCACGCCACCATCTTCTCGTGGGTCGCTCAGTGTGGGCACATAGATTCGCCAATCTATGCACCAGCGAACCCAGAGGCCCCCCACCTTATAGCGACGGCAGGGGGTTTCAGGCATATGGGAAGCAGGCGCCAGGGCGGTTGGTACCCTGGCGCCGTCTCTTCCTTCTTCGAGCAGGATGATCCCTCTCCCGATCCCGCTCTGCGGTTACCTTCTGGAGCATGACGCTCTCACAGAAGGAGACAACAGCATTCCAGTTTTCGTGCTCTGCCAACATAGCCGACACTACTGATGGCAGAGAGAGATCTCGCCCGATCCGATCGGCCAGGCTCCGCCGCCACTCAGCCGCCCACGCAGGGCACGCCTCAAGCGTGTGCTGTGCGGTGTCCTGGTCGCTATCACAATGGTGGCATTGTGCCGTGGCTTTGCGTCCTATCCTGTGCAGGTGCACACCGAAACAACCATGGCCGGTGAACATCTGCGTCAGGCGGTAAATGACGCTCAAAGAGCTGCAGGACGGCCTCAACGATGCGCTTGGTGGCAAACTGCATCCGCAGTCAGTGACGTCACTTTCCAAGTGCGTGCCGCCGAGCTAGCCACCTCAGCCTGTCCAACGCCACCTTCGCCGCTCTGGCAGAAGGAGCATGTCTGATCGTAGACCCATGCATCCATATCCACCAGGATGTCGAAAGGCGGAAAAAGCACCAGGAAATTTGCCGCCTCGTAGGACACTGTTCGGTATCGTCGTGCGATCCGGTTAGCCACACTGCACTGCAGACCGTGAATTTTAGTTCTGCAGCGCCAGGAGCCTGACAGTCGATAATGCCCCGTGTCCAAAAGGAGGGCAGGGCGTGGGTGGTATGCCTGGCATGCCGAAGCCCAATGGTTGATGCTGGGCGTCTGTATATATGCAGCGTTCTGCAAACTCTTTACATGCGCACTTCAGGATTATTTTGACGTCATCGAAGAGTTGCACTTAATCTTCTATTAGATGTTACTGTAAGTTGAAGTTCTATGGTGGCGATGTAGGTGTCACCACATCAATACCCCTCCGGAGACCGCAGGGCGATCATGTTTGCTAAGTCTTCGTTGTATCTTGTTAACTTGCCAATGTGTTAGTGAAGGGTTCCAGTGAGTCAGAACTGGGTGAATATCCCCAGTGCTTCGGGGGTGGTGCTGCTTAATCTCCAGTGAGCCGGAGTGGTGCAATGAAGTGAAGTGACTGGCTACTGCATGGACCAGGAGAAATGCCTCTTCTTGGACCGGCCGTTGGGTCAGTGGTCTGATACCAAATTGCTGAAGAGAAGGCCCCAATGTTGTTAGGGATCAGGCTTGCATCTGCTGCAGGCGTGTGGTAAAATATTGTGGCCAAGATAGCTGACTGGTAGAGTGACTAACGGCTTGCTGCTTCTTGGGAAAGTTGGGGAAGTAATAGCGCTAATGCGAAGTAATTGCTTCTCTGCATCGTGGGGGCTGCGCTGATGTTCATGGTCAGGGGCCACCAGTATAGGGAACATGGAGATCACGTTGGGGTCACCAGTATAGGGAACATGATGATAACGTCGGGGTCACCAGTTTGGGGAACAAGGTATCACATCGGGGTCACCAGTATGGGCAACAAGGTGTGGTGTTCCTCCATAGAAAAGGCGGCCTGGCGGGCCTAAGCCAATGGTTGATGCTGGGCGTCTTTACATATGCACCGCTGTGTGAACTCTTTACATGCACGTTTCAGTATTCTTTTTGATGTTATCGGAGAGTTGCACTATATTTTCAATTAGATGTCGCTGTAGTTGGAGTTCTATGGTGGTGATGTAGGTGTCGCCCACATTACACTGACAGAAATTCAAGTAGTTTGGTATCCCAATTACACGTGTTCAATTAAGAAGCGCTCGTATAGGTTGCAAGTAGTATAGTCGTCGTATTCTTCCAATGCACAGTCATGAGCATAAATGTAAAGTAAACGAGTAGCGAAATTAAAAAATGAATTTTAGAAATAGCTGTTTTAAATCATGTAATATTGTACAAGCGAATATAACATGAATACACGATTTATAAAGAAATATGTTTTGTGGAAATGTTAAAATACAGTGTATTGAATTTTGCTACTTGTATAAATATTTTTGCTTCCAACTGTACTTATATAAAAACGTGTCTGATCCAATTAGGGGTGTATTTACATAAATGTGTCATTTACAGCTCCGTTCTACCGATCACTGCATTTGCTGTAAACTTTTAATTGCACGCCTCACGCCCGCGTCGCTCCGCAGCGGCTAGTAGACGCTACGAAAACTACGAGCACGTAGACGTGCTCTACGAAGCTACAATAGTTTGCCGTAGCTGTTATTGCATTTTCTAGGAAAACTGTCATAATTAATTGATGGAAGAAAATAACGTTATACGTAATAAAGTAACAATGAAATATGCACTGTCAATACATGTATATATATTGTGTACATAAACAGGTATCTATATGCATGCATCGTACCACCAATTCACCTTTTTGTTTTTACTATGCGGATATGAATATTTGACATGTAAGAATGACCAACCAAGTTTTAATTAGGAGCTGAACAGAGATTCCATCGGGAAAGTCATTAGCAACACTTCACACTAGTGGTAAATAATGCAATTTCCTGATCTAATTTGAACATTTTAAATTCTGCTAAAATCTAATGAAGTCAAATTAGTATCCGATGTAGCTCGGAGTAAGGGTTTGGTCGGAGTTGTTGCTGGAAATGGACAAAATAGTCTGTTAAATATTTAGTTTCAGATAAGAAAATATACTGGACCCTTTCCGAGTTAGAAAAATATGGGGAATATATGTGATAGACCTGTGTCAGTCATAGATTGAAAACAAAATGTTTAATCACAGTCGTGAATAGTAAACAAATAACAAGCTCCTTCCGCGTTACAATTTTTATTTTTGATTATTTGTATACGTTAGACCCTAGGATTTCTTCTTTGTAGGTTCAGTTTGCAGACATTACCGCACAAACTGCCAGACCCGGAAGAACTATCTGTAGATCATAAAAATATTTGTTCTATTTGGGAATCGAACTCGCGACACGCAGCGCAAAAAGCCAAGCGATGAGCCACTGAGCCAAACGTTGCGTCAATTTATGGAAATATTGACCCAACTTAAGCCACGTCTGTTATAAGCTATTCCTTACTGAGCTTTTTTGTTTACTGAATGTTTTTGGTTATGGCTAACCGGCACTGGGCATACGGTCCAAGTACCCGTAGTTAGGGTTGCAGCGAGAGGAAACTGCTCGCTATACGTGTCGTATTAAAGAGAACTACTTTCTGTATTGCTTTCAAGGGCCAGCGCCCTTGATTAAACCGACTACCGCCTCTTCAGATGTTGGTCGAGGCTCTCGGCAATTATTGCAGAGCCCACATCCCACATGTCAATAATCTCATCTCAACTGCGATCGCCAACCTGCCTCCCAAGTGTGGCGATTATGACAAAACCCCCCAAAGAGCACACAACACAAACCAAGACCGGCCGTTGACGATCTTTGGGGGCTGCCTATGTCCAGCAGTAGACGTCTTTCGGCTGAAGTGATGATGATGATGAATTATTTTGGTCAATATTTTTTTTGGTAGATATACAATTGTTATTAGGTTATACGCAGACGAGCAAGTTTTCCGCCGCGACTCTGACCCTCGCGCGTCTCTACCCAGACACTCCGCTTCATCCGAATTAGACTGGCACATGTATAATTTATTGAGATCGGACGAAAGTTTTGAGCTAATTATTATATCTCCCATTCCGATTGACGGAACCGTCTAACTAACCTTACCTGAACTGATTGGTCTTGTATGAAAAAATGTGGTCGCTATGGTTTTAATGTATGTAAGAGCGAGTCTTGACGTCTCATCTTATATTTTATACAGAAATATTTTTGACGTAGAGTCCGTAATATTTCTTACGTAGCTACATATATTTAATTGCAAGTGGAAGTCATAGGTCATTCTGTACCAATAGTCATCATATCATCATCATCAAAAACCTCCCCTTTAGGTTTCCACAACGAGTGGTTACATGCCACCCTTATCCGACGACTCCCAGCGACCTTCACCAGCGCATCTGTCCACATCGTTTGAGATTGTCCCACGCTGCGTTTTCCGGTGCACGGTCTCCACTCGAGAACCTGTTTGCCCCAACGGCCATCAGTTCAACGAGATATGTGCCCCACCCATTGCCACTTCAGTTTACTAATCCTTTCAGCTATGTCGGCAACTTTAGTTCTTCTAGTATAGTCATTTATTACATTCAAAAATCATTTACCTATTCAAAATCGACAACAAATAGTACCTTTTAAA
This sequence comes from Diloba caeruleocephala, assembly GCA_947459985.1. Taxonomy (NCBI): domain Eukaryota; kingdom Metazoa; phylum Arthropoda; class Insecta; order Lepidoptera; family Noctuidae; genus Diloba; species Diloba caeruleocephala. Next base: position 16,172,418 of record OX381617.1, on the reverse strand, counting down.
CATTAACATAGCATAAGACAACCCCCAAAACGCCCACCCATCATATATATTATTAGGTTATAACTGTAAACCAAACTTCATAAGGGATAATAATGAGTTTATTGATCCATCTTTCCAGAGGAAGAGTTGCAGGCGTAAGAATCAGCGGAATATAATTCTGATCAGCAGTGTTATTTTGTAAGAACTCACTTGCAAACTCACTCGTGAATTCGCTGTGAAAGGTAGCAAAAACAATACGAAATTAGAGATTTTATATTTTCGGATTCAGAAATGAGCTTGCTAGTGAAGCAAACTCATATTAGAATCCGAAGTAAAAAGTAGCAAAAACAAGACGATATTAAAGATTTCACCGCGGATTTAGAAGTGAGTTTGCTAGTGAGTTCTCGTAAATGTCACAAAAAGTATTTCCCTAACCCAACAAACAACTTTTTTTATATTGATTTGATATATATTGATTCTGAACTGACGTAGGTAATAAAATGCATATTATCGTCCTTAGATAAACATTAAAACTGAGATTGAAGACGAGTAAAAATAGATTGAGGTTATACTGAAGCCGGACTACACTATAAGAGGAGCAGAATATCATTGTTTGTCAATTCATATTTTAATTTCAGTTCGGTCTACCACCACCTCACTGTAATTTTCAGTCATTGTGTAAATAATTACGAGAATTGGCCCTCAGAGAGTAAAAAGGCCAGAAATGAATAGACAGTTTGCTGATTAGACCATTTTGCTTTTCATATAGAAAAACATAATTCTTAGACACATTATATACCTTTTGAATGAAACATTTCTGTATCGAATCAAAGCAAAAATCAGAAAAATATGTTCATTACATTTCTATAATAAGCAGTAATAAACCACAGCGTCTCCCTTAGGAGCTTCAACTATGTAATTACTGCAATCGGTTTTCCTACAGATTCTAGACATCTACAGATTATTAAAGGCATTAATTTCTTGTTAATATTAAATCACGTTTTAATATCATAAATTGTAATCATCACTTCAATGAATATAGTCCACTGCTGGACACGGGCCTCCCTCATAGATCGCCACAACGACCGGTCTGGGTGTGTTGTTTGTTCATTGGGGGGTTTTGCCATAATCACCACGCTTGGAAGGATTGAGGTGGTGGGATGAAAGAAGTTTAGGAGAAATGGAATTAATAAATATAGCGAAGAGTAAAGGTGTAAGTATTGCACCAAGAAGAGGCCTTATCTTCTATGCATATACGTTGCGGCGGCCAGACAGGTAACTTCGAAACCATTCAATCAAGTCAATATTATAATAGTCACCTACGGGTGATATCAGAATTTCGTGTTCCTCTTTCCCCGGACCGAAGGCTTAACGGTTCGTGCTGTGAAAATCCGAGTTCAATATATATTACAAAATACTCATCCATATAATTCATTACTTAAAATACCCCTGTGTCAAAAGAATAATCTTTACATATATGTATTAACCTACACTTCAACTCCACATATATTTCATAGGATTATAGTCATTTACGAGTATATATGTATATTGATTTTACATATATTATTCTAGTTTTCAAAGCAAGGGCCCGCTTTACTTGAAAGAACTAGTGTCACGTAACAAGATTATTAAACCCATAAGTGCCGATTGATGATGACATATTCCGTGTGGTGTCCGGATTAAGAATATAGCACCACTCCATCTCCTCCTGTGGATGTCGTAAAAGGCGACTAAGGGAATCTAAACCAGAAGGATGGGCAGAATAGCTGCTAATTAGCTGCTAGAGACTGCAGCGTCTCTTTTTGGAATAGCAGCTATTCTGCGCTCACCAACTCACCTCCCAAGCATGGTGAGTACCGGCAAATTCCATCCAAAATGACGACACAATTGTGGGAATCCATTGGGGAGGCCTTTGTTCAACAGTGGACGTCCTTTGACTAATATGGTGAGGAGGATATGACATGGTTTATTGAATATACTTCATCATATCGGCCATACAACATCCACTATAGAAAAAGGCCTCCCCCATAGATTTCCATTATTATTTCATCATATTGGGGGGAATTTACCAGTACTTACCACGCTTGGTAGGGGGGTTTGTGAGCGCAGTACGGCTAATGTTCCGAAGAAGGGACGCTGCTGCCCGTTCCTGTGGTTTTGAGTCCCTTAGTCGCCTTTTACGACACCCACGGGAGGAGATGAAGTTGTGCTATATTCTTAATCCGAACGCCACACTGATACTTGATATTACATAATTATCTGATATTATAGAATCAATTAGATAACACTAGGTGTTTATGCCGCTTATTGCTAATTGCAATTATCTACGCATTACGTTTGTATATGACTATAACTGTTACTGAGATCGATTCCTCAAATACTAATTAGATAACTAGGTTTCACTGATTAATTATAATTTATATGGAGAAAATCGAATCGAGATCCATTTAGTATTTCCATATGAGGCGAATACTGAGGTTTCTTCACTTCGACATCACTGAAAAGTAGGCGAAATGGTAGGTTTTATATATATTTTGTATTTATAATTTTGTTATTACACTGCACTACAAAATTATAAATACAAAATAAGATTAAGATATGTATAGAATTTCATTGAAAAATTTTAGAAGCGAACCTATAACTTAAAAACCGTGTATTCCGAACATGTTTATTATTAATATAAATAGAGACATTTTATGAAACCTTTGATTTATTTGAATAGTCTGTAAAGAGTTACGCCGATAAAGATTTTCAAGAAACACTTTAAGTTCTTTATTGAATTTTATTATATATGTAAAGGCAATATTTTTTATATGAACAATCTATTTAGAGAGTCTCGTCAAATAATAGCGATCCATTAAAATAATAGGTAAGTAAGTAATCAATCAGGGGTTGTTAAAGGGCATTGGGTCAAGTTTTTACTTATAACTTGTTACTTGGGGTGAGTGTATCATCTGCCTGACACTTTTCTGGCCTCACCGTTATTTTAGTTCATTTTTTCGACCCATCCATTGTTTACCAAAGATAACAAGACTAAATAGTGTCCGTGTGGTATCCGGATTAAGAGTACTACTCTATCACCTCCCGTAAATGTCGAAAAAGGTAACTAAGGGACTCTGAGCCAGAGGGATGGGCAGTAGCATCCCTATTGTGGGACAGATGCCACTCTGCGCACACCAACTCGCCTGCCAAACGTGGTGAGTACTGACAAAAATACGACACACGTCATGTTACCGGTCGTTTGTGCGGCAGTGCTTTGTTCAGCAGTGGACGTCTTTTGGCTGATAATATTAATTGTATCAGTTACCTATAGGTACACATGATACAGGGCACAGGTCTTTTCTCGTGCAATGGGAAAACGAGCATGGAACAGCATGCTTGCTACTGAAGAAGACCGTAGACTGGGATTGGGAGAGGGTGGTTCCCGCCCAGAGAAAGGGGTTTCGGCACCAGGGTAACAACCGCCCGGCGCCCATGTCCAACACGCCTGAGCCGGGTGTCATCGTTACATGTCGGTGGGCCTTGGGAGGTCGCGAGCGCGCAGATTGCGGAATCTTGCTCATTCCGAGTGAGGCCCGGAAAGACGGCGGTGCGCACGTGGTCACGTGCCACCGTGTTTACAGCACAACGCACAGCAAGGCTTCTAGATCCTTTACGATCTCCCTAGATGTTCCTGGGGGGTGGCCTCTTTACAGTCACCTCCCCTCCGCTAGAGCCGATGACCGCTTTACAGTCATACTCTTCGAGATGTGCCCAAAGGCGTGGCACCAATGTGCGGCTCTAGATGGAGATTTTCCGAGTTCCAGTCCCCTTCAGCGCCGAAGATTTTAATTTTATTTAATTTAAATTTATTTATTTATTTCAGGCATCAAGGCCCATAAAAGAAAATACAACATAATAATACAATATAAGACTTAAAACCAACATAAAATACTATAAATAGACAATAAAATATAAACACTAATTCACACCATGAGTCGGCTCGGTATCCGGCAGCCGGCCTCTGTATCGCCGGAACACAACACCTCACGGCCAAAATTCTTCCTTCATTAGGGTCGACAGATGTTCGCTCGGCACTTTCACCACGAAGGAATTGAAATTCACATCGTGACAAGACCCTAGCCGCTCGACCCTCAATGAGAATTTAATCTTCATTTTGATGTACTATACTATATCCTCGACCTTAGTAGAGTAATGCAGCTGTGACACGTGCAGCAGCGTCGTAGATACAGCAGGACGCAACAGACGGTTCGGTCCGGTCGGCGCGGTACCGCACTGGTTCCGCCAAGTGGGCTTTCTCTTCTTCTTCTCAACCTTGATAGGCTCTCCTTGTCGCACTGGTTCTTCTTCGTATCCCTATGTCTGGATAATTGTGGGTCATTCTGCGGTAGATAACCCCTATTTTGCTGCTTAGCTTGCGACGCAACGAGTTTGTTGGTGGCGGCCATTGCAGCGTAAGCTTGTTTAGTGGTCGACGAATTTACGCGTGTCGTAATCGCTACCGGAGTAATGGGACGGACGTCTACAGCTCGCGATGCACCGTCTACTAAATTGATAGTCGGTGACGCCACTATATTCGCCGACTCAACACTGTTGATGGAAGCATTTTGCGCTCCGCGACGCGTGTTCACCTTAGAGGCGTCAGGTGTCCTACTTACCGAAACAGCGTTGTGTAACAACATTACCTCGGCACTTAGTTTACCTATGGTGTTATCTGACGCCTCCAACTTGAACTGCACTTCGGCCAGGCTTGATTTCAGAAATATGATGTCTTTCAGCAGCCTGGTGACATCAACGTGCTCGAATGTGACGGGTGAGCCTATGTAGCTCCTTCGCCACGAAAGTGGGCACGTCGTCCGGATCAGTCACCTTCAATCAGAAAAGTATCCAGGACATTATCACCTTGATAATGTCCTGGATACTTTTCCGTTCCATCTCTCCTGCGTGACGGCATCTGGTCGATCTAACCGAGAGTTTCAAATAGCAGTATTTTGCCACTGCTTTTCTCAGCTTCTTTGAAGTTTGACTTGCAAATCTGCAAAATGCTGGCTTCATCCATGGCATCGATGACATGTTGTATAAATGCCAGCAGCTCGTTGGCTGTAAGTTGCTGTAAACTCATAGCGAAACTGACGGGCAGCGGCTATTGCCGCGCAATACGCGTACTAAATACTTAAACTATGGAAACACGTCCGTATCGGTGCGCGCATTACTTATGACGAAGACCACTCCGGTGGTTTACCCGTTAGGAGACCGGCATGCCCGTCAGCCCTTCCCTGGGGCGGAGAACTTACATGAATATTATTAATTATTTCCATCGGGTGCAATAAAATAAAGTACATAAATAATACTAATAATACATAAATAAATAAGGTACAAAAAATAATGTATGGTACGGTAAAAGAAACGGACTCAACAATATTGGTAGTGCGCAGTGAATAAACCGCCACTGATCAACGCTGACAGACGACCTGGTGAAGGTCCCTGGGAGTCGTTGGATGAGAGCGGCATGTGACCGCTCGTTGTGGAAATCTAAGGGGGAGGCCTTTGTTCAGCAATGGACATCCTGTGGCTGATATGATGATCAACGCTGGTTTTCAGTCCGTCTCCTTTATTACAAGTTATCACATTTTCAAAAGACTACGGGCCCGCTGCTCATCTTCCATTTGCCAACGACATCGTAGTCATAGCAGAATGGCTGCTCGAGTTTAGCTCGATCCTCGATGATCTTAAAAGGGACTTCCCAACAGGTGGGTCTTAAAATGAATTTAAGCAAGAATCAAAGTCATGTCAAACTCCCATGTTGTGCCCGCCTCAATAGGTTTATTCTGCATTAGTACATAAAACTGATAACATTTCATATAAAAGAAAATAGTTTATTGAAATCTACTTCCCACCTCAATTGTAGGTACTCTCTTGAAAGCACACCAATTAACAAAATAATCATCCAGTCATCTATATAGGATTGATATCTATTCCAATCCTGGGGTCGAGCAAATCTGCATGTTAAAAGCTGGTGCTAACACAAATCACGGGCGGTAATACCATTCGCTATGATTACAACGAGTTATAGTTACGTATGTACACAAAAACAATTCATCTCGTCGAATTGCGTTCGTCACACACAAATACGTGTATTACACAATCCGAGTGTCGGAACGAGTTCGTAACGGCGCACGTTAATCAGAGGCGAGTAATCATCGAAATAGGATTGTCGCTTTCCAATTAGTGCTACGTCGGCGACACTAGTCCGCGCCCGATTACACCTTTCAAGTGACGTCCATGTAGAAAATGTTTGTGATTCAAGTAGATGCACAGTCTTGAGGTGTCACTATTTTATTTATTTATATTTATTATATTATTTATTGTACAGTTCTTTGTACAGTTAGTAAAAGAATTCTTTTAGACAGCCATAGGGTGGAAAATACTGACTGGATAAGATGTGTGGTATTGGTGCACACAAATACATAAACTATATATATTATACAAAATACATAAATTTACGATTATATAATATTTAGACTTTTTTTATTTATTATGGGGCGCCCACGAGGATACCACTGGGGTGGTCATCTTCAGCACCTAAAGAGGGCTCAAAGTCACACTAGATCCACCCACTGGTGCTACGCCTATAGTCACATCTCGGAGAGAGTGACTGTAAAGCGATCACCCTCCCCGGGGAAATTGTAAAGGATCCCCCCGCAGCTTTACTGTGCGCTGTGCTATGCTGCACATACGGTGGCTCGTGACTACGTATGGGCACGCTGATTCCTCAATCTGCGCACCATCGACCCCAGAGGCCCCCCAACTTATATCAACGGCAGGGGGTTTCAAGCGCCAGGGGGGTTGTTAACCCGGCGCCGTCTCCTCCTTCTTCGAGCGGGATCGGCCCTCTCCCGATCCCGCTCTGCGGTCTCCTTATGGTGCTCTCACAGAAGGAGATCACTGCATTCCAGTTGTCATGCTCTGCCAACATAGCCGACACTACTGCTGGCAGAGAGAGATCCTGCCCGATCCGATCGACCAGGATCCGCCGCTCGGCGGCCCACGCAGGGCACGCCTCGAGCGTGTGCTGTGCGGTATCCTGGTCTCTATCACAATGGTGGCATTGTGCCGTGGCCTCACGTCCTATCTTGTGCAGGTACGCACTGAAACAGCCGTGCCCGGTGAGCACCTGAATCAGGCGGTAGGTAACGCGCTCGCTCCTTTTGAGCCAGGCTCCAAAGAGCGGCAGGACGGCCTCCACGACGCGCTTGGTCGCAAACTGCATCAAAAGGTGGTGACGCCACTTGCCAAGTGCGCGCCGCCGAGCTAGCCGCCTCAGCCTGTCCAACGCCCCTAGGGGGGCGCCTTCGCTGCTCTGGCAGAGGGAGCGTGTCTGATCATAGACCCGAGCATCCGTCTCCGCCAGTATATCGAAAGGCGGAACACGCGCCAGGAGAGTTGCCACCTCGTAGGACACTGTTCGGAATCAAAGTGATCCGTACAGGCGCTTTGCGCTGCAGACCGTGAATTTTGGTTCTGCAGCGCCAGACGCCTGTCAGTCGATCTGACCATACAAGCGTCCCATAGAGGATCTCGGACCGCACGACCGTCCCGTAGAGACGGCGAACTTCCTCACATAGTCCCCCGAAATTGGGCAGCAACTGGTGTAGTGCACCAACTACCCTCTCGGCTCGAGGGACGAAGCGCAGGATAGTACACCCACTACCCTCTCGGCTAGAGGGACGAAGCGCAGGAAATGCTCTTCAAAGCCCCAACGACTGTTCAGGTATTCAGTACTGGCCCACCCCGATATGCGCATCACCACACGTATCCACGAACTGGGTTGTTCTCTGCTGTACCATAATTTGAGAAACCATAGCACCTCGGTTTTTTGAAGCGCTATCCGCAGACCCAGGGCGTGGATTTAAGGCACGACACCGCTTGGTGCCGGTGGCACCGCTTGTTCTGCAAGTCGGATGGTTCCCTCGAAGGACTCCCCGCTGGCTAACAACAGAGTGTTGTCAGCGTAACAGACTAAGCTGACGCCAGCAGAGAAATCGAGACGCCGGACCGCGTCGTACGCGAGGTTTCATAAGAGGGGGCCGAGAACTTACCCCTGCGGAACCCCGCACGTAATGTCCCTCAGCTTCACGCTACCGTCCCTGTCCACGAAGCAAATGTGCCTTTTTTTTTTTATTGGTGCACAGTGGAAATTCTTAATGAACTTCCTTCGCCCGGCGGAAGGGCGAAGGGGTATGCCGGACTCCTTTCTTTAATTTTTTAATTTATGTCCAGTGGAAATTCTACATGGAACTTCCTTCACCCCGGGGAAGGGTGAAGGGGTACTCCTACCGGCTAAAACCACTGGAGCGGTCATCTTCAGCACCTAAGGGAGGCTCCAGGTCCTCGTATGATCACACTGGAGCCACCCACTGGTGCCACGTCTGTAAGCACATCTCGGAGACTGTAAAGCGATCACCCCCCCGGGGGGATTGAAAAGGATCCCCCAAAGCGTCACACGGCAGCGCGTGACCACATGCGTGCTACCGTCTTCTCTTGGGTCGCTTGGTGTGAGCACGCAGATTCCCCAATCTACGCACCCGCGAACCCAGAAGTCCCCCACCTTGTAGCTACGGCAGGGGGTTTAAGGCGTATGGGAATTAGGCACCAGGGCGGTTGTTACCCCGGCGCCGTCTCCTCCTTCTTCGAGCGCGATCAGCCCTCTCCCGAAGCAAATGTGCCTATCGCGCAGATAGGCCCCTATGATGCCCTACAGGTAGTGGGGACACCGATGATGGACGAGTGCCGCCCTAATAGCGCCCCACGGGATGGAGTTGAAGGCGTTGACGATGTCTAGACTGACCGCCAACGCCACGCCACCCCGCTGAGACACTGCCTGTTCCGATAGCAGATTTCCTCACCCCATGTTGGTAGATCCAACTAACTAACTAACTGGACGGTTTGCCCTAGGTAGACATACTCATCCACAAATTCGAGAACAGAGCTCCCAACGGATATTGGGAAGGGCACGATATGGCCATTTGACATGACTTTCGTCTTGCCCACGTTCATTTTAAGGCCAACCTGTTGGGAAACTTGGTTGAGATCATCGAGCACTGTGCTGAGCTCTTGCAGCGATTCTGCCATGACTACGATGTCGTCGGCAAATCGAAGGTGAGTAATATACTCGCCATTGATGTTAATGCCGAATCATTTCCACTCCAGTAACTTGAAGGCATCCTCCATAGCAGCAGACTCACACCTCTCTGCAATGGAATTGCCCCCGTACTCTGTTGTACTCGGACCGACATGGTGGCGTTGACCACCTTGCCTTGTTATTTTTAAGGTGTTTAAAGGCCATCTTAATCTCGTAAAGGCTGATGTCCGGGATAACTTCGGTATAGTGTCGGGTTAATTTGGCTCGCAGGTCTTTGTCGACGTAAAAGGTAGGTATAGTGTGTGCACCGAGGTGTATAGCAATCGGTCGAAGTTCTCAATCTCTCTCAAAACCTCTGGCGTCAGTGCAATAGTGCGTCATAGTGCGTCAGTGTAATATTTATACCTACATAAATAACACGGAGTTATAAATACATAGGTATTCACAAGTAGACACAAATAAATCTATAATTTGAATAATTTATTATTTAAATACATTTATTCATCTCATGATCATCATAATATCAGCCAAAAGACGTCCACTGTTGAATAAAGACCTCCCCCATAAACGACCGGTTACCGTATGTCGTAATTTTTGGGGGAATTATCCAGTTCCTACTTACCCGGTCGGTGAGAGCAGAATCCACAGAAGGGATATTACTGCCCATCTTATATTTATAATTAATGACAGTAAGATAATGATTGCCGTGTGGTGCCGGCTCAGAATGCCACCACCCCATTTCATCCCGTGGGTGTCGTAGGGGTCGACTAAGGGATTGACCGGAGAATGGGCAGAGGCGTCCTTCGAGTACACTAACAACTCAACTGCGATCGACAACCCGTCTGCCAAGCGTGGCGATTATGGCAAGATCCCCCAATGAGCATACAACACCCATATCGGTCGTTGTGGTGGTCTTTGGAGGACGCCTGTGTCCAGCAGTGGACTTCATTCCGCCGAAATAATGAAGATAATGATATTTAATAACAATAGGAACAAAATATTCGTTATGAATAATTACCGTAATGAAATTATAAAGCTACTCAGTTGATTATGTAACAACTTTTTATATTATACTAGTTTTACCCTGCCACGCGTTGGTCTGGCTAAATGAACGTAATTACAACATGATTTTGATTCTGAATAAAAAAAAACAATTATGATTCTCTTGGTTTAGTAAAAACATGCGCGTATATGAATACAACGACGTGTAAAAATTTCAAAGCGATCGGTAAAGAACTTTAGCAGATTTGCGATTTTGAACAAACGAACATAACATTTTTATATATATAGATAGATTATATAGGTATGGGCAAAAGTTAAAAAGCCCTGGACTATTGACTTAATATTTTGAACTCCATATGTATTTTAGGAATAAATCGTATAGAAATAATCGAATAGGATTCATATTATATTTGTATTTGTAAAGTGAAAATATAATTTTAAGCGACTTTATTTAATCATCTTCAATTCAGTATAATGACAATGATCAGTATGGCCTCTAATTTATTTCGATAACTGATCTCACAATACAAATGGAAATTAAATGATCTCGCTAATGCGCTGCGCAAAACTAGCATTCCACTAACGAGTTATCTTTAAGCTGCTTTGTTATAACCCTATAGAATAATGGAACTACGTACGATCACAATTTGCTCATAACACTGACCTGCCGTTGTTAGGATCCGACCACACAACTGACTAGAAATTGTTGTAAGGATTACTGTACACTTCCGTAAGTATTGCAAAATTGTGCATACATCTAAGATTACGAATAAACAGCAACTCAAGTAGATAGCGTGTGAGTTGTAATTGCCAAGAATTTTTTATCCGAGAATCGGTGTCATTATGTAGGTAAAATGATCGAAATGGATTGTCAATTAGAGCTTAAAACAAAGAAAAAAAAATCACTGCTGAACAAAATTTTCCCTCAACGAACGGTTACATTCCGTGTGTTGTCATTTTGGGAGGAATTTGCCAGTACTCACCACACTTGGCCGGTGGGTTGCTGAGCGCAGAATAGCTACCGTTCCACTGAATGGACGCTGCTGGCTATTCCTCCGACTTAGAGTACAGATGTAATGGAGAAAAGCTATAATTCTAGAGACCACGAAAAAGCTCATATAAGACGCTTAAATTGTCAATGTTATTAATATATTTTCTCAAATGAATTTCTTTCATACTACTCGTATTGTAACATCCAACTTACATAACATTAAAATGACTAACTTTTTAACTAGCTTTTTAAAGTACTGCGCCCTATTTATTAGAATATTTTAACTTGGATAGAAACTGTATACCACGACACGAGAAATATTAGTGTTTGGGAAAAATAGTAAAATTTTACACAAAATAATTTTACTCCTTTTTTTTATTGATGTCCAGGGCAAATTCTACATGGAACTTCCTTCACCCTGGGGAAGAGCGAAGGGGTATGCCGGACTCCTACCAGCTAAAACCACTGGAGCGGTCATCTTCGGCACCGAAAGGGGTTTCCAGGTCCTCGTAAGATCACACTAGAGCCGTCCATTGCTGCCACGCCTTTAGGCACATCTCGGAAGGGATGACTGTAAAGCGGTAAAAAGGTCGCCCCCAGGCACTTCTCGGGGAGGATTGTAAAGGATCCCCCTAAGCCTCGCCTTGCGCTGTGCTGCGCACACGGTGGCACGTGACCACGTGCACGACACCGTCTTCCCGGGGTCACTAGGTGTGAGCACGCAGGCTCCCCAATATGCGTACCCGCGACCCCCGGGGCCCCCACCATGAAGTGACGGCAGGGGGCTCAGGCGTGTTGGACTTGGGAGCCGGGACGGTTGTTGCCCCGGCGTCGTCTCGTCCTTCTCCGTGCGGGATAGACCCTCTCCCGATCCCGCTCTGCAGTCTCCTTCTGCAGCGTGCCGCTCTCGCAGAAGGAGACCACTGCACTCCAATTTTCATGCTCTGCCAACATAGCCGACACTACTGCCGGCAGAGAGAGATCTTGCCCAATCTGATCGACCAGGATCCGCCGCTCGGCCGCCCACGCAGGCCACTCCTCGAGCGTAATAATTTTACTCCTATGAACTAGAATAATATTGTGTCATATACTATTTGCCGTGTTGCGTGTGGCTACAAATAGCACCACCCGATCTCATCCCGTGGGTGTCGTAAAAGGCGACTATGGGAGTAACAGAAGAATGGGTAGCAGCGTCTTTCGAATACATTAACAATTCAACTGCGATAGCCAACCCGCCTGGCAAGCGTGGCGATTATGGCAAAACCCCACGATGAACACACAACCCACCCAGACAGGTCGTTGTAGCGATCCTTGGGAAGGCCTGTGTCCAGCAGTGGACTTTATTCGGCTGAGACGACGATATTATTATTTTAGTTGAAATGTCTAAATAAAAACATATGATTGTTATCTACATGTCTCTCTCATTTCGGTCTAATGAAGTCCACTGTTGGACACAGGCCTCCTCCAAAGATCATCACAACCACCGATATGGATGTGTTTTGAGCTCATTGGGGGGTTTTGCCATAATCGCCACGCTTGGCAGGCGGGTTGGCGATCGCAGTTGAGTTGTTAATGTACTCGAAGGACGCTGCTGCCCATCCTCCGACTAATCCCTTAGTCGACTTTTACGACACCCATGGTAGGAGATGGGGTGGTGGCATTCTGAGCCGGCACCACACGGCATGTCTCTCTATTCACAGGTTAATAGTTAAGTCCGTTAAGATCCTCCGGTCTTTTGATAGGCTTATTCGGGGCTATGATTCTAGCATGCAGAGGCCCTTTAAAGAATTTTAATCTTAAATTGAATGGGACTTTCCATGGTTGCACTCTAAAATGAAGTCACGGATTGTCCCCGGTGGTGTAGGACTATTGTGTGCGATAAGAAACTACAACGATAAGGTCTATTGTAATGGGTGTTACATCCATGGAATGAAAATTTAAAGATTAACGGGAACCTGCACTTCAACTTCACCATTTCAGCCGAAAAACGTCCACTGCTGGACAGAAGCCTTCCCCTAAGATTGCTACAACGACCGGTATGGTTTTGTGTTGTGGAACTATTGGGGGGTTTTGCCACAATCGCCACGCTTGGCAGACGGGTTGGCGATCGTAGTTGAGTTATCCATCCTCCGGCTAATCCTATAGTCGCCTTTTACGACACCCACGGGATGAGATGGGGTGGTGGTATTCTTAGCCGGCACTACATGGCACACCTAAGTCTTCCCTTCCCTTCCTTGCCCTTCAACTTAAAAAGTGAAATTCTGTGGCAGACGGTGACTTGCCACTCACAAGATACGCCCCCTAAATAGCCACCACTACAGGCGATAGGAAACAACACAGTGAGCGGCTCAGTGTTGCGAGGTGCGGCACCGACTTAACCTTTATTATATTTATTAGGTACATATCTCCATTACGACGTGATCTATATATGACGACACTGTTGGTGCAGTGGTTGATACAGTCGACTGCTGCGCTCCGGATCGCGGGTTCGATTCCCGCACGGAACAAATATTTGTATGATCTGCAGGTAGCTGTTCCGGGTCTGGGTGTATTGTGTGTGAAATGTATGTCTGTAAACGCACCCACGACACAGGAGAAATCCAAGTGTGGGGCAACTTGCTAAAAAAAAAACTATTAGAAAAGAAATACTAGTTAAAAAGCGAACTTATGATTCCTTCATAACATTAAATCGAACGAAACGACACTAATTTGTAATGGTTTTTCAGTTTATTAATTAAATAATATGATTTAAGATTTATCGCATCATTACTTTTACCTGCGTAGATGACTACGAACTTATTCCGAAGTTCCTCAAGGATTGGCCGAGTGCGGTGAGTGTGTAGACGCCCCAGTGCGGATATGCCGCAGGCGTGGATCGGTCGCCTAATTTCAGCCGGTAATAACCGGTCCCGGAACGGACATCACATCCAGAATCTTTGTGGGAACCGTGCGTGGCGTCACCCATCACAGCTACGCGAGGGGTGCTACGTATCGACCATATTCATACGACTTGTTCTACTTTGTACGACATGAGCGCTATCTTTTCATTTTTTTATATGTAGATATAGGAGCGCGTTATATAGCGAGTATGATAGTCAAATGAAAAACAGATTTTTCTATTGTCTCTTGCATGTTTGTATTTCATCAGATACAAACATGAGATTAGCGAAACGTATTTTTTTTGTACAGAATAATGCGAGCTATGAATCGTAAATGTTGTTATATTTCCTTTTCTAATACTGTAATTTTATCAATAACCTGCATTCACTTAGCTTGGACTTATTAAAGCCACAATGTAAAATCTCGGTTCCTGTGTCTGGACTAAAAATGTACACTCCATCCCCTCCTATGGATGTCGTAAAAGGCGATCAAGGGTCTCTAAGCCAGAGGGATGGGCAGCAGCGTCCCTTCTAGGGAACAGTAATCATTCTGCACTCACCATACCGCGTGACAAGCGTGGTGAGTACTGGCAAATACTCCCCGAAAATTACGACATTATTGTGGAAATCTGTGAGGGAGGCGTTCGTTCAGCATAAGTTTATTTGAATACTTATTGTTAGTCCTGAAGAACAGGGCAGTCCGAACATACTTAGATACACGGTCGTTATTGTAAATATGAGCATCATTATCATCATTTCAACTCGTATATATCCACTGCTGGACTTTGGATTCCCGTGACACTCTAGTGCAAAGGCATCTTTTACACAGAGAAGCAAAGGCCATTGATCACCACTCTTGCTTACTGCATGTTGGCGATTTAAGAGTGTTATCCAAATTTTCTCAGTATGTTTTCCTGCACCGCTTAAGTCAGTGTTCATCGTTTCAGCCGTAGTCCACTGCTGGACGCATGCCTCCACTAAAGATCGCCACCACGACCAGTCAGGATGTGTTGTGTGCTCATACAGTTTTTGCGTATGGGGTTTTGCCATAATCGCCACGCTTGGCAAGCGGGTTGGCGATCGCAGTAGAGTTGTTAATGTAGTTGAAGGACGCTGCTGCCCATCCACCGCTAATCCCATTTTTACGACCCCCACGGGATGAGCACATAGCAAAGTCAGTATTACATTAAGTGAAACAGGTTTTTTTCAGCAGTTGACTTCCTTTGGCTGATATGATGATAATGAAATAAATATACAAATTCTACAGCACAACAATTTTGTGTAAGGGTGAATAAAGTAAGTCTTAAATTTGGTAACCCTAGACGCTTTTCAATAGAAGGATGTCTGTCATTGTAGTGCAAAACTGAAATCAATGACATCACATCGACGTTAACGAGAAATTGCTAGTTAGAGTTCAATTTGTAGTTTTAGTGCTCCCACGTACAACTATGCATGCTAAGACTTATTGTATACCTGCCAATCATTTTTGAATTTTTTTCATACATATTATGTTTTATAACATTATATCAGATAGTTTTAAGGTGAAAGGATTACTGTAAACTTAAATTCAAGGCGAGTCTGACATTTATCATCATTTTTTGCCAGGACAATACGAATTTCCCTGTCATAACATAATGATAAATGCCAGGCTTGCTCTCATCAGATATAGTGTGTACATACCTAAGGTAAACTTGAAAAACAATAGAAGGCGACGTGGACACCGTTATCAAAGATTTCGAATTAATAAAACAGAAATTGAATTCAATCGGCCTAGAACTTAACCCTGCTAAATGCGAAATATATGTATCTGAAAACATTAACAGACAATCGACGTTTCAAAAATTCAATACAATAGCCCCAGATATAAAAATTGTTGAAAAAAGTTCTCTGCACCTCCTAGGGTCCCCAATCTTAGAAGAATCTTTTCCTTCTTTCATTGACCAAAAAACCCAAGAATTCAGTGATGTTTCGGAAAGACTTTTTAAAATTAACTTACATTCGGCTTTTACCATATTAAGATACTGTTGTTTTGGCCCAAAATTCATTTACACTCTCCGCTCGTCACATTTATGGAAAAACTCACAACTTTTAGAGAAACTAGACAACATAATACGGAACACCTTGACATCAGTTTTAAATGTGGCCCTGGACGACCGCGCGTGGTCACAAGCGACTCTCCCTATTCGTTTAGGTGGTCTCGGCGTTCGCAAAATTTCCAGTGTAAGTCTACCGGCGTTCCTGTCCTCGGTTCACAGTACAGAGAAATTAACCAGAAAGATTTTAGCATCCTCACTGGTTGATTTCGACGTACCGTGTTTGATCGATGCTGTGAACGCCTGGAAAATGGCTTGCCCGAATACGGTTTTGCCCGTTAACCCATCTTCCCAGAGACAGTGGGACGAGCCGCTCTGCATTTTGGTACGGAATCAGTTACTATATACGTCTACCAATACTGCTGAGCGTGCTCGTTTGCTGGCTGTGGGCGAATGGGAGTCGGGACTTTGGCTTCAGGCACTCCCGTCACCCAATATAGGTACTATGTTGAATGACTCAACTTTTCGACTCGCTACATGTTTACGCTTAGGTGCTCCATGTGCTGCTCCGCATCGCTGTCACTGTCACCGGTGAAGCGGTCGATTGCCTCGGCCATCATGGCCTGTCATGCAGTAGAAGCGCGGGACGTATAGCACGACACGCCAGTATTAATGACATTATTCGTCGTGCTCTTGTCACCACCGGCGTGCCAGCTGTACTGGAACCTAATGGCTTGGCACGTGATGATGGGAAGAGACCAGACGGTATGTCACTATTGCCATGGAAATTGGGAAGGCCTTTGGTGTGGGATGCAACCTGTGTCGACACCCTTGCTCCTTCTCATCTTTCCAGTTCGGCGGGCTGTGCTGGTGCTGCCGCTGCCGCTGCAGAGACTCTCAAACGGCGCAAATACAGTAACCTCGTTGGAAATTACGCGTTTGAGCCGTTTGGGGTCGAAACGCTGGGGTCATGGGGACCGAGTGCACGTCTCCTTTTTAAAGATATTTCTAGACGTTTGGTCGACTCTTCACGTGACCAGAGGGCTGGCCTATTCTTCGGACAAAGAATTAGCATTGCCATCCAACGTGGTAATGCTGCCAGCCTCCTGGGTACGTTACCAGACGACAGCGATTCGGAGGAGTATTTTGACGCTTAGGTGCCTTTTGAACATTCTTTATTTTCACCTTTTTATATAGATACCTTATTTGTACATAGATATTTTTTCTTATAGTATATAATATCTTGTAATATGTAGTGTCATTAGTTTTAATGTGTATGTATATTGTAAATAAAGTTAAAGACATAATAAATAAACCTAAAAAAAAAAAAAAAAAAATAGAAGGCAAATTCTTATATCGGGCACGACTAGGTAGAGAATTATTGGCTCTAGTGTGATCTTACGAGGACCTGGAGCCCCCCCTTCGGTGCCGAAGATGACCGCTCCAGTGGTTTTAGCCGGTAGGAGTCCGGCATGCCCCTTCGCCCTTCCCCGGGGTGAAGGAAGTTCCATGTAGAATTTCCACTGGACATCAATAAAAAAAAAATAAAAAAAAAAGGTAGAGAATTATTATTAACTTGCAAGTGAACTTATTTAATCTGGAAAACTTGATAAATCAAAGTCTTATTCCAGGACATAATCCGCTACCTTTCTGCCAAGCTTTACTTCAATCTGTTCAGCCGTTTTAGCACGATTGTGAGACAACCGCGCAATCACAATAAACTTTCACATTTATATTGTTAGTGAGATTACAAGACAAGGATTAATAAAACAATTGACCATGAATTAGGAATAACATTGGAGGTTGCTATTCCATTTTTAATAATAGTCTACATAGATATGGCCAGATAGATATGTTTATTAATACAGGGGTGGTAAAAGTCTGGTGATCTCAAACTTCCTATACGGAGGACAAGTATTAGGCTCCAGCCACAAACTTAGATGTAACTTCATTATTCACGAAGCAATGTAAGTGAATATTTAATGTCCAGATCATAATTTAGAATGACGTCAATTTGCCCAATGCGTCAATTTGCAATTTAGTTGTAAATGTTTTTTATAAAGATTAAGATTGAACGTAAGCAAGTTAAGTTTTACAGGTGGTAGGTATCTTATTGCAAGAGCAGGCATGACGCTTACCATCAGCCCAATGACTTCCTAGTCTCGTCATAAAGTTGTATAAAAAGTAATTTTGATAGAATATGTCAACATTTGGTATCTTTCATCACTTTCACTATGTTTTGATTAAAATGGCAGAATCATAGTAGCGAGGTTTTTCATGTAATGAAATTGGAGGAGTTGGAGGATTGTGAATCCAATAAGAGGTTCAAAGTTTAATATTTTTTGACGATTAATTTTATTAATTCCGTTGTATTTCTAGCCGCCTAACTTCAACATCACTTTGACGATAATCAAGTGCATAATTGTTTCAGCAGGCTTTAAAGTAGCTTATTTAATTTATATTGATACTTTAATTTACTGTTGACAATTTATGTGTTTAGGCAATTGATCAACGTTGCCGGCATTGTATATGCTAATGTCCGGATTAAGAATATAGCACCACTCCGTCTCCTCCCGTGGAGGTCGTAAAAGTCGACTAAGGGACTCTTAACCAAAGGGATGGGCAGCAGCGTCCCTTTGCTGAACAGAAGCATTACTGCGCTCACCAACACGCCTGCCAAGCGTGGTGAGTATCGGCAAATTCCCCCCAAAATGACGACACGACTAATGCACCGGCCCCCAGTTCCCGGCAGCCCCGCTATTCCTGGTCATGGTAGCGGCCACGGTAATGGCGGGGCAGGGGGTGCTAAGAATCACCGGACGGGATCCGGCTACCACCCCAAACGAAAACTGGCCCTGGTAACGTATAACACACGCACACTGAGGGCAGACGAAAAGATTGTTGAGCTGGAAGAAGAAATAGATAAGTTGCACTGGGATATCATGGGTCTATCAGAAGTCCGAAGAGAGGGCGAGGACACGATAACCCTGAAATCTGGCAACTTATTCTACTACCGGGAAGGCGAACATCTGTCTCAAGGTGGTGTCGGGTTTCTCGTCCGCAGGTCCCTCATTAACAGCATAGTGGCTATCGAAAGTGTGTCGAGCAGGGTAGCGTACCTTATACTCAGAATATCCAAGAGGTATTCGTTGAAGGTCATACAGGTCTACGCACCGACCTCGACACACCCAGATGATGAAGTAGAGAGTATGTATGAGGACGTAAGTAGGGCCATACATACCTCGAAGACACACTTCACTGTTGTGATGGGGGACTTCAACGCGAAGCTGGGCACTCGATGCGATGGTGAGTTGAGAGTGGGGCAATTTGGATATGGGCAACGGAACCCCAGGGGACAGAGGCTGGCCGACTTTTTGGAAAAGGAGGGACTCTTCGTGATGAACTCCTTTTTCCAAAAGCCGCCTCACAGGAAATGGACCTGGATGAGTCCCGATGGTTCCACGAGGAATGAGATTGACTTCATCATGACCAATAGGAGGCAAATATTCAATGATGTCTCTGTGATCCACAGGGTGAAAACCGGTAGTGATCACCGAATGGTAAGAGGCACATTGAATATTAATCTCAAAGTTGAGAGGTCTCGTCTGATGAGGTCTACGCTCCGGCCCTCTAGTGCTCATATCCAAAACCCCGAGAGCTTTCAACTCGAACTCCAAAACCGCTTCGAGTGCCTAGAACATTGCGTATCTGTGGACGATTTAAATGGTAGGTTTGTAGAAACTGTCCAAACGGTTGGGTCTAAGTTCTTTAAGGCCCACCGTAAAGGTAGACCAAAAAAGTTCTCCGATCACACTCTCGACCTCATGGCAGAAAGACGCGCCATGACGCTGCAGTCCTCCGGTGATGCTGAAGCATACCGACTGCTCAATAGACGGATATGGAAGTCCTTGCGTCACGATATCCGCACCTTTAACACCAACGGTGTTAAAGAGGCGATTGAGCGGAATCAAGGCTCCAAAGTGTTCGCAAGAGACAAGTCTATTGGGCAAAGTCGTATTATGAAGCTGAAGACCGAGGACGGCAGTGTAGCGTCGACTAAGCCAGAGGTTTTGAGAGAGATTGAGAAGTTCTACCGGCAGTTATACACCTCGGTAAGTATACCTACCATTGGCTCTGACAAAGACCCGCGAGCCAAACTAACCCGACACTATACCGAGGATATCCCGGACATCAGCCTGTACGAGATTAGGATGGCCTTGAAACAGCTTAAAAATAACAAGGCGCCGGGTGGAGACGGAATTACGACAGAGCTTCTGAAAGCGGGTGGCACACCGGTACTTAAAGTCCTTCAGAAGCTATTCAATTCCGTCTTACTCGAGGGCACAACGCCGGAAGCGTGGAACAGAGGTGAGGTGGTGCTCTTCTTCAAAAAGGGTGATAACACCCTATTGAAGAATTATAGACCCATCTCACTTCTGAGCCATGTTTATAAGCTGTTCTCAAGGGTCATCACAAATCGTCTCGAGCGCAGGTTTGATGACTTCCAGCCTCCCGAACAAGCCGGTTTCCGAAAAGGTTTCAGTACCATAGACCACATCCATACGCTGCGGCAGGTTATACAGAAGACCGAGGAGTATAATCTGCCACTATGCTTGGCGTTTGTGGACTATGAGAAAGCCTTCGATTCGATCGAAACCTGGGCAGTGCTGCAGTCTCTGCAGCGGTGCCAGATTGACTATCGGTACATTGAAGTGTTGAAGTGCTTATACAGAAACGCCACCATGTCGGTCCGAGTACATGAACAGAGCACGGGGGCAATTCCATTGCAGAGAGGTGTGAGACAGGGGGACGTCATTTCCCCGAAACTGTTCACCGCTGCAATGGAGGATGCCTTCAAGCTACTGGAGTGGAAAGGATTCGGCATTAACATCAATGGCGAGTATATCACTCACCTTCGATTTGCCGATGACATCGTAGTCATGGCAGAATCGCTGCAAGAGCTCAGCACAATGCTCGATGATCTCAACAGAGTTTCCCAACAGGTGGGCCTTAAGATGAACATGGGCAAGACAAAAGTCATGTCAAATGCCCATGTCGTGCCCATCCCAATATCCGTTGGGAGCTCTGTTCTCGAAGTTGTTGACGAGTATGTCTACCTAGGACAAACTGTCCAGTTAGGTAGGTCCAACTTCGAGAAAGAGGTCAATCGTCGAATCCGACTCGGCTGGGCAGCGTTCGGGAAACTTCGCAACGTCTTTTCGTCAACAATACCGCAATGCCTCAAGACGCAAGTCTTTAACCAGTGTGTGTTACCAGTGATGACATATGGAACAGAGACGTGGTCACTCACAATGGGCCTCATAAGAAAGCTCAAGGTCACTCAGCGAGCTATGGAGAGAGCTATGCTTGGTATTTCTCTACGAGATCGAATCAGAAATGAGGAGATCCGTAGAAGAACTAAAGTTGTCGACATAGCTGAAAGGATTAGTAAACTGAAGTGGCAATGGGCAGGGCACATTGCTCGTAGAACTGATGGCCGTTGGGGCACAAAGGTTCTCGAATGGAGACCGCGCACCGGAAAACGCAGCGTGGGACGACCTCCAACGAGGTGGACAGACGACCTGGTGAAGGTCGCTGGGAGTCGTTGGATGAGAGCGGCATGTGACCGCTCGTTGTGGAAATCTAAGGGGGAGGCCTTTGTTCAGCAGTGGACGTCCTGTGGCTGATATGATGATGATGATGATGAATTGTCAAATATAAAAAAATGGTTTAGTTACCGCACCACTTCAAAATTAAACTTAAAGTTAATTTTTAATAGTAAATACAGTTTAATATCTGAAATCCTACTGAAATAGACGCAACGCGCCAGCGCGCGACTGAATTATTTTAGTTTGAAACAACGCGGCGGGCGCTTGGCGGCATCGAAAGTCTGATGCTTTGGGACAGCTTGAATGACTGTGACATAAGGTTGGCCACTAACCAAAAGAAAAACACCTAAAATAAGTAAACATTAACAGGCTGATATAAAAATAAACTATCTCAAAAACGTTTCCAGCTCGTTATAACGAAATTATATATAACATAATTATTTGACAGCCTTACCTGAGCGCCTGTGGTTCACGGGCTGTCGGTTTTCTTTATGGTAATGACAAGCTTACGACGTAAGTGTTGCCAGCTTTCCATAACAGGTAAGATGAAGCCATTCGTTACTGATACTAAATTATGCCTCGCGACGACGGGGAGCAAATAGTGAATGCAGGTAAGGTATTCATTTACCGTTCAAAGTTCTCTAGTCATGCCGTGATATGATCCTATCTTAGGATTTTATTGATGTATGCGAATTCGACGTCTATTTTGTATGATAGATACTTTACGTATTGGGATATCTATGAATAAATGTAGTAATTTCGTTCGCTTTTTTCAATAACTAAATATCTATACTTGTTAAAAATATAAATTGAAAAATCTGGTATATTGGTAGAATATTCAATTCAGTTCAATCATTTAGTTAGTTAGTTAGTATATCCGTGTGGTGACCGGATTAAGAATATAGCACCACTCCATCTCCTCTCGTGGAGGTCGTAAAAGAGGGATGGCAGCGGCGTCCTTTCTGTGAAACAGTAGCCATTCTGCGCTCACCAACAGGCTTGCCAAGCGTGGTGAGTACTGGCAAATTCCCCCCAATATGATGACACAGTTGTGGAAATCTATGAGGGAGGCCTTTGTTCAGTAGTGGACGTTGTATGGCCGATATGATTATGATTATTATGATTTATTCAGTAATTCGGTCCTAACAGATACTTTTACACGTCATATTGAAACAACGGAGGGCAATTTCACTACATGACAAACTCTGAGAAGAAATGCCAAAAGAAACTCAGGGCTAGGTCATTTTTGATTAATTTTCTTTTTTTTATACCTAATTTGTTTTACATGTGTTTACAAATTATTAAAAACAGCTGTTATAAAATAATATAATGAAATGAAATGACAAAAAATAATAAAAAAAATGTCTGTCGTATATCGTCAACATACTTATTTTCTCTTTGTCTTTGATTTCATAATAGGCTTTTTTTATTAGAATTTCTTTAATGTGCGTTTTAAACATCCCATCAGTAAGATCTGTAATTTGTTTTGGGAACTTATTATAGAATCAGACACAATTCTATTCAAGAAAAACTTATTTGTCTTGATTAATCTATATAAGGGTACCACTATTTTATGTTTGTCATGATCGTCGCTTTTTACATTAAATTAAACAAGGTTTTTACGCACGTACATTAACATTCTCGAAGATATAAAGAGACGGCAGAGTGAGTATATTGATTACTTTAAAACACTCTCTAAGCGACTCGCGAGAACCTTTTTCGTAGATAGCGCGGATAGCCCTTTTCTGTAATATGAAAATTGAGTTAACGTCAGCTGCTGCCCCTCAGGGCAGGATGCCATAGGACATGATGCTGTGCTATGCTATTCTTTATTGTATACTCTATAACCACTTATAGGATATTTAATTAATAATAAATAAATAAATCCACTTTATTGCACACCAAAAACAGAATGTAGGCATTATTATAGAAAGCAAGTACAATTGGCGGTCTTATCGCATCTCGGCGATCTCTTCCAGATAACCATTTCGGACGAATGGAAATCTAGGTGATGCACAAGGGGCAGTCTGTAGTGAACTAATAAAAAATTTATAATAGAACACGTGAACATAACTTAAAGTGTAAAGACTGCGTCTCACTGTTACAGGTAACGCATTCCGTACTACTTCTTCGTATGGATTGGCATTTTAAATTTTAAGTTTTCTGATGATCTTAAAAGCTTCGAATGTGTATCATGTAGGGACTTAAAACGTTTTTTAAGATAAGGCGTTGTAGAAGGATTGACCAATATATTTTATAGAAGAGAAAGTATACGAGCATTTCAAACGAAGGTGTATTGGTGACCATTTGACCTTAATTCGGAATTCCGAGACATGATCATATTTACGTAAACCAAATATGAATCTAATACAAACATTCTGGAGGCGCTCAAGTTTATCAAGTTGGTTTTCAGTGAGATCAAGATAGCTGGCATCGGCATAATCTAAAATTAGCAGAAGGAGGGACTTTGCAAGCGCAGTCTTGGTAGCAGTAGGTAGAAAATTTCATAATCTTCGCAAGGACCCCACAGAAGCAAACACCTTTCGGCCAATTTCCTGCAATTGGGGATCCCAGGATAATCTCTTATCAATGTATATATATATATGTTCTTGACCGTATCGCTAAAAGGAATACTGATACCATCACAAGTGACTTCTAGAAGTTGAGACCAGTCAATTTTGGAGATCATCCTGGAGCTGCCAACCACAATGACCTGGGTTTTCGTTGGGTTTATCTTAAGTCCGTGTGATTTACTCCACTGACATACACGTGCCAAGTCATTACTGATAGCATTAACACCTTCCGCCAGCAGTTCCAAGGGAACATGACGAAAAATTTGTAAGTCATCTGCATAAAGATGTAGGAAGAAATAATATGATTGGAGATAGAATTGATAAATATCGCGAAAAGTAATGGAGATAAAACGCCGCCCTGAGGCACACCAGCAGATGTATTACACTATGAGGAAAAAGAGTGTTCAATTTTAACTACGAAACCAATCAATTTTAGAGAGCAAAGAACAGCTAGTAGAATGTCAATGTAGACAGTGTTAAATGCGTTGCTGAAATCAAGCAAAGCAAGAATTGTCAACTTATCACCCTCCATTCCTGACCTTATATCGTCCGTAATATGAACAAAGGCCGGATTGAAGAGATTGAAGGATTGAGGAGATTATTTTTAGACAGAAATGTGTTAAGCTGGTCCTAGATAAACCGTTCAAGGACTTTAGAGAGGAAGAGGAGTATGGATGTAGGACGATAATCGGAGAGGGAAGTTGGGATAGATTTTTTAGGTAATGGAGTAATTTGCGCTTCTTTCCATGTAGATGGGAAGACACCGCTGGATAAGGAATAATTAAGGACGTGGCATATGACAGGAAGGATTTCGTCGAGGATAGGTATGATCATATTACGGCTGATAGAGTCAGTCCTAACGGCGTTGGATATTATCGATAAGATGCTCTTCTTAACATCACAAAAGGCATATTGATTAAAGAAGAAGGGTGAGTAGTGAGGGTTTGGAAGCATTGAAAGATTCAATAAAGTATTTGATTTTGTGGTCTTTTCAAAATTAGACGAAATGGAGAAGTGTTGATTTACAAGGTCAATATTTAAATGTTTTGGGATCGTATCTGGACGCGATTTTCCAACCCCCAATGAACGAATAAATCTCCAGACTTTGGCTGTATCACCGTTTTCGACGGAGCTGTGAATATGTCAGCGTTGAGCATTCCTACAAACTTTATTGCAGTCATTACGGTCGGCAATGTATTTATCCCAATTAAGGGAATTCGGACGGCATTTGTATTTGATCGTTGCTAGTGCTTTTTTTGATAAAAGGGCTTTTATTTCTGGTGTGAGCCAAGGTGACGGAAGACCTTCATAGCGCATATAGGGGCATGCACATCATATAGCTGGACCAAGCTCGCAACTAAAATGTTGACTTGCTCATCAACGGAATTAGAAGATGTCAGAGGCGACCAATCAATATTACCAGCATCCTCACGATGCTTACCGAGATTCATTCCACGAAAACTGCGCTGCAGGAGTATTTTAGATTTTGCCTTCGGTGGCCGGATTTTATAGGATAGAAAAAGAAAATCATGATAGGAGAAAGCGCAGGCTGTGCATTGGCCATGCTTATCGACGTGTTCTGAAGAGGAAACAGAAATAAGATCTAGAAGTGAAGGAATATAATTTGGAAGATAATGTGTTGCATTGAGAGGCAGAATAGACAGGTTTTTCGAATCTAAGACAACTCGAAGAGAGGAAGACCGTTAATCAGCTTTTAGTAATAGTGTGACTGTAGGAGGGAGTAAGATTTTCTAAGATAATTGCTAGAGAAGAAAATAAATTTACGTGTACCGAAGGAAAGTAGTAGACACCGAGAAGGACTTTGGAGTGATGAAGTTCAACTTCTAGGAAAAGATGCTCGCCAGCATCTGGTGGAGGTGGCTGTGCTGACATACTTACAATGGAGTAAGGAATTTTTGTTCTAAGATAAACGGCAACACCTCCACCACCGCCAACCGCACCATCGTTTCTGATCAGCTGAAAACCAGGCAGAGAGTAAGAAGTAGACTGACGACAGGGCTTGAGCCACGATACAGAAATAAGAATAGCATGAATATTCGTACAGTCAAAGCTTGCCAGCATATCGGGGAAATGGTCCGAAATGCTCTGGGCATTGATATGAACGACATTAAAGTTATCAGAAACATCAGAAAATATTGACAACAGAGTGTCAGAAACTGAAGGAATACTAGCGAAACTATCATCATCACTACTAAAGGAATAAAAGCTATCAGTAAAGGAAGAAAGAAAGAAAGAATATTGTATATTCACAGTAAAATAAAAATACTTATTTTTGAAAGTCAAAATAAGATAGCATCTATATAAGCACATCCTTTACGGCTTACTAGAAGAAAAATGTCCTAACAGTAACAAATAACAATTTTTTACAGACATTCGTTGGATGACAAGAAAAACATGCAACATATTTAATATAAGGTAGCCCATACTACTTAGATAATAAACTAAAATCATTAAGAACTTCAGAAGTCATTAAAATATTGAAGTAAACATAAGGCGTATTTACTAAGAAAGCAAGTCCCATACAATAAAAAAAGTTGACTTCTCAATGTACGCACGAGTATACGAGCATATAAGTATACGCGAGGAAGTATTTTTTACTTATCGGCGACCGCGACAACGAAGTTTGTGAGTTAACTTACAGGTTATTGGTTTCTGCACTCACGTTCAAATCATATATGTATATATAATAATACACTATACCAATATAACAATACACTACTTTTCTTACAATTCGACTTTCAACTTTCTCGGCATTTCTAGCTCACATGTGAAAACATCTTATGCAACATATCATTTATCTGTTTCTAATAAGCAATGTTTATTTTGAATTTAACTACTTAGTAATACAATAATTATAACAGAAAACTAATTTTGAACTAGATATCCATAATTTTTGTTTGGTAGTTTTTACAACAGTCGAGAACATAATATATGACATCGCAAAAAACGATGACAAGATTGTTCAATATTATATCAGCCAAAGGACGTCCACTGCTGAACAAAGGCATCCCCATAGATTTCCACATATGTGAGTTCATTTTGGGGGGATTTTCCAGGTCTCCCCACGCATGGCAGTCGGGTTAATGAGTGCAGTATGGATACTGTTTCACTGAAGGGACGCTGCTGCCTCTCCCTCTAGTTTAGAATCCCTTAGTCACATTTTATGGGATCCACGGGAGGAATTAGAGTAGTGATATATTAATCCGGACACGGCATGGAACGGTCTATGTATTAATACATATATATGTTTAAACATAAAAGAAATGATTTCAATAAGATACGATTTTTTCGATTCAGTATATTTGACTTACACGCATGTATGGGTTTCACAAACAAATAAAAAATTTATCAAAGAACACCGATAAAATTAAAAAACAAGGTTACCCTTCGATGAGGTAGCCATCAATTACCAGATTAAAGGTCTGATATAATGATATCACTGTGTGGGAAAAGTGCTTGCATAAATGTGTTACACAAAGGGATTACGACAGGCCTGTACTTTTGTTAGTAATTATCTCTGTGTGTGGTTGGCATAATAATATGAGGGCCTAGAACCTGCTTGAAAAATCGATTTGAAATTCATCCACATTCTATGTCGTAATTTATGCACCAAGCTATTATGTTCCGTAATAGATAAAGAGAAATATGTTTTTAATTTATTTTTATTGAGCAGCCAACGATTACTATAATTCTTTAAGTAGAGTTTTTATGTTGATTTTAGTACTTTTGTTTTTTTAATCATATGTTGTACTATGTAACACTAATATTGTAAAAATATATTTACGCTCATCACTGTGTCACTGACTGAGTCTGTAACACGATAAGAAAAAAAGTATGTTCTGCGTATAATTTAAAGTGTTTGTTATAACGGGTGACGTAGACTTCTTATAACTAACTAGTTATAAAATATTGATGTTGATAATGGGAATTTATAGTAGCCGAAAATTTGTACTATTTTACAGAAAGATCGTAAAATGCAATGACTAAACTCAAAAAATATGCTTCTAGACTCTACTTACTAGTAAGTATTTTACTACACACGTACTTTAACAAAACCTATGCTTAATTATATTAAGTTGAGCAAAGTTAAGGTGAACTCGGCAGCGGGATACGTGGGGTGCGACGGCGACGGGCGGTCACCATGGGCGACGGGCGCGAGGGCGGGTCCGCCCAGGCCTCTCCGACAAGTTATTTGTAAGTACTCAACCACTAGTACATTTTTACCCATCGTAACGTCTTCGCGGATTACAAAACATCTGAAGTTTATAAAACCAAGATAAGAGCAGTTTTTTTGCAGCCGATCGTTCTTTTTAATGGATGCCGCCCCGTCTAAATAATTGCAAACTAGAATCCGTTGAACAGTTCAATCAGGTGTGTAATTGCAAATTACAGTTAAGTATTGTCAGTTTTCTAAGTTAACAGTAGGGCGAGAAAGTGAGGCACGAGGGAAATGGGCGGGCGTTGCAGTCTCGCTTGCACAAAATGCACCACCCCCGGCGGGATGCGTTGCGATTACAGTCAGCGCCACCGAGCCGTCGCAACTGCTCGCCCGCTGCGCCCGGTCGCACTCGTTTCGACTTTACGTGATCTGTAACGTGTTACCAGGCTACCAGGACCACCAAGGAGGTAAGCTCTTACATTCATGTTACTACCTGCTCGCACCCTCTCCGCTGCTTTATCCCCGTCCCGTTTCAGCTCAAAGTTGGAGCGGTTTTCCCTTTTATCGTTGGAATGTGGGAAAGCGGGTTTTGGTGTCCCAACTCTCTCTTTCAGTTTGTAAGCATTTCGTGGTTATTATGCGGTGATAACGTAATAAACAACAATGCCGCGCAGTTATAATAAACTGAAAAACAATGCGTTCATATTGAATTTTATATAAGTAGGTACTATTCAAAATTTCTTTAGATAATAAGTTTCACCTATTAAAAACATACAAAAGAAAAAAAATAGTTGTTTAACTTATTTGTATTATGTTTGTTTATTATATGCGTATAAAACGAAATGGAGCAGCATTTCATTAGTTCTATTTCAAAGTGATATACACAATTTTCAACACTTTTTCGAATTCCATTTGTCTATAAAAGGAATGATAAAATATTATTCGCGTGTTTTTCCTTTATAAACCAGTGGCTTTAATGACATATTTTAATACTATTTTCTGACGATATGGGACCGAAATAAAGTATGAATTTCGAAATGAAATTAGTTTTTAACCGAGTTCAAAAAAGGAGGAGGTTCTATGGTCGGCTGTATATTTGTTTGTTTTATGTGTGTTCATCGATTTTTCCGAGGTATTCGTACCGATTTGAGCAATTCTTTTTTTAATAGGCGCAGAATGCTTTGGGGTTTGGTTCCATATAAATTTAATCATATTTAACTGAGTAGTTTTTTATTAATTTGACAGTACTTATCTTATCATCATCATCGTCATATCAGTCACAGGACGTCCACCGATGAACAAAGGCCTCCCCCTTAGATTTCCACAACGAGCGGTTACATGCCGAGATGAGCGAATCGATTAGGTCATTCTTTGGTATTTAATTTAGTGTTAAATAATCTCGAATTGGTTTCATATAAATATAATTATGTTTGGTTAAGTATTTCTCATGGCATTAGCTCTGACATCCGTGAGCTTTGACTTCTTAAGTTCTTACATGTATTTACACTAAAAAGAAAGATATTAAACTATTTAAATTTTGATTTAAATGTTTTATAATATCTCTATTATATTCGAACATATTTACGTTATTGTTGATTTGTAAATTAATGCAAAACTAAATAGACAAATCAAGCGCTTAAGCGGGTAGTTAAATGGATTAAAGTTTACGGTAGTAATGGTATGTTACAAAAAATATTTGGTACTCTTTAAGTACCCAGTAGCATTTTCCAAATTAAGAGGAAGCGTCTTCTTATCCGTAAAAAAAATATTACTTCAATCTATATAAATAAGAAAAACGTGTTAGTTTAATTGAAAGCTTTTTAATTCTATACCCTTGACTTATGAATTAGACAGTTATTGTATACTGACATTTCAAATGTTATGACATTTTAAATATTTATTGAATTATTTTCAATATTTGTTAGTATTCGGTTTTTTTATAGATGGTTAATTTGATTACTATTATTCAGTATAAAGCGGACGAACGAATAATCCAGGGTATAAAAAATTACAAACATACCAGACAAAAATATTTCGGTTAAATACGAATGCCAGTTACAAATAAGAATACCCCTACCGCATAAATAATTTACCAGTTGACTCTCTTGCATCCGTAAGTAAATAATATTTGTTTAACTTTTTTTGTCCTGCATAAAGAATATATGAACCTAAAACAGTGCAAAACATAACGTACATATATGTATGTTATATACCTACATTACTATAATGGTGATGTTCTAATCATTCCATTACATCCAAACGATTTGGAAGACTATTCCACAGAAAGTTCAATCAAAGTAGATTTCAATATTGAGCTTTCATGCCAAATATGTACCTGTACGATACTTGCGCATATTCCTTTCATTGATATTCAAACAAAGGTTTCAATAAAATATTATAATCTATAATTATTGTTATCGAGAACCAGTATAGCTACGAAATTCCCTTAAAACTTTTATCAAGGTTAAAACAGAGAATCAAAATTCATAATATTATCATTAAGTCAGATTCATTGAGTTTATGGCTTTATATTGTAGTATAGTTTTGGAAACCGCAGCCAACATCAAACATTTTATTAATTATCAATTTGCCATTGCCGAGAATTGAGCAACAAATCGTCCGACGGCTCCTCTAAGTCAATGCCAAATAGTACCAGGCGGACAGAAATGTGTAGAAGGTTCGATTACAGCCTCTAGGGCGGACGGCGGCCCACGCGCCCACGAACCCATACTCCTAACCGCGAATATCGGCTCAACGCAGTTCGCAATGAAAATCAGATTTTCTCTCACCCGTCGATAGTTTAAAATTAAACGTCATTCTGGGTGCGGTTAACACTTAATTTGTAGAACGCATGATGTTATTACTTTGCAATTCAATTTATTATATCCCTGATGCGATTGTTCTGATAATAATCGAAGCTCTTAATGAAATTAATATCCGATGTTATTCGGAAATATAAGAGACAATTTTGGTTTAATGATTTCAGTTGGTATTGAAATTCCAAACTTACTCAAATGTATTTGCATTTACAAGCAAATAGCATTTTCCTATTTTGTTTTAATCCAAAAAAGCAAACAACTTTTCTTCCGAAGAAAGCTTTAAAGAACGTCCTTTTAAATAGTAGGTAAATAAAAGAAACCGCTATACAAATGTTAAGAATGTCAGCCTGCTGTCTCACTGACTTGTTGGAATTTGCCCAGGACTACAGCAAATACATAATTTCACAGTAGTAATCCACATACGTTTTTGGGCTGATTAATATTCCAAGATATCAGACAAAAATGATTTTATTCGCGGGCGTTATCCTCATGTACTTCCTCTGCCCCAGGAAGGGAGGATTGGTGTCCCGGACTCTTACCGGCTAAAACCACCTGAATGGTCATCTTCGGCACCGAAGGGGGGCTGCAGGATCTCGAGAAAAATCAAACCTGAGCCCATTGCAATTAGTGCAATTATAGCCTTTAGTCATATCGTTGGCGATGAGCAATGAGAGGGGAGGTGACTGTAAAACTGCCCGCCCGAGGCACTACTCGGGGGAATTGTAAAGGACCCCCATGAAGTCTAGCTGTGCGCTTTTCTCCGCACATTCGTGCCGGCGGGCTGTTTTCTCGGGGGTAGCTCAGTTTTTGCGGGCTGCGTTTTGAGTTTTTATGACTTTGTTTTTGATTTGACTTGATTATTACACTAATATTTAGTTGCCTATAAATGCCCTGTAGTTAAAGAATGTATCATTGCGTTACGTATAGTAGTGCGTTTTATATATACGGTTTTAGATCATATTTTTTCGTGTTTCGTTGTGAATTTGTACAAGTTTTAGGTACTTCAGATATAAAATATGTAGTTCTCAATTTGGAAATCATGAAATTCAGTAAAGTTATAATTCCAAATATTTTGTAAGTGACCTTATTAGACACTTATTAATAGATTATTATCTATATTCTCGGAATCTTTTCTCGATTTCGTCGATTGTACCCAATTAGTGATACATTCGTTTGTTTGATAAAAATATTATAACATTATATCACAAGGTAACCAAAGCTTGTCCTTACAACAGCTGTACAAATGTATAAGATACTTTCGAAACATATTTCAAAATTATTTTCAGGTGAAGATGAGTTCACTTCTTGTCTATTTCATAAATTTGGTATCGCTTTACCCGTATTTAAATTATCGGAAACGGCATAGTGAAGCGTTTTCTTTAATGCAAACTAAATGAAAAAAATGTTACTTTTATTTTGTATATTTATTTGTTTAAACCTTAACCACAATGGCCGCAGGCCACATACACTAAGAGAGAATTAGAGACACATAGTACTCTAGACGTACGGACAGGATTGTCTTCCATCCATTCACAAACAATTCGCTATCACGATTTACTTCTAGGAGAGCGTTGAGCATGGTAAGAACATGTGGAACGGGTGAATTAGCACGTGCTACAGTGCGACTAGCAGGATATACGTCATGCTGCGCCGGTAATTATCAGGTACGAATAATCGTCATATCATCATCATTTCGGCCGAACGGAGTCCACTGCTGGACACAGGCCTCCCCCATAAGATCAAGTTATGTGCTCATTGGGGGGTCTTGCCATAATCGCCACGCTTGGCAGACGGGTTGGCGATCGCAGTTGAGTTGTTAATGTACTCGAAGGATGCCGCTGTATCCAGTTTGCCTTTTGTATAAAAACCTCAGGAAATCTTTCTGGTGAATGACCAGAAAGATTTCTTTTCCTAGTAAGAGGATTTAGGTAGTTTCGTAGGGTTTCCAGAGGCATCGTTGGACTCCAGTTTACTGTGATTAGTTCGCGTTATAAATAGTTCTAACCACGTCATTACTATTGAAGTTTTTAGCATACCTGAGTATAAAACCAAGACGTTTAAAAGATTCCTTAGTAGTTAAGACTATCATCGTGAAACGTGAGTCTCGGATCAAACAATATGATCAGACCTTTCATGCGTTTAGTTCTGGAAATGGAATAGGCATTTAGGTGATAAATCTACTGGAATTATCTACGAGACCAGTTACACTTACGGCAACAAGTGGTGGTATTTCTTGAAAAAAACACGAGAAAATCTTGCAAATATCTCAGTGTCCTGGACCCCGCTAAACGTTTCCCGATTGTAGGTGACTGAAGGTTTAAAACCATCCTTCGTTCGCAATTTTGAGACATGTTCCCAGAATTTATTTGGTTGATTTTAGCTCACTTTCCATAGCGTCGGTTTATGAATTGTATACAGTTTTTACTCTGACTTCAAGTTCTGCCCTCAGATCTGAGAATGTCTTGTAGGTTTCGGGACACCTGTCGCATTTCCATGCAGCATGTAGTTTTAACTTAAGCTGCGTATCCTCAATAATTTCCGTAGTAAACCATACCGGATAGCGTCTATTTTTATTTCTAGGTTTTTTTAATACATAAATCAAGAATAGGTACTATAAATACATTCGTAAAAAAATTCAGTTACCTGATGCGCAGTGTCGCAATCAAGGATGGGACCAAGCCTTATTGTTTTGAAAGCAGTTTAAATAGGTCATAGCCACATCTGTGGAAGTTCCAATCCTTCGCAGCATCGATATTACTGGGCTCGATTTGATCAGAATTGTTCTTTTTTACAAGTGTAGTGTTCATTTTTAACTCAACCTTCAGTGGTGGATGATACACATCGGGATATACAATGCCATCACTTGTAGGAGTTACAATAAAACCGCGCACATCATCGTTCTCCCGGACCAATATCACCTCTAGTATACCTCTATGCGAATTCGTCACTGTATTCTTCTCACTCAACCTACAAAATGACATGAAATAACAGTAATAGTTTTTAATAAGAAAGAAGAAGATCACACTATTTAAATGTATATCACCTAGTATTAACAGTAATATAATATCTTAGGTCGCACTATATATTTAAATTTATATCTCCTATTATTAGCACAATGCCTTTAATTTTATTAACTAGTTTGATTTTGTAGAACCGTTTTAAATCATCATATCGGCCATTTCTACGTCTACTGCTGAACAAAGACGTCCCCCATAGATTCCACAACTGTGTCACCATTTTGGGGGGTATTTGCCAATACTCACCACGTTTCTCAGGCGGGTTGGTGAGCGCAGTATGGCTACCGCTTCACAGAAGGGACGCTGCTGCCCATCTCTCTGGTTTAGATTCCCTTAGTCGCCTTTTACGACATCCACGGGAGAAAATGGAGTGGTGCTATATTCTTAATCCGGACAACCGGACACACGGACACACGGACTGCAGCTCTTTGCTCAAATTGTAATGCTACCGGAACTAGTACTGCGAGGCATTACACTGCGCTCGTCATCTCGAGACATTAAATTATGTAGTCTCTTATGCCCAGTAATTTTACTAGCTATAGTGCACTTTTAACCAGAATACAGCAATGTTTATAGTTTAAACAGTAGCGCTTAGCGGCGAAAATCTGGCGCTGGAGTGGTACTTACCTAGCCGGCCTCTTGCAATAAGGATCGTCATAGGAGAGTCGTAATTAAAGGCTTAGCAACTTAGTTATTTATTGCAGTTTCATGGTGACGATGTGGATTTTATCACAGATATTTTAGTTTGGTAAATGTACGAGTATAGTTCCAAACTCATCATAGTAATTGAGTTATTTAAAGTTTGTAAATTGTTTGGATATCCAAATATATTGATGTACTCCTCCAAGGTTTTCTTATATGCATAATTTATAAACGGTAACAAAAAAACAGGCTACCTTTTAAGTTAAAAAATTCCTGTTGCAAATATTAAGACACTTCTCAAAAAAAGTATAACAGGCAATCTATAAAGTCGCGAATTATATTGGTCCTGAGTCTCGATCTGCATATTAGAGTATTCCTTAAATTATGTTATAGGAATTGTTGTCAGCTGACCCGGACGGGCGGTCGCCCAGACCCGGCGGGAGGCGGCGGCAATGCGATCGCAAATCAAACTTTTCCAGGCCAAACCGTTCTCTCAATTAAATCGTTCGTCGGAGGACAAGCCAGCAACAGCTCCATTTAAAACTCGTTTTTAGAAATATCTTTTTATAATACGTCTCCCATTGACCAGTAATTTTCACTATTATATATTTCTATGAACGTCTCTGCAGCTAAAGTAATTTTCCACGTAAATAAATATTTGGATATACGGGACTTCAGACAAGGGAGCTAATATATCATGTTATATGTAACACTTATCAATATAATGGAATTATTTGAAATTAAAGAATTTAATATAAATTCTCTATGAAAACAAAACTTCCTGTAATAGACAATAAAATGGATTCAAATTTAGAATTTATGAAATATAATTAGTAATAACCCGTGTATTTTCTACACTAATGTAAAACAAGTGATGTCTAAAAAGAAAATTTACAACTGACGCTCCAAGCGTATCTGTGCTAGCCAAATGATTCGCTACACACTGCAGGACAATAGACATAAAATACACTTGGTACACGAATAAATGCAGTCTGTTTGTAATCGGCTTTTGCTGCCCCCGCACTCTCCAGAGTCACCTGTGGACTATTTACAGCCTTCTCAAAACACGCTTATAAATATTTCTTAGTCCTATATATCGTCCTTACCTAACAGCTTATATTCTATTCTTTGTAAAGTGTATTATATCAAAACAAATTATTAGGTTTTTGCTTGATTTACTTAAATCTAAAAGCACAGCTACGCCAAGTAAAAACGATCGTTTGTGTCTTTAAAAAAAAAAGAGGTACATTGTCATGGGTAATTCGGTTATTGTGCTTTTAGAGTAATAACAAAATCACCTTGCCTATATTATTTTTCAAGAATGTAAACTGCCGTGACCGTATACTGTAGATGCTTTTTTTGTAAAATAGTTATTTTTATAGGGGAGTTTTGATTTGAAGTATAAATTAAAGTGCTTACAGCGTTTACAGTGGTTGTATCGGATACTAGGCGCGCATAGGCGGGCGGGCGCTTTTGTGGGACGGGGCGGCCCTATCTTACACGCGCCGACGACATACATATCTGTACGCAGTTGCATAGTTACATTGCACCGGTGAAGGTTGCACTCATTTACACCAAGCGGCGCATCTACATGCCTGCGTGTGTAGTGGTTAGGAGTCAAGCTCTTGAGGCTTTACGTAATTTGTTTATGAATAGAATTGAGGCCTTCGCTGCTTTATGCCTCAGTTTGTGGTTTACGAAATGAATTTCGTTTTAAACGGTGACAATTTTACACTTTTTAAACAACAAAAAAAGTTGAATAACATTGTTACTTGCTACTTCTGTGTGGTATCCAGATTAATAATATAGT
The DNA here is from genome assembly GCA_947459985.1 of Diloba caeruleocephala. Lineage (NCBI taxonomy): Eukaryota > Metazoa > Arthropoda > Insecta > Lepidoptera > Noctuidae > Diloba > Diloba caeruleocephala. The sequence goes on along the minus strand of OX381617.1, from coordinate 16,135,742 downwards.
AATACTCCATTTTCTGCCGTAGATATCGTAAAAGGCGACTAACGGACTCTAACCGGAGAGTCGGTAGCAGCGTCCCTTCTGTGGAACAGCCATGCTGCGGTCACCAACCCGTCTGCCAGGCGAAGTGAATACTGGCAAATTCCCCCCAAAATGACGATACGATTGTGGATTTTTTTCGGGGGGGGCATTTGTTCAGCGCCGGCGTCCTTTGACTGATATGATGCTACTAAATGTTACTATAAACCTAATACCTTGTTACTATGAATAATGTGTTTGGTAATCAGTGGAAACTCTGGATATTGTTGTAACTATATCTTCTATTTATGTTTGAAATTGCATGTTTGTTTCCGAAAAAACATTAAGCATTCCTCACATACTTCAACTGAATGTTAAATATTCTTAAATATTCCACTTTACGGTCATACTAAATAACAGCCATAGTAAAAAATGAATTTTATGTTTCTTTTGTAAGTTTATTGCAACATTTATCCGATATTTCTGAGGCAAATTGATGTAAACGTTTTGTGAAGCGGAGAGAGAACACTTACTTCACAGTTTATAAAGTTACAGAGCAAACTTTGTTTTGTAGGAGCTAAGGGTAGTTTCCGATAAGGTAGGGTAGGATCCGTGTGGTTGAGACGGCAGGCTCAGCGGCGTGCACTCGGGCTGTGGCGCGAGCGGCTCATGTTGCCGCAGTACGCGCAAAAGCGCGTCGTTGAGGCCGTCATGCCGCTCTTCGGAGCCTGGTTCCATAGGAGCGAGCGCGTCATATTCCGCCTGACGCAGGTATTCACCGGACACGGTTGTTTCGGTGCATACTTGCACAGGATAGGACGCGAGGTCACGGCACAGTGCCATCACTGTGGAAACGATCAGGATACCGCACAGCACACGCTCGGAGAGTGCCTAGCGTGGGCTGCCGACCGGCGAATCCTGGTCGATCGGATCGGGCAAGATCTCTCTCTGCCAGTAGTCTTACAGTCATCCCCTCCGAGATGTGCCTAAAGGCGTGGCACCAATGGGTGGCTCTAGATGGAGATCTTTCGAGTTCCTGGAGCCTCCCTACGGTGCCGAAGATGACCACTCCGGTGGTTTTAGCCGGTAGGAGTCCGGCATGCCCCTCCGCCCTTTCCCAGGGCGTAGGAAGTACATGAAGTATTTCCACCGGATAAATAAAAAAATTAAAAAAAAGGATCCGTTTGGTGTCCGAATTAAGAATATAGCACCACTCCATCTCCTCCCATGGAGGTCGTAAAAAGCGACTAAGGGACTCTAAACCAGAGGGCTGGGCAGCAGCGCTCTTTCTGTGGAACAGTAGCCATTCTGCGCTCACTAACCCGCCTGCCAAGCGTGGTGAGTACTGGAAAATTCCCCCCAATAGTATGACACAGTTGTGGAAATCTATGGGGGAGGCCTTTGTTCAGTAGTGGAGGTTGTATGGCCAATATGATGATGAAGAAGGGTAGTTGTAAAACTACCACTACTACTATTAAAACTGGTGAAATGTAATTACAATCGTATGGTAAGAATTTATGTTAGGTCACTCATCATTATTATACATATATGGTAGCTTGATATGAGAGGACGTTATTGGACGTTCCGTGTGGTTTCCAGATTAAGAATATAGCACCACTCTATCTCCTCCCATGGATGTCGTAAAAGGCGACTAAGGGACTGTAAACTAGAGGGATTGCAGCAGCAGCCCGAATGAATGGTTGCACAGAAGTGCAACAGCATTCTGCGCTAACCAACCCGAGCAGGCGCCAAGCGTCTTCAGCACTGGAAAATTTCCCCATCATAACGATACACGGCATATATCGTCGGTCGTTTGGTTGATATGATGATGATGCTGATGATTGGATATGGATCAGGTTGTAAAAGGATTTAATTTGATACCACATTTTAATTTAAGAAACGGTAACTTAGTCTTCTCACGTTATTCCACTCAACGAAGGTGACGATTCTGAGCACATACACACACACCAGCCCGTAAACGTCCACTGTTGAACATGGGTTTCCCAATTATTACTACAATACTAAAAGGAAACTGTTTTCAAGTTATTCAAGAAAATAGGTGAAAACTGACCATTCCCCCCCTTATCTCTGAAACTATAGAGCCTATAATTTTGAAAAAAATTATGTTATAGTTATTTACTTATAGATTACAGAAAAACCTATTAGAAGTCTATGGTCTTAAAATAACATGGTAAATCTTACGATATTTTGCGTACAAACTTACATTTGCGGTTGGAATGTATGGGAGAACATGTTTTTCAACTACAATGTTAAGTTTGTTCTTCAGATAGATTATTGGTACTACTCGTTCACCTTAACTAAGCCAGTCATACACCACTTCTCGTATCTAAAGCTAACATATTCATCGTACGGAACCCTCTCCACAAGAGTTCAACTTGTACTTGTCCGGATTTTTTAAATTATTATCCCAGCGGAAATACCTCATGTACTTCCTCCGTCCCGGAGAAGGGCGGAGGGGCATACCTAACTCCTACCGGCTAAATCCACCGGAGCTATCATTCTAAATAAAATTCATGAATTTAATTGTAACAATAGGGATCAGAGATTGCAGTGGGTTCCATCTCACGTTGGCTTGCCGGGAAACGAGGAGGTTGATTTACCAGCGAAAAAATCGGCTTTAGAAGGATTAGTTATTGAAATTGAATGTTACTATTCTGAATTAATAAGTAAATATAAATTAAATTGTAATAAAATGTGGAAAGAATATTTTGACAAGAAGTCTCTAGAAAAAGGTATTTGGTACAGAACAATGCAGTGTGAACCTCCTCGTATTCCTTGGTTTGCCAATATTAGAATAAGTAGAAAATATTAAAATAGCACATAGATTAAGATCAGGACATATGCCACTCAATAAGTTTGGCTTTTTAATGAAAAAGTTAGTAATCCAAATTGTGAACACTACGGGACTGTAGAAGATGTGCATCACTTGTTGATAGAATGTGTCCGCAATAATAGGGATAGAGAAACTTTACTAGCCGAATTAAATGTCAATAAGTTAGATTTGGGTGCTTTTCAAAGCATCCTATCCAAGCCATGTAGTGTTGAGGCTTGTAAAATTTATAAGGTCGTGTGCAACTCTCTTACCTAACAAAGCGTATTTTATGTTTAATAGCTTACTAAAGACTACAGTTACTTTAGACTCAGAATTGCAATGAGGACCCCATATAAAGACAAACTAAGGTCTGCTACATTTGCCGTTAGAAAAATTAGACAGGTTAGTAACTTTTTTTTACTTATTTTTTTATTGATCCGGTGGAAATACGTCATGTACTTCCTCCGCCCCGGGAAAGGGCAGAGGGGTATGCCGGACTCCTACCGGCTAAAACCACTGAGTGGTCATCTTCGGCACCGAAGGGAGGCTCCAGGAACTGGAATAATCTCCATCTAGAGCCACCCATTGGTGCCACGCCTTTAGGCACATCTCGGAGGGGATGACTGTAAAGCGTTCACCCTCTCTAGCGGAGAGAAGGTGACTGTAAAAAGGCCACCTCCCCGGGCACTTCTCGGGGGGATTGTAAAGGAGTCCCCCGAAGCCTAGCTATGCGCTATGCGCACAGCGGTACGTGACCACATGCGCACCGCTGTCTTCCCGGGAGTCGCTCGGTATGAGCACGCATATATCCCAATAAGCGCGCTCGCGACCCCTAAGGCTCCCCGCCATATAAAGACGACAGGGGGCTCAGGCGTGTTGGAGACGGGCGCCGCGGCGGTTGATACCTCGGCTCCGTGTCCTCCTCCTCCGAGCGGGATCGGCCCTCTCCTGATCCCGCTCTGCGACCTCCTTCTGGAGCATTACGCTCTCACAGAAGGAGACCACAGCACTCCAATTTTCCTGCTCTGCCAGCATAGCCGACACTACTGCTGGCAAAGAGATATCTTGCCCGATCCGATCAACCAGGATTCGCCGCTCGGCAGTCCACGCAGGGCACTCTCCGAGCGTGTGCTGTGCGGTATCCTGATCGTCCCCACAGTGGTGGCACTGTGCCGTGACCTCGCGTCCTATCCTGTGCAAGTACGCACCGAAACAACCATGTCCGGTGAAAACCGGTGAATACCTGCGTCAGGCGGAATGTGACGCGCTCGCTCCTTTGGAGCCAGGCTCCGAAGAGCGGCAAGACAGCCTCGACAACGCGCTTTTGCGCGTACTGCGGCAACATGAGCCGCTCGCGCCACAGCTCGAGTGCACGCCGCCGAGCCTGCCGCCTCAAACTTTCGAGCGCCCCTGGAGGCACGCCTTCACCGCTCTGGCGTAGGGAGCGTGTTTGGTGATACACCCACGCATCCATCTCCGCCAAGATATCAAAAGGCGGAAAGCGCGCCAACAGAGTTGCCGCCTCAAAGGACACCGTTCGGTATCCTCGTGCGATCCGTATAGCCGCTCTACGCTGCAGACCGTGGATCTTGGTTCTGCAGCGCTGTACGCCCGAAAGTCGAGATGACCAAACACGCGCCCCGTAGAGTGCCACAGACCGCACGACTCCCCCGTAGAGGCGGCGAACTTCTTCCCTCGGTCCCAATCTAGGGAGATTGGGTAGCAGCCGGTGCAAGGCACCCACTATCCTTTTGACCCAGGGGACAAGACGCTCGAAGTGCTCCCCGAAACCCCAACGACCCTGTCCAGGGTGAGCCCCAGGTACCTCATGTACCGGCCCACTCTGATTTGCGCGTCACCAACGCGGATCCACGAACTGGGGGGCTCCTTGCTCCGCGGCAGTTTGTGGAACCATAGCGCCTCGGTTTTGTGAGGCGCTATCCGCAAACCCAGAGCGTGGATTTCAGCCACGACAATTGCCACCGCTTGCTCGGCAAGCCGGATGGTCCCTCGAAGGACTCCCCGCTGGCCAACACAAGAGTGTCATCAGCGTAGCAGACTAAGCTGACGCCAGCGGGGAGAATGACACGCAGGACCGCATCGTAAGCGAGGTTCCATAAGAGGGGACCAAGAACCGACCCCTGTGGAACCCCGCACGTGATCTCCCTCCGCTTTACGCTACCGTCCCTGCTCACGTAGCGAACATGCCTGTCGCGCAGATATGCCCCGATGATACCCTGCAGGTAGGGGGGGCACTGATGGTGGACTAGCGCCCCCCTAATTACACCCCACGGGATAGAATTAAAGGCGTTGACTATGTCAAGACTGACAGCCAACGCCACCCCACCCCGTCGGGACACTGCCTGTTCCGACAGCGAGCGGACGCGAAGAATGGCGTCGATAGTGGAACGCCGCTGCCGGAAGCCGTACTGGCTGTCAGCCAGGTCGGGGCCAACTAAGTTGGTTGTACGAGGGCGGCACTGAAAATTTCGGGAATCAAGGAAGTGAGACAACATTACTATTTAAAAATGTATTTATTGCTTTTCGGAGTATTCTCCGCGAAATTTGACACATTTTTCCATACGATGGAACCAATCATTGAAGCAACCATTCCATTCGGAAGTTGGGGTCTCCAAAATGGCCGTTTTGTAGGCGTCCACAGCTTCTTTAGGTGATGAAAATCTCTGTCCACGCAATTTATTCTTTATTTTAGGGAAAGTATAGAAATCATTAGGGCTTAGGTCGGGGCTGTACGGCGGATGGTCTAATAATTCTATGTTTTCTTGCTCCAAAAACTCTTTTGTTCTGTGCGCGGTGTGAGAACTCGCATTGTCGTGATGGAGGATGATGCGGCGGTTGCAGTTCTCTCTACGGAGTTCAGAAACGACCTGTGGCAAACAAATGCTAGCATACCATTCTGCATTAACCGTTCTTTGTCCCTCAAGAGGAATAGTCGTAACATGGCCGGTTTTGGAGACAAACGTGGCCACCATTTCTTTTGCAACACTCCGTGAACGAACAATTTTTGTTGGCTTTAACTCATTTTCGAACACCCAAACTCGTGACTGGTTTTTTGTTTCGGGTTCGTACGCATATATCCAGGATTCGTCACCTGATACGATGTTGTATACAGCATTTGAGGATCCTGCGTGGAATCTTTCGAGAGTTCTGACGCACCAAGTAACGCGAGCCGCTTTTTGCTCTTCACATAGCAAATGCGGTATCCATCGGGAAAACAACTTTTTTACACCTAATTGTTCATGCAAGATTATTTGTATTTGACTCATGCCAATGTCTAAAGTTGCCTGAATTTCGCGGTATGTCACATATCGATCTTCCTCAATTAGCTTACGCACAGCATCAACGTTTTCTTGGGTGACTGCAGTTTTTGGACGACCTTGACGAGGATCATCACTGAGCTTGACACGTCCACGTTGAAATTCAGCAAACCAGCGATAAATTGTGGTTTTGGATGGGGCTTCATCACCAAATGCAGAAATCATCCGGTCAACACACTGTTTTTGTGTTAAACCACTTCGAAAGTCATAATAAATCATCGCTCTTGAATTTTCTCGAGTCAATTCCATTTTCTCAACGACTAAACAAGTTTGACAAAACCTTGTGACAAGACCGTGAATCTTTTTTTAAATAAATAAATGGTATTCGATTTGTAAAACCAAGGAGTTTTCAATTAAAAAGATTTTAATATGACAGGAACAGTGGAAATATTCCATTCCCGATACTTTTAGTGCAGCCTATGTACCTGGCTTTAGACTTAGCAGAACCAGCAAGTCGTTTATGGGAAACAGTATTAGATTCTATAACAAAATTCCTTGTAGTATTACAGTGCACTCCGAAAACTTATACTCATGTGCTGTAACACATGGGCTCAGGTACAACTGTAAAAAGAGTGAGGTGTTGATTTTCAAAGCAGGGAATTACAGGCCAGAAAACGTCCCTCCAGATGTGCTTGAGGGTAGTAGACTTAAGGTAGTAAACAGCTTTAAATATCGGTGGCATATTGTGACAGAAAATTAGCTCGATGACTCTGATATAGACAGGGAGCGCAGGGCGCTGGCGGTGAGAAGTAATAAGCTCGTCCGCAGGTTCGCTCGATGCACAAACGAGGTAAAGATTACGCTTTTTATAGCATACTGCCAATCTTTCTACACGAGCAGCCTGTGGGTGAGGTATACGAAACGAGCCTATAACGTCCTGCGGGTACAATATAACAATGCTTTCAGGATGCTGTTGGGGCTTCAGAGTCACTGTAGTGCCTCTGGAATGTTTGCGGAAGCACGTACGGATGCTTTTCACGCAATAATGCAGAGAAAAAATTGCTTCCTTACTAGATCGTCTTAGATGTGGCAAAAACAGCATTTTGAAAGTAGTGGCTGATAAATGGGATTGTCCGATCCAAATTTTCTGGGTGAAACAATTGATTGGATTTGCTAGATATGGCAAGTGAGAAAAGCGATAACACCTTCTCACTTGGCTTAGCTGGCGTGATTTGACTTTTGTTTGGTTTTGTATAATATTTATTTTTGTTACTTACATAGTTTAAGCCTTCACTAACAATAATATGGATGTTTTGTCTGAATTAAACAGTATAACATTTTTTATTTGTTTAATTTTTTTTTTATTTCAGGTAACCAAGACCCATACATAAATACCTTATAGACTAACATACATATATGACACTATAACTAAATATAAATATACACTATATATAAATAAATAATAATATATATGATTATGTTAGTGTAACGAAACTTAAGTCTATGTTAGTAAAACCTTCACTCGCACTACGTCACTGTGCGTTCTAGTGGCACTTGTCCGCAGAAGTGACGGAACACCACACCTTGCGGCCAAAAGTCCTCTTCCATGACAAGATGCAGCAAACATGTTGGTACTCGCACCACAAACGCCTTAAAGTTGACGTTGCGGCGTGACTCCAGCAGCTGCACCCTCGGCGTGTACTTGGTTCTTTGACGCAAGTACTCCACAATGTCCTCCGCCTTATTGGTGTAGTGTAGGCGAGAGATATACACTGGAGTGTTCGGTTTCGCGGCACGTATCGTTGTTTTGGACTCCGCAGGAGCCGTGCCGCAGTGGTTTTTATTGGTTCGCTGACGACGCTTCCTCCTTTGCACCAACAGAAAACCATCCTCATCAGCTTGCTTCGATGCCTTTTTAGGCATGGGCTTTTGGGTACCCACAGTGGCGCTGTCGAGATTCCCCATTTCGGCGGTGCAGGGAACGGAACGCAACTCGATAATTTCATTGCGCAAATCGGTGACGGTATTTTGGGATGCATCAAACTTCTTCTGCATATCCGCTAAGCTGGTCTTCAGAAAAACGATATCTTTTAGAAGGCTCGTTACGTCGACATGGTCGAAGGTGACGGGAGGGAGCTTCTGCAAGTCCTTCGCCACAAACGTTGGCACATCGTCCGGGTCGGTCTTCTTCAGCAGCGTGATGATGTCTTGTACACTTTTCTTAGTCCCGTCACGCCGGCGGGACACCATCTGGTCCGTCTTGTTCAGTACTCTGTACAAGAGTAACTTGGAAGCGGCGATATCACTCTCACTAAAGTTCGTCGTGCAGATCTGGACCGCGGACACCTCGTCCATCACGTCCAACTTCTGCTACAGGAACGCCAGTAGTTCATTCGCCACAAGTTGTTCACACATGGCGATTAAAATTACGAGTGACGGCTTACGCCGCGCTAATCGATAATAAATAAACACAATAAACAGCAAACACGTCCGCATCAAAACTGAATGTACAAGTGTACTCGTACAAAGGCGGTCTTAATGCCGTAGGCATTTTCTACCAGACAACCTTTGATGCAAATCATCAAAAAGATGCGATTAAAGACAAATCGAATGCAATTATTGAGAAGACGGTCAAGTATGTCGAGTAGATCTGCATTCAGGTCAAAGTAGCACATATCACCATAGTCGATTATGGGTAAAATTAAGGCCTGCACAAGCATTTTCTTCGTACGAGATGGGAGAAAGTTTTTGAGGCGATAGAGAGACCGCAGGATTCCCGTCACTTTTTGGCTTACATTTGAAAGCTGGGACCGCCAATTGAGATCAGGATCAAGATTAAGCCCAAGATCTTCAACGCTAGAGCTTAAAAGGAATTACTGTGCCTTTGTACGTAAGCGGTGGGACAGTAGCACTGCCCACTTTGCAGATATTTCTATGGCTTCCTAAAATAATGGCTTGGCACTTAGTGGGGTTTACTGCCACACCAAACATCTCAGCCCAGTTCTTTATAGCTTCTAGATCTTGGTTAACGGCTTTGACTGCATCAGTTAAATCTTCCACCCTAGCTTGAGAGTATAGCTGTAGGTTATCGGCATAAAGATCATACGAACACTGAAGCTTTTGGGTGTTGAACGCCAGTTTCCAGGTTGCACCAAGTTGAGGTAGACTCCTCAACGTGGACTGATTGCAGACGCTCCCGAAGATATGATGAAACCATTCCAGCGCTTCAGGAGAGATCATAAGATGGGAGAGGATGGATAGAAGGATGTCGTGACTGACCGTATTAAAAGCATTGGAGAAGTCAACCAACACTAGTACAGTGATCTTAGTGTCCTCTATGTCAAACCTAATATCGCCAGTCACTTTAAGGAGGGCGGAGACAGTGGACAGAGGACTCAAAAGAGTATTGGCATATACGAGTATAAAGCGGGAGAATTGTTTGTGGACCCAGGCCTGCAAGGAAGAATAGAAATTGGACGGAAATGACTGGGAAGACAGGGGTTAGGAATCTTAGGCCAGGGTAAAACATAGGCATTTCGCCACAAAGATGGAAAAATACCGGAAACAAGTGAAAAATTTAGGGTGTGGGAGATTGCCGGAAGATTGACTTATTTTTTATCTTATTAATAACATCTTGACATTTAATTTGACTTATTTAAAATGGAATTCTATATTTATGATATAAATTATTTGCTTATGTTTAATATAATTACTGCAATTTACATTCTAATATTTTCATAATCTTTGCTTTTATAATTATGCTCATTATATGTTTTACTATAATTTGTATCAATCAACATTGCAATCTAAATTATTTTAGAAGATTATCCCACGGACTAGAAAATAGTCCGTGGAGTATCCATGGAGTTTTTTGCCGGTTCTTCTCCATAGATAAACAAACTATTTGGAACCGAGCAACTTAGATTCTGACGTTTCATAAGTGCCCAAATATTGGCATATTTGAAATAAAAATATTTGACTTTGACTTGAATAAATGCTATTATTGTTTCCTTTATTTATTTATTTATTTATTTATTTATTTATTTATTTGGCTCTTCAACAATGAGTACACTATAACAGACAGAGAAATACAATATAAGCTATATCTAAGTGCCCCATCACTTATAGAAGAGCACTGCATGCACTATTATAGTTCTATTTTATATTTTTACATTTTATAATTTAGTGATTTGCTAAATCTCCAATAGGATTTTTTTTACAAGTGGTATCGATGTGACATTTAAATCAATGTCTACTTCATGCTCTTTGTACAATGCATACATCCTATACAGTGGACAGTGCTGTTTTAAATTTGTGTGACATCTCGGTAAACAGAAAAGTTTTTTGTTGTTACTTCGCGGCAGATTTCGTGGCGTATGGAAAGATACCCTACTAAGTAGACCAGGACAATTAATACATCCTGTAACAAGTTTCTTAAGAAAAATTAAATCTATCATTTCTCTACGTTTTTCTAGCGATGCCATTTTGAAGTATTTTAATCTTTCCTGGTATGATTTGAGTTTATTTCCAACATTACAGTAGTACGTCAAATGCCATAGGAACCTTTTTTGCAACTTTTCGATACGCGCAATGTGGACATTATACCTAGGAGACCAGACCACGCTGCAATACTCCAGATTACTTCGAACCAGTGAATTGTACATCCGCTTCTTTGTGTCAGGTCTCTTAAAGTTTTTGCATTCCCTTAACACGAAACCTAGCATTTTCGTTGCCTTCGATACAATTTCATCGATATGCTGAATAAAACTAAGTTTCCTATCAAATTGAACTCCTAAATCGCGAATTGTAACGACTTCCTCCAGTAATTCACCATTCAGTTGATAGGTTGAGCGTATGACGTTCTTGTTCCTAGTAAATTTTATGTGTTTGCATTTCTTTACATTTAGAAACATTTGGTTGTACTCACACCATTCCGTCAACTTATTTAAGTCATTCTGGAACAGTACTGAATCCGCTGGACCTTTAATCTCTTTAATAGCTTTAAGGTCGTCTGCAAATAAGAATAAATGCGAATTTTGAAAACATTTGTTAATGTCGTTGATAAAAAGAATAAATAGGTATGGTCCCAAATGAGAACCCTGAGGTATTCCTGAAGTGGCGACATAGGTATCTGAACTGCTACCATTTACCACGACCCTAAGCATACGGTCAACTAGATACGACTCAAACCAACTCAGCAAGGGATCCGACACTCCATACAATTTTAGTTTTTGAATAAGTATGCCATGATTAACCATATCGAATGCCTTGCTGAAATCGGTGTAGACTGCATCAACTTGAATACGTGCGTCAACAGCATCGATAATGCTCTCAGCATATGTTACCAAATTAGTATTTGTTGATTTGCCCTTGATAAATCCATACTGGCTTTCTATTATTAGTTGCGATAGATGCCATGACAATATAGGGCATATGAGGGCCTCGAAGACTTTTGCGAGCACGGAGAGAATAGCAATAGGTCTGTAGTTGGATACGTAAGACTGGTCACCACTTTTTAAGATTGGGACAATCTTCGTTTCTTTCCATACAGCTGGGAAGGTCCCTTGATGCAAGGATTGATTATATATTATTGTTAACGGAAACGATATCTTATCCGCAATCCTAGTTAGAAACGAAGGAGGTATGTTGTCAGGACCAGCACCCTTATTTCCGTCAAGTTTCTTCAGCGCTCGACTTATATGATTTTGGGGTATTGTTATTTGGCATAATGTGGTGTTACTCAAACAATTATGTGGGTTATCAGCCCTCCACCCTCCCTCATACCCCTAACATTTTGATAATAAATCTTTAAACAGTTGAATTTTAAAACAAAAATATTTAAATTACAGATATGTACTAGCAACAGCAATATTAATCTTATATCTAATATTAATCTTATATCAATTTATCTAAAGTTTCGGTGTCTGATGTATCTATAATCAGAGCCATCCATTTTCCTCACAAATATTCTGCCGTTACGTACCCAAACGTACTTATAACCTAATTCCTTGGCTTTGATCCTGGTTGCAGCATGCAGAGCCTTGTTTGCAGGTGACAAGTGTTCCACGATATAAACATTTTCTCTTTTACCTCCAATGCCAAGGAGACTGCTGTTAAGCTTCTCATCCGGAGTCTTACCCTTGTTGAACTTAATAGATGCTGCCAAAAAATTATCACGTACTCGAGGACTGCTGAATTGCACAACGATAGACTTCGGGCGGTTATTTGTTGGATTTTGTTTTGCAATTCTGGTCACGTGATGTATACTGTTCTCTGGTAAGTCGCATGCTATGACCTTGCTAATATTCATGACAGTCGATACTAGGTTTTCACTATTGTATTCCGGTAAGCACTGGATTTCCAAATTCGAAGAACGTGATTGCTGCTCCATTTGGTTCATTCTCAAATTTAAATCCTTTACAGTAGCCTTGAGTTGTTCGTTCTCCTTTTGAATTTCATGTACTATAGCAGTCCTCGAAGATAACTCTGCCTTCATTTCCTCATATTTTTCGTTCATGAATTGCATAGATTTCTTAACCTCATCTATATTTTCATTGATGACTTTTAGCTCTTTGTTCACATAATTTGCCAAAGTTTCATTAAGATGTCGCATAAGACCTTTTATCTCATTTTTGATAATGTTTGAAACTTCACTCGATGTGACAGGGCCCACATCCTTCGTGACTGTTACTGGTGATACTTTCTTCCTATGTGTGACATTTGGATCGCTGACTTGCTTATTTCGTATTGGGGTGTGATCCGAATTGCTTGTCTTCGGCTTACAGGTGGGGCACTGCCAATTATATAGTTCACTTGGTTGTAAAGTGCCACCCAATACAGACACAAAACAGGATTGGTGATAGGACTTTTGGCATTGCGAACATCTTACGGCAGAACTCGCCTCAAGTATAGCCTCCAAACAACATTCACAGTTCATCCTGATGTATAGTGATTCAAGATTTCTTTATTTAATAATTGGTGTATGAAGACAAAAACAATGATTGGGAATCCTTAAACGTGAATAGGAGACTTTATCCGTTATAGGAGATATTTATATTTATTTTATATTATATATATATTTTTTTTTTTTTTTTTTTTTTACATATGGCAATTTTAATCTTTCATTCACTCGTTGGTGTGTCTATGGTTGGTGACTTTTATTTTACATTGGTCATTGATCAATCTATTTCTCACTTTAACTCACTATTTTATTGGAGATCCGTGCAGATTTTATGTGTTTACATGTCGTAGTTCCGAAGCTTTGTGGTTTGGTCATGCACAATCCTTTAGGTACACTTTTTCTACTATTTTATTATTGTATTACACTGGGCGTTGTTCTCACAAGCTATGACAGACAATCAAAAAAAAAAAAAAAAAAAAAAAATTATATACATATTACATTACACTTTTTAATACACAATAAAAAATAACATCATCATTTCGGCCGAATGAAGTCCACTGCTGGACACAGGCCTCCCCCAAAGATTATCACAACGACTGATATGGGTGTGTTGTGGGCTCATTGGGGGGTTTTGCCATAATCGTCACGCTTGGCGGACGGGTTGGCGATCGCAGTTGAGTTGTTAATGTAATCGAAGGACGCTGCTGCTCATCCTCCGGGCAATCCCTTAGTCGACTTTTACGACACCCACGGGAGGAGATGGGGTGGTGGTATTCTGAGCCGGCACCACACACAAAATAAAATATATATATGGAAAAAAGTTAAAAATGGTGACGTACGGCATCGGGAACAGGGTCCAAGCTGCCTATGGCTCCAAAGAGCGGAACCACCACACAATACGCGCCGTAGCAAGGAGAACCATTTTTTGTATCAGACCCTTGACCCAACCGCCTAACAAGAGCCTCTTAAGATGTTGTTCGAAGCTCTTGGCCATTAGGCCATTGGCCGTAATGACTATCGGCACAATTATTGCCGAGTCAACATTCCACATATCGACAATCTCGTGTGCCAAGTCGAGATACTTTATTTGTTTATCTTTCTCGGCTTTCACGACATTCTCATCATGCGGGATTGTAACATCAATAATATTGTGCGGCGCTCTACCCAACCCATCATCATTATATCAGGCTTATTAACAACAATAGTCTTGTCAGTGATGATACACCGGTCCCAGTACAATGTGAAATGACTATTTTCGAGAACTGTGTTGGGCATATGGTTGTAGTAGTAGTAGTGTGTGGTACCAGTGTGTGGCCACAATTTTTTTATTTTAGCGCAAGTTGCTGGTGTATAGCCCTGGCTAGAATTTTAATCTAAAATGTCATGATACTTCTACCCCTAAGCATATAGCCCTGACCTGCGTTCTGTAAGTTTCTTGATATATTCCCTTATGATATACTTTTTTTGTATCAAAAGGGAGGAAAAGTTTAAATTATTATTATTACATTAATTAAAACCAAAAGTAATATCTTATGCACAAGTTTTTAGATGAATAAATGTTATTATTACATTATGTGAAACCAAAGGTCTTATCTTATGCACAAGTTCTTAGATGAATAAAATGTATCACATCTTATCCTATTGATTGACAGAAAGTTTTATTACATAAATGCGAATTACTGATAACACCTTGGCAATTTGGTCAGTTTCCATTTAAAGCGGTAATAAACAATGCAATTACGTAAAATTACCGACGAGCAGGGAAACAGTAATCGCTTTCACGTGTTAACTTCATACGGTAATAAAATAATAAAGCAACAAGCTCTTTACCAGGGAAACTATCGATAATATAATTAGAGTATAAGCAAAACCTTTTTGTAGATAAAACGACTGATTATTTAAATACCATGAATTGTTAACCGTTTCATTATTTAGTACTGAACGGATATCAGACAGGTCAGCTTTCCTCATTAATTCTCGTTTATTTATGCGCAATACATGGGATAGCGATTTAGTAGCATTTTATTTTTACTTGTTTACTGGTGTTGTCTCTTGTCGAGACGAATTCTATAACTGACCTCGTTCCTGAATTTAGACCTACCTAACTGAACGGTTTGTCCCCGGTAGACATATCGTCGATACCTTAGAGAACAGAGTTCCCAACTGATGTTCGGATGGACACGAAATGGACGTTGGACATGACTTTCGTCTTGCCCATTTTTATATTGAGCCTGTAGGGAATTCATGTTGAGATCATCATGCATTGTGCCGAGTTATTTCAGTAATTCTGCCATGACTGTTATGTCAATGCCGACGCTGATGCAATACAAAAGTGATTGTTAAACTCGCCATTGATGTTAATGACGGTCAGATATTCAATTAATCCTTTCCAATCCAGTAGCTTGAAGGAATCCTCCATTGTGTAGGGGAAATAACGTCCCCCTGGCTCACACCTCTGTAGTGAAATTGCACCACGCGCTCTGTTGCTGTACTTAAACCGACATGGTAGTGGTTTGTACAAGCACTGTAACACCTCAATGTATCGATAGTCAATGAGGCACCGCTGCAGAGATAGTAGCACCGCCCAGGTTACGATCGAATCGCATGCTTTCTCATAATCCATCCACAACTGCTAACTGTTTAACCTGCTGTAGCGTATGGATGTTGTCTATAGTACTAAAACCTTTGTAGAAACCGGCTTATTCAGAAGTCATTAAACCTGTGCTTGAGACGAATCGTGATGATCCTTGAAAACAGCTTAAAAGTAAGGCTCAGAAGCGAGATATGTCCATAATTCTTCAAAACGGTGTTTTCATATATTTTGATAAAGACCACCAGCACGCCTCTGTGCCTTGATTCGGTGTTATGCCCTTGAGTAAAACGAAATTGAATAGCGTCTATAGCACTTTAAGTAATGATGTTTCACCCGCTTTCAGAAACTCCGTCGTAAGTCCGTCATCACCCAGTGTCTTGTTATTTCTTAGATGTTTCAAGGCCATCCTAATCTCGGCTTATATCTGGGATATCTTGGATAATGTGTCGAGTTCATTTGACTCCCAGGTCTTTGAACAAACGAATGGTAGGTTTAGTTACCATCCTGATGGAGATGGATACGTGGGTATATCACCAAACGTGAGGCCACCAGAGCAGCTAAAGCCTTCATAGGCGCATGGAAATTTGAGACGGCAGGCACGGCGGCACTTACTCGAGCTGTGGCGTGAGTGGCTCATGCTGTCACAGCACGCGCAAAAGCGCATCATCGATGCTGCCTTTCTTCTCTTTAGAGTCTCACTCTAAAGGATTAAGCACGTCACATTCCGCCTGTCACGGGAAAGCATGAAAAGCGAGAAAGCGCTATCAAAAAAAATGTGATAGCACACGTACTCATATAACGGGCTGTGGCAGTGTGTAGCGGGGGAAAAGGATGAGATGGCGTCTAGGTAATTTTTGTCTTAGCAGAAACTATTGCATTGTTAAATGATAAATCTTTATCAATAAAAAAAACTGTAATCAAAAGGCTTTTATCAGTAATCAGGTTTCTGTATAAATGGGGTGCCGAAAACGCTTATCTATTTTATCTGATTATCAAAAAGTAATAAGCTTACTGCTTTATTGAAAAAGGCTTTTTCTCTTACTGTACATATCTTATGCACGTACAATGCAGGTACGTACATACGCAAGTACATTGCAATTTACTCGCTAAGATATTGCATCAAATTATTGAGATACAAACAATACTTACATTCGTTTCTTTTATTATGCAATAAGGACGAACGCCACTACCTTAAATACTTTCTGTATTCTGAGGCCACTTCATAGATTGAATAAAGATTAGCAGAGTTGTACTTTGTTTTGAAAAAATAAGTTATTGTGTTAGGTCTCGGAAATAATATCTGTAATCACATAAACAGTGCTCTTTGGACTTAGGCATGATGATTTTGGATTTTTTAATACACACATTGCCATTGCTAAATGTTATGTCTTCTAAAATTACCTACTGTTAATCGGTGAAGCTACTACAATTAACATGACTGGAGAAGTGCATATCAGTATTGATTTTCACAAATAGGTATCTAAGTCCCAGAATAGTACTACACTAAATAAAGTAACCATTTTGTCATTTTATGATCCTGGTTATTACACTCTACTATTTTTTTATATACCATATGACTTGTATTTTATATGTAAGTATATTTACTTCCAATCTTATTTTAGATATCCGATTTTTTATTGTTTAGCGACTAAGTTCCTTGGATAAAAATACACAAATAAAGTAATATCTTATAAATTATTGAAAAATATCAATAAAATTTAAATTGTTGTCATTGTTTCACCCACAGTTTTCCACAAAACTTCGAGTACACGTCACCCTTCGATCGGAAGGTCTCCTTCATGAAGAGTTAGATGGTCAATCGAGACCTGGACCACTAACGATTTGAAGTAAGTGACTGCAATTTCTCTACCCTCAAGGCTCATTGCGTCTTCACCCGAATGTAATCCATGATCTCTTCAAGGACAAGACATCACACATACAGCTGCGTCAAGGGTAATGCGGGATGCAGCAGCATGTTGGATCCACTGAGAGTCCTACCGCACTGGTTATGGCAAGAAGCTTTTTCATCTGCGCTTTGATGAAGCCGTCTTGATCAGCCTGTCCTTGGCGTGTTGATGGAGGCAAGTTGTTTCAAACTGATACCGGGGTCTGTTGTTTGGTTTTTTGTATTTCGCTGCAGCCTATTTTTGACGGGAGGTTGACTTGCGGCAGCTGAGTAAGCATATCAGGTTGTTGTCGCACTTAATGCACGGTTCAGTTCCACAACAGGAGAAGCGGAATGGCAGGGACTATATTGCGCATCGCTTGCAGAACTGGTGGCAGGAAAGGAACCCAATTTCGCTGACTCGAAACTCAGCTAAGAAGTATTGAATGCATTGCGACGCTTATTTATGTTGACAGCCTCATATGACCTACATACTGTCATGGTGTTGCGTAAGTCCACTATTTTAGTACGGATTGCACGCAAGGGGTTCTGTGAGAACTTAAAATTAACTTTAGTCTGATTAACTTTCAGAGTCTATTTTCAAGCAGCCTGGTAACGTGGACGTGGTTAAATATTACGGGAGGCAGCTTACGCAGTTCTTTCGCCAAGAAAGTAGGCATGACCACAAGATCGGTCTCCTATAACAACCGAATCGTGTCTTGAAGACTACTCTCTCCCTTCTCGTCCCTATGCGGGACGACTTGCGGTCAGTCATGTTGATCGACTCGTACAATAGCGTCTCTGCACTGCGAATATCGTTTTCGGGTAGCTGGAGGTACCAATCTGCATAACTTCGTCCATAACGTCCAGTTGGTGTAGCAAGAACGCCAAAAGCTCGTTAGCTACGGGTTTTTGTGAATTCATAGTATTATTATATAGATAGACAGTGACGGCTACTGTCGCACTTCCCGTTAATTATAATGAATTCGAGGCGTTAAGTGACGCGCATCCGTTTCAGAGCGCACATTGCACTAGACTGACTGGTTGGCATTCATGGAGACAAGTTCAGGAATACCTATGTCTTCGGTGTAAATTCAATCTATACACAACTTGTGAACCAGTGTATTGGACGGTAAGCCACGCGCGACCGCCGACCGTCGATTGTTTCAATCTTCCCGCCGCATACTTCCCACCAAGTAACTGAACTTTCAGAAACATCCCGGCGTTAAGGACAACAATATTAACCGCAGATTCTTGCACGTAAATATAGTGGTACGGATATTGTTTTGATAATACAATGAACTTTCCAGTAGGTAAAATATGTTTAACTGTCTCATACTTAGATTGAAATTAGTTTTGGATTTGGTTAAGGCACACCAACCGTATGTTTACAAAATATTATTAAATATGTATTAAAAAATAATAACCGTAAACAACAGTAGATATGATAACCGAGCTTTTATAGATATATTAAAAGATTAGTTAGAGATTCAGGGTCGCTACAAAACAGCAAGTTGGCCAGTTTATTTTCTTGTAAATACTTAAATGCTTGCTCAAAATCTATAGTGGATATCATTTTTTAGCTATTTGGATATTTTTAAATTTTGATAGGGATACGTGTCGTGTAATGATCTGTAGTACTAGTGTAAGATGTAAGATGGCAGTGGACGCTAATGCTTGTTTATAAATAAAGTATATATAAAGTGGTCTAAACAGTTTTTATCTCTGGTAGGTAAAGTAGAATGTCCAGGTAGAATGGTGTGGAAGACCATGTAATGATAGCATATTAAGGTAATTAACTCTATTTTTGTACTCATAAAAAAGCTCTGTTTCCTTGGGTATGATATTAATGTTTATCTCCCCCAATATGATCATATTTTTCTGTGAATTTAGAGTATCTAAATGGGTACTAAGGGAACTTATAAAACTATCAATATTAGTGTTCGATGGATGGATGGATCAATAGATACATAAGACAATGTTATTTAGTATGTCCAGTTATAAACAAGACGCCTGGGATAATTTTATTACCTTTACATTCGATTTTAGACTATTTTTTATATAGACAACTACCCCATCATTTTGGTTTAACTAGTGTGTAGTAACGTAAATATATAATAATTCTAAGATGTGGAATATTTTTTTCAGGACTCGTCTACATTCCGTCAAATATCAGTTTCGAACTTAAAAGTGAATAGAGAGAGTATGAAATCGTCAAAATTACATGAGGTGCTTCTTATATTTTGGGAGATAATAGTAGTCATTTATTTTTATATTAATGTATTTAGCAAGCTCTGAACAAGTCACATTCAATAGAACGCGCGATTTCGATGCTATCAATTTCATTGAGGGTTTGTAATGAGTCACATATTATATTTAGTTTTAAATAGAAAGTTGGTACTAACTAGTGTTAAACGCCTTACCCATTTTCATAACCTCTATCTTGATTAGCGTCGAACCGGTTTCCACTATAATTGGTGTGTTCAGACTTTCACTATTTCTCCCACGTACTCTATATATGTCTTTTATTTCATATTTAGTGATCGTACAGTCTATGTTTTGAGAGAAACACATAGCCATGTCTATCAGCTCTTCTTGAGTCTCATTGGTTCTTCTAGGCATATTCTTTATGACAAAATTAGGCTTCTGAATACTAGATTGCATCATTTCAAGTTTATCTTCAAGAATTATGATATATATCCAAAGGTTGCCTGGAAGAGATTGCGGATAGCGATAAGGCCGCCTATTGTACTGTTTGTTTAATTAAAATGTCAGTATATAATATGTTTTGTTGTACAATAAAGTTCATAAATAAATAAATAAAATAATTTTTGTCTTGCTTATTAATTTCGGCCGTAAGTTGCCTTTTACTATACCTGCGGGAGAAGATGGTGTGGTGCTATATTCGTAATGCGGACACTACACGGATTCATCAGCAAGTTAAAATTGTTTACTTAATTGGATTTTTTAAGGCTAAGAAAGTAGTAAAGAAACGAAAGTACTTAATTCACTTATTTTTGCACCTATAACGACGTACACTGCTATAATTAAGTAGGTACATATACAATAAAAGAAAAACAGAAACCACCCGTGCATGAGGAAAGAAGCACCACAGGTTTTCAATAAAAAAAAATTAATCACTGTGCTGGATACCGTTTAAGATTAACATTAAAATTATACAACAGATTGTGTGTGACGTTAGAAACCGTATTTAAAAAAAATATGTCTCCTTAAACAACTTAATTATAACTGAGATTATATAGATGCAAAGTTATAGGAACACACTTCAATGCAAATAAATCCGTTAGGGAACCGATGTAGAAGTTAATCACTCCTTTATTATTACACTTCTGGTGGGATTCGCAGTGATCTTACTCGGCCAACCTGATCAATAAGAAATTAATCTCACTAATCATATTACTGTAGACCCACATTTTATCGATTATTTTCTATATATTGTTTTAAGACGTTTACCATCATCATCATTTCAGCCGAATAAAGTCCACAGCTGAACCAAACAGGCCTCAGCCAAACCATAACGACCCTTAGATATCCGACAACCAGAAGAAGAATCAGCCTGGTTCCGGGAGGTGATGACATCGATATGCGATGCATCAATGCCCCAGGCCATGCGCTCCCGTGTGGTGCCGGCTCAGAATGCCACCACCCCATCTCCTCCCATGGGTGTCGTAAAAGTCGACTAAGGGATTAGCCGGAGGATGGGCAGCAGCGTCCTTCGAGTACATTAACAACTCAAATGCGATCGTCAACCCGCCTGCCAAGCGTGGCGATTATGGCAAAACCCCCCAATGAGCCTACAACACATCCATATCGGTGGTTGTGGTGATCTTTGGGGGAGGCCTGTATCCAGCAGTGGACTTCATTCGGCCGAAATGAAAAAATGCGCTCCCGGCGTACGGCGGTATACCTACTGGTGGTCGGAGGACACAGCGCAGTTGCGCGCGGTCTGCCTGACATCCCGCCGCCGGTACCAATGAAGCCGACGCCGGCGTAGTGCTACAGCCGGAGAGACTACACATAGTCAACGCCTTCGACTCCATCCCGTGGGATGCGATTAGGGGGACACTAGTCCATCATATGTGCCCCCCCCCTACCTGCAGGGCATCATAGAGGCCTATTTGCGCGATAGGCAAATTCGCTACATGGGCAGGAACGGCAGCGTAAAGCGGAGGCAGCATAAAGGGAGATTACGTGCGGGGTTCCGCAGGGGTCGGTTCTCGGCCCCCTCTTATGGAACCTCGCCTACGACGCGGTCCTGCGTGTGGCTCTCCGCGCGCGTCAGCTTGGTCTGTTACGCTGACGATACTCTCGTGTTGGCCAGCGGGGAGTCCTCCGAGGGAACCATCCGGCTTGCAAGCGGTGGCAACTGTCGTGGCTAAAATCCAAGCTCTGGGTCTGCAGATATAGCGCCTCACAAAACCGAGGCGCTATGGTTCCACAAACTGCCGCGGAGCAGAGAACCACCCAGTTCATGGATACGCGTTGGTGACGCGCAAATCAGGCAGGCAGTGTCCTACGAGACGGCGACTCTCCTGGTGCGCTTTCTGCCTTCTGACATCTTGGCGAAAACGGATGCGTGGGTCTATGATCAGACACGCGGGAGCGTCCAGAGCGGCGAAAGCGTGGCTGAAGGGGCGTTCGACGGACTAAGCCGGCTAGCTCGACGGCACGCACTCGAGATGTGGCGATCTTCGATCGTCTTCGGTTGCAGTTCGCAACCAAACGCGTTGTGGAGGCCATACTGCCTGGCTCAGAAAAGCGAGCGCATCACCTACCGCCTGATGCAGGTATTCACCGGTCACGGTTGTTTGGGTGCGTACCTGCACCGAATAGGACGCGAGGTTACGGCATAGTGCCACCATTATGGAAGCGACCAGGATACCGCTTACTTAGCACACGCTCCGGGATTGCCCAGCGTGGGCTGCCGAGCGGTTTATCCTGGTCGATCGGATCGGGCGAGATCTCTCTCTGTCGGCAGTAGTGTCGGCTATGTTGGCAGAGCATTATAATTGGAAGAGGGCAGGGGCAGAGGAAGTTCATGTAGAATAAAAAAAAAAGATCTCCGACAACGCATTGGGGGGTTTTGCCATAATCGCCACTCTTGGCAAGCGGGTTGGGGATCGCAATTGAGTTGGTCACGTACTCGAAGGACGCTGTAGCTCATCCTCCAGCTAATCCCAAAGTCGCCAGCGACATCCACGGGATGAGATGTGTTACTATTTGTAGCCGGCACCACACGGCATTGACGTTAATCTGACAATAATTACTGACTGAAAGTAATTTTTAATTCAAGTAGTATATAGACCAGTAGGCGTAGCATGACCATTTCAAAGTCTTCTCTTCCGAAGATATACAACGCACTCTCTACACGTCTCGATATCTCTTCTTCCCGAGCATGAGCTGACATGAAGACTCGGCTGTCTTCGTAGACATAGACATGGAAAATCCTTTCCATAGCAACGGAATGCCGTTAGTGACGTAGAAATTCCATTCAATTCTAATCATCCTTAAGTTTCGTTACCAAAACCAAAAACGTCGAACAATTTATTCATTTATTTAATTTACTCTTTATTGTACACGAAAAATAGTCACAGAAAATTCAGATTAAGTAAAAGTGGTGAAAGGTGGCCTTATCGCTATCCGCGGTCTCTTCCAGGCAACCTTAGGATGGAAAATGGTTACTACATTTTTTAAATAGAAGTAAATACAGAAACGAAACGCTTAACGTCAATATAATATATATTTCCGTAATCCTTGAACACAACGCAAAATCTTACGATATAGACACGAAGAATCTCTTGTCTACGTCTCTTGGGATATAGACTATTTGAAAAGAAACATCTCTATCCCTAAACGTCAAAGATAGACAAAATACGTTGGTCATGCTCGACGATGAAGACTGTTGTCTAGGGAAGAGTAGAAACTACTCTTTCCGTTCATTCTTGAGATCGCCATGCACGGAATCGTAGAATTATTGCCACTGTCAACATCCAAATGTCATTTTTGTCTACTCTTCCGTCGACAAGACCGTTGTCTTCGGTGTTCATGCTCCGCCTATAGTTATACAAATGTAGTCTTCATATCTGTCCGATTGCTTTGGGTATTCCTATCATCATCACCATATCAGTCAAAAACTGGCCACTGCTGAACAACGGCTTCTCCCATAGATTACAATAATTGTGCCGTCACTTTGTGGGGAGTTTGTACTCACCATGCTTGGCATGCAGGTTAGTAAGCGCAGTATGACTAGTGTTCCTCAGAATGGATGCTGCTGCCCATCCCTCTGGCTTCGAGGTCTTTGTTCACCCTTTACGACATCCACGGGGGAGACGGAGTAATGCTGTTCTTAAACCGGGTACCACACGGCAGCCCTATGGCCTGCACAAATTACCTGCTGATGGTATCATTGCGAATAGGATCGTTGAGCTCCTTATAATAGAATCGAGCTTCTCAATTACGGATTCATGCTTAGCGGCTGTCGGAGCAAGTCTACTCAAGGTGGCTATGTAACTTTATTCAAACGACCATTCTAGATGCTGCCCTACATTCTTCTCACATAATATTGTATTATAAAATAGGTCTGGACTTTAAAACAGAAACCCCTGATATTGTTTAGGCATTTCTTCACAGTGGCAATCAGTAGGAAATGCCGACTTCAATCAAGATTTATTGACGAGAGCAAGTGTTGTTTAAACCTTTTTGCTAAATAAAAGATCATTTCTTTTCATTTCAAGAAGTGCGCTTTCGTAATTTATTGTAGGCTCTGAGATCAAAATATGAATTCTACTTAGCTCTAACCCAATGGCTAAGGATGTTACACTGTTAACTGATAATTATTACTATTGATTAAAATCATTATACACTATATACCTCTGAAATTTCGCCAAATTTCATTAGAATCTATTCAACCAGTTGATCGTGACTGAGCTTCAGGCTTACAATGTTTTTTATTAGTGGTATGATTAATATTAAATATATTCCGTGTGGTGTCCGGATTAAGAATATAGCACCACTCCAAATCCTCCCGTGGATGTCGTAAAAGGCGACTAAGGGAATCTAAACCAGAGGGATGGGCAGCAGCGTCCCTTCTGTGAAACGGTAGCCATACTGCGCTCACCAACCCGCCTGCCAAGCGTGGTGAGTATTGGCAAATACCCCCCAAAATGATGACACAGTTGTAAAAATCTATGGGGGAGGCCTTTGTTCAGCAGTGGACGTATAAATGGCCGATATGGATACTCTGATGTATTCTCCGCATCTCGATATGTCTTCCTCCTGCACTGGTACCAAGTTACTTGGGGTCGGTGCAATATGTTTCCAGTCATATTGCAAACGTTTTGGCAAATAATATAAGTGTGATAATGTCTTAGGTTTTCGCGAGTATTACACATTATAATAAAACACTTTTAAACGGATTCTATCGCGTATATTTTAGAATTTTGTTTTTCCTGACGTTTCGAATGCTTTGCAGCATTCGTGGTCGCAGGATGACTAAGGTGACAGGCGTCGTTACAGATTTTAAAAAGTTATTTTATTTTATCTACCGTACAATTTTAATCAAAAGATTAGTTTCGATGCACGCAGTAATCACTCACAGTGTCTTGTAGTTTTTTAGTGCGGTATGTTGTTTGGGACTTTATTATTTTAATTACTGGATTCCAAACAGGTGGTACCTGCCAACCATCTTCTCTATTAAAATTAGGATGTTTTTTAATTTTAATAGCCTCACGAAACATTCTTGGTACATATCGGTTCTCTTTCGCGAGGACTTGTGGTTGATCAAAACGAAGATAGTGGTTGGGTTTGCCTAAGGCATGTTCACACACTGCAGACTTTGTGGAGCGTCTATGCTTGACGTCAGCTATATGTTCTTTTATTCGGGTGGCTATGCTATGCTTTGTTTGCCCTATGTATGACAAACCACAATGCTTTGCAGCATTCGAAAAGTCAGGTAAAACAAAAATCTAAAATATACGCGATAGAATCCGTTTAAAAGTGTTTTATTATAAAATATAAGTGTGATTAATATCGAATATACTCTGATGTGTTCCCCGCATTTTGACTGACTGACTTTTTCTTCTTCCTGTACAGGTACCAAGTTACTTGTTACAAGTTTTGGCGAAAAGGTTTTACAGTCGGCCGCCTCATCATCATTTCGGCCGAATGAAGTCCACTGCTGGACACAGGCCTCCCCCAAAGATCTACAACAACCAATATGGATGTGTTGTGGGCTCATTGGGGGGTTTTGCCATAATCGCCACGCTTGGCAGACGGGTTGGCGATCGCAGTTGAGTTGGTAATGTACTCGAAGGACGCTGCTGCCCATCCTCTGGCTAATCCCTTAGTCGACTTTTACGACACCCATGGGAGGAGATGGGGTGGTGGCATTCTGAGCCGCCAACCCTTCTTGAGTATGCTAGTGTTAGTGGTTTACCATCCATCTGACTGGTAAACCACCTGGGTGACCCAAAGTGCTTAATTGTACGCACCGGGTCTCAAACTTCCTTGGTTGCCTTGTACGACATCCACGGGATGAGATAGGGTAGCCCTATTCGTGACCCGGAACTACACGGGTCCGCCGCACCTTTTTTTTAAACCATCTCCCACACTAGTAGTTCTCTTGTGTCGTAGAAACAGTTTACAGTCATAAATCTCACATGCACAAACACCCCGACCAGAAACATATATGTCGATCATACAAATATTTGTTCCGTGCGGGGATCGAACCCGCGACACTTAGCACAGAAATCCAATTGCTTAGCCACTGCGCCGAATGTGCCGAAAAATCAATTTTGTTACAAGTAGTCCACGAATTTGGTTTGGAATTTTTAAACAGAAATCATAAGGTGTGACAAGAGCTATATAGCGATGCAAAATAAGCAAAACACTCAATGTTTTCCAAAACTCGGTTTGCAGAGATACCTTAACAGACCGCAAAGTCCGCCTTGTATACCATCATTGTGCATAAAAGTATAAATAAATAAAGTCAGAATATGGGACTGGGCTGGCCAAGTCCGCTGCATACTGACTACTAACTGTTGAAGCCCTAAGACAGTAGAACGTCTTGGTAAGCCACCAACGAGATGGTGGAACTATTTGAATGACTTAATTAAGAATTGAATCTAAAATAACATCTGGATAGCTAGAAAGATACAACCAAGAAGTAAGACAGTAAAATATATTAATAATAATACAAATGGAGCAATGGGTAATGACAATGAGCTTAAAACATTTTATAATAAATATTTGATTCAACTATCTCATAAACTAAGATGCATCTAAATATAAATGGCATGGCCTTTAAAATTGTAAGGTAATTTAGGCAACTGACTCGACCTATGTATATAGCCTACTCTTAAATTCAGATCCATTATAATCAATATAAATATTTATTTAATGAACAGTATTTTGACACAGTTTTAACTTCTCTTAGTAAGCCATATAGCGGTACAGGTTACATAACAACGGTATCGGCTTTATCTTAAAAACACTCAATTTTACGCGTATAGGTACTAGGTCCATTTCGTCCTGCTTCGAAGAGCACTTCGCACGCCTCGTCCCCGAGTCGAGAGGGTAGTGGGTGCTTTACACCGGGTGCTGCCCAATCTCGGGGGACCGAGCGAGGAAGTTCGCCGTCTCTACGGGAGCGTCGTGCGGTCCGTGGCCCTCTGTGGGGCGCCTGTATGGTCACCCCGGCTGTCAGGCGTCCAGCGCTGCAGAAACAAACTTCACAGTCTGCAGCGCAGAGTGGCTATACGGATCGCATGGGGATACAGAACAGTATCATACGAGGCGGCAACTCTCCTGGCACGATTTCAGCCTTTTGTTCAGTAGTGTCGGCTATGTTGGCAGAGCATTAAAATTGGAGTGCAGTGGTAGTTCTGCGAGAGCGTCATGCTGCAGAAGGAGGCTGCAGAGTGGGATCGGGATAGAGCCGATCCCGCACGGAAAAGAACGAGACGGCACCGGGGTAACAACCGACCCCACGCCTGAGCCATCTGCCGTCACAACATGGTGGGGGGGCTCGGGGGTCGCGGGTGCGCCGATTGGGGAGTCTCCGTGCTCACACCGAGTGACCCCCGGGAAGACGGTGGTGCGCACGTGGTCACGTGCCGCCGTGTGCACAGCACAGCGCAAAGCGAGGCTTGGGGGGATCCTTTACAATCCTCCCCGAGAAGTGCCTGGGGGGGGCGACATTTTTGCAGCCGCCTGCCCTCCACTAGAGGGGGTGACCGCTTTACAGTCATCCCCTCCGAGATGTGCCTAAAGGCGTGGCATGAATGGGCGGCTCTGGTGAGATCTTACGAGGACCTGGCACTGAGCCGCCCTTCGGTGCCGAAGATGACCGCTCCAGTGGTTTTAGCCGGTAGGAGTCTGGCTGTCTGGCTTCGCCCTTCCCCGGGGCGAAGGAAGTTCCATGTAGAATTTCCACTGGACATCAATAAAAAAAAAGATTCATTTCGTCCTAGATCTATTAGAAACCGGATCCACAAAATAAGTACCTATTATATGGAGTATTCAGCGGCAATAACGTCGAGATCAATTGATACCTACTACAATACCTATACCAGACGCAACCACACACCCACACACAAATCAGCCCGTAAAATTGTACTATTGTACATGGGCTTTCCAATACCTACTACAATAACTAGTCATAGCCCCACATTGCCACAATTATCACGTTTGACAGGTGGATTGGTGATGGTAATATGTTGTTATTAACATGCTGCTCCTATCCTCTCGATATCAACTCTTAGTCTCCTTTTACGACACCAATGGGTAGAGGTCAGGGTGGTCTAATCTTTCCCGGGAATCACACGGAACCCTACAAAAAACTAAGTTATGTTTCGTAATCTATCGATTTTGATATCTTACAACATTATAGGTCATCGCACATTATAACGATTCAACGCCGCCGTCTCAACTGCAATGTTGGTCGCGGTCAACGAGCTGCGGCACGGCATCCACTAGGCGGTTCACCCGGAATCCACCGGTCGACTGCGCGCGATTACGACACGTGGTCAATGAGTGGACAACGCGCTGTCAACCAGGCCACAGCTTGCCGTCAACTAAATTACAGTTTTTTTTTTATTGATGTCCAGTGGAAATTCTACATGGAACTTCCTTCACCCCGGAGAAGGGCGAAGGGGTATGCCGGACTCCTACCGGCTAAAACCACTGGAGCGGTCAGCTTCGGCACCTAAGGGGGCTCCAGGTCCTCGTAAGATCACACTAGAGCCGCCCATTGGTGCCACGCCTTTAGGCACATCTCGGAAGAGATGACTGTAAAGTGGTCACCCCCTCTCAACTATATTACACCTACCACATATTCGTTTTTGATTAAATTCCACCCCGAGAAGTCGCTGTTGAAAAATCCAACACGATGCAAAATAAAAAAATATATATACTTTTCTTTCTTTTTCTTTCTTTTTTTAATAACGTTGCCCCACACTAGGATTTCTCCTGTGTCGTGGGTGCGTTTACAAACATATATTCCACACACAATACACCCAGACCCGGAACAACTGCCTGCAGATCATACAAATATTTGTTCCGTGCGGGAATCGAACCCACGACCCAGAGCGCAGCAGCCGACTGTATCAGCCACTGCACCAACCGTGCCGTCAAACTGAAACTGTACGTGACATGATATAAAGCTCACATTTCAATCCATTACATAAATCGAGTTAATGTTGAGTCGTTATAGTGTGCGATGGCCTTTAGGCATCTCAGAAAAAAGGGCATGTTTTTATTATTTTTTTATTTAAAAAAAAACGTTGCCCCACTTTAGGATTTCTCCTGTGTCGTGGGTGCGGTTACAGACAATTCCACATACAATACACCCAGACCCGGAACAACTACCTGCAGATCGTACAAATATTTGTTCCGTGCGGGAATCGAACCTACGACCCGTTGCGCAGCAGCCGACTATATCAGCCACTGCACCAACCGTGCCGTTGAGAAAGACCCGCAAGAAATATCTTGTAGAGTCTACGTGGTGTTCCTTGTGGGCTCTTTTCAAAATATTCCCAAATATTACATTCTTATGATTAGCCTTGTAATATGATTATAGCAGTTAAAAGCTGACCGGTCCCGACAGACGGAACTCATTCACTAGCATGAAGCATGCATTAGCATGGGTCAGCTCAAACATATAGAAGGGAACTCTACTAGTCAATACACAACGTCACCGATGTTTCTGTTACCTACGAAATTTATCTACACGTTTTATTTACATTTAAGTTTTTTGTACCCACTCCACTTGGCAGCCGACACTGACCCAGTATTTAGTTCATATTACATCTAATTAGGAAGTTAGTACGCATGGAGAGTTGAGAGTGGCTAGAGTTGTGATAGGTATCCGTGTATCAAGGGAGGTTACGATATTACGGCAGTACACCTATTATTAGCTCGCCTTGGATTCATATTCTGTTTAATTAGAGCTACAGTTTTCATTACACAAATTAATAGCGGTGTGAAAATGTTACCGAAGCAAATTAATTTATTGAAATTTGAACATTATTTTAACAAAAATCATTTTACTGTATTGACGTTAAAAGTCCAGAAAATACGGCTACTTCAATTTACCTTAAGCTAAGCGGGAATCTGTGAAAGTATTTTTCTGTCGTCCCACAAAAGCATCGCGTTGGTACTGCCATTCTAAAGCTACATGTCGTTATCTAACAGGAGATCGGTGGTATAGATATGAAACGTCAACACAGTGGTATATTAGAGAATTGCACACGCAGTATTTACTTCGTAATAAATCTTAAAAACAAAAACCCTTCTTATATATTTATGTATTTACATTACATATATAACATGTATGTATGTTATGTAAATTCATAATTAAATAAAAAATAGATATTTACTATGCCTATGCATGCATGTATATTTGTGTATTTCATGAATAACAGCACCCCCAAAATCAGTTGTTATTATTATTTTTAACTGTTGTTTTCTTTCTGGTTATACACTTGATACTGTCCTCCATTGTTTTTATTTTTTATCATTTAAAGGTTGGCTGGAAAAAAACTCAATGTTGAGTTAAGCTCGCCTTTGTATTTTTTTATTTAACAATTTAACAATTTTTTTCTGTTTTATTTCATACAATAAAGAATAAGAATATAAATAAAAACTCGATACCTTTAATTAAGAGTGCCAAAATACAAACTCATTTGTCATACGTCTCCGTAAGGTTCAGGAATATGCGTGTGAGCACAGTATCAATATTCTATATATTTATTTTAAACCCGTGGCTCTGCATTACACGTTCTCCCATCTCCACAAAACACTCTGTGCCGACAGGTGTCGTCATTGCAGAAGGCATGAACCCGACTATTTGTAGTGTTAATTAATAAATTCGTAAAGGCTATTTTAAATTAAGTCCTAGCTTGAATCTATATTCAAACTAACTTACATCATAGACTGACACACAACTTCATTTCGAACATTTTATGTTTACAGGGAATACTTCGGTTTGAACAACAAACTTACATAAATCTGAGTTCATAAAGGCACTATGTTACATTTTCATAAATTCACATTTACTAGATAATTAATGTATTTTGTGGTGTAGAATCATGTGATCATTACATTTTAACGTTGAAATGTTCTTCCCTAAAAACTCAATTGATAAAGGCATAATATATAGCAGGCAGGCATAATATATAACTCAATTGATAAAGGCATAATATAAGCAGCCCATTATTGTCCCACTGCAAGGCGCGGGCCTTTTCTCACGATGAGAAAGGTTGGCCTTGCTTCTTTGACCTAGTGTGCGTAGGTTGTGTAGTCTTTTGGACATGACATCCCATGGGCAACTTTTTTGAGCCC
Organism: Diloba caeruleocephala; assembly: GCA_947459985.1. Lineage (NCBI taxonomy): Eukaryota > Metazoa > Arthropoda > Insecta > Lepidoptera > Noctuidae > Diloba > Diloba caeruleocephala. The sequence goes on along the minus strand of OX381617.1, from coordinate 16,104,377 downwards.
TAACGTTTGCATGTTTCCTCACGGTGTTATCATTAACACAAGTGATAATCAAATTCTGATCCGCACATGAATCCGAATAGTGAGAGGTGCGGGCCGAGTTCGAATTCAGACCCTCCTGTATGGAAGGCAAGCGTTCCACCACTAGGCTATCACTGATTATATATTATGTTCATTATAAGTTCGATTAAAGAACATAAAGTTATTTAATATCTCAGAATAGGTCCTTGTAACATAACGCCTTTATTGATGTCTTCAACTTATAGTTTCAATCAAGCAAATCTGATACCCAATTGATATCTTCCCCGATTCCTGCCAACATCAAAGTAGAGTCGGATACATATAACGACATATCTGTTCGTTAGATACTCAATTATATTGTACTGTCTTAGATAGACGTGTTACATTCGATGAACCGATATATACCACGATACATCGGTTAGTTACAAGATTTGATTGAAACGTTTCGTTCTGAGCTTTCGACTCTATTGGCGATTATGGCAGAACCCCGCAATGAGTATGCTCATCACACAGCGTCATAAACCGAAACCGGTTGTAGTGGTTGTTGTGTTCTTTGGGGCAGGCCTATGTCCAGCAGTGGACATTTTTTGGGTGAAATGATGATGATGAGATACGTTGAAGTCCATCCGCTCTTCTACTAGCTTCGATCTTGACCCTACGATGAAATAGGATTCATTATAAATGTCGTGTGACAAACCCGATATGACAAATATTAAGGCATGATAACTTAATACAGTGAGCGATAAAATTACATCCTAAAAAAGAAATAAATGAAACAAATATGTGCGAGGCTGCCCGCGTTCTTTAAAAAATAAAGACCAAATGTATGCCTGCAGATAGGTAGGTACAATATGAAGAAATAGACTAAACGTTATGTTTTTATAAAAGAAAAGAATAAAGAACCTCTCAGAAACTTAATGTAGATCTCAGATGTATTTAATACATTTTCAATATTCTTTATAAATACAATAGACAGAGGCACAATCAGAAGAAAATAACAAAATCCTCTGTAACACCTGCAACATAAATAATAACGGTTGCATAAAATAACGTTGTTAAAGTTAGTTATTTTACTAACTATAAGTACAACACAACCAAACCGAAATGAATGAACACATAATATCTAGAAGGGTCGGGGTAGAAATTTGGACAATGCGTGACATCAAGCGTATAGAATTTTTAGGAATATTCCGGGCATTTCAGATAACAAACAATGCCGGTGACGATGCATAAACCAAACTTATTATGGACTCCGATCGAGTCAGAAACTACTTAGGTGTTTCGGAACGATTGTTTTTAGGGTTTCGCACGTCTGAATGAAAAAACCGGGGTACCCTTATAGGATCACTCGTTTTTCTGTCTGTCTATCCGTCGGTCACAGACAATTTTCTTCGAATCAACTTGACAGATTAAGTTGAAATTGAATCTGTACCAAACATATAAACTTCTGCGACCCAAACATGGACGTGTAACGGAAATAAGTGAATTTTGAATATGACGGTCACTTTTCGCGGACATATTAGAAAACATTAAAAATAGAAAAAAGTACTGCATCTGTATCGTGTGACATATGAATTATGAATATGGCTTATTGTGAGGGTCTCAAATATATTTTCGTTATAACTAAAGAAAATCTCCGAAACAACCTAGATAATATTAAGAAAATTGTACTTTACTTATAGATTACAGGAAACCCTATAAGAGGTCTTGAAATAACATGGTAAATCTTTCAATATTGTGCGTACAAACTTGCGTTTGCAGTTGGAATGTATGGAAGGATATGTTTCTCAACTACAATGTCTGCTCGTGACCACGGACGCTGCAAAGTGTTCGAAACTTCGAGCATATTAACATTAGTATTTTATTTTATATATTTATGTTGCATGCATTTATGTTCCACTATACAAAGGTGTTGCTTAATTGTGTATTGCATGTATGATTATTTTTATTAAAAGCGAGTTCAACTAGCTTTTTTTGCACGGTTAATTTTCCTTGTTTGTGTATAGCTCGTTTCTTAAACTTTGTTCGTCCAGTGTATAGCGACCTCAACGGCCATATCAGATGCTTCATTTAAATCTGCTCAAGTATAGGGTTTCATGCATGACAGGCAAGAAAGTATTTGTGACATATCTTGTGGGACATGGCACACATGTCTGCGTGGTTCCGGGCAAAGAATGTACTTCTCTTTTCAACCCATGGGTGTTATAAAAGGGGATGTCTAGAGAATGGGCAGCAGCATCCTCCCGTGTTTACAACATACTGCGATCACAAGTTCGCCCTGCCAAGCGTGGTGACTATGGCAATATTCCCTAGGACCGCCCATAATAGTGGTCATATATCCCAATGGCCAGACGGATAGAATAGAATAGAAAATTCTTTATTGTACACCATTTTTATGGTCATCCTCCGCCCCGTGTAAGGGTGTGATGGATTATTACTGGCTAAAATCACATGGGCGGTCATCTTCGGCACCAAAGTGACAGGTACAGGTGTCACGCCTTTATTTAAATTATTTAGGCACCTCTTGGTGGTGACTGTAAAGTGCTTTCTCGTTCCCGGTCTCGCGGTCTTCTTTTGGGGCATGGCGCTCTTACAAAAGGAGACTACAGCACTCCATTTTAATGCTCTGCCAGCATAGTCGACACTAGTGCGAGTGAGATCTTACCCAATCCGATCGACCATGACCCGCCGCTCGGCAGCCCACACAGGTTATCTACGCTTCTGCATCGACCTAGCTCGGAGTCAGCTTAGAGATTTTCATATTCGCCACTGGAATTTGTATCCTATGACAGATGTTCCGCTTGGGTAATAAAATCTCCCCGGGAAGACAGCGGTGTGTATGTGGTCACGTACCGCCGTGTGCGCAGCCCAGCGCATAGCGAGGCTTCGGGGGAATCCTTTACAATTCCCCCAAGAGGTGCCTGGGAGGGTGGCCTCTTTACAGTCGCCTTCCCCCGCTAGAGGGGGTGACCACTGTACAGTCATCCCCTCCGAGATGTGCCTAAAGGCGCGGCACCAATGGGTGGCTCTAGATGGAGATTATTTGAGTTCCTGGAGCCTCCCTACGGTGCCGAAGATGACCACTCCGGTGGTTTTAGCCGGTAGGAGTCTAGCATGCCCCACCGCCCTTTCACGCGGCAGAGGAATGATGAAACGCGGATGATGTATTTCCACCGGATCAATCAAAAAAGGGTAATAAAATCTGGATGAGTAGAAAGCTTTCTTCTCAACTTTCATCAAGTCTCAGAAAACGTTCCGACTTTTTAAGTGGGTTTTCTATAGCTGGTATACAAATGGTTGTCTGTTCCTGTTTGCTCTTCTCGGTATTGGTATAGAGCTGGCTGTAGGATTTCGTAGTAAATATACATGTCTCTAGATACAACATAACTAGGCCATTAAGTTTTATGCACTCTATTACGCTATGTCAACCTGTTTAGCGGGGGCTACCATATAGCGATGTCTCACTGGTAATTCTACTGATAACTTGCGGTAAAACTCCCCAGCTTACAGTTACACACTCAAAGTATAATGGGCACTAGCCAAAGTTAAATTAATCGTGAGAATCATAGATGCCGAGCAAAAAAAGCAACGACCGGTTCCTGTGATAGTAATATTGAAACATACATTATTATGGCTCTACAGCTCATCAAGGAATCCATGATTGCGTTATATCAGTAAAACATAACTATAAAATACAGAAAATATATATAAAAAATCCAACTCTCAAACATTTTGATGATATAAACCCGAACTATGTCTGTCATAAAAATATAAACGTATAATTAAAACTGTTTTTGAGGAAAGGTGTTATGTTATGTCTTACTGTTTGTAGAAATATTTATTGGCTTATGATTAATTGACCATCAGATATAGTAAAACATAACTTAGAAAAAATACTTTTCATTGCCCTAAATAGTAAATGACCATCAATACTATTATCATTTTTATTTTGTGCTTTAAAAATAATTTGAGCCAAGGATTCATTTGCGGGATGAAGGCCACCCTGGTCTGCTGAGATTATTTTGATGGTCTTGATATTTGACCCCATATTTATATACGCGAAAATGTGCTTTTTTAAAGTACTATACTATATATAAGTGAATTGTTTTGGCGTGCGCCGCATCAGTCCACACTGGTAGTTATATACTCTAAAGTCCGTACGTGCGCACGTACTCGTGCTTGTTAAGTTGGCACCTAATTGTCGGCGCGCGCGCTCACATTATCACGTCCGCACAACTTGCTTACCGCGGTACCGCTACTATAAACATGTGTCAGCTTCTTTAACTCTTTTTACCGTGTATGGATTTTTGAAACTTCGTTCATTGTTGTTTATATTCTTGTCTCTTGTTTAATCCTATTACATTAATTATTTTATTTCATGAGAAAAAAGATTTTGACTCACAGACAAAAAGACAATAAAGCGATCCTAGATGGGTTACGTTAATTAATTTGCTCAAGTATTATGATTAGTGAAATATTTATGTATGCACATTTAAGTTAAATTGTAAACTTACATAGACCGCTAATGATTTTAACAGAAGCAGGAGCTGAGTCGAACCATGGCAACGTAGCTAATACTTCAAGGGGAGGAGATGGAGAACAAAAGGGGGAGGAGGGTATCAACAACACTATAATATACACAATACTAGTTCAGACCGATCACCGTGGCGATCTTTAAAGAGGCGTAATGTCCAGCAGTGGACTTTATTTGGCTGAAAGAATCTACTGTTGCATGTTTTTTTTTTAACCTATGGCCCTTATATCATACAAATATTTGTTCCGTGCGGGAATCGAACCCACGACCCGGAGCGCAGCAGCCGACTGTATCAGCCACTGCATCAACCGTGCCGTCAATTCAAAGATAACATTTCCTACTGACTGCCCCTGATAAGAACTATCAAAATAAACTCAAAGGTTTCTTTTTAAATGCCAGATAACCTGTTTAAAGTAAAGTTTGATATTAATTTAAAAAGATACTCTGGGATCCACCTCATCACTTTTTACAGGATTAATTAAATATTACATAATATATTTCCCCCGTCAATACTACGCTAATCTCGTTTTCATCAACTCATATTAACGTTGCTTGATATTACGGACATTGTGCAGAAAAGCAACGTGAATCCTACGACGAATAGGTCTGTGGGTTTCCAGTTTCCGCCGGTGAGAGATATTATGAGTGGAAAAGAGCAGTTTTCTTCATGAAACATACGTACAGGCCGTGCTCAAATCTCAGACGGCAGGATGATAATACGACGGGGGCCTCGGGGTCGCGAGCGCGCCGATTGGGTAAGCTGCGTGCTCATACCGAGTGACCCCCCGGAAAGATAGCGGTGTGCAGGTAGCCACGTGCCACCGTGTGCGCTGCACAGCGCACAGCAAGGCTTCGGGGATATCCTCTTCAATCCCTCCCAAGGTATGCCTGTGGCGCAGCCTTTTTACGGTCACCTTCTCACCGCTAGAGGTGGTGACCGTTTACAATAATTCCCTCTGAGATGTGCCTAAAAGCGTGGCACCAAATGGTGGCTCTAGTGATTATATCGAGGACCTGGAGCCCCCCTTCGGTGCCGAAGATAACCGCTCCAGTGGTTTTAGCCGGTCGAAGTCATGGCATAGGCATGCGTCTCCACCCTTCCCCGGGGTGGAGAAAGTACATATTGTAATGTATTTCCATCGGGTGAGGAAAAAATAAAATGGTATTATTCAGAAGCACCCAACATTGATTTTAGACAACGACATAGATTTCCAAAATGGTACCGTCTTTTTTTGGGGGAATTTTCCAGTACTCACCACGCTTGGCAGGTGGGTTGGTGAACGCAGTTGGGCTCCTGTTTCACAGAAGGGACTCTGTTGCCCATTCCTCTGATTAAGAGTCCCTTAGTCGCTTATTACGACATCTACGGGAGGAGAAGGAGATGGATGGATCTAAGATACTATAACGCACGCCGTGTCGGCTACGAATAGCACCAACTCACCTCATCTCGTGGGTGTCGTAGAAGGCGACTATGGGATTAGCCGGAAGATGAACAGCAGCGTCCTTTGAGTACATTAAAACTCAACTACAATCGCCAACCCGCCAGCCAAGTGTGGCGATTATGGCAATTGCCCCCAATGAGCACACCACACATAGAATAGTCGTTGCAACGATACCTTTTGGACAGGCCTGTGTCCAGCAGTGGACTTTATTCAGCTGAAATCATGACGACTTTAACAATGAAGGGAAATATCGTAAGAAAACCTGGATTTAATCGTCTGAAATCGCCAACATGCCGTAAGCAAGCTTGTTGATCAAATTCCCTGCAGTCGGGCAGTTACAGGTTGATATTACTATTTATCCATGTAGTGTCCGGATTAACAATACAGCACCACTCCATATTCTGCCGTGAACGTTGTAAAAGCTGACTAAGGGGCTGTAACCAGAGGGTTAGGTAGCAGCATCCACAGAAGGGATGCTAGTAGACATACTGCGCTCCCTAACCCGCCTGCTAAGCTCGGTGAGTACTGGCAAATACCCTCCAAAATGACGACACAATCGTGGAAATATATGGGGAGGCCTTTATTCAGCAGTGGATATCCTTTGGCTGATATCATGATTACTATAATTCTATTACCATGTACATATATCAAACATATTAAACCGAAATCATATCGTACACGAAAAAGTTATTAGTTTACTGAAACAAAATAACAATTCACAAATGAATGGTTAAACAACACAATCGGTACAGTAATAACCCGACTTATCGGAGTTAGAGTTTTTTATCCTTCCGTCGATTCATCTGAGCGCCGCATAATTCTCGATTCTCATTCTCCACTTTGCCCTCACTTGTGTTCGGCTTACGATAGCGACACATTCGGACGTCTTTTATTTTGTGTTTATTACATCCACGAGGGCTTCAATCAATAATTTCGGCCGAATGAAGTCCACTGCTGGACACAGGCTTCCCCCAAAGATTACCACAATGACCGATATGGGTGTGTTGTGTGCTCATTGGGGGGTTTTGCCACAATCGCCGCGCTAGGCAGACGTGTTGGTGATTGCAGTTGAGTTGTTAATGTACTCGAAGGACGCTGCCCATCCTCCGTCTAATCCCTTAGTCGATTCTTACGACACCCACGGGAGGAGATGGGGTGGTGGTATTCTGAGCCGGCACCACACGGCTCAGAATACTACGAGGGCTTGATCGACTACTATTTCATCTAAACAAAGTATCTTATTATCATTATCTTTGGAATGTAAACCTAACATTATCAATGAAGCCTTCGAGGTCAAAATTACTTCATTCTTCGTTTTTGTAATACATAATGACATAATTTGTTGATTTTATTATACCGAACATTTGTCTTCCATTTTTTCCTTATTCAGGCCCTAACTAAACATAATTTATATACAAAAACGTACCTTGACTTATGAGGGTTCGACTTTTCGAAGTTCAGGGTATTACTGTACATTATACTGGTTGGGGCTGTACTTATGCTTCGGCAAATTGAACGCAATAATATGTTAGACAGTTTGCAAGCTACATCCGGAGCGTTGACTAGGACGAATTTCCGTGTGTTTATACGTGTTTGCCTAACTCTATTGACGTCACATATACAAGTAGCAACATGGGACCCGTAAATAAAAAAATCATATTTAGTTGCGCAGATGGCCTATGCTTTTGTTTCCTGCTTGTTATGTAGGGAATTAGAACGTATCTTATTTCCTCATCATCATCATCATCATATCAGCCAAAGAACGTCCACTGCTGAACAAAGGCTTCCCCCACAGATTTTAAGTCGTAATTTATTCCAGTGGTGGACATTGTATATTGAACCTAGCATACATTACAGGCCAATTCTGACATTATGTTTCTTTCGTGGTAACTCCTACCGCGAAAGAAACATAATGTCAGAATTGGCCTGTAAAAAAACTGCCACAATTTTAATGTGAACAAAATATTGGAGATTTGCGTCTACTTAGTTTAAGTTTATTAGGAATTTTAGTTACCCACCATACTGGTATTCTTGGTAACCATACCAACTAACCTAAATATGCTTGTATTTGAAATGGGTACACATATTCATTCCAATAGAATAATGGAGCAGTATGGAACCCACAATACCTCTACATCGAAACCAGTTGCTTTTGAATTTGTTTTGCTTGTAATTGTAGGAGGGCAAACCATGGCACGCACGTAGTTACGTGACGCCATGTGCGCATCAAAGCGCACCACAGTGAGGCTTCGAGGGATCCTTTACAATCACCCTGGTATCCACCTTGGGGCAGCCTCTGTACAGTCGCCTCCCCTCCGCTAGAGGGGGTGATGACTATACAGTTATCCCCACTGAGATGTGCCTAAAGGCGTGGAACCACGGTGCGATTGTTTTCGAGATCCTGGAGCTCCCTGATTTAGCCGGTAAGAGTCCGGCATACCCCACCCTTCCTCGGGGCGAAGGAAGTCTATGATGGTTTGCCCATAAACATGTATTTATATACTCTTTATTGTACACCAAAAAATAGTCACAAAACATCTGCAACCCTGAGGAGTCGCTGCTGTGTTGCCGACCTAGAGGAGTCGTTGATATGTTCCCGAACTTTAGGGCTGACTTCTACTTATTTCTTGAATACCCCCATGTCATATGTCTACCATATTATTGGTGGTTGGGCTGGTAAGTATTCTTAACTCGCCATACGAAATGGAGAAAATATTGCTACGTCTGGCCAGTATTCTGTGACGGCGTGGTACTTACCTGGTCGAGCCAGCTTATTTCAGAGCTCTAGTCAACGATTTTTTACAGTTAGGCTCTTCCATGCCACTCTCAGTTCATGATTAATTTACGGCAAGCAAAATCGTAATATGTTATAATAGAAAATAAACATATGTCAATAAACACTCAATTTCACGTTTGATTCGAAAATGTTCATCCACCACGATAAACAAAAATGAAATAACTTTTGATTTAATTATTGTGCTAAGTCCACATATGTGAACGCAAAAATGTAAAAGCGGAGGTGCTTCTACTAGGCTACCGAAAAAACTAGTTAGTTAGTGGAGTTTACACAAACAGTGGGCTTGTTAACTGTTACTTAACTTGTTAATTTTGTTGCGGTTCGCTGTTAACGTTTGTCACAGTTGCCACTTCTGCTACATGAACAACAATTAATGACGAATTCGGTGGCCGACCTCTACCGTAAACGATGCCCCGAAATGAACTTAATTGCGGTATAAAAAACGAACGAAGCTCTGTCGGTAAATAATTTGGATTTTAGTAATAAGTCACGTTGTAACTTGTAGTATATATGTAAATAGTATACTAGCTGCTGCCCTCGGTTTCACCGCGTTTGAATCTTTAGATTCTACCCCTATTTTGATTGACTAATTTGAACAAAAGTGGATATTGCGACTTCACTATAATAGTTAGACATATAGCCTCCAGGATTTTTTGTGAGTACTATATACATGTAGAATATTATTATATGGATCATGCCTATGATCCTCACTGATAATGTCACTTTCAGTAAGAGATTTTTTTTTTAAATCTAATAAGTAGTTTTAGAGTTTATCGATTAAAAACAAACATACAAAAACAAATCTTTACTCTTTATAATATTAGTATAGATATGTATTCATAATTAATATGTAACTTTTACGTTTCGACAACATTTCATGAAGTGCGGGGCTTTCGTTTGAGGCACACAATAAACTTCGATAAACGAGACGGCCTTAGCGATTTCGCTAGCTCAATATAGTAGGTACTTGTAACTCAGTTAAATATTAATTTTGCTACATCACTCTTACATAAATGAATACGTTTATTTATACTAAATAAATTGAAGCCTCTCTTTACGGGTTTGACTACGGAATCCTAATCCGTTTCTGTCTTTTAATAGTGTTACGCGGGGACATATGTCTAAGACGCAGAGGACTTTTATCCAACATATAGTAGGACAGTAACCAGGTTCTCTTCATGGCTGCGCTAAAGACTTACAGTCACGATATGTCCCCGGTGATGGAGGACTATTGTATGGGAAAGCTAATTGTAGCTTTAAGAACCATTGCTAAGTTGAACTTAGAGTAAAACAATTGCGACTGCCTTTTCGCCATTAATTTAAATTATGTGGTAGTCCCCATACTTACCACTCACGAGATGGGCCCTCTTAATGGCCACCACTACAATCGACAGGGAGTAACACTGATTCCATTATCGCGCGTCTCGAAGACTCGGAGCGAGTATACCGTATTACGCCATTAGACACTTCCAGCCCCGAGCATATAGCTCTGGCGGATCCTGAGTTGATAATCTGTCTGATAGTTGATGACGGCACGGTTGGTGCAGTGGCTGCGACTGCTGCGGGTCGTGGGTTCGATTCCCGCACGGAACAAATATTTGTATGATCTGCAGGTAGTTGTTCCGGGTCTGGGTGTATTGTGTGTGAAATTTGTGTCTGCAAACGCACCCACGATACAGGAGAAATCCTAGTGTGGTTTAATTATAGTACTATTAAAGTACATATTATTTGTATATAAAGATTGACTGTGATTGTGGTTTGTCATACATAGGGCAAACAAAGCGTAGCATAGCCACCCGAATAAAAGAACATATAGCTGACGTCAAGCATAGACGCTCCACAAAGTCTGCAGTGTGTGAACATGCCTTAGGCAAACCCAACCACTATCTTCGTTTTGACCAACCTCAAGTCCTCGCGAAAGAGAACCGATATGTACCAAGAATGTGTCGTGAGGCTATTGAAATTAAAAAACATCCTAATTTTAATAGAGAAGATGGTTGGCAGGTACCACCTGTTTGGAATCCACTTATTAAAATAATAAAGTCCCAAACAACATACCGCACTAAAAAACATCAAGACACTGTGAGTGATTACTGCGTGCATCGAAACTAATTTTTTGATTAATATTGTACGGTAGATAAAATAAAATAACTTTTTAAAATCTGTAACTGTTATGAGTAGGTAACGTCACTATTGTGATAGAACATCACTAGTCGATAAGAAGGCGGGCGGCCAAGATGGCGTCCCAACCACGGTGTACTTTTTGAGATGTTATACTAGAACGCATAATAAAAACCAAGTTTAATTGAAGTCCAGTCTTATCATTTACATAATAGACCGACCAAAACATGGTGTCAGAAGAGGGTTCGTAATCTATGTGTCGTATAGTCATTGTGAAATTCTGTGTGAATAGTCGGCGTCATGTCTGATGAAAATCAAAAACCGAAGAAACTTTCTGGAATGTCTAGTCCGCAGCCCATGGTGATGAGTGGTAACTTGGCTCAACAATGGAAAAAATGGGTGCAGTCATTTAAATTTTATTTACGTGCGTCTGGCTTAGATGAAGAAAGTGATGGCAGAAAAGTAGCTCTATTTCTACATGTCCTTGGTGAAAAAGGCGTGGATGTATTCAATACATTTGGAAAAAACGAGGATAACATTACATACGACGAGCTCATAAAGTTATTTCAAAATCACTTTGCCCCAAAAGCTAACCTCACTTATGAATGTCATAATTTTTTCACATACAAGCAAGGTGAAAATGAAACCTTAGACGATTTTGCTTGCACATTAAAATTAAGGTCACAGAACTGTGAGCTAGGACAACTGCAAGAACGCCTAATCAAAGTAATGTTTATATGTAACATGCATCAAAAATACAACTATATTAGAGAAAAATTATTGCTTGAAGATAAGCTGGATCTTGATAAGGCCTTAGAGATGGCAAAGGCCATGCTTGCTTCCAGACATCAAACGGATGAATTAACAGCAGAACAAAGTACAGTCTTGTATAATACGAGTCAGTCACACTCAAGATCAAAGTCTAACTCAAGGAATGTCAGTCAATATAGTCAGCAGTCAAGACAGGAAGTTTGTACAAGATGTGGTCAGGTGCATCGTTATAAGTGTCCAGCATTAGGTGTAAAGTGCAAAAAATGTGAAAAAGTCGGTCATTTTGCAGTCTGTTGTCGGTCATCTCAGTCAAAGTCAATAAGATGTGTACAGTCAGATAGTAATATGCAACAGGTACAGTCAGAACAAGGTGAATCATTTATAGGTCATATTCAGTCATCCAAGTCATTGTCAAGTGAATGGACAATTAATTTATATATAAATAACTCACAAATAAATTGTATTATTGATACAGGCAGTGATGTCAATATCATGTCAAAAATTGTTTATGATTCACTTAATACTAAAAATTTACTGTCTAAAACTGATGTAAAAATTAAGTCATACACTGGTAATAGTCTAGAGGTACTAGGTCAACAAAGCTTAGAATGCAAATTTCAATTTAATGACCTCTATATGATAAAACAAATTAATTTTATAATTGCAAAAGTAAATTCTCCAACTGTATTAGGTAAACTTACTTGCTCAGAAATTGGACTAATTAAAAGAGTTTTCTGTGTAGACACTACAAGCATGCAAACGTCAGAAAGTGATATTAGTCAATTGTTTTCTGAAATAAGTCAAAAGGAGTCAAATTCACGTCAAGTAATATGTCCTAAAGTCACAAACAGTCAAGCACAGTCATTTCCATTACAGTCAAGTCAGTCACAAAATATAAATTTAAACAAACTTGTTGAATGTAACAATTCTGTTTTTTCCGGTCTTGGTTGTCTTCCTGGTGAGTGTCACATAAGTACAAATCCCGAGATCCAGCCAAAAGTCGATGCTCCAAGGAAGGTACCATTTGCATTACATAATAGACTTCAACAAGAACTTGAGAAGATGGAAAAAATGGATGTCATTATCAAGGTCACAGAGCCTACTGAGTGGGTGAGTTCTTTAATCTTAGTAGAAAAGAAAAATGGTCAATTAAGGGTATGTCTAGACCCCCGTAATTTAAATCAGGCAATTAAGAGGACTCATTATCCTATTCCATCAGTAGACATGGTCCGTGCCAAGGTGGCTGGTGCAAGATTTTACTCCACCTTGGATGCAAGTAGTGGATTTTGGATGTGTAAATTGAGTGAGAAGAGTTCCTACCTCACAACTTTTAATACACCTTTTGGCCGATACCGCTTTAAACGTCTTCCATATGGAGTCAGCTGTGCTCCTGAGTATTTCCACAGAATTATGACTGAAATATTTGGTGACATACCAGGGGTGGCAGTATACAGCGATGATATTTTAGTAAGCGGTCAAACACTACAAGAGCATAATGAGCATCTTAATATAGTATTTAAAAGAGCAAAGGAATATAATGTCAAGTTTAATAAAGAAAAATGTTCATTCACCAAGGAGAGTATAAAATATCTGGGTCATATTTTTTCAGCAGAAGGAATCACAGCTGATCCCGACAAAGTCAGAGCAATCAAAGAGATGCCCTCTCCTACTTGTCTAAAGGATTTACAAAGATTTCTAGGCATACTTAATTATTTAAGTCCTTTTATTAAAAATATGGCAGGCGAGACAGAAATTCTACGCCAATTATTAAAAAAATCTACTGATTGGCAGTGGACTGCCAATCATGAAACAACATTTTGTCATCTGAAGCAATTAATATGTCAAGTTCCAGTGTTGTCACATTTTAATGTCCATGACCCTATTGTCCTACAGAGTGATGCTAGTAAGAGTGCTGTTGGAGCAGTGTTGTTACAAAATCAACATCCAGTATATTATGCTTCAAAAACTTTAACAGATACACAACAGAAGATGGCTCAGATAGAGAAAGAACTCTATTCAATAGTTTTTGCCTGCATCAAGTTTCATCAATTTATATATGGACAAACTGTAACTGTAGAGACAGACCATGCTCCTTTAATAACATTGTTTAAAAAGCCCTTAGTCGAGGTTCCAACACGTCTCCAAAGAATGATGTTAAAAATACAACTCTATAGTCTAAATGTAGTTTACAAGAAAGGTAGTCACATGTACATTGCTGATACCTTATCAAGAGCAGCACTCCCTGAAACAAGTTCAGATGAATTAGATGATGATGTCATTGTTCATGTAAATTTACTGATTAAGTCATTACCAGTCTCATCAGAACGTCTACAGTGGTTAATCAGAGGCACTAAGGAAGATGAAAGTCTGCAGATTTTGAAAAAATACTGTAAAGAAGGATGGCCGTCAAGTAAAACTCAAATTCACAAAGATCTGCATGAGTATTGGCAGTATAGATTTGATTTACATACAGAAAATGATTTAATTTTCAGAAGTAACAGTATAGTCATACCTAAAAAATTAAGGCCAGAGATTTTGAAAATAATACATAGTGGTCATCTAGGAATTGAAAGGTCAAAAGCATTTGCTAGAGGACATGTATTTTGGCCATTTATGTCAACTGACATAAAAAACATTGTTCAGTCGTGTCATATTTGCTTGTCACATAGAAGCTCAAATGCTCCAGAACCACTTCTTCCACATGATGTTTCATTACTTCCGTGGGAAAAAGTTGGTGTTGATTTTATGGATTATAAATCAAAAAAATACATAGTAGTACAAGATTATTACTCAAATTATATTGAATTAATGGCAGTGGCAAGTACTAACGCCAAAACAGTAATTGTTTGTCTTAAAAGTATCTTTAGCAGACATGGTATTCCAGTTGAGTTATTCTCTGACAATGGGCCACCATTTAATTCGACAGAGTTTAAGAATTTTATTTGGGACTGGGGAATACATCATAATACGTCAAGTCCCTACGTACCAAGGTCAAATGGGTTGGTGGAGTCGGCAGTAAAGATATGTAAACGTTTTCTTACCAAGTCAGAGGAGTCAGGGACAGACCCATATCTGGCTTTGCTTCAATTCAGGAATACACCTAGAGGAAATCTACCATCTCCAGCACAATTATTAATGTCACGCTCACTTAGAACACAATTACCAACAGTCACAAAAAACTTAATACCAAGAACAGTCAAATTTCAAGAATATGTCAAAACTAAGGAAGAAAATAAAAATAAAATGAAGGATTACTATGACAGAAAGACTAAATCATTACCAGAACTACAAGAAGGAGATGAAGTCTATTTTAAGAAAATGCCAGATACTCCATGGATTACGGGCACAGTAAGGTCCAAATGTGATCAGCCTAGGTCTTATACTGTTGAAGGGTCAGATGGATTTGTAGGAAGGAGAAACAGACAGCATATTTTGAAGCCTTTGCAGTCACCTAAAATAGTATCTCAAGATATGTTACATAAAAGTCCAAATATCAAGACATCTCCTAATTCTCATACAGTAGCACCGTCTATTGAAGAGCATACAACTCCAGTTGTAATACGCACTAGATGTGGAAGAGTCATAAGACCACCAAGACGGTTAGATTTATAAGAGTTAATGTTTTGTTAACTAAGCAAACATTGTAGCAATGATTGTGAAGGACTGATTGATTTAGTTAAGTCTAGAATATATATAGATGGGGACTTGTTCACAAACTGTCTTATTTTGAGTTACTTAAACTGTCTATGTTGTCAAAAGTTATTTTTTAGTTAGTTAAGAGTTTAGTCAATTTTTGTAAACTTTCTGAAGCTGTAAAATTATAATAATTAATCTTTTTCTAATAAGGAGGATGTTATGAGTAGGTAACGTCACTATTGTGATAGAACATCACTAGTCGATAAGAAGGCGGGCGGCCAAGATGGCGTCCCAACCACGGTGTACTTTTTGAGATGTTATACTAGAACGCATAATAAAAACCAAGTTTAATTGAAGTCCAGTCTTATCATTTACATAATAGACCGACCAAAACAGTAACGACGCCTGTCACCTTAGTCATCCTGCGACCACGAATGTTGCAAAGCATTCGAAACGTCAGGAAAAACAAAAATCTATAATATACGCGATATAATCCGTTTAAAAGTGTTTTTATTATGTATATAAAGAATTAATGCTTCCGCGAGAAATTGGAATATTACCAAAACTAAATTGATATTCTTTTATTAGATCTTAGAAAACTTACGAACTATGTACTTGGCTGCTGCCCAGTTACAATGATTATTTACACAAGGCGTGCCAGAGGTGTGACGTGGAAAGAATCAAACGTAAAATTATTATTTAAAGTGCATCAAATTATATAACCGCCATTGATGTAATGTTTGTTATTTATTCATTTCTTATTACCTTTTTTATGCAACTTGGTGACGACACTAGCAAGTCATTCGCCCAGTGGTAAGCGACATACCTACTCGTAACAATTAGAATGCTACTCAGGACTAATCCTGCAAAGCATCAATTTGCACTCGTCACCTCGAGACGTAAAGTTATTTAGTGCCCTTCTAACCGGAACACAGTAATGTCTAAAGTTTCAACACTACTGCTTAGCGGTGAATATCTGGCACTGGGGTGGTACCTACCTTTTTTTTTTTTTTTTGGTGACCAGTGGAAATTCTTCATCAACTTCCCTCGCCCCGGGGAAGGGGGAAGGGGTATGCCGGATTCCTACCGGCTAAAACCACTGGAGCTATCATCTTCGGCACCTAAGGGAGGCTCCACGCCTATAGGCACATCTCTGAGATGGTGACTGTAAAGCGGTGGGGATTGTAAAGGATCCCCCAATCTACGTACCCGCGAACCCAGAGGCCCCTGCCTTATTGCGTCGGCAGGGGGTTTCAGGCGTATAGGAATTGGGTGCCAGGGCGTTTGTTACCACGGCGCCGTCTCCTTCTTCTTCGAGCAGGTTCGGCCCTCTGCCGATCCTGCTTTGCGGCCTCCTTCTGGAGCATGACACTCTCACAGAAGGAGACCACTGCGTTCCAATTTTCATGCTCTGCCAACATAGCCGACATGACTGCCGGTAGAGAGAGATCTTTCCCGATCCGATCGACCAGGATCCGCCGCTCGGCCGCCCACGCAGGGCACGCCTCGAGCGTTTGCTGTGCGGTGTTCTGGTCGCTATCACAATGGTAGCATTGTGCCGTGGCCTCGCGTCCTGTCCTATGCAGGTACGCACCAGTGAATATGCCTATTGCGCAGATAAGCCCCTATGGCACCCTGCAGGTAGAGGGGGCATCGATAATGGACTAGTGCCCCCCTAATCGCGCCCCATGGTATGGAGTTGAAGGTGTTGACGATGTATTGATTGACAGCCAACCCCACCCCACCCGTGGCGGACACTGCCTGTTCCCACAGCGAGCGGACGCGAATTCACGTCTATTTTGGACCGCTGCTGCCGGCAGCTATACTGACTTACGGTCAGGCCGGGACCTACTTACGACAGGTGCTCAAATAGCAAGTAGTTCAACTGGTAAACAGTCGCGTCAAGCGGTCCCTAGGAGACTGCAGTGCATACACCTTGCGCGGCCCGGAATGTCGTCCGCTCACCTTTAAAAACCCCCAACTCCTCGGCCCAGTCCAAGAGAATCGTGGAGAGAGAGGGACCACAACGGTCCCGGACCACTGGAAAGATCGGTGAAAGTACTCTTTCCAGTAAATCCGGGGCCATGGTTTCGGTCACCGTGTATACCCATGGGCGCAACTTGCCCACAACCATACGATAAGGTTTTCTCCACGGATCCCCCTCCAGGAACTCACTCCACTCGCGAATGGTGCTCTGTAGTTTAATTATGGCCACCCGGTAGGCCTCATAGGCCTCATAGGTCCCTGTGGCTATAGCACCACGCTGGTATCGGCATCATTGATACCGGCGGCGGGATGCCATGTAGACCGTGCGCAACTGCACGATCTCATCCCACCACCAATAGACCGCCGTACGCTAGGAGCGCCTGGCCCGGGACATAGATGAGTCGCATATAAACGACATTACCGCCAGGAACCAGGCCGCTTCCTCTTCTGGAACGGGCAAGATCCCTTGGTTGACTTTTGACCACGACCCGAGGTTGACAGTTGCGACGAGCATGTCTGTCGAGCTGTGTGTAGGTCCAACGCTGTGACAGCTGGTTAGGACTTGAACGCCTCGGGCCGGGCGTTCGGAGGGCCACGTTAAACATTATGTGGCGGCGATCTGCCACTGAACGCAGGTGCTAACGGACACCCGATTGAGCAATTGGAGTACATGCGACGCCGACCAGTCTTGCATGCATAACCACCAGTCAAAATAGGTGTTCATTTATAATGTGTAGATACTTCAAAAATACGATGATATCAGGATTTCTCTTGTATCGTGGATAGAATTTACAGGTGTAAATCTCAGATGCACAAACAGCCAGACCAAAAAAGACTAACTGCAGATCACACAACTATTTGTTCCATGCGGATCGAACCCGCGACACGTAGCGTAGAAAGCCAATCGCTTAAACACTACGCCAACCGTGTCGTTATGATCGTCGTTATACGCCGCCATCTTCTTTATTTGGCTATATATATATTTATCTATATCAGTTTATATTAGTAGTCACCAACAAGAATACAAACTCCCATTTCTTGGAAAAACCATAGACCATAACATAGGACGGAAAAATAATATCTATGACATAACATTGACCAATGTAAGCTTCTCTTCTGGCATACCTTATATTTATTGAAAAGATGTTTGAGAAAAATAAACGAGATTCGTATATTTAGTTTCTCGGTCATATTTATTTTGTTATCTTACAACACAGAGAAAATGAGACACAATAATGAAGGTTACTTTAACTATACATTTATTTTGTTATTTTAGTTACGAAAACGATATCTAGCCACGTTTGAAAATCGACCACTAAATCTAAAAAGAGATTAATAATGGACTATCCCACATCACGCAGTTAAAAGTTTAGAAGCTAACTAGAGGCAGGACTCTTAATGCAAGAGGCCGGCTAGGTAGGTACCAGCCTAATGCCAGATATTTGCCGCTAAGCAGTAGTGTTGAAACTTTAGACATTACTGTGCGCCGGTTAGAAGGGCACTGTAGCTAGTGAAATTACTGGGCATAAGAGACTAAATAACTTCACGTCGTGAGGTGACGAGCGCAGTGTGATGCCTCCCAGGGCTAGTCCTGGGTAACATTAGAAGACATACATAACGCTTATACCACCAAGCGAATGACTTGCTCGCCCCGTCACCAAGTAGAATAAAAATTACGGATAGTCACCATTATGTATGTTGGAACTCGGTAACAGTTCGTATCCAAATAAATTAATAACTTAGTTATTAAAGTGAACTGCGTTATATTTGTGTTTAACTAATATCAGATAGTCAATACTCATCAAACACAGGGAGGCACGCCAGCGTTCTTGTTACAGGGGTGAGAGTTGCCGAGGGTGGTATAAAATTGAAAGTTCTAGGGCAGAGGCGCAATTATAAAGATTGCGCCTTGAGGACTTGCGTCCGGTTGGAAATTAGGCAAATCTACATCAACACCAACGGTTAACTGGTGAAGGAAGACTTACAAATGTTGCAATTTGTTTGTGTTTATGCGTAATAAAATAAAGTCTATTATTTGACTTAAGTCATCGTCATATCAGCCTTAGTATGTCCACTGCTGAACAAAGGCTTTCCCCCATAGATTTCTACTACGAATGGTTACATGATTTAAGTCCAATACCAGATAAAGGAATGATGAAATAGCTTTTTTATTTTTACTGGTGACGAGACGATGAATTTATTTACTGCTTTGGTGCCAAGCGTTATGCCTGTCCATAAAATAGTCACACTACCCAGGACCAATCCTGCGTGACACCATACTGTCGTCTCCTCATGACATTAGCTTTTATTTTTAATAGTAATTATGCGGGGAGAATCTGCAGCCCTTCCTTTCTTCTTCAAGAGAACCAAATCCGGCTTCCTTCCACCTGGACGAGAACACGCTACGATGGAGGCAACCGGTAAACAGCCGCCTGACCAGACCAGGTGCAGTGTTGCGACTTTTTAGGCGGCCAATGGCTCGGCTCAACTCTCCTTCCGAAACCTTCACCTCCTCAGCCCAGTCCGAGGCAGTTGGGGTGGAGAGGGACCGGGATGGTCCCGAACTGCCGGAAAGAGCGTGGTGAGCAGGGAGTGCCAGCAAATCCGGAGCCATAGTTTCGGTCACCGGGAGGATATATGGGCGCAACTTGCCCTCAATCATCCGGTAGGGTCTCCCCCACGTATTCCTGTCCAGTCCTTCCAGAAGCTAACTCCAGGACCGAGCAATATTTAATGTTAATTGCTCAATTTCTGAAATTATCCTTTAAAAAAAGACTTTTAGCGGAATCCTTCATTATCATATCAGCCAAAGAGCGTCCACTGCTGAATAAAGGTCCATAGACTTTAACAACGACCAATTACATGCCGTCGAAATTTTGGGAGGAATTAGCTAGTACTGCTAAGCGTGGTACGCGTGGCAGGCGGGCTGGTCGCTTGCCGAGCAAGCGGTGACAATTTTCGTGGCTAAAATCCAAGCTTTGGGTCTGCAGATACCGAGAGAGAACCTCACAAAACCAAGGCGCTATGGTTGCACAAACTGCCGTGGAGCAGAGAACTACCCAAATCATGGATACGCGTTGGTGACGCGCAAATCTGGGTGGGCCAGTACATAAAGCACCTGGGGCTCACCCTGGACAGTCGTTGGGGCTTCGAAGAGCACTTCGCCCGCCTCGTCCCCCGAGTTGGGAGGGTAGTGAATGCATTACACCGGGTGCTGTCCAATCTCGGGGGACCAAGGAAGTTCGCCATCTTTACGGGGGGGTCGTGCGGTCCGTGGTCCTCTACGGGGTGCCTGTATGGTCACCTCGGCCGTCAGGTATTCAGCGCTGTAGAGCTAAACTTCACATTCTGTAGCGCAGAGTGGCTATACGGATCACACGGGGAGACAGGACAGTGTCCTACGAGGTGGCAACTCTCCTGGCGCGCTTTCCACCTTTCGACATCTTGGCGGAGACAGATGCGTGGGCCTATGATCAGACACGCTCCCTCCGCCAGAGTGGCGAGCGTGCCTGCAGGGGCGTTCGACAGGCTAAGGCAGCTGGCTCGACGGCGCGCATTTGAGACGTGGCGTAATCGCATCGCAGTTCGTGACCAAACGCGTCGTTGAGGCCATCCTGCTGCTCTTCGAAGCCTGGCTCAAAAGAAGTGAGCGCGTCACCTACCGCCTGACGCAGGTGTTCACCGGTCGCGGTTGATTCGATGCGTACCTGCATAAGATAAAAGGTGAGGTCACGGCACAGTGCCACAACTGTAAAAGCGACCAGGATACCGTACAGCACACGCTCGAGGAGTGCCCAGCGTGGGCTGCCGAGTGGCTGATCCTGGTCGATCGGATCGGTCAATATCTCTCTCTGCCAGCAGTAGTGTCGGCTTTTTTGGCAGAGCATGCAAATTGGAGTGCTGTGGTCTCCTTCTGTGAGAGCGTCATGCTCCAGAAGGAGACTGCAGAGTGGGATCGGGAGAGGGCTGATCGTAACAACCACCCCGGTGCTAAGGTCCAACACGCCTGAGCCCCCTGCCGTCAGTTCATATTCATGGTGGGGGGCCTCGAGGGTCGCGGGCGCGCACATTGGGGAATCTGCGTGCTCGTACTGAGTGACCCCCGGGAAGACGGTGCTACGCACATGGTCACGTGTCGCCGTGTGCGCAGCACAGCGCACAGCGAGACAGGGGATTCCTTTACAATCCTCCCCGAGAAGTGCCTGGGGGGCGGCCTTTTTACGGCCACCTGCTCTCTGCTAGAGGGGGTGACCGCTTTACAGTCATCCCCTCCGTAATGGACCTAAAGACGTGGCATCAATGGACGGCTCTAGTGTGATCTTACGAGGACCTGGAACCCCCCTTCGGTGCCGAAGATGACCGCTCCAGTGGTTTTAGACGGTAGGAGTCTTCGCCCTTCCCCGGCGCGAAGGAAGTTCCATGTAGAATTTCCACTGAACACCAGTAAAAAAACAAGTTTGTGGTTATTGTTTAGTTAGCTATAAACGTACCATGTATTTCTAAAGCTAAATGAAATGTATTCTTATTGGGAAATAAATATCTTAGACCGTAAACTCTATGGAAACTAACTCGAATAGGTTCAAATGGGTCACAAAATATATTAATTAGTGAAAAATAATACTCGCTAAACTATAATGATAAAACTTAGGTGAAATATTAAATGCACTAAGCGAATATAAACCTGTGGAGAAAACTTCGAATCAAAAATTAATTGAGTGTCACGTCCCACTCCTTCGGCTTACATTACTTAATAAGGAACGCAACTAGAAAGTCGTTAACTACGCTCTGACTTTAAAAAGAAAGCCGAGACCTCCACTCACAGATTTTCATTTCAGCTCAAGTCAGGGGTGGTGCTTTTGTGACTGCGTTTGAGTTCTCGTGTGTTGTAAAGGTTGCCCTAGAGGCTCAATAATAAGCCTCTATTTCTTTGACATAAACAATGCATTTGATGTTGCTATACCGAAAAAGAAAATCTATTGAATTGTTCGGATTGCGTAAATGGATGATGCAAATGTATCATCGTTAAGAGTGTCGATCTGTATATTGCTATATTTTCCGGCTAAATGCATTTTCCAGTCTGTCAAGTTTCCGCAATTTATCCGCGTACATCAATAGTGTACGTATACATGGAGGGTATGTGTGTATGAGTCGGTACGTGTAACAGAGGCTGTTCGCGATTCTGCGCTCCTGGTAGCTCACTCCCAGCGCTGTAAACGATCTAGTTTGCGAGAACTTTGAAGCGGAAAATTTATCTGACAGCCTAGCGAAGTGTGTACACAGCATAAACTTCCTGATATCTAGATTGAGGTATTTTTATTGTTTACCTATACCTGTCGGAACAGTTAGGGGCAAGAATTAGTCAAACTACTAAGAATCATTCGTCATAAAATGAAGTGATTACTCCGAATATTTCTAGTGTTATGTTTGTTGGTTTAAATTGCTACTGCGAGAGTCAAGACACTTCTAACTAGTTTTTCTAAATAAAATAAAGGGTTTGTCAGACGGGAATAGATTTTGGTTCTCTAATCCACTTATCTGGTTATCAATTAGTACAATAGTCTATTTTGCCATAAAGTAATATTACTTACTTATCGTCTAAACTATTTAGATTATTGTTCCTTTTTACGGAATCTGATTAGGGCGGCTAGCTTTATCTGTATAAAAACTCGTTGTGTATCAACTCTACAGTAATTATAGTATACTACTCTGTCAAGAAACTAACGGGAAAAGATCAATAATACACAAAATGTTTGTTATTCATCCAAATTTATTTTATCACCTTCAAAGTATGCTCCTTCAGAAACGATACACTTACGCCAACGAATAATCCAATCATCAAAACATTTTTTAAACGCTGTTTCCGGATTTGAGTTCAGTTCTCGCCGCGAATTCTCCTTTATGTTTTCTACCGATTGAAAATGGGTGCCATGAAGTGGTAATTTGAGTTTAGGAAAAAGAAAGAAGTCGGCTGCAGCCATATCTGGTGAATATAGTGGTTGCTCGATGGTATTGGTCAAAAATTATGATAGCCGTGTGTGAAGGCGCATTATCGTGGTGCAAAATCCAAAGAATTTTCTTTCCACAAATCTAGCCTTTTTCTTCGAATTTGCTGTCTTAAATGCCGCATAACGCTCAAATAATATTCTTTATTTACCGTTTCTTCCGGCAAGAATTCCGAGTGCACAACACCGCGATAGTCAAAGAAAACAGTCAACATGACTTTGATCACTGAATATATCTGCGTTATATCTCACACATATTTCTATTTGGAAGGATTTTTTTCCACACATTTTTCATAGCCGGTGACGAGTTCTACTGCGGTGTGGTGTGGTGTGGCCAGAAGGTCTTCATGAAGATATCTAGATGTCAGTACCCGCACCACAAACGATATGAAGTTAATGTTGTGGCGCGACTCGACCTTTAAAGTCCCTTCACCAAAGCGTCTTCACCCTATACATAATATAGATTTCTTATACTTAAATATACGGTACAGACAACCTGGTGAAGGTCGCTGGGAGTCGTTGGATGAGGGCGGCATGTAACCGCTCGTTGTGGAAATCTCTGGGGATGCCTTTGTTCAACAGTGGACGTCCTTTGCATGATATGATGATGATGATAATTAAATAGGGCTATATAGCATATACTGTAGCATATTAATACCAGCATGGGTGAAATGTGGATGCTACAGTATACGTCTGCCTAAGCCTTCAGGCGTGGTGGTATTGTACGGTACAGGAACCAACATATGCCACGATTGAATTAATACTTGCTGCGTGATTTCATGCTCGTTCTACTTCATAGGACTGACTTCTGAGAACAAGGCTTCCTTGGTAATCGAGTCTTGACGTGCCGTGGTTTTTTCGGTTTCGGTTCAGTTGGAAGGCGCCACTCCGAAGATTGTTGACTGGTTTGCATGTCAAACTCGTAAACCCACGTCTCGTCACCAGTAACAATGCGTTTCATGAATTTTGGGTCGGAATTGATTCGTTCTAGCATGTCCGCAGCGACTCTCATGCGATTGAGTTTTTGAAGTAAATTCAGGTCTTTTGGGACTAGCCGAGCGGTATGTTTCATACCCAAATGATTAGTTAAAATAGTACGGATCGACTCGTGAGATACAGATAGTTCGGCGGCTATCTCTCTCAAAGTTGAATGAGGATTTTCAGTTACTATTTCCTTCACTTTTGCGATGTTAACTTCAGTTGCAGACGTTGATGGCCTACCAGATCGAGGAAAATCTTCCATCATATCTCGACCGCTTTTGAACGCTTTGTACCACTCATAAGCACGTGTTTTTGATAAAGTCGATTCACCGTAAGCCTTCTGTAACATTTTCAGTGACTCCGAACACGAACACTGTAATTTTTTTTGTTTTATGGCAATTGTGATGGCACTGTATTTAATATAAATAACAGGTGCAACTCAAACTCCGCGCCAAAATGGAAAACAGTTGTGCCAATCTAACAACAACAATAAAAACAAAAATTTGCATTTTTCATAAACAAATCATCCATTCCCGATACTTTTTTGACTGAATGTATATTTTTATTTTAACCAATGGGTTATAATGTAAATGTCAATGTATGCAATAGTAACAATCTCCTATTTTTTTGCTATCCACAGTTGCGCAATTAATCTATTTTTAATGAATATCTTGAAACTTTCCATGTGGTGATTAAATACATTTTTATGAAAACTAACGTCACGCAATTACTTAGAATGCACCAGGGATAAAAAATCGTCGAACAGATGCTTACAATAAAATAGAACGTACCGTAATCATTTCAAAATCATCATAATTGATTGAACTGATGAATTAAAATAAATTTACATAATGTCAAGACACACATGTTGATGATTTGTAGCTTTTATAAAATCTGAATAGTAAATAATTAAACTGTATAACATACCATGCGCATGTGTGTAAGTTAGCGAGGGCTGCAATCAAGCCTCTTCTCTGATGACCGTGAACCGCGGTTACACCGAGCTACGAGCAAACCAAACTAGCGAGACCGCTACGCTTTGCTACAACCGGCGTTTGTAGTCACTTCGTAGAATCTATATTTGTGAATTGGATTGATGGAAATTGCGCTCTTATTAAGTTGTTGTAAGCTCTGAATTTCATTATCGTACCTACCGTAACGTACAGGTAATTGACAAGCTTGATTGGCATTTCAATTGAAGCTACGGAGAGGAGTTTTTTCATTTCATTTTCATTCATCACCGCAATCCGTGTTGACGCCATAACAAAATCTGTCGCATGACAGGTGACTGACTGAAAACAACACAGATGATATCTACCTACCTGAACCAAAAATTTATCTGCACCGTTTTCTGGGACCTTCGTCGTTGGAACATAATAGCTATTTCCATGGGTGCGGTTTGTAGAAGGAACAATTGTAGACTTGCTGAATGTTCTGAGAATATAATAAGCATAAAAATCTAGAGATCGTATAAACATAAATTAAACTACTTATATATTTTAACATACAATTCGTATACCTAAAGCTTTTAACCAATATAAATAAACAACAATATGTAATAAACAATAGTAACAAAGAGGCCAAATAAACCTTGGCGACAAATACCTCTAGGTATAAATATTCTAAAAATTACGATTAAAAGAATAACATTCGTGTCATTGCGTCCGTAGCGCTATATTTTGTATCGTTGCTAATGAAACAGAACTAGTTGTCGCCCAGAAGTCAAAATTCGACCGTAATTGACTATTTTTTAAATTTGATTTAATGTATTTTTAACACCTATTAAACATAAATTTTAACTTTCTGCACGTTTCTTCCATGTGAATTTTAACTATGTCAAATCTCACGCTCCTTCGTGCGCGTAATGTGCTTAAAAAGACGTACAAAGTTTTTTCTTCTCGTCTTATTATATAGATAAATACACGTAGAGTAGTAAGTATAAGACGTTTTATTTATATAGTCTGTTATATTGATTGATCAATTATGAATCAATTAACTGACCGATATAATTGTCGTAGTAAACCTCCCTCGCTCAATTGTAAATTAAAATAATTACAGTCATGGGCTTTCATGCTACAAATTCAATTTTCTTTGTACGGAATATTAGTATTTTTTATTAGACGTCCAAATGGCGAGTCTTGTGACTTAACATGTACAATACGTTTGCCGAACAAAGAATACATGAAATTTTCTGAATTTTACACTGTGTACAGCCCGGTGATGAGAATATCATCTATGAAACCGAATAAGGACATGGGCGCGTTGTTGAAGTTTACAAGTTTTGGTATTACAACATTACGCAAACCTTTACTTTTCTCATAGTGCCATACTATGCAAGTACAGCAATTAACTCGACAGAATTAATTGACCTTTTCAAACCCATCAATTTGATTGAATTTGTGACGTTGAATAATTTAATTAGTATTTCAGCCTGACGCAGTACTTTCCTGCATATAGGTCTCTCAAGTTACAACCCAACACAATTCGTTTTTAGTTTGGTCTAATTTGGTATTTTCTCCGTATGCTTCAGGAAATAGGGCTCTTGGTTCTCCTCATGCTGCTGATCCTGTTATCTTTTATTCTAGTGAGAAGTACTGTACTACGTTCTTAGAGATTACGTAGCAAAATATTGAGTTACAATAATATTGTTATACATGAAATCGTTTTCAGTTACAAAACTTTCCATATTGTTATTGACGCCCGAGAGAAGTTAGTCGCTCCAAGTGTGTAACATAAACTGACAAGAAAAAGGGACTACGTTCAACGTACATATTTTGCGGTCTGTAGCGTCAAGGATATAATTAACCTTGCCGTTCTCTTATAGAAGTAATAGCGCTAATGCTCATACATTTCTGTGTTTAGGGCATTTTGCTGATGAATGTTTTTATTAAAAATAATAAACTACGAATGCCTTACCTCTATTGCATGCTTGGACTATTTTAAATATGACACGAAATAACCTGTTGCTTATATGCAACGTGTTGAACTGGTTTTCTCAGCAAACGATCCTACCATTATATAAACTATAGATCCTACGATGTGTTTTACACGCGAGATGGTCGTGGTCTGCAGTACTATTCCCTAAGCTTAAGCATTCATACATCGATGAATACAGCATTGAAACAACAATAACAAATCAATTAGGTATTCGATAAGACTCATTCTTATGGCTCACCGTCTGAAACGATGTTGTGCTAGTGTTGTTAAATGGTTTTAATAGTGTCTTAGCGAATACCAGATTGATTTCTCACTATTGTTTCAGTGCTGTTTTCAAGCATGTATGGATGTTTGAGCTTAGGGAATAGCGCTGCTGTCATCGTTGGTAGGTAATACAATCGTCGATACGCCAGCGAAGCATTTCAACGCTAACATAGGTAGTAATAAAATATGAAAACATTTTTCATTAATTGCACTAATAAAATACCTAGTTTTTCTTTGAATTCAGTGAAAATAATATTTGCGGTTTGTTGTGTAGAGACAAACTGGGTTTGTGATTAGTGTCTATTGTTTCGTCGTTCCGATCGCTGGTCAATTTGTTCCATTGTTACAAATGTACGTATTGTAAGGTGTCAACGAATGCGGAGTTGATATCCACCGTAAAGAATATGTTTGAACAAAAGGAGTAAGTACTAGTTGTAAATAGAAACTAATCATTAAGCGACCTTTAGTAAAAATTAGTTAAAAATACTAAAATCCGTCTACGGAAAAGCACAAAAAAAAATTCTTGTAGTCGAAGATTGTTTTGCTTCGTGCATCGCGGTTGGGCCTTCGACTACGAGAAATCTTAATTATGCTTTTCCATTGGGTTTTGGGCCCGTATTACAGAACGAGAATTAAAACTTAAGTAAAACTGGAGTCTACATTAGGTTAATCAAATATGAACCCTGTGTGATATGTCAAGCATTTATATTCAATTCATGCAATCCCGACTCAAGTTCTACTTGAGTTTTAATTTTCGATCTGTAATAGGTAAGTACGGGCCGTAGTTTCTGAAACTTTTATTTATATAAATTTAAATTATTCTGGGGTTAAGGATTGTTGGAAAGGCGTTTTAGGAGTATTAACTGGACTTACAAATGGGGTTTAAATATGTAAAATTTTAGTTAAGCTATATATTTTTGGAATGTACTCATTAAGATTTTTCATTAGATATTTCCGCAGGTTACAACAGGGTGCAAGGGATTTGAAAAATTGAAAATGTTCGATGACTTATGTCGCTGACTGTACCGCCAGGTTAGATTTTATGTGACGTCATATAGCCTATAACCTGCGGAATAGTAGGTACGACGCTCATTCCAACGATTCCGCCTATGGACGTGTTGACGCATTATTTACATGAGGAGCTCTGTAATTTTTGTAACTGACAATATTAGCCAGGCGTTATTACGTCGTCGTCGTCAAATTATTTACCGTGAAATTATTTGTGAGATATTGATATTTAGGAAGGCGCCTTTAATAAAACTGAATTCATCCGCTGACAAATGTGATACTGTTCGAATAGTTATTGTTTCGTATTGTCAATTAATAAGTTTATCAGTTATTATTTTTATACTTTCCCCTACCATTATGTTTCTCGTGTGTCGTGGGTACAGTTTGCAGACGCAAATCTCACAAACACCCAGACCCGAAACAACGATCTGCAGAACAAACAATTATTCGTTCCGTGCGGGGATCGAACCCGCGACACGTAGCGCAGAAAGCCAATCGTTTAGTCATTGCGCCAACCATGCAGACGCTTCGCAAGTGGCTTCTTGTCATTCTGATTTAAATTAATAAATTATGAAATTTGTTGTAGGTATAGTGCATATTGCACCGCACAACAGGCTTCATGACATGTCGGTCAAGGATCGGCGTAACCAATTTTAAGCCGGGTAGCATACAGTCATCAGCTCACGTCCACTGCTGAACATGGGCCTCCCAATTATCACTACAATGTGTGGATATATTGTCATAATCACCACGCTTAGCAGGCGGATTAGTAATCGCAATATGTTGTTAATAGCCCATGGGAGGATGCTGCTGTCCATTCTCTTTATATAAACCTTTTGTCACCTTTTACGATACATACGGATGGAGAGGATTTGTCTACTATTAGTTGGGAGCCACACGGCACAACATGGAAGCTGGCTAGCACTTCCTGTAATTTATCATAGCCAGTAATGGTACATAGACATGGTTTTAACCTCTGGACAGGCAAACAGGAAATCGTTGACATAGATTACACGTACCTGATTATTTGCATCGTTTGACCAAACAACGCACTGTAATTAGGAGTACTGTAAATACGAGATATTGATCACTAGTAACAAGCAAGGCAAAAGTACAAACTACTTTCTGGTGGTTCCTTCTAGAACGAGATTAGCCAGAAAATTTGGGAAGCACGTTAAGTAAATCGTATATTCTGGTGTGATCATGGTCATGTCTAAAAGGATCAATAACAAAAGTTGATCATATCATTTCATGGGCAACCTACAGGACCCGACAAAAGTAACAGAATTAAAAATATAGTTAATTACCAATCAAAACCTAAAACTTAAGGATGAGCAAAAGCACAGTATTATGCTTTTATATCACAATCTTATTTTACTTTCACCACTTTGCCCTTATTTTCTGCCATTAAATCAAGGGCAGATACCCTTGACTTACTTGTTCGGTTGTAGTTTTTTAATAATTGTTCCACGCAGTTATCGTTTTCTCATATCTTTGATAAATATTTGCTGTATTCCAATTACATATACCACGTATAACTTGAAAGAGAAAAGGGTAAAAGCGCTTCTTCATATTTGCAGCTTCTAGATTCTATCTACAGATAACTTTATAGGTGTATGGATTATATAACATAATATATTATAGGTACGGTATAGTAAGGTAGGGTGTAAAGTGTAATGAATCGTAACTCGTTACTGACGAAGTATGAACACAGCCTCTATTATTTTCATACGTGATGAAAATAACAACTTTACATTACTGAGTCAGTTGGCATTTTTAATTGACAATATAGCTATATCGGTGGCATTCATCAACACAATTGCAAATAAAAGTATTTTATTCAGTGTAATTATTATTAATTTACCTACTGAACTCATTAACATCCTGAAGTTTTGGCATGGAAACCAGATCAACACTGTAAGATGGGCTGGGGTATTGTCTCATCCATACGGGTTGGAATGCGGGGTGAGGCAGGGGGGGTTGAGCTCGCCAACGCTTTTCAACCTGTATGTTAATGATTTGATCAGCGAGCTTAGCGGTACCAGGGTTGGTTGTTACATAGACGGTATCTGCGTTAATAATATCAGTTACGCGGACGACATGGTGCTGCTGAGCGCGTCAGTTTGTGGCCTTCGAAAGTTAGTAGCTCAATGTGAAGAGTACGCAAAAATACACGGGTTGGTCTACAATGTTAAGAAGTCGGAAATTATGGTCTTTGAAGCTGGTGGCAAGAGGACTGATAATGTCCCACCTGTTGTACTCAATCGTAAACCGCTACGGAGAGTTTATACTATTAAATATCTTGGTCATATATTGACACCTGATCTCCATGATAATTACGACATTGAACGAGAGCGGAGGGCGTTGTCGATAAGAGCGAACATGCTAGCTCGCAGGTTTGCACGCTGCTCACTTAGTGTAAAGCTCACGCTCTTTCGAGCTTATTGTACAAGTTTTTACACATGCAGCCTGTGGGTTAGATTTACTCAAAAATCGTACAACGCCCTTCGTGTCCAATATAACAATGCGTTCAGGGTGCTGGTGGGGTTACCTCGCTTCTGTAGCGCCTCAGGGATGTTCACAGATGCTCATGTAGATTGCTTTTACACAACAATGCGTAAGAGATGTGCATCCCTGGTGCGCAGGGTATGGGCCAGCTCTAATAGCATTCTGAATATGATTGCAAGTAGGCTTGATTGTATATACATCAATCACTGTTGCGCCATCTCTCATGGGATGAAGCAGAGGTGAATCGCATATGATTTTATAAATATATATTTAATGTTTTATTACTAACATAGTTTTTAAGTTTTACTAACATTTTTGAGTCCTGGTCACTTGAATAAAGAGATTATTATTATTATTATTATTAATCGAATTTGCCTCCAATTTTCATACGTTATCTGTGAAGAGGTACCTATATTTTAAGTAGGTAATGAATGTTTTTCTTTGTTAGTAATTCGGTATACTATATTTTTACTTGTAATTTACATTGCTTCCGGCGAAAGAGTAGAAAAGCAAATCATCATTCCGGCCGAATAAAGTCCACTGCTGGACACAGGCCTCCCTCAAAGACCACCACAACGTCCGATATCGGTGTGTTGTGTGCTCATTGGAGGGTTTTGCCATAATCGCCACGCTTGGCAGGCGGGTTGGCGATCGCAGTTGAGTTGTTAATGTAATCGAAGGACGCTGCTGCCCATCCTCCGTCTAATCCCTTAGTCGCCTTTTACGACACCCACGGGATGAGATGGGTTGGTGCTATTCGTAGCCGGCACCACACGGCAAAAAGCAAATAGCCACATGATAAAGCTAATATTCTAAAGTGTGTAGATTATTGTTAATATTTAGAGTAATACTAAATACATACAATGTCTACATTGTCAATCCATGCAATCAATTATAAAGCGCTGACATTAGCAGTGGTTTCCCGAAATAAAATAACATAGGACATGATACTGTGGAAGTTTGCAAAATAAACCAACCTAGCTGTATGCCCATCGGTGATGTTATTTTCCTAACGGCGAAAGCAGCAGAACTCAGTTTGCCTGCAATCGATCTGCTGGTGATCGAGCTGGTGTCTGATAATGTCCTTTAAGCGGGTGTACCTCAGAAGTGTGCACATGCCTGTTCTAATTATGGTAGCTAAATCAGATGAATAATATTCGTTGGGGTGATATCCTCTCTGACACGTACAAGTTGGAGTGCGGAGTAGTGAGGCAGGGTGAGGCTGGGGGGCTAAGCTCACCCAAGCTCTTCAACCTGTACTTGAACGATCTTATCGCTGGACACGGCAGCAAACCTGTCGGATACAAAACCGATAACGTTAGTGTTAACATGTTAATACTAACGTTGTCAATATTGTGCAAAGAGTATGCAGCCAGACACGGCCTAACCTACAAAAGAAAGAAAAAAAGTGAATACCTGATTTTTAAGGTTCCTGGTAAGTAGATTACTTACGACCTTGTACTGACACTAAACGATGAGCCGCTGATAAAAACGTGATTCGTATTTTTTTATTTTTTTACTGACGCCTTACCAATACCGCTGTACCGCGCCTTAGGTACTGAAACTTTCGCTATATATATGTTTGCACTTAATGCGATATGGGGACTTTATTGTAGTAAAAATTTATTTTGAGTATTTTATTTTACTTGGCACTTGGTGTGCTCTTAATCAGTATCCATTAAAAAAACCCTTGTGCACAGAAACATAATATCTAATAAGATGATAAAGATTCCAACGCAAAAGTCGTTTGGCCAATTCCATTCAATACTTAAATCACGCCCTTACTACAGACTACCTGAAGAATGGCGTACTTTCCATTATTCACCATGAAAACAAATCCGATGTTACACAAACACACGGCCTATAACGCAGACTGATGTTTCTTTGTTATGCAAATGCATGTATATATCCCCTCGGCTGATGGCCGGGCTCTGTCCGTCGTACCGCTGAAGGCTATAGCTCCGTTACCTGTAACCCGCTACAAGCTAAATGGTCAATTATGTGACTAAACTGGCCACGTGACATCAACAAAGGCTCGTACGAATTCTCTTTCGAGTCCAATCCATTGTTTGACTTAATTTACTATTTTATTAATGGATTTACCTAAACAAATATTACAAAGGGATTTCGTTTGTTTCATCAACTTCGTTCACTTATATAAAGCTACATTATCAGCGAGTAACATGGACCGATTTTATTTTCAAAAAATTATAAATACATTCGAAAATTGCAGTAATGTAACCTAAGGTATCAAAAATGTGCACATAAAAGTCACTATTTGGCGAGCGCTGCGAAAACTATTATACATTAAATAATGTGCTACATGTTTTTATACTACGCATCATTACCCACAAAAAAGTCACAGAAAAGATGATGACATTCGTGATATTTATCCTTATCCAACTAAATAGTTTCATAAACAAGGTTGATTATGTAGATGTACTATGTTTCACGATAACATTACCAACTCTTAATTGCACCCGTGCGAAGCCGGGGCGGGTCGCTAGTAGGAGTATATAAATATTCCTAAATAATATCGATAGTATGTCTTACGTCAAAAGTGGATTGACACGAAAGATTTTAGGAACTTTTAAGCTGGCTTTTTTTCTAAAATCTCTTACTTTAATCATCATGATAATATATCATTTGAAGAATGTCAACTGCTGAACAAAAGCCTACCGTACAGATTTCTGCAACCACCGGTTACATGCCGCACGCATCCAATGATTTTCCGCTGTTTTTACCAGGTCGTCTGTATATTTCGCTGGAAGCCGTCCGCTGCGTTCTCTGGTGCTACGCCCTAGCTCGAGAATCTTTGATTCCCAACGGCCATCAGTTCTAGTTGAGTGGTGCTATATTATAAATCCGGACACCACACGGAATTCTCTTACTTTATGTCCTTAAAAATAAAATAGAGTTTACTTGAAATTTTAAAATGACATCTTCAAATTCTCGACATGGTTATGTTTTCTATAATACGTCGAAGAATTTAAGCTCGCGTGTCGGAGAGATATAATTATTTTTAATTAAGAAGACCAAGAAATGAGACTGCTATCTCGTATGTTAATCATTTTGTAATAGTGATGAAAGACGTCTTTAAGTATTGATGTCTCAAATTCTTATATATCTATAGAATAATATATACCTAACTAACTGTTACTAACTATGATATTTAGTTATTATTTCAAAAAACATTTTATGATTTATGTTATGCTATTTCTATTACATTAACTATCCGAAACAGTTATCTTTGTATTGATTTAATGTATTCTAATAACCAAATTATCTGACAGAACACAGTCACAAGAGAATGTTAATGCTACGAAAATCAATTTATTCAGGTATATTGGTGAACAATACAATCTGTGTTACCTAATACAACGGCATTTGCCCCGGGTAGCATGCGTCCTGTGACATGCAAATCTTGGTGATAGTATTAAATCGGATAGTGAGAAGTGTGCAGGCGACTCGATACTGTTAAATTGATGTAACTAGCTAGGGTACGTGGGGTGAATGGTGATACCATCATACATACAGTGTGGTCATTCGCAGCTTTGTTAATTCTATTGCGCATTCCTTTGTAGCGCAATTGCAATTGCGCCAAACTGGGGACGATGACATAACACAATATGTAATTAGATACACACAGCCTTGTTATGAGAATGAAGCATGGCAAAACAGAAAAGTTAGTACACATAAAATAAGACGATTACTTTCCGGTTAGTCGAAAAAGTAAATCCGTAGAGTAAAGGCGAGTTAAATGCCACAGTTTTCAAAAGTGTCTTCTAATTTTGAAAATATAAATTTTGTGTTATAAATTCCTATACACATATCAAGTAAAATCTTTTAACTTATATTAGAGTCTTATTTCGACCTAACATTTACTGACTGTGTGGAAAATAGAGGTTTTGAGTACATATTTTTGGGGATAGATGCCCGCTGGTAGGGATAGATGACCTGAAATGAAATGAAATAAGCATTTTAGGATAGATGTCCTGTGGAATAAAACAAGTGAATCCTTTGCTTTGGATTTCTTCCAAGCATAACTTTACTCGCACATACTTTTGTTTTTCTTTTTTGATAATTGCAATCCGATCTCTCTTTTCTATATTGGTTTTTCTTAGTTTCTGCCTTCTTCTTATTTCATTAATTATTTTACGTGAATTTAAACTTTTATGTACATTGAGTATACACAAGGCAAACTTAATGCTATGAGGCATTCTCTTTCACCTTTGGGTTAAAAAGGCACTTCGATAGAGCTACAAAAACAAAGCTATAGATAATTATTATAATTTGTTTTTATACGTTTTTAGTATCTCGGTAATCATTTACCGGCTTTATAGGATAGCACGAGCCGAAGCCAAGTGCTAACCTTAGTGGTTGGTGATAGGTTACGATGAAATGAAATGACCTTGTGATGAG
This sequence comes from Diloba caeruleocephala, assembly GCA_947459985.1. Taxonomy (NCBI): domain Eukaryota; kingdom Metazoa; phylum Arthropoda; class Insecta; order Lepidoptera; family Noctuidae; genus Diloba; species Diloba caeruleocephala. The sequence continues at coordinate 16,068,950 of OX381617.1, read as the reverse complement.
TTTGTGAGCGGACGTGATTGTGTTTTGTGTTCATGTGGTGCACGTGTAATGTGTTCGTTTATTATTATATTCTTTATTGTACACCAGTTAATAATAACAATAACAATAAAAAGTAACACTTGAAATATAGAATACAATGGGCGGCCTTATTGCACACGGCGATTTCTTCCAGGCAACCTTAGGATGGAAAAATATTACTGGACAAGATATGGGGTAGTCTATGGTGCACACAAATAAATATACTTAAACTTAAATAATACTTTACTAAATATGTAAATAATGAAGATTATAAATACACTACATACATAATTATATACATATATGGTAATAGCTACACATATAAAATATATAAATATACAAGTATAAACAAAATTAGGACAACTGATATCAAAGATGTAACAAAAGGCAGAGTAAAAGCAAAAAATAATAATTACAGTGACAAGTAATAATGTTAAAAAAGAGTGAATTAAAATAGGAATACACTAATATAAAAAAATACTATATTATATTACATAATTATAAATAGTTAAATAGAATACATAAAAATATCTGATATATATATTAACTCTAATGACGAATACAAAACGTGATCAGGATTGTAACAATTTCAGGAAGTATTGACGCACGTTAAAACGCAAATTTATTTGGAGCTTTCTTTATATGAAGAGGAAGCGTATTCCAGAGTTTTATTGTTGAAACAGCGAAGGCTTTGGACATAAACCCTGTATGGTGGGATGGAATGTTAAGAATAAAATGTTCAGAAGCCCGAAGGTCATGACTGTGGGAGCCACCCAACAGTTTTGGCCCTCTTAGACATTGCCAATTAAATTTTTCGTATAGGTGGTGCCTCATATATAAACTTTGATGGTGTTTCTTTGTTCAATATTGTTTTATTCTTAGTAACGTCTTCTATGTGTTCTTGATGGTATACCAAATGTTGTGGATATTTCTTTGATTCCCATTAAATACCTATTCCATTTCATTGGTTGTACTTTTATTAACTTTTCGAGGGCAACCCTTCCTTTCTATTGGATTTACGAGAAATAAAGAACTTACAAACATAAAAAAATTAAGAATATCAACCATGAGGCTACTAACAGAATGTAGTTCGGAAAAAATCCTACAAAACGCACTGATACTGCGTATACTGGGATAGATGCCTCTCAGACCACGCATGCTAGACGGCCGATGGTCACCGAGCACGAACGTAAACGCTTCATTAACATGGTATTATTACTTGCCTATGATATTCGGAAGTAACGATTTTGGAAAATGGGACAACAATGCCACTACTGGATCAATATCGCCTTTACTCTACACATATGATAACGTAGTTATTGCTGTAGCTTTATCATAGTCGAACTTCTATCTAATTATGCTTGACAGGATTACTGCAAAAAGTTTCCCACCCCGCATGGTTTTTTTCTAGCTTTATATTATTTGTTTATACCAAGACTTTTTTTTGGGACAAGCTCGCCACACATTTCCAACCACTGCAACTCCTGTAAGCCAGGATCTACAATGGCGACCACTGGAAAGAACACCAACCAATGAAGCTCGGTGTGTCCCAGTGAAATGAATAACTGTCTTGGAACCCGCAACGAAATTAATCAGAAAACAAAACGGAGGAGTAGGAAAGAATATAATCTGTCAAGAAAGTAACGGGAAAAGATCAACAATACACAAAATGTTTGTTATTCATCCAAATTTATTTTATCACCTTCAAAGTATGCTCCTTCAGAAACGATACACTTACGCTAACGAATAATCCAATCATCAAAACATTTTTTAAACGCTGTTTCCGGAATTGAGTTCAGTTCTCGGCGCGAATTCTCCTTTATGTCTTCTACCTATTGTCTTATACCTTCTACCGATTGAAAACGGGTGCCACGAAGTGGTAATTTGAGTTTAGGAAAAAAAGAAGTCGGCTGGAGCCATATCTGGTGAATATGGTGGTTGCTCGGTGGTTTTTGTTGAGTGTTTGATCAAAAATTCGTTCACAATGATGGCCGTGTGTGATGGCGCATTATCATGGTGCAAAATCCAAGAATTTTCTTTCCACAAATCTGGCCTTTTTCTTCGAATTTGCTCTCTTAAATTCCGCATAACGCTCAAATAAAATTCTTTATTTACCGTTTGACCTTCCGGCAAGAATTCCGAGTGGACAACACCGCGATAGTCAAAGAAAACAGTCAACATGACTTTGACTTTTGATCTACTTTGGTTTTCGGTTTCGGTTCAGTTGGAAGGCGCCACTCCGAAGCTTGTTGACTAGTTTGGATGTCAAACTCGTAAACCCACGTCTCGTCACCAGTAACAATACGTTTCATGAATGTTGGGTCGGAATTGACTCGTTCTAGCATGTCCTCAGCGACTCTCATGCGATTGAGTTTTTGAAGAAAATTCAGGTCTTTTGGGACTAACCGAGCGGTAACATGTTTCATACCCAAATGATTAGTTAAAATAGTACGGATCGACTCGTGAGATACAGAAAGTTCGGCGGCTATCTCTCTCAAAGTTGAATGAGGATTTTCAGTCACTATTTACTTCACTTTTGCGATGTTAACTTCAGTTGCAGACGTCGATGGCCTACCAGAGCGAGGCAAATATTCCATCACATCTCGACCGCTTTTGAAGGCTTTGTACCACTCATAAGCACGTGTTTTTGATAAAGTCGATTCACCGTAAGCCTTCTGTAACATTTCCGGTGACTCCGAACACGAAATTCCATTGGCAATGCAAAATTTAAGACAAACTCTTTGTTCGGTGTTTTTGTCCGTAATGAAATTCGCCATACACACTAGATATGATATAACTAAAAACAGCACTGTATTTAATATAAATAACAGATGCAACTCAAACTCCGCGCCAAAAAACAGTTGTGCCAATCTAACAACAACAATAAAAACAAAAATTTGAATTTGGGGCCTCATCTATTCCCGATACTTTTTTGACTGAATGTATACCAAGACTATAAAGCATGTGAGGTTTGTGTCAGGATTATCACCATCATATCAGCCGTAGGATGTACACTCGATACAATAATAGCTGAACAATCGATAGATAAATTCCCCCTCATAGATTTGACCCACATTGACCGTTACATACACCGTATATGCCGGGCGCACCCAAGAGTGAGAAAAAATAGTTTGGGCGTTTAGAAAAGTACTTATTTACTTTGTAAAATAATAGTAAATAAGACTCTAGGCAGTCGTTATCTCACCATGGGATAAGGTGATCCTGGACGGCAGATTAAAGTAGCTGCTTGATTTCTTCCTACCTTCTGATATAAAAAATGTATGTCATAAGAAAAAAAATGTATATTAAGTAGCTTACAAAACGCAGGGCAGTTTGTAGCGAGCTGAATGTGAGTGGCGACACTGCGTACCCGAATGCTCCAGAGAGTCGGTCAGGGCCTCGTCTCCGGCTTGCCATTATTGATCGGCTGGAGCTGGAACCCCATGATTGTGCGCAGAACTTTCAACTCTGGCTTGCCTTAGTTGGCCGATCAAGAGGGCCAGATATAAATGCTCGAGAGTGGAAATGTTGGCAGGCGTGTTGGTGAGCGCAGTATGGCTACCGTTTCACAGAAGGGACGCTGCTGCCCATCCCCCTGGTTTAGATTCCCTTAGGCGCATTTAAGACATCCACGGGATGAGATGGAGTGGTACTATATTCTTTAAGCCGGACACCACACGGACTGTGTTCCTTCCCAATTATTTTAAGATAAGATAAGATAAAAATATTTTTATTCATGTAAAACCATATGCAGGCACTTATGACTTTAGTTGCCCCGTTCCAAGATGTTGATTTCCTATGGAGAAGAACGGGCAAGAAACTCCATGGTTACTCTTTTTAAATCATAATAATTGTTACAGTACAGTTTTGATTGCATTGTTGTCAAAATAAATAATGTGAGGACAATATAGCAGAATAAATAAGTTGTCCGTTAGTGTTTTATTGCATTGTGTAAATACACTCATATATGAATGAAAAAGTTATTTATAGAAATACATTGTGTATGTGTATTTAAATGAAAAAACAGTTAAAAAAAATTAGTATTTAATTAATAAAAATGTAAAAAAATGTAGTTATAAGAATTTCGATTGTTTATGAATATGGACATTGACCTACATACAGTCTTTAATGTATTTAATAATTTTAGATCGGTATATGAAAAGTGAGATATAGGTATTTATATATACTTATTTGTATACATTAATTGAATTTATATTTAATTTTAAAGTTATTTGTTAAAATTATCTGAATTATCCCATAGACAGGATTCCAAAACATTTATTATTTTCTACTACATTATCATTTTGTCCGATTGACATCCGTGTGTCAAAGTTAGGGTCCAGTTGAAAATCAGTGCTAGATATTCGTCTAGCGAATGCTGAACTGGATTCCGTTTTGGTGCAGTCGTGAGATGTAATTTTAGATAGTTATAAGTAATGTTTATGCTAGTGTGGTGTATGCCTCTCTCTCTTATCTACTAATATATAAATTTTGTTTGCTATGTAAATCTTCTCACGTTTGTCCAAATAAATGATTTCTTTCTTTCTTTCTTTCTTCTTTAAGAAAAAAGTAAACTTCTTAAAAAGTCCACACTAAACAAGCCTGATGTTTAGAAAAAAATATGATTTAATTGTCATGGCAGCATTATTAAGCTGACCAATCCCAACCGACAGCACTCGTTCACGAGCATGACGCATGCATCAGCGCGCTCAGCTCAACCATATTGTAGGGCAACTAAGCGACTCGATACACGACGCCACCATCAGCAGGACACTTGAGTGAGCATGACATACCTAAACTTCCAGACAACTATCACGTCAATTAAACAAAATAAATTAATAATCCACATGGTCCTCGCACTTACAGTTTCAAATAAAAATTAAGTGAATATATAAAAACAACCAAGTAATTGGTGTTATTTAAACAAATTGAGGATGAAGGATAATGTACAGTATTTGACTAGTCATACAATTTATAATAGATTCGATATCATCTTTTCTCGTACAATCTGATAAAAAGCATCCTTCGAAAATACATTCGTATTCAGTTTAAAATATACTTAAATCCACCAGCTTTCTGTAATACAAGATGAATTGGCCGGTGAATATATTTTGAAACGAAATTTATATTCGGGTTTACACCGGTATGCGATAAGCCAGTTACTTTTACCGAAGTTCTCTAACTCCATTTTGTTTATTAAAATTAATGGGTTACAGTCATAATCTGGAACGGGAGTACCATATTGTGACTATGGGAAGGATGAGAGAGGGATGGAGCCTTTGTTGTTCTACCCATTAATAACACCTTTAAAGTAAGAGTGAATAGAGTTTGTCTGGATGAGCTTGTTCCATCTTAGACCTATTCCATCGCTTTCCAACAAGAGCGGACGCTGCAGGATATCCATGACGATTTCCCCAAGATAAAAAAACGGTTAAGTACAGGAAGAACCTACAAGTCTATAGATAATCAAAAGCTTCTTGGTTTTATCTCATAAAATAACGCTATTGGTTCCTCGTTAATGCCCCTATTGTTTAAATACCGCGACCTTCCTGGAAAATATTTATAGCCTTTAAAAGATCTCCACCTACGCACTGGTTCTTATCTCCTTTGTCCTACGTGTTAATGTCTCTACACGGTGTCATAATCTCGGTTCTGTATTTTAAAAGTGGAACATACAAAATGTTGACAATCTTTATTGTTTTGCAGGTAGGTACCTGTACACTGTCTGTAATTTTGTTACTGGTGATACTTGGGGCCACCTATCGGTTCATAACATGGCTACGAATGAATCATCAACCATCGTCGAGACAAAGGCTGCCCAGGCCCGCGGGCAACCAGGTAGCCCGCTATTGCATTTGAATTTGCCCATCGACAGCGGTCAACTAGCGATATTGGCAGCCATCATGCGATCCACACTACCTTGAAACAGAAATTTACTGCAATAGAATAATCAGAACAATCTAACTGTGTGATCTTGCAGATTCTAATTAGATTTGGGTCAACATATATCTAAGAAAATTTGTTTTCAGCTCTCAGCTTTTTGAAAAATAAATACCTTACTTAACTGCCAAACATATTTCAGACTCGATTTGACAATTCTTCAGATTTGACGCCAAATATTGATAAATTGGAGCACAAAACCTCTTCATATCATCATTGATTTTTATTGTCAGATTAGTATTGAACTATGAGAAACTTAAAGTTGTGTTTGACTTAAATATCTATCTACTATTGTAGGCAAGTTTTATCGACTAGATGGCCCGCAGGCTGACACGGAATGGAAATATGGCCCACCTTCAAGACGGACACAACGTGGTCTAGACAAAACAAATAATATATTGTGTGAATTATATAACCTCAATATTGGTCAAGTCGTTCAGAAGTTACACTATCCCTCGATGACGCATCACCGATTATATAAATAGAATATTTAACTTACTTAGCTGTGTATCGACACGTAAGTGAATTTGTGCTTTAGAAAAGTTAGAATAAATTAAGAATAAAAAAATAATACACGAATACTGATTCTACTATTCAGCGAATAGGAATATACTCAACGTAACAGGTAAAAGGCAATAAAATACGCTATTCAGTATAAATATAATACCTATAGGTAGTAGTTTAATAATTTATGTAGGTACACTTTCATGTACAGTGGTGGTATACAAGGCGAAATACCGTGTGGTTCGCTATAAGTAAAGCTTCATTTATTTATATACTCTTTATTGTACACCAAAACATATTATATACAGACATTTTAAACAAACAGTCTGAGGTGTAGCTTACACATATAAATAAATGAATAATACTATACATGTATATGTATAGTATTATTTATTTATTTTATAGTATTATAGATACTAAATACATAAATATACAACAGGAATATATATGAAAATAATAAATATACATTGAATGGATTTGTGAAATAGAGCGAAAGCAAATCTAATCATCAGGAGCACAAAAATTTAAAGCGACAAGTAATGATTTTTTTACCAGACTTTTAAAGGCTGGCAGTGACTGGGCACGTCTTATTGTTACTGGTAGTGCATTCCACAAACGAGCTGCTTGGACCGTAAAGGATTTGTCAAAAAAAATGTACAATGCATTGGCATTTTTAGCTTGAAATTTTCTGATGACCTTAGGAATCGCGTGTGAGTGTCACCGAGGAACTCGAAACGGTTTTTGAGGTATAAGGGAGTAGATGGGTTAAACATTACACTGTATAGAAGCGAAAGTATATTAGCATTCCGGCGAAGGCGAATTGGTAGCCATTTGAGCTTCGACCGGAATTGTGACACGTGATCATATTTGCGTAAACCAAATATAAATCTTATGCAAACAATTTTTAAGTCGCTCAATCTTATCAAATTGCTCCTGGGTGAGATCTAGATAGCTGGCAGCAGCGTAATCGAGGATAGGTAGAAGAAGAGATTGTGCAAGTGCAATTTTAGTGGCAATCGGAAGAAAGTTCCGAATCCTTTTCAAAGACGCCGCTGAGGCAAATATCTTTCGACCAACTTCACATAACTGTGTGGTCCAAGAAAGGTCTTTATCAATGTGTATCCCTAAGTTTTTGACTTTGCTGCTGACAGGAAAATTAAAATTATCAAAAGAAACTTGGGGAAGTGTCAACCAATCGACTCTAGAAACAATCCTGGAACTGCCCGCCACAATGACTTGTGTCTTTGTAGGGTTGACCTTTAGTCCATATTTCTTGCTCCAGTCACTTATTCGGGCAAGATCCAAGTTCATTGTAGTAAAAGCCTCAGTCAAGTGTCTAAGAGGTGCTTGACAATACATTTGAAGATCATCTGCATAAAGGTGGTAGGAAGATAAAAGATTATCAGAAATAGAAAAGTAATGGGGATAAAACGCCACCCTGTGGTACACCGACAGAAGTATTGCACCAAGAAGACGAGGTGTCTTCGATGCAAATGCGTTGTCGGCGACCAATCAGGTAACTATGAAACCAATCAATTGCCGATGGAGATATGTTAAGCGAGCATAATATGCCAAGCAAAATATCGAAATCCACGGTATTAAAAGCATTGCTAAAATCTAGCAATGCAAGAACCGTCAGATTACCAATTTCCATGCCTGACCTGATATCATCCGTAACATTAACAAGGGCTGTAGTAGTGCTATGCCTAGAACGAAAACCAGATTGAAAGGAGTTGAGGAGATTATTTTTTGAGAGGAATGTGCTGAGTTGATTATGGATAAGGCGTTCGAGGACTTTAGAAAGGAATGGTAAAACAGAAATAGGACGATAGTCAGAAAAAGAGACAGGATTTGATGTTTTAGGTAAAGGAATGATTTGGGCTTGTTTCCATGTACATGGAAAGATGCCACTGGAAACAGAAAAATTAAGGATATGGCATATAATAGGAAGAATTTCACTGAGGATAGGAATAACCATGTTACGGCTGATACAGTCACTTCCAACTGCGTTGGATGTTATTGATAAAATGCTTTTTCTAACATCACATGCGGAGAATTGACTAAAAACGAAAGGGGAATAGCCAGGAGTCGGAAGAGATGAAAGATAACTTAATGTATTTAATTTTGTTGTCCTGTCAAAATCGGATGAAGAAGTGAAATGTTGATTATGCGAATCGATTTCAAGTACGTTAGGAATTGTGTTTATGCGCAATTTTCCGACCCCCAGAGATCTAAGAAATTTCCAGACTTAAGCTGGGTCTCCATTTAGAACAGAGTTATGGATGTGTTGGCGTTGAGCTTCTAGCTTTCTTTCTTCTTTAGGATAAAATTAGTATTGAAACAGGCACAAGAAAACAATATTCCTATAATACGAATAAGATATACATAATCTAATGTATATACAAATCTAAATATTATAAACCGATAGAAGGCTTTTTTTAAGAGTATCGTTTTAACGTGTGCTTTAAACTTCCCGTCCGTGAAATCAGTAAGTAATTGCTTTAGGTATCTTGTTGTAAAATCGAATACAACTGTATTAGATTTTACAAGAATTTACTAAGAATGATTTATTGGTGTTTGAAAATCAAAATTTAGGTACAACAATTTTATGTTTATTTCTATTATTTATACAATGTATGTCGCTCTTTACATTAAACATTAGCAGGTTTTTACGGGAAAACATAATATTTCCAACAATATAAATGTGGGGCACTATTAGTATATGAACATTTTTAATAAAGATATCTTTAAGTGATTCGCAAGGAACCATATCATATATGGCGCGGATGGCCCTCTTTTGTAATATAAATATTGAATCTACATTGGCCGCTGCTCCCCACAATAGAATGTCATATGACGTTATGCTGTAGAAATACGCAAAATAAAAGAGTCTGGCCGTAGCTACGTCAGTAAGTTGCCTAATTTTTCTGCCTGCAAATGCAGCAGAACTTAACCTATTGGATAGAGCCTTTATATGAGCACTCCACTGTAATTTCGAATCAATGGTTATACCTAGAAATACAGTTTCATTTACTATCTCGAGTTTGTTGCCTTCAATAATTATTTAAACTGTATATTTTTTTCAAAAATCTGTGCATTCATGTCGAAATATTTCCAAAAGCCTAAGAACGTTTTCCTGTAGCTGCAACGGTAAAGATACCTGCCCTTACTGCCTCGTCCCAAAAATCCATCCTATATTGTGTGAATATGGTCTCAACCAGTCAAGTCGTTCAGAAGTTACTCGGTTAAGTCGGGTAATAAAGAAATAACGTTGTGTTAGATGATCAGTATTTAGGTTGCCGTGTGGTGCCGGCTCAGATGCCGTGTGGTGCCGGCTCAGAATGCCACCACCCCATTCATTTCATCCCATGGGTGTCGTAGAAGTCGACTAAGGGATTAACCGAAGGATGGGCAGCAGCGTCCTTCGAGTACATTAACGACTCGACTGTGATCGCCAACCCGCCTGCCAAGCGAGGCGATTATGGCAAGACCCCCCAATGAGCACACAACACACCCATATCGGTCGTTGTGGTGATCTTTGGGGGAGGCCTGCGTCCAGCCGTGGACTCCATTCGGCCGAAATGATGATTTAGGTTTTCTAGGTGGAACGAGCTGCCCGTGATGAAGCTTTACATTTGCCGAATTTACGAGACCAGTCTTCTATCGTATTTAGGTCAGCGTTAAGGCTAAGGAAAAATACAGTTGTTTAAGTTGTCGATGTCAGTTTCAGCTAATAGTTTCAGATCATCAGCATAAAGATGATAAGAGCATTTGAGAATGTCGGGTACACCTATTACCAGGTTGCACCAAACAGAATATTCCTGATCAACACGTATTGATTATTACTATATAAAATTATTACCGCAAATTAATATAGGTAGGTACGCTGTTTTTTAGAACATATTATCATGACTTAAAATCCAAGGAAAAAAAAGACAACAAAACAATACTTGTTACTAAATTTAATTGTAGTCATGCTTTCACAATCCCGTTTACTTGAACATTTAGTCTTTTTAAATAACTTTACTTAAAGTAAGTAAGGACAGCCTTATGATGTTTAAAGTTGTGATCCTCGAGATAACGAAAAAACTACCGCACTTTCTATGAATATCAAAATTATTCCTTCATCATATCAGCCAAAGTACGTCCACTGCTGAACAAAGGCCTCCCCATAGATTTCCACAACGAGCGGGTACATACCGCCCGCATCTATCGACTCCTAAGCAACCTTCACCAGGTCGTCTGTGTCAAAATTATTCCTTAGCGACAATTTAATTACCTACACATTATTTTTATTTGTTACAATTATAAATATGCTCCATTACGTTTTCTTAAAAAACCTTTTTCTTCGTTTCAGATAATCAACGAGGAAAACATCACTGCAAACGTACGGTATGAATAATACCTAAAACTCACATTCAAACACACTTGTGATACACTATCAACTAGATTTCGTTAGCTTAACAAAACCATACTGAAGCACACAAAACTACTTTTCATTCAAACTATGCGGAAACATGGCAAACAAACGCTGCCTTCAACTTTAAGCGCGGACGTTACGTCACTGGCAACTCCAACACGTAAACTTACAAACACAGTAGCAGCCATGCTGTCTTACATCAGAATCACAATTACAGCTACTAATTCGCATTATATACTGATTTAATTTATCCTCGTGTGAGTTAAACGAGGGCTCTCTTGGTCGCATGCTTGCCTGGTACCCGATGTAACGAAGAGGTCGCACAATTGTGCCCAAGTGCCTCTCATATTTGGTTACGTTGAACGCAGCCGCCCACACACACTGCTTAATTCATGATACTTGAATGAGTACTTCGCAAATTCACAGGGTAATTAGCCGGCATACCAAAATTAATAAGGCCGTAGCCAACGTAAATCGGTGCTGATTGGTTGCGAACGCTGAAGAGGGACGGATGAATTTAACTACAAGGGGTGAGTTGGGTTACTGCTAACTATAATTTTGTGTAAAAATGCGAGTGTTACAAAACTAATTCTAATAAATGTTAATATGTAAATCAAATATCAAAAAGCACTATAAACAAAAATGGTGTGATTCTAAACATAAGTTGTATCGACTACCTACAATAGCTCGTATGTATGTAATAACATTTTCAGTAAGACAGTCAGTGTACTAAACCAAAATGTACTTACTATATATAAGGATACCTATCATACATACATGCATATCATCACCAAGACGAGGGCACTAAATACAAGTATCCAGAAGAACGAATTCCCATATATATCGAGACTCGAGAGTTACGTAAGTATTTCTCGATAGAAATGGGAATAAAATTTATCACGGAAGTTGTGTTAGCTTTTTTATAATTACAAAGATCGGACTAACTTACCTAGTGACGTCCGATCCTCAATTATGTGAAGTAATCTCGTCCTCATTTAGTACTATGTAGTTTGCACCTTGCACAACTCACTGCATCACAATTTTAAAGATGAACACTTTCATCAAAAATTTTAATATAGTCTGTGGTTCCTACGCGCTCTTTCGCTATCTGTAATGTACATGTCATTAATTCAAAGCATAAGAACACAACTTTCAGCAGGGATCTAGATTGCAATTTTATAGAATTCTAGATTTATTTGGGATGGGTTGGGACTCGATGAGGACGAGATTACTTCACATAATTGAGGATCGGACGTCACTAGGTAAGTTAGTCCGATCTTTGTAATTATGTTCCGTAATCTCGTCCTCATTTAGTACTATGTAGATGTTCAAAGAAGAAAGTTGTGTTAATAATCAACCTTGTTTATTCGTTAATAAACATTATTACAATTTATTATAATTATTTATGAACCTCAGTCTTGTGTCCTCTAAGACTTATAGTAGATGAACAGGTATAAAAAAATACGTTTCGCTTATTCATATAAAAATAAACTTGGCGGAAGCACTGCCGTACTCCCAAAAGTGCAATTCTTTGCATTTCTAATGTATATGATTATATGGTGTACTTATAATACCTATTCATCACATAAGTTGGTTCTTATTTTAGTTTGTGTTTATTATTTATTTAAGAAATATCCATATAGAACACATAGCTTGAGCCATTGGGATCATAAATAAACATTTGGCCTCTTGCAAAACCAAGCCAATTTGAGGCGTTTCTTGTTTTTGTGTAGTATGCTGTAGATTTACTAGTATCCAATCCATTATTAGTTAAAAACTTACTTCAACCATCTGCTTAATAGATGCGGTGGAGGCGCCGTAATAAGGCTTCCTTAATGTAATAATTATGTATTACAGTTCGTCCTTTATTTTATTAACATCTAAATAACAAAGTAAGGTTGTTGCAGGACAAATATTAATGGCAATTATCTTTAAAATACTTGGTAAGAAATGCTAGTATTAAAAAGGTTAAGATCAACAAAAGCTAGATGTTTTAACCATTTTGTAATTTTTATGTTGATATTATCTACTTTAACGGTAATTTTATCTATACAAATCAGCAACAAGGTTTGATCCTGTGTTTGGGTAATTCCACACAGGCTTTCATTGGGAAACATATTCAACAATAATTATTCTTAATGTTAAAGTCACATACAACATAATACTTAGGGTTTGTTGCCCTACCTTTAAATATTTGCTTAAAGAACTTTGTTCTTCTCTCATCTCTACTCAAGTGCGATCCTAAGAGTAGGAAGAGAAAAATGAAAATAAAAATTGTTAACCTCAGTGTTGAGTGAGCTATAGGAAAAACTTTAATTATTAATTAAACTTAGATGCTAAGAATAATATAACCAGGGGATGCACATCATAACTTTTACAGTTGGGGATTCACTGATTATTGCAGATTAATATTGCCATCCTGTTTTGTTCTATAACGAAGCTAACATTTTGTCCATTGAAGAGGATGGTATACTTCTTAGAAACGCGCTCTCCTGAAAATGTGGTGGCAATCAGTGTTAGAATCCTGTGTAAAGGATTGTGATTCCCTGGAAGGATACGACAGTAAGTCACGACTAGGTCGCAGTATATTGTATGTATATAGACATCTTTTTTTTTTTTTTTTTTTTTTTTTTTTTATATATACTAGGTCGCAGAATAATATATTTATGTATATACACATCTTTTAATTTTTATTATATATATATATATACATATATATATCTTACTATACACCCATATATATATATAATTACAATGTTCTCTTTTATTTTCCGAAAAAATAAAAATCTACTTATGAGTGCAAATGGAGGGAACACAGAAGAATGTCCCATGCCATTCAAGAGTAGAGGCATCTATGGTGTATCTAGGTCAGGAACCCATGATACATAGTTGATGCAATTAGCAATACATCCATTTGCAAACATGATTCTATCGTTCACCAAGATTAGCTATAAGTGGTTCAAAGGCTACGGCCACATAGTTCCATTTCAATTTCCGACTGAAACACCTTCATTTTTTATTAGTAATGGCATTCTACACATATAATATAGAATAGAAATAGAAAACATTTATTCGGCAAAGAACATATTAGACAGTGCATAAAATGAAATGAAAGCTACAATATACATTATTAAGTGCGCAGGTGTGCTGTCGAACATGCCTGTTCCAAACCACTACAAAACCACCACAGCTTCTTTGCCATTGAAGTGTGTGCCCATATCTTATTAATATAGGTTATGGTTCTTATCTATTCCAAGTGAAATATTTATTACCTTGTTTTATTTCAGAAGCAACTGGTTTCTGTGCATATAAGTGTAGGTTAATTCATTTAGTTTTAATTCCTTTCAATATAGGAGGCCAACATTTAAGTATGTGCAAATGTATCCTATATACATAAGATTGCACTATTACTTTTTCAGGGCTACTGTTGTAAGATTTTTCCATGACATTGGTAGGTATAAAGTCAAATGTATTCTATAGCTGGGCCATGCACAATGTTAAGCTATGTTGAAACAAGGACATTTTATGGTTGAGATAATTATTATTTTGCACCCGTTTATGGTTTCTCTAGAATTTAGAAATAAAATATTATCTTCTTCTGGGAGAGCAAGATAGAAAAAATTGCATGGAATCTAATATGGGTCCCAAATTCTGCTATTTTTGTTTAGCATTTAGGCATATTTTCTTTGATATGAAAACACCAAGATTTTCTAAGAAATTTTAGTTGGTAAACACATTTAGTTTACACTTTTCATAGGAGTCAGTAAGACAAGAATTATTATTAATAACCGATGCAATGATCTCATGTAAAAATTAGCGGTTTCATGATCTAGGTAAAATCATATGGTGCTGTACTAAGCCTGAAGGGATGGCATGTAAATTCATACAAATAATCTGGAAATAGGGAACATGAGTGTTTCCTATCAGATTCCCTTATTGACAGTACAATATGCATTTTTTTAAATCATACAAAAAATTTGTTGCAACAACTTTTAAAATCTTTTCTCATTTTGATAAAAATTTACTCAGTTTCTGAGTAACCTGGTTATTTAATGGAGCAGTAGTTTGTACAGGAACATTAGTGAAAGGTATAGTATAACCTTTTAACCATTTGTGTATGGTATGACTTTTAGTGATACCTAGTATCGCAGTAGTAGGAAAAGTATTTCAGTTGATTGGTATGTACCTTATTCATCATTGATCAGGATCCAGGTTAGGGCCTCAGCAACAGGGATAGTGGTGTCTCCGCCAGAATATCACGAAAAACACCAACAATTTATTCACATAGTATGTTGTTGGACTCGGCATGGTTTTGCCCGCTTGGAAAGACATTTATAGTTGTTGTGCTCCCCCTTTTAGTTTCAAGTTTTAGGGGATTCTGATAGGTACTTACCTTCACTGGGAGTATTCTTTCATTCTCACCCAGATTTTGAACAGCTTTAATGGTATTTACTTTATCCTATAGTTTGTCCCCAAACAGGTATTATGAGATTGCAGGCTTCTCTGATATCAATTTATCAATGATGTGCAGGCTATAACTTCATACAATAAGTTGCATAGCAATCCAGTTGAATCACTGATTCCGAAATGTGATTTTCATCTCATTGTTTACAATCATGTTGTTGAAAATCTTTTCAAGGGTTGAGATAGTACTAAGTGTCTCATAATAGTATTGATTTGACTTTTGCATAAATGCTTGTATGCTTTATTTATAGGGCCATGTTTCTTGATTATAGTGAATCTAGTTTCTTAAGGCCATTCTGCATGATTAGTCGTTTTTTTTTTTTTTTTTGTATATTGCGTGTTATTCCTACTGAATTATCTCAGAGGTGAGCACTATTTTTGCAAGCCTGCCCCCCTCCTTTCTTTAATCTGATTTCATCACTAGGTGAGACACTATATTTGTAGCCACTTATGATAGGTGACGGAAACGTGTTTGCACCTGGTTCATTAGAGCTTGACTGCATCAGCTCCGCTGAATGATGTAATAGTAATGAAAAACATTGTCCTTGTCCGTGTGGTAGACTACCTCGGCTTCGACTGAAGAGGTCTTCGTAATCATCTAAGCTCCTGACTGCAAATCCAAGGCTAACCCCTCGTGAAAGCTCTAAGGATGCATCAAACAGCGTTTTATCTTGCTAATAAAAGATACTTAACTGGCTAGCCTCTCGTGGAAGCTCTCTCGTTCTTCGCTTGTAAACGAATACTGCACCGGCTTACAACTCGTGAAAGCTCTATTGGTGGTGTCGTTTATTTTTAAATTAAGGCACTATTGACCTGTGCTCTTCCTTGTAAACGAATAACCCCCACCGGCTGACCTCTCGTGAAAGCTCTATTGGTGGTGTCGTTTATTTTTAAATTAAGGCACTGTTGACCTGTGCTCTTCCTTGTAAACGAATAACCCCCACCGGCTGACCTCTCGTGAAAGCTCTATTGGTGGTGTCGTTTATTTTTAAATTAAGGCCCTGTTGACCTGTGCTCTTCCTTGTAAACGAATAACCCCCACCGGCTGACCTCTCGTGAAAGCTCTATTGGTGGTGTCGTTTATTTTTAAAATAAGGCACTATAAACTTGTCACCGTTGACCTGTCTTCTTTTTTGTAAACGAATAACCCCCACCGGCTGACCTCTCGTGAAAGCTCTATTGGTGGTGTCGTTTAGATTTACGTGCATATAGTGTATATTGCTGCGACACTGCGGATCCATCTCCTGTGAAACATGTAGTTAGTAACTTACCGATACGGTCGTGTAGACTCCCACTTTTTTTGGGCTCCCACAATCGATTATTTAGCTTTTCTATTGCCTCATCCTTACTCCTTTGCCAGTGTTTCCCCATTTTTGAAGAAAAAGGAGGATAATTGGAAGATTTTCTTGAGTTGCGTATACAGCGAGCAGCACAAAAAAGTACAATGACATGTACATTACAGATAGCGAAAGAGCGCGTAGGAACCACAGACTATATTAAAATTTTTGATGAAAGTGTTCATCTTTAAAATTGTGATGCAGTGAGTTGTGCAAGGTGCAAACTACATAGTACTAAATGAGGACGAGATTACGGAACATAATTATACCATTTTTATGGAATTTAAACCATACGATATTCAGGACCTAAAATGATGCTCAGGCTTTATATGGGGCTATATCCTTCAAAGCTAGCCTACTTTATTTTAAGAGGAATATTCAGTAGTATGTAGGGACTGCGTTTGTTAAAAAATGTAAATTAAAATAAGTTAAGTTTTCTATTGCAATTATTTTGTATAATTAATAAGTAAAGTTGCTATTTGAGCACTAAAACATATTTATTATCACGTTAAATTGTTCTCGAATTTCAAAATTAAAGAAAACAAAATAAATGGGGATTACAGCAATTATAATAAACGCGATCCCTACAACCTACTTTATTATTATTATCTCCTTTAAAATAAAGTTCACTATTTTTGTAGTACCTCATATACTTTCTAAATCAAGGAATAGATTACATTCGCAATAAATTATACCGTTAAATAATGTTCTATATAATTATATTATTGATCTCAAAATATATAAAATATTTTATAACTTTCAAGAACAAACGATTTAATTATGTATTATAGCAATAATAAAGAAAAATCCTACTCAATATGTCGCGTCCGAATTGTATAATACTGTGGTGTATTAACAAAGGCCTGGCCGTTTTACAAAACATTGCTGTCGTATATAGCGATACATTTTCAGTCGAATCGGCTTTGGGATTGCTCGTGCGTTGTGTTCATAGTTCTAACCTAACTTCACGTAGGTACTCAGTGTGGGGCTCCGCGCCTTTATTTTGTTTCTTTATTTTAGTTTAGTTTAGTTAGTTTAGTTTAAAAAAAACGTTGCCCCACTCTAGGATTTCTCCAGTGTCGTGGGTGCGTTTACAGACACAAATTCCACACACAATATACCCAGACCCGAAACAAATAACTGCAGATTTATAAATATTTGTTCCGTGCGGAAATCGAACCCGCGACCTAGTGCGCAGCAGCCGACTGTATCAGCCACGGCACCAACCGAAGTGCCTGGGGGGCGACCTTTTAACAGTCGCCTTCCCTCCGCTAGAGGGGGTGACTGCTTTACAGTCATCCCTTCCGAGATGTGCCACGTGCGCGCCACCGTCTTCCCGGGGGTCGCTCGGTGTGAGCACGCAGACTCCCCAATCTGCGCACCCGCGACCCTCGAGGCCCCCCACCATGAAGGGACGGCAGGGGCGCTCAGGCGTGCAGTGCAGCAGCAGCGTCCAGCTGGAGCATGACGCTTTCGCAGAAGGAGACCACTGCACTGCAATTTTCAAGCTCTGCCAACATAGCCGGCACTATTGCTGGCAGAGAGAGATCTTGCCGGATCTGATCGACCAGGATCCGCCGCTCGGCCGCCCACGCAGGGCACTCCTCAAGCGTGTGCTGTGCGGTATCCTGGTCGCTTCCACAATGATGGCACTGTACCGTAACCTCGCGTCCTATTCTGTGCAAGTATGCACCGGAACAACAGTGACCGGTGAATACCTGCGTCAGACGGTAGGTGACGCGCTCGCTCCTTCTGAGCCAGGCTGCGAAGAGCGGCAGGATGGCCTCGACGAACCGCTTGGTCGCGAACTGCAACCGTAGGCGATGTCGCCACATCTCGAGTGCGCGCCGATGCCAGACTCCTACCGGCTAAAACCACTGGGGCGGTCATCTTCGGCACCCAACCACTAGTATAACCTGTTATCACCTATCATTGCATTCCAGCTGAACATTAATTAGCCGTTTTGTAAAGCAGCGTTGTATTGTAAACGGCTTCACACATCACACACATCATCCCTAAAACGTCCACTGAAAGGGGCCTCCCAATGATCACTAAAATGAGCGGTCTATGACATCTCTATAGATATTGCCATAATCGCCACGCTTAGGAGGCGGTTTGGTGATCGCAGTACAGTTGTAATGAGCACACGGGAGTATGTTGCTGCCCATCTTCTTGATATCAACTCATAGTCGCTTTATACGACATCCATAGGTGGAGAGTGTAGTCTATTCTTTAGATCAGAACTTGTAAACGGCCAGGCCATTTAATACAGTGCAATTTGGCCGCGATAGATACATCATGTCTCCGATGTCACAGGTGGGGCATTGATTCCTTACATTGCCACAGAAATAGTTTCAGAAAAGATAAAACGATATCAAAAATAATGTATTCGATTCATTCGAGTCAGCTACTGCGGAAATGGGTTGTTAAAAACGTAATTTGTGGGACTTTGGAAGGTTAGCGCTTAACTTAATGCTGTACAAGTAAAGTCCTGATGTGTTAAATTAAAAAGGCAATGTATCTATAGACGTAGTCGTTTAAAATCGTCAACAAACCTGCTCTCTTCGTAAATAAAAACATAACCTTAAAAATAAATTACAGTACAAATACAGCAGCTAATAAATATTTAATAAAATAACAGGTTGGCAAATTGAGTGTAAAACATACGTCAATAAACAATTATTGAGGGAGAGTATTGACGGGACCCGTAACGCCCGTGACAACCTTTACAAGATTTATCACAATCCACCGCACACTATATTGGATGGCGACTTAGTTACCTTCAGCACTCCAGTGTGGAAAAGCACTGATCCCATTATAAATATATATTTTGACCTCATACCAACATAAAAACACGATAGTGTAATTATTATACAAAACACTTGCTTCTTACAAATACGTATCCGTTTACAAAGACCGAGCGTGAGGTGGGTAATGCGGATATGTTTCGTATATTTTTGTTTTTTTTTTGGTGTCCAGTGGAAATTCTTCATGAACTTCCTTCGCCCCGGGGAAGGGCTAAAGGGTATGCCGGACTCCTACCGGCTAAAACCACTGGGGCGGTCATCTTCGGCACCTAAAGGAGGCTGACTGTAAAGCGGTCACCCCCCCGGGGGGAGTGTAAAGGATTCCCCAAAGCGTCCCACGGCAGCGCGTGACCACATGCGTGCTACCATCTTCTCTTGGGTCGCTTGGTGTGAGCACGCAGATTCTCCAATGTACGCACGCGCGAACCCAGAGGTCCACCGCCTTGTAGCTACGGCAGGGGGTTTCAGGCTTATGGGCATTAGGCGCCAGGGCGGTTGTTACCCCGGCGCCGTCTCCTCCTTCTTCGAGCGGGATCGGCCCTCTCCCGATCCCACTCTGCGGTCTCCTTCTGGAGCATGACGCTCTCACAGAAAAGGAGACTACTGCATTCCAGTGTTCGTGCTCTGCCAACATAGCCGACACTACCGCTGGCAGAGAGAGATCCTGCCCGATCTGATCGACTGGGATCCGCCGCTCGCCGGCCCACACAGGGCACGCCTCAAGCATGTGCTGTGCGGTGTCCTGGGCGCTATCACAATGGTGGCATTGTGCCGTGGCCTCGCGTCCTATCCTGTGCAGGTACGCGCCGAAACAACCGTGCCCGGTGAGCACATGCGTCAGACGGTAGGTGGCGCGCTCGTTCCTTCTGAGCCAGGCTCCAAAGAGCGGCAAGACAGCCTTGACGACGTGTTTGGTTGCAAACTGCATCCGCAGGCGATGACGCCATTTTCCAAGGGCGCGCCGCCAAGCTAGCCGCCGCAGCCTGTCCAACGCCCCTGGAGGCGCGCCTTTTGACGCTCTGGCGGAGGGAGCGTGTCTGATCGTAGACCCACGCCTCCATCTCCGCCAGGATGTCAAAAGGCGGAAAACGCGCCAGGAGATTTGCCGCCTCGTAAGTCACTGATCGGTATTCTCGTGCGATCCGGATAGCCACTCTGCGCTGCAGACCGTGAATTTTGGTTCTGCAGCGCTGGGCGCCTGATAGTCGAGCTGACCATACAGGCGCCTCGTAGAGAGCCATGGACCACACGACCCACCCGTAGAAA
Organism: Diloba caeruleocephala; assembly: GCA_947459985.1. NCBI lineage: Eukaryota > Metazoa > Arthropoda > Insecta > Lepidoptera > Noctuidae > Diloba > Diloba caeruleocephala. Next base: position 16,048,194 of record OX381617.1, on the reverse strand, counting down.
CGGCGAACTTCCTCACATGGTCCCCCAAGATTGGGCAGCAGCCGGTGTAGTGCACTACCCTCTCGACTCGGGAGACGACCCGCTGGCTAACACCAGAGTGCCGTCAGTGTAACAGACTAAGCTGACGCCAGCAGGGACTGTCGAAATACCTAGGTACCAAACAAGCTATGGATTAGTTATGAGTTTAATGTTAATGTACCTAAATATTAATTAAACATGTGGTGTCCGGATTAAGAATACAGCACCACTCCATCTCCTGCAATGAATGTCGTAACAGGTGACTAAGGGATTCTTAACCAGAGGGATAGGCAGCAGCGTGCCTTCTGAGAAACAGTTGCCATTCTGTGCTCACCAACCCGTCTGCCAAGCGTGGTGAGTACTGGCAAATTCCCCCCAAAAAATTAAATATAATACGAATAGATATATATTCCATAAATTACTTGAGTAATATGCACATATATACAACTATATATAATACTTTATACACTACAATATAAGTAATCTATATATATATGTATAATGCAATAATACTATTAAAAGCTGACCTAACTTAACTGTTAAATATCGAGCATGAAAACGATTATCTTGAAAGGGAGCAGGTTAGATGAAGTAAAACCTACGTATTCTTATATCGTCCGGGCTTTTATGTGAATGCCAGTAATACTTGCGCAGGCGATCTAATACCACAAGTTACGTTCAACAGAACACGCAGTGACGAGCTCATTGCCCACTTTGTCGCTATGAAAAATTCATAAGAGGAAAATCCTCGTCGTTCCAGCAGTAAACTCTGTCTTGCTATGTCCCAACGTCTGCTGGTATTGAAAAACTGTGAAGAATGAATACCCGTTTGTATATTGTAAGGCTTTGTAGATTATGATTGTATCTACAATTTTAATAAAACCCTGCGATATGTATTTATATTAAATAAAGCGCACGAATTCATACGTTCACTACCTTGCGGCGAAAACTACTCTATACAATAAGATGCAGTGTTTTATTTAACTGGGACTATATCGTCATCATCATCATTATCCTATACCTGTCTTCTGCGGGACACAGGCCTCTCACAGCGTGCGCCACAAAATCCGGCCATCAGCATTCTTCTACCTTCTTCAGGTCATACTGTCTTCGGTTTCCGCGATTATTACACATTATAATAAAATACTTTTGAACGGATTAAACAAGGAAACAACATACCACACTAAAAACATCAAGACACTGTGAGTGATTACTTGCGTGCATCGAAACAATTTTTATTAGATTTGTACTGTCGGAAAATAACATTATTAAATCTGTAAGACGCTTGTCACCTTAGGCCTCCTGCGACCGCGAACCCTGCATAGTGTTCAAAGCGTCAGGAAAAACAAAAATCTATAATATATGCGATGTTCACAATACGTTTAACAGTGTTTTATTACTTCTTCAGGTCGTCCGTCCATCTGGCCGGTGTGCGTCCCACACTACGTTTACCCATAAGCGGTGTCCACTCGAGTACTTGTCTGCTCCATCGACCATCGGCCCTTCGACAGACGTAACCAGTTAATGGAATAATCTTAACCTTGTAGGAGCTCAGGGCAAAACTTTTATTAAAGGCATTTGCTTAGTATTTATGAAAACTTTATAGACATACTTTGTTTTTTTTGTCAAACTTGACTCTACATAAATTATATAAACCTCCGTTCTTCTTTCTTCCGTCTCAGTTAAATAACACAAAATAAAATAAATTTAAGAATATTCAAGCTTATCGACAATTTATATTAGTATAAAAAGTTGTTGGTTCGTATAATACAAATTCGCTGCGAAGAGCTATCCGGCATTTTCAATGAACTAGATATAATAAAAGTCTTATATTATATATCTGCTTAGAAATATATATACTTTACACTCTATTTATATAATTGGTAAATTAAGTATACAAAATATATTTACATTTATAATAATATGTAATTGAATAAAGACCAAACATAAAGAATTGCTTGTAATCGTTTTTTTACAGAATCACGCTGGCGTATCAACGAACTGCAGAGCGAATTTCTACTTACACTTACCATAAAAACATATCATTTTCCATTACACTACATAAGATACGAGCAGCGAGATACCACACTAGCAATGTCTTCATAATGCTAATGTTTTGGAGATAATATACTACCTAACGGGTTTAAAAATATTAATAATATTTTGTGACTGCGATGCCATTGCTAGGCGTAGGGCGAGCTAGAGGGGGTGACCGCTTCACAGTCATCCCCTTCGAGATATGCCTAAAGGCATCAATGGGGGGCTCTAGTGTGATCTTGCTAGAACCTGGGGCTCCCCTTCGGTGCCGAAGCTGACCACTCCAGTGGTTTTACCCGTACTCATACTCCGGGGCGGAGGAAGTTCGTATAGAATTTCCACTGGAGACCAATGAAAACAATGAAAATAAAAGGCGTAGGGCGAATCACCTGAGAAAATCTTATCCTGTACCAAATGATTACCGGCAGTTCCATACTGGCACAATCGCACGGAGCAGGGCTAGGGTCAGCACAAAAGATCCACAAGGGTTGAGGCGCTTTCGGCGATAGCTGAGCTCGACATATAGCTGACAATAGATTATAGATTGGGGTGTATTGTGTGTGGAATTTGTGTCTGTAAACGCACCCATAACACAGGGATTGACACTAGGATCTGCACTAGGGTGAGACAACGTTTTAAAAAAAATAACAAAGATTAGAACCACCTCTAAACACAATTTAAAAATGTCACTCAAAACCAAGCATCGTAGCAGTGTACTGGAGATATTGTCAGGCCAAACAGGATGACATTTAAAGCTTTAAAGACATAGAAGACATGTCAAACTGTTGCCAGTACATAACCAACTCCAAAGCTTTACTTTACCAAGAATGCCAGCTCTCGCACCGTCATAACAACTGCGTTAGTTTTTAAAGAAGAAGCAGATATACAAGCTTGATTATAGGTGATTCAAAAGGCATTCCGACTGTGTTCTGGTAAAGGTCTTCTTCTTCTGATCTATTCCTCTGTGAAATGCAATTGTGGAAATGAGAAATACACCAGTCGCTACTATTTAAAATAGAAATACGCCAGCAAATAAAAAAGTTGAAAGACACGTCTCGACGGTAATTTGTTCTGTGTTATTCTGGCAAAAAGGAAAATCACTGACGAATAAAAAGCGAACCAGGCTGAATAAACGAAAACATTCCTCTGTAAATGCTCTATGTACCACTATCCCCAGCATCAGAACCCAATCCACTGATGAATTCACAAATGTTGTCAATAAACTGCCAGTAAATAAACCTATGCAAATCTTAAACTTGGTCATCATGCTGTATTGAAGGAACTCACGATGGGATATGTCATAAAGGATCTGTTATTGGTTCGTATATGGAAATGAGTTTCGATGAATTTCTAGCGATTCCTGAAACGAGTGGCTATGGCGATGGCCTACTGCTTACGTACAAGAGCTGCTCAAGCACAAGAGCAGGTCTTAAAAATTTGGGGAATATTTAGTTTCGTTTAATCTCTAGGTGTGGCGAACGAGACTGTTCTTTTCTTACACTTAATTCTTGCACAAAAAATCTTTCAACTAATTTAAAATGGCAACCCTAAGACTACACCGGCACTAAGGCACCGGCATTAAATTCAATAATATGACCGTTAAAAAACGGATACAGCATAGTACCTTGGCCTTGTATTGGAGAAAAAGAAACATTAATTGAATACATCAAATTACATATTTAGGTGAAATAACAAAAAGGAACTTTTATGGCGGAATATTTGTACAACGTTTGTTTGTCACAACGTAATCATGTTGAAATCTTTAGATTACACTGTGTTTAAACCACAGACTGATGTTCGGCAGGAACTCTTGCCCGAATGACAGTGCAGGTAGGACACGTATGGGCGTGTTAATAGTAAGGACCGTCACCTTTACCAGTTCTTTCCATCCGATTATGAGCGGCTGGCGAGTTCGTGGGTCAATTTATCACGGGTCATGGTAACTTTAGTAGTAAATTGTTTAACTTCAAGCTTCAAGCAGTTACGTTTGATGGTAACCCTACCATGTGTCGCGGCTCATACCTACTTGGATGCGAGGATAGTAACAGCCAAAACAAGCTTAACTAGTATGCAACATTACCATGTACCTCCTTGGTAACTAAGGTTCGGCCAAACCTGAGCGTCAGCGCGCGGGGTGCAGCAGCGACGCGGGGTGCAGCAGTGACGCGGAAGCATCGGCAACACGGGAGTTTCTGCAACGCAAGAGCGTCGGTAACGTGGTAGCGTCTGTAATGTGGTAGCGTCGGTAACGTGGTAGCGTCGGCAACGTAGTAGCGTGACAACGCGGGAGCGTCACCAGCACCAGCGTCGGCCGCGGCATTGACGCTCTCGTTTCGCAGTCGCTTTGGTCGCCTAGGTTAACCGAAGCATTAGTCTTGAAGATTGATATGGAGTTATTGTTAGTTGTAATATGTTATCTATGTGTATTTTTTGATAAAAGTACTGTACCTAACAAAGTTTTTTTCACACATTTAAAATATAACTAAGTACTAGAACGGTTGCATGAATATAATCAACAAGATCCGACTACGAAAACCTAACTTGAGCTTTTGTGCAGTCGGGTTTTTTGGGCTATTAATTAGATAAAGTTATAAAACCTATACAAGAGCCTACCTATCTACCCAAGCTATAAAATATTATGGGCTGTTTGAACAGTCTAAATTACAGTTCATACAACATAGAAATGCTAATAATGGCTAATGGGCTGTCTAGTCAGCTTCCTATGTTCTAATTAGTCGGTCAATCATCGGCTTATTGCCCAAAGCACTACATTTATTTCTTTAATAATCTCTGCCAAAGCACTAGCTTTAAAAATCTCGTACATAGTACATTTTTTCCATTCTTAACATTCTGATGCCAAATTTTTGTCTACACACTACATACTTATTAGAAACACGGTTCGTCCTTGACACTAGCAATCATTTCTTAAATGCCTCATCCAATGTAATAGTAACGCACATGTCGGTGACCTTGTGGATGAATTGCTTAAACATTTTAGGTTATATTCTGAAAAGGTCTCACTCCAAAACCACTACACGATATTAAGTTGCACATTAAAATTGCCAAGCGAACTGTATTTCTTTGTATTATTTGAATGGCCCACAGTGATGCAAAAGGATATGAGAAACCAGAGTGACGAGCCGTTCTTGAAGAATAAATATTTCTCGCTGTGCGCTTTCTGCTGGTGCGAATGTGACTTATTCACTGCTATGGACAGGTAAGTTTAATTCGATAAAAGTGCATAAGACAACTGCTTCTAAAACATTTATAAATAGCTGGTTGTGTATTTATAACGATTTGTGTGAACATGTCGTCATTTGTAAGTATCTAGACACCGGTTATAAGCGGGTTGAAACTGGAATCCCTTAAAAAGTGAGGACTAAAGTAGGTAGATTGGTTATGTTATAAAAAATGTGTCGCGCCACCGAGTTGTCGCCTCGCCTCGCCACGTGCCGAACCTGATGAACGCAAGTCAGTGTTATTTGCCGCATAATTTACATAGAGATAGATCAGCGTCCCGCGGGTCGTGCACCCGTTGAATTTCTATTGTTTAGATTGGAAAACTAAGTGCACAAATGGTCGACTTTCCTCTCACGTCATTATTAGATCGCAGGTGTCGTGACGTGATAAACACTGCCAGTTGAAAACAATTCACGGGGACGGATTTCTAACTGAGTCTATTTAAGCATGGGCCGCTACTGAGGAAAAAATCATTCCAATATTAGGTATATTGGAGACTGATAGGTATGGAAACCAAAAGAGACATACGTTAATACAAACTCATTAAACAAATGAAGAATAATAATGGTATTAATTAGAAGCGTTCGCAGCACTAAGCAACTAAATAAAGATCTTGAAGCCTAGATGCCGATGGGGTTGAGAACGAATCGATTACCTAATGGCGCTGTGTGACCACCCGGCCCCGTGGAGATTGACTCATTTGCACTGCATTACATTACCGAGTGACACGGACAGCCACTCTCATCATCGCGGTAATGAACAGATTGTTGTTCACAACACTCGAGCAAAATTCCATTTCAATTGCTAGATACGATTCTATTAGATTTTACAGCTTTGAACACCCGCGTCGATTATTGTCTGTATACTGGCATGCACACTTGCTTCTTCGTTTTGGTTAGGTATAATCCATTCAGTTGCTTTCGGAACAATATTCAATAGAACTTCTATATCTCTTTGATATGAAATTAATACCTAGTTAAAAATGTAATTTCTTGACTTTCCAAGGCTTGCTTAGTTATAATTGTTTTAACATGTCTGCGGTATGTGGTTATATCCTCGTTATTGTAATGGTACACATGGGCCACTTGCAGCCAGAGTACCGTGCGTCCTTCCGCTTTTTAAATTATGGTTTGGTACCTACTCCAATTTTCTTAGTCTTCTCTCAGATCGTTTTCATTGATAATCTCCTATATTTACAGGCTTATTTTCTAATTATAATGTTTAACTGGTTTGGAGAAGAACTCTTTGATAATTTATTCAGAGTGCAAGTGTGGACAGTAAAGTTAATTATTATCAATAACTATCGTACCTACCTCAGACATTGTGCAATAGGTATCAAGTTCATATGTAATTCTGTAAATCAAGTTTTTATTTGAGGTACATACTTTATTTTAAGGGGGCAATCATTGGGTTATACGGCTAGCGTTTATTAAAAAAGATTGAAATTATTAATCACTTCTAAAAAATATTGTTGTTATGTTTATAAATAACTAGCTGGGACCCGCGGTTTCACCAGCCGTTTAATTTAAAATAAATTGGATTAATATAAATAATTTAGAGTACGATGGCATAGACATTTAACATGTGAGTATATTTATTGGGTTTCGTGGGTTTTAATTATTTTGCGCGGAAGCCTAATTATTTTTCTAAAATAAAAGTGGCCTAAGTCATTTCTAATATCAGCTATCTGCCAGTGAAAGTCCCGTAGAAACTGCTCCAGTCGTTTCAGAGATTAGCGGCAACAGACAGACAGACAGACTGACCGACAGACAGACAGACAATTTTTTTTTGTTGTAGGTACCGTATATACTTTCATATGCATTTAGTAAAAAGCTGTTATTTTGGACATTACAAACAGACACTTCAATTTTAATTATTTGCATAGATTAACAAATAAACTGGCTATTTAAGCACAACTATGTTTTTCTTTTTATTACGAAAACGCACAATGATAATATTGTATGATATTTTATGTATTCGAATAGCAACTTTACATGTTATACTAATTATTGCAAGGAAAATATAAATTAAGTATACATTGTTTTTCAATAGACCTGAACCCTATAACGTATTAATAGTCCTGCCTGCGTATGAATATGCGTATGTAGGGAAACATATGGGCTATATAATCTAACATGAGTTATTGTTTACATATTTTTGATCCACATAGATAATTAATTAATTCATTACATGTGTTTATTTACATTTGCCTTGACGTATCAATTTAATTTAAAATAAAATAAGGTAGGTACAGCTAATACCAATATTACATCATTTAGTAACAAACGTATATATTAACACAGCATAGATGTTTGTATAGTTCTTATTGTTCTCAATGACTGGTGTTCAAGTATCAAACCAGAAACTCAGTGTTAGGTCGTCCATTGGTTATAGGGTAACGCTCCTTACAGGAGACACACATACGGACGGAACACTTGAACTGACTCGAATCACGTTGTAGCTGGTTCTGTGATGGTAATGGATAAGTACTTGCGAAAAATCTGACCGTTTTGATGAAGACATGTACCATGATATAATTATGAGAAAAATATACGTAAGGCCAAAGAAAATTGGTACAACATCTACGTTTTAAAATTTGGGACAGGTTGTAATAAACTGTAATTATTTTCACTAGGTCCATAAACTACAATGTTCCCCAATATTCTTACATAATATCAAATAAAATGAAAACAATCAAATCGTTCATAAATGCAAGAAAAAAGCAAGAGAGGCTTCTTCGCGCACATTAAAAAAAACAGTCGAATTAATGACCTCTTTTCGAAGCCAGTAAAAATATCATTCGGATTTAGTAGGTTGCTACGATTTGTGAAGCACGAAGTTTGCGCGTTATTTGGGAACAGTTATATGTATAACACAGTAAAAATAGCTTTATTGAACTTGAACTTGACCACTTAATTTTCTACATTATGTAGTTACATAATGTAGAAAATTGAAAACCTGGATCTTCGTTATTTGTAAGTATATCGAATTGATAGTTGGATGACTTTAGATATTTTGAAGAATACTTCGAAATAAGTACATCATATCATCCTATATTATATCAGTATCTATATAAATGTGGTAAAGATTTGAATAAAACGCTTCGGAGATTGACAATGGACCTTCTCAAACGTTGAAAGTACATGGCAATCATTAATGTAAATCAATTTTACGTGTGGGAAAATGTTAAGACAACGAATCTGGTGAAAGATTCCGAAGCGTTAAGAAAGTAGAAACCCTCCACTGACTGGAGGACACTGGAGCACATGCGTAGTGAATTAAATATTTTTCTTTAGATTTACGAGAAGCGCCGTGTGGTGCCGGCTCAGAATGCCACCACCCCATTTCACCCCGTGGGTGTCGTAAAAGTCGACTAAGGGATTAACCGGAGGATGGGCAGCAGAGTCCTTCGAGCACACAACAACTCAACTGCGATCGCCAACCCGTCTGCCAAGCGTGGCAATTATGGCAAGACCCCCCACTGAGCACACTACACACCCATATCGGTTGTTGCGGTGATCTTTGGGGGAGGCCTGTCGAGCAGTGGACTTTATTCGGCCGAAATGATGAGATAAGCGCAGTCAAATTGACCTGTTTGTTGAAGCTGGTTAAAGCTAAAAAACGAGAAGCGTCTGTATTACGCCGATTGCTTAATCCACTCAAATTTGACAAATAAAGTTTTTTTATACCATTAAGCCCTACGCTAAGCCGCGAACGTTTTATACGAAATAAAGTATAGTAATATATTCTTTTTTATTTATTAAGGGAGGCGGCAAACTTTTCAAAGGCATTTTATACTGGCACTCGGGTATTGAATTTTATTCCCGCCAAAAAGTTATCCAAATTCTGGAAAGTTGGAGTCTGTAGGCGCAAAATCTGGTGAGTACGGCGGATGACGGAGAACTTGCAACCCCAGCTTTTGTAGCTTGGAGACCGTCAGTTGTGCATTTCTGATGAGCGAACGGAGCGCCCGCTCCAGGTGCTGAGTCTCAGGGGGCGCCGAGTAACAGTAGGCGCCAAGGCAAAGGATCAGAGATTTAAAAAATGTTTGGTAGCCTCCGATAAAATGTCACAAACGCCCAAAAACTTATCAGGATCACAAAGCCCAAGAACTTATCACAAAGCAAAGAGAAGCTTATAACGAAAAAAGCAACCAACAGCTTTATTAATATCTTAAAATTTAAGAAAAACCGTTTTCAACCGTTTTCGTTGCTGGTTTGCCACCTTAGTGGTATAAAAAAGCTTTTTACGGTATACAGTGAGTAGTAGGGATATAGTTTCCTGGATCATCAGCCGTTCCTCGTTATTATTTACCGATTTAATTTAATTTCACTGCTGTAACCTATAACTAACTACTATACTAAAATCTTGTACTTCGTTTTTATAGCTTCGGCTTCGAGGCTAGAAGCAGGTAAAAACCAGATTACGCAATTGAACTTAATTAACAAGGATAGGTACCTATTTGGACTAATGAAGTTATGAGTCTATATCGTCTATTGCCGCGGCTACACGATGCTCCTCGCACTGCTCCTCGCTCTGCTCATCGCCATGCCGCGATGTTGCCCCAGGCAGCCACACACTGCTCTACTCGCCATACTACTCGCCACGCGCCGCATTTGGCGTTCGCCTCTCGGCAGTGGAAGTCAACATGCGTGATTTGCCTTTATAGCATAGCAAATTATATTAAATAATTTAAACGAAACAATATCATTAATCGCCCTTAGGGTCTTATCGCCCTTATTGTTTATTATTAGGAGATTCCCATATACAAGTACATATACATATGTACTTAATAAATTAATAGTAAGAATATTTTTAAAAACATTACAAGTTTTTAATTTAGTTACAATGTATGTTAGTTTGTTTAGGTCAAATCTTCCAAGCCAAATTTCAACCTTTTCCTCTAAAACTTAAAGACTTTGAAATGTTGCATGCTTCTTCAGTTACCACAGTACACTAAAATGATTCAAATAACTTAATGTTGCAGACAGGATTGTCTCCTCACGAGGGCACTCCTCAATGGTTAGTGGTATGGACATCAACTTTCGCATATTCGTTTAATTTAGATAACTAAACATGCTCTCCGCCATAAACTGATGCTGCAGCCAGGATTGTCTCCTCATGAGGGCACTCCTCAACGGTTAGCAGTACGGACACGATACTTTGCATATACTTTTAATTTTGATAGTTAAACATGATCTCTATCATGAACTGATGATGCTGATGATATTATATATTAAAAAAAGTAGATATGTTACATGCGTACCAAAAGTAAGAACCAAAACTCTCCCAATTGTAGCACCTCGCAATCGGTTCGCCTAGATCGCTATCTCTTTTACTCTTGTTACTTTCGTATCTTTGTTCTCACAACATGTTTGTACAAGCGAGACTCTATTTTGCGCGCCATTTAATATGGACGTAACATATCTATGGTATAATATCATTGGTTGCAATGTATTATTTATTGATTTTCTTGCAAACAAATACCTTGCGACCTTCTAGTTCAAACTGATAAGGAGCTGATATAAAAAAACTACACACAAGATATCTCTCCTTTTTTCGTGTTAAAATGCTCATGGATTTCCTCCAACCTTTTTTTTTTTTTTAACCTGGGCATATCCTCTTGGACTTCCTCCGCCTTGGGAAGGGCGGAGGGGCATGCCGGGATCAAACCGGCTAAAACCCCACGGTGTCCTTCTTACCTCTAGCCGGGGGTGAGTTGTACGCTTTTCTGCATTGGACCGCTCCCCCGGCAGGTATCGGCCCGTCAATGATTGACGGGCCCCTTCTGTGTGCGGCCCCGTTAGCCGCACCTATCCTCCAGAGAGGCGCGCGCGGAACACGCGCGCCGCCATCTCGGGCCTGTTTCTGTTCGGGCGACGGACCGCCCCTGGTTCGTCGCCCGCAAGCCGCTCCTCATGGTGGCCGGAGATCGTCCAGCGCCCCACCCTGGCGCCGACGCCCGGTGTGTCTTCTGCGGAGGGGATCGGAGATATCCCTCCGTACCCGCTCTGCCGCCTCCTTTGCTTGCATCACTTCCTCGCAAAAGGAGGCGACGGCATCCCACGCGCTCTCGCTCCGGACGATGGACCGAACCACGGCCGGAAGCGAGAGGTCACCCCCTTCGACCGCCACGAGGAGGTCACGGCGCTGCGCTGCCCAAGCTGGGCACTCCTCCAACGTATGCTGCGCCGTGTCCTCCGGGCAGTCTCCGCAGTGATGACAACCAGGCATCTCTTCTCGGCCTATTCAACACAGGTACTTCCCGAAACACCCATGGTTCGAGAGTACCTGCGTCATCCGGTAGGTGAGGGCGCCATGCCGCCTCTCCAGCCATTCCTCCATTACCGGTCTTACCGCCGCTATCGCGGCGTGCCCTGCAGTGGGCCGCTCCAGTCGCCCTTTCCACTCCGCCACCAGGGTCCGCCGGAGCTCGAACCGACGCACCTCGATCTCACGAGGTACTGGCGATTCGCCCCGACTTAGCGCCTCCCCGCGCCACTGATACAGCGACGCGAGGGCTCTCGCTTCTAGATCCCAGGGCGGTGATCCGGCAAGGAGGCTCCCTGCCTCGTAGGAGACCGTGCGGTATGCCCTTATTACCCTGAGGACCATCGTTCGCTGCGGCCTTCGCAGCACGGCGACGTTGGCTACCCTCAGGGATTTAGCCCACACTGGGGCCCCGTAAAGGGCCATGGACCGCACGACCCCCATGTAAAGCCTCCGGCAGGAGGCATTTCCGCCCCTCAAATTGGGCAGCAGCCGCGAAAGTGCAGACGCGGCCGCCGTCAACTTGGGGGCCAGCCGCCTGAAGTGCGGCAGGAAGTTCCACCGGCTGTCGAGGACGAGTCCTAGGTACTTCATCGTCGGCTCGACGCCGATGCGAACGCCTCCGACCACGATGTGGGACCCCGACGGTGGCGCGCGCCGAGGCCCATGAAAGCACACGGCCTCCGACTTGGTGAGAGCCACCTCGAGACCCAATTGTCGGATCCTTGAGACGACTAGTGCAGCGGCCCCAAGACCGATCCCTGTGGAACACCGCATGTTGTCTCTCGCCGACCCCATTCTTCCCGACCCGGGTAGATGACCGCTCTGTCTGCCAGGTAGGCCCCGACAATGTGACGGAGGTAGGTTGGCACCCGGTGAAACGCGAGCGCCTCCCTAATGCAGCTCCAGGGCAAGGTGTTAAAGGCGTTAGCGATGTCGAGGGACACCGCCACCACCACCTCACCCGCGGACACTGCTTCCTCCGACAGAGCCCTCACGCGCATGATTGCGTCGACGGTGGAGCGCCCGCGGCGGAAACCATACTGGTTGTCCGCCAGATCCGGCCCCACCACGCTCAGGTGCCGGACGAGGCGGTCTGCAATTACTCTTTCGAAGAGCTTGCCCACCTCGTCCAACAGCACGATGGGGCGGTATGCTGACGGAGACTCCGCCGGACGCCCCGGCTTCCTCAGCAGAACCAGCTTGCCGGTTTTCCACCGTAGTGGAAACTGGCCCCGCTCGAAGCATGCGCTAAATAGCCCTTCCAGTCGGGGCCCGAGAGCACCCAGAGCCAGGACCCATGCGCGGCCGGGTATGCCGTCGGGCCCTGGGGCGGTGTTCTTGGCCTGCAGCCGTCGCACCGCCTCTTTCATCTCTGCCCGGGTCACTTCGGGCACGTTGTCGTCCTCGTCTTCCGCGTTGAGCGCCATGGAAGGCAGCACCATTTGCGGCGGAGTGTGCTCAGCCCTTGAGGGGAACAGAGCGCTCACTATGCTCTCCAGCAGCTGGGGCCGGAGACTCTGAGACAGCGGGGGAGCCCACGGGCGAAGCTTGCCTCTTACCAGCAGGTAGGGGCGCCCCCACGGATCGCGGTCCAAAGTCGCCAGCAGTTCCTCGCGGGCCAGTATTTTGGCCCACGCTATTGCCACTTGGAGAGCTTTCTTCGCAGCTCCCCTCGTACAACTCCGCCTCAACGACTGCCGCGTCCTGAGCGCGGCGACGCCTCCTGCGGTGTCTGGCGTACTGGCGTCGCGCCACGATACAAGCGTATCGTAGGTCCGCTATCTCCCGCGACTACCAGTACACCTGACGTCTAGCCGCATTTGGCTTCACCCGAGGCATCGCCGCATCGCAAGCCTGCGACATCGCCTCCCGGAACCACTCGGCCTCCTCGTCAATATCGACAGGCCTGTCGGGCGGTGACGCCCAGGCCTGTACAATAGAGGCCTCCAGGAGCGCGTCCCGGTCCAGCTTTCCTAGCGCCCAACGCGGACCGCAACCACCCGGGGCCGCCCGGGCCGGAGCGCTGGGTGTTTGGGTGGAGACGTCGAATCGGATGTAGCGGTGATCCGACAGCGTCTCCACCTCCTCCATGACGCGCCAGCCCTGGACAAGGCTCGCAACAGCAGGACTAGCGAACGTGAGGTCCACTATGGACCCACCCCGCTGTCGCAAGCACGTCTGGACTGAACCCCGGTTTACGAGGAGCAGGCCATGCTCCACAGCCCACTCCTCCAGCAGCCTTCCCCGCGCGTTTGTAGACGGGGAACCCCAAGCCGTGGATTTGGCGTTGAAGTCCCCGAGAACCAGCAGGGGGTGACGGCTGTATCTGCGGACGACCGTGCCCATCTCCATAAGGGAGCCCTCGTAGTCGGCGAGAGGCTGGTTGGGGGTGAGGTATACCCCCACGACCACCACTTCCTCCAGCAGCGCCACCACGAATCCCCGCCCCCTCGTGACATCTTCGAAGGACGGGGAGCCAGCAGCCGACTGACGTACGAGGGCCACCGAGTCGCAAATGTCCCCAACCCATTCATCTCTGGGGATCACAAAGTACGGCTCGGCGACCACCGCGACGTTGATCAACCACTCCGCCATGCTCTGGAGCAGTAGGTCCTGAGCCCTGGCGCAGTGGTTGATGTTTGCTTGGAGGACGCGAAACTGTGGGGCCATTTATTGGCAGTCCAATGGATTTCCTCCACCCTGGGAGAGGCGGAAGGGCCTGGTGACTCTTACCGGCTAAAGCCCCATGGAGTTACCTATGGCTGGGGGTACGGTGTCCAATAGGTGTTGCGACGCATCCCTGGCAAGTATCGGCTCGTCACTTGGTCTGACGGGTCCCGTCTCTGTAAGATTTGGCCAGATTGAGTCCTCCAGAGAGGCGTACGCAAAATACAGCACGCTGCCGTCACGAGCCTGCTTTTGTTTGGGCGACGGACTGCCCCAACTGACTGCCCGCCTAAAAGGAGACCGAACGGTACTCCTTTATCACCCTGGGGGCCATCGCTTGCTGCGTCTTCCGCAGATGTAGAGCCTCCGGTAGAAGGTATTGCCACCCCCCAAATTGGGTAGCAGCCGCGCAAGTGCAACCGCGTCACCAGTCAGTTTGGGGGCCAGCTGCCGGAAATGAGGCTGAAGTTGCAACGGCTGTCGTGGAAGAGTCCTATGCACTTCATCGTCGATTTGAAGAACCGATGATGCGAACTCCTCCCACCACTACGTGGGATCCTGAAGGTGACACGCACCGGGGCCCATAAAAACACGATACTTCCCTGCGTAAGAGTAGTTGTATGTTTAAATTTGTATACAATAAATAATACCATATTTATATATTATATATACATACAAAAATAGTGTTGTCCCCTATTTAAGAGGACAATCAGTAGGTCATAGGGACAGCAATCATTTTAGTAAGTTATAATAAAAAAAACATAATTCTTAATAAAATTGCTATTTGAGCACTAAAAAATATTTTATTACGAATATGCAAAAAGATAAAGAACATCCGCAATTGTAAAAACAAATCTAGAATAGCAAATTTACTCAACAATTCTTGCAAAAAATGGAAATGACATCTTATTTGTTTAAATAAACGCGATCCCTGTAATTTCCTGCTTCATCATTTCGGCCGAATGAAGTCCACTGCTGGACACAGGCCTCCCCCAAGGATCACCACAACCACCGATATGGATGTGTTGTGGGCTCATTGAGGGGTTTTGCCATAATCGCCACGCTTGGCAGGCGGGTTGGCAATCGCAGTTGAGTTGTTAATGTACTCGAAGGACGCTGCTGCCCATCCTCCGGCTAATCCCTTAGTCGACTTTTACGACACCCATGGGAAGAGAAGGGGTGGTGGCATTCTGAGCCGGCACCACACGGCTGCTTGTCCCCTGAAAATAAAGTTCACTATTTTAGTAGGACCCTATAATACCTTTTTAATACATCTAATTATGTACCCAAACACCCATCACTAACTTGTCTAGTAGAACACCTAATTTACCGAGTTATTGGCAAGGTCAACGACCGTTCATGTATTACAACGCTTTTGGCTCCATTTATCTACGAAATTGTTACACGAGTTTGAAATTGTCTAACACTGCTGTAATAAATTCATAAAAACCAAAACACTTGGCTACGTAGATACCTACATACTATAATAGTAGGTACGTAAACAAGTGATAGCATAGAATAAATAGCTCCCCGTTACATTTACGAATCAATTTTGTCATAAAATCCAGGATCTCATTAAAAGTAAATAGATACAATTGCTAAATTTCAACTAGAATAATTGCGACATTTATATTATATTATGTTTATAAGTAGGCATACGAGTAATATAAACTTCACAAAGGAAATCCTAAGCAAAAATAATTATTACCCATGTACTTACAGGAACATTTTTACAAGACTGTCAGTCTTGTCTTGTAGAAAAATAAAACGTAAATTATCATAAAATAAAACCGTAATTAGCACGAACTGTTTTATTTTCCTTTATTACCGACCAATTATTAAAACAACTTTATTTGTGGACTGACTGTACATGCATCATGGGTTCAATGAACTATTGATAGATAAGTTGTACTAAAAACGTATTTCTATTAGAGATGATAGCGCCATCTTTACAAACAACGAAACAACACGGAAGTTCCAAATAGTTCCCTTATCTGTAGCAATGACAACTGTAGAGGGCGCTACGCAGTCGGATGTGCATGTGCAAAAATTGTGATAATAATGTCAAGGCCAATGCTAAAATTGTTAAAATCGTTTACTATATCTATTAAATTTGATAAAACTAATGCTATGTTATACGTTGATAATGTAGTGAAAGAAATTAGGCGTAGTATTATTAAAGATTTTGCCCTGTATTTCTAATTCTAGTGTTGCTTCCGCGTCATAACCTCTTCGCAAAATCATATCTATGGATCTGGAACTTGTTGTAAATATACAGTAAATTCACTAGTATTTATTAATTTTATTTAGTAAATTGCTTTATCCACCCAAAAATTTTGATTTCAATAAATTATAAGTGATTTATTGCCAGCAATATTCGTGTTTTGTTGAAAAATCATTGTGAAACATTTGAATTTAGCGCCTTTAATCGAGAAACGCATGAAGTTCGCGTTGCGAATCTGGCCGATTGATGTGAAAGATATTCCGAAGGCCGTGAGTGAACACGGAAATCGAGATGTGTGTGTGGTCAAAAAGACAGTGCAAGGTAGGGGTCGGGTGGCGTTTGTGATGGCAAAATTTTTGCAAATGGTGAGTTAGGAATTATTGACTTGTGGCGCCTTGGATTTCGTTTTGTTTTGTGATAGTGAATTACTTGTGTGGTTAGCGAAATATTTGGTGTTTATTGATATTAAAATTCTTAGATTCTGTGATACGGGATTGGCAAATGGCGCTACGAATAGCCAAAGTTGACACAACTACGCGTTTAGAAATCCCATAGATCCTCGGATGCCAATTTTTAGGCACGCGGCATGACCTGTGATAAACAACAAGTAATGGTGCATCCTAAAATTCTTCATATCGCGCGTATGGACCTAGCAACTGGGACATCCAGCTTGGCGATTATAACGGTGTCAGCATGTTGCGATTTTTTTGGCGAGCGGTACTACTTTTTTAAACTCGTTTATAGAGGCGGCTAGAGGTTTCCGCGTCCCGTAGGGTCGGTGGCCCCGCGATCTGGCTTCTGGAGCTAAATTACATAATGTATAGGTGTTGTTTGGAGCATGCAACAAGTAGATATGTGTCGGCGGGCTAACTGTCAATGTGGAGTACAGTAAGCTCGCTGCCCGCGGCCCCCATTAATTCGAGCCGCTGATGTCACTTATCTCCGCTCTCCTATCTAGGCCCTACGGCCGCCAATTTTTTTGCATATAGTATCTTAATGTAAATTTGATAACCAACGCACGTCTCTAATTACCACTTGTTTAAATACTAAGTGATGCAAATCTAGGTTCGTTTACAGCAACTGTTCATGAATTTAAATTTTAGTCCTTACATTAATATAACCTTGTAACTTTATACTTTTGAATTTTGCATAGTTGTGTATCAAAGTAATGTGGTTCAATCATGGTATAGTGATATGGTAATTATTTGCAGCACGGTCACTGACATTAGCACCAACAATGGACCAGCAATTCTGCTTGCGCTGGAACAACCACCCGAACAACCTGACTGATGTGCTTGCGAGCCTGTTGCAAAGAGAGGCTTTGTGCGATGTCACACTTGCGTGTGATGGAGAGACAGTCAAGGTACATGATACTGCATATTTTATCATTAATTTAACAGATAACTTTTATGACATTATTTTTATCAGTTGTGACAATATATCAATAAAATAATGTAAAAAATCTATTATATTTTTTGTAGACAAGTCCTGTTTTACTCTTAGATATACATTATTCATGTGCTAAATAATGTGGCTAGATTTTAAAATAGATCTAGTCACATGATTCAGATGTTTTAAAAGTTAACTTATTACAATCTCCTTAGTAATGTTATGTCACATTGTAGGAAGTGTATATAAATATTTATATTCTGTTGCACTTGCATGCAGCAGTTTATTATTATGCCAAACAAAATGCATTAAATAGTAAACAAACATGAGTAACATACACTTATGTGTTGTTACCTATTGTTGACAATGCTTTCTGAATTATTTTTCTTGCTATAACTAAACATTGTAAGGAAGTTAATATTAAAGTATAAGTTTTGTTTACATGCAGGACCTTCAATTTTTCATTGACTATAGGGTTGAGATTAAGTTGATTGATTCAGGATTTAATAAAGCTTCAAATTACAGTTTACATTCATCAGGAAATAAGATTTAATGGCAGGGCCAAATTAAGTTAATATTGATACCCAATATTTGTATACTCAATTTAACTGATGGCCACTGGGGCAAAAACGGTTCACTAACGGCGGCCATACATCGGAAAATGCTGCTTGGGATGACTTCCAACGAGGTGGACAGAAAATGTGGTGATGGTTATTGGGAGTCATTGGATGAGAGCAGCATATAACCATTCACTGTAGAAATTTAAGGGGGAGGCCTTTGTTCGGCAGTGGATGTCCTTTGGCTGATATGATTATGATTATGATGATGATGTTCATTGCCTTACAAATTGACAAAATTAATCAAATTCATGTAGATAGTTAGGAAGAGAAAATGATTTGAGGGGAAGCCCTCTTCCTCTCATAAGCACAGTATTAGTAACATGCAGTGGTTTGGACTAAATATTATTTCCTGATTATATGTAATATTGTAAGACTAGACTAGTTTGCCAAAATGAAGTATTTTATTCAGAATGATTGCAAATGATTAATTAATTCCAAGGACAGTTATAAAAGTGTCTAATGATATGTGCCTACACAAAAGCTAGATAGAGGAAGATAAGACCCAAAATCTTGATTATCATTACAGTCAAATTGCTACCTTAGGCCATCAAGTCAAGGCAGTCTTCGTTGTAGCTATTTTAATATTTGGTAATTTTGCAAGGTTATTCTTTCCTAAATTGGTTTTTTACTAAAGCTATATACCTGTATTTTCAAATATAATTTGGATACAGTCAGGAGACTAGATAAATATTATTTGTATGTAAAACAATATTTTTACATTTTAATAAAAATATTTTTATTTGTTGTATTGATAATCTGTACATATACTGTACAAATTACTGGATTACAAATAGTTAAATAAAAATAAATGAATTTGTAAACTTGCTTGCTTTGCTTTGTTTCCATGCCAAATGCCCTTTAGATATTGTAGCAATTATTAGGAGAAACTTGTGTACATATAACATTCTAATGAAAACTAAAGGTCAATAACACATGTAGACAAGCAACTTCCTATATATGCAATTTAAATTTAAATTCAACAATTAACTATGAAAGCTAAAGTTTTATGCTAATAAAATGCAATTTGTTTGTAGGTTGAAAGGAGTCTGCAGAAGATATGCATGTTATTTTTTTCTTGTAACTTTCTAATGTCTTTATTACTATTAGTTGTTAAGCAGGTTTTAGGGTCTAGATTTAGACAGAGAAACTAACGTTATAGCGTCTGGCCAGCCAGCTCTTGTGGTAAAACTACATCTACTTACTGTACTTAAATATGTTTGAAGCAAAACTCCATTCGCTTATTACATTTTCCTATTTTTTTTTAAGAAATGCACATATACTTGTTTTTGTAACAAGAAATTATGCAGCAAATAATACCTATATTAATAGTTTTGTATGGTGTGGGTAGCAGTTGTCGTAAACATGGGCCTAGCAGGCCCCATGTAATGGTTAAGGGGAATATTGCCATACTTATCACACTTGGCAAACGGATTGTATATTTTGTTTTCTGTATATTTTGGAGATATACTGAAAGTCAGTGTCCAATTTAAATCATATGTATTACTTACGACCAGCTAATCTCATTTTAACTATTTCCTTACTTGAAATCCCAACTAACCTCGTGGTTCCCAAAAATCCATAGTCATTATACATATTTTACTCGCAATACCGGGCGAGTCCCAACTCTTGAGTTCTAGTCGCGCGCCAAGATTCTATGCCACATTAAGTGGATGACCGCGTCTAGAATTACTTAATCAAAACAATGCGTCTTTTTGTCAACTGTTTTAATAAGTTTGTTGAAACACAAATATAAGAGGATACGAGCGGTTAGTTAACCGCGTGTCCAGCGTGGTGACTACGAGCAGTTCTTGTGTTGGAGGGCTACTAACAGTGAACTGCAAAAGATAGTTAATAAATTGATTTAGTAAGGTAGTCGAATACATAAACAAATTGTTTCCTTAATTTTTATAATACATCTACTTTGTCGAAACATAACATCCCAAAAACGTTTCGTTACTAGCCAGAAAACCTCAAATATAAATAAACCGTTTCCACCGATACCTCACTTCACTGACTTCCCAAAAATTGATTTAGACCCACTAAAACAATTTTTATTCGACCGCAATTCGACGGGTTCCATGTGGTGTTCGGATTAGGAATATAGCACCACTCCATCTCCGCCCATGGATGTCGTAAAAGGCGACTAATGGACTCTTAAGCAGAGGGATGGGTAGCAGCGGCTCTTCTGCGGAACAGCAGTAGTTCTGCCCTTACCAACCCGCCTGCCCAGCGTGGTGCATACTGGAAAATTACCTCTAAAATGACGACTCAGTTTGAAATCTATGGAGGAGGCCTTTGTTCAGCAGTGGACGTCATATTATGTCTGATAAGATGATTTGGACTAGAAGCGGGTAATCCAGTTCTATGGCTGCAAAATTTCAAGCCAATATTATTTGAAATAACCAGAACGACGGTGACACACAGATACACGGACGGACCGACAGTGAAATCTCACCAACGGGTTCCTTATGAACCTCTTTGCTACGGTAAAAACAGTAAATTTTACCGTTCTTCGTTGGGAGCTAACTCAAATTTATTTATTATCTGAAATCAAAATTGATTTCTGTTATTTATACATAACTACATGGTGAAGAGAGTATTAATTCTCCATCGAGTAACGTACGTAGTCGCGAGATAAAAACCAATGTAATGATGTAGCCTATGGATATATATTATTATATGGAGTTCAGAGGAATAATGTAAAGTTTTATAGAAACAAAATTATCGTACTAGGTAACGAATTATAATTATATTAAGTACCTGTGGTATAGTGTTTAGGAGACAGGGCTAGTGAACCTGCTGTCTACTCAGTCTAGCCAGATACCGCTACCGGCTTTACCATATTTTCTTGGTGAATGTGTAAAGCGGGTTCCACATAGCGGGAATTTAGAGGGACGAACACGAGATTGTAGACACCTTATTTTGAAAGCCTCTTCTAAGTTTGTGTAGTCACGATTCCGTGTTCGTATTTTTGGATTGAAATAAAATAAATACTCTTGTGTAGTTTTATGTTCGCGCGACACCCAGCCTCTACAATTTCGCACCCGTAAGTAGTGATCGCTGCGAACAACATAGCAGATGCTATTTTGTCCTAAAACACGTGCTGAAAATTCACGTTCACAAAAAACGTGATTTCGTGAACAAGGTAAAACATGTTCATTCCTATGACTATAATATGTTTTACCGCGTCCTGTTCACCACTTTCGATATTCCCACAGTGCTTAAACAAAACACAGCTAACATCACAGAGACAGAAGTTCGAAGTTGTCTTTTCAGTACAAGCATTTCTGAACGGCTGTACAGACAAGATTGTAGAGCTCAACTATATCTACGATACGAGTATCTTGGCAAATACGTTTTACGAGTGCTGTAACCAAGAGCTCAAGAGCACTAGTTGTAGAGCCAGCTTCGTAGAGTTTTTGGTATTAAGTCTTAACATTTTACAAAATGGAGCCCATTTATAAGGTCACGCAAAAGGAATTCCAATAATTCTCCGTACCAAAAAGACGTCTGGCATAAGCATCAATAAATATTTACCGATATTTAAGCTCGTGTCCGTGTATTTTCTTAAATTTCTGCGTATTGATTGATAATCGAAAACGCTTAATTTTCTAATAATAATTTTCTCGCTAGTTACAGGCGGCGGATGTTCCTATACTAACATAATAAAGCGACTCGTAGTTGTAGCCAAAAAAATATAAGAGAAATGACGTCTCCATACAAATAGTCAGTTGCTATATCCAAAATTTCGAAGTCGTCTTGTGTGGTAAATCCACAACAGTGTTTTCAAAATAACTTATATGAACACCAACTTGAGGAACATTTTAAAAATATTGTTTAGGCTTGCATTTGACCAGTATCTCACATGATATTAAGCGACGGTGCATGCTTGCCTAAAAGAAACCTGTTCACGCGCGACTTGAAGATTCCCGGATCATAACGCTGGGGAAACAGACTCCGGTAAGGAGTTTCCACACGCACGAAAAACGTAGAAGCAGAACGCTTCGTTCGTGGTAACATCCGTATAATGGTGGCGCAATGCTGTTTGTCTGGTTAGCGCCGATGTTTGAGTGGGCTCGAGGGAAGTAAATCGTAAAATTGGGTCTCCTAAAATCATATTAAGTATGCGAATATAATAATAAGCGAAGTCCTGATAAACTGATTGCACTGTCTGCGCTTACATCCTGAAAATCAAATTCACGAAAATAGCTCATGCATAGGAAGTATACTGAAATAAATCAGATGATATCTAGGACGATCTTAGTAAGCCACATACATAAATAAAGCTTAGAGTGAAAGTTCGCCTTTTTATAACAAGCAAAGTACTATAAAGCGAAAGTTTGATACCAATCGATTCTAAAATACCTGTCATATTTTTATTTTATTACATACATATTCTGTTTGATAAGGTAATATGTAAAAGTCACTATCATTATCTGTCATGTGGTCACAAGCGCATCTGCCAAGCGTGAGAACCCTGGCTTTTAAGACCCCTGATATTAAGCGAACTGCCTGCGCACGATCGTACGTTTCTGGGGTACAATTCATTAAGCTCAAACATCCATACATCCTTGAATACAGAATCGAAATAACGGTGTAAAACCAATTCGGTATTAGCTAAGACTTGATTGAAG
Source organism: Diloba caeruleocephala (assembly GCA_947459985.1). Classification (NCBI taxonomy): domain Eukaryota; kingdom Metazoa; phylum Arthropoda; class Insecta; order Lepidoptera; family Noctuidae; genus Diloba; species Diloba caeruleocephala. The sequence goes on along the minus strand of OX381617.1, from coordinate 16,025,092 downwards.
CTATTCACGGACACCTTGCAGAAGGTAAGCCATGAAGACCAGTCTTAGCGATTACCAAATTGGGTTATCGTCATTATTTCACATCTATATTCAAGGATGTATGGATGTTTGAGCTTAGAGAATTGCACCCCTGCACTTATGCCTTCTACGTTGGGGTTACATACGTGGCGGTGCATTTTGTTATACCGGTGTATGTTCGTTATCATAGTCACGCATTCTCTAATTAAATTCTGGATATGTAAATAAGCCATTACAGTGTCCAAACTAACTAAATGTAAATACAAAAATAAATAAATACAATGCAGTATTTTGAGACGGTTCATTATTGACTAAAATATCTAAGTACACTGATCATCACAAAAATCGGCCCACCTCCATTGTAACCGGAAACACATTTCTTCACAAAACAAATTGTTTGAAAACTGAAATTATTGAAAATAATAATTCAATCACACTTTTTATTTATGTAATAATTATATTTTTAACTCAATTATTTTAACGTAACGTTTTATATTCCCTCACTCGAATGACGGAGACCTACATTCGCTAGATCCAATTACTTAATTTAAAAAAAGACCTGGTCAGAGTCTGTCTAAGGAGACTGGATCTCGAGCTCTAACTTTTTGTTTCATTATGAGGGAAATGCGCTCTATAAGTTTAAGATCTGGAATTTTTGCTCGCCACGATATAACCCAAAGGCTGAAACTCTTCCAAGTACTGGGTGACGAGTGACGATGCGAGCTACGAGTGGCATTACCATTAACTCAAAGATTTCTTAGCCATCAAATTTGCACTCATCAGTATTTTTGTTAAAAAGTTAACTAAGTTAATCTCAAGTGCACTACAATTTACGCCAAACATAATCCTAGAAATAACACAAAAACAATTATCTGCGAATTGCCGGCCATTAAGAGAAAACATATAATTACATAATTTTTGACTAGCCTTTGAATATGGTACAACTGAATGGTTATCAAACAGTAATGTCAACCGAATATTGGATTATTATGGAAACGATTGAACGGAAGGGTTGTGCTATATTAAAAAGAGAAAATATATACATCTATCAAGATAAAAGTATTAATCATTATTTTAGCACGCCACCCAAATATCTCGGTACGTTACAGTACCTATTTTATATGCAATGAAAAAATTACGAAATAAGATTTCATTTTAAAAGATTATGTTTACATTCTAAATTATAAATGTTAAGCAGTTTTAATAATGGCAGTATTTTTATTAGTAAGTTACCTTTGTTGCCGAACGCCGAGAACTGATCGAACTATTTATAACAAGATAACATATTTATCTTTTTATATTTAAAATCGGTTGTTAACTTACCTTAATATGATATATTTACAAGTACAAATTACTTAATATGATATATATACAAATTGTTCAGTGTGCCGAATACTGTTCGGCTTTACTTTTACCAACCAAACATTCGGCTCAACTATTCGTTGAATACCATGCAGGTTTTGACCAAAGTTGTTATGTTTATACAGATACGTTCTACATTTATTTACATTAAAATTTGAATAATATTTCTATAAATGACAATTTTACAAATAATACGGCTTCTTTTTTCTTAAATTTAATAATATTACTTTGAATAAATATAGTTTTATACTACTAATAATACAATTTTGATGAATACTGTTTTCCGTGTGTTTACCGAATTAAAAATATAGCACCACTCCACCTGCTCCCGTGGATGTCGTAGAAGGCGACTAAAGGACTAAACCAGAGGGCTGGGCAAGAGCGTCCCTTGTATGAAACAACACTGTGCTCACCAACTCGCTTGCAAAGCGTGGTGGGTAAAGGCAATTCGCACCAAAATTATGACACAGTAGTCTAAATCTATAGCTGAGGCCTGAGGCTCAGCAGTGGACGTCCTTTGGCTGATACATGATAAAGTTTCAAAACTAAGTTTGCTTTTATTTTTTGTTTTTTATATACTAAAGAAATTACCAAAGGCACTTGTAATATTATTCATAAGTTCAACACCATATAGATAAACATTATTGATTCTCTTAATGGGAAGCGAAAGATTGTCGAAGCGTGTATTTTTGAACTCTTTCACTACTTTATATTTAATACCTCGCAATATTACGTTAACAATACCTACTATTTTTTTATTTCAACATTAGCCCTGCAGATATCAAAATGAAATTGGTACAATTTCTAGTCTATCAAAACTACAAATTATGTCGATAGAATCATGTTCAGTTTTTCAAATATTGATATGGCTCACATAAATATTTATTATACTGTAACATAAATAAAAACTCCTGATAAGGCAAATAAACCAACAACTTGTGTCTGTAAACCTAGTCCATGAAAAACATTTACTACCTAATTGTAATAACAATAGGTCTGCCAAAATGGCAGTTATGCGCTGTTTCTATATAATGCTAACAGAATCGTAAAGACCTTCACATAGCTCTGCATCATTTCTTTTGTTTAAATTACACGTGCTATTTTTAAAGCAAACTTGGGAAAATGTGTTTTTTTTATTGTTTCAGGCACACCAGACGATACTCTCCGCATGTTCCCCATATTTTGAAACTATATTCCTACAGAACAATCATCCACATCCAATAATATTCCTCAAAGATGTACGATTATCAGAGATGAAATCACTTTTAGATTTCATGTACAAGGTAATTAACATGACTATAATAAAATATATTACATGTGAAGTGCCACAAAAAATTTATCGTTATTATTTTTGTTTCAGGGTGAAGTGAATGTTGGCCAAAATATGCTACCGATGTTCCTAAAAACTGCTGAAAGTTTACAAGTTAGAGGTTTGACAGAAAATAATACATTGAATCCTAAGGTAAGCATTTTTATAACCCTTTTCACATAACATTTGTGCCCATTTAAGACCGATGATTGACTGATGCGGCCAATTTGCTGGTATATAGATATTTCTGACACATACCAATAATTTTATTTAGTTAATGATAATATCTGCGCGCTGCAGAAATATAAAAAAAATAATGTGACATAGTCCATTAATTAAATGTTAATCGTAGTAGACACGCAGCATAGTTGTTTGGCAAAAATAGAATAACGGCGCAGGTGCATTATAATATTTAAAAAATAAAATAAATTATATATTATGCGCATGTATTTTTATATTAGTATTATACATTATTTTTCTAGTTCCTGGATATATAATTGTTAGTGCTGGATTTTAGGTATGACTCGATTTGGTAAAGATTTGAATTTATGTAGTATGTAGGTATTTCTGGTTTCCAATCTCGTCATTGATTTAAGAGTTTAGTATCTCTATCAGAGTTTAGTTTCTTATTGCGACGCCCATACGCGGTAATATATTTATACCGATGCTAGGTACGTTAAGTAGACTAACAGTTGTTTGGAACCTAATAACCTAACTTATTATTTTCATCTAAATGAGATTGATTTCCGTTCTTCGTCGTACGAAAATATTATACAGTCTATTAGTTATCGCTGGTTGGCGTTGAAATGTTTGGTGGCCTCTAAACTAGAATTTTGTCTGCACTTATAACATTGTAATCAAAATTAGTATTAGTATTTCGATAGTCTGCAAAGCATACTTTCGTTAAATCGTGTTTAAAATGGTAGGTACCTACCTACATTCACAAGATATACCTCATTTAAAATTAAAGCGATGACGTCACTAAACCGTTACACTATTCGCGAAATAAAAAATATGCATCCATAAGCGCATCGTCTCGATAAAAACCGTTGGATTATGATCGCGGTGTGCGAGTTATGTTTATATGAAAAGTTTAGTGTTAATATGCAACAAATTGTAGTCTATTGGGAAATCATCGCTTTAATTTTAATAGGAGGATATTTAAATAAGTCTGTTTACTTATTACTAGACTGCATCTTGCCTTCGTGATACCTGTAAACAATACCAATTTTTTTTTATTAACCCGCTAACCCTGAGCCTCCAGGAACTCGAATAATCTCCATCTAGAGCCACCCGTTGGTGCCACGCGTTTAGGCACATCTCGGAGGGGATGACTGTAATGGGGTCATCCCAAAGATTGCCACAACGACTTGTGTTGTGTCCTCATTGGGGGGATGAGCCATAATCGCCACGCTTGGCAGACGGGTTGACGATCGCATTTAGGTCATCAATGTACTCGGAGGACGCTGCTGCCCATCCTCCGGCTAAATCCCATAGTCGCCTTTTACGACATCATAATATGAGATGGGGTGGAGGTATTCTTAGCCGGTACCACAGGGCGGCAATTTGAGAAAGTCTATTATAGTAATATATAAATTGTGGTGTATTATTATATGATGTGGTGTGTATTATTGAAATATGAATTGATTTAAGCACTGACACTTGTGAATTATTTATGTGGCCTTAAATTGTCACGCTTTACCTACTTAGATAGCTATAGGTAACCTTAGTCATTTTACTTTAGAGCGTGAACCGTACTCCTCATATTTTAACTATTACGTGTTAACAATAAGGTCCGTACTATAGTCGAGATTGCGTTAGTCAATTATAAACCCTACGCAATAGAGTCAGCATTTATATTTATAACCAATTTATGCAATCTCTACTTAAGTTTTGATTCCAGTAAGAGACGGAGATCTGTAAGGGAGTATTGTATGTTCATCGTCAGACGGAGGAGCGGTCAACTCCATCAGTGGGCGCGGAGAACCTTTCCCGCTCGGAGTCGTTCGCCACGCCCCCGGCCGCGCACTGCGCACCCCCCGCGCCGCACACGCCGCTGTCGGCCGCGCCGCCCGCACACCCGTCGCACCCCTCGCACGCACTCCCGCCTGAGAAGAGACGCAGAAGGAACTCAACTGTACCCAGGGATGACGTCGATCTTTCCTACAGGCACTATGAGGTAAACAAGACTGTATAAATTTATGTGGTGTAGACCGTGTAGGAGAAAAATGATTGGCCACTGGATGCGACACAATAACTTCCTTAAAACAATTTAAGAAGGAAAAATTGCAGGAAAAGGAGGAAGACTTAAACGAAGCTTTATACAAAAAGTGGGAGTTGAGTCGTATTAGGTCCAAAAGAAAGCAGAGGATAGAGATCAGTGGCGATTGCTAAACCGACAAGAGCTGAGCTCTTACATTGAATAAAAAGAAGAGACTGGATTCCCTTGTGCTTCCGGAAAATAATAGACCACCTCTCTCCATTCAAGGGTTGTTAGCAATACGATGGCCAGCAGTACCCTCCCGTGTGCTTGTAACATCATACTGCTATCACCAATCCGCCTGCCAAGTGTATATATACCGTGTAATATTCCATATGACCGATCATTGCGAGGCCAATGTTCAGCAGTGGACGTTTACGGCATATATATAACTATGAATTCTGATAAGCTCACTAGAAATATATATATACTATGCGTCGCCAGTAACGCATTATTTACGGCCTGACGAATCCCTAATGAAATCCACTCGGCGGTATTAAATATATATTTACTCTCATCACTGTCTCACTGACGGACTTACTCACGGAATCGTCATGCTGTAAAATGATTCGTTCTTTTCCTTTTTCAACAACAGGTGCCTCAGGCGCCTTCATCATATCAGCCAAAAGACGTCCACTGCTGAACAAAAACCTCCCCCTTTGACGACCGGTAATATGCCATGTGTCGTCATTTGCCAGTACTCACCACGCTTGGCAGGCTGGTTGGTGAGCGCAAAATGGCTGCTGTTCCACAGAAGGGACGCTGCTGCCCATCCCGCTGGTTGAGAGTCCCATAGGCCCTTTACGATATACACCGGAGAAGATGGAGTAGTGCCATATTCTTAGTCACTACACTGAATACTTTTTTAATTAATTAGTGTCCCCTTTCATATTAGATTAAACTTCTCTAAAGTGCCTCTACGTGTTGGACCCATATCCCCGCGTACGCCTATCATAAAACCGGGTTCCCCCTTACAGGGCATATAAACCTGTGACGAGAGACAAAATATTATTGAACAATGTTTAATCTTTTGAAGCAAGAAATTATAAGTCGGTTCAAAGTGTTTCATAACATTTATTTCTTCAGACGTAAAGAAATCTCGCTATTTTGTAATGTTGTTCAGATGTTTCGATTTTCCAATCTAGCAGCCCTATCTCGACGTGTATTACATCTAAGGAAACAATGCAGTCCTCATGAGATCCCTCGTCCTTTGAAGTCAAAATACTAATTATTAAAGTTTTGTGCTTAATTATAGTTGTGTGCATCTTATTGGTGCAAAAATAAAGGGTTTCTTTATTTATTTATTTCTAATTTGTAATTTACTGTGAACTTGTTGTTATCGATGTTATAGCATATTATGCTATTGACGCCCAACTACGCTGACCGCGTTGGCAGACAAATGATACAACATGTCCGCCGGCCGCTTGCAGTACTAGGCGCGCATAACTCTTTGTCGAGATGATGTGTGGTTTTGTTCAGGGGCACGTGAAGTCGGCGAAGGGCGGGTCGACGGGCTCGGGGTCGGAGCCGTCCACGCCGCCGCCGGCGCACACGCCGCACCGCGCGGTGGCGCGCTCGCCGGCGCACACGCCCGCGCCGCTCGTGAAGCTGGAGCCCGACGCGCCCTACGCGCCGCATGCGCACGCGCCGCTCGCGCCCCTCGCGCCCAACCTGCACCCGCCACCGCACTTCGACCAGGCGCACCTCCAGGTCAGCACCTATGTACGCACGTCGTACCTCATGTGTAAAGATCGGATTATATGCATTTGTATATTTTAACTATTTTTCAGGTCGTTACATATATTACCTAAAATCTTACTGCTCGTGCATATTTGGCCATGTTTTCAAAACTGTATCAACTAGAAAAATACGAAAATGAAAATATATAATGTAATACGTAGATACGTACACTTTTTTTTGTATTAAATCTTAGATCTTAATAATCTTGCAAATCTTACTACAGTACCCCTAGTTTGTTTTCACAATTGAAACGTAACGCTCCAATTGGTTGAACAGTTTGGAGTGGGCCAATCGCAGCGCTGATCGTGGTAAACGTGTAATTTACTATTACGTTTCGATTGTGAAAAGAAAGTCGTACGCACGGCTACATATCAAGCTATACATTTCTAGTATAAGCTGATCTCGCATTATATAGGCTTTCCTTACGATCAGAGAAATCAGCGTATAGCTTGATATATTGGGTACTGATTATTTGGAACAGTACTTGATTGCTAACGTTTTAGAGAACAAACTGAATAATATCTAGTTGAATGTGTAGTATATAAAGTAATTTGTTTTAATATAAGGTAGGAAACCTTATATTAAAACAAATTAGTTATTTTTTAAAAAAATATATATTATTTAAATATGATGATGCATATTTTCACCATTTTAAGTTGCCGGCTCAGAATGCCACCACCCCATTTCATCCCGTGGGTGTCGTAAAAGTCGACTAAGGGATTAACCGGAGGAAGGGCAGCAGCTTCCTTAGAGTACATTAACAACTCAACTGCGATCGCCAACCCGTCTGCCAAGCGTGGCGATTATGGCAAGACCCCCCAACATCGGTCGTTGCGGTGATCTTTGGGGGAGGCCTGTGTCCAGCAGTGGATTTCATTCGGCCGAAATGAAGTTGCATATAATCCGGTCTCTACTCATGAACGACATAGTCTGTTCTCTCAATTTTTCCATTTATTTTGCTCGACTGAACGTAGAACTTCCTTATCTTTGCGAGGATGATATTTTTCTTCTGTTATTTACCTTTTTTCTGAACGATCCGCGGAACTGTCGACAGGAAGGAAGGGATCTGTCTGATTACAACTGCAACACAAAGTTTTAAAGCAGAGCCTTTCCTTCTTTGTTGGCAGAGTTCAGGCTGGGGTCGTGCGGCCGACGCCGAAGGAACTAACCGTCCGTATTTGGATCTAAGCCATAATGAGCCGGGTAGCAACATTCTCGCCTCGATCCTCGCACTACCGCCGCAACAGATTGACCCGCCTTCGAAATCGATTAGGCGGACTCCTATAAATTATAAAAAGGGCGGCAAATTCCGCCTTAGTTGGTTAACTCTCTACCCGTGGTTACAATATGACAAATCTCAAAACGTAATGTACTGTACTTACTCCAGAAAATGGTCGCACGAGTTGTCGGTCAACAGGACGTCTTTCGTTGAAGGAAACGCTAACTTTAGGCTAGAAATAGTAAATCATCATGACAAATGCAAAGCTCATAAATTTTGTCAAGATCGTGAACACTTCAATAATATAAACGTAGTATTATCAAATACAGAAGCCTAGTTATTCATACTTAATTTACAGTGAATAATAGTATAAAATAAATACAATATTGTATAAAAACTAGAACATACATTGCAGACACAGGTACTTAACTGTTTTCCCTGATTTCCGAAGTATTGAATGTATTATTTATATCACTGGATGACTGTACATAGGTATATTAATTTTAAACGTTTGTTATAATATCTCACATTGTAATTTAAAATGGGACCAAATATAATAATGCTCAACACAATAAATATTGAGACCGAAAAAAGAACCAGATATCAAAAGTAAAAAGTAAATTTGCATCGCAATTTTAGAACTTTAGATTGTGGGCTAAATTTTATAAATAATCACCACATATAATGAAACCAAGTTCACGCGCTGTTACTTCTTAGGGCCGATTTCACCACTGCAACTAAACGCGATCAGTTCAAGATAAACTCCAGAACACTTTTTTATTTTTGAGTTGAGGTTAGTTAAATTATCTTAAGGCCCGATTTTCGACGTTTAGCTCGTTTAAACGCGTTTAGAGTGGCTGTGGTTATTGTAATTTACTAGATTTTGCGGAGCTTTTTGTTTGTTTATGAGCATTGCCATTAGCTCTTACCAAATGTGATGATGAGGATGAATTTAAAAAATCTGTAGAACACATTATAAACGATGCTTTTTGCCTTTCCGATTATTATCTCCACGAATATGCAAGCATGCCAGTTTTATATATATTGGCTGACTATCAATTACCCGCTATCCCACAGAAACTGAACATTTTTCAGGCATAGAAAGTAGCCTATGTCACTCACTTACGTATAAACTATCTCGCAGTGGGTCGCTGTTACTTACATACAATTCAAGACGCATCGCATTTCTCTCTGTGGTTGTGACATTTATATTCTATGGCATTTAAACTTCGTTTATGTGAACGCGATCAAAATGTACGTGGTGAAATCAGTAGAATATAAACCGAGAACAAACTCAACATTTGGACTCAGTTAGTTTTATTAAACTCGGTTTTTAATGCGAACGGTGAAATCGGCCCTTATTAATCAAACTACTTAGTAGCTACCGAAAAAGATTTATTTTCTGTGACAGCTGGGCCTAACACCGACACAGTAAAATTTAAACAAAGATTTTTTGGTCATAATTATGATTCCCATCTTAAAGTTATGAAATTAGCTAATATAACGGGTGTAAATGACATCGTAACGTCAACTCTTAGTCCTAATTCTAGTGTTAGAATTTTGCGTTCTATCCAGACGCTACTATAACATTTCATATTTATTTATTATACTCTTTATTGTACATCAAACGGTAAAAGACATAAAAACAGTAGTGCTTAAAAGTATATTTTAGAGTATAATGGGCGGCCTTATCGCGCTCAGCGATTTCTTCCAGGCAACCTTAGGATGGAGATATATATACTATTTAGAATAAAAACACAATAAACTATTTAGTTTCACAATAAACAATGTGAATAAAAACTAAACGGCTGTTGTTTCGCTACAGTTTACGGATGTGGTCATAATTCGCAGTAACATAATAATATCATATCATAGTACAATAATTACGTAGCGTTTTGATCACGTTGTTGTCGCGTGCTCAATAATGTCAAAAACCGTAACCTATTATTTCCGGCTGTCCTATTTTTATTTTAGGCCCAAGTGGAACCGTTTCTCAAAGTTCGTTACGTTGTCCCTTAGAGCCTGTATAAAAGGCAAAAATATTGGCGATGGTATACTTGTTTTAGAAAACGATGTTATTTTTAGGCACGTTCTTTAGAATAGAATATAGAATAACGAAAAGTTGTAACATATGTTATCATTACAATTCTCAAAATATAATTTTGCTGTTTATTATAATAAGGAGTTAAAATACCAATTAAACATTATAGAAAAAGCTAAAATGTTACATATAGTGAATGCTGATATTCCAGGGTATTGGAGTAACGGAAATGGCATCAATATTGACCCAGCAAAGCCTTAGCAATGAGTGCAACGATAGCGAACCAATGCTACAACCGCACCCCGACCAGACTGACACCATAGATGGTAAGTTATATTCTATTTACACCACGGCAACCAATTGACCTGTGAAAATTTCGAAACAATATTTATTACAACACTTATTTTCTTTTTACAGTCAATAGAAATATACAATTTTAACCTTCTCTGGGTTCAGTTGGTGGCCGTCCAATTAACTGTGCTGTAATTAAAAATTTGTCAGATGTTAACATTCAAGTCAGCCAGAAGTATATATAACAGGTTCCTCAAAAGTTACAGACCACAAATCTGGTCTATATACTGTCCTATCAAATTCGAAAGCAGAAAAGCTGTTTTTAAATAAATAAATGTGTTGGATATGTTAACAATTGACTACAGGTTTAATATCGCCTTCGTGTTTGGTACACCTTTATTAAGCTTTTAATTTTAGTTTAACCATTGATTTTGCTTTTGTAATATTTAATTATCCAGAAATCTTAACCTAATATCTTCAATATAATGAGTTAAAAGATCTGGACTTGACCTCACTAAACCATGCATGGTTATAACACCCGCAGCATGTCACTCATTGTTGCATACCATTCCATTTGTAATCAGCACTAAACGTAGTCGCTTTTTAATTCTTTTCTATGGATGCTTTTAAATATTTCTTATTTACTTACTATGAAGAAACCGGTGTCATAAGATTTCTTTTTGATGATGATTTGGCGCCCCCCTGAGGGTCATAGGTTGTGCAATATTTACACTATTTTTAATTTAGAACAAATAGTTAAGATTATTACTGTGCATATGTATGTGCAACAGTAATTTTGAGCAAATCAATACTGTCTATATTATACAATCGAGTGAGGTACCTTTAGAATAAACTAGTATTAGGATTGCATGTAAGAAAAGGCATCTGGAATGACTTTCGTAGGGTGAAAGAAAGTGTGTGCTACCTGTAAAATTTAGGTACAGTTTGTTACTGAGAACTTTAAGCATGCCAACTTAATATGCCAGCAGTGAAGATATTACGTATCTTGCAGGTGAAAATTATGGCGTTGATGAAAATAAAAAACCATGGGAACCGTTTACTAATAAGTTAGCGAATGTAGAGAACATTGTCAAATCATTCAGTATGGCACTAGGCAACCGATCGTATAGTGTTGCCGAGTCATGTAACGTTTGCGGTAAACTAGTTAATAATATAAAAAAACACATGAAATCTCACAATCCAGAGCAGCACAAGTGTCCTATGTGCCCTATTACACTAACGCGAGCCGATAACCTAAAGAGACATCTACGCATGAAGCATTGTTCTGTTTTAAATTCTGATAATTTATCTAATATACAAAAGAAATGCGAACTAACCTAACGTTTTTAAGATTAGCTAGCGTATTAAGAATCAATGAATCTCATTGCTTACTAACTGACCTTTTTTGGTGTTTAAAATATGTAATGCGATCTAACACGCAAGTAGACAGCATACATTTTGTGTCATAGTTATAATATTTAATGCTCATTCCGAGATTAACTTTTATTTGTTACCATAGCAAATCTTGCCTACTAACTTTATTAATAAATAACTGCCTATTTTAACACATTGCGCTGATTCAATGGTTCTAACAATTGTCATTTTGTAACTAGACTTAAGGTGTGGTGTGATTAATTTTGTTGAGTTTATCGATTTCATCATCATATTCAGGCGTTATTAAAACTCATTTTAGCGATATAAATTCAATCTTATCAATAAAATTGTATAGCTTAAATACAAGATTGGTTGGAAAGGGTATAACTTTTATTCAACAACTTTTCCTAAAAATCAATTGCTTTACAGAAGCAGCTGTTCTAAGATGACATAAATTATGACGCTAAGTCGACTACATCTCCAGCTGTGTTCGGATGTATCCAGTGTTTCCAAAGAAATAGGGAAACGTTCCCAAAAAAACTTTACAACACAGTAAAACAGTCTGTTACATTTAAGTTTAAGTTTCCCGCGGTTCGTACTCCCTTTCTGGCTTATCTCGTACATGATTTTAAATAGCATAAACCACTTTTCTCAGATTTAAATTGTTTAACAAAGCAGTTATTTCAAGTAACTCTACGATACGTTGTGAATGACTAATTTAAATGTTTAACGTAGTGCTATGAAATCGCAAAATATAATAGTCAGGCGCAGTATAGCTTCAATATACAGGGCGATCTATCGATATGGGTCAGTATGGAAAAATCTGAATGAGTAGATGAAAAATTGTTATTAGGATCGACCTCGACGATTTTAGTTGTAAGAAAATTGTAAACAAGTATTTACAAAAAAGTCATACACAACTCTGGTTTAGAACCGGATCAATTTCCTGTTACAATAATTGATAGTGTAGGTTGTAAGGAAGACATCTTACCATGGGATTCTGTGTCTGCAATTTAAAGAAATGTAAAATTTCATCATTATATACTATTCCGGAACTATGCTCAGTTCATACTACCAATTGTATATATATATAAACAGTTGAGTGAAAAGTCTACTAAAACCTAACATTTACCGCATTACTTACTCATTTAGTTTATTTGAGAAAGGAACACACAATCGTTAAGAAATAACTGCAGTTCCATAGTAAGATTTATTCCTTACAACAATTACATCACATTACTTAACGTATAACCACGCGATTTTTAAGGGACAATAATCGTGTTCTATTTCCGAGCCGCGTTATGAGTTGTTTGAAAAATCATTGAACGCTGTTTTCCTTACAAAATCGACGACGTTGTTCCAGGTCGGATTTACGCTTTAGGCCCGCGAAGCCTGGACTTGGGCGACCAATGGTTGCAGATTGTTTCATACTGACCCATGTCAGTAGATCGTACCTGTATAATACCTGTTTTCTTTGCTCATTAATTAACCCAAATTTTCTGTATTATGATAAAGTATCATTGCGCTTTAACAAACTGTGTTAACAATATATGTCAGTATTTATTTTGGTTTTTGTAAAAACTTTAGTATTCTTTGCTAGGAACGAGGGTTAAGTTATTGTGTATACAATTCATAATATTAACTCAAATGATCAGCATCTTACAAAACTATTTCTTTTAAGCAACCTATTAAGGTGTTATATAAGTACAGATGTTCATACATTTATCTATTCAATGAATTAATATAATGTAATACAGGTCAGATGACTGTCCTCTTATTGGGACACATAATTGTTACATGCCAATATATGGTCTTCATTTTGTGATCTCATCGAAGAAATTGCCGATCAATTGAGGTGCCTATAAATTAATTTGGACCCAAAACTTTGTACTGACTGCGATCTATTTTAGTTTAATGAAATAATATCAGACACAATAACTGTCTAAGACTGACTCTTATGTGATTTAGAAAATACCTCTTATTTTTAATTTATCTCCCATTTACTTCAATTAATTCCTATGTAAGTCTATCGTTATTGTGTGTTTGTTGCAAATATATTCCTTTATTTATACCACTTTTCTTTTCATTTCATCCTCTATCCATGCTTTCTTTATATATAGCAGACCTATTTCTCTCTATAAATCGCCTTCTGCAATACAGGCTTGGTGACAGTAATTAACAAATTTTCATGCAAACTTAACACTGACAATAACAAACACCATTTCTTCAGTATCATTGATTCATTTATGCATGGATCTCCATTGAATATTACTATTTTGTTATAAAAAAATAAGTTCCAGTTTTGTTACATTTTTATTAAACATTATTAACGCTTTTATACCATAATAGTTCTAGGAAAGGCATAGTAAAGCGTTAACAGTTAAAACTAAGGCTTAAATAGTGCTAATTACTATAAACATTGTTTGAACCGATTCTTGTTTTTGCAAAATGTTTTAAACTCGTTTATTATTATCAAAGCTATATTGTGAACAACGGAATAACTCGCATCACGTAGCAAATGCCCCAGTACCAACATTGTTCACTCCAAAGGCACAATAAGAAGACAGAGCTCTGGTTTCGTGCTCACATTATGAGGCACTCGTGGCAGTTGGCACTGCGGCATTCGGTCGCGTGACGCGTAGCAGAGTGGAGGGACGAGGTGTGTGTGTGGTGGGAGTGACGGATCGCTGGTTGCAGGCTCGAAGGGCTGGCACATGCGGCTGACGTTCGAGCGGGTGGCGGGGGCGCTGAACCTGCACCGGTGCAAGCTGTGCGGCAAGGTGGTGACGCACATCCGGAACCATTATCACGTGCACTTCCCGGGGCGGTTCGAGTGCCCGCTGTGCCGCGCCACGTACACGCGCTCCGACAACCTGCGCACGCACTGCAAGTTCAAACACCCCGCGTACAACCCCGACACGCGCAAGTTCGAGCCCCCGCCCGCTCCGCCCGCGCCGCCCCACGCGCCGCTGTACGCCAACCCGCTGGACGCGGGCTTCGATTGATTGTCCATGTACTGGCTCGGCCTCGACGCTCTGTGAGCGCCGTGGCCCTCGCCAGCTCAGACTCTGCGTTGTTGATGTGTCAAAATTTTAAGGAGACCGTCTTGCGTCGTAACCGCTTCCTATTTAAGATTAAGCTGAAGTGCTATTACTTAAACGGGCCTTTCTTGACGTAGCCTGCACGCAGCGGGCGACTCGTTTTAGTATCGTCTCGGTTGTGCGTTTGACTTGCCCCAGTGTGATCTTGTATAAGATTCCTCGTCTGGAATGTACCCATGTCGATGTTACTGAAATAATGACTCGAAGCGTATATAGTAGGTAAGCAAATTTTTTTCTATACCAATCGCTATACGGGAACGGGCAAAAGCAATAATATGATGTTAATTTTACTATTACCATATTATTTTTTATATTGTATCGATAGGAACCTTAAGATATTAAGAATATACATTATATCGAGTAGCGGTGCGACCGCGAAGTGATGCTGGCTATTAGCGGTGGCCCCGATACGGGCCCACACTTTCTTGTTATATTTATTCATTAGATAGGAAATTATGAGTTTCCTGTAGCTAATTGTATTTATGTTATTGAATCCTGTGGGTGGTATGGAACGACATCAGAAGGATAATTGGGGACTGGCAAGAGATTGTGATTTGTCGTTGGTCAACGACGTATAAATAATGACTGAATCTCAGTGTAGATGCATTTGTAACTCTATGAGGCCTTTGCAAGATGGATAATTATTAAGGATTTGTGATGTATTAAAGGATAGCGCCTAAGGAAACATACGAAAAGATTTTTATACTAGACTAGTTGATCTATTTACGGAGATTGTTTTTTTATACTTAGATATATTCTATTGTCTGATTTAATATACTTTTATATTTATATAACTGCATATATAATATGATTTATTAGTGTTGTTTGTTTTTTATCGATTCATCATATATAGTAACATTGATTTCGTTTATATTGAGTTGACGGTTAAAAGTGATCG
This sequence comes from Diloba caeruleocephala, assembly GCA_947459985.1. Lineage (NCBI taxonomy): Eukaryota > Metazoa > Arthropoda > Insecta > Lepidoptera > Noctuidae > Diloba > Diloba caeruleocephala. The sequence goes on along the minus strand of OX381617.1, from coordinate 16,009,479 downwards.
AGTTGATAATGTTAACGTGTTTTATTATTTTATCGTTGGTAGGTGTTTATTTGTGGTACCGGCGCCGCGCCGCTAGCCGGCCGCGCCCGCCCGTCGCCCACTCGTGTGATCGGTGCTTGGGGTCAAAGACCTCTTTCAATCAATTAATATAAGTTAGGATGGAACGTTTGGAGGTTGCGCATTTAGTAACTAATATTGGCATTCTACGATTGGGACTAACCTAGCGTTTATGTATGTATTTTTCAATTAAGATTTAAGATTGTTACATTTTTAGCTAAACACTTAGAGTGGTACGGTAACTGAAATGTGATAAAAAGGAATGGTGCTAGAACCAAGAGTGTTAACACGCTACGATTCGACTCCTATTATAATATTATTAATGTTTTAATGATTAGTTACTTTGCATTAAATGTAAGGCATCTAGCATCCAGTTGAGGTCGCATCTGTCTGGTCAACGGGTACATAATACATGGATCGTTACACGCCTAGAGATTACAGTATCACTCGAGATTTTACCTTAATTTTTTCAGAGATCTTCAAGTTTACTAGTTCATAAATATATAATGATAAGACACCATTTACATAACATATGAATCTGATCCTTGCCTACCAAATATAAAAGTTCATTGATGGAGTTAGGAATTCATCACATCCAAATAGTGAATCCGTGATCGTTTCCCATAACTTTAGTTGTGGCGTTAGTGCTGTTTAGTAGCTGTGAACATGCAATTCCACTTGTGCAATTTTTTGAAAATAGTCATAACTTATAGCTAGATTATACAATTGACTATTGAATATAGGGGCCCACTCGATATGTAAGCACGAAGCTCATGCGTCCCTGTATATTATTATGAAGTCACCAAACATTTCTTCCATAAAGATTTTATATTTTACTTTAAGGATATCAAAGATTTTTATACCTACTGTTCATGGTAATGTGGGCGCTTATTATTTGATAGCATTTCATACTCAGTGCAATATTACTAGTTATTTAATTACGTAACCAAACTAAATGATATTTTAAAAAGTATATAATTAATATCATTGAAAGAGAGTAACTACCTATTTGTATTTACATAAGTGAATTACTCCTAATTTCTATTTCTACTTAGTGAGACGCAGTTTGGGTTACGGTGATGTGCAGGATTTATAGCTGGTAATATTAATAATTAGCTTGTTTACCTCTGCCAATCGTAATAGTTATGTACTATTTAATAATTTATTGTCGCGCAAGTTAAAATCTATTGTTGAAATAGATCATAGCTATCCGTTACGGGTCCCATTGCACAGCGGGTCGATGATCTCGCTGATCTCCCAATCTGCCCACGCGTTAAACGCTTCATCTAATCGTGAATGCATTTTTATATTACTATCACTCGAGACCAATTTTTAATATTGAATTTGCTGTAGCAAATTGATTGATTAGTAACATAGAATATTAATTTAGATATTTTAGGTTAGGATACTATGATAGTGTCTGGCCAGAATATTTTGGAGTATCACACCGTTTGGCTCAGAAAATATCTACCTTTGATCTCTTTTCAGCTTTCAAAAAGTATGCAACTTAATAATTGTAATGGTGACCACATTCGGACTTAATGAAAGCTAACTTTATGCCATATGGAATTTTATACATAAGGTTAACGAATTACTAAATTTAGTCTTATGAAATTGGGGTCTTGTAGACCTAGTCACTTATTTGGCCAATCTATTGAATATTCCAATTTATTGTATATTAAAATTTACATGTGTATCACAAGGATGTGATCTTATCATTTGAATCAATGGAGTGCAGGACGAGCTCTAAGGTTATTTCAGGATAGCAATGGTCTAGTTATGTTTATTTTGTTTCTTCTTTATAACATTAGCAAATTTGTTATAGTGTCGTATATCACAATAGTGTAATACTAATAGGCAGGGGGTGTCAAATCGTGTACCTCACAGCTGACGAATAGTCTTGTTATATTATTACATGAAATTTTATGAACGATTTGTTGTTTGTGAATATTTTATTTGATGTCTTGGTTTGATGCCTCCGTTAAAAGTTTAATTTAAATAATTTTGTTTTATGCAAGCAGTTAATGCAATTTTTTTTTCACATTGTTTGATGTTATGTAATGCAATTTTAACATGTTGCAAACTCCTGCATTTATCTGTTGTATTTATTACTAATTTTTACATTAAATTGTGGTATGTTACAAATCCGTGTAGTTTCAGTTGTGCGTATCACATGCTCCACACCCACCTGCAAAGTATAGCGTTTATATACTGTACAAACCCTTAAGTACGGCCGGGTTTACGACCTGTAAATACTACGGCCCATCGCTACAAGAGGCGACAACATCCAAATATCCAAATCGAGTCGGACTCCGTACTCGTGCCGATTATCGTTGTAAGTGAGAGCGGAGACAGTGGTCCGGCCAGGCGTGATGGCGACACATTCGCGGGTTGTTGTTCGCAGAGCGCGCGCACGGGCAGGCCGCGCCGCCCTACTCGTACCACAGCATGTTCGTGGCCGTGGCCGACAGCGCGGCGCTGTGGCGCTGCAAGTCGTGCGGCAAGGAGGTGTCCAACCGCTGGCACCACTTCCACTCGCACACGGCGCAGCGCTCGCCGTGCCCCTACTGCCCCGCCACGTACAGCCGCATCGACACGCTGCGCTCGCACTTGCGGCTCAAGCACGCCGCGCTGCTGCTCAAACACTAAGTATTCGACACGTCACAAACGCCCCCCGACCTCTGCGTTGCTCTTGCACCTGAGTAACATAACATCTGAGCAGAATGTACTTGATTATTGTTAAATTTGAATAGTCTTTAGTTACATTTACGTGCGCCACGCATGATTTGGATAAGTAATTATAATATCTTGTGTTTTATCGCACGTTTTCGTGTTATATTTATATCGTTCTATATGAGTACCTAAGGTATTATATTCTGTTACGACTAATTTTAACTAACAGGGTAAATTAAACAGTAAGCTACAGGAGAGCTCTTATCTATCGATTTTAAGCACAACTTCGTTTCGAAATTTAAGGTACTTCAGTATTTCTAAACCTTGTGCTAAAATTTATGTATAACTTTCATGAAGAAGTAAGCTGCTAAGTCACCTTGAGTTTTCTTTTCATAAGTAGATAATCCCCACCTTCAATGTTAACAATGTTCGTATTTATAGTGTGTAGGTAAGTACCTATATAAGGTAAGCATAATTATTTTCAAGTAAATATACTTAAGTAATGGAATGTGGAAGACTGAAATGGAAACAACTTGTGATTGACTTTAATATGGAGACGGTATGGTCTGAATGTAAATAATTTGTAAATTAATAATTGGTAATAATTATTATACATTTTTAGGTAGACGAAACAAATTGGAACTTAATGCGTGTTCAAAATTCAAACTAACATACAGACACGGTCTTATAGTAGTCGTATGTTCTATACATTATATTTTTGTATAAATATTGTCTGCGGTTAACGCGTAATTTTAAGGGTTTAGATGTCTACTCTTAATTAACTTGCATTGAAAGTATAAGACATTCCATTATGTGAAGGCAACATATGAAATGATTTATATAACGTGAAACGCATTGATGTCTGTATTTAATCAGATTTTCTGACTATTGGAATCTACTGATAACAATAATATTGGCATTTCAGCTTTGACCCATTTTAAATATAAAATGTAGATATTGTCCACGCTGATTGTGGCCTACGCCAAAAAAAACTTGTTTGATCGTTTCCTGGATCAAATAGCTACTGTAAACGATTTCTCTTAATAATATAAGTGTCGTATACTCTGACAGATATGTGAATTGAACACATTGTTTAATTGTCTAAGTAAATATCTAGCTTTTAATGGTCCAATTCATATTAGTATTCGTAATTATTGTATGTCATATTGATGTAGGTACAGATTGCTATTTCATGGAATCTCATCGAATTTCAGTCATTCATTTATCAGTATTATATCTATAGATACATAGGTAGTCATTAATTGATGTCATAAGTCCCAATCTAAGAATGTAGGTTAAAGTAGTATTGTGATTATTGTGAAGTCATCTGTTATTAAGCGCTTAGCTAGTCACACCCACTTTTTAGGTAATATTTTTATTGTTGACTTGTTGTTCCTTTTTATTGTTTTATATTCATAGTTTTAATAATAATTCGTTCATGTTGTGCAATTTGTTTGCAGCTGCCGTAATTATAAAATATGTTAGGGTTCTACAAGCGAAGTATAAACTTTTGTTGTGTGATTATATAATTAATTCACTTATTTAATGCTCTTAATAAATACATAACTACATCACTTCAAACCGGTGTTTCTTTTTGCAAATAAAAAATCGTACTGTTTTAAAATAAAATTTTATTGCACATTTCAGTTATCATATTAATGGCAACATAAACATATAGGTGTTATTATTTACACATTGCACAAATATCACTATGAGTATTCAACTATAAATACTACCATTACAATTTAAATTACTTGCGACTCAAGTCAATATTAACAAACATACATTCAAAATGAATTAAACATGGCAAATATGGCAAGTTTAATTCTCTAACACTAATCATAATTTTTACATAAATTATACAGGGACAATGGCATAATAATACATTCCTGTTAATTATATATATAATGTTCCATACAGACTGTATTCACTAACAGCTGGCAACACAGTCACACTTGCTATTTGCAAAAAAAGCAATTCTCAGATATTAATCATGGAATTCCATCCTATCACAGTTTATTAGAAAAATACCATACACCTAAAAGTATAAGGCACACCATTTTACGGGCTTGCTATTGTACCTATTGCTTATAATGGCCTTGCACACAAACAGACCTTCGTGGATTTACTTTTTAGAGGATATCGAACAGTTACAGGTTTTAAGTATAAGTGCTAATATTACGTTTGTATTGACGCGTATCGCCTTCATCGACAATACTTAAAATGAACATTTAACCACAATGCCGAACACTAATATTTTATAATATTTAAAATCAAAACAACTGGTTTCGTTTGGGACATAAACTTAGTTTTTTTTCGAATGAGTAAAATATCTCTATTTTTGTTTTAATACTATTATAATTTATTAATAATAATTAATTATAGGTTGACTGGTAGAGAATGCCTCATGAAGTTAAGTCCGCCCTTGTGTACCACCATTGTGATAAAATAAGATACATACTTAATTAGTTCATAGTGTTTTTTTTTTTCAAAACAAATGGGCAGTAGATGCAAAAAAAAAATGTGTAGTATGGTAAAAGGAACTGATTCAGCATTCTTGGCAGTGCGCAGTGATTAAACCGCGCACTGGTCAACACTGGTTTTCAATCTGTCCCCTTACGCATATAAGCATAAATAAATAAAGTTACATCTATTACCGTGATAAGTAGACTGTTTTTTCATTGACCATTATTGCTCAAATATATTTGTCATTCTTTCTTTAATTTTTTATAAAAATTGCCCTACAGTTTTGGATATTTAAGTTAGCTGTCAGCGAATAGGTAAAAATAACAACAAACTTATCAGTATTGTGTACAAGGGCGTAGCAATGTTTATTTTACTGGTAGGAGGTTTGATTGACGTTGAAACCTATGCTGCAGACCGACATTTGGTTATTTTTAACAAGTATTTCAATATAATTCTGGGGTGGGCCAGGAGCATTCCCTGCAGGGCCGGGCCAGTCTGGCTACCCCAACCTCCACGTTCAATAGCCGTAGGAATCTAGTATTATTCATGTAGCCTTTCTACGTTTCCGCTCTCGCCGGGTGAATTCACTATGACGCTAGTCTCGCTGACTGGGCCTTCATCACCTTCCTTACTGTTGTCAGTGTCCTCATGTTTACTGGAATCTTCTTTTTCACTAGACTCTTCATTGGAATTATCACTTTCCTCTTCATCCGAGGCCACCTTTTCTGAAGCGCCCTGCTTGTTTTTGTTCTTTTTAAATTCCTCCTCCATTTCTTTAAACTTAAGTGTTAGATACCTGGAATTAAAAATATGTGTAATTGATAAAGAATCTTCAAGGGAACCTCAAAATTGATATCATGTAATGGTAAGTTGGCTTTGTAGGTAGATAGGTATATCTCATAAATAGTTCACCCCTTGTCATGGGCGTAGACACAAAATTATAAACGCCAACTGATACCCATTAGGGGTTGTTAAGTAAAATCCCTTACCTATCACATATAAATATTATAATCACATAGATAATTATGTGGCTCATACAGTCGGCTGCTGCGCTCCGGGTCGTGGTTCGATTCCCACACGGAACAAATATTTGTATGATCTGCAGGTAGTTGTTCCGGGTCTGGGTGTATTTAATGTGGAATTCATGTCTATAAAACGTACCCACGACACAGGAGAAATCCTGGTGTGGGGCAACTTAACAAAAAAAAATTATACTACAGCTACACACTCGACGAGTGCTATTGGACGTGAGCGAGGGAAGGTGGCATGGAAGTAGTGTAGCTCTACGTTACTAGTCGTGCCCACCGCACCCTTTTAGAGTCAAAGGGCCGGCAGTATGAGTACGAGAAACCGGCAACATAATCGCGCGAGAGCGCTGTCCGAAACGAGCGCTTGTATCAAGAGCATATATATTTTTGTAGGTTGGCAGTCATGCCGCCGACCGATGAATGGTCTAATGAAAACGTATTAAAATTCATTGAATTATATTCATTAAATAAATAAAAGCTACTGAACCAGCAATTTGGGACCCAAAAAATAAGCAGCATAAATAAAGTAGAAGGTATAGGTTACTACGTACGACTTACGATTGTAACAAATTACTATCATATAGATACGTTGCATTGAATGATTGGGTTATTGTATTGATTTCGTATTTATTTTAACTCAAGTATATCGAAACGTGTGTGTCGGCTAAGAATAGCACCAACCCACCTAATCCCGTGGGTGTCGTAAAGGCAACTAAGGGATTAGGCGAAGTATGGGCAGCAGCGTTATTCGAATACATTTACAACTCAGCTGTGATCGCCAAATTGCCCAGCGTGGTGATTATGGCAAAAGCCCCCAATGACCAAAGGACACAAAGCCTGACCGGTCGGTAGGGCGAGCGTTGGCGGAGGCCTGTGTTCAGCTGTGGACGTTTTGCGGCCGAAATGATGATGATGAACTATATGTATACCATATGTACATGTGGATACGGGAGAGGTGGCGTAAAGTGGCAAGTATCTACATATTGAAAGCGACAGTGACAATGCGGCGCGGCGCGAGTAGAGCAGTTAGTGGCTGCTGCTTCGGCTCCAAAGGGGCGCTCCAGGCAGTTAGAGTCCCTTAGTCGCCTTTTACAACATCCGCGGGAGGACATGGAATGGTGCTATACTCTTAATTCGGACACCCCACAGAATTATGTTAATACAAGTTAACTTTATCGATGACTGTTAGTTTTTACAACAGAATTTATAGGCCGGTATCGTTGCCTGTTCCGGCAACGGAGGCGCACCGTTGCCGGAACCGGCAACGTTGAAATTCAGGGACGAGTACCGGAGTTGCGGATGCACTGAACAATAAAGCAGCAGCGGCGGTAAAATGACATCACGGCGCATGAGTCAGCGAACCAAACACATGTAGTGACCGGTTCAACCGGATTAGTCCGGACTTTTAGTCTTCCGTCCGCTCTGTGTCCGGAGTTTTTACTTAGATGGAACAATTTGAAATTAATGTTTAATTTTCTTTTCGTTTCGTACAGGAATGTTTTCGTAATTAAATTACTAACTTTGAGTAAAACCAGGACTCATTTTGAAATGTCCGGACTTTTTGTTTTTATTGTCCTTTACCTACATTTCCATTCCATTCTACGCGTGTCGCAGTACATTTACCGCGGCGCGGACGCGCTTTAAAATCGCTCCATGACTCCTTAGCCTGATAGATACCTATCCAAATCAAGGATAATACATACCTATTTGCCGCTATAACGGAGTATGGTATGTATAGCATACGATAAGCATGGCATTAGTCTATTCACACGAACGCTTGTAAGTTATAATCAGGGGACAACCTTTACTCATCAGAGTACTGTCAATATTACATTGTAGATAATGAAGGCACTAGTGTATCCCCCACGTCACATTGTACAAGACTTACTTATCAACTAACGGTCCGCTGTAATCCTCGGGGAACGTTGGTGAATGCGGCAGGATGTACTTGTAGAGGCTCTCGTTGAGTACGTAGAGCTGCGTGGTGGCCGCGCAACGCACGTTGAACCACCAGTCGCACGTAAGCCCCGCCTGCGAAAATATCGTCCCGTTCGGACACAGGAACGACGCCTGCCCGCCGTTGAGGTCGCAGTAGTGCCACACCTGTAATAGAAATCATTCTTATGGATCGTAGTTACGGATAGTCTGAACAGACGACACAAGAATTGTTCGTTTTAGCACTTAAACTTCAGGTCTTTTGAATTTTTTTATACTCGGGTAAAGATTGTTTCATCTTTGTGCTACTATTTTATTTTAATTAGGGACAGTGGGGGTCCAGGAGTATTTAGGTAACATGGGGCCCAATGTAAAGCGTGTAAATTCAACATAGTTACGCCCGGCGGCATGTCCAGTGTTGGGCATGGGAGTCGCCCACTAAAATTCTCTATGTGGTTGTACCTGTATCATTTGTTGTGACGCAAAAACAGAAAATTAAGGCAAATGGAACTGCGCTAATAATAATTATCATCATATCAGCCAAACCCACGCCCGCAAAGCCACGTTTTTTATTTTATAATATATTAGGGCAAATGAGCAATCGGTTCGCCTAAGCTAGTGTATTATAAGATCTGTGGCCTAAGTTATAACCACATTTGTCGCAACTCACTACACTGATTGTCCTTATAATTAACCGACTGCGAATAGCGAGTTTGTGTTATTTTAATCACTGGATTCCATGTCGATGATAACTTGAAACCGTCTTCACGATTGAAATTGTTATAATTCTTGATTTCAATTGCTTCACGCACGAGCTATGAATAGAAGTGGCGTTCGGTGGAGAGGACTTGTGGACGATGAAATTCGATCCAGTCATTAGTGCCTGAATGCAATATACTTTCGGCAGTCGCTGATTTGCTAGTCTTACGGAGAGAAAAAGGATATTTTAGTGCTTAGTGCTGACAAGAGAAACGCCACGGTGGTGATGAATTCCATCGGTTACAAAAACAAAATACATGAGTTGTTATGTATTGAGAAGGTATAGATATAAACCGGTATCATATAGCCCCACGGCTACAGTAACGCGTCGAATACGAGCTCTCATTCAGGACAACAGCGACCTTTTCACAGAAGACGAGTCCGACAAACTACACCAACCGAAGCCACATCAACCGCCAAAATTATATGGTCTGCCTAAAATACATACCTAAGTCCAACGTGCCAATCATAAGTCAAATTGCCTCTCCTATTTATAATAAGCACGTTGCATCAGTGTTACAGCCACTTGTGTGACAAAACAACGTATTTTGTGAAACATACGCGACATTTCGTCCAGATTATAAAGATGTGAGGACACATTGGAACCGGATGACGTCATGGTGTGCTTTGACGTGGAAACGCTTTTCACTAATGTTCCAATTAAGAAGTGCCTGTACGTCGTGAAGGAAAAACTGGGTAACAACGAAATGCCGTTCAACTATATTGAGCTACTTAAAAACTGTTTGGATGGCAACTACTTCCTCTTCAAAAGTCAACATTGCCTCCAGATTGATGGCGTCGTAATAGGTAGTCCTGTAGCTCCTGTACTTGCCAATCTTCTGATGATCTGATGACTATCAGATTTTGGAAGAGGTACATCGATAATATATTATGCATCATCAAAGGTGAACAGGGAGTGGAGCAATATATGTAGCACCTTAGCTCTATCCACCCGAATATGAGGTTCACATATGAAATGGACCCGGAAGAAATAGTCCTTCCTAGATGTGAAAGTAACCGCGAGCTCGAAGGGTCCTTCGTCACACTGTGTACCGCAACCCTACACGCACTGATTGATACCTGCACGGAACGTCACATCACCATTCCCTACACTTGTAATGTGACCCAGAGCATTTGAAACAAGAGCTGGATCATGTTTAGGTGCTTAAAAATAACGGATACCAAGTGAGTCGACGATTGAAGCGGCCGGCGATAACGTGAGTGCTGCGCGGCTAATGGTAGAAGCTGATAAAAGTATGACATATCAACAAATCCGTGCAAGTTTGGGCATTAGTATGAGTCAAGTGCAAAAAGTCTTATACGAATATTTAAGCGTCAGAAAGCTTTGCACCAGATGTTTACCTCATAATTTGGAAAAACTGTCGTTTGGATTGGTGGACACTAAATGTTTGAAAAGTATAACGGAGGTGCATTAATGCTGTGTTTGACATCGTCACAGATGATGAAAGCTTCTTTTACAAGTCTGAATCCAAAAGTCAATCTGCCCAAGGGATGTTTCCATTCGAAGATTTGCCAACAAAAGTAAAGGAGGGCAGAAGTCAAGGGGAAAAGATGATGAAGTTTTTGGAAGGACGGGTCATTTTGCAACAATGCGCTAGAAGATAAAAGGACTGTTACTGCAGGTTGGCATGCTAGTCATTGTTTACCAGTTGTCTTAGAAAATGTATGACAGCAGCGCCCAAGCAAGATCCTCCTCCATCATGAAAACGCTCCAGCTCACTCCGCCAGACGAACAATCAAATATTTATCTACGGAAGGTGTGGAATAAGTGAGTCATCCTCCTTACAGACCTAATCTGGCACCTTGCGACTTTTATTTATTCCCCAAAATCAAAGATACACTCAGAGGAATTCGCTTGAAGAACTCGAAAGAAAAAAAAAACCTGGAGGAGATCCCTAAAGAAGCGTATTCTCAATGCTCCAGTCAAAAGTTCCATCGCATGCGCGGTGCTTAGAAATGAATGGAGACTACTTCGAAAAACAATAAAAATAACTAGCAGGTTCCTTACCTTTCCTTTCCGTTTATGATTTTCTAAAATCTTTTAGTGTGACTGCCGTATTATGTACCAACGCGCGGCGCGCGGCTCGCGCCTCGTGTAGTGAATGTCTCGCATAAGGGTAAGTGTAGATACCTAACATGGAATTTTAGTTAGAAAAACTAGCATTATAGCGGTTGCCCATTAATGGAGACATAGAGGATATGTAAGCAAACTAAGTACCTACCTACCTCAAATGCAATATGCACAGACAGACGTCGACAGTTGGCTGACCTACCTTCTAAGTTTTTAACGCTTTTTAGACGTAATTAAGTAAGTAATAATTATACACAAGTCATGCACTGGAAATAAAAGATCTTTTTGTCTAGTCTGTGACACAAGTTAACCTAATAGAGTTAATATTACTAACATGTAAGGTAAGTACCTATAGATACTCCATATTTAATATGGCCCACCTATCATATTTTACAGTGTCGATTCCAAAATTATGATGATGATCTTGATTTACTTATTGTTTAATAAACTGAAAGGGAAAATAGTGACGGATAGTTAATCTTAATATATATAAATTACGTGTGACGTTGTTTGTCCGCTATGAACTCCTAAACTACTGAACCGATTTTAATACAATTTAGCGCAGTGTGCAGTTTTATCGAATTTTAAAGATAGGATAGTTTATATCTCAATTTATAATCACAATATTATTTTATTGCGAATTATTTGTTTATTATCTGACAAATTTCACCGTGTGGTGCCGGCTCAGAATGCCACCACCCCATCTCCTCCCATGGGTGTCGTAAAAGTCGACTAAGGGATTAGCCGGAGGATGGGCAGCAGCGTCCTTCGAGTACATTAACAACTCAACTGCGATCGCCAACCCGCCTGCCAAGCGTGGCGATTATGGCAAAACCCCCCAATGAGCCCACAAGACATCCATATCGATGGTTGTGGTGATCTTTGGGGGAGGCCTGTGTCCAGCAGTGGACTTTATTCGGCCGAAATGATGAAATAGTCATAATTATCTGTTAGTTCGATAAGATTCTAACAGATGGCGGTATAAGGTAATTAGTTGACTGGATTGATTGGACCCGGTAGGTGTCACTGCAATCGGGTTTGCATGCACCTACCATCCATTACATCCGTAGATGAATTAAAGTTGCCAACATAGCTGAAAAGATAAGTAAGCTGAGGTGGCAATGGGCGGGGCATATTGCTCGTAGAACTGATGGTCGTTGGGGCAAAAGGTTCTCGAGTGGAGAACGGGCAATGGTAATCGCAGTGTGGGACGACCTTCAACAAGATACACGGACGAACTGGTGAAAGTCGCTGGAAGTCGTTGGATGCGGGCAGCAGGTGACCGGGGTTGGGGATGGGGGAGGCCTTTGTTCATCATGATGACATCGGGCCCCGCTCTTAGCTCTACCCGGTTCAAGTTCGTGCATGTCGTCGTTGCCATCTTCCGCGTTGTGTATCGTGAAAGGCATCAGCATCGGCAGTGGAGTACAGAGCAGTTGAGACCAGAGATCAGTGATAGTCAGTGGGAACATGTGAAATAGTGGCGGACCCCACGGGCGAAGCTTACCATTAGGTAAGGAACAGTGAACCACAGGCCAAAGTCCCCAGCATTTTCGCCCGGGCCAGGATTTTGGCCCGCGCTATCGCCGTCTGAAGAGCTTTCTTCGCTACTCTGTACCCCTCTTGTAGCTCCACCTTCTTTTTTTTTTTTTTTTATTGATCCGGTGGAAATACCTCATGTACTTCCTTCGCCCCGGGAAAGGGCGAAGGGGCATGCCGGACTCCTACCGGCTAAAACCACCGGAGTGATCATCGTCGGCACCGAAGGGAGGCTCCAGGAACTCGAAAGATCTCCATCTAGAGCCACCCGTTGGTGCCACGCCTTTATGCACATCTCGGAGGGGATGACTGTAAAGTGGAGGGAAGGCGACTGTAAAGAGGCCACCCCCCCAGGCATCTCTCGAGGGGATTGTAAAAGATTCCCCCGAGGCCTCACTATGCGCTGTGCTGCGCACACAGCGATACGTGACCACGTGCGCACCGCTGTCTTCCCGGGGGTCGCTCGGTATGAGCGCGCAGATTTCCCAATAAGCGCGCTCGCGACCCCCAAGGCCCCCTGCCATATAAAGACGACAGGGGGCTCAGGCGTGTTGGACACGGGCACCGCGGCGGCTGTTACCCCGGGTCCGTGTCCTCCTCCTCCGAGCGGGATCGGCCCTCTCCCGATCCCGCTCTGCGACCTCCTTCTGGAGCATTACGCTCTCACAGAAGGAGACCACAGCACTCCAATTTTCATGCTCTGCCAGCATAGCCGACACTACTGCTGGCAAAGAGAGATCTTGCCCGATCCGATCGACCAGGATCCGCCGCTCGGCAGTCCACGCAGGGCACTCTCCGAGCGTGTGCTGTGCGGTATCCTGATCGTTTCCACAGTGGTGGCACTGTGCCGTGACCTCGCGTCCTATCCTGTGCAAGTACGCACCGAAACAACCGTGTCCGGTGAATACCTGCGTCAGGCGGAATGTGACGCGCTCGCTCCTATGGAGCCAGACTCCGAAGAGCGGCAAGACAGCCTCGACGACGCGCTTTTGCGCGTACTGTGGCAGCATGAGCCGCTCGCGCCATAGCTCGAGTGCACGCCGCCGAGCCTGCCGCCTCAAAATTTCGAGCGCCCCTGAAGGCACGCCTTCACCGCTCTGGCGGAGGGAGCGTGTTTGGTGATACACCCACGCATCCATCTCCGCCAAGATATCAAAAGGCGGAAAGCGCGCCAACAGAGTTGCCGCCTCAAAGGACACCGTTCGGTATCCTCGTGCGATCCGTATAGCCGCTCTACGCTGCAGACCGTGAATCTTGGTTCTGCAGCGCTGGACGCCCGAAAGTCGAGATGACCAAACAGGCGCCCCATAGAGGGCCACGGACCGCAAGACTCCCCCGTAGAGGCGGCGAACTTCTTCCCTCGGCCCCCCGAGATTGGGTAGCAGTCGGTGCAAAGCACCCACTATCCTTTCAACCCGGGGGACAAGACGCTCGAAGTGCTCTTCGAAGCCCCAACGACTGTCCAGGGTGAGCCCTAGGTACTTCATGTACCGGCCCACCCTGATTTGCGCGTCACCAACGCGTATCCACGAACTGGGAGGCTCCCTGCTCCGCGGCAGTTTGTGGAACCATAGCGCCTCGGTTTTGTGAGGCGCTATCCGCAAACCCAGAGCGTGGATTTCGGCCACGATAATTGCCACCGCTTGCTTTGCAAGCCGGATGGTTCCCTCGAAGGACTCCCCGCCGGCCAACACAAGAGTGTCATAGCAGACTAAGCTGACGCCCGCGGGGAGAACGACACGCACGACTGTATCGTAAGCGAGGTTCCACAAGAGGGGACCGAGAACCGACCCCTGTGGAACCCCGCACGTGATCTCCCTCCGCTTTACGCTACCGTCCCTGCCCACGTAGCGAACATGCCTGTCGCGTAGGTATGCCCCGATGATACCCTGCAGATAGGGGGGGCACTGATGGTGGACTAGCGCCCCCCTAATCGCACCCCACGGGATAGAGTTAAAAGCGTTGACTATGTCAAGACTGACAGCCAACGCCACCCCATCCCGCTGGGACACTGCCTGTTCCGACAGCGAGCGGACGCGAAGTATCCCGTCGATAGTGGACCGCCGCTGCCGAAAGCCATACTGGCTGTCGGCCAGGTCGGGGCCAACTCGCGACAAGTGCTCAACGAGTCTTCGGGCAATTATTCTTTCGAATAGCTTCGAAGCCTCGTCGAGCAGGCAAATGGGACGGTACGCAGAGGGAGACTCCGCGGCCCTTCCTTCCTTTTTCAAGAGAACCAATCCGGCTTCCTTCCAGCCGGACGGGAACACGCTGTGACGGAGGCAGCTGGTGAACAGCCGTCTCAAGCGGTCCCCAAGAGACTGCAGTGCATACACCCACGCACGACCCGGAATGCCATCCGGGCCGGGTGCGGTGTTGCGCGCCTTCAGGCGGCCAACGGCTCGGTCCAACTCTCCTTCCGAAACCGCCAACTCCTCATCCCATTCCAAGGCAATTGGCGGTACAGAAGGACTGGGGTAGTCCCGGACCGCCGGAAAGAGCGTAGAGAGCACTCCCTCGAGCAAATCCGGGGCCATTGTTTCGGTCACCGGGGGGACCCACGGGCGCAATTTGCCCACTACCATGCGGTAGGGTCTCCCCCACGGATCCCTGTCCAGTCCTTCCAGGAGCTCTCTCCAGGACCGAGCCTTCGCCTCGCGAATGGCGCTTTGGAGCGTCATAGTGGCCGCCCGGTAGGTCCGATAGGCCTCGGCAGTCTCTCCGGCTGTAGCACTTCGCCGGCGTCGGCTTCTGGTGTATTGGCGGCGGGATTCCAGGCAGACCGTGCGCAGCCGCGCGATCTCCTCCGACCACCAGTACACCGCCGTACGCCGGGAGCGCCTGGCTCGGGGCATAGATGCATCGCAAATCGACGACATCGCCTCCCGAAACCAGGACGCTTCCTCTTCTGGATCGGGCAAGATCCCTTGGTCGACCTCTGACCACGCCATGACGTTGGCAGCTGCGACGAGCATCTCTCGGTCGAGCTGTGTGAGGGCCCAACGCCGCGACGGTGGGCTAGGACCTGGACGGCTTGGGCCGGGAGGGTGGAGGGCCACATCGAATACTATGTGGCGGTGGTCCGACAACGTGACCACCTCCTCCGCCACCCTCCAGCCAGATACCATGCGGGCCACAGAAGGAGTCGCCCATGTCAGATCCACGACTGACTCCCCCTGCCACCGAACGCAGGTGCTGACGGACCCCCGATTCAACAATCGGAGGTCAAGTGACGCCGCCCAGTCTTGCAAAGTCCTCCCCCTCGGCCCATCCCGGTGGTTGCCCCAAGCTCTGGAGTGAGCGTTGAAGTCCCCCAGGACGAGTGTAGCTCCACCTAACCGCGATGGACGCAAAATACCTGAGGCTTGGCAGATTTAAGCTGCACCCGACGCATCGCAGTCACGCGAGATTGCCTCTCGGAGCCACTCCATCTCCTTGTCGATATCAACAGGTGTGTCGAGCGCCAACACCCAGGCTTGTATCGAGGCCTCCTGGTTCAACCGTCTCAGCACCCAGCCGGGGCCACCCAGCTCGACCCAACTGAGGTATATGCAGAGACATTGAATCGGATATAGCTATAATCCAATAGTGTCTCCACCTGCTCTACGATGCGCCCGCCCGGACACAACACGCGACAGCAGGACTAGTGAAAGAAATATCCACTAGGTACCAGCCCCGCTTAACAACAGCCCGGCGCCTAATTCCGATACGCCTGAAAAGCCCTGCCGTTGCTATAAGGTGGGGGACCTCAGACTTCGCGGGTGCGTCGATTGGGGAATCTGCGTGCCCACACCAAGCGACCCAAGAGAAGACGGTAGCACGCATGTGGTCACGCGCTGCCGTGGGACGCTTTGGGGGATCCTTTACAATCCCCCCGACGGGGTGACCGCTTTACAGTCACCCTCTCAGGGATGTGCCTATAGGCGTGGCACCAGTGGGCGGCTCTAGTGTGATCATACGAGGACCTGGAGCCCCCCTTAGGTGCCGAAGATGACCGCTCCAGTGGTTTTAGCCGGTAGGAGTCCGGCATACCCCTTAGTCCCCGGGGCGAAGAAAGTTCATGAAGAACTTCCATTCGGCACCAATAAAAAAAAGTAAAAAAAAAAAAGTACCAGCCCCGCTGTCGCACACATATGTTGTCGGAAGTCCGGTTAAGGAAGAGTAGGCCACTTTCCGCGGTGCATTCCTCCAGCAGTCTTCTCTTGTTCTACGTGGATTTGGCGTTAAGTTCCCTAAAACTTACACAGAATGACGTGCCCAAATCCATGAAAGATCTCTAATAGTCGACGAGAGCTCGATTATGGGAGAAATACAAGCCTACGACCACGGAAGGTCAAAGGGCGGCTTGCCAATCACAGTGACGTTGATCATACTACATTCGCTCGACCGCCATACTCTGGAGCAGCGACGGTATCTAAACACACGATTCACTCTTACGCTCTCAGTATTGGTCATCACACGTCACTAAACGTGAGTTATTATAATCGGGCCTTGATAGATCCTGGGCTCCTGGCCCTACGTGGGTATGTATCATAATTATGTACTATAGTCTTGCAACTTAAGTATTGAATTATGATATTTATATTGTAAGTAATTTTATTCATCATCATCATTTCGGCCGAGTGAAGTCCACTGCTGGACACAGGCCTCCCCCAAAGATCACCACAACCACCGATATGGATTTGTTCTCGCTCATTGGGGGGTTTTGCCATAATCGCCACGCTTGGCAGGCGGGTTGGCGATCGCAGTTGAGTTGTTAATGTACTCGAAGGACGCTGCTGCACATTCTCCGGCTAATCCCTTAGTCGACTTTTACGACACCCATGGGAGGAGAAGGGGTGGTGGCATTCTGAGCCGGCACCACACGGCAAAGTAATTTTATTATTCTAAATGTATTGAGCTGAAGTAAACTTATATTTGAATGATTGTGTGTGACAGCCATCTGCGATCATCGATGATCTTCAAATTTACACTCAGGCCACTCTCGGAGAGCTGTCTGATGCTTTTGAGACTATCAATATTGACCTGGCTCGTATAGGTGAATGGAGCACGAAGTTTGGACTAAAGATCAACCCAACAAAAACTCAGGTGACTATTGTCGGTGGCTCTCGAACTGTCTCTAAGATTGTCTGGTCGACACTTCCCCAAGTTTCTTTTGATAACTCTGTTATTCCTATATCCCACAACGTTAAGAATTTGGGGATTTATATCGACAGTACTCTTTCCTGGACTAAACAACTTCAGGAAGTTAGTCGTAAGTTATTTGCTGCAGCAGGCTCCTTGACGTCCTTGACGTCTTCGTAATTTTCTTCCTATTGATACCAAAACTGCGTTAGCACAATCTCTTCTACTCCCGATCCTTGACTATGCTGATGCCAGCTATCTTGATCTCACGCAAGACCAATTTGCCAAGCATGAGCGACTTCAAAATCTTTGTATCAGATTTATATTTGGCCTGCGCAAATATGATCACGTTTCTGAATTTCGAACTAAGCTCAAATGGCTTCCCATCCGCTTTCGCCTGAACGCTCATATTCTTTCTTTGCTTTATAATGTGCTCTTTAAACGTTCTACCCCTTTTTATCTTAAAGACCGCTTTCAGTTCATTTGTGACTCACATTCTAGTTTCTTGAGATCATCAGGTAATCTAAAATTAGGTATACGTATGCATTCCACTTCCTTCTTCGATAATTCATTTACTATTCAAGCAGCTCGCTTGTGGAATGCATCACCTATTGAAGTAAGACGTGCTCAAACACTAGCTATTTTTAAGAAAATGGTGAAGGAGCATTACCTTTCTCTCAAATTTTTCTTCTTATTTCCCAGTTATATTTGATGTTTAATAGTATATTTCACCATCGTTTTATATATAAAATATTTATTGTATGTATTTTATATTATTATGTCTAAGTAATATTGTGTATGATATATTGTACACTTGACACCCCAATATCCAGCTCCTTTCTTCCATTCCATCCAAAGGTTGTCTGGAAGAGATCTCTCTGTGCAATAAGACCGCCCATTGTACATGTATCTTTTTAAGTATTTATCTTTATGTATTATGTGGTGTACAATAAAGAGTATATAAATAAAATAAAAAATACGTTGCAAATTACCTGGCAGCGTGTCTCAGGATCTGCGAAGAAGCCTTTGTATCGCTGAGTCTTGCAGTCGAATTTGGTGGGTGGGATCGTGGTGAGAATGGGGTAATCGACACCCGGTCGCCCTGGAGTACCGCCTTCTTCGTCAGAGCCTTGCACCAGTGGGAAATGCTGTCTGGTTTCACCATCATATTGATAATCTGCAAGCATTTCATTATTGAATTAATTAAAGGAGACAGCAAGCTAACAGTGGAGAAGTTACCAGGTAGGTTATATATAACATGGGTCAGGAAACCTCCACGTGCGCTCGGTGGCTGCTGGTCCCTCTTGATACATCCGGGGAAAAGAAGTCATAGGGCTGGTGCACCCTGGGCACCGGGTAATAACTACTCCACTTTTTGGAGGACCTTATTGCCGGGTGGCCGGGCCCAGTTTTTGGGTAGTACGTAGACCGTAGGGTGTTTCTCCGTTTTCGGAGAAGCATGGGCCTGCTAGCGGAGGGTTCGGTGTGCACCAACCCTGCCCCGAGCAGGTAGTGGGAGGACTCCCCTACCCTGCGACCGTCGATATCGTAACCTCGGTTGGAGTGTCGTGGTCACGTCTCGCGGCTTCGACCGGGGCCGAGGATAAACACATCGCGTCGTTAACTACATGAGTCCTAGGCATGAGTCCCATGCTCACCAGTCAATGTTTTCGGGTTTGGTCAAGACATTATAATTTTACATCATACATCATGATGTATGATTGTGTGTGATGTACCTACCACATGGGTACAAAATACTAAATAATATTTGGATTTTCCTTTCCAGAACCGGCTCGTGGATCATGACAACCATGTGTTTGCCATGATTGTCGAAGATCGAATGAACCTGATTTATTAATCATGCTGGAAAATACAGCCATGAGGAAGTGAGTCCCTTGAACTCATTTGAAAAATGATTAGGACCAATTCTTGTAAACTGTATTGCCATCGGCCACAGCCAAGTCTATTCTTTGCTGGAACTAATTTCATCAGGTTTGACCTAGTACTATTATAATAATATGCCATCGGACCCACGGAACACGGAGTTTCTTGCTGCTTATGGTCTATAATTGACCCATAGCGCCGCATCTTCGCTATACAAGATTAAAATGTTGGAAAACATTTAGATACTTCTTAATGCCAGTACAACGTATCTGTTAGGTTTTTATTTTATTTGTTTATAAAAAACCCTATTCAACACAATTTGTTACATGAATTTTGAATTTTAATGTTTATTCCACCAACCCTAATTTATTTGCTCACGAGTACGAGTATAATATAACGCACAGATCAGACTATGTACAACAATGCAAGAAAAACTCTTTTGTGTTTTCTTGCGTAACTGCAGTTAGTACTTAATTATTAACGCGTAATAATCACAAAAAATTTTTTAGGGGTCGTGAGTACGATTTCTACTCATTTGCAGCATTGACACGGCCGCCCGATTTAGAATTTTAGATTACCAATATGGACGCTTTAAAGAGAATGCATTCACTGGTAGAATCTAGTAAAATCTTAAAAATATGTAGGTGCGTGGTGCTGATTTAATCACCTGCAACCTATCAGATGGTGAATCAGTCCACGATTCTCTACTCGAATCAGTATAATAATTATACCAATTTTTTTCCTTCCTTCATTTTCTAACTAGTCAATCCGAAACAGCTGGCGGACGAAGGCCTCGTGCGCGTGTCATATAATCCGATGGTAAATACCAAGCATTGCAGCAGTGCCCGCCTTGCGCTCGGTCATAGTACAAAATGGTTGCGTATATGCTTGCATTATATTTTGGCGTACCTATTATTTATATTGGTATCACATTGGAGTGTTGTAGGTGATTAAATCGGTTGTCTGTATCATTAAATGATAATTTACGTACATACTATATGTCTGAATTTCCCGCTTGTTATTAGTATTCCAATGCTGAACAAACATTTGTTGTACACAAAATCAGATTATCCAACTACCTTACCTAACATGCACGTTTTTGAGACTTAACCGCAGCAAAATGATAAACTTGGCATTTCGATCATCATCATATCAGCCAAAAAACGTCCACTGCTGAACAAAGGCCTCCTCTATACACGACCGGTTACATGCCGTGTGTCATAATTTAGGAGGTTATTTGCTAGTACTCACCACACCTGGCAGGCGGGTTGGTGAGCGCAGAATGGCTGCTGTTCCACAGAAGGGAGGCTGCTGCCCATCCCTCTGGTTAGACTCCCTTAGTCGCCTTTTACGACATCCGCGGGAGGAAATGGAGTGGTGCTATATTCTTAATGCAGATATCACACGGATAACGGCACGTCGATCCTTGATGTATAAAGGACAGACAACAATCAAAAGCCAGTCAACAATCAAAGCCAGTCAACAATGAATGACCCTTCATTACACAAAAAACGAATCGGTATTCAAATCCCTTCTTCGTTCTTATTTATTTTTCAATGTAAAAACAGAGGGTAAATCTCAGAAAGATATGATATTCAATACAAGTACTTATTTATAATTTATTGTTACTCACCATCAAGGTGTTGAGATGGGGGGTTCACGGCCGCAAGCTTCGGTTTTTCGTGCAAATCCTCGTAACTCACTGAATCGGTTCGCTCAGTGTTTCGTTCAACGTCTTCTACTGGTTTTGCCGTTATTTTTACTAATTTGTGAGCTGCAAACGGTGTTGGAGTACTCAAGACTGGCGGCTTTGCGTTGTTTTGCTGTGGAACAGCTTTCAAAACATTTAATGCTTGCAGTAAAGTTCTAATAGATGAACCGACGTTTTCTTTCGTGATGGGTTTTGGAATGGACTTGTTTAACTGTAGCGAATTTAGTAAAGACGCCAGTGGTATTGTGTTTGTAGTTGTTACTTGCGGTGGTTCGACCGTGGTCTGGTCTACAACGTACTGATAATAATTTGGCTTAAAATCGTTAAAGTTTTCATTTGGCTCAGACTGTATATGTACTTCCTGTTGTTTTTGATATTCAGTGTCGGAAATAAACGTTTCCGGTATACTTGTCGTATAAATAGCTTCCTTGGAATAATAAGGAGAACTGAGAATTGGTTTAAAGCCATTTTGAATTGCTGGTTGAGCCAACAGGACTTGAGGTCGTTGCTTCTCGTAGTAACTTTCAGAAATGATCGCAGGTTGTTTCCGGATAGTTGTCGGTTTAGTGTTAATATTGTCATAAACGTAATGAGGTCGAGCCGGTCGTGGCTTTAGGTAAACTTGTTCTTTCGGTATTAACACAGATACTGGTACTGGTTTATTTGTTATGTGATACCCGTTTTCATTTCCGGGTACATTAATAGGAGGTGTTTGCTTATAAGGCACCAATTTATATTTAGGTGATTGATCTTTTTCAGATAAATAATATCGGATGTTTGGTGTATTCTCGTTGTATAAATTGAAGTAAGGCTTTCGGGTCGAAGATAGAAATGGAATACTCTGAGAATTCGGTATTTGCTTATGGATAACTCTGCCAGTTTCGTAATCATTTTGTAGAAATACATCATACTCCGACAGTAATGGATTATAATTTTGAGATATCTTATTTGTGGTTTGATATATCGGTACACCACCTTTATAATACACTTTTGTTGGATTTGCGGATGCAATATTATGTTGTGTCAATCTGTTACCTTGATATCTAGGAATATTTTTATTTGAATAGATTATTCTCTTTGGCTCCCGGTGATTGATGGTATCTATTCCTTGAGCCTTAATTATTTCTGCTTTTTCTACTTCGACTTCCTTCACATCATGCGTAATCGGAGTTGCTAAGTCGTTAGCATAGTAAAATGTCATATAGGGTATCAGTCTTCTATATCTTTCATTGATTGAAAGTTTTGTCGAATTATTATCATTTATTTTTCTTTTCATTCCACGACTAGTTCTTACAGTCGTCTGTTCGACTTTAGATTCAATAGGCACAAAATCTTCCTGCGACTCCACCATCATTCCTCCAATCATTTTAATTTCAGGACTGTTCCCGTTTGATGTTATTGTAATCGACGCTACATACGGTATAACTGAAACAATAATAAAATGTCTTAAAATTCAACACGCTCATTAAAATAGCTATACACGTTACATTGGTCGGTTGTACACCACCTTAAAACAATTTCCCAAGCACAAAAAGACAATGCCTTACTTCGAGGTCATAATAACTTTTCAACTTGACATTGTACCGAATATTATGATTCAGTAAGCGTTGGCTCTGGCGATTGCAAGAACAAAAAATATTAACATAGAAAAAAGTAGGTACACTTGAATCAGTAGATCATTAGATATCATTAAAATTGCCTATACATCTAGAGATAATATTATAATAATCCTCACTAGCTCGCTGTAAAACAGATCATTTATCAAATTAAGTAGATTAAAAATTAGATTATAATAAAGCATGTTATTATATGACCTTATATTTCAGACTTAAATAGAATGTCGAATACATGTTTCATTTAACCGTAGGAAGGCATGAAATTACATTAACAATACATTATGAAATAACTTTGTTTTTACGTAATGAATAGGGAGAAAGGGAACAAGCCAAATCTAAGCAAAGTTACTTACGTCATTGTTATAGTATGTAGATAATTTCGTTTATAATTAATGACAAGAAGAAATAAAAATACGTGTTGCATGTATGCAAGCAAATGCATGTATGTATTTTACTGGCCATATTATTGCGTAAATTTCCGTATGATCTTTTTTGTCTAGTCAGTTAAAAAGAGATTTTAAAAAGTTCTAAAAAGCGCTTTTAAGAATGGAACAACGTGGATACGTAATGAATACGTACACAAGTCCATTAAATCAGAATTTCTGAATTCGTTATCGAAAAATCGATAAGACACAGTTTAGTGGCTTGGCCTAGGAATTTTATAAACTAAAATTCTGTACTACATTGTGTAATTATATTCAATGTTTTATTAAGTCGGTTTTTACTTTTAGCACACATCAAGGACGGTTCGTACATATGCTGGTACCCTTGGTTGCCTTTTACAAAACCCGCCTACGAAAACAAAAATTAATATTTAAGTTTTCTTTTTAAGATCCAAATGGTGTAAAATGCAATGCAATGTATTCTATGCAGAATATCTTAGTCTCATGTGTGTAAATGCGGAAGTAGGTAGGTACATTAATTTTTTCTTGCTAAAGTTCCAAACCGCTTTTCATGTTTGGCAGGAAATTTAGAAAACCCGATACGAACTTGTGTGTTACTTACTAGGTTGAAAATAATTATTATAAGTAGTAGACGGTTCAGTTGGTGGCAAAGCAATTGGTTTTCTCTGCTAGGTGTCGCGAGTTTGATCCCCGCACGAACCAAATAGGTACCTATTTGCTTTGATCTTCAGGTATGTCTCGTGTCTGGGTGTATGTCGTGTGGCATGTCTGTAAACTGTACCCACCACACGGGAGAAATACCCAGGAAGGTCGTTTAAAAAATCCTTCATACATGGACGGAGACTCAGGAACTGCTATCACGAAATATTGTATGCTATGTAGTGTTGCAATGTTATTACAAAGTAAATCCAATAATTACATAAGCATTTTGAATTGAATCAATTATTTCACATTCACCGGCACACCCAGCTGTTCGTCGGCTACACACGAAATTGAGGCTCATCGCTTTCATGTTTCATTGTGAAACAATCATCTAATTTCGTCTGACCAGCTCATTCAGTATCTAATTGCCCTACTTAACGTCCTACAAAATTGTACATATTATTTCAAAGGAACAATCGCAATGTTATAGGACCACGTTGATAAAAATCAAGTACTTACCTATTATTTTGTTTTTTCAATATTTATTACCTACATGAAATCGCTGTTCCGGCACAAAATACTGTTTTTTTTTTCCTGTTTATTACGAAAAACCCCTTATATCCCTCTTACTTGCGAGAGCGTTTCTCCTTTGTTCACCCATCTGACGCCCCGTGCAGATCCCACCTCAAAACGCTTCTTAAATTCCTACCTCATAAAACTGATTTTTATTCATATTCTTTCTCTATCCACGCAGTAAGATTGTGGAACTCACTTCCGCATAACATTCGCGACTCGAAAACTATTTCTGTCTTTAAAAGACGCGTAAAAGAGCATTATCTTTCCTCCTAATTTATGTTGTATATAAGAATATTTTTGTATCTATATTATGTTATTATGTATATATTAACTATTTATGTGTATGTATATTGTACTATTTTATTTATGTGTATGTATATTGTACTATTTTATTTATGTGTATGTACTATTTTATTTATCGTATCGTTGTTTAACTATGTATTATATATAGTTCTTAAGTTTAAGATATTCGCAATATATTATGTTATTTCTCCTCTTCTACCTTTACACACTGTTGTCTACGCTTTAAAACTCTCGTCGCCTATCGCAGGTCTGCCGGCAGAAATTTCTTTTTGAAATAAGCAGTACCTTTGTACTCAAGTGTCAATATATATTGTAACCACCAATTTACTCTGTGTGTACATAAATTATAAAATAAATAAATAAAATAAATAAAATGCATACAACTAAAGAACACGATGAATGTGCGAGTTATGTACAAATACCGACGTTAACGTGTTAATTATTACTTCATATGATTAAAAAAGATATATGGATACCATATTTATTTTGAACTAAACGTGATTGTCCCCTTGCCTTAAACCATATATAACCAGCGAGTCTCTGTGTCTAGTAACAGATAACGATCACCCTAATTATACCAAAACACATTTTACTTTCACAAGCCAGATTCCTGTTACGTTGCGGTCGGTAACGGTTAGTAGTGCTCAATAAATCTCTAGTTCCCTCGGACTCGCTTAAGTACTCGGTTCAAGTTATGAAATTCGCTCTAGTTTTATCAATTGTGTTTTAGATTGGTGCCTACGGCTACATAGGTTTAATTACCTATGCACATACCTATTATACATCCAACATCGGCGAAGTTTTTATACCGGTACCACTATTTGTCACTCTGATATTTTGGTAGGTTACTTAACCTACCAAAATATCACTATATCACTCTGATATTTTGGTAGGTTACTTAACCTACCAAAATATCAGAGAGAATTGAGCACTACTATCCGTTACCGACCGCGACGTAACAGGAATCTGGCTTGTGAAAGTAAAATGTGTTTTGGTATAATTAGGGTGATCGTTATCTGTTATCTGTCTCTCTTTTCACGGGTTTATATCCCCTGTAAGGGGGAACCCGGTCTTTTGACAGGCTTACGCGGGGACATAGGTCCAACACGCAGAGGCCCTTTAGAGAATTTTAATCTAAAATGTAATGGGACACTAACCGGGGACTCTCCATGGCTGCACTATAAAATGAAGTCATGGATTGTCCCCGGTGGTGTAAGGCTATTGTATGAGATGGAAACTATAACGATAAGGTCTATTGCAATGGGTGTTACATGGAATAAAAAGACTAATAAATACGGGAACAACGGCGTCTGCCTTTCAACTTTGATCGTGAAATTCTGTGGCAGACGGTGACTCGCCACTCACAAGATGGGCCCCCTAAATGGCCACCACTACAGGCGACAAGGAGCAACACCGGTGTGAGCGGCTAGGGGTGTAGAGAGGTGCGGCACCGGTTTCACCATCGCGCGTCTCGAAGACTCGGAGCGGGTTTCCCCGTTATTACGCCATTAGACACTTCCACCCCCGAGCATATAGCTCTGGCGGCCCCCCTCTGATCGGCCAACTAAGGCAAGCCAGAGTTGAAAATCCTGCGGGCACTCGTGGGGTTCCACTCCAACCAACCAATAAAGGCAAGCGGAGACGAGGCCCTAACCGACTCTCTGGAGCATTCGGGTACGCAGTGTCGCCACTCACATTCAGCTCGCCACAAACTGTCCTGCGTTCTGTAAGCTACTTAATATACTTTTTTTTTTTTCTTATGATATACTTTTTTTTTAATCATAAGGTATGAAGAAATCAAGCAGCTAATTTAATCTGCCCTCCAGGATTACCTTATCCCATGGTGAGATAACGTTTGCCCAGAGGGGTTTACAGGTACTTACCTGAGACGTTAAAAATAAGAAGCAACCTACGATAAGCACTCATAAATTACTTGGTGAAAATCTAGGGTAGGGCTACTATGTTACCTAGTCAGCACGCTTGGCAGGCGGGTTTGAGAGCACCATATCTACCTATGGCTACTTTTTCTCAGAAGGGACGCTGCCTCTAGTTTAGAGTCCCTTAGTCGCCTTTTGCTATATCCACGGGAGGAGATGGAGTAGTGCTATATTCTTAATCCGGACACAACAAGGAAAATGTATTCATTTAACTTGCACAACTTCTTGCCGCTATTAAAAGCAAAGACGTTCAGTTTTATGCATCGCGATTAAATTCATTAGGTAGTATATAACAGGTCAATTCTCTTTGGATTTTTAAGAACCTACCAATCATTTTTTTTTATTAAACTCTGAAATTATTAGCATCAGGTATTAATGACAGCTTTAAATATCGAGTCTAATGGTTGACATCCGTTACAAGTTGTACAATAAAGAAAATCGTGAATAATTCATTAAGGCCGGGACTTCAGCGGCTAGGCGTGCACGGTGCAGCTGGCCGTGCGCTCCGGCTCCGGCACAGTAGACATGATTGTCTACTGTGGCCCCGGTTCCCATAGTATCTACATATTGGAGCATGAATCGAATGTACTGGTACGACCCTAGTGAATTAAGCTTAGAAACTTTTCGATCAGTGTTAAAGTGTTATCATCTAACTTCATAATTATGTTCCGTAATCTCGTCCTCATTTAGTACTATGTAGTTTGCACCTTGCACAACTCACTGCATCACAATTTTAAAGATGAACACTTTCATCAAAATTTTTAATATAGTCTGTGGTTCCTACGCGCTCTTTCGCTATCTGTAATGTACATGTCATTGTACTTTTTTGTGCCGCTCGCTGTATACGCAACTCAAGAAAATCTTCCAATTATCCTCCTTTTTCTTCAAAAATGGGGAAACACTGGCGGAGGAGTAAGGATGAGGCAATAGAAAAGCTAAATAATCGATTGTGGGAGCCCAAAAAAAGCGGGAGTCTACACGACCGTACCGGTAAGTTACTAACTACATGTTTCACAGGATATGGATCCGCAGTGCCGCAGCAATATACACTATATGCACGTAAATCTAAACGACACCACCAATAGAGCTTTCACGAGAGGTCAGCCGGTGGGGGTTATTCGTTTACAAAGAAGAGGACAGGTCAACGGTGACAAGTTTATAGTGCCTTATTTTAAAAATAAACGACACCACCAATAGAGCTTTCACGAGAGGTCAGCCGGTGAGTTATTCGTTTACAAGGAAGAAAACAGGTCAACAGTGCCTTAATTTAAAAATAAACGACACCACCAATAGAGCTTTCACGAGAGGTCAGCCGGTGAGAAGTTTATAGTGCCTTATTTTAAAAATAAACGACACCACCAATAGAGCTTTCACGAGAGGTCAGCCGGTGAGTTATTCGTTTACAAGGACGAAGACAGGTCAACAGTGCCTTAATTTAAAAATAAACGACACCACCAATAGAGCTTTCACGAGAGGTCAGCCGGTCGTGTATTCGTTTACAAGCATGAACTCGAGGTCAACCGTGACAAGTTTAAAACGACACCACCAATAGAGCTTTCACGAGAGGTAAGCCGGTACAGTATTCGTTTACAAGCGAAGAACGAGGGAGCTTCCACGAGAGGCTAGCCAGTTAAGTATCTTTTATTAGCAAGATAAAACGCTGTTTGATGCATCCTTAGAGCTTTCACGAGGGGTTAGCCTTGGATTTGCAGTCAGGAGCCTAGATGATTACAAAGACCTCTTCAGTCGAAGCCGAGGTAGTTTACCACACGGACAAGGACAATGTTTTTCATTACATGAGCGGAGCTGATGCAGTCAAGCTCTAATGAACCAGGTGCAAACACCTTTCCGTCACCTATCATAAGTGGCTACAAATATAGTGTCTCACCTAGTGATGAAATCAGATAAAAGAAAGGAGGGGGGCAGGCTTGCAAAAATAGTGCTCACCTCTGAGATAATTCAGTAGGAATAACACGCAATACACAAAAAAAAAAAAAAAAACGACTAATCATGCAGAATGGCCTTAAGATCTAGATCCACTATAATCAAGAAACATGGCCCTATAAATAAAGCATACAAGCATTTATGGAAAAGTCAAATCAATGCTATTATGAGACACTTAGTACTATCTCAACCCTTGAAAAGATTTTCAACAACATGATTGTACACAATGAGATGAAAACCACATTTCGCAATCAGTGATTCAACTGGATTGCTATGCAACTTATTGTATGAAGTTATAGCCTGCACATCATTGATAAATTGATATCAGAGAAGCCTGCAATCTCATAATACCTGTTTGGGAACAAACTATAGGATAAAGTAAATACCATTAAAGCTGTTCAAAATCTGGGTGAGAATGAAAGAATACTCCCAGTGAAGGTAAGTAGCTATCAAAATCCCCTAAAACTTGAAACTAAAAGGGGGGAGTACAACAGCTATAAATGTCTTTCCAAGCGGGCAAAACCATGTCGAGTCCAACAACATATGTGAATAAATTGCTGGTGGTTTTCGTGATATTCTGGCGGAGACACCACTATCCCTGTTGCTGAGGCCCTAGCCTGGATCCTGATCAATGATGAATAAGGTACATACCAATCAACTGAAATACTTTTCCTACTACTGCGATACTAGGTATCACTAAAAGTCCTACCATACACAAATGGTTTAAAGGTTATACTATACCTTTCACTAATGTTCCTGTACAAACTACTGCTCCATTAAATAACCAGGTTACTCAGAAACTGAGTAAATTTTTATCAAAATGAGAAAAGATTTTAAAAATTGTTGCAACAAACTTTTTGTAAGATTTAAAAAAATGCATATTGTACTGTCAATAAGGGAATCTGATAGGAAACACTCATGTTCCCTATTTCCAGATTATTTGTATGAATTTACATGCCATCCCTTCAGGCTTAGTACAGCACCATATGATTTTACCTAGATCATGAAACTGCTAATTTTTACATGAGATCATTGCATCGGTTATCAATAATAATTCTTGTCTTGCTGACTCCTATGAAAAGTGTAAACTAAATGTGTCCACCAACCAAAATTTCTTAGAAAATCTTGGTGTTTTCATATCAAAGAAAATATGCCTAAATGCTAAACAAAAATAGCAGAATTTGGGACCCATATTAGATTCCATGCAATTTTTTCTATCTTGCTCTCCCAGAAGAAGATAATATATTATTTCTAAATTCTAGAGAAACCATAAACGGGTGCAAAATAATAATTATCTCAACCAAAAGGTGTCCTTGTTTCAACATAGCTTAACATTGTGCATGGCCCAGCCATAGAATACATTTGACTTTATACCTACCAATGTCATGGAAAAATCTTACAACAGTAGCCCTGAAAAAGTAATAGTGCAATCTTATGTATATAGGATACATTTGCACATACTTAAATGGTGGCCTCCTATATTGAAAGGAATTAAAACTAAATGAATTTACCTACACTTATAAGCACAGAAACCAGTTGCTTTTGAAATAAAACAAGGTAATATTTCACTTGGAATAGATATGAACCATAACCTATATTAATAAGATATGGGCACACACTTCAATGGCAAAGAAGCTGTGGTAGTTTTGTAGTCGTTTGATCATATTATATGTGTAGAATGCCATTGCTAATAAAGAATGAAAGTGTTTCATTCGGAAATTGAAATGGAACTATGTGGCCGTAGCCTTTGAACCACTTATAGCTAATCTTGGTGAACGATAGAATGATGTTTGCAAATGGATGTATTGCTAATTGCATCAACTATGTATCATGGGTTCCTGACCTAGATACACCATAGATGCCTCTACTCTTGAATGGCATGGGACATTCTTCTGTGTTCCCTCCATTTGCACTCATAGTAGATTTCTATTTTTTCGGAAAATAAAAACAGAGCATTGTAATTATATATATATGGGTGTATAGTAAGATATATATATATATATATATCTATAATAAAAACTAAAAGATGTGTATATACATATATGATTCTGCGACCTAGTATATAAATAAAATAAAAAAAAATAAAAAAAAAAAGATGTCTATATACATACAATATACTGCGACCTAGTCGTGACTTACTGTCGTATCCTTCCAGGGAATCACAATCCTTTACACAGGATTCTAACACTGATTGCCACCACATTTTCAGGAGAGCGCGTTTCTAAGAAGTATACCATCCTCTTCAACGGACAAAATGTTAGCTTCGTTATAGAACAAAACAGGATGGCAATATTAATCTGCAATAATCAGTGAATCCCCAACTGTAAAAGTTATGATGTGCATCCCCTGGTTATATTATTCTTAGCATCGAAGTTTAATTAATAATTAAAGGTTTTCCTATAGCTCACCCAACACTGAGGTCAACAATTTTTTTTTTTTTTTTTTTCTCCTCTCTTCCTACACTTAGGATCGCACTTGAGTAGAGATGAGAGAAGAACAAAGTTCTTTAAGCAAATATTTAAAGGTAGGGCAACAAACCCTAAGTATTATGTTGTACCTATGTGACTTTAACATTAAGAATAATTATTGTTGAATATGTTTCCTAATGCAAGCCTGTGTGGAATTACCCAAACACGGGATCAAACCTTGTTGCTGATTTGTATAGATAAAATTACCGTTAAAGTAGATAATATCAACATAAAAATTACAAAATGGTAAAAACATCTAGATCTTACCTTTTGTCTTACCATTGATCTTAACCATTTTTAATACTAGCATTTCTTACCAATTATTTTAATAGATAATTGCCATTAATATTTGTCCTGCAACAACCTTACTTTGTTATTTAGATGTTAATAAAATAAAGGACGAACTGTAATACATAATTATTACATTAAGGAAGCCTTATTACGGCGCCTCCACCGCATCTATTAAGCAGATGGTTGAAGTAAGTTTTAACTAATAATGGATTGGATCCTAGTAAATCTACAGCATACTACACAAAAGCAAGAAACGCCTCAACTTGGCTTGGTTTTGCAAGAGGCCAAATGTTTATTTATGATCCCAATGGCTCAAGCTATGTGTTCTATATGGATATTTCTTAAATAAATAATAAACACAAACTAAAATAAGAACCAACTTATGTGATGAATAGGTATTATAAGTACACCATATAATCATATAAATTAGAAATGCAAAGAATTGCACTTTTGGGAGTACGGCAGTGCTTCCGCCAAGTTTATTTTTATATGAATAATGCGAAACGTATTTATTTATACCTGTTCATCTACTATAAGTCTTAGAGGACACAAGACCGAGGTTCATAAATAATTATAATAAATTGTAATAATGTTTATTAACGAATAAACAAGGTTGATTATTAACACAACTTTCTTCTTTGAACATCTACATAGTACTAAATGAGGACGAGATTACGGAACATAATTACAAAGATCGGACTAACTTACCTAGTGACGTCCGATCCTCAATTATGTGAAGTAATCTCGTCCTCATCGAGTCCCAACCCATCCCAAATAAATCTAGAATTCTATAAAATTGCAATCTAGATCCCTGCTGAAAGTTGTGTTCGTTGTGTGCTTTGAATTAATGACATGTACATTACAGATAGCGAAAGAGCGCGTAGGAACCACAGACTATATTAAAAATTTTGATGAAAGTGTTCATCTTTAAAATTGTGATGCAGTGAGTTGTGCAAGGTGCAAACTACATAGTACTAAATGAGGACGAGATTACTTCACATAATTGAGGATCGGACGTCACTAGGTAAGTTAGTCCGATCTTTGTAATTATATTGCGGAATGTGTTTAGTTCGTCTTTTTTTACTTTTACAATATTTTCGCCACTCTGACCCTTATTCCATCATTTGAATCTTACAACATAACAGTTGATGATACAGTCGATCTCTAATTGATCGATGTGATTATGCTACACATACGTAATCACATATATTTATAGCTATTTCATCATCGTCAAGTCAAGCATGTCGGTAACACAACAAGCAGCTTAATGCAATTATTGGGAGCTTATTAGACTAAATGAAACCGTAATACTTTGGATATAACTTTGATAGTACAAACGTCAAACAGACAGAGTTCTCGAGAAACATGACTAAAGGGATAATTTAAATCATGCCCAGTCGGTTGTGCAACCAAAGGCAATCATTATGACGCTCAATATTTAAACGTTAAATAAGTAAACATCACGGGCCATCACGAATCGTCTCGAGCGCAGGTTTGATGATTTCCAGCCTCCCGAACAAGCCGGTTTCCGAAAACCACCATAGACCACATCCATATGCTGCGGCAGGTTGTACAGAAGACCGAGGAGTATAATCTGCCACTATGCTTGGCGTTTGTGGACTATGAGAAAGCCTTCGATTCGATCGAAACCTGGGCAGTGCTGCAATCTATGCAGCGGTGCCAGATTGACTATCGGTACATTGAAGTGTTGAAGTGCTTATACAGAAACATGTCGGTCCGAGTACATGAACAGAGCACGGGGGCGATTCCATTGCAGAGAGGTGTGAAACAGGGGGACTTCATTTCCGAAACTGTTCACCGCTGCAATGGAGGATGCCTTCAAGCTACCGGAGTGGAAAGGATTCGGCATTATCATCAATGGCGAGTATATCACTCACCTTACGGACTCGCTGCAAGAGCTCACCACAATACTCGATGATCTCAACAGTTTCCCAACAGGTGGACCTTAAAATGAACATGGGCAAGACGAAAGCCATTCTCAAAGTTGTTGACGAGTATGTCTACCGGGGTTAAACTATCCAGTTAGATAGGTCCAACTTCGAGAAAGAGATAATCGTAATCGTCGAATCCTTCTCGGCTGGGCAGCGTTTGGGAAACTTCGCAACGTCTTTTCGTCAACATTACCGCAATGCCTCAAGATGACAGTCTTTAACCAGTGATGACATATGGAACAGACGTGGTCACTCACAATGGGCCTCATAAAAAAGCTCAAGTTCACTCAGCGAGCTATGGAGAGAGCTATGCTTGGTATTTCTCTACGAGATCGAATTAGAAATGAGGAGATCCGTAGAGCAACTAAAGTTGTCGACATAGCTAAAAGGATTAGTAAACTGAAGTGACAATGGGCAACATTGCTCGTAGAACTGATGGCCGTTGGGGCAAAAAGGTTGTCCTTTCATTCTTCAACCCTCCACGGTATATGATTTTACTTTCGATTTCATCTACCAAAACTTATAGTCAAAGTAAAATTCGAACAAAACTTCACATTTGTGATGGGGCGACCATTAACTTACCCATGTATGTCCAAATTTTTAACTTTCTATATTGAATAGTTTCAACGAAAGTCTCCTTTGACAGACGACTGAGACAGAAGTGATTTCATTAGTAAGAACTAAGAACACTACAGATGCCGAAGGTTTATTGCATTTGTGGTTCGTTTATTAAAGAATAAACTATGATATCCATGTAGAATAATCAAACAAATACATAGCTAGCTGACTTTAATAATCCTAGTCATACGTGTAAGCATCCAAAGCCTGTCCTTATTTATAAAAATCGAAGTTTAATTGCCTGTTAATACAAATAATACTGTTTCAATGTCGCAAACGTCTAGATATCTAACCCACATAGGTATATTTTGCTAGGCCTATATCGGATTGTGTGCAAAACGACAACTTAATAAATGGTAGGTAAGCGTTTTAGAAAGGCAGGATCGTTCGTGTGTCGAATACGGGTAGAGCCTTGGAGAAGTGACTGGCTCTGCACACGGAGATCCGTATCCTGACTGCGCCTGACTTACTCAGTTACACTGATATATAGATACCGATAATTAAGTAATATATTACGCCGAAGGATTCGAAAACACCTTTCACACCACAATTCCTTCGACATTGCTATTTCAGACTCTGACACTCAAAGGTTTAGCTGGGAGAAAACTCATTTGCGAGTTATGCTCGCTTTTGTTTATGAAAGTTTAACCATATTGATTGTATTCATTAGCATACTTGTGCACAATAAAGAATAACGAAATGAGAAATATTTGCCCAGTATTGCGTCCAACCATTAAAATTTAATAATTGATGAGTAATATGTTAATGAGTACCTTTTTTTTATTGGTGCCCAGTGGAATTCTTCATGAACTTCCTTCGCCCCGAGGAAGGGCGAAGGGGTATGCTGGACTCCTACCGGACCTCTAAGGACTCCTAAGGACCCGGAGCCTCCCATAGGTGCCGAAGATGACCGCTCCAGTGGTTTTAGCCAGTAGGAGACCGGCATACCCCTTCGCCCTTCCCCGGGGCGAAGGAAGTTCATGAAGAATTTCCACAGGACACCAATAAAAAAACAAGTACTCGATTTGACAAAGACACTGCCGTGCACCCAGATTACTTGCCGATTATAAATTATCCGGATTTAATTCTATTGCTCTGAAATAGCGTCTAACCACAGCAACCACACTGCTTACGAAAATGCTAGATTTTCTAGTTCAATTGCTGCCAATTATCTCAGACTGGAAGTGATTACATCGAGTAGCGGTACGCTACTGTAAAGTACCTTGACCTGCAGATGATCACAGTGGCCTTGTCTTTTAGACTATTCATGCCAATAGAATATAATACAACCACTGTTTAATTCCCAACACGGTGCATCCGTTGACCTGCACGAAAATGCCCTTTAGCTTTAAGTCTGTTATGAGCCAGTGTGTTTGAACTGCAATAAAACGCGAATAAAACAATAGCAGCCTTAACTATTACCTTCACAAACATAGGCACCCGGTATTATTGACCAGGCAATAACCTAGAAATACATTAATAATATAATATATATTTATACATAAATAATTTTTAACTTCTTCATCTTGTCATCCGACTAAAAATAAATACTTACGAAAATCTTAAATAAAATACCCTATGGATTGCTCCTGTATCTATCGTGAGTTCAGTTAAACAGATTTAAATCTCACATGTACAAACACCCAGACCCAACACAACTACCAGCTACCTACTACCTACTAACACCATACCAATAATACTTGTGCGCTGCGGGAATCGAACCCGCAACCCGTAGCGCAGAAAGCCAATCGCTTAGCCACTGAGACAATCGTGCCTTCAAGACAAAGCATTTGATTTTATATAACTACGAACAATTTGACACCCTGAACTGTATATAGATTTTGAAGCTGATATGAATTGAAATCAATCTCAGGTAACAACGTCAATATTACCGGACACTTAGATTTCATGACCGTGAGATTAAATAACCAGACAGATTATATTTACAATAATATTTGCCAGTCATACCTACTACGCACTTTGTCCGATGCTAATGCACAAAAGTAGTCATTTTTATATAGGTAGTGAATGGCGGAATTAAGAACATTCGGTTTAGTCACGTGACAGCCAAGGTCAATATTATTACTAAACAAAAATAATTTATACGATGCGACTAATATTGCTCATATTACAGTTTTCCAGTGCACCTATACACGAGGACAAAGCGGCTGCGGAAAGCTGAAGCCAGAACAAATACTCTGTCCAGTTAGAGGTTCTTCGTGTCTTTGACAAAGCTTTGCAAGATAAATCGTGATCGATCATTTATTTGTCGCAACATTCACACTGTAATGAACTAATGAATGTAACGATCATAGTTTCAATCAGTCACGACCACGACTTCATAAGCCATCGTAGTAAATCTGGAGCTTTATATTCATACCTAATGGTGTGAAACATAGCTGTTTTGTTTCCTGAATTGTGTTTTGTACAGACACATATTTAGTTTAGTATTACTAGTTATGATATTTTTAACAAATCTACTAAAAGAACAAAATACATGAGTTTTTTTGTCGTTTAGAAAAACGTTTCCCCTACACTAGTATTTATCCCATAGATATCCAAATTTCTCCTCTATTGTGGGTACTGTTTACAGACATACATCTCAAATGCACATACTTCCAGACCCGTAACAACTATCTGCAGACCATACAAATATTTGTTCCGTGCGGGAATCGAACCCGTGTGCGACACGTAGCACAGAAAGCTAATCGCGGCTTATCCACCGCGTAAACCATACCATCGTATATTAAACGAACTTAAGACTTTTCTACTCAGTGTTGCAAGCTACACACGAAAACTCATTGGGTAGGTATCTAATTCTAATTATCATCGGGCTGAATATCTCTAGTCTTTTTTTTATGATAATGAGTGGTAGGCCAAAGAAATATTGGAAGAAAGGAGATATGCCATGTAGATCAAAATCTATGCGAGCCTAGAAATCCATTTTCCCACTACCATATATAAAAACACACTAATGCATACATTTACAAGGTCTCATCTAATGAACTTATAAACACAACATTATAATTGGCTTCTCATACTAAAGCACACCCACGACTTCATTAGGTAGCCAATCATACCAAGCGTACAGACCGCAAACGACAGACGTACCACGCAACGCGTAAGTTTATTGGGTATATAAGTATATAGTACCATTCGCTGTTCTATTGACTGCGTTTGTTATTCACCGATTGCTAATTAAAAGTGGTAGATAAGAAGCATTGCATTTTGTACAAAAATAATAATGTCGTTCTGCTCCATCAATCCAAATGTAACGTAATAAAGAAAACAATATTTTTTAATTTATTCTTTTTATAAACAAATACAAGAAAAATCCGTCACTTGCATATTGTATATGATTCCTTCCTTGATAGAGTTATTATTTTCGCTTCGATTGTTGCATGTTATCCCCGAACAACACGACAATTTAACAAAGTTTCACTTACGCGATCAAATCTCAACTGTTGTTTAAAACGGCCATTTTTTCCGGATGGCCCCAATTGTCATGGGCATGTCGCGGTGGCGCGGTTACGCCCCGTACCACTTCTCCTTATTTCCTATTTCTGTGGTTAAAACTTATGAAATCTAACATATATAGTATATATATATAGTATATATAGTATATATATATAGTATATATAGTATTATATATATAGTATGTATATTGGAGTTGCACGTTTATTGTTGACTAGCTGGGCCCGCGGTTTCACCCACCGTTTAATTTAAAAGAAACCGTATTATTCATAAATAATTTAGAGTATACTTTGGCATAGACAGTTGACATATTGTATATGATTATGATATAATACGGTTTCTTTTAAATTAAACGGTGGGTGAAACCGCGGGCCCAGCTAGTCAATAATAAACGTGCAACTTAAACTTAAGCTTCTGAGGTTTCATAAGTAATTGGTATATTATAAACATAATTTTTACTATTGACTCATTGCAATTAGTATTTTTATCGGTAACTAACTTTCGCTGGAGCAAGTTCTGACAACATATTTTATCGATTTCCATCCGTTTGTCATCAACAACACTGTTACTATAACTTAATCGTTAATGGCGCCAGATACTGAATGCCTAGTCAAGCGAACTTTCACTTAGTTCATAAAAAACGTATTTAGATACAATCCTGATTGCTTTAATATAATATGCACTAATTTCTTTTTATTTTTTAATATGTATTTAGGTTCCCACTAAACTTGTAAAAGAACATCATAGGTTAAAGTGAATAGTATTACAATTCGGTTTTAAGAGAAAAATTGTTGCGGTTACACAAGCTCGATTTTGATTCGAAATTGGCGTGATCCGAAGTATCCTCGTATCACGTTATTTACCATTAAATATCCAAAGTTCTAGAAAGTACTGTTATTAAGGTGAAAGCGACTCTTCACCACAGCGTAGGTACCTACGGGACAGACGCCAAAAGTATTACATAAAACGCGTCTTGTTTACCGATTAGGTGAGATTGTTTGGTGAGCCGGATGCAATGATCCGCAAGCACTAGTAGGTACCTAGCGTGTGACATATATACAAGATGACTATAACACAGGCACGCCGCGTACTAACTATAACAATACTAAGTTATTTATTGCAACATTATCCGTGAAGGAGAGACTGATTACTTAACTTACCCGGTATATTTGATAATGAAAATTTCTCCGGCCGCAATTTCACTGATTTCTCGACACAAAGAGTACGTGTTAAATTCTTTTTTTTTAGGTGTTGAGTAAAACTTTAGTCCATTTTGGATTCTGCTCTAAGTTTAATAATTACCACCTGTACTGTTTTATTTTAGTATAGGATTACGTTTTTAGTTCGGTTACACTACCATGGCACCATCCTGCTATATTTTTATCCTTCCATAAACTTATCTGGATCTACCTGAGCGTACGCATCTATTTTTTCCAAACATTTATTTCTCCTGCACGCAACTTAAAAAGGCCCTGACGACCACGACTGACAGATAGGATAGTCATCAAACTGGCCTGTAAAAATAAACCTCCCCTTTTCAGGTCTACATTTTGCATAAAACATCGATAAAAAGATCTGTTGAAAAAGCCTTACGTATTTCCCGATCACGTATAGTATGTACTATTTATGTATGTAGTTTATTTTAAAATGTCTTAGGTCAATATCGTGGTGATCGGGTTACTGACCAATACCGTTAAATACCACAAGGCTGAAGCCGCTTTATTTAAAAGTTCCTACTTCCGCCTCTTGAGAGATATCACGATTCGTTCACCTTCACAATCACCAGCAGTTGTTTAATTTACCCCTATTTTGATGGGTCTTGAAGCATAAAAAATAATAGATCAATTTGTGAAAATGTTACCGCTTTTTTATTGGTATCTATATCAAATTTTACGCCGAATCAGCTTAACACATGGAGAGAATAATTCTATTCACGAATTTTTAATTTCTCCAATACGCATTCATTGGTGGCATGGCAACCGGTATTTTGGAGAGTGGTTCTATTAACCGCTGCAACACCGGACCAACGTCTTTGTATTGCTGCATACAAAACAACAAGAAACGGAACACTGACCGCTTACTATATAGGGATTCTATATATGTAGGTAACGTATGTAAAATAACAATAATTTCAGTGTAAAGTAAGATTTTTAAGGTATAGTAAGTGCCGAAATACAGCCATTAAATACTTTACATATTAAAACGAAGTCACAATAGGAAATGTGTAATATCGATCCAACCTAGACAAAGTTAACGTACTATACGTAGTTGTTAACTGGGTCAAGATCTTAATACCTTGTTCAAATAGTTTTACACATCCGACGACGCCCGTCTGCCAATTCATATCATGGCCAATTGTATACTGAATTAATTGTTCCATTATTCTGTCGCGATATTCGATCTCCAGTGCTAAGCACTCCGTGAGACAGTTTGATGCACCGACTTTTTATAACGAAATGGACTGCGTGTACTTTTAATAATAGTTAATTGATAGTTGTAAGTGGTCCAACAATGTGTGGTTTACTGTTTCTTCATAGCTCCCTATCCACTCCATTGTTTGTTAGTCGCATGATGAAACATTGCTATTCTTTTAACAAACTCATATTAGACAGCCTATAGATTCCTTTACAATATTATGGTTTGAAATCGAAACGCCTTATTATGTATCTATCTTAATACAGTTAGTAAAAAAACATTGTATCGTAACGCATGTGATAAACTAAGCGAGATACTTGTAAAATTAATGTCGTAGATACCTTTCATATTTATAATTATTAAAT
Organism: Diloba caeruleocephala; assembly: GCA_947459985.1. NCBI lineage: Eukaryota > Metazoa > Arthropoda > Insecta > Lepidoptera > Noctuidae > Diloba > Diloba caeruleocephala. The sequence continues at coordinate 15,969,206 of OX381617.1, read as the reverse complement.
AATGTCAAAAAAAAAAAAAAAAGGTATACGTGACTTATTAAAATGTACTCATTGATCTCATTTTCATAGACATTTATAGTATTATATTATTAAATAAATGTATAATTATGGTATCTACGACATTAATTTTATTTGTGTGTATGTGTTTTCTTAATTTATGTATTTTCTATATTATTGTATGTACTTATTGTTTAGCCGTGTGGTGCCGGCTCAGAATGCGACCACCCCATTTCATCCCGTGGGAGTCGTAAAAGTCGACTAAGGGATTAACCGGAGGATGGGCAGTAGCGTCCTTCGAGTATATTAACAACTCAACTGCGATCGCCAACCCGTCTGCCAAGCGTGGCGATTATGGCAAGACCCCCCCATGAGCACACAACACACCATATCGGTCGTTGTGGTGATCTTTGGGGGAGGCCTGTGTCCAGCAGTGGATTTCATTCGGCCGAAATGAATAAAAATAACTGAGTTTTATTAGAAGTGACAGGCATATACATTATATATAAAGTTAGCATCACGTTAAGATGCATAGCGCGATAAAATGAAACTTATACCATTAACTAGGGTAACCGGTCTAAATACGGCCATTTTCAAGCGAAACCCGCTTAGACCATAAACGAGGTGGTGTGTTGTCAACGAATCTTTTATAATGTACCTATATATCGTAAGTAGGCCAACAATATACATAGCCCTTCTACTAATCTAGTACCTAATTCATTCTAAAATAATATCTGATCCATACAATTTATTTGCATAGCATACATGTACTTACAGGAAGACATTTAGAAAGCTGTGCAATAACTTTAAATATTTTTCTAACATCAGCTATTTTTTAAGTTCAGAGTAATATTTGTCGTTACAGAAATGTCGTTTGTATTACCTACAAATCTAATGAAACATTCACAATACAAATTATGATAGCTTTCTTTCCATTTCGAATAGCTATTAACCAAATCGATTTGTAGTGTGAAATTATATTGAATGGCGCCTAGGTGAAGTATAAACGTGTTTTCGTCGTCGTCAGATATCAGAAATTAAAGTTTTACTAACATTAATTTCATAACATTAAAAATACTAAATTACGTCGTCCACATAAACAATATTTCTAATTTTATGATTTTAACGTATTGCTCAATTTTTCACAGCGATGGTGCAACTGGGCTAATATTCCTTATACTGTTCACCAGTTCTAAATCTCTGAAGAATTATAAATTACAGGTAATTAATAAATAGCCCTCATTTCTAGTATTAGACATTAGATCGCCCCTCAGCTTGCGAATCTAGACAAATGTTATGTAAGCAAACTGCACGTCGCATTACACATGCACTTAATTAACCGAGTTAATTAAGATGTAACAAATAGACGCGCGTCGCGAGCCTCACAGCAGTTCAAGGTAATGTTTGTTTACGTAAACTCTCAAGTATTAAGTATAGAACGTTGCCGAGGGAGTCTAAATTTGCAATGTATAGGAAAGTATTTTTTTTCTGAAACAAGCTGTGGTGTAAATATTTGCAATTAAGTTTTCGTAAATTTTAGTTTGTTCCACTTTCATAATCTGAAATATGTTAACTTTTAGAAAAAAATATGTTACAAAATACATTTTTTGTAGATACGATGCCAAAGATCGTTTGATAAAGTCGTCCAGCGAGCACAGACATATTTATTTTTAAGTAACAGTCCCTTTTTTTTTGTTTGATTTACCGGCTAAAACCTCTGGGGCGGTCATCTTCGGCACGAATGCTAAACTAAACGGAATTAGGCGCCAGGGCAGTTGTTACCCCGGCGCCGTCTCCTCTTTCGATTAGGATCAGCCCTTTCCCGATGCTGACCATACAGGTGCCCCGTAGAGTGCCACGGACCGCACGACCCCCGTAGAGACGGCTAAGTAACAGTGACGACGATGTGTCTGTCAAAGGACTTATTGATTACAATGGGAACAAACGAGCTAATTAATTAATGTGAACGGCGAACCATTGTACAACAACAGAAATGTTAACGCGATGCTTAGGTAATCAAGCGAAACAAGAAGCCGATAGGTAAATTTAATTACTAAATAACTAACTCCTAGTTTGTCCTACCTAAATACCACATTGAATAATACGGACTCGGTTATGCCTATAACCTAAGGTATAATTTATTGTGAAGTGAACATCCGTATCGTAACGGTCTATTGCAGTCTCATTATATGATTGTACACAACGTTAACTGGCATACCTACAGTAAACAAGATGCTTGGTGGTACAATAAATATACAATATAACTACTGAAAAAAAGCCTGCCCTAGACTTACACAACGACAATTTACACGCCACCTGCATCCTACGATTCCCAGCGACCTTCACCAATTGTCTGTCCATCTCGTTGGAGGTCGTCCCACGTTGCGTTTACCGGTGCGCGGTCTTCACTCGACTTGTCCCAACGGCCATCAGTTCTACGAGCAACGCGCCCCATTGCTACTTCAGCTTACTAATGCTTTCAGCCATATAGCTGCTTTCAGCTATATAGCTGCTTACAGCTATGTAGCTGAAAAGTTGCCGACATGCACATGTCGGCAACTTTACTACTTCTGCAGATCTCCTCATTTATAATTTCATCTCGTAGAGAAATACCAAGCATAGCTTTCTCTATAGGTCTATCTATATCTCTCTGTGCCATATGTCTAGTAACACATACTGAATAAATAATTTCGTCTCGACGCACAGCCCCAGCGGATTTTGGGAAGGACACGACATGGGCGTTTGACATGTTTTTTTGCCCATGTTAATTTTAAAGCCGGTGGGCTTATTGAAAAACTCTATTGAGATCATTGAACATTGTGCTGAGCTCTCGCAGCGATTCTCCCATGACTAAGCTGTCATCGGAAAATCGAAGGTGACTCGCCATTAATGATTACGCTGAATTCTTCTCACTCTAGTAGCATGACAACATGCTCCATTGTAACGGTAAACAGTTAACGGGGAAATGACATCCCCTGTCTCACACCTCTCTATAATGGAATTGCCCCCGTGCTCTGCTCATGGACTCGAACCGACATGGTGGCGTTTTTGTTTAAACAATTTAACTGTTCGATGTACCGATAGTCAATGCAGCACCGCTGCTGACGCTGCTACACCGCCCTGTAGTGCAAATCTCTAAGGTCAAACATCCATACATCCTTATGACTCGTCCTCATGGCTCACCGTCTGTAACGTGTCCTTGAATAGCTTCAATCAAGTCTTAGCTAATACCAAATTAGTTTTTAAAATAATGAGTTTCACCATTTATGTGTTACGATACAAAATACGGTTCAAAACACAAAACGAAACTATAAACCGTTGGTGTTAAAGGTGCGTATATCATGACGCAAAGACTTCCATATCCGTCTATTAAGCAATCAGTATGCTTCAGCATCACCGGTGGACTGGAGCGTCATGGCGCATCTTTCTGCCATGAGGTCGAGAGTGTGATCGGAGAACTTTTTTGGTCTATCTTTACGGTGGGTTTTATAGAACTTAGACCCAACCGTTTAGACAGTTTCTACAAACCTACCATTTAAATCGTCCACAGATACGCAATGTTCTAGGCACTCGAAGCGGTATTGGAGTTCGAGTTGAAAGGTTTCGGGGTTTTGGATATGAGCACTAGAGGGCCGGAGGGTAGACTTCATCAGACGAGACCTCTCAACTTTGAGATTAATATTCAATGTGCCTCTTACCATTCGGTGATCACTACCGGTTTTCACACTATGAATCATAGAGACATCATTGAATATTTGTCTTTCATTGGTCATGTTGAAGTCAATCTCATTCTTTGTGGAACCATCGGGACTCATCCAGATCCATTTCTTGTGAGGCGGCTTTTGGAAAAAGGAGTTTATCACGAAGAGTCCCTCCTTTTCCAAAAAGTCGGCCAGCCTTTTTCCCCTGGGGTTCCGTTGCCCATATCCAAATTGCCCCACTCTCAACTCACCATCGCATCGAGTGCCCAGCTTTGCGTTGAAGTCCCCCATCACAACAGTGAAGTATGTCTTCGAGGTATGTATAGCCCTACTACGTTCTCATACATACTCTCTACTTCATCATCTGGGTATGTCGAGGTTGGTGCGTAGACCTATATGACCTTCAACGAATACCTCTTGGATGTATAAGGTACGCTATCCTGCTTGACACACTTTCGATGGCCACTATGTTTTTATGTTTTTAGGAGGATACGAGAAACACCTGACATCACCTTGAGACAGATGTTCGCCTTCCCGGTAGTACAATAAGTTGCCAGATTTCAGAGTTAACGTATCCTCCCCCTTTTTTCGGACTTCTGATAGACCCATGATATCCCAGTGCAACTTATCTGTTTCGTCTTCCAACTCAACAATCTTTTCATCTGCCCTCAGCGTGCGTGTGTTATATGTTACCAGGGCCAGTTTTCGTTTAGGATGGTAGCCAGAACCCTTCCTGAGATTCTTAGCACCCCCTGCCCCGCCGTTACCGTGACCGCTACCATATGATATGATAGCGATATGATCACCAGGAATAGCGGGGTTACCGGGAACTGGGGGCCGGTGCATTAATCGTGTCGTCATTTTGGGGGGAATTAGCCGATACACACCACGCTGAGCAGGTAGGTGGGTTGGTGAGTGCAGAAATGCTACTGTACAGCAATAGGGACGCTGCTCCCCATCCCTCTGGTTAAGAGTCCCTTAGTCGACTTTTACAACCTCCACGGGAGAAGATGGAGTGCTGCTATATTCTTAATCCGGACACCCCATGCATTAATCCGGACATCACACGGATTAATCCGGACAGCACGCGCATTAATCCGGACAGCACATGGGTTGTTATATCTGTACTATTTACAAAAGGCATTCATAATCACTCAAAGCTGTTTAAGTATTATTATTCTTTATATTTCTTTTTTCTTTATTATTCAATAAATATTAAAATAAATGAGAAAATTAAGAATACAAATTGTTACAGACGTTATTCCGCTTTTTTGGTGTAAAATTCATGCCTAACTATTGAGCCGTTATAGAGAGAAAGTTCAATTTAGATTATAAACTGCCGATTTACTTTTTTTTTTTACTACATTTGGACTAATTCATTAATTTTTTTTAAGCAGAAGATAAAATACCCTGAAATAAGATCTAAAACAAAAGCAATAGATGCTCTCAGCTATAGTCAAAAGTCGAAGTGGAAATGGGCCGGTCATATAGCACGCCTTGAAGATCGTAGATGGACAAAAACAGTTAGGTACTTCATGGAAAGCCCCATTGGGTAAGCGCTATAGGGGAAGACTGTTCACTAGATGGGAAGTTAATATTAAAAAAATTGCTGGCCCACAATGGCAAAAAACAGCCTAAGACCGAGAGAAATGGAAAGCTTTGGAGGAGGCCTATACCTGAGATACCTATTCCAGTGTGATAATAAATTACTACCTGATTTTTAACTAATAATTACCTACTTAAAATGTAAATATATGTAAATGTCAATGATTTATTAGTATCAGTAAATTGCTTAAATATTATTTTTATAAAGGTAGTCAAATTGCTTTTCTTTTCATTAAGTCAAATTGCAAAACTGGAAATAAAAGGCTTCTTATTTTTATTTATTATTCATATTTTTAAATGATACAATTTTTCTATGATGACCTTAAGTATAACATATATTTTTACATAGCCAGTGCACAAAAGGATTAAAAAATATTTTTAGTCAACAAAGTATTATTATTAGTCAACAAAATCCTTTAAACTTACGCTATTTTATCGATTTGAGCGATGTAGTCCCCTTAAAGAAGAAACCTGTGCAAACGACTTTCCGGGTGGTATTTTGCCTCACTTTAACTGATAATTCTCAGAACTCATAACATTGATGAGTAAAAGCTGTAAGTAAGAGAGAAACTTTGATTTTAAAGGCATATAGACAACTTTCATTATTTCAACGCGCAGCAAATAGATATAAAACTATAGATGATTGTTGCCAATTGAAATTGTATCCTGATTTAAATGTCGACATCAAGTATCACCGTGAACTAATTTGAAAGCTGGCTTGACAGGACATTTACGGTTTACCTATGCATAATTGACCGACGAAATCCAATGATGTCGTAAGTTGTAGTGCAATATTTATTTGCAAATGGTCAGAAGTAGCATGATATATATTGTGTATATTATGTAGTTTAATTATTATGAAATATCTTTATATTATTTAGGTATATATGTGCGACCTGGAGCCCCCTTAGGTGCCGAAGGTGACCGCCCCAGTGGTTTTAAATAGCCGGTAGGAGTCCGATATCCTTCCCCAGGGCGAAGGAAGTTCATGTAGAATTTCCGCGGGGACCAATAAAGTATATATTTGCATCTAAAACAAGCTTCACTATTCAGGTATCATCATCATTTCGACCCAATAAAGTCCACTGCTGGGCATAGCCTCCCTCAAAGATCACCACAACGACCGATATCGATGTATTGTGTGCTCATTGGGGGTTTTTGCCATAATCGCCACGCTTGGCAGGCGGGTTAGCGATCGCAGTTGAGTTTTTAATGTATTCGAAGGACGCTCCTGTCCATCCTCCGTCTAATCCCTTAGTCGGCTTTTACGACACCCACGGGATGAGATGGGTTGGTGCTATTCGTAGCCGGCACCACACGGCATACCCAATAAATATAGAAATATCAGTTCGCTATCGAAGAAACAAAATACTGTATTTATTCTCAGCAATATACAGCTAAGACCCGGAAGTAACAACCAGCATACAAAATCGCTACGATTGTAGGTAAGTTTCGATTCGTGAGTCATTAAAAATTAATTCCATTCTTGACCAAAAATTCATATCATAGTCGCTTAATTTACACATGTAAGAAGATCTTAAAAGAAACCATGGGATATTTATGTAATATATTAAAATAACGAATCAGTACTCTAAAATTATGTTCTTAGTAAGTGACAGCGGTGGTCAATGGTCATCGCGGAGGTCGCAGGGGTCGTTCGTACCGAACGACGCGTAAACAAGCGATGGACGGTGAAAGCGAGCCATCCGTAACTAAAACTATGTTCGCAGCATATAATCTTTGTGTTCATGACGACCATATGCAAGGTTTCTAATCTATACAAATAAATAAAATTGAAGTGTCTGTTTGTAATCTATACATCTATACATCTATACAAATAAATAAAATTGAAGTGTCTGTTTGTAATGTCAAAATAACAGCTTTTTACTGAATGCATATGAAAGTATATACGGTACATATAACAAAAAACAATTTTTAATTTCTTTTGTCTGTCTGTCTGTCCGTCTGTCTGTCTGTTTGTTCCGGGTAATCTCCGAAACGGCTGGACCGATTTTGACGGGATTTTCACTGGCAGAAAGCTGATGTTATAAGGAATAACTTAGGCTACTTTTATTTTAGAAAAGTAATTAGGGTTCCGCGCAAAAAATAAACCCTTGAAATCCAATATATATATACATTTTCTATGTCAAATGTCTATGTCGAAGTACTCTAAATGTCTTTTAAATTAAACGCGGGTGAAACCGCGGGTCCCAGCTAGTTGATAATAAAAATAAATATCCCGGATGTGATAAAACATTCAGTCAGATCCAGTTAATTGCGCTAAGTCAACACACGTAGGATGTTGAACATTCTGCGCAGACAGTCCTCAAAATCAACATTCATATTTGAATGATGAGATTGCTTGATGTTTGGAGAATGGATCCAGTACGCGAATTTCCTGTCAAAACTATTAAAATGCAATTTGATCACTGGTGTACGATGTTGCGAATGATATCGAACTTAACGGTCGAAATACTACAAGAATATTTATAATCCATTCATGTCTGTTATTACTAAGAATGACGGTATTTATTAGTGATAATGTAAAATGTAAAGAAAATGTAACAGCAGTAGACTAATTTAGTATTTTTAAGGACACCATTTTATACCTAATGCCAATTTTTTGGTGATTTTTATAATTGTAATACCTTTGTCATTTTAAAGTGACATTAAAATGGAAGGTTCAAAGGAGCAGATACGTAACCTAATGTTACTTTTATTGTAATATAGTGGTCTTATGACTCTAAAGCCAACTTAGGAGACATTCATGTATAGTGCTGCATTTATATTTTGCGACGAATCTCCTAGCTGTCACAGCAATGCATCTAGAATTGTAGATTGTCCTTTTATTTGCCAATATCAATAACTTTGATTATAATATTGTACTTATGACGTTTTTATAAAGCTGCGGACATCGCGGTATCTATTTTACTGAACATTCAAAATATAACACCTACTGTTAGTCAACTGCTCAAATAGAACATGTACATAGACCCTGCGTATGGAAGGTTTTTAACACTTGCTATCACTGCTAGCACTTACAAATCAAATCTGAATTAATAAAGTGAAAAAGAAAACAAGTTATTAATATAATTTAAACAAATATAGAATAATCAAATGGCATGTTACATATTAATATAATCTATTATAAGAAACAATAACGTAAATCTCGAGATAAAAAGAAAGGGTATTTGATTCATCAAAACAATAAATTAAAACGAATGTCGCAACGAAAGATAAGGCATTCGAACAATGTTTTACTTATCTTTTTATGAACGAATAAAGGCCTGCCGCTGTCTATATTATAAAATAATGTAAGTCATACCTTGATGATTTGTTAAACCGGTCGCGTTTTGATATACAGTCCTGGTAGGAAACTAGCGGAGCTAAATTGCAACAATTCGAACCCCCTCCACATGTCGGTACTGCTGAATATCAATGGCTTTCGTGTTTTTTGTTTTATTTTTCAATATACACCCAAAAATTTACATTGAAAAAGGTACAAATAAAATAAACAATAATCTCCTCAACATGCAGGTGATTTTTTTAAAATAAATTGTATATCTCTAAAACTCTACCAGACCTATCTACCCTACTGCTTAAGATAAATACATACGTACCTACAGTTAATATATTGTTAACCTATAATTATGAATAATATAAAAAGGGTATGCTAAATTAAGGAAAATGGATGAGTGCATTATTAATAACTATATATAGGTATACGTAATCTAAATATGTCACTTCTATATTTAGTTTATCTCACTAAATAATTCTAACATTAGAGATGAGATTTATAATAATAAAGAGGTAGTACCTCTTTTTGAGTGCCGACATTCTCGGTCAACCATGTACGTATTTATAATTATACAACGACGCGTTGCGTGACCGACGCACCAAGATTGCATCACCGCAGGCTTGTGCATCGCTGCATCAGAAACTCACAATGTGAATGACGCAAGAAAAAATAATAACTTAATTTCTTAAATATAACTGAAACAACTTCTTAAATAGAACATAAAATGGAGTGATGTTCTTAACACACAAAATGACTTAGATAGTGTCATCTTCATAATTTCAAACAAAGTAGGTCCACGGCTGAACAAAGGCCTCCCCTATAGATTTCCACAATTGTGTCATCATTTAGGGGGAATTTGCCAGTACTCACCACGCTTGACAGGCGGGTTGGTGAGCGCAGTATGGCTACTGTTCCACAGAACGGATGCTGCTGCACATCCCTCTAATTTAGAGTCCCTTAGTCGCTTTTGTGAGTGGTGCTATATTCTTGATCCGGACACCACAAGGACAAGTACATAAGTATACCTGCCCAGCATCTTATCATTTAACTAATCGTTGTGGAAATCAATGTTGACGTTATTCGGTTGATATGATGACGATAATATCTGCCTTATACGCCAAACCTGTGTGTCGACCAAATAAAGTACATGATCAAGGCAAACAAAAGTAAAATAGTAAATTGGAGCATCTGACTTGTTTTAAAATAATTACTCATGTGCTAGAATTAACAAACTTTTCAATTCATACTTTTTCATACGTCGTCGCATAGATTTTATATACAATACATAAAACTGAACATAATTAAGAGTCAAGGTTTTTTTAAATAAATTGTGTATATTTTTCAACATTCCTAATAAATTTTTTCTTGTATAAAATATGTTACAACCCGCCCCTAGCTCTCCTGGATAGGGTAAGCTATTTTATTTTTATCTTATTTTTTTTCTTTTTTTTTTTACCGTATAAGGTACGATATCAAGCGCGAAAACGAATCATAAATAAGATTGCATTCTCACAATCATCATATGTATATGCAGTCATATTAACAGGCCGTAAACCTCCATTGCATGAGCGTCCCAACCGTCGCATAGCCGATTTGTAGATTGTAGTTGTGTTGTTTTGAGCACAATAAAGAACGCTACTGCCCACCCTCTGGACCCTTGGTTGCCTTTGCAATACGCCCAGAGAGGCGTTCGTATTCAATGAGTGCTAGCAACTAAGTAGTTGATAAGCTAAGCAATTATAATCACTTCACGTTACCTATAGCTGTGATATAAGAAAAAGCAGTGAATAACGTAATTCTGACATAATGAGCTGTATCGGCGTAAGCCGCACAATTCATACTTTGCAAGGCTTCATAGCTCCGTAATTATTTCAAATTAATTCTTTATACATTATATTCTTATTATAATTAAATGTGCTTAGTCCCGAAGCTTTTAGTAAATTTAGTGGTTTCTAAAAAGGCCGCTTATTTTTTTGTTAGATGAAATAAATATATTGATTGTATTTTATGTATGGTAGTTGGAAATAGATTTTCCTTTAACCAATAAATAGAATTTGAAGATATCAAATTATTAATTTCAAAATTTAAGTAATCTTAAAAATTTATGAAGGTTCAAAACAAAAACTAAACGTTAAGTATAAGATACTATATTGCAATTGACTGGACTATTATAGAGCTGTGACGTTTTATTTTCACAAACAAATAGCTGGCTATGTTCTAAATTATTTATTATCACGGCTAATGTTTTACTTTATTAAACGTATTCTGAAACTGGTTAAACTGGTGAAATTTAAAGCATTTCTATGGTTTTTATGGCATTTTAAGGTTGTTCAAAAATACATTTATTTCAGTACCAGTTGTAATTTACATTTTTTTACAACAATTAAATAAAATAAAGTCCGTGGTCCGTGTCCGTGTGGTGTCGGGATTAAGAATGTAGCACCACTCCATCTCCTCTCGTGAATGTCATAAAAGGCGACAAAGGGAATCTAAACCAGAGGGACAGCAGTGTCCCTTTTGTGAACCGGTAGCCATACTGCGCTCACCAACCCGCCTGCCAAGCGTGGTGAGTATTGGCGTATAAGTACCCCCCGAAATGATGACACAGTTGTGGAATCTATGGAGGAGGCCTTTGTTCAGCAGTGGACGTATAAATGGCCGATATGATATCTGCTGAATAGATAAAGTTGCTATTAGAGCAGTATAAAAATACTAAAAAAGCAGTATAAAGGCTTCTTTTTTCGCCGATTTAATACGAAAACGTGATACAAATATAACCTGCGCATCATGAAAAACTGAAAAAACAATGTTTTTTGTGCTCGAGTCGCATATATTGATTATTGTAAAATAAAAAGTGGAAAGTATGATTCGTTTTTTAAGAAACATAATCTACTGATTGTCCCATTGAAATTAAGTTCACTTATTTTTGTTGGGCATTATCTATGTGATAATTCTGACGACTTATCAATTATAAAAATATTTCCGAAAACCTACTAGGAATTGATAAAATATAAATTAATCTATTAAACATATCTAAATAATAAAAAATCATTTATTCTAGGTGATCTCTTCGGACGGGAAGACTTGTGACTTCATGATAGATTATTCGAACTAACCAACCACAGCATTACTTATGAACGATGACTAAAAGTCGAACAGTCTCAATGTGATATAGTTACCTGTGTCAATAAATATAATGACAATAATAATTATTTAAAGCTCATCTCTACATTTATCAACAATCCACCACAAAAACCAATAGAAAGACGACAGATTCTCCTAAATCCTAAACTTTTCTCTGTAAAGTGCTTTATTTATGTTGTGTGTTCGAAATATTGTATACCTACAGGAAATCAATCTGAATAGAGTAATGAAAATGCTAAGATAATGACATTCATTCATTCTTACATTATAATATTATTAATTCATTTGCAGATGTTACTCGATCTGCAAATACATCAGATAATTTGTAATATGACCTTCCCCTTGATATAAAGAAAGCTCCAAGTAAATTTTCTTTCACACGCAAAGTTCGGGAATACTTTTTGAATTGGCTGGAGTCCTAATTGACAATTACGGGCATGGTGAAAATGATAAATAGTACGTATTGTATGTAGTATATTTTAAACCTATGTATTTGACTGTATCTATAGTATGTAGATCTTTATGTATGTATATCTTACTATAAAATGTTTGTAGCAAATACTTTTTGTACCTCTTTTCGATGCATTTCTTTTTTAACCCAAAGGTTGCCTGGTAGAGAGTGCCATATGTGCGCCGTGTATACCATCATTGTGCATAAAAGTATAGAATAAATAAATATGTCTTTCTTCGCAATATATTAATTGCGGAAATAAAAACAAGCTCGTAGTGTTCGTAAGAGAAAGTCATTAAGTTACGGGCAATAATAAAGAAAAACATTTCCTTGTTTTAGTAATGTCCATCAGACGACTAATAGTCTGTGGATTAGCTTATTTAAACTGCATTACAAGTAGATAGAAGATCAATTTGCTACATCCTAGCACCTAAGTACATCTGTTTCCTGGTTTACAAACACAAATATAAGTGAAATAATCATACCATCATCGGGTATAGGCAAAATACCTTGAAAAATACATTTTATAAACATAAAATTGTTACGTCAAATTATATAGATAAGCTTTATTTATTTTTCTTTTACTTTAAATAACTTATTTAATTCAATACTGCAGGCTAGGTTGTTTCCCGCTCAATTTGGTCACTGTCATTTTGTTACACAAGAAAGGTGACATATATATAATCAGCATCTACATTCCTATTAGTTTGGTGTCGCTTTTATATAAAGCATTTATAACTTCGCTCAATAATTATCTCCACAATCCTACAATCAACAACAATCTTCGTCACCTAAAGGTTATATATGTCTGTTTATTATCTCGTTCAAAGTTAGCAGTATGAACATCCTAAAAGTCTCACATTGCAAAGTCTAATTTAAAAATGAAACAGTCACAGCATCCAAATTAGTATTACAAAATCACCAGAATAAAACCATCTTTGCGGCTGTACAATTATTCACCAATCGTTTCTCACAACCAAATAGAAGTCCTAAATTCCACTCTAGAATTTAAATTCGTGATCTTGTGCAGTTTCGTTATAATGACGACAGAATTTTATTCACGACGTATTGTTTTACATTATAAAAGTTATACGACACCACATAACTTGAGATGTCGACAGTCCAGTTAAAAAAGACATTGGCGTCGAAATTGCGATACAGTTTATACGCCCACTACTTACATATCTTCACAACATAAAAGTTGCGACAGTCGCAGGCAAGTGTTATATGCACATAAAATATATGCCCTAATAAATATATGAAAAATAAAAAACAAGCTTATCTTGCCTAGCTTTAGACTTAGCAGAATCAGCAAGTCGTTTATAAGAAAGTGTTAGGTTCTACCAACAAAATTTAATCTAGTTTCACTGATTTACCAGAACTAAGTTCAAATCTTCGTATAGCGCATTTTAATTTCGATTAGTTTAATCTGTACAAATAAATAAAATTGAAGTGTCTGTTTGTAATGTCAAAATAACAGCTTTTTACTAAATGCGTATGAAAGTATATACGGTACATATAACAGAAAAACTATTTTTTGATTTTTTATCTGTCTGTCTGTCTGTTTGTTCCGGGTAATCTCCGAAACGGCTGGACCGATTTTTACGTGACTTTCACTGCCAGATAGCTGATGTTATAAGGAATAACTAGGGCTACTTTCATTTTAGAAAAATAAATTAAACCCTTGCAATCCAATATATATATTCTATGTCAAGTGTCTATGTCGAAGTACTCTAAATTTCTTTTAAATTAAACGCGGCTAAAACCGCGGTCCCAGCTAGTATAGTATAAATCACTACATCAATGATCAGATGTCTGGCACACGATACCCTTATATCCTCTGGCGCTCTAATTTGTTATATAATTCCTGATATGATTGCAGTGTTTTAACTTGCAATCAAGGTTGAATTTTTATAAATTGTAATTAATTATATTATTAATGTAAAAATATATTGAAATTTGACTTATTTAAAATTGCATACAATTTTATGATATTAAGTACTTAATATATATATTTATTGTTCTTGAAACATAAAATTATAATACTCATACTCAATTACAAATATGAGAGCATCGTGAATCCATTAATATTTTATATTTCATCATTTCGGCCGAATAAAGTCCACTGCTGGACAAAGGCCTCCCTCCCTCGGGTTTCGCTTGAAAATGGCCGTATTTAGACCGGTTACACTAGTTAATGGTATAAGTTTCATTTTATCGCGCTATTCATCTTAACGTGATGCTAACTTTATATAGCCTGTCACTTCTAATAAAACTCAGTTATTTTTATTCATTTCGGCTGAATGAAATCCACTGCTGGACAAAGATCACCACATCGACCGATATCGGTGTGTTGTGTGCTCATTAGGGGGTTATGCTATAATCGCCACGCTTGGCAGGTGGGTTGGCGATCGTGTGTGTTATCGATGAGTTGTTAATGTATTCAAAGGACGCTGCTGCCCATCCTCCGTCTTATCCCTTAGTCGGCCTTTACGACACCCACGGGATGAGATGGGTTGGTGCTATTCCTAGCCGGCACCACACGGCAAAAATATAATAATAATTTAATTTGTATTTATATTTAGTACTAATAATAAAAGCCTTCTGGGGCAGTCGTTATCCCACTATAGGATTAACGCAATCCTGGAGGGCAGCTTAAACCAGCTGCCAAGCCCTTTTGATACTAAAAACGTATCTATATCCAAAGGAGATCTATTAAGAAGCTTACAAACCGCAGGGCAGCTTTTGGCGAGCTGTATGTGAGTGGCGTCGCTGGCTAGTCTTTACTGGTTGAATGGAGTGGAACCCTCTAAGTATCCGCAGGATCTTCTCTCTTCTTCTTCAACTCTGGCTTGCGTCAGTTGACCGGATAGAAGGGGAGTAACCAGAGCCAGAGCTATATGCTCGGGGGTGGAAGTGTCTAACAGCGCAGTAAAGAGGAAACCCGTTCCGATTCTTCGAGACGCTCGATTCTGAAACTGGTGCCGCACCTCTCGATACCCCCAGCCGCTCACGCCTGTGTCACCTGCAGTGGTGGCCATTTAGGGGGCCCATCTTGTGAGTGGCGAGTCACCGTCTGCCACAGAATTTCATTTAAACGTTTCTTCTAAGTTTTATCCACGTAACACCCATTGCAATAAACTTTATAATTGTAGTTTTCATCTCATACAACAATTTTACACCTCCGAGGTTAATCCGAGACAGATTTTTTACAGTGCAACCTCTTGGCTAGGCCTCTTGTCCACGGTTAGTGTCGCATTACATTTTAGAAAACAAATCTATAGGCCATCTGCGTATTGGCCCATGTCCTCGCGTATATTTTACGTAATGTATATTTTTCTAACATACACAAAGATTATAGATATTGAAATATTTAATTGTTAAAATATTTCTTACAAATATAGAGTTAGGTAATGAAAATTTCTGTGTAAACTGTGTGACAGACAGAGGATCCTACCTTCGGTTTCGACGCTTCTAGGTAATTATCTGTCAATAATATCTACTCAGATAGCAATGAACATAAATGATTGTCGGTGAATAATTTGAACAAAACATTCGATTTAGGTACGAATTTAAAGTATTATTGAATTAATTATCTTAATCTAAATTACTTAACATTTATTATTATACACATTCAGAAACCAAGGTTAATCTATCTAACAATGAAACTATTTATATTTTTCTAAGAAATAAATAAATTAGAACGATTTATTATGAGCGCTGAGACATGTACCTACCGAAGTGAACAAGATAACATTGAGTTTTCTTGGCACAAACGTAATTATGTTCACGACAGCCGCAAAGCACGTAACCCATACTGACAATAAAGCAAGTTTATTAAGAAGACATTGACAATGAGAACAGTGTCGACAGGCTTTTTTAGCATTTCATGAGGTCATTGTGCAACAATCGAACTTAAAGAAGTACCTAATTAACATAATTAAACGCAACAACATAGCTTGAGTCCTTTCAGCGTGATTCCGGTGTTTTTCTTTGATACCTACATGGTAGATCATAAAATATTTCTTGGTTATAGCAACTGCCAATCATGTTTATGTCCTCACGAGATGCGAGATACCAAAATTAAAATATTGTTATTATTGTGTGTTGTAAGACAATAGAAAAATAAATATTTACGAAAGATACTACTGATTATTAAGAGTCACAACTAAGTGAAATTTATATATCACTTACCGCAAAAAAGTAGCGCAACGAACTCCATTTTGTAATCCATTATAATGTTAATATTTATTGGCAGTCATTTATAAAGTATTTTTCAAAGTTCACGTAAATATTGAAGTAAATATTTCCCGCTCAAAACGCAACTGCCGAACTCGCGCGTGCGTTCAGCGCGCTTCGCGATACGAATGTCGAACGACAACGACCGCATGAGGCTCGATAACCACGCCACACAATTTTTTTTTCACCACTAGGTATAATATCTTTGGAGCCCTTAGGTGTTGTGGAGCCTCCCTTAGGTGCTGAAGATGACCGCTCCAAACCACTGGAGCGGTCATCTTCAGCGGTAGGAGTCCGGCATACCCCTTCGTCCTTCCCCGGGGTGAAGGGAGTTCGTGAAGAATTTCCACTGGGCACCAATAAAAAATAAAAGGTATAATATCTTCCTATGTATTCGAATTTCAAGGTATAAGTATTCCCCATATATTGAAAACAAAAATTGGCTCCCAAATGGGTTTAAATTAAATGAATGTAAAAATGCAAACCGTTGCGTTGTTTAGAGCGTGTAATTACAATTTCCATATTTCTTATCATATTTGCACGTTTAATACCTCTATTCAAGTCCAATATTACCGTTAATACAACTACGTAAAATCTTTCCCTCAGCATCACACGCATTAGGTGTTAAGAATACAAAACATAATGTTTAAAGAACACTTAGTTGTGTATTTCACAACTTTTCCATTTCTCAAGTGTCTTGCCCTACTGACTGTTTGAAAGAAGATATCTTGTGATATGTGCGTGTGTGTGTGTGTGTGTGTGTGATACTGTCTTCTATTACACAACTAGTAATATATGACGGTAAAATATTGTTATCCTATCGATACCTATACACCTGGAGCCTTCGTTATTGTTATCTAGTAATTAATTAGATTCAGTAACAACTTTCAGTAGCTAAACATTGATATCCTTGTTATTTTATATGATCAACAGCTGGTATGGTTGCCTTAACTACAAAGAAAAAATGCAGCGTGGCCAAGAAAGATTTCCCACGAGTAGCAATTCAACAAGTTGGTAGTTCATATCGACGACCCTTGGCTATGAATCGGCATTGTATAGAACAATGCTAGATTTATCAAACGAGTGGCCTGAGAATAAATAGTCATACCTATATGATAGTAACTTTCCGCTATAGCGTGTGGTCAAGGTTTTTCAAAGTATTATATTATATATACATTTTAATAAATTGAATAAACAACAACAAAACCATACATTCAATCCACCTTGTATATCGCAAAAAAATTATAGTAGATTTACTGATGAGATTTTCAGGATCAATGTTAACATAATATATCATAGCTTGAGACGGGGCCTGATTACTGCTGCTTATAAATAGAGTGGTTATTATTCTCCTCCAAAAACACTGAATGCATTTGAGGTTATCATTGTTGTGAGAATCATGCTATATGATTCTTCGACAAGATGTCGAGATAACGAGAAATGAGTTTGTAGTAGTGAGTGTAGGTAGTTCCAGTTCTCTACCTCTGAAACTACATGTATAAAGCTCATTTCTCCGTTTGCGGGAAGCGAGCAGCGGCCGCTCTGACTGACTGATTTTGTACCTTTATTAGGGTTCCGTACTTCCAAATGAAAAAAACGGCAGAACCCTTGTAGAATCACTCGTGTGTCTGTCTGTCTACCCGTCTATCACATTTGTCTCCTCTGAGTACAAGCATCTCATAATCATGGGTGACTTTAATACCGACCTCTTGCAAAACACTTCACGGTCTCGTAGGCTGAGAGAAATCCTGGAATCATCGAATCTCACGTCTCTCACCCTTAATGCGACTCATCAAAACATCGATTCTGATGATTCCTGGCTTGATCTCATAATTACCTCTACTGTGGATCTTGTGGCTAACCATGGCCAGACCGTCGCTCCTGGATTTTCTAGGCACGATTTAATTTACCTTTCATACAAAATGAAGCCCCCTAGGCAGCGGTCTGCCATTGTTTATCTTCGGATGTTTGCAAAGTTGGATAAAGTGAGACTGAACAGCGATGCACAAACCCTGGACTGGACCAAAATTCTTCAAGCTGCTACAGTAGATGACAAGGTTGCTCTTCTTAACAGTTCCATTTTACAGCTGCTTGATAAGCATGCTCCGCTCAAGGCTGTTAGAGTGAAGCGTCCTCCAGCCCCATGGATTACTGCTGGTGTCCGCATGGCTATGAGACGACGTGACAGGGCTTTTTGGAGGCATAGACGAGATCGCAGTGAGGAGAACTGGTGCCTGTACAAGTTGGCGAGAAATCGGTGTAACCAGATGGTAAGAGTATCTAAGCGCCGATACATTTGTGAAAATGTCCTAAATTCTTCACCGGCTGATATATGGAAGTTTCTAAAATCACTTGGCTTTTCCAAATCACAATCCAATGTCTTACCTTCCAACTTGTCTCTCAATCATCTAAATAAGCATTTTTCGACATCGGTTACTCTTGCTGACGATGTGAAAACGAAAACAATATATGATATCATTTCCATGCCGATATTGCCTCCCGACTCCTTCTCATTTTCCCCTGTAACTAACCTCGAGATCCGCAAGGCTTTTACTTCCCTAAAGTCTAAAGCTGTCGGCTGCGACGGAGTTAGCAGAACCATGATAGAATTCATTCTTGACAGTATCATTCCCGTTTTAACACATGTTATCAATTTTTCTCTGCAGACTGGGGTGCATCCTTCTGTCTGGCGTAAAGCTTATATTATCCCTCTTCCAAAAAATTCTAACCCCAGTTTAGCTAATCATTTCAGGCCGATATCGATACTTCCATTTCTATCCAAGGTACTGGAAGCTGTTGTTCATAAACAAATCTCCTCCTACATTTTCAAGAATAACTTGCTATCCCAGTACCAATCCGGATTCCGGCCTGGTCATAGCACATCTACTGCTCTTCTTAAAGTCACAGAAGACGTGAGGAGTGGTATGGAGAATTCGAAACTTACATTCTTAATTTTAATAGACTTTTCCAATGCGTTTAATGCCGTTGACCACGATATTCTCCTCGCCATTCTATCACAAATCGGATTCTCGTCGTCATCTCAGGGTTGGTTCTCATCATATCTTCGTGGTCGCCAGCAAGCAGTACGTGCTGATCAGAAATTATCTGACTGGTGCAATCTGGCTACTGGTGTACCACAAGGCGGTATACTCTCTCCACTTTTGTTTTCATTATTTATCAATTCCATAACTAACATCCTCAAATGCTCTTACCATCTGTACGCTGATGACTTGCAATTATACGCTCAAGCTGACATCGGCGATTTAAATAATTGTATTTCTAGGCTTAATGCTGAACTGAATACGATCGCAGACTGGTCACGTAATTTTGGAGTTGCCGTGAACGTTAGTAAATGTCAAGCCATCCTTACGGGCAGCTCATTCTACCTAAAAAATTTAAACACTGATCACCTTACGCCGATTATATTTGATGGTACAGTTATTGCGTTATCACACGACTTAAAGGATTTGGGTTTATATATTGATGATAGGCTAAGTTGGAATAAGCAAGTCTGTCAGGTTAGCCGTAATGTCACCGCCATACTGCGATCGCTCTATAGATTTAAGCAGTTTTTACCATCTAACACTAAAACCCTTCTGGTCCAGTCCCTTGTGCTTCCTGTAATTGATTATGCGGATGTTTGTTACTCGGATTTATCCGAAAACCTTCTCAACAAATTGGATCGACTTCTCAATAACTGCATTCGCTTCATTTTTGGACTTCGGAAGTATGACCACATCTCTTTATACCGTTCCCAGCTTAAATGGCTGCCTATCCGTCAGAGAAGATCATTGAGATCTCTTTGTCTCCTCTTTTCCATTATTAACGATCCTTGTGCTCCTGATTATCTCAAAAGATTTTTTCCTGTGTTGGGTAGCTCTCATAGCCGTGACCTGCGTGCTGCCGAGAGTTTGATTCTCCAGTTTCCTTCTCACCGTACTAGTTTTATTGCTAAATCCTATGCCGTCTCAACAATTAAAATCTGGAACGTGCTTCCCCTTGATATAAAGAAAGCACCGAGTAAATTTTCTTTTAAACGTAAAGTTCGGGAATACTATTTGAATTCGCTGGAATCCTAACTGACAATTATGGACATGGTTAAAATGATAAATAGTACGTATTGTATGTAGTATATTTTAAACCTATATATTTTTCCATATCTATAGTATGTAGATTTTTATGTATGTGTATCTTATTAGTAAATTTTTGTATTACATCTTTTTTGTACCATTTTTCAATGCATTTCTTTTTTTAACCCAAAGGTTGACTGGTAGTGAATGCCATATGGCATTAAGTCCGCCTTGTGTACCATCATTGTGCATAAAAGTATAAATAAATAAATAAATAAATTTGCTCCGAATCTACTGAACCGATTAAGTTGAAATTTGGTACACATATGAATATCTACGTCCCAAACACGAACGTGTAACGTGAATAAATGAATTTAGATTATGGGGGTCACTACTGCTGGGAGCAAATCTTATTTTTAAGAAATAGTTTTACAAACTTTATGTACCTTGGAACATGTCAAATGGAAAAGGCTTGTTATGAGGGTTTAAATTATTCTATATAATATTCAAATAAATCGTTTTAAATTTATTTAACAAAATTGATAAAAATTTACCATTCCATCCTTATCTCCGAAACTACTGAGCTTAAAGTTTTGAAATAAGTTCATAAAATAATTCTTTACTAATAGATTACAGGAAAACCTTTTAGGAGTCTATGCTATTATAATAAGATGGTAAAACTTTCAATATTGTGTGTACAAACTAACATTTGTAGTAGGAATGTATGGAAGAACATGTTCTTCAGCAATAATGTAAAGTTTGTTCTTGGAATAAATTAATTATTGGTATGAGGCAGAATTCAACAATAGATAATATATTCAGCAATTTCCCTCAACAATACGATAGCATACATACTTTTTAACCAACTTCAAAAAGGAAGAGGTTCTCAGTTTGATGCGTATATTTTTTTTTATGTATGTACACCGATTACTCCGAAATTGGAGCAATTCTTTTTTTTAACTGGTACCAATGATATTATAAATTAAAAGAAGTAGATATGTTACATACGCGTCAAAAGTAAGAAACAAAACTCCCCCAATTGTAGCACCTCGCAATCAGTCGTCCAAAACAGGACAACGAGCACACACTGTCACAATCTGTATCGTTTTATATAATTATGCCGTCGTGCGTATATAGAAAATCACAAACTATCAAGTAAAAATAAATAAAGAACAAGGGATCTCATACCACACGTCAGTAACAAACTATATAAAAACTTGAATAAAAATACTATTGAATCATTTAAAGAATAATGTTCTCGAAGAAAATACAGGCCAAGCAAAGAAAAGAGACGACACATATTCTATCACAGGTGCGACAGAGACATCGAGTACACGTGTTGTCATTTTAGACAGCTATCTCTTTTACTCTCTTAGTTTTTGTATCTTCTTTCTTACAGCATAGGTGAGCACTTTTATAAGTTTATACCTACATACAGCGAGACTGAATTATGCGCGCCATTTAATATGGACGTCACATATCTATGGTATAATATCATTGACTGGTACAGAATACTTTTAAATTGGTCCCATATAAATTTCATAACATTTGGTTGAGCTTCAATAAACAGGTTAATTGACTGCGCTTATCTAGACGATGTCTTAATAGTTTCGATTCCTATCAGATCAGGGAACCGATTTGAGTCAATTTAATTTTTTTTATTGGTGTCCAGTGGAAATTCTACATGAAACTTCCTTCGCCCCGGGGAAGGGCGAAGGGGTATGCCGGTCTCCTACCGGCTAAAACCACTGGAGCGGTCATCTTCGGCACCGAAGGGGAGCTCCAGGTCCTCGTAAGATCACACTAGAGCCGTCCATTGGTGCCACGCCTTTAGGCACATCACGGAGGGGATGACTGTAAAGCGGTCACTCCCTCTAGCGGAGGGAAGGCGACTGTAAAAAGGTCGCCCCCCCAGGCACTTCTCGTGAAGAATTGTAAAGGATGACTTCAAAAACCCTACACGATATAAAAATATTAAAACCACTTAAAAGGAAAAAAATACTTTATTTATGAAGTCGGGCGGGGCCAGGTATAAAATATAGCTTCTCGTTGGTTTGGATGAACTATGGTTGGGCATACCTAACCCTTTTTGTATCGCATAGGGTTTTGAAGCCGGTTTTTTTTAAAGGTCTTTTATATTACCACAAACAAATTTGCGTCACATTTTTAAAAACATGGTATATAACATATTCATCTTACGGAACCCTTCCACGCGCGTTCAACTCGCGCATGTCCCGGTTTTATTTTTTATATACCCCGGACCCGGTGGAAATACATCATGTACTTCCTCCGCAGTGGGGATGGGCGTAGGGGCATGAGAATGCTGGATTTGAAGAAAGCAATTTCAAGGTGATTGGATTTAATGGTTTTTCATGAATCAGCAGGTGCTGTGAGTCTTAGCACTTCGAGACGACATCCCGAATCTCTTACGCCACTTACGTTTTACTTCTTGTCTCCTGTAGTGGTGGCCATTTAGGGGGGCAATCTTGGGAGTGGCGAGTCACCGTCTGCCACAGTCTTTCACCTAATAGGTTGAAAGGCAGACGCCATTATTCCCGTTTTTCTTAAAGTTATTATTCCATATAACACCCATTGCAATAAACCTTATCCTTATAGTTTCCATCTCATACAATAGTCTTACACCACTGGGGACAATCCGTGACTTAATTTCATAGTGCAGCTATGGACTAGAGTACCTGGTTAGTGTCCCATTACATTAGATTAAAATTCTTTAAAGGGCCTCTGCGTGATGGACCCATGTCCCTGCGTATGCCTATCAAAAGCCCGGGTTCCTCTTTGTAGAGGCTATTAAGCCGTGAATAGAGAGATAATAATATCACCCCTACTCCTCCAATGGATTTCGGTCGTAACAACCGCTTACTGCCTGTGTTTATAATTTATTCTTTGTTCTGACACTGATGTGTCCAAAGATCGCTAATGTAATCTTGGTGGCGTATTCCCGCGCGTACAAAAGGCACGTAAGGACACCGTTCTCTTAATTATATTGAATGATCGATTATGTCATCATGCAATTTAGGTTCTTAAGGTCAGTTTTACATCAGAATAGAATTGAATTGAATCGTTTACTCAGTAATTAGATCCTAACAGACATTTGTACACGTCTTGATGAAAAGATGGAGGTCATTTCACTGCAAGACAACATCTGAGAAGAAATGCCGGAAGAAACTGCTGGTGCTTTATATTGTAAACAACAAAGTGTGATCACAGTCGCGATCGATACTTGTCGTAGTATTAAAATAGTTTGATAGAAGTGAATCAAGTGCACACACCAGCGCCCTAGTTTTATTATGCATAGACAAACGTGGAAGATGCAGTTTATGCTCAGGTGGTGTGGATCCATATTCCCGAATTGCATCATCGAAAATTCTCCTTAAACATTGACTGAACTGGGTACTTACATTTTTAATCCTGTCACCATCTTCCTCATCAACACGATCGCGTGCCTGTTCTGCAGGCTGTGATGAGGCGGAAAGTACAAAACTACTCTGTGATTCAAAGCGAAATCGATCAAGTACGGTATCGTCCAACATATGACAATGTTGGATGGCCCATACCTGATCCAATAGCCGTTGGACCGAATCGATGGTTGGTTCAAGTGCTTGTAACAGAGAGAGGATCTGGTGACGGTACGCAGTCAGATTAGTTCTCCCCTGTGTATGCGTAAGGATGCGCGCATGCAAAGGCGTGACGTTTTCATTGATCACTTGTAACCGTCACATGCTCTGCCATCGGAAGCGGGGACTCTGTTAGAGGCCGGGCGGCCACGAGTCGTGGGTGAAACTGCATTAAATGTCCAGCTTATAGAGCTCAACGTCAGTTATATGCCAAACTAGGGCATTTTGTGAGTGTCTCCCACTCCATTAATGCTATATCTGTAGAACAAACTCACGATCATATGCATCACGACGAAATAACTACCGCAAATTTCTCTGCTGGATCTCCGTCGGTTTTACATAAAGCCTCGATACCAATAACAATAAACGATATTCGGGATGATGCCCTGATGGACATGGGTACCTCAGTTAGCTTTATTAACATAAACATTGCCAGTCTAATGAAGTAAGAAAAAACCACATCAGCAAACTTTCACCTTAGCGTCAATGAACGTGTCCTTTATCAATGCTGTCGGTTTCGCCACAATCAAGATAAACGAGCACATATACAAGTAATGGCCCTTATATGTGGTAAACAACCTGTGCGCTGACCTCATCGTAGGTACTACGTCACCTAAAAAGGGGACCTCTGGCAGTAATGGGCTGCTATGTCTCCCCCAACGTGTCTCTCGCCGACTTCGAGGGATACCTGGAAGGGGTGGCGCGCAGCATTCGCTGTAAGTGCTCGCCCCGTCCAGTGCTCGTCCTGGGGGACTTCAACGCTCACTCTAGAGCTTAGGGCAACCGTCGGGACGGGCCGAGGGGGAGGATAATGCAAAACTGGTCGGCGTCACTTGACCTCCGATTGCTGAATCAGGGGTCCGTTAGCACGTGCGTTCGGTGGCAGGGGGAGTCGGTCGTGGACCTGACATGGGCGGCTCCTTCTGTGGCCCGCATGGTGTCGGGTTGGCGAGTAGAGGAGGAGGTGGTCACACTTTCGTACCACCGCCACATTATGTTCGGCGTGGCCCTCCGCACGCCTTGCCCGAGCCGATCTCGTCCCAGCCCGCGGTCGCGGCGTTGGGCCCTCACACAGCTGGATCGAGAGATGCTCGTCGCAGCTGCCAACGTCGCGGCCTGGCCGGAGGTCGATCAAGGGATCTTGTCCGATCCGGAGGAGGAAGCGTCCCGATTCCGGGAGATGATGACGTCAATATGCGACTCATCCATGCCCCGGGCCAGGCGCTCCCGGCGTACGGCAGTGTACTGGTGGTCGGATGAGACCGCACAGTTGCGTGCGATCTGCCTGGCATCCCGCCGCCGGTACCAACGAAGCCGATGCCGGAACAGCGCTACAGCCGGAGAGACTGACGAGGCCTATAGAGCCAATCGGGCGGCCACGCTGGTGTTTCAAACCGCCATCAGCGAGGCGAAGGCTCGGTCCTGGAGGGACTAGATAGGGTTCCGTGGGGGAGATCCTACCGTATGGTAGTGGGCAAGTTGCGCCCATATGTCCCCCCGGTAACCGAAATCATGGCCCCGGATTTGCTGGAGGGAGCACTTTTAACGCTCTTTCCGACGGTCCGGGACCAGCCTGGTCCCTCTCCACCCCCGATTGCCTCGGACTGGGCCGAGGAGTTGGGGTTTTCGGAAGGGGAGGTGGGGCGAGCCATTGGCCGCCTGAAGTGTCGCAACACCGCACCGGGTCCGGACGGCATTCTGGGCCGCGCGTGGGTGTATGCAGTGCAGTCTCTTGGGGACCGCCTGAGGCGGCTGTTCACCAGTTGCCTCCGTAATAGCGTGTTCGCGTCCGGCTGGAAGGAAGCTGGATTGGTTCTCTTGAAGAAGGAAGGAAGGGCTGCAGAGTCTCCCTCTGCATACCGTCCCATTTGCCTGCTCGACGAGGCTTCGAAGCTATTCGAAAGAATAATTACCC
Organism: Diloba caeruleocephala; assembly: GCA_947459985.1. Taxonomy (NCBI): domain Eukaryota; kingdom Metazoa; phylum Arthropoda; class Insecta; order Lepidoptera; family Noctuidae; genus Diloba; species Diloba caeruleocephala. The sequence goes on along the minus strand of OX381617.1, from coordinate 15,943,151 downwards.
GAAGACTCGTTGAGCACCTGTCGCGAGGTGGCCCCGCCCTGGCTGAAAGTCAATATGGGTTCCGGCAGCGGCGGTCCACCATTGACGCGATTCTTCGCGTCCGCTCGCTGTCGAAACAGGCAGTGTCCCGGTGGCGGTTGGCGGTCAGTCTAGACATCGTCAACGCCTTCAACTCCATCCCGTGGGGCACTATTAGGGCGGCATTAGTCTATCATCGGTGTCCGCCCTACCTGCAGGGTATCATAGGGGCCTATCTGCGCGGTAGGCATATTATAGCACAAGAGGTGGTCAACTTCGCAATTGTCTCGTGATCGACAACTCACAGACAAATAATAAGTTCACATACCTAGACGCATATCCTTTCTACTCATGTCCAAACAATCGTAGATAAAGTTTACAAATATCAAGTATTTAGTCAAATTGACTTAAATCACCAAGTACGAATTCTAAACCAGGAAAATATGTACACTGCCTTCTGACTTTGACTATCAACGAACAGAAAAACGTTTTCTCAAAAAGGTCTATAAGTCTCCTGGGCTATACTATCGAGAACAATACCACCAGTCCAGATACAGAAAGACTCCAACCGTTACTTACATTACCGACCTCCAACGATTTAGGCTACTGCTCATTAGCGTTACTGACTTTCCTTTGAATGAAGAAGCAACTAAAAGCTTCACACAATTAAAAAAGGACACCAAGAAGGTCACCCTCGTAGCAATCGATCGCAGAATTGCTGCAAGAGCTCAGCAAAAAGCTCGATGATCTCAACAGAGTTTCCCAACAGGTGGGCCTTGAAATGAACATGGGCAAGACGAAAGTCATGTCGAATGCCCATGTCGTGCCTATCCCAATATCCGTTGGGAGCTCTGTTCTTGAAGTTGTTGACGAGTATGTCTACCTGGGACAAACTGTCCAGTTAGCTAGGTCCAACTTCGAGAAAGAGGTCAATCGTCGAATCCGACTCGGCTGGGCAGCGTTCAGAAAACTTCGCAACGTCTTTTCGTCAACAATACCGCAATGCCTCAAGACGAAAGTCTTTAACCAGTGATGACATATGGAACAGAGACGTGGTCACTCACAATGGGCCTCATAAGAAAGCTTAAGGTCACTCAACGAGTTATGGAGAGAGCTATGCTTGGTGTTTCTCTACGAGATCGAATCAGACATGAGGAGATCCGTAGAACAACTAAAGTTCTTGACATAGCTGAAAGGATTAGTAAACTGAAGTGGCAATGCGCACCGGAAAACGCAGCGAGGGATGACCTCCAACGAGGTGGAAAGACGACCTGGTGAGGGTCGCTGGGAATCGTTGGATGAGGGCGGCATGTAACCGCTCCTTGTGGAAATCTAAGGGGGAGGCCTTTGTTCAGCAGTGGACATCCTTTGGTTGATATGATGAATTGGAGCACCGAACGCGGTAAACAAGTTTACTATTCCTTTCGATTGTAAAATGAAACCCGTACTCAGGGTACAGAGCCTTAAAAATAGAGTGTCTAAAGTTCGGCCGTTGAGAGAATACGTTCCTGACAGGTCGTGATCGAAAGGACGATGTAACTTTGAAGTGGCGAAGAATTTACGATAAAAATATTACTATCGTTTATTTGCCCAATTAACGAATAATATCATTAAAATCTACTTATATCAATATTTCAAGATACAATGAATGTTGTGATTTCGCGCTTAAATTCTTCTTTTTCTTTTTTTCCGCCGAATAAAGTCCACTGCTGGACACAGGCCTCTCCCAAATATCACTACAACGACCGATATTGGTGTGTTATGTGCTCATTGGGGGGTTTTGCCCTTGTACTCCAAGGACGCTGCTGCACATCCTCCGGCTAATCCCATAATCGCCTTTTACGACTCACAAGGGATGAGATGGGTTGGTGTTATTCGTAGCTGGCACCACACAGCTTAAATTCATTGTTTAATAAACAATAAAACAATAATTTTTTTACAAGGTTACGGCTTTTTTTTTTGTTTTGTTGTGTCAAAAATAACTAGGCTTATCTTTCGTTATACTATAAAAAAATACGTATTTCTTTTACAATTTAATAATAACATAATGCACTAATAAAGTTAATAATATTATAAAGCTGCATCGAAACCGAACACGCGAACAGCACATGTGACATATGAAATACATGAGCTGGCTCTGGAATACGGTCATCGTGTTCTCAGAATTCCTCGATATCGTCGGCATCGATTGGCAGTATAATGCGATTAAGCTAATCCGGGTTCAACTCAAAGGTTACACAGCCCAGCACAATATTTCTCCGCCATTCCCATGATGACTCTTATTAAAGGAAAGCTACGGGATAGTCACAAAAGATCATCGAAGGCGAAGGTTATCAAAAAACAAAATATCTTATTTTCGAAAATTTCGACCGATATATCAAAATTAATACTTTGATATATTTGATTTGATACTTTTCTTACGCTAGTTACATTCAGAAATTAGAAGCCAGACAAAAAAGTATTTACGTTTACGTTATTCTTGTCTGAACTTGTCTAACTGACCGTCAGGAACGAATTCTCTTAGCGGCTGCGCTGCAGTATGAAGTACCCACAAAAAAGTGGGCCAAGTTCATTTTTGCCACACTATTTGAAGGTACAAAAAAGAAATTGTGTTATACCTACTTGGGCGTGTATCTTCTACATGCCCAAGTATGTATAACACAAATGTTCAAGTTCCACAGCAGTTTCAGATCTGAACCATACGTGGCGAAAATCACTTACATAATAATAAAATGTAGCACGAAAACCGGCCAATTTCAAACTTAATAGTTACCTCTGTACCAAATATTATAGATGCCTTATTTCATTGAATGAATGCTTAAATTTATATATTGCTCCGGTCTGTATCTCAATATTTAAATTTACTTTTTGCAAGGATGGATACTACTGTGGCTCTTCAACCTTATTGGGACTATTGTGCTGCCCAAAGTAAATCAAGGAGTCCTTGTAGGTACTTCGCAATTACACCTGCCTGGAGCCGCGCAAAGTCATCAGGTGAGGGCTATTCCTAGATTATTTGCCCTACGTTTTCCCAGTGTCACAGCTGCACAAAATGTGCAGCATTGAATCTTGTTGGTCCATACAGGATCTGCATGTATCCATCGTACTGAGCTTCATCCTGTGAAGAACCTCCTTGGTGCCGAAGTTGCCTGTCATTGCACCTATATACAGTGCCTTATTTGGGTTTTGGTTAGATTTACAATCTCTTGGATACTGATATAATTTTACCTATATAAAAGGCATATACGTACGTCAATAGTGGCTCAATAGTGTTCGGGTCGAACACAGCACTCGTGTTGTGGTAGTGTGCGCGCGACCAGTGTCCTGAGAACTTGGCTTCCGCAGTACCTATCGTGAGCGGTAATCAGAAATTTAACTATTACAATTACTTAACCTAAACAGAATTAATTATAATTAAATACGAAATGAAAGAAACAACGCTACAAGATATTATCAAATGTATAAATTATTAAAATCTATTTGGACGGAACTTATAATCTGTAGTACAATTTAACTTACGTATAGGATGGTAGGTAAAATTTAATAAAAACAATTCCTTGTTAAATTGAATTTTGTATAGAGTACCTACAATACATAAAAGGATGGTGCCTCATTATTTTCAACAAACTTTCACTAAGCTCTTTTGTGCTCAATCCCTGTTTTTATAGCGTTCTGAAGATCTTATTATGTACTAATTACTCAGAAATGTATTAAACATTCAGTGTACCTCTTTACTGAGCATATTAACATCAAAGAGTTATAATCTGATTAGATTGTATAAAAAATTGTTTGAAAGAACCTTTCGTGGGAAATAATTAGGGGACATAATCTAATACGTTGAATAGTGTACGATGTTCGTATTTTGTAGTATTAATGCCAAAGTACCTTTATTCACATAGGTATATAAGTTATAAAAATGGCTAGCATTTAACAAGATGTCTAATTATTACACATGTCAATTTAAAATAGATCTTAAATTATTAAGTGACGAATTGTAACAGCCATATTATTATCACAACAAGACATGGTTAGTCTTGGTATTGCAATGCCCTCAGAATTTGTTGATTTAATCTAAGTAAGCCACAATATAACTTGATACAATTTATGTAGGTATGTGAATAGTGTCCCGTGGGCTGATTATCATCAGTAATTTTGGTATTACGTTTTTACCGATAGTGATTCTACAGGCAAAGTTCTCTGACGCACTCTTCCGGACGATCGATGAACTAAAAGTTGCATTCTCGCCTTTCAATTTCAGGCGATTTGCTACCAGTGGATCCTTGGCTACGCGATAGCTGCTGTCGCGTCTGTTGTCGCTATTTTTAGAATGCTATGTAAAGTTCTCTCCTGGGGCAGTACTAGTCTACAGTCTTACATATGTATGTATTTCGCCCGCCATAACAATCATGTATGAGTGTGTTAGCATAGTTGTGTTAAGAACAGCCAGTGAATTTACCGGAGCACAGGGCAGTGCAACTTAAGCCTTATGTCGGCAACGCAAGTAATCAGTAATCACTAGTTTGCTGAATGGACATCAGCAAACTGGTGCAGCCGCTACTTACCGTCAGGTAGACTACGGCTAGTTTACTGCGCTTAGCACACAAAAAATCTTAACAAAATATGTATTTCACTCGGCCCAAATTATTTTCTTTTTTCAGCCCACGGATTATTCAATTTATATAAGGTCATGCTTTATTAATGGAAGATATTTAAGGAGGTAAATGTGTAGGTTGCAATGATGAGTTTTAGCAAAAAACATTTATACATATTCAAAATTAATTTAAATAATTCATGTTTCCGTTTGCATAAAAAGCGCAATTCACCATTATGTCTTTCTAAAAATACTGTGGTACTGTCACCGAACACGTACACACAATAACACCAAAAAGGTGTTATGTGTAAAGGTAAGTAGTCCGGTCGAACAACAATGTGGTTGTGTGTTAATATTTGAAATGAATTCTATACCATTCATAGAGCCTAGTCTCAAAATATTTTCCGTTATTAAAGTAAGACCCTATATAATTTTAATTCGACCTCACAATAGTAACAATTGTTCTTTACTTGACTAGGTCTACAAGGTGCAGTTTACAAGAATCTACTAAGATTCTTGTATACTGCATATGACAATATTTTCGTAATCTAAAGATTTACTTCATGTTATTCTTTTTAGGCGGCAGTTAATAGAATATAACTTATATAACGACAAATTAAATAAAAGAGCTTTTATTTTATTGTTTACAAATAAACGACACCTACACACCAGGATTTCGCATTATGCACATAATCCAGACCCGGAACAAATTCCTGTAGACAATAGAAATATTTGTTCCGCGAGGGAATTGAACCCGCGACACGTAGCGAAGAAAGCCAATCATTTGGCTACTGCCAACCGTGCTGTTTATATCAGATACTACGTTTTGCCGACAATTAAGTAAGTTTCTGAGCGCTTTAAATTAGATATAGGTAGATAGTAATAGAATACATTTGAACAGTTTATATTTAATAATTTCCATTACATTTATAAACCCTGATTGACATGTCTTAATTCTTTTGTAAACTGTGTCAGTTCTGAATAAATATCACTTTTTAGTAATCTTATAGTATTTTTCATCAGTAAGTTACTGCTAGCGAAAACTAGGGCAACTGACAAAGGCAACACTGTAGTCAAGTGACATGACGACTATTGAACTTTGACTAAATAAAAATTAAGTCGATATTCGAGAGCGAAGAGCGTGGCATCCAAGGTAGGAGGCGTGTATTGTGGGATTTGTGGGTAAAGACAATACAGCGATACGAGACCCTACTATCATTAACTACATTGGATGTCCAAGTAAATTTACATTATAATGACTGCCGATTTATACACCTGAAGTCCTCGATCCTCTACCCGAATCAAGAAAAAAGTAGTATCCTAATTTTTTACCAAAATATCCATTTATATTCTGACACAGAGTCGATCCAAAACAGCTGGCAAACAATGCCCTACCATACGGTCTGGTGGCAGGTACCAAACGTCTCCGCCCCGCCTCGCACTAGGTCATTGTACAAGACGGGAGCATATATGTACATAAGCTACAAATGTTTTGGTTGGATACAATTGCATTACCCCGTATTTTTTATTGTTTTGAGCTAGTTTATTTTTATTTTTTATTATTAATCGTATCAGTGTTCTATAGTATCAGTGTGTTATTGGAGTGTTGCAGGTTACTAGATCGGTACCTAGTATTATCGACTAATTAATACTACTACTAGTTGGTAGCAGAGTTCTAGTCGCAAAATGATAAGCGACTAAAGAATAAAGACGTGGCAATTAGGTTTAGAGACGTGTTTCAATCATACAAGTAAATGTCTAACTCCCTATATACCTAATTAAGTATCACAGTGAGGTGGATTACATACTTTTTAATTTTATAAGTAGTAGGTACGAGCATAGTAGTTATTCATGATAGAATGTGTACAGAATAACGAATAATAAAAGAACACAAACATTTTCATGACAGAATATGCTCAGGTATGCATCGTTGCTTACCCATCTAATATTGTACTATGTCGAAATGCATTTTGTTGCTTTTATCCAAGGTGTCCAGGAAGGGTACAGCAAGCGAAAGGGTAGTTTTATTGTTAGTTTATGTAGGATTATTTAAAAAAAATAGGTTTTACTTTTGTTGGACACCTTTTAGTAAGACTTATAACGAGAAATAATATCTGTTCCAAAATCTATTAACTATTTTGCGCCGTATCTTAAAATTAATAGTCTAGCTTAACTAGACAACTACAAACGACAAGACTACAAACATTCAAATTGCCAGATACACTACCTATACTAGTGAGATAGAATACTCTTTCAGTAGGTATACAACATTTTAGTTACATTATGAATAAATGCTAGGTAACAAAAATATGCCTCAGCACCAGCAGTGATGATGACGAAATATGATTAAGATTATGAAGACTCGTTCATTCTAGTGTATGTCAAGTTTTATCACCTACTAACCTAATTTAGTACTTGCAATCGCCGACGTAAAATATCTTAGTAATTTTACAGATTATTTTCTTACATAGAAATAAAACTTATCTACTTTTGTTTATACACAAATACATACAAAAAGTAAGTGAACACAATTTTGAAAAACATACCATCGACACAAATATGGCTCTCCTTATCTGATATAAGTAGTTAATCCACGGCAAAGTTAATCATTTTCGGCAGTATTGCAGCGTTGGACTACGTCAATGGCATTTAGTAATTATTACCTGGGAGCTTACGACTTACATTAATATTTACAGAAAGATTTCATCAACGAGTTTCTTGTCTATCAGCCGATGTGGCTTTGGTCTGATTTGCTTCCTCCGCCGGCGGTACAGGCGTGCATTAAGCGGGTACAGCGCGGGAGACAGCGAGCATCGCACATTAAACCACCAGTCACATGATGCCACACCCTGGGAGAACACCGTCCCGTTGGGACACAAGAACGACGCCTGACGACCGTCGATGTCGCAATAGTGCCACGCTGAAATATATAAATACAACATAAAGAGACTGACAACGTCTGCGTAAATTCAAATATTAGTTACGATGGTAGCTTGTAATTGAAGCTCCAAATCAAGACATTTTTGTGTATAATTTTGTTTAGCATTAAAGTATTAATGAATTGTAGATAAAATCCAATATTTTAACTGTCTGTCTAAATGGTCTCGCTTATGATGCGAAACAAGTAAATATCTTATGTTTGACGGAGCACAATATGACGCGCGAGGGAAGTTGAGTTTCTAAAAAGGTATACCAAAAAAATCTGTAACGACGCCTGTCACCTTAGTCATCATGCGACCACGAACCCTGCAAAGTGTTCGAAACGTCAGGAAAAACAAAAACCTAAAATATACGCGATAGAATCCGTTTAAAAGTGTTTTATTATAATGTGTAATACTCGCGAAAACCTAAGACATTATTAAGGTATACCAAATTATATTTTAGGTTCATTCTCTGTAAGAACTAGTCAAAATGGTGTTTCTTGCATATTACTTCACTATACCATAAATAATTTAGTGCTAAAATCGATAAAACAAATATCCCCAACATTTTTGAAAGGTGCGCCGTAGAATTAACGTATCATAAGATTATAATTCTATTTATTATACTATGCGTGCACAGGATACCAAACCAAACAAAAATGTATGTTTTCTTTGATAAATTAACGTAAAAATAATCTTACATTAATCTTAAAATTAATCTTACATCTTACTACAAAACCGCCGTGCAAAAATGCCGTGTGGTGCCGGCTATGCCGTGTGGTGCCGGCTATGCCGTGTGGTGCCGGCTCAGAATGCCACCACCCCATCTCCTCCCATGGGTGTTGTAAAAGTCGACTAAGGGATTAGCCGAAGGATGGGCAGCAGCGTCCTTCGAGTACATTAACAACTCAACTGCGATCGCCAACCCGACTGCCAAGCGTGGCGATTATGGCAAAACCACCCAATGAGCACACAACACATCCATATCGGTGGTTGTGGTGATCTTTGGGGGAGGCCTGTGTCCAGCAGTGGACTTCATTCGGCCGAAATGATTACTACAAAACGAAATCTACTTTGGAAATATGGAACGCCTACTTCTTACGTTATCTTATCTTAAAACGCACCAAATAGTTATTTCATTGAAACTAGCAACAACAAGTCTAAGGGTGAGATTCAGAAACGAGTCTAAGCGTGAACTTACACTTCCATCTGTCAAATTGCACTACGTACGCCCCTAATTTTGACAGATGGAAGCGTAAGTTCACGCTTACACACGTTTCTGAATCTCACCCTATGGGAACCTGGAAAGTAATTAAATCGTTAAAACTAAATATCTAAAGAATATATTAATGTAGTAAACATTGACGAAGAAAATGTAACTAATCCTAAATATATAACACTATTTTAACATTCCAACACTACGTTGACCAAGTACAGTTTAATAAAAATAAATTGACTAATTATAATAATAAAGACTGCAACAGGGCAGTTTGTGGCGAACTGAATGTGAGTGGCGACACTGCGTACCCAAATGCTCCAGAGAGTCGGTCAGGGCCTCGTCTCCGGCTTGCCTTTATTGGTTGGTCGCAGTGGTACCCCATGAGTGCCCGTAGGATTTTCAACTCTGGCTTGCCTTAATTGGACGATCAGAGGGGGGCAGCCAGAGCCATATTGTCGGGGGTGGAAGTGCCTAATGGCGTAATAACGGGGAAACCCGCTCCGAGTCTTCGAGACGCGCGATGGTGAAACCGGTGCTGCACCTCTCTACACCACTAGTCGCTCACACCGGTGTTGCTCCTCGTGGTGTCGCCTGTAGTGGTGGCCATTTAGGGGGCCCATCTTGTGAGTGGCGAGTCACCGTCTGCCACAGAATTTCTTTTTCTTTAAAGGTTGAAAGGCAGACGCCGTTGTTTCCGTTTTTAGAAGTATATAATCCATTTAGCACCCATTACAATAGACCTTATACTTGTAGTTTCCATTTCATACAATAGTTTTATACCTCCGGGGACAATCCGAGACTGCATTTTATAGTGCAGCCATACAGAGTCCCCGGTTAGTGTCCCATTACATTTTAGATTAAAATTCTGTAAAGGGCCTCTGCGTGTTGGACCCATGTCCCCGCGTAAGCCTATCAAAAGACCGGGTTCCCCCTTACAGGGGATATAAACCCGTGTAATAGAGAAAGAAGAAAGACTGCAACTATAAATCATCAACTATACCAAGTGACAATGTGGCAGTAACGAAAAACATAAAAAGTACTAATAATACATGTTACGGCGATACTAACACTAGTGTAATTAAAGTAGTGGGTCCCATTACAGCGCATATTTTATCTGAAATAATAAACAACTGCATCCAAACAGGAATATTTCCAACTATAATTTATAAAACTCTTATTCAAATGAAAGAAAACAAACATTAAATTAGCTAAATACATAATGAAAATTAGCTAAATACATAATGACTGAAGATATATTGGAGATGAAAATGATAACAACGGAATTGGATAGGAAATGCTGACTCATAAAAAAGCCAGAGAATTACAAAATGCACGCCCACCACCCGGCTTTGTCGCTCAGTTCCGCCTCGCAGCCACAGGAACCCCCTTCAACCACGAATGTTGTGGTATCGGCCGCTGCAGTTGTGTCGAGCTCGAGCGACGAGTACTTTTCGCCGCCGACGTCACCAACACCTGCGCGTCAAGCTTGGAACCTCGAGGCCAACCGGCCCCGAATAGGGACCCCGCTGTCGATGGAAATGTGCCGCGCATGAGATGTACACAGTCCGTTACCGAAAATGTGATGCGCGCGTACTATGGGGCAACAAAGGGGGGAACTAACTTCACAGCGTACCGAGATAGGATGCTCTCTCTGTTTCAGGTGCTTGAGCCAGCAATCAACGTTTCGGCCCAGCGACTGTCAGATCAAGTACGAGTCATTCAACGAAACCATAGGTTGGATGGCATCGTGCTTGACAAGCTACGTTCAGAAATACAATGTAGCCGTATTATCCCAGCCTCGTCGGAGACTGCAGTTCATTCGGAAGTCCTTATAGTAAATCCACTGCAGCACAATAGCACCGATGAGGAAGATGCTGATAGGGCTACAAATGTAAGTACCCAGTGCAATGAACAAGTGAGGAACGCGTTGGAAGATGCGATTAGGAAGTATCGATCCATGACGCTAGAGCAGAGACCGCGTTTACCACGTTTGCCTATGCACAAACGAAATAGAGCGCTAGTGTGTGCTCTGGATACGCTGTTACCTAGGAATTTAGATAACAGCGATCACCTGTGCGATACACATTCGAGTTGGTGTTGCGCTGACATAGCGGCATGTCGTGTAGCTCACGTTAAATTTGATACACCTGATGGAGCTGCACGACCTAAATTATCTGTACCGGCATGGCAATGCAGAATCGAACGTCCTATTGACGAGGCCAGGGCACTCATTGGCAAGCTCATCTGCTTCAGGGGGGGCAATAATCGCCCAAGGGTAATGCGCTTTGTGAAGCGAGAATTCTTGGGGACGGGTATAAGTCCTCAAGAATATGCATCACGAGTCACAGAGCGCATTGACTTCCTGAAGCGGAAAGTTTATGCATGGGCAAACCGTATCCGATGGTATAAGAAACGCGTGGAGCGATGTACCCAAAATCGCATGTTCCAAAGTGACCAGAGGTGGGTATTTAGATCCTGGGAGCGACCTGTTCAAAGTGTGAATGACGGGCCATCACCTTATGATGACACCACAATTAAATTCTGGCGCACCATTTGTTCGGTGCACGGTGTACATAAAAGGCGACTATGGAATTAGCCAGATGAAAAATGTGTCTTACCCCGTTCTTCGGATTTTAGGCTATACCAAAATATCCCACCGCAACCTGCTCAATTCTTTCACAAGTTCCACGATCTGCTAGTAAGCCCGCAGTGGGCGCATATTATGCGTTGCAAGGTCCAGCCGTAGCTGGTTGTGGTGGCCGGGTCTCTGTCGGTGATTAAGTTAGCGCTCCCTGCCCCGCCGTTACCATGACCGCGATCATAGCCAGGAATAGCAGGGCTTCCGGGGACTATGGGTACGGGTTTGTCTTGTGTGTTCATTTGGGGAGGCTTTGCCATAATCGCCTCGCTTGGCTTTTGGGTTGGCGATCACAGTTAGGTTGTAAATGTACACGAAGGACGCTGCTTCTCATCATCTTGCTATTCCCATAGTTGCCTTTTACCATACCCAGGGGATGAAATGTATTGGTGGTTGGCGGCAAAGCCGGCGCTATACGGCAATTGTTTTTGGACAATAGCATACAATTATAAAAAGAAGTATTTAGTTTACTTTTAGTAACGTAAGAAAATCGTGTTTCGGTCGGACACTATAAACAAGTAGCTTGTAATAAAACGATTTCCGTATTCAATTCCTGTGATAGGTTGTTTGTGAAATGACATTTAACAAAAATAATTTGCCCAACAATTAGGACCCCAAGAATACACATATTAATAAAACAAAAGAATGAATATTATAAAAATTTAAAGAATCTACTTGCTATGCATTTCACACAGCTTTCGCTTTATAAATATTTTCCTATTGGAGTTAAGGGAAATAAACCTAATATGTCAATGGTTAAGTATAAATGTTGCTTTGCTTAGATTTGAAACGAAATAAGCAAGTTTTCACGTCGTGAAGGTAGGTACCATAAAACCTTTAAACACTGACCTCAGTTGGAACGAAGATAACCAACGTAACGTTTATTTTTTAAAAGGCTAGTTTTTTTATATAATAATGTATGTATAACTATGTCTCTATTCATGTCTTTTGAATATTAAAGCAATTATTAAAATTACGGAATCGATTCCTTCTTATACATAATAGGTTAGCTACATTTTATTCATAATTCGATCATGGCGAACAAGTTTGTAGTGGCGCCTATTGGTGATTCTTCAAATTTTATCTTACACGGAAGTTATTCTTAATGACCTATCTAGCTTTTTTTTATATGACTATTCATCAAATCAATTAAAATCAGAATAAAATACCAAATTAATAATTTAATACATTAAATTAAACAGATTAGATTTATTATACAAAAACAGAATGCGTATACATATTAATGACGAGCGTCACGTTTCTGACCCAAGATTTCATGTCGTGATCATCTTCCGGGTTACTTTATGTTATAATTATCTGACCTCAGAAAATCATAAGGTCAGTGAAGTAAATCATTACGGCATAGCCAAGGTCTAAGCCAACGAATAGCACAAGCATTCGTTCAGACAATAGACCCAAAAAGACGAACACCCACATATAATTAATTTTGTTTTGTGTGTGTTTTTTTGTTGATGTTCCTTGTGATGATTCTAAGAATAAAATCTAAACACCACCCACTTTAATTCTATAATTTATTATCTACATGATGATGTGCTTCAAGAAATATAGGCGTATACACAATAGAATGCCATAATGCTAAACAAGAATTAAGAAAAATCATATGACATATTGCGATACATAGGTAGCATCGACACGTTTTAAAATGCTTCAGGCAAGATTACGATAACTAAGAATGTAAATCAAGATATGTGACTGCTGGTGGGAAAAGTACTTAGGATTGCAACAATCGCAATATTTAGCATTGTTATTGCCTCTCATTTATTTGTATTGTAGGGTTCAGTACTGTTTTTATACCTTCTTGTAACCACGCGAGCGTGACATTCGCCTGGTGGTAAGCATCCCGCCTGCCTACAGTTATAATGCTACCCAGAACCAGTCCTATGTGGCAACGTTATTTATTACATTGTGCTTATATAAAAAAACGAAGCCCCGCACAAGGATTTATACTGTACAGTTAACAGACATACATTTCATATACACATACACCCAGACCCGGAACAACTATCTGTAGATCATAAAAATATTTGTACCGTGCGGGAATCGAACCCGCAACACGTAACGCAGAAAGCCAATTGCTTAGCCACTGCGCCAACCATGCTGTCGAAAACATACTGCGCTCGACATCTCAAGACATTCGTTATTTACCGCCGAATACTGAAACGCCGGTTAATATTAAGTCCCCGGCGCTTTACCCATTTTAGCCGCTCGATTTTCTGCCGAACGCCGGTTTCTTGAATAGAAAAACGGAATTTAAAATTAAATGGCGTTTCAGTATTCGGCCGTTAGTCTCTTCCCGGTAATTTCACTGTTACAGTCCCCTACCAACCGGAACTCAGCACTGTATAAAGTAACACTACTGGTTGGCGGACGAATATCTGGCACTGTGGTGATATTTATCTACCTAACTGAACTCTTGCAATGCGAGACCAACCACCAGTGGATATGTACCAACAATGGACTAAAGGATCCCTATTCGAATCGCCCGATGGCTAGTATACTCATTGAGAGACAAATTATGCATAGTTTTCGAAGTCGTTAGCCCATTACTATTGTAGGTGAATAATTTCAGATTATTTTTATTTCTATTCAAAAAGCAATGAAGTGAATAGTGTAATTCTTCTTTTCAAGAATAAATAAATATACTTCTAGATTATTTGAAAGAGACCGCTGAGTGCGGTAACACCACCCAGTGTGCATTAGTTATTGCTATTAATTTATTCTTTATTTTTGTTACCTAGTATACGTCAGTAAATATCTATACAAATAAATAAAATTGAAGTGTCTGTTTGTAATGTCAAAACAGCTTTTTACTAAATGCATATGCAGTATACATGTTACCTACAAAAAAAAAACTATTTTTAATTGTTTTGTCTGTCTGTCTGAAACGGCTGCTTTAATTTCTACGGGACTTTCACTGGCAGATAGCTGATGTTATAAGGAATAACTTAAATACTTTTATTGCAGAAAATAATTATGGTTCAGAGCAAACAAATTAAAACCCATGAAATGCAATATATATACATACTCTATGTCAAGTGTCTATGCTCAAGTACTCTAAATTATTTACAAATATTCCAACTTCTTTTAAATTAAATGGCGGGTGAAACCGCGGTTCCCAGCTAGTTTCTTAACATTCTTATTCTCATGAATATTGACCGAAGTCTGAAAAGAGGCTCTACACACACACATAATATCAGTCCATAAACGTCGACTGCTGAACATGGCCTCCCAATCCCAATGATCATCATTACAATAAACGATGCTGCTGCCCATCCTCTACTATATATATATATCCACTCTTGAACAACGGCCTCCCCCGTAGATCGTCGTATCATCATAGTCCATCGTAGATCCACAATGTTCACATAATTTTGGGGAGAATTAGCCAGTATTCAATCATCCTGTTTAGCAGGCGGGTTGGTGAGCGCAGTATGGCTATTGTTGCACAGAAGGGACGCTGTTGCCAATCCCTCTGGTTTTGAGTATCTTAATCGCCTTTTACGACATCCATATGGTGTTATATTCTTAATCCGGATACCACACGTCGTTTTCGCTATCGAGCGGTACATTTTTTTTTCTTTATTCGTTTTTGATTATATACAAAACTGAAAATACTGTTCCGATATGAAGTTTTTAAAGCAAAAATTATGAATTTATTTGTTTTGATAGGTTTCTATGCAAATAGTACCTACACGAAATATATAATGTCTTTATTTAACATAATTTTTGAGTAATCTGCATAAAACCAAACAAACTTACAAACAAACTTAGTTATGCAAACCAAAACAAACTCCGTTCCCTGCCGTTATATGCTTCATAGGGTACGGAACCCTTGGCGCGGGAGTCAACTTCGCACTTGTCTGGTTTTTTATTATAACTTTGGTTGAGCGTACTTGCGTTGTGCCAGTGAAATTAGAGGAATAAAAGACATTCCAACTTAGGTAAGTCTTAGGCCGGCATCACATCAGTGATCACCAGGTTGCTGGTGTGCATGGGTGCGGTTGCTGCTGGTCGGCCGCTGCTCGCTGGTTGCAGCAGTTGCTGCAGTTCCTATCGTAATATAAAAACAAAAGGATATACCTTGGCAACGTGTCTCCATATCCGCGAAGAACCCTGGATATGCCTGCTCATCACAGTAAAAGTTGGTGTATGGCACCGCACCCAGGATCGGGTAATCGGTGCCAGGCTTTCCTGAAAATAATCAAGGAATACATAAATATAGTATTGTTTCACAATCATAAATGCTTGTTGATTTTTTTATGTCGTTGAAGTCTTTTGTATGACAATAGATTCTATAAAATAAATTGTGTTGAAGGTTTACAACTGAAGGTTATAATCTCATCATTTCGGCCGAGTGAAGTCCACTGCTGGACACAGGCCTCCCCCAAAGATCACCACAACCACCGATATGGATTTGTTCTCGCTCATTGGGGGGTTTTGCCATAATCGCCACGCTTGGCAGGCGGGTTGGCGATCGCAGTTGAGTTGTTAATGTACTCGAAGGACGCTGCTGCCCATTCTCCGGCTAATCCCTTAGTCGACTTTTACGACACCCATGGGAGGAGAAGGGGTGGTGGCATTCTGAGCCGGCACCACACGGAGTAATCTGATTAAAAATAATTTAATGTTAATTTAAAATCACATCAAATTACAAATACAAAAAACCATAAAATAAAATGTTATAATATTTTAATATCATAAAAGAGGATTCTGCGGAACAGTAGTCATACTGGGCTCTTCAACCCAACTGCCAAGCGTGGTCAGTACTGGCAAATACGAAACGAAATCGATGGGGAGGCCTTGGTCCAGCAGTGAACGTTTTTCGGCTGAACTGATGATGATGTTTATTTGAAAAAGTTAATGTAAAGAAATGATATACGAGTGCAAAAAAAATACCGAAATAAAAATTGTGCTCGAATAGCAAAATTCAATATTTTATAAGTTTTTGTTATAAATCGTCATCATCATTTCGGCCCATTAAAATCCAAAAAATGTCACTGCTGGACACAGGCCTCCCCCAAAGATTACTACAATGACCGATATGGCTGTACATAACACACCCTCATTGGGGAGTTATGCCATAATCGCCACGCTTGGCAGGCGGGTTGTAGATCGCAGTTGAGTTGTTAATGTACTCGAAGGACGCTGCTGTCATGCATGCTGTTATGCATCCTCCGGCTAATCCCATAGTCATCTTTTACGACACCGAAGGGATGAGATGGGTTGTTGTAAATGCGATCTCTATAATATACTGATTCATCATATCAGCCACTGACCACTGACACCAAGAGACGTCCACTGCTAAACAAAGGCCTCCCACTTAAACCAACGGTTAAATGCCATGTTTTGGGGGGAATTTGCTAGTACTTGCCAGCTTGGCAGGCGGGTTGGGAGCGCATAATGCCTGCTGTTCCACAGAAGGGTCGGCACTGCCCATTCCTCTGGTTTAGTAGTCGCCTTTTACAGAATCGGGAGGAGATGGAGTGGTGGTCTTAATCCGGCCACCACATAGACCCTTTATATTTTGATTCCTGACTATCCTCTTAAAATAAAGTTCACTATTATTATAAGAAGTTACATTGACGCTCGTTTCCTTTACATTCCCAGTTTCATTCAGCTGTAAATGCTATTAAAGATATTATTTTGCGATACCAGAATAAGAACAAGTTTTCTCATTTAGCCACCTGATGGCATAACATATCAAACCCTTTTTTTATTGGTGCCCAGTGGAAAACTTCCTCCGCTGCGGGGAAGGACGGAGGGGTATGCTGGACTCCAGCTAAAACCAATGGGGCGGTCATCTTCGGCACCTAAGGGGGGCTCCAGGTCCTCGTGCGATCACACTAGAACCCACTGGCGCCACGCCTATCGGCACATCTCTGAGACTGTAACTCGGTCACCCCCCCGGGGAATTGTAAAGGATCAGCCGAAGCGTCCCTGTGTGCTGTGCTATGTGCGCACGGCAGCGCGTGACCACATGCGCGCCACCATCTTCTCGTGGGTCGCTCGGTATGGGCCAGGCAGATTCCCCAAACTACGCATCCGCGAACCCAGAGGAACCCCGCCTTATAGCGACGACAGAGGGTTTCAGGCGTGAGTGTATTAGGCGCCAGGGCGGTTGTTCCCCCAGCGCCGTCTCCTCCTTCTTCGAGCAGGATCGGCCCTCTCCCGATCCCGCTCTGCAGTCTCCTTCTGGAACATGACGCTCTCACAGAAGGAGACCACGGCATTCCAGTTTTCGTGCTCTGCCAACATAGCCGCTGACAGACACTACTGCTGGCAGAGAGAGATCTTGCCCGATCCGATTGACCAGGATCCGCCGCTCAGCGGCCCACGCAGGGCACACCTCGAGCGTATGCTGTGCGGTGTCCTGGAAGCTATCGCATTGTGCCGTACTCTCACGTCCTATGCTGTGCAGGTACACACCGAAACAACCGTGCCCGGTGAGCACCTGCTTCAGGCGGTAGGTGACGCGCTCGCTCCTTCTGAGCCAGGCTCCGAAGTGTGGCAGGACAGCCTCGACGACGCGCTTGGTTGCGAACTGCATCCGTAGGCGATTACGCCACTTTCTAAGTGCGCGCCGCCGAGCTAGCCGCCTCAGCTTGTCCAACGCCCCTGGAGGCGCGCTTTCGCCGCTCTGGCGGAGGGAGCGTGTCTGATCGTAGACCCATCCATCCATCTCCGCCAGGATGTCGAAAGGAGAAAACGCGCCTTGAAAAGCCTGCCAGCCTAGTTTGCGGTAATCCAACGAAGTCATGTTTAAAAATAAGAATAAACTAGTTACACTTTATGGAGTTACATAATAATACGCTACAAATATAATATTATACCTAAAATTATTATCGTCATCATCATTTCAGCCGGAAAATGTCTACTGCTGGATAGTAAGCCTCCCCGATTGGGATTTCCATAGTCGCCTTTTACAACACTTATGGGATGAGATGGGTTGGTGGTATTCTTAGCCAGAACCACACGGCGAAATAGTTATAGTGCTTTTATATGTATAATAAAATCAACTGATCCCATATCAAACTGATCACACAGTTTTGAAGGGCATTGTGAAGTCATATTACTAAAATAAAACAATTATTAATGAAGGAGACTACAAATACTTAATTGGAGTAAAAGAAATCAAGTAAACTTGAATAATCAATATTGAAAACAGTAAAAAAACGTTTGCTATTGGTTTAACCACAGGGTAACTCTCCGTGTTGTTTAGTCTTTCAAAATCGTGAGAATACGATCTTCCCGTTCGATCACGACGAGTCTCGCGCATATTCAGCCATTCCCGGTAGTTACAAAGACAGCGAAAGTTCGGTTGTAGTGACCACTTTCACTTAAGACGCCACTACCACCAATTCTCGATAGTTTGAAATAGCAGCCGTTCCTAAATTCTCCATTTAATTGTAGTTTACGATTATACAGAATGGAGAAAATATAGCAAAAGTTAAATCAACTCGTTGAATTCACCTTTAGCCTCTCGCAATAGTCATAACTATTGTAGCAACTGCATTTAGTGTATATCGTTTATATATTAACGGCCAATCTTTCATAAATATAGATATTAAGATTGCCCAAGTGAAATATTGTTAGTCAAAAACAATAATAGATGAAACGCTGGCTGGCTAGGCAGTCTGCAAATTAAATTTCAGGGACTACAAGAATTACTACATTCCACAAGAAAAATTGCAGGAAATTTGGTTTATGTTACTGAGACCAACACCTATCTGTATTGGGCTTTCCTGAATGTAATAAGGAATCATTATTACATTGAGTATTGTGTCATAAACACCTTGTAGTGGAGAGCCTCGTTGGGTGTAGGAATAAAACAAAAATCGTTCTATTCTTCTTTCAGTCAATACTTGTGTAATCTTATAAGTTATGTAATCAAAATTGAATTGAATTGAATCAACTCGTAAAATTCTGAGTAAATTTTAATAATTCTTTTCTCTTTATTTAAAATCATCGGTTTTCCATGTACTGGCCTATATAAATTGGTACAATTGGCTCACTAAAGATTCTATTTCACATTATTTATCTTTTTTAAGTAAAACTTTTTTGCGCACGATGAGAGTACAATTTGAAAAAAATTGAATGCAATGTTTAATGTGTAACGTTGTATATTTGCGCATACGCAGGCAATGAGAACTAAAGATGTTTCACTACTATAGCGTGTCCTGAGTAGCACGCTCTCAAATTCTCAAATTCTCAAATTTTCCTCAGCAGCTCAG
This sequence comes from Diloba caeruleocephala, assembly GCA_947459985.1. Lineage (NCBI taxonomy): Eukaryota > Metazoa > Arthropoda > Insecta > Lepidoptera > Noctuidae > Diloba > Diloba caeruleocephala. The sequence goes on along the minus strand of OX381617.1, from coordinate 15,923,512 downwards.
TGATTTACTTTTATTTTAGCACCAACTTTATAACTCAAAAGGTTTAGCTGGACCACTAAGACCTTTTTATTCATATTTTTGGCATCCGGTCTCCTACTAGCTAAAACCACTGGAGCGATGATCTCCAGCACCGAAGGGGGTTCCAGTTCCTCATATGATCACACTAGAGCTAAGACCTAGAGTCTAAAGACACAGGTTCTTCAAACTCATTATTTACTCATTTCAACAAAAAGGAAATTAAGTAAGTAAAAATTTTATTCTGAATAACTTTTCTTCAAGCAGCAACTAATGCCCATCTCAAATAATTTAGCAAAAGCCACTAAGGCCACAATTTCCTCCATTATGGTTCGAAAGTTTTCGAAGACCAATATTATCACCATTCCAATTGTACCAGACCAATTGTATTGTTGTCATGAAACTCGGTGTATTTGCAGTTTCAAGACAAATTTACTATGATTATGTGGGTTAAATTAGGGGAGCAAGATTGACAATATTAATAATAAAAAATATTTCCGAAGTCGTTTTAATTAACGAAGAGATTTGTGTAAACAGAACACAAAATTGTGTCTACTTTTCTGTGTATGCAAAAAGTACGTAACAAATGGGTTTGTAATTTTTGGTTCTCAATGTGTAATCAACACTGCTAGATAATGATATAAAAGTAACGAATATCTAGGAAGGTGTTACTCCAGCTTACACGCATACTACACTGTTTTGCATAAAGTATTTAGAATATATAAACTTTATTTAGTGGCAATTCAAGTTCACTATGTTATTTTATATGATGTGGCATATCTACTGACATCGTATCATACTGCCTTAATCAATAGTACTTTGACTCATATTAGGTTATCATAATCAATATCATATCATATTACGTTTGTGTAAAAAATACCTTCATCACTTATTGACAGTTAATAAGTACTCACAAATGCCTTAATCGATAACCTAAATACTTGTAAAAATTCAAAATTAATGTGGCGTATTAAATCAATAATAACTCACAACTAGACAAGATTTTAATGGGGGTTTGCATAAATAAAATACGGTCTACGAAATAATATATAACTTCGTTAAAGGTTTATGCAACTTCTGCAATATTATGTAATGAAAGGAACTTAGACTTCGACCTCTTAGATTTGTCTGTGCACAATAGCACAGACAAATCTAAGAGGTCGAAGTGAGAGATTCTCTGCTTGGCCAGTATGACTAGCCTGTCAGACAATTATATCACGTTCTACGTGACTGATATTGGATTTAAATCGTACTGGTTCAGTAGTCGGTACATTTTTTTTAATACTTCATTGATACCAAAATATATGTAATTCTAAAACCGATATTTGAACTTTGACTTATCCGTCAGCATCGCGTTAAAGCTGTTCTTCGTGCAAGTCCTAACTTTTCATGTTTTTCATTCAATGATTGGATGAGATTATAATTAATTATTGCGTAAGCAGAACAGCTCGAAACTTTCGAAGCTTGCATGAATTTACACATAAATCATATAATATGAAACACATAATTAACGAATCAGTTATGTCATGTCGATTCCATCATTCCTACTTCGTTGACCAGTTTTATATAGTGCTTGTATGCACCTGCTTCAGTTCCAGTCTCACTATTAGTCAGTTTACGCTCCCCATCATATTAAATAAACAATGTTCTTGCAAGCAAAGAAAATCGTTGTATAGGTCGCAGATACATGACCAAACAATAATTTAGGGACCACACCATAAAGATCATCAGCCTGCAAATGATATAGACGCATGACTATACATTCGCTAAATGAATAAAATCTGCGGAGATAGCTATGCCTCTCTAACTTAGTGACTTAGTGTATTATATTTTGTGATCATAAATCCTGATAATAATTTACTGACATCTGACGCAATGAAGCATGTAAACATTTATTGCTAAAGGACCATAAACGTGGAATGAATACTAAATAATAAATAATAATAAAATGTACAAGACCTATACGAAACAATTTCTATCCGGGTTTATATCTACATATTTATAGGTACTAACTTATATAAAATATATTATCCATTACCATTAAACATATTTCAAATCGAAAACCTATTCCTAGCGATGGCCGCATTATCGTGTAAATATTGTTTTATTACTTCCTATCATATAAATTACAAGGTATCTGTTAAGTTTGAGTCGTCATTCATGGATACTGTTTAGGAAACAATATTTATACGCTAAGGCACAGATGTCACGTAATCGAAGTGCGAAATGATTTGACCCTACCAAAGTTACTTAAGCCGAGGACAGGTTGAAACAAGGTCAACAACATTTACATAATAAGTTGAGATGAACCACAACGTGGTGACAAATATTGGGTTTCATTTAACATTGACAATGAAAATCAATTCTCAGGACAGTTTAAGAAGCACATGAAAGGTCTTTCACGTGTTAATAAACAGTTCAGTCTAATTGAATATTAAGGAAACATAAAGTAATTCAATCATAAATGTTATTATTAAATCTGTATACAGCCTTGACACCCTCGTTAGGAGATTAGGCGAACTTACATAGGTTCAAATCTAATCTAGATATGATTAAATTTCAGTCACAGTTGGTTTTTAAGACTATATTAGAGATGTAAATAATTCTTAAGCATACTGTGGAGATATTTAAATTCAGAGATAATTATTAAGGTATGTAAATAATCATTTCTGAATAACAATAACCTGAATTCAAAAATATTAATAATAAGCGTATGCTTGAAATATGTTATTGGTTCGTAATTATCCAATATAATATTTTTGAATTCAGGTTATCTGAAGATAATATAATTCACGTAGTGAACGCAATACAGCAACTAAGCAGAGGCGTGTAGTATTTGTGGTTGTTAAATATTGCTCATTCGACTACATTGGCATTTAAAACGTCGACTCAAATCTTCTTGCGTTGATGTGAAACAATATTCATGTTTGTTGTATATCTTTGGAACAAAACCTGCTTTACAAGATTCACTGATGGAATCTTTATTTAAACTATATTTAGCAATGATTTGATTACGATATGTGTTTACCAAATTAGAATAAAAGGAAACATAAAATGTAATTGCTTTTAATCGAACTGAGCAACGAAAATCCACTGGCATTTATGTGAATAGCATCCATGTGATCATACAGCGAAATCAAAATAACCAATACATTTATAAACGACATGTAACCGTGGATATCTATTATATTATAGTTTAATGAGATCTGTCAGAAGCTATACAGAGGCTCGGGTGGTGTGTTAACGTTATCTTTATCATTAATAATAGCTACACATATGACCCGAGCGTGGCGCAATGCTGTTATAACACTGTGGCGCAAGCGCAACGAGGCGATGACGGCGACGCTAAGTAGGCGAACCAACGTATTCGTATACTTTAGCATTTTGTATTCTATTGGCGTACAAAACAGGGCTTATTTTGAAGGTCGAAATAAAAAAAAAGGTAAGTTGATTTTACCATAATAAAACGCTATAAGAAGCTAAGATGAAGGCATCATTTGTTAGTATGGAATATTTACAGGGCCTAGTCTCGCTATATTTATTTAAGGAATACGTGTATATATGGAATGTATATATACTGGTTTATATATTTGTAATATTAAAGATTTCTCTCAGTGCCGTGGCGTTTACCACATAAAACCCGTTCCCGTTACACTAATCTTGAAATCCTTTCATAGCGCTTGTCTGTCTCGTCCAACTACCGGTATTCCAAATTTCAGTTTGATGCAAACAGCGGTTAGAGCCTTGCATTAATATTTTAGTCGATTAGTCAGTCAGCGTCTGTTTCTTATACATATATAAATAATATATTAAGTTTAAAAAAAGCCATCAGTACACCACAGACTGCCTCTTGTGCATAACAAAGCCTAAGAAAGCCTTCTAGTCCTCTCAAATAGTTTTCTGAAAGAGATGGACCGAGTTGCAAAGAGACGGTTAATATTATACAAAATATTTTTTCTTGATTTAAGTATTTTCTTTTTGGTGAGCGCTAAAGTGGATTTTATTTATTTGTTTAAAAAACTAAGGCTTATTGTTTTAACTACATACAATACGAGTATATTTAAATCTGTATGCAATAGGAATAATGAACATAATTCGAAACAATTTGTAAATAAGAATTGCGGTAATCGCACGCGCAGGTTCTACGGGTCAAATACGTATTGTGATTTTACACCTATTGTTCACCCAAATAACCAAGCTACGCCTCATCAATTATATCAATACCCCAAGCATTGTTTTGGAGCCCGACGAAATTACGTGATCGTAAGCAATAATTACTATTGTCATAGTAAGTAAATGTCTTTAATGTTAGCTTACAACCAACTTTGGTCAAATCACAACGAGTCCGCGAAATTTCGAAATCGTAATGCAGAACAACTACATATTGTACGAGTGGTACCTACTTAGTGTTAAAATAATATACATGTATGCTCATTGTAATAGTCGAGGGGCTCGCCCAGGGCCGTGGTTAAGGTATTGCGTCGTCCATACAAATAGATATTGTGAGAAAGACGGTATATTTTTCTTTAATATAGTTTGCATGTTAGTTCACTAATGCAAGAAAATATATATTTTATTAGGATCCACGATTGATAGTATCTTAGTAGGTACATCTGGCGCGCCATGGGCAGTCCGCCTAGTTACCAACCTTCATCATATCAGCCACAGGACGTCCACTGCTGAACAAAGGCCTCCCCCTTAGATTTCCACAACGAGCGGTCACATGCCGCTCTCATCCAACGACTCCCAGCGACCTTCACCAGGTCGTCTGTCCACCTCGTTGGAGGTCGTCCCACGCTGCGTTTTCCGGTGCGCGGTCTCCATTCGAGAACCTTTGTGCCCCAACGGCCATCAGTTCTACGAGCAATGTGCCCTGCCCATTGCCACTTCAGTTTACTAATCCTTTCAGCTATGTCGACAACTTTAGTTCTTCTACGGATCTCCTCATTTCTGATTCGATCTCGTAGAGAAATACCAAGCATAGCTCTCTCCATAGCTCGCTGAGTGACCTTGAGCTTTCTTATGAGGCCCATTGTGAGTGACCACGTCTCTGTTCCATATGTCATCACTGGTAACACACACTGGTTAAAGACTTGCGTCTTGAGGCATTGCGGTATTGTTGACGAAAAGACGTTGCGAAGTTTCCCGAACGCTGCCCAGCCGAGTCGGATTCGACGATTGACCTCTTTCTCGAAGTTGGACCTACCTAACTGGACAGTTTGTCCTAGGTAGACATACTCGTCAACAACTTCGAGAACAGAGCTCCCAACGGATATTGGGATGGGCACGACATGGGCATTTGACATGACTTTTGTCTTGCCCATGTTCATCTTAAGGCCCACCTGTTGGGAAACTCTGTTGAGATCATCGAGCATTGTGCTGAGCTCTTGCAGCGATTCTGCCATGACTACGATGTCATCGGCAAATCGAAGGTGAGTGATATACTCGCCATTGATGTTAATGCCGAATCCTTTCCACTCCAGTAGCTTGAAGGCATCCTCCATTGCAGCGGTGAACAGTTTCGGGGAAATGACGTCCCCCTGTCTCACACCTCTCTGCAATGGAATTGCCCCCGTGCTCTGTTCATGTACTCGGACCGACATGGTGGCGTTTCTGTATAAGCACTTCAACACTTCAATGTACCGATAGTCAATCTGGCACCGCTGCAGAGACTGCAGCACTGCCCAGGTTTCGATCGAATCGAAGGCTTTCTCATAGTCCACAAACGCCAAGCATAGTGGCAGATTATACTCCTCGGTCTTCTGTATAACCTGCCGCAGCGTATGGATGTGGTCTATGGTACTGAAACCTTTTCGGAAACCGGCTTGTTCGGGAGGCTGGAAGTCATCAAACCTGCGCTCGAGACGATTTGTGATGACCCTTGAAAACAGCTTATAAACATGGCTCAGAAGTGAGATGGGTCTATAATTCTTCAATAGGGTGTTATCACCCTTTTTGAAGAAGAGCACCACCTCACCTCTGTTCCACGCTTCCGGCGTTGTGCCCTCGAGTAAGACGGAATTGAATAGCTTCTGAAGGACTTTAAGTACCGGTGTGCCACCCGCTTTCAGAAGCTCTGTCGTAATTCCGTCTTCACCCGGCGCCTTGTTATTTTTAAGCTGTTTCAAGGCCATCCTAATCTCGTACAGGCTGATGTCCGGGATATCCTCGGTATAGTGTCGGGTTAGTTTGGCTCGCGGGTCTTTGTCAGAGCCAATGGTAGGTATACTTACCGAGGTGTATAACTGCCGGTAGAACTTCTCAATCTCTCTCAAAACCTCTGACTTAGTCGACGCTACACTGCCGTCCTCGGTCTTCAGCTTCATAATACGACTTTGCCCAATAGACTTGTCTCTTGCGAACACTTTGGAGCCTTGATTCCGCTCAATCGCCTCTTTAACACCGTTGGTGTTAAAGGTGCGGATATCGTGACGCAAGGACTTCCATATCCGTCTATTGAGCAGTCGGTATGCTTCAGCATCACCGGAGGACTGCAGCGTCATGGCGCGTCTTTCTGCCATGAGGTCGAGAGTGTGATCGGAGAACTTTTTTGGTCTACCTTTACGGTGGGCCTTAAAGAACTTAGACCCAACCGTTTGGACAGTTTCTACAAACCTACCATTTAAATCGTCCACAGATACGCAATGTTCTAGGCACTCGAAGCGGTTTTGGAGTTCGAGTTGAAAGCTCTCGGGGTTTTGGATATGAGCACTAGAGGGCCGGAGCGTAGACCTCATCAGACGAGACCTCTCAACTTTGAGATTAATATTCAATGTGCCTCTTACCATTCGGTGATCACTACCGGTTTTCACCCTGTGGATCACAGAGACATCATTGAATATTTGCCTCCTATTGGTCATGATGAAGTCAATCTCATTCCTCGTGGAACCATCGGGACTCATCCAGGTCCATTTCCTGTGAGGCGGCTTTTGGAAAAAGGAGTTCATCACGAAGAGTCCCTCCTTTTCCAAAAAGTCGGCCAGCCTCTGTCCCCTGGGGTTCCGTTGCCCATATCCAAATTGCCCCACTCTCAACTCACCATCGCATCGAGTGCCCAGCTTCGCGTTGAAGTCCCCCATCACAACAGTGAAGTGTGTCTTCGAGGTATGTATGGCCCTACTTACGTCCTCATACATACTCTCTACTTCATCATCTGGGTGTGTCGAGGTCGGTGCGTAGACCTGTATGACCTTCAACGAATACCTCTTGGATATTCTGAGTATAAGGTACGCTACCCTGCTCGACACACTTTCGATGGCCACTATGCTGTTAATGAGGGACCTGCGGACGAGAAACCCGACACCACCTTGAGACAGATGTTCGCCTTCCCGGTAGTAGAATAAGTTGCCAGATTTCAGGGTTATCGTGTCCTCGCCCTCTCTTCGGACTTCTGATAGACCCATGATATCCCAGTGCAACTTATCTATTTCTTCTTCCAGCTCAACAATCTTTTCGTCTGCCCTCAGTGTGCGTGTGTTATACGTTACCAGGGCCAGTTTTCGTTTGGGGTGGTAGCCGGATCCCGTCCGGTGATTCTTAGCACCCCCTGCCCCGCCGTTACCGTGGCCGCTACCATGACCAGGAATAGCGGGGCTGCCGGGAACTGGGGGCCGGTGCATTAGTCGTGTCGTCATTTTGGGGGGAATTTGCCGATACTCACCACGCTTGGCAGGCGTGTTGGTGAGCGCAGTAATGCTTCTGTTCAGCAAAGGGACGCTGCTGCCCATCCCTTTGGTTAAGAGTCCCTTAGTCGACTTTTACGACCTCCACGGGAGGAGACGGAGTGGTGCTATATTCTTAATCCGGACACCACACACCAACCTTGCTGGCAGTCTAATCTCTTCACCACGGCATGAGTTATTCCCATGTGAAACAAGTTTCAGACTAGCACGACAGATGAAAAAGAAATTTTCGTTCTCGTATAGTGCAGGCAACGTTACAGGAAATAATTGATACAACGTTATCAAAATCTATTTAACAAAAAAAATACCCACTTCAAAAACCCGATATAAACATATCAAAACCACTGAAAAGGAAAAAAAAACTTTATTTATGAAGTCGGACAGGGCCAGGTATCAAATATCAGTTCTCGTTTTTGGAACGAAGTTCCTTATCGCGCGTTGAGAAAGGGGACTAGACAGCTCCTCGGCCTGGGAGGCGAAATGAGTGGCCGCGAAGGCTTGGGTGGCAGCTTTGTGCTTAGCCACCTTGTTGTTTGGAGCTTTGGGGCAACCGCGATAATTCGCGGGATGATCCAACTCCCCGCATAGCACACAACTAGGGGGCTTCGTGCAAAGCGTGCGATCTGTGGGTCGATCGCAGTCGGAGGTGCTGTGGTCACCTAACGCACCTAGGTTTAGCGTGGCAGTGGCGCTGCGCGTGATCTTAAAGCTGGCAGCGATGACACCGCCCGGGAGGAGGACATATTTATGGTGAGGTCAATGTTTATGCCTGATAAGTGCCACACGGTCCTTATATTGTGCATTTTCCTATCATTGTATATGCGAGAAGACCAGTGGTCATGGCGCGGACCATGTCGTAAGCTTCACCGCTGCGACCAGCGTGCATGCAGGGAACTTCATGGACGGTTTCCTTTTCAGTGGTTTTAATATTTTTATATCTGTAGGGTTTTTGAAGATGGTATTTTTTTGTGACAAAGTATTATTTGTTTGTTTTTAGTGTAAGTAAATGTAAGAACTTTTTACAATTTGGTATGAGTATTTAACACTAAAAATAAGAATGACTCAAGTTGGTTCTCTGATCTGAGAGGAATCGAAACTATTATGAAATCATTTAGATAAGCGCAGTCAATTAACCTGTTTATTGAAGCTGGTTAAAAAACTACTGAATCAAATGTAATGAAATTTATATGGGACCAACTTGAAAGCAATTTTTTTTAGATCTATGACCTCTACCGAATTTTAGTGAACAGCAGATATAAGTAGCTATTTTTTTCATTTAATAACATTGTGTTCTTTGATGTTCTGTATAAGTGCGCTGTTGCGGTGGTCTAGCTCGATTAAAACCGGTTTACCGGCTAATTTTAAACATTTTTAAAAGTGCAGGTAGGGATCCCAATAAAAGCAAGATGGGCTGATTTACGATTACCTGCTTCGTGGGAGTTTTGAATATTCGTAGCTTAGTTTAGAGGTTAATTATTACATTTATTTTGATTAATAACAATACGAATTAAAAAGAGAATAAAACGCTGTGATAATGGGACTCACTCGCTATGAGGAGCGATCATGTTGAATAGACGTGTTGATAGGTGTATAATAGATTAGTGTTATGCACACACATGACTACCTTCGTGTCGACCTCAGGCTCATACGTATGTATACGTAGGTAAATATATAATGTCAGGGTAATTTGCTCAAACGGCCACAATCTAAGTAACCGGAGCTCTCTTCATGGCAATCAGCGAATTTTAATCTATTACACACATCTAAAACAATTGCTGATGCCGCTGGGATTATGTAAACTGTCTTGTGTTGTTTACATTCGTAATAATTAAAAGTAGTTTGGATCGAGGAAAAATGTTGGAATAACTTTAAATAAATAAAAATTATTATATTTATAAATAAATAACTATAATTAAGTAACTACATTACATACATTATGCACGGCATACATTGTCTAATAAAAAAAACTAGAAATACCTACATAAATTCAGAATATCAGCACGTCCACTGCTGAACAAAGGCCCCCCACGAAGGTTTTCACAATTGTGTCATCATTTTGGAGGGAATTTGTTTTTTTGCCTGAAGTATTTATATATAATTATATATAGTTATTTAGTATATTGTCATAAACTGCTCTAGTGTGATCATACGAGGACCAGGGGTGCAATTCCTTAAGCTCAAACATCCATACATCCTTGAATACAGAATTTAAATTATTGAAAATAGTATTCGCTAAGACTGGTCATCGTGGCTTGCCTTCTGCAACGTGTCCTGGTTATGTGGTTGGTAAGTTATGATTGAAAGCTATTCAATCATAACTTAGCGACTACCGAAATTGGTTTTACACCGGTATTTCGATTCTGTATTGAAGGATGTATGGATGTTTGAGCTTAAGGAATTGCACCCCTGCAGCCTCCCTCAGGTGCCGACGATGATCGCTCCAGTGGTTTAAGCCGCTAGGAGTCCGGCATTTTTCTTCGCCCTTCCCCGGGGCGAAGAAAGTTCATGAAGAATTTCCGCTGGGCACCAATAAAAAAAGGTATGTCATAAACTAATAAAAAAAACAGACGGAAATATCACATGCACATACACCTGCTTATCGGTGTACAGTTTTAATAGCGAGCTACAAGCTAATCAACATTATATTCTTATATACATTATCATAATCATCTACTACCTGCTAGTGGACATAAAGGATCTAATATATGTTAAGGGAAGATATAATTTCACACAGAGAGATTATTTAGACTTCCTATTAAAAAAACATTTAAATATACTTACATACATACATTCACAAAAACATATGTATGTAATGAGTTTCTAAGTAAGTAGGATTTATGGACTGGATGGGAGTTAAAACTAAGAACAAGATTTCCGAACATATTTACCATATTTAGGTATAATAATGTTATCAAAACCTTATTTTGTCAGGGTAACAACTAAACGTGTATGAAAAATCTTAGCTGGTCATTTAAGACAGTTATAAAGTGTATCATAACCACATTACGAACCCTGAACAATCAAATCAAACCTGTTAAAAAAAAGGAGATTAAAGTAAGTTAAATAATTACAGACCTATTATGCTGATACTAATAAACAGAAGATTAAAGTAAGTTAAATAATTACAGACCCATTATGCTGATACTAATAAACATAAAATAAAAGTAAGTATTTGCAAAAGCCTCGTACTTAATTTTTTTTAAGTAATCTTATGAAAACAGAACAAAATGGTTTCCCTAAAGGCAAGTCCACCGCACGGTCTGCTTTCGATTTAGTAACATACCATTAAATTATTTAACGCAGATAACTATAACCTGACCAATACCACTGTACCGCGCCTTAGGGATGTTGTGGGAAAACGGAGTGGCTGCTCGCATACCTAAGGAGCGGTACAGCGGTATTGGTCAGGCTATAATGGCAAACTACGGCAGTATTTTTTTAATATGACAAGCATTTAACCCTTTTGAGCTTTTCTCATAATTCGCTTATTTCGAATTTAGAAAACTATGGACTCGAGAGGGCTTTGCCAATCCAATGTTAACCGTCTATAGAAATATGTTACATAGAAAACCGTGAACATTGTGTAGATATGGCTAATAAACGAAAATACTTTGTAGTTACAGATCGTCATATTTGACAAGTAAGGTGGGCGTTCCGCTGGGCACTGTGCTGAGACACACGCTACTGTTCCTATAATTGTACATTAACGATCTGCCTGATCCTACACCTCATGAATGTACTTTTCTATTATGTTATCATATCATAATAGTTAGTTATGTTATCATAATAGAAAAGTATGTGAAGATTTGCCATAGTATGATACTAAAATTTACTTAACCATTTAATTATTTTTGTAATGACTTTAAAATAATAACTTACAAGCAAATCTATCTAATTCAAGTTTTATTCAATTCCGATCCTATGGATAAAATGTTACGCCGAAAAAGATAACGCACGGTGGAATTTAATAAATGAAATTGATAATGTTAAGTATCTATAGTTGATGTTGGGAAAATTCGTGACTGGAAGGCACATGTCTGTTCGCAAAAAATCCAGTAGTTTTACATCTTAAGTAGGCTTACGAGAACGTCATCCGGAGAAACTGTTTTACTAGCATGTCATGGCTATGTAAGCCTCATATTACAATACGGCGTAAGACAATCACAGAAACGATGTATACGAGCTTTAGTGAGCATATCTCCTTATGAGTCATCTAAAGAACACTTTCATAAACTTTAAATCATACGCCTTACCGTATCTTTACCTTTTTTTTATGTTTGTAAGAACTCGCCTTGATTTTTTTAAGAGAACAATTGTCATGTAGCCACGTAACACGAGAAATGGCGCAAGGCTTGTATTAAATTCTGAAACGAAAACAACTTATTTTTTTAATGTCATGCATGTGTATGTGTGATCTCTACAATATGTCACCTCTTAAATTATTACTTACGCGATTAAAAACAATCACCAATCAATAATAATCACGAAAGACATTTCGTGATTATTATTTATTTCAGCACGCGGTATTTCAACGATGTCCCAAGCTCCTTGATCGCGGGGTGACTGGAGAATGCGGGTGGATGGAAACTAAATGATTAACGGCTGAAATTAATAATCGATCTAATCCAAAATCTTTGGGTTTCAGATTATATCGATTATGTCATTTTTTATGTTTAATGTGATAGTAACACAACAACAGATTTTTTTAAAAATCTTAAATCTGAAGATTTTGGATTAGATCGATTATTAATTTCAGACGTTAATAATTTTTTTAAAAATCTTAACTCTGAAGATTTTGGATTAGCTTGATAAATATTTTCCGCCGTTTTTGAAGAAAATACTGTCCATCCTCTTTCTAAGGTCCGTATTACAGATCGAGAATCAAAACTCAAGCAGAACTTGAGTCGAGATTGCGTTAGTCAAAAATGAACTCTACATCATAGGACCAACATTTATATTTAATTGAAGCAATCTCGACTCAAGTTCTACTTCAGCTTTGATTCTCGATCTGTACGGGCCTTAGTCTTTTGCTCCGTGCTCTACTGGTATCGCTAGGTGTTTCGAAGTCTTGATGGCAGATTTTTGTAATTCATTATTTCAACCGCCTTTAATAATGTGCTTCTTAAAACACCATAAAACAGTAATAATACGTTACCTACTTCGGTTAAAGATCTACTTAGTTACATTTTAGAAGGGGCCTGATGATGTGTCTGTTAAAATAATGTTTATTCAATAACAAAAATGGTACTGTGACAACTTTAGTAACAATTAATATTAAATTAATACTACATTTATTTTATATCTTGACAATGTTCTCATATATTATTATTGGTAGGTTGCCTACTTGTCTTTATGCAAAAGTATATATTCATTACTTTTGCCTAATTCACGCTACCAAAGCTATTCATTGACATTTGTTTTATAGTGTCAGTTTTGTTTTTGTCTAATGTGTAATATATAAATTATTATTTTCCTACTACCTGACTACAAATATGAATTTGATTTTGGCATTTTTCGACATGCTTCGTGTAGAACAGGGGCTCCCAACCTTTTTTTGTCTACTGCCCACTTTAAGAATAAATTATTTTTTTAAGATAAGATAAGATGTATTTATTTGTTCAAAACATATGTATGTTATAAACACGGTAGTTTACAAGATGTTATATTTCAATTGTTCGTATCAACATGCTTTGCCGAAACAGGCGTACAAATGAGTATATACCACATTAAAGTTATAAGTAATTATAAAAACTTATGAATTATATAAAATGTCAAAGTATTTGCAATAATAAGAAAGAAAAGTCAATGTCAAAAGAAATATTACGATTAAAATATAATAATATCATTGATCACGTAAATTAATTAATATAAAAATATATCATTTAAGAATTCGTTGACACTGTAATGGGATTTTAACGCCCCTCTTTTTAAACATACTTAAAAACCGCTAAGTACTTATAACTGATTATTGAAACGCAAATTTATAGTATTCGGACAGAGTATCTTTTATTGAAAATAAAACAAACATAATCAATTCTTATATAAAAACTAATGTGAAGGTTGAATCTGATGCTGTTCAATAAGTTTGTTGATATCAGGTTCCAATTTACTCAAAAACAGCCGCAAGTCGCCACGTTCGGTAACACGCAAACGATTTCTCTTTTTAGTAAGCAGCGTTGCCACAGCACTAAATCCACGTTCACACAAATCTGACGATGGGAATGCTATCAAAAATCGTTGAACAAATGACCACAATCCAGGGTACAATTGCGGGATCGGTTTTTGTAGCCAACATTCTTGATATCCATTTTTGAACTTGATTTTTATTTCTTCGTTTGTTGTCAATTCTATAAGTTCTTCTTCCAGCTGAGGTGACATTGCTGTGTTGACATTTGAAAACGGGTCCAACACCCAGTCTGGTATTTCCAAGTTTAAAATGTCCTGGTATCGTTCGGTGAAGTCAGTGTGGAGGTTTTCCAAATGTTGGCAGTAGGCAAACAAGTCGTCGTTACTGCAGTATACTGATAAATTCGGAAAATTGTGAAACTCACGTCTGCCCATATTCTTTTTGTGCAGAAGCAGTTTGGCTGCGAAAGCAGCAACGACATTTTTTGTTTTAATTAAATTTAGTTCATCGCCTTGCAGTTGGAGGTTCATGTCGTTGAACATTTTATACAGGTCTGTCATGTAAGCTATATCATTCTTTGATGTTATGAGCTTGTTGCGCAGTTCTGTATCTTTAGTTTCCAAGAACTCTATCATAGAGTCAAACAGGTTGTAAAATCGAATCAGACAATGGCCTCTTGACAGCCAACGAACTTCAGTATGAAGCAACAAACGGTTGAAATCTTAAAGCTGATGAAATAATCTATCATTCAAAGAGCTGCTACGGATTTTATTGACTGCTTTGATGACATATTGCAGTGATTGAAATAGTCGTTCACTTAAGTTTCTAGCAACCAAATGTTGTTTATGAATAACGCAATGTATAGCAAGGACATCTGGAATTTTATTCTTTAAGTATGCTATGAAGCCTTTATGGCGCCCTGTCATAGCCGGAGCGCCATCCGTAGCAACTGATATAATATTTTTCAAAGGAATCTCTTTCTCTTCACAAAACTTTTCCAATGTATTGAATGTGGTTTCGCCTTTTGTATCTGTCTCCAAATTTCTGGCAAACAATAGTTCTTCACGTATTTTCTCATCTTTAATAAACCTCACGTAAGATAGCAACAACGCTTCATTAGTTGGTAAAGTGGACTCATCGAGCTGAATTGAGAATTGACTAGTCCTCAGATGATTGCACAATGATTCTTCAATGTTTTCAGCCATTTCATCAATTCGTCTTTGCACAGAATTATTACTCAAAGGAATTTTTCGGATAATATCTGCGGCCGGTTTATGAAGCACGGTAGTTATTACTTCCTTTATTGCTGGCAAAATTAACTCTTCTTCGATGTTGTGTGGTTTGCCTTTTTGAGCAATTAACAAAGAGATATTGTACGAAGCTCGAAGTCCGTCGTCATCTTGCTTAGCAGCCGCCGAAAATAGTTTTGATACACTTGGCTGAGTATTATGCTTCTTCTCTAGGTCTTGAAAATATGCTTCATTCTTTTCTGTCTTATCTGGATGCATTTTATTCAAATGATCTTGTAGTCTTGAAGGCTTCATTGCTTCGTTCGAAAATGTTTTTAGACATAGAAGACACAAAGGCGACGACGGGTTTGTGGGATTTTCAATAAATCCGAATTTAATATATTCCGCAGAGTATTGCCGTCTCTTCTTTTTTACTTCCGACATTGTTTTGTTTTAAGAAATACGTAAGTGTTGAAATCATGTTCTATCAATCAATCTATTATGCGCGAAACCGCAAATGAAAATAAAATAAATTTACGTCGTTTATATAGGATTGCATAAGCAGCACGCACCAACAGAAATAAGACAAACGTGCATAAACTCGTTTATCTCATTCGACGCCCAATCGTACTCGACAAGCAATAACAAGTATTATAGAACCAGCCGATTGGTATAGGAATGTACAATTCGGATTATTTAACAAAAACTTGTTAAAACATGATTGCCCGCGGTCTTTTATATCGAACCGAGTTTGAGCTATATCTTAATTAATATTAGTTGATGTTCACAAGATGTAGTCGAGAGTCGAGAGCTCAGTCGGTGTCTAAGAATCTTCCTACCTAGGTAGATGAAATTAAAAATCGACCCCAAAGCCCTACACAATGCCCCCTTTTTTTCTGGGTCTCTTACCGCCCCCCTTTAGGCCTGCAGCGCCCACAAGGGGGCGTTATCGCCCACGTTGGGAAAGACTGGCTGTAGAACATAGCAGAAGAACTGATTTTAGTTAAAAAAATCACAACACTAACTTTTTGGTAATAAGCAGTTGATTGAAGAATGTGACTGAATTTGTGTGATAAAAACATAGGTATGTAGATGTAGTATCTACCTATCTACTTTGACGGCACGGTTGGCGCAGTGGCTAATTGATTGGCTTTCTGCGCTACCTTCGTGACGTTCACCGCACGGAACAAATATTTGTATGATCTACAGATAGTTATTGCGGGTCTGGGTGTAAGTATGTGCATGTAAGATGTATCTCTGTAAACTGTAACCACGACACAGGAGAGATAATAAGAATGAAACATCGTTTTAAAAAAATGTATATATACTTTACAGACATTTATTATTTTATTTATTACTGGTAGTTGACTTCGTATATCCGAATTGATTGATTAATTAAACACAGTTATGACTATATATGTACGCATCCGTGGTACGCATGAAATAATTCAGAGTAGCTTTACACTGCGAGTGCCATAAGAATAGGTAAGTGAATATCGAAAGTTATGCTCTGTTATGCTTGCGCAGCAGCTGCGAGTATTGCAATTTACACAGCGGGAAAAAAATATTTCGGCACATATTAAAGCACATATTAAGTACTTGCATCTCTACAAGGCCGAGGCACAGATTACATACTAGTTACTATATAATTTGTTGTTAGCGGTTGTTGTAAAATGTGGAATGACAATTCCTTAAGCGTTGAAATAGCCCACGCACAATTTTTGACACCGCAATCTAATAACACCTTTTCTACATTCATGGTAAATTTTCATGGTTGCAACCACATTTTTGCAGTAGTATGTACGTTACCTACTAACGTGTAAGCTGTCAATATAAAGACTGATTTCCCAATCGCGATGCACGCAAATGCAGTTGCACGATGAATTTCCAATGTAGACATGGCAGGCAATGTTTACTGAATTAACGTTAGCAATGTTGTTTGTTCGGTTACTTTGGTCGTTTTCTTTCGCTTTCTCGTATATTCGTCTATTAGTTTTACCGAATAAATGTATAAAATCAATAACCCATGTATGTGGTGGGTGATATACCTAATTAATAGGCAATTACAACAGGTAACAATAAAATCAAAAACCTAACGCTTAAATTGAAATAGGATACAGATTGAGACTCTGGCGTATTCGCACAGCATGGTAAGTTACATCATAAGTCCAAAAAAAATTAACAGAGAAAACAATAAGTACAAAAATATAAATTAGTGAGGTAACTACTTGTCAAACTAACAAGTTGGCATGAGCGCTTCTCGGTATACATTCTACACAATATGCAAGAATCGCAACGAAGACTAATCAGCGACAAACAAGAATTTAGAAATTCTTATTTCTGTTAATAAAACACCTGATCAACTGGTTACTAAAACCTAACCTTCAGGTGGATAGGTAAGTACTACGTTTTTTTTTGTGATACTAACATTTTTAAGACACTAATTTTATCTTCTCTAAAGAGATACTAGAGTGCCACACGCGGTGATACAATTACAATTTTACTAACACTGCAATCGTTAAATCTCTAGTCTTATTTTCAACAATGTTAATAAGCCTTAGATTCCTATGTTATACCTTTATAATTACTGTTATTGAAGCACAAGCTTTCATCGTTCTTCCATGGTGCATACTAATGAATTACGCAACTGCCCGACTTACAGTGGGTGCGTTGCCCAAAGCCGTGCGCTATGACTTCGACCTCGTTCATACTATTCTATATGTATATGATAGTTAGCACAATTAAGAGGTAAGATACTGTGTAAGACTAAATCAAAATCTTAAGAAAGCAAGGCTGCGCGACGCACGGTGCCTTTGACAAGATGCAAGACCTTTCATGTTATACCAATTCCTATTAAATTCTGTACCCATATATGAATTATAATCCTTGGAAAGATAAAACTAGTCCACTTTCCAGTAAAGACAACAACACAAGACACAATTTATGTAGAATTATAATGATCTTAATTTCCTAATGTGCCTAATTTTAATTATTAATAAATCCTTGTCCACTGATTAATAAGCAATCAATAATTATGAAGTAACAATTAATATTTCATACCAGCACTTAATTACGTATTTAGGTAAGCGTTTCGTTGGGTGCTGCAATGCGAGTGCAAATTGACTACTACTTAGAAAGACAATGATAATATAAAGATTATTAATATAAGTTACAGCTTAGAGACATTGAAGAGTTGAAACAAATGACTATTAGAGAAAAAACATTTGATATAAATTATCATAATTGGCGTTTAGGGGTATGTGGCAATAATACAAACGCATAAAATAGGCACGATCGTTCATTAAAGGTAGGCATAGATGCGCTTACTTTCTGAGAGACTAGGTATTTGAAGGTCACTATTGTAAATACCCCGTGCATAATGCTAGTAGGTAATCAGTTATAAATATATTATACATAGCAATTACTTTCGACTGGTTAAAAAATATGGTTGTCTCAATAAAAGATGTAAGAATAAATACTCTACACCTTCATTCTACCATTAAATATTATATGTAGGTCATTTCGACGTAACCTCAATTAAAACATAACATCTTATTTACCGATGCTAAGCACTATACCCGAACTCACGATCACAATAAGAAGTACAAACAATGTGCCATTACCGAATAAATAACCTCGATCTATAAAATCTATGACGCCTCGGTCACAAGTTAAAAGAAATCCTTCGGCTGAACCTAATATGCTGTTTTAGGGGTGACCGGTTTCTCTCTACTGCATGTTGCGTCCGTCTAACATAGCTCTTGTAAAAACTAGTTGTTTTACAGATTATTGTCAAAAAGGTCAGGGTCTGGCTTTGATTGCTTACAGTAGTTATTTCATAATTATGTACCTAATTTATAATATAATAAGTACACCACGGACTATCCCCTTTGTCTTTTTCCATCTTCCAAAGGTTGTCTGTAAGAAATCGCTAATAGCGATAAGACCGCCCGTTGTACAATTACTGTTCATAGAATGATTCCTAGTAGTTGTTTTTAAAATGGTATATAATAAAGAATATTCTTTTCTATTCTATTCTACAGTTTCAAAATACTATAGATACATATTGTATATAAAACCTATGTATCGATGTTATCGAACCTCGTTACGTTAATTTCGATATTAATTGAATATGGATAATTGTTTAATGCTTCTCATAGAACTGATGGAAACTAGATAGTTGTTGGGCAGAAAGGTTCTCCAATGAAGACCATGCCCAGCGAAACGCAGCGAAGGACGGCTTCCAACAAGAACGACCGACGACCTGGAGAAGGTAGCTGGGAGTCATTGGATGCGGATGGCATGTAACTGTTCGTTGTGGAAATTCATAGGGGAGGCCTTTGTTCAGCAGTTGACGTTCTTCACCTGATATATGCAGAGCCTGGTTTAAGGGTTTGAGCCGCCCCTAGGCTGATACAACTTGGGCGCCACGAAATGACTTGTCGTCCTTAGCAAAACCTTCAATTTGAAAGCATCAAAACAAAATAACGACACAAAAGTCTACTTAACCCATTTAAAATTTGGATTTGACGAAATTTTTAACGCTCTGTATGTTCTTCCGGAGGGCAACTGGCACGTCTTCTGTTAACCGAAAAATATGGTCTGATTTCCGTCAAGTCTTTTCGCTCTTTCAATACCGCGCGCCCCCGGGATGTATAGCTATTTAACCTATATGGTAAATTAGACTCTAGGTATATATAACATTTATGTATGTCCTTATCGATATATATCAACGTTATACGCACGCGTAACGCAAACATTATGCCTAATCTTGACAATCAGTAAATAAATTCCACGTTAGCAACGTCCTTCTAAATATATGCACAGCCATATACAAAATAGAAAATGATTGACGGCACGGTTGGCGCAGTGGTTGTTACAGTCAACTGCTGCGCTCCGGGTCGTGGGTTCGATTCCCGCACGGAACAAATATTTGTACGATCTGCAGGTAGTTGTTCCGGGTCTGGGTGTATTGTGTGTGGAATTCATGTCTGTAAACGCACCCACGACACAAGAGAAATCTTAGAGTGGGGCAACGTTTTATTTAGAAAAATCAAATTTATTGTCCAATCTACTGTTTTCCCAATTCTGTTTTACGTCTACTGAGTACCAGCGTTTTTCTATTCTATATCGAGATAGTACTTGAACTTTAAAACAATTGTAGATAATGATTATTATCTTTTATCTTAAAATAATATTGATAGACTTTTCAAGATCCGCGAACATGTCAATAAACTTTACAAATGTTGTTCGCGACGCAACAACAAAACCCACGACATGATGTTTACACACATAGCAACAGCGCTCGCGACATAACTCACGATGTACATACGTAGTTTTAGAATAATATTATTAGAATATACATATAAGATATTTAGATAAGTCAAACATGTACATTTTCGAAAATTTGTAAAAAAGTAACTTTTGCCTACTAGTCCTAGACACCCCATACAACAATGATTAGTACTTAGATTTTGTCAAAACTAACCCTATGTACTAGATTTAGACTAATGTAAGCCAGAAAAAGGGGATTCCCCTTAGTTAACCACGCCCTCAGCCCACAGATAATGTATAATCGTAGAAAACTAGCATCACTACTGTTTTTAGCCACTGGGCCTAAACTACGCTCTGTATTAACTGCATAAACATAATTTATAAGAAAATATCAACAACAGTTGGCCAAGACCACTGCCTACACCCTTAAACTTAGAGTCATAAGTATAGTTATATAATTACGACAATAAACGAAATTTATTAAGTCACTCAGCTTCAACACCCTTACAACTAAGGATAAAACTGTAAATACACAGCTAACACATATTATTTAACCCTTTCCCTTTGTATACCTGAAAAGGACACACTTTAAGGAATAACAGACACACACAATAGAGCTTATTTTTTATTAGATACAAGAAAAACCGTAGACAATACCTGTATGACAATAGCGAAAATAAACAATGAAAAGGGGAAGCAATTTCACGGCTCTCGTGCATGTACGGATCGGAGGTAGCTAAGCGCGCCCGTCCCTTCAGGAACAAGAACAAAAATAGATCCAAGTTTTTAATTAGTAGTTAGTTCTTGATAGTAAATAAGTGGTGCGGTACAGTCTGAAATTGCTCTCTGCCATAAGTTACAGTGAAAGTTGTGTTTTATTTTACGTTATCTCCGCTACAAGTATAAGTGCACATACGGAATCAACACGTTCGATTGTTTGGCAAGTTTAAAAGTACTTCCGGAACCTATAGGTGCAGGACGTCAGCTACTCATCAACGAGGTTCGCCCGTCCGGTACATTCAATGGTCCTTCGAGCCGGATATACAATAAACAAATAGTACATTTCGTGTAGTGCGCGTATACATTCGATAAAAATAAAAAATAGCAAACATGCCGTTAATGACGCGGTCGCAGGGTAAGCAGACAGAAGAAAATAAAAACCAAGCAGAAAGTGACACACCAAGGCAAACAAGAGTAATATATCATGAACATCCACCACGATCACCATCGGCATCGACAGAAAATACCGGGAAGCCCCGTCCGCGAGCTAGATCAAACACCATAGAAAATATAGACAATCCGACTGGCTCCAAGGATATTCGACAATTAAAAGGCGACTCGGACAGAACATTACGGCCGAAGGTTAAGAGCGTCCAAAAGGCGACGATAGAAAATACCCAAAAGGAAAACATCACGGCGAAGCCAAGGAAGGGACCTACAGAAAATAGCAGTCACCGCACTGATCGATCCCATAGAAAAATAGTGAAGGCCCGTGAAGACATATTGAAAATAAAATTGGAGCTCGCCCGTTTAGCGTTAAAGAAAGCCGAAAATGAAGATTCCGAAACCGAATACGACGAAGAAGGCCAGTCAAAGGCTGAGTTCGTACGATCATGGCTAGAAGAAACAACCAACATACCGCCGGAACCTGAAACCAGTGAGCTACCAACACAGTGCATAAAGCCGATAGAAAATACGATAGGAAATACAATAGAAAATATGATAGGCAATATAATAGACAAAACGGTAAAAAATTCGATAAACGTGCCAACAAAGTTAGGCGATAGTAATACAGTTTTAAAACGCGAAAATAGTGAACAAAGTGACGCGCTCCGACCGTTCGTAACACAGCTAACCTCCGCGATCGCGGCCCTGGCCGATAATAGGACGCCAATAGGAAAAAATATAAACTCGCAAATACAATCCGCGTCCAAGGTAATAATGCATTTACCAAATTATAGTGGAGCCCATACAGAGTGGCTATCGTTCCGTGCAATATACGAAACAACGAAAACGTATTTCAACGACATAGAAAATACCGCGAGACTCAGAAGAAGTCTAAGGGGAAGGGCGTTAGACACCGTCAGTTCGGAACTTATCGGACACGCGAAACCGGACGAAATAATGAAGGAACTAGAGTTACAGTTTGGACGCCCCGACTCGATAGCGCAAGCCGAAACAGATAAGTTAAAAACGTTACCGCGATGCAGCGAATCACCAAAAGATATATGTATGTTCGCCAGTCGTGTTAGAAGCAGTGTAGTAACATTAAAAGCGTTAAAAAGGGAATATTATTTACTTAACGCGGAACTAGTTAGAAACTTAACAGAAAAATTACCAAATTCGTTACGCGTACAGTGGTATAAAGCATTCACGGAAAAATATAACGGTGTGCCGGATCTAAATCGATTCAGTGAGTTTGTGTCGGAACAGGCCCAATACTGTAGTGCATTCGCGCCGCCGGAAATGGTAACAGAAAATCACGTAAGTAGACGCTTTATACATAAAACTAATAATGTGACAAATAGATATGTGCCAAAGTGTAGAATATGTGATAACGAGGGTCACTATTCATCAGATTGTAGAAAATTTAAAGAAGTCGATACCAACAAACGTTGGGAATTAGCTAAAACACACGGTATGTGTTATCGTTGCTTAAAATATAGACATCAGCAACACACGTGTAAACCAAAGAAATGTGGCATAGAAAATTGCACCGCCACACATCACTCTATGTTACATTATATTAAAAAAGACAAGAGTGACATAGAACCGAAAGAAACAGTCGCTAACGCTTGGACCCCGAATAGAACTCGCGCCTTTTTAAAGATATTGCCGGTAACAGTAATTGGACCGGCGGGAGAGATAGACGCTCACGCGTTATTAGACGATGGCTCAACAGTAACTTTGATAGACGAAAACATAGCGACCCAAATAGGGGCACAAGGCAGAATAGAGCCATTAAATATGGAAGCTATCGGAGACATAAAATTAAAAACTCCGAATTCCCGACGCGTTACTATCACGCTATGCACTAAGCGTAGGGGGCAGAGAAAAATATACGCACGTACTATACCTAACTTAAATTTGTCACCGCAACTTATAAGTCAACAAGATATATTAGAATGTGAACACTTGACCGACTTAAGAGACGATCTTGTATATGGGGCAGTCACACCCAAAATTCTAATAGGACAAGACAATTGGAATTTATTATTATCAACTGAAAATCGTATCGGCCCTAAAAATCAGCCAGTAGCTTCACTTACCGCATTAGGATGGGTACTACACGGCGTCTTCGAAAGAACCCTCGGTCACAGTGTGCAATTTATTCATAATTTAACTACCATAGATGAAAAAATAAACCGTCAGTTGAATGATTTCTTCGCTGTTGAATCTTTAATGATAAATCCGAGACGGCCTAGTTCAGATCCAGAGAAACGCGCGGAAGATATATTAGACAAACATACACGTCAGTTAGATACGGGTCACATAGAAACAGCGTTATTATGGAAAGACAAAAATATAGAAATGCCGGACGCATATCAGAACGCGTTAACGAGACTTATCTCAATAGAAAATAAATTAGATCGTAACCCCGAACTAAAAACACGATATAACGAACAAATGACCGCATTAATAGATAAAGGGTATGCAGAGACTGCGCCTAAGGAATGCATTAAAGGAAAAGTTTGGTACTTACCACATTTTAACGTATATAACCCAATGAAGCCGGATAAGATTCGCATAGTACACGACGCGGCCGCGAAAACGAAGGGTGTATCACTAAACGATCAGTTGTTAACAGGACCGGACTTATTACAATCACTACCGGGAGTGATGATGAGGTTTAGGCGGTACCCTATAGCAGTTTCAGCTGATATAGCTGAAATGTTTTTACAAGTAAAAATTCGTAAAGAAGATAGAGATGCACTTAGGTATCTGTGGCGTGGCGACCGGCGGGAGGGCGCACCCCAGGAATATAGAATGACGTCAATAATATTCGGTGCAGCGAGTTCACCGTGTACAGCTATATACGCGAAAAATTGGAACGCGAAAAAACACGTTGACAAACCGGAAGCCATTAGGGCTATAGTTGAAAATCATTACATGGACGATTATTTAGATAGCTTCATAGACATACAAAACGCGGCCAGGGTAGCAACCCAAGTAAAAAACATACATAAAAGCGCGCGTTTTAATTTAACCAAATGGGTATCGAACTCAGACGAATTGTTGGCACAACTAGATTCCAATAAGAATATTAACGATAGGGTCAATATAGGTAGTAAAGGCCAAGAAGAAAAAATACTCGGACTGATTTGGGTCCCCAGTACCGACCACTTAAGTTTCAACTTAGAACTGGCACGATTGCCTGCAGATTTAATTACGAAAGAAATTCCGACTAAACGAGAGGCACTCAGAATAGTAATGTCGCTCTACGATCCATTAGGATTAGCATCGCCGGTTACAATACGAGCTAAACAAATACTACAGGAAACGTGGAGACGAACTATAGACTGGGATCAAAACCTAGATGGGGATCTAGCCCAACAGTGGATAGCGTGGCTGACACACTTGCGCCATCTAAAAGATATAAAAATACCTAGAAGCTATTTAGGATATGGCTCAGCTACGACAATACAAATGCACGTATTTACAGACGCAAGCGAATCCGCATACGCCGCGGTAGTATACTGGAGAACAACAAACTCAGATAGTAAAGTAAATGTTTCAATAGTAATGGCCAAAGCCAGAGTGGCACCTTTAAAAATAACTTCTATCCCTCGTCTCGAACTGCAAGCCGCCGTATTAGGAAGCCGTTTAGCGACAGCGGTTGCGGAGGAACACCAGATTAAACCACATGAAACATTCTATTGGACAGATAGCAAAACGGTACTCACTTGGGTCACAAAAGGAGCTCGCAGCTACAAGCCGTTCGTAGCTCATAGAATAGCCGCGATACAAGAAAATAGTAAGGCCGAGGAATGGCATTGGATACCGACAAAACAGAACATAGCGGCCGCGGCCACACGCGATGTACCGGCGAACTTCAATTCGCAACATGAGTGGTATTTTGGTCCCACATTTCTGTACGAAGATCCCTCAAAATGGCCAGTAGAGAAATTTAAAGTTAACGACAACACAGGGGAGGAAAAGACTTATAACATAAGCACAAAACAAAAATTCGATATATCAGAGTCTCTACCTGACCCCAAAAGGTTCTCGAAATGGGAACGATTAATACGCTCGATAGGACGGGTATTACAGTTTATAACAATATGTCGCGAAAAAACGGACAAAGTAAATTACAAAAGAAATAAGAAAAATATTAGCAACGATCCGGATTGGCGAACGAAAAAGATACAGCCAATGAAAATTAAAAAGAAAACAACTGAAAAAGAAGCTAAAATCTTTAAACCCCTAAACGCCGATATATTAGGGAAAGCCGAACATTTGATAATTCAATTAATACAGCAAAATTCATTTAACCAGGAATTAAGTAACCTGCGGAACAATAAAAATATAGACAATGATAGCCGATTAAAACACTTGCAAATAGAATACAAAAATGACATAATCTTTCTCAGAAGCCGAATAGCTGCAGTGGAGGGAGTCCAAAGCAACTCAAAAACACCCGCTATATTAGATGGCGATCATGACATAACGCGGTTGTATATAGATTGGACACATCGAAGTCTACATCACAGCGGCACTGAGACCGTAATAAACGAAGTGAGGCAACACTTCTGGATCCTGAGGCTACGACCTACAACCAAGGCCGTAATAAGTCGATGCTTACAATGTCGAATAAGGAAAAGTCATCCACCCGAGCCGGCAACCGGCGATCACCCTAAGGCCCGTCTGGGTCATCATAAACATCCGTTTACTTTTACAGGTATAGATTATTTCGGCCCGTTGTCCGTGACAATCGGGCGTCAACACCACAAGCGCTATGTGGCGCTGTTCACCTGTCTGACCTCTAGGGCAGTTCACCTGGAGGTCGCCGGCAGCCTTAGCGCAGACTCCGCTATCCTGGCGCTGCGGCGATTTGCCGCGCGCAGAGGGTGCCCTACTGAGATGTACTCAGACAACGGCACCAACCTGCACGGCGCCGACCGAGAGCTCCGAGACGCCCTGCGCAACGAAGCCAGCCGCCGCGGCATAGCGTGGCGGTTCATCACACCTTCTGCGCCCTTCATGGGAGGGGCGTGGGAGCGACTTGTACGGTGTGTGAAAAACACACTCACCACCGTACTACACGAACGTCATCCAACAGAAGAAGTACTCGCAACCCTATTGTGCGAGGTCGAGTACACTGTCAACAGCCGACCGCTGACACATGTGTCGGTCGAGCCAGACGACGATGAAGCAATAACGCCCAACCATTTTTTGTTGGGCGGATCAAGACGACTGCCTACCCCAGGCACATTCGACGAAAATGACTTACACAACAAACAACATTGGCGGCGAGCACAAATACTCGCTGACATGTTCTGGCAACGTTGGGTGAGGGAATACCTCCCCGACCTCCAATATCGGCGGACTCCGCATAACCGTGGTCCCACCTTACAAGTAGGCGACCCGGTATTCATCGCCGATGGCCACTTGCCTCGCAATACATGGCCACGCGGCGTCATCACCGCTGTATTCCCGGGAGCAGACGGGAAAATACGCACTGTAGAGGTGCGCACAGCAGGCGGCGTACTCAAACGGCCTACGAAAAAGGTGATACCGCTACCCAAGTAGCAACGCCGCTCACCGAGAGATTGGTGCAGCTGCACTGACAACGATGCCAGCGAGACTGCACGGCGGGAGATATGTTCGCGACGCAACAACAAAACCCACGACATGATGTTTACACACATAGCAACAGCGCTCGCGACATAACTCACGATGTACATACGTAGTTTTAGAATAATATTATTAGAATATACATATAAGATATTTAGATAAGTCAAACATGTACATTTTCGAAAATTTGTAAAAAAGTAACTTTTGCCTACTAGTCCTAGACACCCCATACAACAATGATTAGTACTTAGATTTTGTCAAAACTAACCCTATGTACTAGATTTAGACTAATGTAAGCCAGAAAAAGGGGATTCCCCTTAGTTAACCACGCCCTCAGCCCACAGATAATGTATAATCGTAGAAAACTAGCATCACTACTGTTTTTAGCCACTGGGCCTAAACTACGCTCTGTATTAACTGCATAAACATAATTTATAAGAAAATATCAACAACAGTTGGCCAAGACCACTGCCTACACCCTTAAACTTAGAGTCATAAGTATAGTTATATAATTACGACAATAAACGAAATTTATTAAGTCACTCAGCTTCAACACCCTTACAACTAAGGATAAAACTGTAAATACACAGCTAACACATATTATTTAACCCTTTCCCTTTGTATACCTGAAAAGGACACACTTTAAGGAATAACAGACACACACAATAGAGCTTATTTTTTATTAGATACAAGAAAAACCGTAGACAATACCTGTATGACAATAGCGAAAATAAACAATGAAAAGGGGAAGCAATTTCACGGCTCTCGTGCATGTACGGATCGGAGGTAGCTAAGCGCGCCCGTCCCTTCAGGAACAAGAACAAAAATAGATCCAAGTTTTTAATTAGTAGTTAGTTCTTGATAGTAAATAAGTGGTGCGGTACAGTCTGAAATTGCTCTCTGCCATAAGTTACAGTGAAAGTTGTGTTTTATTTTACGTTATCTCCGCTACAAGTATAAGTGCACATACGGAATCAACACGTTCGATTGTTTGGCAAGTTTAAAAGTACTTCCGGAACCTATAGGTGCAGGACGTCAGCTACTCATCACCGAGGTTCGCCCGTCCGGTACAAATGTCGAGGACAAAAATCCGTCTACCTCTTACTACTTGCATAAATAAATTATGCCTATCATTAAACAAATTTAGAACAATTATATGATAATAATGTAAGAGTCATAATATCCTCAATAACAAATCGTAAATATTTCGCTTCGCATCGCTACAGCAATCTATGGTATTACAGTAGCTAGCGCATGCCTAATACAGCTTAATTTGAACTTGATTGATACTACTTTTATAAGTCAAGACATATCATTGGCTTACTATATATAATGTATCACTATAACTGTTTGCTTGGCTGTGACACCATCATGAAAAAAAAACTATAATAATATGTACAATAAGCTTCCAATTAACCAGTTGCACCCCGGACAGGACTAAGGATCGGCGGGCAACTGAAACCACGATTAATCCGTAATTAATTTTACCTTTTCTATTGATGAACTGGATTAAAATTCCAATATAATAGCCCTAGATCCTACACATCACCTCTTATATTTTATTAACATTCATCTATGTTGAAGATAGTTACGTCTCTTCTGTGGAACAGCAGCCATTTTGCGCTCACCAACCCGCCTACCAAGCGTGGTGGCAAATTCCCCTCAAAATGACAACACAATTGTGGAAATCTATGGGGCTTCTATTCAGCAGTGGACGTATTTCAGCTGATATGATGATGCTGAAGATTGCTCTTTATTATACTTACTCTCCTTATTGAAATTGTGTATGGTTTTTTTTGTAAAGTTCCGATGTGTCAATTTGCATACACGAGGCACGGTAAATCCGCTTTACGGATACCCGGACCCAGACGTAAACAATAAAGAAGATATTTTTGTGTTGTTATGTACCAGAAATTGGAGTAATCATGTATTCATAATAGTATTTTCTCAGACATACATATTATATATCTCATTTTCGGTTAGCAAGGCTGTAGTTCGCAAAATATGGGTGCAGAAAGCATTATCTACAGTAACATATTATTATGATTGGTGGTCCTTTCCTATACTGCTCTAAAGTTTACGATCAGGAGCGAATATGTCACCGAACACAACACTTTATATGTAAGTAGTTTGCTGCTTCGAGGTTAGCTTTTCACCCTACGTACCTACCAGGCATTATTTCTATATGTAAAAAATGTAACTGGCGATTAAACTCATACACACACATCAGCAGCCGCAAATTTTGTTTACACTTTAAAATGGAATACCAAAAATGTACTGTAGAGGCATAAAAAGAACGAGGTAAATATTAAACCAAAAAACATACCTGGCGAGATTCTTCTCAAGACTGGGATTCGCTTCTCTATAGGTAGGCAAGTAGGTACCTAAAACGTCCGTTTACTCGCCGTATGAAAACTAGTGCTTAGTGGAAATATGTATTTCCACTCTGGCGGCAAGAGTATTCGAAGTCTTAATATGAACTCTAATACCCTGTTGTAAGCAAACAGTTTGTAATTGGCGATTAAACGGCAGTCAGGGCTAGTATTAGGCCCTCTGGGCCCACAAATTTAGAAATGCTCCTTTATTTCTCTTTCCTTCTATATATAAATGCCTTATCCTTAAGTGAAGGATTGTTGAGCAGTAGTATGTTGACTGATCAATTATTACTAAGACCACATGGAGAATCACTGCGCGTATAGCCATAATCCATATAATAGTAATAAACATACTTAACCCCTCTGGGCAGTCGTTATCTCACCATAGGATGAGATAATCTTGGAGGGCAGATTAAAGCAGCTGCTTGATTTCTTCCTACCTTTTGATATTAATTTTTCTTATAGTAATATGTATTAAGAAGCTTAAAGAACGCAGGGCAGTTTGTGGCAAGCTGAATGTGAGTGGCGACACTGCGTACCCTTTTTTTTACCGCGGGGAAATCCTCTTGGACTTCTTCCGCCTTGGGTAGGGCGGAGGGGCATGCCGGGTTCAAACTAGCTAAAACCCTACGGTGTCCTTCTTCTTACCTCTAGCCGGGGGTGAGGTGTACGCTTTATCTGGATTAGACCACCGCCAATGATGGCCGGGCCCCTTCTCTGTGTGACGTTGTTGGCCGCACTTAACCTTCAAAAAGGCGTTCGGGCGATGGACCGGCCCCGGTTCGTCACCCGCAGGCCGCTCCTAATGGTGGCCGGAGATCGATCAGCGCCCTCCTCTGGCGCCCACGCCCAGTGCGTTTTCTTCGGCGGGGATCAGAGGTGGTCTCCTCCCATCCCTGCTCTGCCGCCTCCTTTGCTTGTATCACTTCCTTGCAAAAGGAGGCGACTGCTTCCCACGCGCTTTCGCTGCGGACGATGGACTGAACCACGGCCGGAAGCGAAACGCCACCCCTTTCCACCGCCACGACCAGGTCACGGCGCTACGTTGCCCAAGCTGGGCACTCCTCTAACGTGTGCTGCGCCGTATACTCCAGGCAGTCTCCGCAATGATGACAACCGGGCGTCCTTTCTCGGCCTATTCGACGAAGATACTTCCCGAAACACCCATGGTTCGAGAGTACCTGCGTCATCCGTAAGGCGCCATGCCGCCTCTCCAGCCATTCCTCCAGTACTGGTCTTACCGCCGTTATCGCGGCGTGCCCGACATTGCGTCCTCGTCTCCGGCTTACCTTTATTGGTCGGTTAGAGTGGAACCCCATGAGTGCCCGCAGGATTTTGAACTCTGGCTTGCCTTAGTTGGCCGATCAGAGGAGGGCCGCGAGAGCTATATGCTCGGGGTCGGAAGTGTCTAATGGCGTAATAACGGGGAAACCCGCTCCGAGTCTTCGAGCCGCGTGTTGGTGACCGGTGCCGCACCTCTCGACACCCTTAGCCGCTCACACCGGTGTTGCTCCTTGTCGCCAGTAGTGGTGGCAATTTAGGGGGCCCATCTTGTTAGTGGCAAGTCACCGTCTGTCACAGAATTTCACTTTAAAGATTGAAAGGCAGACGCCGTTTTTTCCGTTTTTCTTAGTATTCAATCCATTTAGTTAGTACCCATTGCAATAGACCTTGTAATTGTAGTTTCCATCTCATAAAATAGTTTAACACCTCCGGGGACAATCCGAGACTGCATTTTATAGTGCAGCCATGGAGAGTCCCGGTGTCCCATTACATTTTAGATTAAAATTCTGTAAAGGGCCTCTGCGTGTTGGACCCATGTCCCTGCGTAAGCCTATCAAAAGAACGGGTTCCCTCTTACAGGGGATATAAGCCCGTGAATAGAGAAACATGTAGATAAAAAACATACTTATAGTAAACAATTCAGAATTCCGCAAAGTACGGCAACATAATAAAATTTGACACTATGTATTGCCCTTATTTTAGGTTTCAAAATTGAAATGATGAAGCTATAATCACAAACTAATAGTACTAATAGGCTGTTGTCAAGTAATAACAGAACATTCAAACATCAGATAGCTAATATATTGTGATAATTTTAGATTTTAATAGCAGTAAGCAATAACCGCAAAAACGTTGATTACGGATTGTACATACCTAAATAATTTACAAATTTACTCGTAATTTAGATAGTACCTACTTATTTGTGAACCTATTTCGATAGTTGGTAGAAAAATCATATAACAATATGGTAATACGAATCATGTAAAATAATGTAGTCCCCTAATGGCACTATAACAAAATGGCAGTACGAATCATGTGAGATAATTTAGTGCCCTAACGGCACCTACACAGCTAATAAGGTCGTACATACCTATGTTTACGTTTATTTTGACAACGGAATATAGGTAAAGTAACAACAGAACTTTCACTATTAATAGTGAAAGCATATTATTGCTTTTGTTTTATTTTTTTATCCTAAACCTATTTCCAAGTAGCTCACCCTAGTAACTAACACCCTCAATTGATAACAACAATAATTTCTTAGTAATAAATTCAAATGTTTTAGGATATCAGCTGTTGTTACCGGTATAACCATAGAATAAATAAATATTTCCTAACCTAATTTCTATAATTCAAAGTTATAAGAGAAATATTTCACTTACCAGGTATAGCCATTCCCAGTTCAAGGTATTCTTTCACGGAGGGGCTAAGGAAAGCCGACGGGGCAGGAACAGCGTCAGCCTCAGGGTCTGGTGCATCTAGAGCCTGAGCAGGCTCTCGGGATACCGCGGCGCTGTCAGCGCGGACTCGCTTCACGCGACCACCATCTTCAGAACCCCCTGGGAATAATGTAACGACACCCGGAGAAAGGTCAAATTAGGTATGTCGGTAACGAGGACATTAGATGGCTATAAAAATCTTAGACAAATATCTACATCCAGAGCATATAGGTACCTAATCACAAAATTCACAAATATTTATCGAGATTTTAAAACTGTAAATGCATCTTAGTTGCATTGGATGGAGTAGGCTGACAACTATATTTTGTGGCACAACTTGGCCTCTACTACTGTATCTACGTTGGTGTTACCTTATTGGTTATAAAACTGCAACAGATTAAACATAAGTGGCTATGGATATCCAAAATCTACGGGAACGAACCAGATGACTTGCAAAAAATTGTACTTTTAGGTAACAATTTATTAATTAGAAAACAAAATACATTTCAATAACGCAACAGAATCAACCTTTGTCATCAACTTTCCATTAAATGTTAAATCCGTAAAATATTACAAACATTATGGAAATACCTAGCTTAATTTCTTTCTTAGTCACATATAACGCAGTTTTAGAGGCATATCTTTTTAGATTTCATTCATACAGAAGACCAACTAAGATGGGGATCCTGTTTAACTAGGTATACAGGAGATCAAAGTACTGAAACGTACCTACTTAATAATAAAGTAAAAATGTCTCTGACACACTTCATCCATAAAGATTTATAAAACAATATGTCAAAGGCCATAGCTAGATAATGCTTACCGGTTATCACAAGAAATGTCAGCAGCACTACTGAGAATGACCCAAAAATCTTCCCCCTGTACATCTTAGGTATTTAAACAATCTTTATATACAAATTCAATCACCAAAACATATGTGAACGCATATTTAACTCGGCTGTGTCACAATCGAGAAGGCTTCAGTCGGCATTGAAGTAGATTGAAGGTCTCAGAAAAGGATTGACGAATTTTGTAATACAACTTATAGCTCTTGACTCTCGTGGTTGATTAATAACCACACCGGGCGCGTGTTTATGTATACAGGTTTAATTTTCTTGCATAGCGGTACGATTCGACGTGCGCTTTCGAAGGCAGCCGAGCGCGCAATGTTCAATGTTCATGCAATGCGCATAACATGAAGATTCTATACGAGCCGAAGCCTGACCTCTAAACTTCCTCGATGCTGTATCACGACACCATGGGAATATTTTAAAGTCAAAGTGCAAAAACGAATCCTTTCGGAAATTGTGTACCTCTTATCTAAGTGTATGAATGCAGGCCTAAGAATGCCTAAGATGCAGGCATTAATCATGCATACACGTATGCTGTAATTAGAATGTATGGATATCAAAAATCTCAAAGCATGACAAAAAAATTATAGTAAAGTATGGTAGTATGGTATCAGATAGTACTTAAATATCTAATTCACCACGGGGTGCTTAGTTACAAATAATTTATATTTAAAATATTCCCCTTATAGTTACGGTTCCGTGATATTATTTAGTGCCTTTAAAGATACAAGGTTAATTCAAACCTCTTGAGTCCGCATAAATATGAAACGGATGCAAACCCTCACCCAATCTATCACAGGCCTCTCCAGGGCAGATTCCTGTTTAGAAGACGTATTCACTGCGCTATGTAATGTATCGTTAAATGAAAAACTTCACGGCTTTTTACAATATGAGAATCCGAGAAGAAATGTCGAAAGACACTTAGGGCTTTTTTGTTTACTTCACGTTCTTTTTTGTATTTTACTAATTGATTCTTGTGTGGTGTCGTGTTCTCTGTATATCAATAAGAAACAAATATTAGTAGCTATACAATACAGATAGTACTACTACAATAAGTACATTTGGTTTCCAGGGCCCCCAGCTACATGTACACAAAAGGACCAACGACATATGTCCCTATTGTTAACATAGCTTTTAATCATATATCTATGCTTCTTTATGATAATAAATTTGACATGGGAGTTAAACTTTATTTACTGTAATTGTAATTGCTTAAGGTATCTTATTATAAAATGATAACATTTAAAAGTTACCTTAAAAAATAAGTAATTTATTAGTTTTGAACACTGGTATCTACTACTATTCTATGTTCATTTCTGGTATTTATAGATAGACAACGAATGTCCAGCGTTTTTTTTAATTAGCATGTTTAACTATATTTTTTGTATAAAGGGAAGGCATCATTAGTATATAAGGTCCTTACATATGAAATTGGCGTTTTACATGAAAACAACCAAACTAAAAAGAACTATGAAATGATATATTTAATCAATCAAAGTATGTACCATTGCTAACTATCCATTTTTACCATTTCATAGGTAGTTCATTGATTCCTTTGCTGAAGAAAATGTGGGAGCGAGAAAAAATAAAATCTTTGAAGGTGGTTAAGACTGCCTCTACTGACTACCTGCCTTGCAGAATGGTGTCAAAGTGCAAGGTCCAGGGAGTATGGTAGGTTTCGAAGACATTCCAATGGCAACTACTCTAATTTAGTGACGCTCTGTCGTGCAGTGTGTGGTCTAGCGTTGTCCTGAACCAGCAGTGGGCTAGGGCAATTGACCAGCCTCGGTTGTTTAACGGAAAAATCGAAATCAACAATGAACATAATAACAACACAGTCGGAATTAATGTGAGCATTTAAAAAAATACAATATAATAAATCATATTCATCTAATGACAACCTTTATAAAATCAAGTATGGCAAATAAAACTTGACTACGAATAGGAATGAAAAATGTCTTCACGCTTTTATGTAACATACGGCCGAATAGTAAAACGCCACTTAATACGCCCGGTTTCCTAGCGAAACGGGTTTCTTGAATAATTAAAGCGGGACTTAATATTAAGTGGCGTTTCAGTATTCGGCCGCTAGTTAGATAATTGTATTTATGACTTCCAAAAGCTTACTGTCTAGTAAGCTGAATCAACTTAAAAATTGTTAAGTATTAACAACCAAATAATAATATAATAACAAAAACAGTGATGGAATAGAGGTTGAACGTTTCACTTCCATATTGGAGAGTCTGAGTTCGATTCCCGGCTGCACCTCTGACTTTTCGAGTTAATGTGCGGAACAGATTGATTATCACTTGCGTTAACGGTGAAGGATCATCTTCGCCAGCCTGGTGGACTAAGGCCTAACCTTTGTCATCGTGAGAAAAAGCCCGTGCCCAGCGGTAGGACAGTAACGGGCTGATTATGTATACTATAACAGACTATCAAAATGAACATAAGCTATGTGTGTTACCTCGGGATTCAACAATAATAACAGATATACAAATTGACAATCACTTGGAACGCGCTCTTACTTATAGAACCATATCCACATTTCTCTTGCCAATAAAATTATTTTTTGACTATTTCCCCTAAAGTAATTGATTTATAAATTCTCGAAAAGTGCCAAATAGTTTGTGTAACAGAAATAGTAACTTACACCACATATTGAAGCGTATAAATAATTTAACCATTAAACTGATAATAAATACAAAAGTCTTACTCGAGGGCACAACGCCGGAAGCGTGGAACAGAGGTGAGGTGGTGCTCTTCTTCAAAAAGGGTAAAATGAATATATTTGAGACCCTCACAACAAGCCCTTCCATTTCATATGTTACATGGTACAGTTTGCAAAATTTTATTCTTTAATTTTCTATATTGCCCCCCAAAAGGATCCCCATATTCAAAATTTATTTGTTTACGTTACACGTTCGTGTTTGGGTCGCAGAAATCCATATGTGTACCAAATTTCAACTTAATCGGTCCAGTAGATTCGGAGCAAATTGGTTGTGACAGATGGACAAATACGGGTTCCGCCGTTATTTCCTTTGGACGTTCGGAACCCAAAAAAAACATATCCGGATTCACCCCTATTCATACCTGTGGGTAAAACCGGACACGCATTTTAAACCGAAGCGGTGATTACGAATATTATATAAATAATAAAATATTTTAATCACTCATTGTCTGCAAACAAAAAATTATAACTCTGGTGCAGAGTATTCAGTACAACCTTCATGAGCCCATTTAAGACATGCCGTGCATTGGTACCACTCATCAGTGGACTTGGTTTGGCTGTATTTCTTGCCATAACTAAACATTCTGAATCCTTTACCAACTTGTAGTTGAGACTTTTCTGCTAATTCCTTTTTATATGGCGATTCACTCAATATGGCAATTTACCCCAGCGTATAGATGGCCGAGTGCTTTTTAATGTGAGGAATCGGTATAATATCTTTCGCTGACACAAGATTAATAGATGTATCATTATTTGAAATCGAAAGCATTTGTCCTCCTGTAGATGTGCTTGCTTGCGGAGACGGAGTTATTTCTCTCCAGGTACACTATCCTGGGAAATTACATTTGGAGTTGGTGAAATCAATATCTTTTTAGTTTGCGCTGGCGAAAAATCTGCGTCAGTGAAAACATTGGGATTTAATGAGCAAATTTCAGTTTTAGTAAAAGCAGAGATGGCGTTTTGAATAGTTGCGGCACGGTTATAAGCAGTTCCATATAAAGATGCCATTTGTAATTAAGCGACAACACGACCCTGGTGGTTGCGCAGCCATAATTGATTTTCTTGAGAGTAAAAAGTGCTTAACGTGGCAAACAAAGCATTATAACACCATTACCCCGCGCTAACTTGATGACTTCCAGGTTCTTGGTATGCGTGGCGTGACCAGCTAAAACCAGAAACACATGATTTTCTTTGTTTGGTTTTACACAACTAAAGTGACGGCTTGGATCTGATGCTCTCAAGAACAGCTCAGTGTGCAGTAAAAAAACCACCAACCCAATCAAAACCGGCAAGTACTGTTTTTTTATTAAATAGGTGGTTTAAATTATTTATTTCAGCTAATTGGAAGCTGGGGTGCTAGGTCAGGAAACCTCCTCGCGTGCTCGGCGGCTGCTGGTCCCTCTTGATACGTCCGGGGGGAAGAGTAGTTGTTGCACCCTGGGCATCGGGTAATAACTACTCCACTTTTTTTGGAGGACCTTATTGCCCGATAAACAAACATACACTGATATAGGTACTATAGATTTAAGTTAAAATATGAAACAACTAATATTAGTTACATAAATATTATACGGAATCGAGTACATATTAATTACTAAGGTTCTCGCTACGAATGCGCCTGCGCATCTCTAAACCGTTCACTTCCCAACTGCGCCGACGACGAGTTATTCGGATAGCTTCGAAAAATTCCAACGGTCAAGGCTGATACGAGAGTGCACGTATCGCTTTGCTCCTGTCGACCGTCCTAGCAGACAAGAGTAAATCTGTTAATAAAACCCAGATCAATATTTTATGGTGAAGGTGTCATTACTTCGACGTAATCCCGATTTAGGGTTCTACGGCCAGTTATAACAGCAAGCTGCAAGCCGATCTACGTTGTTTCGCTGAGCCATATCCAACTTATAGCCACGCTGTACATTTACGTACCCACCTTTGGCCAACTACCGGCCGAAGAGGGACTGATTCCAACAGGGGAGTACCTATCTCTGCAGAGCAGACGGCCGTAACCCCACGACCCACAAATTTGTGTGCCTCCGCTCCGCTAGTTACATTATATTTTATTTTCCTATATTAAACAAATTTTAAAGGTACACACTCGTTTTGTTCATTTACCATAATATTATTAGGGAAGAAAACGGGTAGAGGCTACACTGGCGCCCGATTACGTGGTTCTGTCTGTTTTCGCTTCTGTAGTGAGTAGTTAGATATTGTACGGTGAGTGGTATTTATTTCTTTTTGTAAAACGCTTTGTTTTTTTGTTTGTTTGCCGTAACTGGGGTGAATATTGTGTTCAGAATACATATTGTTATTTGTCCACGTATCGTTTATATAATATTAGCTTATAATTTATTTTTGTAAAGTGTTGTTTTTAGTTTGCAATTTGAAGTAAAATTTACTGTCTTACTTCTCAGTATACACATTGAGCATTATTGTAAAGCTACCTTCACACCAGTTGCAAATTTTATAACGTATATTTTTATTTTTCCTTTTTGGTTGCGTTTTAGGTAGTTACATTGCATTCTAACTTTCTGAAATCATTCTTTCATGAACATTTAACACAGCGTTCTGTTAAAGTTGATTGTAACAGAACGGAATACTTTCATCATTGATCGATATTTGTGTGCTATTTACAACTTTTGTATTATTATTTCTAACTTGTTTCTATATTTTTATTATTATTTAAAATGGCATAGGTACCCTATAAAATATTTGTCTTTACAAAAATCTGAGTTAGAATACGAGGTTGCTGTAAGATGCGAAACCCCTGCTAATACTGTTGCTGATATTAGGCGACAGATTTGTAAACTTAGCCAAGCTATTCCATCTGAGGATATCTTATGTTCCCATCTTGACCCTCTTGAAGATTTAAACAATTCTTTAGAAATTTTTAATAAAATAAAGTTTGCGATGCGGATAATAAAGATAAGAATATTTTGGGGCGTATAGAAAATCTCTTTCACCACCTGTATCACAGGCTTAATAGAATTGGTACGGATAAGAAAATTGTGGACGTGCATTCGGAATGTACTACACTTTTTACAGAATATTATCAAAATTTTATGTCTCTGAAAATAAAGGGTATTGATCCTCTCATTGCTGCCGTCCCAATTTCCGATCCACAAATGCCATCTGAATAGATTAATGTTACAGTAACTTGCGAAGGTAACACTAAGTTTTCTGAATTAGCTAAGCTGAAATATGATGGTAAGACCTGTGTGCGGTCTTTCATTCAATGAGTCAACGAATTTAGTGTAGCTCGTAATATTTCAAATACTAAGTTACTAGCTTTTGCTACCGAAATGTTTGTAGACGATGCACTGCATTGGTTCAGAAGCGTTAAGGAGTATCATCTTAGTATGAGCTTGTCGTTCTTCTACAGCAAGACTTCGACAAAGCGGATTATGATTACCGTCTTCTGTCTGAGATTCGGTCTAGGACTCAGGGTACAACAGAAAATATAACGATATACCTGGCGACTCTTTCTGGTATGTTTTCACGATTGTCGAGGCCTTTAGTGGAAGAAGAAGAAGCTTGAAATAATTCTTCATAATATAAGACCATGCTATGCGAGCACTCTAGCCTCTGCAATTGAAATTAAATCTATTGAGCAGCTGAGATCTCTTTGTAGGAATTTCGAAAACGTCCAGTCACGGATGGTTCAATTCCGGGAGCCTTCAACTGCTACTTCTGAAACATTAGCACCAGAGTTTGCGTACAAACCAAGAACACATACAGTTAGCAAACAAAATCAATATTTTAATTTAAAAAATGTAAACAGTAAAAGTGCCGTGTGGTGCCGGCTCAGAATGCCACCACCCCATCTCTTCCCATGGGTGTCGTAAAAGTCGACTAAGGGATTAGCCGGAGGATGGGCAGCAGCGTCCTTCGAGTACATTAACAGCTCAACTGCGATCGCCAACCCGCCTGCCAAGCGTGGCGATTATGGCAAAAACCCCCCAATGAGCCCACAACACATCCATATCGGTGGTTGTGGTGATCTTTGGGGGAGGCCTGTGTCCAGCAGTGGACTTCATTCGGCCGAAATAATAATAATAATAAAAAAACAGTAAAACCAGCTCAGATAGTAACAAGCAAAACTTTAATAATAATAATTTTAATAAAAAATATTTACACGCTATAAATAAAAATGATTCAGTTGTCATATAAACATAATATTGAGGCTTTGTTTGTTATCGCCTGGTGAACGGGACGCCAATGTATTGTAAAATACATCCATTATATTAGAACAAGAAATTATTACAATCAATAAGCAATGCACAACAATAAATACGATGGCATTGCAATAAATTAATAATATAGTTAATGTGTTAGAATAAATGACAAAAAAATAAATAAAAAATAAATTACCTATCAATTCATTACAGAGTAAACAGAACATACATACCTTGAAACGATCATCATGTAATTTCTTTGTATAAACTTACCCTATTCATGTAAAACTTATTATTATTCTCATAATTCAATCATCTTGTAGGATCATCAATATCACAATACAATATTTGTTAAATAGATTGATTGATTAAATATATCATTATATTTAATCAGAGGTAATTAATTGGCTGAAAAAGATGAATCAAGGAGCTTCCCTGCGTTGGAATCACTTCCTTTCTGTAATGTTTTTTGAAAGTATTACCAGATCTCCAATTAGC
This sequence comes from Diloba caeruleocephala, assembly GCA_947459985.1. Taxonomy (NCBI): domain Eukaryota; kingdom Metazoa; phylum Arthropoda; class Insecta; order Lepidoptera; family Noctuidae; genus Diloba; species Diloba caeruleocephala. The sequence goes on along the minus strand of OX381617.1, from coordinate 15,883,040 downwards.
TCGTGCCATTATCTCATCAAGAGGTTCGTTATCCAACCAACTTCGTGAAGCAACTGCCGAACGAAAACTACCTGGAGTAGCCTCAATTCCCGCTTCCTTCAAAATTGACTTAACCCAACCTGTCAATATAGTTCTAGTAGCTGGCTTGGCTTTTTCACATACAGTGATAAACAATCTATCGCTAGAACAAAACAAACGACGCGGTTTTCCAATTTCTATAAGTTTTTTAAGCCAATGTACTGGGTCAAGCGCCTCATTATCAAGATTCCCTAACAACTTCCAACTTGACTGTACGTGAGTTTGAGAATCAGTTTTCGAACCAAAATGCGGCCATAACATTATGCTATTCTCACCTACCTGTCTGGCGAGACACTAAGTAATGTTTAATCGTGTATTCTACGCTCTGAACATAGTAACAGTAAAACTGCACAAACTCTTGAAATTTCGAATAGACTTTGATTTTGAAGTGGTCTACTACCCAACCAACCTTCTGAAGACTGAGGATCCCAAACAGGGGGTGGACACTTTTTAGGCTGTTGCAACGCTATAGCTTTAATCATCTGTTTAACCAAAATATTTGAACTTCAAGCTGTCAAGGAGATAGTTGCATATACCTACATAGATGTGACACGGAAACGAAAGATGCTAGACTCAAATTATGTTTATATGACCCCGAATGAGGCCGAAAGACACAATGTGTTTTAAGTGTGGTCATAACGGTGTAAAGAAACCTGATTGTCTGAATTGTAACAAGGACCAGAATTCAAAAAACTAGGTTTGCAGAATTGTATCAGCCCATCATCGACAGAACGTCGTTTTAATAAAGATGACTGGAATAATTGGCTGAAAACAATTCAATTATTTTTTGACAGTTACAAAATAAAAATTTCTTCAATTCTGCAATCTAGGCCTTTGGGTGATTCACGACCATATTTAAATATAAAAAATAATGATATTACAGCATCTGGCCTTCTAGATTCTGGTTCAGCTGTTACAATGTTAGGTAACTATGCACATAATACGTTACTTAGTCTGGCCTTAAGTTATGTACTGATGATATACCTTCTATAATAGCTGCTGGTGGTCAGACACTTAAGAGTATTGGCTATATTAGTGTTCCAGTACACGTTGAGGAACAGTTTCATATAATTAAAGTTTATGTAGTTCCAGAAGTTCAATCATCGCATATTCTAGGTATTGACTTCTGGCGCGCCTTTCAGTTATGTCCGAAATATTTAGATTATATACAGTTGTCGGCTAATCCATTGGTAGATTTAAATAATAATATAAGCAATCATCAAACGTTTATTCATTCATATGATAGTTTGGATTAGTCTAGTCTAGAATGTAGTTGAACAATTTCGGGACATATCCTTTGAGCACAAAGGCTTAGGTCGTACGCACGTTTTAACCCATCGCATCGATACTGGTGATTCTGCTCCTATTAGACAAAGTTATTACAGACTATCTCCTGAGAAACAGAAAATCCTTGTCGAACAGGTAGATGTGGTGGAGTACTGCGAAAGTGCCAGGCAGTCTCCTGTACTCCTCGTTACTAAGAAGAATGGTCAGCCTCGTTTCTGCCTAGACAGTAGAAAGTTAAATTCTGTCACAATACGAGATACCTATAATTTGCCATACATTTCAGAAATTTTGGATAACCTGCGCGACGCTCATTTTCTTACTAGCCTTGATTTATCCAAAGCTTTTTGGCAAATTTCTTTAGTGGAGGATGACAGAGATAAGATGGCTTTCTACGTCCCAGGTCGCGGAACAGGTTGTTTTGACAAATGCTCCTGCTACTGAACAGCGTATCATCTCTGTCAATTTGCATATTTAAATGATATTATTATTATTAGCAGTAGTTTTGAAGAGCATGTGTCCCTCCTGCTTCGTGTCTTAACAAATTACGTAAGGCCAGCCTAACCATCAACTTGGAAAAGTGTAAGTTCTTTCGAAGTCAACTTAAATACTTAGGTTATGTGGTTGATGCAAATGGGTTGCTAACTGATCCAGAAAAGGTTGAAGCCATTCTCAACTACGCAACTCCTAATAATCGCAAGGAGTTAAAGCGTTTTTTAGGCACAGCTACATGGTACCGTAGGTTCGTTCCCAGTTTTAGCACAATTGCAGGGCCACTCAACGAGTTGACTTCCAATGAAAAGAACACTCCACCTTTCAAGTGGACTGATGAGGCAGACGCAGCATTTAAAAGGCTAAAGGAATGTCTAGTTTCCGCACCAGTTCTTTCTAGCCCCGATTACAATTTACCTTTCGAGGTACCTGCCAGTAACGATGGGATAGGTGGTATACTCACTCAGTCTGTAAACGGAAAAGAGCACCCCATAGCTTATATGAGCAAATCACTAATAGCAACAGAAAGGAACTATAGCATTACGGAACGGGAGACGCTGGCAGTTGTTACGGCATTAGAGCATTGGCGATGGAAAATGGAAAATCTTTCACGGTGTACACAGACCATAGTGCATTAAAATAGTTTCTATCATTGAATAACCCTACAGGAAGGCTCGCACGATGGGGTGTGCGTTTGTCTTCATTTAATTTTAATATTCAGCACCGTCGAGGAGTTGACAAGGTCATCCCCGATGCGTTGTCTAGAGCTGTTCCTGTTTCTGCTATGGTAACTACTAATTCATTTGCGACTTCTAGTGATGATTGGTATAAGAACATCTATAATAACTGTGTCACAAATCCTGAAAATTTTCCCAACTACCAAATTAAAACTGACACTCTTTTCCGCCTTAGTAAAAACAAGTGCTTGTTAACTAATGAATTTTCTTGGAAGGAAGTCGTTCCATCTGAGCTTCGGGATAAAGTAATTGCGGAAAATTATAACGAACCAACAGCTGGTCATTTGGGAATTTTCAAAACCTATAGACGTGTCGCGCTCAGGTATTACTGGCCGGGTATGTATCGAGATACGGCAAAATACGTTGGATCTTGTTGTACTTGTCTACAGTACAAAACTGAAATGGGTCGCCCAAAGCAATGCTCTCGCCCGTACCAAATGATATCCATTGACATAATGGGACCTCTTCCTGTCACACGGAAACAAAATAGTTATATTTTAGTAGTAACCTGCTGTTTTTTCCAAATTTTGCCATATTTATCCAATTAAGAAAGCAACATCACAGATAATTGTTAACATTTTGGACGAACAAATTTATCTAGTTCACGGTGTTCCTCAAAGTATTTTCCTGGACAACGGTGCTCAATTTATTAGTGGCCATACTCATGATTTATTCATGAAATATAATATACCAAATATTTTCTTTTCACCGAAGTATACCCCGCAGGTTAATACTGTGGAGCGGTACAATAAAACTATTATCACCTGCATCTCTACTTTCGTAGATGGTGATCATCGTTCATGGGACCTCGTTATTCCCGGAGTACAATCCGCAATTCATAACTCGATTAATGAAGTTACCGGATTCACTCCTTCATTTTTGGTTTTTGGACGAGAAATAGTATTATGTGGTTTCCATTACTTTGATACAGACTTAGGATGAGGTTTTCTTACTTCCTCGCGACGTATATGTGGAGAACCTTGGATGTCTAAGTTCAATCTGATCAGGTTCAAAAGTCTTTGTATCATGCCCATGTAAAAAATACGTCATATTATAATTTAAGACGTAAAGCTTTTAAGTTCAATGTTGGTGATATTGTGTACAAGCGTGCTTACGTCCTGAGTGATAAGGATAAGCACTTTAGCAAGAAATTAGCACCTAAATTCATTAAGTGCCGGGTCATTCAAAAGCTTTCACCACTTGTATATGTCTTACAGGATATGACGGGTAAAAATTTAGGGACTTGGCATATTAAGGACCTGAAAATATATACCAGCAGATGACTTTTTCCGTGTGGTGTCCGGATTAAGAATATAGCACCACTCCATCTCCTCCCGTGGATGTCGTAAAAGGCGACTAAGGGAATCTAAACCAGAGGTATGGGCAGCAGCGTCCCTTCTGTGAAACGGTAGCAATACTGCGCTCACCAACCCGCCTGCCAAGCGTGGTGAGTATTGGCAAATACCCCCCAGAATGATGACACAGTTGTGAAAATCTATGGGGGAGGCCTTTGTTCAGCAGTGGACGTATAAATGGCCGTTATGACTGAGATGACTTTTTTGTTTCGTTATATTTCCTCAACACTAATAAAAAAAAACTTTAAGACCTGTTACAAAAATCACTGACGAATATTAGTCATTTGACTTTCGTTTTATTGTTAGGACACTTAATTTTTTTTATATTATATGATGTATTTATGTAAGGTTTTTGAACGGTGAGGTATAAATGATGTGAAAGGACGAGTGTAAGGTTATAGTAACAAACGTATTTTATTCTTAAAATAAAATACTTATGAGGGACCGGCGGGTAATGTAACGAAACGTTACATGAATTGTTTTTATAATGCTAAATATACATGGTTTCTTAAATAAGATAGTAATAGTTACACATACTTAAAACTAAATATTCCGTGTGGTGTCCGGATTAAGAATATAGCACTACTCCATCTCCTCCCGTGGATGTCGTAAAAGGCGACTATGGGAATTTAAACCAGAGGGATGGGCAGCAGCGTTCCTTCTGTGAAACGGTAGCCATACTGCGCTCACCAACCTGCCTGCCAAGCGTGGTGAGTATTGGCGGATACCCCCAAAATATTGACACAGTTGTGAAAATCTATGGGGGAGGCCTTTGTTCAGCAGTGGACGTATAAATGGCCGATATGATGATGATAAAACTAAATACAAAAAGTAATTTTAATTAAATAATTTTTTTAAAGTTAAAATCAACATTTACAATTTTTTAACTTATTTCTAAATTTCATAATAAACTATTATAAACAAACATACACTAATATAGGTACTATAGATTTAAGTTAAAATATGAAACAACTAATATTAGTTACATAAATATTATACGGAATCGAGTACATATTAATTACTAAGGTTCTCGCTACGAATGCGCCTGCGCATCTCTAAACCCTTCACTCCCGAACTGCGCCGACGACGAGTTATTCGGATAGCTTCGAAAAATTCCAACGGACAATCGCTCCTATCGCTTTTCGCTTTGCGCTTGCTCCTGTCGAGTGTCCTAGCAGACGAGAGTAAATCTTTTAATTAAACCCAGATCAATATTTTATGGTGAAGGTGTCATTACTTCGACGTAATCCCGATTTAGGGTTCTACGGCCAGTTATAACAGCAAGCTGCTAGCCGATCTACATTGTTTCGCTGATCCATGTCCAACTTATAGCCACGCTGTACGTGTACGTACCCACCTTTGGCCAACTACCATCTCCGGCCGAAGAGGGCCTGATTCCAACAGGGGAGTACCTATCTCTGCAGAGGTGACAGCAGACGGCCGTAACCCCACGACCCACAAATTTGTGTGCCTCCGCTCCGCTAGCTACATTATATTTTATTTTCCATTATATTAAACAAATTTTAAAGGTACACACTCATTTTGTTCGTTTACCTTAATATTATTAGGGAATAATACTGGTGGAGGCTACAACATAATATCGGCATACCCTAACTCCATGGCTATCTTTAACACTGACAATGAAGAGATCGAACGTATCATCCTTGGCCTTGAGACTGAATAGTACCGTGGGTTGGGATGGAATTTCTTATGTTCTGATTAAGACTGCTAGACATATTCTTATCCCGATTATTTGCCATGTCTTTAATCTCGTACTGGTGACTGGTGTCTTTCCTGCAGTCTTCCAAAACACACACCCAATATACAAAAATGGTGACAATGGCAGTGTCAATAACTACAGACTCATTTCTGTACTAACAATATAAATTATTTGGACACAACAAACATCATTCAACAAAATATAATTGCTGAGAATCAATATTGCTTCCGATTTGGAAAAAGTATAGAAGATGCAGTTATATATACACTAACTAGTATTGTGGCAAAGAATATTAATAATAAAGTAAAGACTATAGCTATTTTCCTTGATCTCTCTAAAGCCTTTGGCACTGCCTCTGCCCCTGAGGAATATCTCTTCAAATTTTTATGAGCTACCTATGTGATCGTTTCCATACCGTCAAAGTTGGTGGACGGCCGGTCGGCGGAGTCCCACAGGGTAGTGTCCTTGGCCCTACCCTAATTCTCATATACATAAATGACCTCTGTAAGCTATCCATAACGAACTCTAAAATTATAACTTATGCAGACGACAATACGGCCATACTCGTCAATGGTATTTTTTTTGTTTTTGTTAAAAAACATTGCCTCACACTATGATTTCTCCTGTGTCGTGGGTGCATTTACAGACATACATTGCACAATACACCCAGACCCGGAACAACTACCTGCAGATCATACAAATATTTGTTCCGTGCGGGAATCGAAATCGCGACCTGGAGCGCATCAGTCGACTGTATCAGCCAACCGTGTCGTCGTAATGATTGGTGTGAAACCCGCTCACATGCCGAATCTGCTTTGCAAGCTATAATGGACTGGCTGACTACGTACCTACTGACCCTAAATTTGGTTAAAACCAAGTTCATCACGTTTGCACCAAAGGCAACATCACAACCAGCTTCTTCCTACACCCTAACTGTGCACAATTGTCGTCTAACACCAGCTATTGGCTGCAGTTGTCCAAAAAATATGCGAACAAATAATAATAATAAGTATCAAATATCTTGGTGTTCTGATTGACAGCACGATGACATGGAAAGACCAAATCGAGTCACTGGTCTCCAGGCTCCGAAAACTTGTTTTTAGTGGCAGTGGTCAGTTTTAATATTACTACTTTACTCTCTGGTCATGCTGCTGGCAACTACTCCACAGAGCAAGTAACTCCTTTAAACAAATGTATTCCGTGCAAGTATGAAGTAACATGTAGTAATAGTATTTATCTCAGACATTAGCATACATTATCCTCACATCGTTTTTACGATTATATTGAAGACTGTAATCATCATTTCGGCCGAATAAAGTCCACTGCTGAACACAGGCCTCCCTCAAAGATCACCACACCGACCGACATCGGTGTGTTGTGTGCTCATTGGGGGATTTTGCCATAATCGCCACGCTTGGCAGGCGGGTTGGCGATCGCAGTTGAGTTGTTAATGTATTCGAAGGACGCTGCTGCCCATCCTCCGGCTAATCCCTTAGTCGCCTTTTACGACACCCACGGGATGAGATGGGTTGGTGCTATTCGTAGCCGGCACCACACGACACAAGACTGTAATACTTTCAAATATTATTTCAAAAGAGTATATCCATGGAGTTTCTTGCCGGTTCTTCTCCATAGGATCAACGACTTGGAACCGTCATCATCATCATCACATCGGCCATTTATACGTCCACTGCTGAACAAAGGCCTCCCCCATAGATACCACAGTTGTGTCATCATTTTGGGGGGTATTTGCCAATACTCACCACGCTTGGCAGGCGGGTTGGTGAGCGCAGTATGGCCACCGCTTCACAGGAGGGACGCTGCTGCCCATCCCTCTGGTTTAGATTCCCTTAGTCGCCTTTTACGAAATCCACGGGAGGAGATGGAGTGGTGCTATATTCTTAATCTGGACACTACACGGATGGAACCATGCAACTATTTAATTCTGACCCAGTATATATAATTTACTCTGTGATTCTGACTATTCGTTAGTGCCAGCTAATGGTTTACATGAATAAAAACAATTTGACTTTGAAAGTAACCACTCCGTTCTGGCAACACTATCTATCTATTTCTATTCAGCCAGTGATGCCAACTTGGGGGTTTTCCCCCTAAATTTAGGGGCAATAAGTATTAAAAGGGGCGTTTTTAGGGGCAGGATTTCTTTGGGGTTTTTTTTAGGGGGGAAGGATCATTAAAAATAATTTAAACTAAAAGTTCTTATATTTCTGAATGCTGCCAATTTGCACTTGTTTATATATATTTTTGAGCGCAGCCTAGAACGAATGAGCGGTACGCCTGTAGAGTTCACTCCGCGCCGCTCATTCCAAAGAAAATACAAACTACGCTGCTCGTTCATTCATTATTTATTTATTGTTTCCCTTTTTTCGTTCGCTTGAATTCAATTAAATCGTCTCATTTTCTTGTTTGGGTTCCTTCTATCCTTTAGTTAAAAGAAATAAGTTGGGTGTTATTTAATTTGTTAGTCTCAAGAGTTCATTAGTTAAGAATTAAGATTTTTCTTTCAGTTTTGGTTCTTGCATAAACTTTAAATATTCAGAAAACATAGATATAGATACTAAAAAAATACTTAGGGGTTTTTAGGGGGATTTTGAAATGATCTTGGGGGAAAAATTCTGTAGGGGTTGGCAGCACTGTATTCAGCAGCGTTTTGAATTTTTAATGGTTGCTGCCGCGAGTAATTCTTGGACGGAATTGTTATTGAAACAAAATAACATTGTTATTACAATTTGATCTTTAAATTTGTTGATTCATCATAATTATGACCATTGAACGTTTCTAGTTTTATCGATCGAATATACTTATCGAAAATATCTATAATGGACGACGATATGAAAATGTTCTGTCCAAACTGCAGTCAACTGTATTCTATTCACTGTAAGTGTAATTCTTTTTACTTTGGAGATAATCTTTGTTTATACTCAAATACCTACTAACCGACAGGACTAATTAATTTCCAGCAGTTACACATACATAATTGTGTATTATGGCTTTTCAAAGCCGGTACTTTCATAACAATGTACTGTAGTGTAATGTATGTTCAAACAAGTCACCTGTTTTTAGTTATGCTTTTTAAACAATATTCTCATTTGTTTTAAGTGCGACATCGATCATTTCTAGAATTCATTATTAGTCTCCAGACAATGGCATGCGCCTTGCAACTTTTATGAAGGCGATTTTTTGGTATGTTCCTATCTGTTGTAGGTATTGACGCGTTCCAAACTACTAACGCTTTCATTTCAAGGCTTTATGCCTGTGCAGAAGCAATTAGGTTTATGGGTCGACTGGTGTTCGTGAGTGGGTCCATCTTGGATTACCTTTTCACTGTGTGATCGACCTGTGAAGAGTCTAATTTCGGAATATCCAACAAGTTTGGCTAGTTACTTTCTGATGACTTTGGTTTGAGCAGAGCTCTAATAAATACACAGTATGTTGGAAGATATAGCATAATCTAAAAAACAAGTCGAGTAAATCTACATAATTGTGAAGCAGATTGTTTACCATAGTTATATCGAAACACTCCTGATCCTCCAATCTGGATTGAATAAATAATTACTGTCAATAAAATCACAGTCAGACATACTTATCTAGGTCCTGAATTTCACAGACAAAATGTAGAAATTGCCTAGTGATAGCACATTCTATACTTGCTAGGCCAGAGAGCCCGCCAAACAGTGATGGGCCGATGCCTGCTGGGGCATGGTCTAATGCAGACAAAGCATACACCTAACCCCTAGCTAGAGGTAAGGGAAGGACACCATGGGGTTTTAGCCGGTTTGATTCTGGCATACCCCTCTGTACTTCCCATGGTGGAGGAAGTCCATGAGGATTCCCCAGAATAAAAAAAGGCCAGTTTATAAGTGAGGCAGGTTTATAATTTGGCATACAGTTGAAAGAAGCAGGGTGTTAGGTTTGTGTACTTTGAAAATGCAATGTTTTAATGGCCAAGTTCATAGTGTCTGAGTATTTACTTTTATTGCCAGTACTTTGTTCTGATGACTGGTATCCCTGCACAATATGAATAAAGCTGCAAATTTTAAAACATGTAGCAAGCAATTAATGAATTTTGACTTTTCTCAGTTGTGTCATCAAAGCTGAAAGGAAATTTGCCATTATTTCTACCATGTGGCCATTCAATGTGTGAAAATTGCATTGTTAATATCATTAAATGTTTGGAGCCAATGGAGTGCAAGGTTTGCCATCGTGATGCAGATTTTAAGACCACTGATGCAACAGAGTTACTTGAAAATAAATTAAAACTACATCAAAAATTTCCTGTAAATGTTCATATGCTTGGTGAACTAACATTAAATCTGATGAAGGTACAAAAAAATATTTATGCACTTTATTCTTTTTTTTATTCCTTTTTTTTCAAACCATGCCTACGTTAGGATTTCTTCTGTGTTGTGGGTGCTTTACAAACATAATTTTCACACACAATACACCCAGACCCGGAACAACAACCTGCACATCATACAAATATTTGTTCCGTGCAGGAATCAAACCCACGGCCCGGTGCGCAGCAGCCGGCTGTATCAGCCACTGCAACTGCTTGAAATCATTACATTGTGTTCTTTACCCTAACATACTGTTCTAGGCTTCAGTTTCAACACAAAAGAAAGCTGAAGAAGACACTTTCATAGACCTCAAAGCTTTATTGAAAAATGATGCTGCTCAAGGTCAGTAACCAGAAAATTAACTAAACAATCATGGATAATAACTAAATGATATCTGATTAACTAATTCTTAAAAATCACTTTTTGTTACAGGGACTTGTTTAGAATGTCATGCAACAACATCTAAAATGTGTAAACAGTGTGACACCATTTTGTGTGATGCCTGTTTCAATAAAACTCACAAGAATTTTGTAATTTTCAAGAACCATGTGCTGCAAACTATAGGTTGGTTACTTATTCATAATCAACACAGGTGTTTTCTGGTTCCAAAAGAACCAAGAATTTACAGTTCTGATGCTCAAAATAAAACTGACCACAAAATATAATAATAATAATGAATTATTTATTTCATAAACAAGAGACAACCATACAAGAGTTACTTAACTTACTACTTAAACAAATCTTTGATAATCAAATCATGATTATTGTAATGACGAAAGAATTAGAGACAGCTCTTTTACATTGGCATTCAGCAAAGTCGATAGTTATATAAAATTGGTTGTAGGCATTGGTTGCCATTAGACTGATTTACCCTTTCCCCAATACAAGTAAAAAAAACGGTCAAGTGCGAGTTGAACTCGCGTGGAGAGGGTTCCGAAATTGCTGAATATATTATCTATTGTTGGATTCGGTCATGTACCAATAACTTATCCCAAGAACAAACTTAACATCGTAGTTGAAAAACCTGTTTTCCCATACATTCCAACCGCAAACGTAAGTTTGTACGCACAATATTGTAAGATTTACCACGTTATTTTAAGGACCATAGACTTCTTATAGGTTTTCCTGTAATGTATAGGTAAAGTGCTATTACCTATATTTTTTTCAGAATTTTAGACTCAGTAGTTTGGGGATAAGGGGGGGAGGGGGGAATGGTCGCAAAACTTTATTCTTAAATTTTCTATATTGCCCCCCAAAAAGGAAATATTCAAAATTAAATTATTTATGTTACACATACCTCTTTGGGTCGCAGAAATCCATATGTGTACCAAATTTCAACTTAATCGGTCCAGTCCAGGCCCAGATTCGGAGCAAATAGGCAGACAGACAGACATGAGATGATCCTATAAGGGTTCCGCCGTTATTTCCTTCGGACGTTCGGAACCCTAAAAACGGAATCACAAGCATCTGCTTGCTTGCTTACTGTTGTACTGATGAGGAGCAAGACTCTTACTGTTGTTCTGATGAGGAGGACTATCTAGTCTTCCTCCACACCAGAACAACAAATTCTCACATGTCCATACATCACATATGATGTACACAGATAAAATTGTAATATTTCTTTGTAACAACTGTTTCCTATTGACCTTAACATCGGGAACAGCATGAGATCCTTAGTGTCGGCTTCCAACAACGGCCAGTTCCACAAGCACTTTGGATAAGGATATGAGAATAAGGTCAAGCTGGTATTAAAAACCTCAGTGTGCTCAACAAGGCATAGTGCTTCTTCTCATCAAAACAAAGACTGCTAATTTATAAGTTGCAAGTCCAGCATCATGTGGAGTACTGCTGTCACTTATTGGGCCACCTGCTACCAGCTTGGACCTTTTGACTTGGTCTAGACACTGGCAAAACCCCCCAATTTTCGTACAACACACCATGACCAGTAGTTATGGCGGTCTTTGGGGGAGGCCGGTCTACAGCAGGAAGTTTTATTCAGCTGAAATGAGGGTGATGATGAATGTAGATGTATAAATTTAATATGAAACTTCTGATTGTTAAAAGAGACTTATGTTAAAATTATTATAGTTAGATTCCGTACTAACATTAAATTAATAAAATAAACTTGAGGAATGGGCAGCAGCATCCCTTCGTGAAATAGTAGCCATACTGCGCTCACCAACCCACCTGCTAAGCGTGACGACTAGCAAGTTCCCCAAAAGGATGAAACAATTGTGGATAGCTGTGGGGGAGGCCTTTGAGTGATATGATGATGTCGATGAATAAATTGAGCAAAAGCTTGAAGCTTGTAATGAATGGAAAGAACCAAGAAATAGGTAGCAGATTCTGAATTAGAATTCAAATCGAAAACCCGATTTCTAAAACATTGCCGGTTCTTGACGCCCTATTCCAATTCCATAAAATATATTACGTTATGAAACTCTCATGCAAGGCTGTGTATAACCTGTCGTGGTCTGAGCACCAGTTTAATATTTTTACACTTCGTATAAAGTGTTAATTATACTTCATAAATGTAATTTGACTAAATATACTTTTAACATAAAGTTGAAGTCAGTCGCCGACACTAGTATTCAATGCACTTTGGGCACGGATTAAAATTATATTATGTTTTTGTATAGAATCAACGATGCAGCCTAACAACTGTAAAGTGCACATGGAAAAACCATTAGATTACTATTGCAAAGATTGTAAGAAAGCCGTTTGTATGGACTGCATGATGGTTGGTGGTGAAAAATCATGCAAAAATCACAATGTAGTATCTTTGCAGGAAGTCGTAAGTATTTATAAGTTTTAAGAAATTATGGACATCTTAGTAACACAATAATGAATACAGACTATTATCAGTTTACATGTGAAAATTTACCCTTAGAGTCTAAGATGTTTTTATAAGTGTAGATGCGTTGCCCGAGCTCTATGATGGTCACACGAAAGCAAGGTAATTGCCCGGAGTTCACTTGTCGCGCACCGACCAGTGTCGTGGCTCGACATGAATCATAAGCGTAATTCAGTAATGTATTGCGAAAAAATTATGCCATTTATTTCATGAATAAATAAATGCGTAGCGCAAATTGATATTCTAAATAGAAAATTGTATTTTGTTTTATTTTTATTATGCGGTCTAACGGCGCGCTGTTTTGTAGTGCAGTAATGTTCGTGTATGGCGCGTCTACATATAAAATGTCATTGCATAGAGTCTAAGGGTGAGATTCAGAAACGAGTCTAAGCTAAGTTCACGCTTCCATCTGTAAAAATGCGCTACTTACGCCCCTAATTTTGAGAGATGGAAGCGTGAACTTAGCTTAGACTCGTATCTGAATCTCACCCTTAGACTATTTCAGACATTGAAACTTCAAAGTTATTATGTTGTGAACGATATAGTATTCTTCACACAATATCCCTAATATAATATAATTTTAGAAGTGTAGATGCGTTGCCCGCGCTCTGCGATGATCACATGAAAGTAAGGTAATTGTCCGGAGTTCACTAATTCACTTATTCACGCACCGGTCCGTGTAGCGGCTTGACGTGAATCATAAGCGTAATTCAGCAACAAAGTGCGAAAAAAATGCTATCCTGTGTTTATAGACGATGCACGAAGTATACTGCAACCGTGAGAGAAAAAGACGTTTTATTTATTTAATAAATAAATACGCAATGTAAATCGATATTGTAAATAAAAATAGGATTTTGTTTTATTTTTTATTACACGGTCTAATGGCGGCTGCGGCGCGTCGTTTTGCCATAATGTTCGTGTAAGGCAGACGCGCCTTGTAAAATGTCACTGTAATATCCCAATGTTTTTTTTTTTTTTTCTAAACTATATTCCGTTGATTTTTTTCTTTTATCTTTTCCTTCTTGATATTGGTCTGCTTACGCTCCTTGTGCCTTCCAATTGTCTTGACCTAAAATTCCGTCAAAGATCTACTCTACTACTAGCACCTGTCATCATCCTATTTTGTCCGATGTCGTACTTACCACCACCACCAGAGTTAAGTTATTCGGATATTGATATCCGCCATTTTAGTTTGTTTCGGATTACCCAATTTTGAAGTCGTGCGTTCAGTTTAATACCAAACATGGCGCGCTGCATACCGCATTATGTGATCCTTTATATTTTTACTGTATTTTGACGTAAACTTTATTGATAGTTTTATTACGATTAGTATGAGTTTGAGATGTATATGTTATCCAATTTTGATAATTCTTTTAAATAGGGCTTTTGGGCTTCTATAAAGGTACCGCCACACTCGAAGCCTTCCCAGTCCCCGTATCCCCGTGTCCATCTCAACTACCGCCTACTGTCGTTCCACGCTAGGTTTGCCGTAGGCCTTCGGGTTTTTGACAATTACAGCCAGCCCACTGCCATATCAGTTTGCTGATTCTGCAATCTGCGTTGCTGGCTTTTCATCCTCTCAAATAGCTTCCTTAGTGACTGAATATTGTATCACTGTTTTTATTTCGTAGTAATGCTCCCGGAATCTTTAATTGAAGAATAAAATAAAATCTTAGAAAATTCAAAGACAGTTGAAAAGCTGCTTTTTATTTTCAATATGTTTTCAGATGTAGACAAACATTTTTTTTATCCTTATTACAGAATGAAGCATTTTTGGAAGATCTGAGTGAAATATCTCTCCAAGTAGATGAAACTTTCAGAAGGCTCACCAAAACTGCAGTTGTATGTATCCTAATATTTCATTAAAGTGAACAGGTTCTTGATTACAAAATTTTCTTATGTTTGTTTCGTTTATTTTAGGATATTGGATACTTGCTTCACAATTATGAAAATGATACTGGATCAGCTTCAGAAATTACCAAAATAATAGGCAATGTTGATCAACACTTTTCTAAACTTTGTTCTATGGTACAGAAACATAAAGACGAAATAATAAATATAATTTTGTACTTGAAATCTTCTGAAAAGGAATCTCTACATAAAGCTAAATTGGACGTCGCAAACTCAATTAAAAAAGCTAAAAGTGTGTTGAAGATGATAACAGTCGCTTCTGATCCAAAAACAATGAAGCAGGTTTGTTACTTCGATATT
Source organism: Diloba caeruleocephala (assembly GCA_947459985.1). NCBI lineage: Eukaryota > Metazoa > Arthropoda > Insecta > Lepidoptera > Noctuidae > Diloba > Diloba caeruleocephala. The sequence goes on along the minus strand of OX381617.1, from coordinate 15,867,951 downwards.
TTATCAGTTCCAAAACGGGCATGGTAAATAGAGTAAAAATTATTGTACATGTCTTTTAGGTTAATATACCAGTTCTTTTAGAAGAAGCTAAGCAAGTTGCTGATACTCCGTGGTACCTTAATAAAAATGTAGCCCATAAGGAATCTCTAAAGTAAGTTATTGCCGTTTTCGTTTTTCGTAACCTTTGTTGATGCTTCTGTGAGATTTTAGAGATGCACTGCTGTTTTCCACATACATATTATCGACGATTTTTACACTTCTGAGATGTCCGACTAATTTCGGACTCGACTAGACAGAACGACGTCGAAAGCGTGAGGATAGTCAAGTGCGAAACCAAACTGCCATCTTAGATTATGTACAGAGCAAAACTGAAAACATCTTACTGTCTTACCACAAAAAATAATATAAACACACATCCGGCGAGTGATTAGCTAGACAATGTTTTAAGGGAACACACTGTTTAAACGCGTGTCTAACTTTCTGTACCACAAAACACTGTATCACCTATGGTTTTGCCAACCACAATTTAACTATATCTTTTTTTATTTTTTTTTATTGATGTCCAGTGGAAATTCTACATGGAACTTCCTTCACCCCGGGGAAGGGCGAAGGGGTATGCCGGACTCCTACCGGCTAAAACCACTGGAGCGGTCATCTTCGGCACCGAAGGGGGGGCTCCAGGTCCTCGTAAGATCACACTAGAGCCGCCCATTGGTGCCACGCCTTTAGGCACATCTCGGAAGGGATGACTGTAAAGCGGTCACCCCCTCTAGCGGAGGGAAGGCGACTGTAAAAAGGTCGCCCCCCCCAGGCACTTCTCGGGGAGGATTGTAAAGGATCCCCCCCAAGCCTCGCATTGCGCTGTGCTACGCACACGGCGGCACGTGACCACGTGCGCGCCACCGTCTTCCCGGGGGTCGCTCGGTGTGGGCACGCAGATTCCCCAATCTACGCACCCGAATTTAACTATACCTACTAGCAACATCGAGATTTATTTATTCTTTGTACACTGTTCCGATAATTTCAATCCAATAAGTTAGATTATTTTTGTGCCGAAGGCCAATTCTCGTAATTAAAAACGTTCAAAATATAGTTCCGATCTAGTCTCAATGTCGTAAATGTTAGAAATAGTATTCTCCTAAACTAACAAACAACGTCAAACGTGAACTTATATTGTGATGAGATCGAAAGTTGATCGAAGCCAAAACGGTATTCAGTTAATATTTTAAACTGACACAGGTACAAAAAAAAAAAAAAAACTAAACAAACGTTAATATTGACATTGAAATGAGACTGAATTGAGATCATACTGAAATCAGACTGAACGTTAAGAGGAGCAGTATATCTAGTTTTAGTCAATTCATAATTTAAGCTCATTTCAGTAAAGTCTCATCCATAGTGTAAATTAATTATGGGAATTGGCCCTCTGATATCTAAATATTCATTTCATCATCATCATTTTGGCTAAATCAAGTCCACTGCTGGACACAGGCCTTCCCAAAGATCACCACAACGATCGATATGGGTGTGTTGTGGGCTCATTTGGGGGTTTTGCCATAATCGCCACGCTTGGCAGACGGGTTGGCGATCGCAGTTGCGTAGTTAATGTACTCGAAGGACGCTGCTGCCCATCCTCCGGCTAATCCCTTAGTCGACTTTTACAACACCCACGGGAGGAAATGGGGTGATGGTATTCTAAGCCGGCACCACACGGCTAAATATTCATTTGATTTATTTAAAATGTATTTTCTGCGAAATTATACAAATGCTATGATAAAACTTTAAGGGCACCTTATACATCTAATATTTTTCCAAAAAATCTGTATGGACCATAGTATCAATTTTTTTATTTATTTAATGTCTGAAAGGACAGACGTCCTTTCTGTCTGGGCATCACTTAAAAACCTATGGATGGATTTTAATGGGACTTTCGCTGATATGTTGTGTAGAGACAGCAACTATACTGGTATATATATAATATCACACTATTACTCATAGGAACCGAGCAGCGAACATTTTTCATAATAATGAATGGGTATTCAGTAAAAATAATTATATTTTAAATAATAAAGGACTTAACGAATAAATCGGACTTCATAAAATTACATTTCCTTGTTAGGCTGTTACCCTTTTGCTGCATCAGTTAGAAATTCATTTACTGAATAATACGACTTTGCCACCAAGAATTATTAGAATGATTTGTCGCTTTAACATCTTTAGGCAATTTATTGTTTTTTTTTTTTTTTAAACTCATTAAGCAGGTTTTATCTAGATTAATTTTTAGATTATTAGTATTCAACCAATTTATCAGTTGGATCAAATTTTTCTTTATATCTGTTTCGTGTGAGACCATATTTTACCAGAAAATACCACTGCTATCATCAGCATATAAGGTTATTGGATGTTGTATAGCTTTAGGAATATCGTTAATATAGACTAGGGACAACAATAGACCAAGTATGCTGCCCTGTGGTCTGCCAAACATGGATTTCAATGGATTTGATAAGTACGTTCTCTCCATCAAGTGTTCTCGATACGTTAAGTATGATTTTATTAGGCTTAAACCGTTTCCTCTAATGCCACATTTCTCGAGTTTTCAATAATATTTTAAAATCTACACAATCAAAGGCCTTGCTTAGATCCACTGGGCACACGACATGCCGCAACGGCCGCGCAGTACAGGATTGAATGCGTATCGCCGAGGTGTTGGCTCCTGTCAAAATAATTAAACAACTGCGAATCCAGGGCACACATTAGCGCTCAATTTTTTTGACATTTCAGTGATTTGCTTATCTTCTGGAGTTTAGTGGCAAGAACAACCAGTTTGTGTTTGTTCATGGTCAACCAGTTTGTGTTTGTTCGTGGTATTAAAACTATGGATACTATTGATTAATATTAAAAAAAAAAATTAACTGCCATAGGATAGTAAAGCTATTAAAATTGAAGAAAAAATCGATAGTTGATATACGTATGGCAGCAGATGTGGAACGTCCGTATCGTCCAAACTTATTATATATATACTCATGATTTTTATTTGTTTAAACACTGTAAACGTAAAAAATACAAGTAACACCTGAAATTACTGCCACAAAAGAATTACTAAATTGTTACAAGCTTTGAACTGGTGTTCAAGGTGCCGAGACTCGGACCAGTATTCACTGCTTATAACACTAGCACTGTGATGTTGCGGAACCAGGACAGACTAAGTCCATTACAGTTTTAGTAGAATCTATTCGTTTGGAATAGAGACTAAAATTGATGGAGGCAATGTAGCGATTGTTAACCTAGTATGGCCGTTTTCAAAGCGTTGATTTGATTACAAGTGTCAAGGTATACGACAACCTTAATAATGCGAAAACGGAATATATTGTCATGAACGAGAGTAAAAATTGCCAGCGAGGACTAAACTGAAGAAATCCGTGTAGAATTCATAAAGATTAACCCATAACTCTTCTATAGAGAGATTTTCCAGGGCACTAAAGTACACAAAGTCAGCTAAATTCGTCATTATTAATTAATTATCTATCTAAATATTTTATTGTTTTTCAATAATATTGCGTACTTGAAACAACTGTTCGGTGGGTATTTAAATATCTAAACACTATTCAGGCATATCTAACTTTAAATGACAGCTACAACAGGAGATATTTATTATGGTTTGGATTTTTGTAACACATATTCATGTTTTTTGTAGTAAGACGGTTGAGTTAGGAAATCTTATTTTAGTTTGTTTATTAATTAAATTTTAAATAAAACTTTATTCAATGATGAAAAAAATTAAAATATGCAATAAATTTATCAATTTGTTTGATACAGGGTCACTGTAAATGAGGATCTTTGTTCGTTGATCAGTGACTATGTGCAATTAGAAGGCAATATCAAGTCGGTATATAAACTGTACCCTACGTCGGAACTAGACGAAGACGTAGAAATACCACCGCCACCGGCCGCTCCTGTTTACCCACCAGAACTACCTAAAGGTAAGTATTTTTGTTATTCGATCGGTACAAAAATGTTATGAATAATATTAAATACCTGTTCCTCTGTCAAAGGTTACAGGGACAATACGAGTTAATTGTAAAAAAATATAAAAATTGTCACAATATCTATGGTATGCGTAGTCCCAGCGGAAAAGATCAATTTACATTGTCATATTTCTATAAGTTCTGTGGTGTACGTAGTCCCAGCGGAAATGGTCGATTTCTCGATTAGAGTTTGTATATATATTATTCTAAGACCAAGTATCTATAGACGGATAGTATTAAACATAAACAAAAAGTCTAATATCCACCTCTTACGAGCACACGCGCAACGTCATATGAAAGAAAGAGATGTCTAGTGAGCATTGGTTACAGCAAAATAATCGAATGGCACCGTTTCGTACTACATAGATCTACTTCTATTAAGTATATTATTAGTGATGTTCATAGATCGGACATAGTAAGGATATCGATTTTTTGGAGTTTACTCCTTAAGAATCGAATTATATATAAGGCTCGGAATGAAAAATGTATGTGAAGTGAAATTTTGTCGAGCGTTAACTAAAATGCGTTACGTTTTTCTGCGCACCTTCTGCGTTAGTCATGTATGTGTCAAATGTCGTTTGATTTCAAAGTTTTATATTATTTCATTTAGTATATATAAATATTGATATCATTATTATTAATTACTAGCTATGATACCCGGCTTCGCTCGGGAGTTGATATGAGATTACGTGGTAGTTGAAATAAAAAAATAAAATATGACGTAAAAAGTAACAAAAAAATTGAAAACATTTTCTCATTATTTACACTACTTGTTTATAAACAACATTTTGCATTTTATTGTCCGGGGTATATATATATACATTTTTCGAATTTCCTACCCTTGAGCAAGCTACATATAGCTGACCGTGAGAGTAGCAGGATTCTTTGAGGTTCATTCATTCATTTCATTCATTCATTTCGGCCAAATGAAATCCACTGCTGGACACAGGCCTCCCCCAAAGAGCACCACAACGACCGATATGGTGTGTTGTGTGTACATTGGGGGGTCTTGCCATAATCGCCACGCTTGGCAGACGGGTTGGCGATCGCAGTTGAGTTGTTAATGTACTCGAAGGACGCTGCTGCCCATCCTCCGGTTAATCCCTTAGTCGACTTTTACGACACCCACGGGATGAAATGGGGTGGTGGCATTCTGAGCTGGCACCACACGAGGTTGATGCCACAATATTTTAAAGTTTGCTCTTACGCTTTGTTAATTGTAAAACTAAAGGCTAATTTAATTGGAAACTGCAATCTTTTAAATTGAAATGGCAATTCAGAAGAGATCTGTGATATTCTAGGTATAAATACTGTGTGCTCTTTGTTCTTTCCAGAAATAAGTTCAGCTTCAATGATATTATTTGATAGCTGTTTTACGATCATCCTCGTTCCATTACATCCATTCTGAATAATATTTGGATAAATGTTGTCGATTAGTTCGTTTTCAGTAGTGGCTAGGTTACAGAAATCACTATTGAGTTCAATGAGGCCGGTCGTTTGGTCAGAAGGATATGTACCTTCGCCTATTTGTAAAAGTATTTGTTTTTCATCATTTGATAATTCAACTCTCATGTTTTTTGTTAATTGCAGTATTTGTACTTGTGGCCAGAGATGTGACTTTTCTAAGCATGCATTGATCTCGTCTGCTGGTGTTGACTTGGGAATAACTGGAAGTGTTTGTCGTAAATCTCCTGAGAGTATGAGTAGAGCTCCTCCTATTATTCCAGAGTTTCTTCGCAATTCTTGTAATGTTCTGTCCATGGCTTCTAGTGATTTTTTATGGGCCATGGTGCATTCATCCCAGAAGATAATTTTAGCTTGTTTTAGAAGTTGACCCCGTCCAGATTTTCCTGAGATTTTACATACCGGGAATTGTTGTTCGGCTATATTCAACGGTAGTTGTGATACAGAATGGGCGGTTCGTCCTCCTTCCATAAGTGTGGCTGCGATGCCGGATGATGCTAGAGCCAGTGCGATGTGTTTTTGAGCACGTATTTCCGCCAGTATTAGATTTATTAGAAACGTTTTACCAGTGCCTCCTGGTGCGTCCAAGTAAATAATTCCACCAGTGTTGTTATTTATCTGGTTCATTATAACGTTGTAAACTTTTTTTTATTGTCATTGAGGAGTGGTTTGTTGTGAGCAATGTATTCAAGTAGTTCATTGACATTGTAGGTTTTTTCCTTTGTAATTTCGTAGTTTAGCACACTGAAAGCATTTCTTTGTGGTGCTGGCATTCCAAGTTCTACTAAGGCCTGGTTATTTATTGCTAAACATTTATCTTCTAAGCGAATGAGTGTTTCATTGAAGATGTCGTCATTGAATTCTATAGTCAGTTCTGGATTAGTTTGTCGGATTTGGTACAATATATCATCACTGGAGTATGAGTGATGATATATTGTTTTGAAAGAGTCCCATAGCTGTTTTGGGTTTGATGGGTTACATGTTGTTAGAATTATGGCGAATAACTCGAATTTGTTCAGCTGAAGCTGTGAGTGTGGCTTCTTGTAGTGTTCATTCCCAGTGGTTATCGTTTTCCAATAATCCTATGCGTTGACATGCTTCTCTGTGCGTCTGGCATAGGTAGCCGTCAATGGTCTTGAGATCTGTGAAACTTGTTAACTTGAAATACGGGGAGTATTTCGTGTAACAACATCCGGAGATAGAAACATTGGGCATTGTTTGGATGAACAGTGTATACTCGACCTATTGCGTTCGTTTTCATGATTTCTGGATGGCCCTCCTCTGGCATTCCTTGTTTTCGTCGTTGAAAAATTTTCCTTGTTTCGTCCCACGTATAATAAATAGGGACGTCGACATACAGTAATGTCTATGCGAATGGATCCGTTTGGCACAGTTGGAAAAAAGCTGTTAATGTTGTGTTCTGAGGTGGTTCGCTTGCAATTTTTCTAGCCGGGTCTTTTGTGAAGTAAATTCTCTGTCCATTCTCCAAATGTACTGCTAGATGTTGCACAACTGGTTCGCGTCCGTGTATGGGAAAACTAAAAATTCTCCACGCTGCTTCGTTTCTGTTTATGTATCTTCCCATTTGGTATTTGAAATACTGCCATAATTTTTACGTACTTACATATATATATATATATATATTTAATAGATTTTACTGAATTGCAGTATTCAACGTTTATGTGTGCTTGGAACATTTTGGAAAGTAGTGGGTTATATGGTACTACCCATTAATTATCTATTTCCAATTCGTCTCTGCCTTGTATTCGTATTTTTGCTGTGAAGCCACCGTTTTTCGGTGATCGTCTTCTATATTTGGGATAGCCGTCATCATCAGTTTTTGTATCGTCCAAATATGGTATTAGATATTTTTTGTACATTTTCCATCAATCATGCATGGCGCATTGAAGTTTAATGGTCCACATGGTCCGTGAATCATGTTTTTCACTACTATGTTGTATAGTTCCGGATCTTTTTGTGGATTGGGAAATTCAGCTTGGATGATTTTGTCGATATCCGTGGGATAAATTTTATCGTGTAGCCATATGAGATTGTGTGAGTGAGGTAATCCTCGTTTTTGCCACTCGATTGTATACATCCAGCATCTAACGGTTCCAAAGATGTGGTATTTTGTGATGACTTCAATAAATCTTATTTGTTTTTGTCGAAAAACTCGGGCTATTATGTCGTGTCGATCCATGGAGGTTTATCCGTATTTTAGTTGTTCTTTGATGTCTGGCCATGATGAGTTGCATGTAAATGTTATGAAGAGATCAGGACGTCCATATTTTCTTACGTAGGTCATGGCGTTTTAAGTATATTCGTGCATATGTCTTGGACTTCCTATGTATGATCAGGGTAAGATTACCATTGTTCCAATATCGTCAATATTGCCGTCATTTATGATCGCGTCTCGAAGGTGGATGTATTCTTCTGTGCGTAGTTTCTGATTCAGTCTTATGTAAAGCATCCGTTCTGCTTCTATTTTTGCGTACATATCTACCAGAAATTGTTGGAATAAACGGCGAGTATTGAGTATGTGATTGTATATTTCATTGTCTCTGATCATTAAGCGGTAAACATAGAACTCCTTGGAAGTGACTTTTTTGTTTGTTTCTATGCCTGTTTCAGGATGAATTTGTTTTATATTGAAATGATATCCGACCTCTCCGTGCAGAAATATTAACGGATATTGAAGAGCATCATATGAACGGTGTGTCTCTGCAATGCGTTGTAGTCCTTTTCTTCTTCGTTGTACAATAATGTCACGGCTTGTATTTTCATTGTCCACAATTACGATGGCGACTTCATCTATCTGAGGTGCATTAAATCTACGTTCGTGTTCTCCACGTGGTCTTTTATCGGCTCGAACTGCAATTTTATGGTCATCAGAAAACATGCGGTCTAATGTTGTTTTGAATATGTAAATCAGTTGATTGTATTTGTGTAAGATCGCATACATCTTGGATTATTTCGCGCCTCAATCCATTAAAATTTGTGCATCGTTGATCAATTTCTTGTTCTTCATTTCCGATGAAATATACTTGCAGAAATTATAAGACTATAGTCTTCGTTAAGCATTGGTAGTAACGATCCTATTTTGTGATAAATTTGCCCTTGAAATGAAAATACATATTCAAATTTATTTCTATTAGTGTTAGTCGAAGTAACACCGAAAGAAGTCATTTGAAAGCAGGAGTTGTATGATCTTATATTTTGAAGAAAGTGTTTTGATTCTAGTGTTTCCCCGGTCATGTAATGTAGAAATTCCTGCGGAGGTGCTTCCAGTGGTGGTAACCGAATTTTTCCATTCATGCAACAGAGACCTGGTGTTTCTTTACTGAATTTTTTCGCGTGGCAAAATTGGAAAATGTTATTCATTTTTCCGATTACAACATATTTATGATAGTAATATTTTGTCGTCGGTTCGTAGTGGAATGCTTCCTTTGTTAGATTATCTTTTAAAATTCTCGATTCTTCAATACTTTTGTTTTCTTTTCTTTCTTCGCTTTTTCTGCTTGTCAGGGTGCTCATTCTGGTTCGTTGATTTTGTAAACGTGTTTCGTGCTCTTCTTCCGTTTCATTTCTTCGATATTCTTTTTGTTTTCGCCGTTTCGCTGCAGAACTAGCAAGATCTCCTCCTCTTTTACGTCTAGGCATTGTATTCTGTAAAATATAAATTAAATAAACATTTTATAGACAAATATATTGTTACGTAAACGTGGGGTAGGTTGAGACAAAGAAAAAAAAATGTAGCCTTCAAGCGGTCGCGCGATGTTTTCTTTACGGCCAAAAGTATATAGAAGGCACCGATTCAACGTCGCGCGACTGCTTGAAAGTTAAGGAAATTACAATTAAAAGAAAAGAAAAAAAAACCATTAGAATTTATTAAACACACTCACATTTGATATTTCACAATAAAGGCTCACAGACAACTTTTTTCTTCTTCGCTTCAAAATCGAGAATGAATTAAACACACTATTAAAAATACTCACACGTGAGACTTCAGAATAAAGGCTCACAGATAACTTTTTTCCTTTTCGTTTCGAAATTACTTGTTTCGCTGTTCGAATCGAACTAACTCTGGCGGTTTTTTTTTTGTTGGGCTTCTCGTATACCTTTCAGAGAAATGTGGTTGCTTAACCGGTCATTTTCTGGCGAAGTTAAAAGAGGCCTCCAGCCAGGCTTAAATTTAATATTACAAACTAAGCAACTTTCGCTAAGGGCGCCCCCTGCGGGACACGGACCTCGGCTTAGGGCATTGCTGGGGATAACAAGCTATTGTTTTGGGGACAGCTGGATCGGTATTCATCATTCATCATTTCGGCCGAATGAAGTCCACTGCTGGACACAGGCCTCCCCCAAAGATGTCCACAACGACCGATATGGATGTGTTGTGGGCTCATTGGGGGGTTTTGGATCATTGGATCGGTATTATTTAAATTGTATTATGGGACATTAAAAGCTACAGGCTCGGCACGGGTCGGCGCGAGCAAGAGACGGGAGGGAGAAGTGCTAACTTGAACGGGAAGGTGACGCGGCGATAGGCCTCCGCGCCGTCGGTGAGGCGGGCATCCTCGGCGGCGAGGGCGGGAGTTTCTTGTTCGAGGGGGGATAAAGGGCTATCACACTATATAAGTCACGCACATTTTATCAACTTAGTTTTATTATATATCTTATATCTTTAAATGAGCAATTCTTGTATATATATATATATATAATTGGAATCTCGGAATCGGCTCCAACGATTTTCATAAAATTTAGTATATACGGGGTTTCGGGGGCGATAAATCGATCTAGCTAGGAATCATTTTTAGAAAATGTCATTTTATAGGCGTTTGAGTAGTCTCAACTGAAAAATATGACTCTTCCTGACATCTATTGGCGAATAATAATACTATTTTTTGTGAGCAACTAATTGCTTTAACGACACAACAGCAGATGGCGTTGTTAAGTAACACGAAAATACCGAGCAAAGCTCGGTCATCCAGGTATATTAATAATCGAGCATAACACCATGTTTATTTTATACTATAATGTCAAGTATTATTTCACATTATAGTATAAAAGTTAATTATAATGGAAGTATTATAATTTTGTTTAGGTACCATTGACATTCAATATTAAATACTTTGTCCAAAAAAATTAATTTGGAGAAGTAGCATCTGTTACTTACTCTAAGAACTATTTTATGAGGTTAGCTATGTAGTCTAATTTTGAGACAATGGAGTGCTTAGTGGTACCACTACTGCCGCATAGATGGCGCTAAACTCAAAATATTGAAGTTCAAGTTTTCTTAATCTTATATCTTTAAATTTGAGTAGTCTCAACTGAAAAATATGACTCTTCCAGTCATCTATTGGCGAATAATAATACTATATATATATACTTACGTAATTGATTGATAAACTGTAAAAAATTAAGTATTTGTTTCTAATATAAGATTAAACTAATTGCACTCATGATTTTTTTCTTTAAATAACCAGTTCATATTTTTTATTATTCTATCGGTAAGATCGAAAAATATTATTCATATTTCATTATAAATATTAAAGAACACACACACACAGATCACAAATATGATAGTCACACAATCGATGGCATAAATAAAAAGCGCATATGCACGTTGCCAGTAACTGACCATTTGTAACCACATTTGTATTTGTAACTGATAAGCTAAGTATGTACAATTCAGCGCAAACGTGCAGAACAAGAAGCACGTCCTCGGGAATAAATTATTTGCGTTTTCTTCTTATGTATATGAAACAGGAGAGCGAAGTGCTAGCATGTTTTTTGTAAACGCTTTTTGCAGCCATTCAAACTTGGCCAATTTATTGCTGTATTGAGCTTCTTGTTGGTTTTTTGACTGTATCTCTTCAATTAATCAGTTTATTGGATTACAATTATACACACAGATAGATCGACTAGAGCACAATGATTGTGGATAGGTATACCCATCCCGCATGACGCGAATCTTGTGAAAGCCGAGAAAGATAAGCAAATTAAGTATCTTGACTTGGCTCACGAGGTTGTCGACATGTGGCAGGTGGACTCTGCAATAATTGTACCGATAGTTGTTACAGCCAAGAGCCTCGACCAACACCTGAAGAGGTTCTCGTTAGGCGGGTGGGTCAAGGGCTTGATACAGAAAGCGGTACTCCTGGGCACGGCTCGTATTGTTAGGGAGGTTCCTCTCTGGAGCCCTGACCACTACTACTATTTTTTAATATATTCTGTTTTATTTTATATGTACTTAAAAATATTTATTATATTAAATATTTTATAGGTAAACCTACTCATAAAATGTGTCCAATCGGATGTCGAGCAACATAGTAGTCCAGCCCTAGTATTTTTTTTATAACTTATTTTACTTCTGTTACTTCAATGAAACTTAACGTGCCATTGTAACTTGTAAGCAGTTATAAAGTACAAATTAAGGTTAAGAGGGTAGAGCTCATATTTGGAGTACTAGGACCTTTGGTTACTTATTTTCGAATTGTGTTTTCACAAACATTACACGCAAATTTATAGCAATACATGTATAAAAATCACAACTATACGCCTTACGGGTTAAAATATCCGGCTAACAGCCAAATGTCAGCGCAGCGGAATTTCCAATATCTTCGTCAGTCTTATCGTCAAAGTCAAAGTTTTTTATTTCAAATAAACCAAATATTGGCACTTATGAAACGTCAGAATCTAAGTTGCACGGTTCCAAATAGTTGATCTCGTGGAGAAGAGCCGGCAAGAAACTCCATGGATACTCTTTTAAAATCATTGAGATTACAATGTTGGTTGATACAAATTATTGTAATATATATACTGAGAAAAATGTAGGACAATGTGTAAAGATGTAACATACCACATTAATATTATAATAATAAATTATTTGCCGTGGCAGTTAACGGCTGACCAGTCCCAACAGCCGGCACCCGTTCACGAGCATGACGCATGCATCAGCATCGCTTAGCTCAACCATATTGTAGGGAACCGAACAACCCAATACACAACGCCACCGCCAGCAAGACATTTTAGTGAGTAATGAGTAAAATGTAATGTCACACAAATCTCACTTTAGCTTACACATTTACCTTTCGCCATACTCTAATTCTTGCACCATTTTTTTTTCTCGGACGTCCTTAGCGAACCAATTTTTCACTGAGAGAACGTTTTCTCAGCGGAAACTGTTTTTTTACGAATATCTCAAAGATGGTTGCATACACAGATTTAAATTACCATACACAAATACACGACGTCATGTTCTAAGCAAGAAATCATCGTCTACTAAACTCAAATTAAGAAATTCTACTGGGACTATAGATCTTTGGATTATATATATATATATATGATAGTGTAATATGTGCCTTATGCGGACTCATTATGTTGACGTTCAACATTCTGATGTTGAAGTTCACTACTATTTTTTGTACCTTGGGTAAACGATAATTCATAAGAAATATATAAATTGCTATTATTGACAACACTGACAACTTCTATCCTAGGTCCCAAGTGCCAAGACATAGCTAGGATATTATACATACTGACTGCAAATGTGTAAATTTACAACATAGTCAATCGCGGACCCGTATTGGTGATGCCCAAGGAACGGCGGGCGTTGGTCCCCAAGTCATAGTTTGGTGATACTAATATATCTCAACATCTGTCGTAATATAAAAGTATTGATAAAAAAAATTAAGGTCAGGGATCTTTGTCCAAATGACTCAATTAAAGCTACATATATTTTTTCTTTTTTTGTCAATTTAGATGCAAGGCAGTCAAACAAAAACAAAGTAGAGAAGGAAGATCACAAAGGGCCAGCATTATACAAGTCAGCTCCTAAGTATCGTAGTAAGAGTGGATCTGTATCTTCCCTAAATTCAAACAGCAGTGAAAGTTCTTGCAAGAGTTATATAACACAGAGTAAGTAACTGGTCAAGCCCACGTTCAAACAAAAAGCATATACCCCATTTGGAAGCCTTGTAAAATTGAAACGCGCACCAGCAAAATGTGCTTTTTATGTGAATATATTTTCTGATATTATGTTAATAAATAATTTACGTTAATAATAAGTGACTAAAATTATTCTAGATTGCAATTATCAGCAGCCTATCGTGCAACCAGTTTCGCCATTTGCAGAAAGCCAACATCCACAGCAACTTCGTGAGGGTATGAATGTGCTGTTATGTTTATACATAAAACAATAGTAAATATAATCATAATAAAATGTCTATTTTTTAGGTTCCCAAGAGTTAATCTACATTTCACATATCGTGGATCCTCATAACTTTTACGTGCAAAGAGCATGCTTTCAAGGGCTTGTTAAGGATATGTTGCGAGAATTTCGTAACGCTGTATCTTTTGCTAAACCATCTATGAATCATATAACGCCGGGTAAGCATTATGCGTTACTGTTTATGCAATAGCTGGCTGACTACCACAATACATGGTCAGTCATTTATCTGCATTGTTTACTTTAAGGTGTATGCGTCGCGTCTTTTCATGCAATATCAAATTATTTACTGTTATCGCTGTGGTATTACAGGCAAAACAAACGACTCAAAAATTCCCTTAATTATTCGTTTTTCAACTTAAAAGTGTTGTGCCATGCCGTGTTCCTTCGACCTATATAATTATCGACAGGGGTGAGAAATTTGCTTGCGCATTCACCGCGACTCGGGCACAGCTTGGCTCGACGATTGTTCCGACGGGGAAATCGCCACTGCGTGGTTTGACCGTCAACACGATCCTCTGGAACGGTACGCGCAAAAGTATACGGCGCCGCACGGTGGGTTGAAAATCGACTTTCAGAGATAGACATAAGGATCCATTTATATTTGATTTTGATTGCCATTACTATGCTCAAATATTCACACAAGGTTAATTTAGCATACAAACTTATGACGAATAATTTTATTACGAAAAAAATGTAACCGTAACATCCATAAAGGAAAAAAAACTAATCATTTATTATTTTTGTATATCATACCACGTATAACGGTTTCTACTGCAGATACTATTCTATACTCGTTTTAATGCACCAAGTCAAAATAGCAACAATTTATTTATACAGGGTGTCCAGCAAATAGCACGACATACTGCAGTGGGTGAGAGCTTGGGTCAATACCTACCAAAAAAACACAATATATGTTCAGCAAAATCTTACGGATTTACAGTAGTACAAAATTTTTACCTTGACACAGATTTTTAAGCATCTCGTAATGAAAAATTCCTTTTCTAGTTTTTTTTACCTCAAATTATTTGTGTATAGTTACTTTACTTAATGATAAGTCTTTTTTCTATTAAAAACTAAAATGTTTTCAAGAAATACAATTTTTATTTAAATTTTCACAGTTCAATTTTCTTATTGCTTAACTTTAACCTACAGTGGTGAAAAAAAAATCCGTAAGATTTTGCTGAACATATATTGTGTTTTTTTGGTTGGTATTGACCCAAGCTCTCACCCCCTGCAGTATGTCGTGCTATTTACTGGACACCCTGTATAGTATTTGTATTTGCACGACTCTTAAATAATAATAAGAAATACTTAAACAATATAAATAAAACAATAAAAACAAAAAAAATACACTAGTAAGATTCAACATCACTCTCAAATTAGGTACATCCAAAAACTCTTAACTGAGTTTCTGAAAACTTGATCAGTTCAAGTCTTGGTATCTAATTTAGTTCTTCGTTCATTCGTTAGATCAAAGGATCAGACGAAAGAACAAGCATATATAAGATATCCTTATTGGAAGCTGATGATGTTCCTGAAACTCCTAAAATCTTTATTGCGGGCCGAGTCTGAAGGGCTGCCGATTGGCAAAATATCGTTATTAGCGTTTTTTTTTACTGTGTCAAGCCCGCCACTCGTTCCCAACCACTGTAACTCTTGAAAGCCAGGATCTACCAGGGCGACCACCGAAAAGAACACCGACCAATGAAGCTCGGGTGTGTCTCAGAGAAATGAATCTTGGAACCCGCACCGAAATTAATCAAAAAGAAAAAGGTGGAGTAAGAAAGAATAAACGTACCACTTCCCTCCGTAGCAAGCAGGAGACAGAGAAAAAACTAGGCCATAGGCACAATAAATGGGAGTCTACAACAGGGTTAAGCCCAGTTGCCAAGCACCACGGGTACATTTTTTGTATTTATTTGTGGGTCTTATGTTGTGAGCTAGTGTGACTGATTCCAATAGTAGGTATGGCAAAAAGTAGGTAGCGCCGTAAATGGTTCTTAAAGTATTAAAATGAAAGATCCCATGTAGCAAGGATATCAAATCCTTGTCAGGGCATAAAAGATCCTTTTAGCTTTTTCACCTACAGATTTTATGTGGTCAATGAATGAAAAATGTCTCTCCAATACAACACCGAGGTAGCACACGGACTCTTTTCTTTTTACGGTAATATTATTGAATCTAATGCATGGTAATGCATTAAGATTGCCTTTTAAAATTAATTGAAAGGTTTTTTGTGGTGCAAACATGAAGCGGTTTTGTTCACTTCATTTTTTTACACTTTATTAATTTCATCACTCACACACTTCTTCATTCTCTTTTTCAAAAGTGAACTGCACTGGACGACGCTAAGTCTGCGCATGGCTTTGGATTCGTACATAAAGTTTAGTCTCCAGTAGTCGGCTTGAGTGGCGCCAAGGAGGTCGTGAATATACTTAAATCATCTTGTTCCCCCTCCATTTTCTGTTTATATCGGTTTGGTTGGAACCACCATCTAATCCCCACTTAGATATTAGCTTGAAATCCATATTTTGCACATTGTCAGAAAGACTTTCAAGGATCCTCTTCACCGTGATATCGAGTAATGCTTGATGCGTAACCCCAGCTGATGAATCGACGGAAACGACGGACAGTCACTGATTGGTTCAGAGGACAGCATTGTAGTTTGGCTTGTTGCAATTTGTAGTAAGATAAATATCCTTAACACAACCATTCTTCTGGGGAAATTTGTGGAATATTGTGTTTGCTGGCATACAGGCAAATAGAATCTTTGATCTTCAACAGCCGCTCGATCATATGGAAAATGCTGTTCCATCTGGTAACGCAGTCCTGAATCACGCGAAGTACAGGTTGATTGAGTTGCTCTGTTTAGATTTTAATCAGCTCATTTTGATCTACTCGCATTTGAGAGTGATTAAAATGTCCCGACATCTTCTTGCATTTAGCCGTTAAGTCATGGTTTTCGAGAGCTGAACGAATACACAGTTGTAATAGGTGGACCGTGTAGTTCACATCAGGTATATTGGCCAAATGCATTGCTCTAACCATATTTGATCCCCTATCTCGAACAAATCAATGCAATTGCTGGTCCTGGATGTTCCACTCCAGCAGCATCATTTTGAAATGGTTAGTAATAATATCACCGGTATGGCGGCCGTGAAGTCGGCAACATTTTGAGATAATCTGAAGCCCTCGGTTATCTCGTGCGCCGTTAGGCTCAAAAGCGACACATTAGCACTTGGCTCAGACCAAATATCTGTGGTGAATGATAGTTTAGGAAATTGTTTGAGCATTTGTTAAATTTTTCTTAAAATAGATTTTTGGATGATTATCCTGAAGCCAATTTTCGTACTTCATTCTGATTGTATCAACGATATGGTGAGATTTCTGCTACTTCTGTGAAGCAGCGGGTTTGAATCTTCGACAAAATCCTTTGAGCGTTACACAGTCTTCGTCAGAAAGGCGCTCATCAAGATGAGCTACCACTGCCCTGAACATATTATACTTCATGATTAAATAAAGTACTCTCGCTGCTCAGAAAAACAAACGAGTCTAAGTTGGGTTATACTTTCCATTATAATATTTTACGGTCACAGAATAAAGATTGTAGTCCAAAAATTTGAAATACACCAAACTATAGATTAAAATTTTGTTTATTTATTGCTGTTTACTGATTATTAAAATTATAAAGGCCGATTCACACATTACAGTGACGACACAGTACCGGCACCGTGATAAAACGTCGGTGTCAGTGAAAAAAATATTGTTTCATACATTCTGTATGGATGCGTCCAGACTCGTCAGTGTCAGTGCCGTCACAATGCTCTCAGGCCGGCCGCAAGCACGGAAGCGAATAATAATAATCATTGATTGTTCCGTATTATTAAATACAGCTAAAGCAACAATTACAATAATTGAATATCGCGAAAAGTGTGCCCCCGTAATAATATTCCGTAATATTTTTGACATATGACATATACAATATGACATTGTTTACAGCTTGATGGCCATATTGCCCTTTATTTTAATATAATTTAGCATCTACTACATTTTGTAAATGTGAGAACTTCGTTGACTCGTACCTGTGCGTTAATAATTAACAATTTCTGATTGTTTATTACAGAATCAATAGTGTGTTTATTATTGCGTATATGTATTTCACGTATAGTCCACTTTGTTTCCACATAGCTGATGTGTTAAACTGTAATATCACTTTTTTCTTAAAGAGTGTCTATGGTGTTCCTTGCCGGCTTCTTCTCCATAAGATCCACTTTTTCCGAACCGTGCACCGTAACTTTCGACTTTTCTTAAGTGCCTATGCCCATATATGAAATAAAAACTTTGACTTTGAATAAACACGTTTTTATTTTGAAGATCCGCAAAAAAATACTGTACGGACAATGTGACGGTAAGGTGTCGTCACTGTAATGTGTGAATCGGCCTTAAGTGATTAGCAAATGAGAATGGCGAGATTGCATGTAATATGGGACGTAGCCTTCGGGATAGCGTGGACTAAGGAAACTTATTAATACTTGTAGAACTATATAAAAAGCTAATTGGAAGTAAATTGAAAGACCTGGGAGAAAAAAGATGTAATCCAGAAGATTATCACCTATAATAAATAAACACGATAAATGTATTTTATTTTATTTGTGATGTATTTAAATATTAATTTTTAATCTGTATGCAAACTACATCTCCCTAACTGACTAACTTTACGGGTCAGCAGCGCAGGCAGCGTGGTTTTTGTATAGATTGGGGTGCACAGTGACTCTGATATTTAGTGTATAATATATTTAAGTATTATAAATATGGTATAATTAGAGCAATAAGTGGTAGGCTTACGTACATTGGAATCCGTATTCGGAATGTAATCCGAAACTTGTTGCGTTTTGTTAATGCAATACGTTTTGATATTATTTTATTACATATCAACTTTTAAACCCGGGCTTCTAAAACTATTTATAACATACATTTATAAGTATTTTATAACAAAGCCTTATATGTACTTATAATAAACGTAAGTTCATACTACAACGTACCTTCATTATTAGTGGGTCCAATTTCGCCATTCTCCTTTACTTTTTGTTAATTACCCTTATATTATATATATATATAATTGAAGTAAATTCATTAGACATTTCTCTTTGTTAACTCTTAATAATTGAAAATATTTACTATTACGCCTCACTTCCCAGATAAGATAATAGTTTGATTTGTGTTGCTACATAATAATTATTAAATATCATTTAATAATTGAAAATATTTACTATTACGCCTCACTTCCCAGATAAGATAATAGTTTGATTTGTGTTGCTACATAATAATTATTAAATATCATTTATTCAGGCTAATTGGTTAAATTATACTTGGCATTTTGAAGCTTAGCGTGAAGTTTCATATAGAATAATACATCATCATCATATCAGCCACAGGACGTCCACTGCTGAACAAAGGCTTCCCCCTTAGATTTCCACAACGAGCGGTCACAGGCCGCTCTCATCCAACGACTCCCAGCGACCTTCACCAGGTCGTCTGTCCACCTCGTTGGAGGTCGTCCCACGCTGCGTTTTCCGGTGCGCGGTCTCCATTCGAGAACCTTTCTGCCCCAACGACCATCATACATACATTATTAATTAAGTTCCTATGATGTGATGACTGGTTTATTTTAGTTATGTAGTAATAGTAAGAGATCAAATATTCAATCTCACCAACCCGTCTGCCAAGCGTGGTGAGTATCGGCAAATTCCCCTCAAAATGACGACACGACTAATGCACCGGCCCCCAGTTCCCGGCAGCCCCGCTTTCCTGGACATGGTAGTGGCCACGGTAACGGCGGGGTAGGGGGTGCTAAGAATCTCCGGATGGGATCCGGCTACCACCCCAAACGAAAACTGGCCCTGGTAACGTATAGCACACGCACACTGACGGCAGACGAAAAGATTGTTGAGCTGGAAGAAGAAATAGATAAGTTGCACTGGGATATCATGGGTATATCAGAAGTCCTTCGATAACTCTTAAATCCGGTGACTTATTCTACGACCGGGAAGGGAAGGGAATCTGTCTCAAGGTGTCGGGTTTCTTGTCCGCAGGTCCCTCATTAACAGCATAGTGGCCATCGAAAGTGTGTCGAGCAGGGTAGCATACCTACTCTAGTGTGATCATACGAGGACCTGGAGCCTCCCTTAGGTGCCGAAGATGATCGCTTCAGTGGTTTTAGCTGGTAGGAGTCCGGCATACCCCTTCACACTTCCCCGGGGCGATAAAAAAAAGGGGTAGCGTACCTTATACTCAAAATATCCAAGAGGTATTCGTTGAAGGTCATACAGGTCTACGCACCGACCTCAACACAGCCAGATGATGAAGTAGAGAGTATGTATGAGGACGTAAGTAGGGCCATACATACCTCGAAGACACACTTCACCGTTGTGATGGGGGACTGCAACGCAAAGCTGGGCACTCGATGCGATGGTGAGTTGAGAGTGGGGCAATTTGGATATGGGCAACGGAACCCCAGGGGACAGAGGCTGGCCGACTTTTTGGAAAAGGAGGAACTCTTCGTGATGAACTCCTTTTTCCAAAAGCCGCCTCACAGGAAATGGACCTGGATGAGTCCCTAAGGTTCCACGAGGAGTGAGATTGACTTCATCATGACCAATAAAAGACAAATATTCAATGATGTCTCTGTGATCCACAGGGTGAAAACCGGTAGTGATCACCGAATGGTAAGAGGCACATTGAATATGAATCTCATAGTTGAGAGGTCTCGTCTGATGAGGTCTATGCTCCGGCCCTCTAGTGCTCATATCCAAAACCTCGAGAGCTTCCAACTCGAACTCCAAAACCGCTTCGAGTGCCTAGAACATTGCGTATCTGTGGACGATTTAAATGGTAGGTTTGTAGAAACTGTCCAAACGGTTGGGTCCAAGTTCTATAAAACCCACCGTAAAGGTAGACCAAAAAAGTTCTCCGATCACACTCTCGACCTCATGGCAGAAAGACCCGCCATGACGCTGCAGTCTTCTGGTAATGCTGAAGCATACCGACTGCTAAATAGACGGGTATGGAAGTCCTTGCGTCACGATATCCGCACCTTTAACACCAATGGTGTTAAAGAGGCGATTGAGCGGAATCAAGGAGACAGGGACAAAGAGACAAGTCTATTGAGCAAAGTCGTATTATGAAGCTGAAGACCGAGGACGGCAGTGTAGCGTCGACTAAGCCAGAGGTTTTGAGAGAGATGGAGAACTTCTACCGGCAGTTATACACCTCGGTTACTATACCTACTATTGGCTCTGACAAAAACCCGCGAGGTTTCAGTACCATAGACCACATCCATACACTGCGGCAGGTTATACAGAAGACCGAGGAGTATAATCTGCCACTGCCTGGCGTTTGTGGACTATGAAAAAGTCTTCGATTCGATCGAAACCTGGGCAGTGCTGCAATCGCTGCAGCGGTGCCAGATTGACTATCGGTACATTGAAGTGTTGAAGTGCTTATACAGAAACGCTACCATGTCGGTCCGAGTACATGAACAGAGCACGGGGGCAATTCCATTGCAGAGAGGTGTGAGACAGGGGGGACGTAATTTCCGCCTGTTCACCGCTGCAATGGAGGATGCCTTCAAGCTACTGGAGTGGAAAGGATTCGGCATTAACATCAATGGCGAGTATATCACTCACCTTACGGAATCGCTGCAAGAGCTCAGCACAATACTCGATGATCTCAACAGAGTTTCCCAACAGGTGGGCTTTAAAATGAACATGGGCAAGACAAGTCATGTCAAATGCCCATGTCGTGTCCATCCCAATATCCGTTGGGAGCTCTGTTCTCGAAGTTGTTGACGAGTATGTCTACCTGGGATAAACTGTCCACTTAGGTAGGTCCAACTTCGAGAAAGAAGTCAATCGTCGAATCCGACTCGGCTGTCTCTTCGTCAACAATACCGCAATGCCTCAACCTGTCTTTAACCAGTGTGTGTCACTCACAATGGGCCTCATAAGAAAGCTCAAGGTTACTCAGCGAGCTATGGAGAGAGCTATGTTTGGTATTTCTCTATGAGATCGAATAAGAAATGAGATCCGTAGAAGAACTAAAGTTGTCGATATAGCTGAAAGGATTAGTAAACTGAAGGCAAAAACCTCCATTAAACACAACTACACAGACCAGTTGTTGTGGCAATCTTAGGAAGAGGCCTTTTCTTGTTATTGGTGCCCAGTGGAAATTCTTCATGAACTTCCTTCGCCCCGGGGAAGGGCGAAGGGGTATGCCGGACTCCTACCGGCTAAAACCACTGGAGCGGTGATCTTCGCCACCTAAGGGCTCCAGGTCCTCGTATGATCACACTAGAGCCGCCCACTGGTGCCACGCCTATAGGCATATCTCGGAGAGGGTGACTGTAAAGCGGTCACCCCTTCGGGGGTATTGTAAAGGATCCCCCAAAGCGTCCCACGGCTGCGCGTGACCACATGCGTGCTACCGTCTTCTCTTGGGTCGCTCGGTGTGGATAGGGGGAAGCCTGCATCGAGCAGTGCATTTTATCATGAAATGATGATGATGAATAGACGCGTGAATGGTGTCTTTTTGGTAAATATATGATATAATCATCAATAAAACCACGGATTTTTGCCATGTAGTGCGCTAATAGGCAAATCTCGCCAAAAGTTATTTACTAGATATTGTACAGCTAAGATAGGACAACACACCATATAAAGATTATATTATATTATCATTTGCATTTGGTTTGTTGGGACTGCTAATTGAGCCGTACATACCTACACTGCCGTACTTTTCAATGATTTGTAAAATGTTCCCTGAATAATACAAAGAACATATTGAAGTTTAAAAATTCCTTATAGTATGAAACTCGATTTTCGCCCCTCTGTGCGCTTGTATCTGCCCCAGGTCTGCCTTCCATAGTCCTCGCCTCATCGAAGCTATGACCGGTGCGTGTTGGGAGGGAAATGTTCGCTGCCTCTTCTGAGTAAATAAATTGCTTGCAGAAGGCATTCATCACGCTGTTTTACTTTGTAATAACATATGCGACGATTTACTCAGAAAATAATGGTAAATTAAATAACAATGACTATTCGTTGCTGTCACTATTCACATTTGAACAATACTATTTTATAGAAAATAGAGACAGAATGCATCACCTTAAACTAATCCTCTATGTCATATACAAGGCAATGTTGTAATATATTATTATTTTGCGTGCAGGTAAAATATATTTAGCCTTCAATAAGGCTGATAATATGTGGCAACGATGCCGCGTCATTAGTATTGACATAAAAGACAATCAAAATCCTATAATTGAAGTTTTCTGTTATGACTTCGGAAGCATCGAGTTTGTTTCTGTTGATAGGTAAGTGAAATTGTTGTTATAATAATGTGTTTTGACAACTGACAACTAGGCAACAGATTTTTATTTTACAACATTTAGGGGATATGCTGTTTCTTTTCTCATACTAATTCTTCCGTATGGCCGATTTTTAAATCGTCAGATAAACAGACAGATAGCAAATAATAAAAACAAAAAAATTCCGAGAGATAGTGTAAATCATTCGACAGATGGTGTATACAATACATTTACTATTAGGTTAGTTATTTCTTGGTTTTTCGTTTCATACCAAGTAAAATTGTTATTATTATGGATATTTCTGATAGCATTGATGACCTAACACTTGACAAACAGACTCAATAAATGAATTCATTAATCCATCGGGAAGAAATATAAGAACTGTCAGGCCCAGGCCCGATTACTTTATCATGTGGTACACTTACATTTTTTGACAGTATTTTATTGTATTTATTTTTAGTTCTTTATTCAGATATTTAAATCGCCTTTATATGTTACCGCGTCAGTCCAGTTTGTTTATACTTGTCGATTAAACTCACAACTAACTAAATCTCAGCAGTATGAAAATTCGCCGAACGTTCTCTATTCTTCGATTTCGATTCGATTGCATTGGAAATAAAATATAATTACTTTACGTACACAATAACGGGAGCCTTAAACAAACTAAAAGTAAACATTCACAAACAACAAACATAACCTCGAGTTTAATTTAACAGCGTAGATCCATCTACGTATAACAGTGGTATATTTTGTCATAGAGCATGGAATAGTCTGTTCTGCTCTAACATCTGTATATGCACTATGTTTGTTTCATCTCCCTGAAGTTAGCGTCGTTCGAGGCGAAATAGTCGGCCGTATAGTTATTCGTTTGATAAATAGCAATTGAAAAATTGACAACCAGTTATCAGACAGATAAAGAGTCAATATTCGTTAGGTAGTAATTAGAAGACGTCTTATCTGACGATTGAAAAATCGGGCCTTATTCAGAAATAAATCTCAGTACGTATAAGTTTTCTTAAATAAATGATTTTATTCAATGTTATTCATTTTTGTCTATAATAGTAACATAGTACCGTGCGGGATACGTTGGTGCGGATATGGACTTCATGATTGTTAATAATTTCATTCATATAAATAAATCAATGCTCGCAGCGGATGTACCGACGACCTGTAGGCGTAGCATGAACACCGAAGACAACGGTCTTGTCGACGGAAGAGTAGACAAAAATGACATTTGGATGTAGACAGCGGCAATAATTCTACCATTCCGAGCATGGCGATCTCGAGAATGAACGAAAAGTGTTGTTTCTACTCTTCCCTAGACAACAGTCTTCATCGTCGAGCATGACCAACGTATTTTGTCTATCTTTGACGTTTAGGGATAGAGATGTTTATTCTCAAATAGTCACATCACAAGAGACGTAGACAAGAGTTTCTTCGTATCTATATCGTAAGATTTTGCGTTGCGTTAAAGGATTACGGAAACTTAGCTAACACAAAATAGTAAATACGCAATTGCGGGGTCATAACGCAACTATTTAATAGGTTTTTGTGCCGAAAAGAACTCGAGGAAGGCGAAGAGGAACTCTGTGAGAGAGCTCACTGGATCCTCGACCTGCCGGAGAATGAATTCCTTGAAAATTTAAAGTTAGCAAGGAAATGGTCTTCAAAAGTCTCAACTGCACTCTGCCTTAGACCGATAGCCGAGAAACTTTTTTTCTGATAAGACGAGAAATTACGTAGTAAGTAAGCTAGCTAGGTTGTAAGTAATATAATATACTTTTCTTTGTTGCCATTATTCACTTTCACTTCACAAGAATCACAGTAGAAATTGCAAAATTATCCCGGTTCTAATAAAATTTTAAACTTTAAAATAATACCACAGATAAAATTGACGTTAAGCGTTTCGTTTTTGTATTTACTTCTATTTAAAAAGTGTAGCAACCATTTTCCATCCTAAGGTTGCCTGGAAAAGATCGCGGATAGCGATAAGACCGCCTATTGTACTTTTACTTAATTCAAAACTTTTGTGACTATTTTTCGTGTACAACAAAGAGTATATTAAATAAATAAATAAATTGTTCGACGTAATTAATTGGTAACGAAACGCAAAGAATGATTAGAATTGAAGGGAATTTCTACGTAACTAGCGGCATTCCGTTGCTATGGAAAGGATTTACCATGTCTATGTCTACGAAGACAGCCGAGTCTTCATGTCGGCTCATGCTCGGGAAGAAGCGATATCGAGACGTGTAGAGAGCGCGTTGTCTATCTTCCGAAGAGAAGACTTTGAAATCGCCATGCTACTAATTAATAGATTTATTCTTCTACAAACATAAGGTCTCAACTATACCTACATTACAAATTTACCTACCTAATAAAACAAAATGAACACTAGTAACACTATAACTAGGAATATGAACTCAGATTAATTATTAAGAAATGTAGAACTTTGACGTACGGAATCTTAAAGGACCTGAAAATTAAATATTTCGTGAACTCTTTCAAGATAAAAATATAAGCGGATGTCGTATTTGCCTGACGAACTATATTCAAGCTTTGACTTTAAAAATAATAATCTCGCTGTTAGCTGGTTAGCTATTCAAACTCATTGACTTCAAAAATAATAATCTCACTGTTAGCTGAGCTATACAAACTCATTTCTCTAAAGTACATTCCTTATGTGGGTACCTTGTGTGTGGAATTTATGTCTGTATACGCACCCAGGACACATCCTAGTGTGAGACAATGCTTGTTAAAGTAAAAAAAAATACAAACAAAAACCTTTTATTAGTTATGCCCTTAGAACGGATAGAACTGTCGAAGTACAGGTCTGTTCGTTACATTTACATTTAGTTCGGACTTCCCTAGCTTTTTTATTTTCATTTGTCCCATTGGAGATTCATCATGAACTTTCTGCGCTCCGAGGAAGGGCGAAGGGGCCTGCCGGTCTCCTACCGGCTAAAACCACTGAAGCGGTCATCTTCGGCACCGAAGAGAGGCTCCAGGTCCTCGTAAGATCACACTAGAGTCGCCCATTACGCCTTTAGGCGCAGCGGAGGGAAGGTGACTGTAAAAAGGGCGCCCCACCCCAGGCACATCTCGGTGAGGATTGTAAAATATCCCCCCAAGCGTCGCTGTGCGCTGTGCTGCGCACACGGTGACACGTGGCCACGTGCGCGCCGTCGGCTTCCTGAGGATCGCTCGGCATGAGCACGACATACTCCCCAAATTTGCGCGATCGGCCATCTCCCGATCTCGCTCTGCAGTCCTTCTGGAGAATGACGCTCTCACAGAAGGAGACTACTGCACTCCAATTTTCATGCTTTGCCTACTCAGCCGACCCGACACTACGGCCGGCAGAGAGAGATCTTGCCAAATCCGATCGACAGGATCCGCCGCTCAGCAGCCCACCCGGGCACTCCTCGAGCGTGTGCTTTGCGGTATCCTGGTCGCCTCCACAATGGTGGCATTGTGCTGTAACCTCGCGTCCTGTTCTATACGTAGGTACGCACCGAAACAACCGTGACTGGTGACTACCTGCGTCAGGCGGTAGGTGACGCGCTGGCTCCTTCTGAGCCGGGCTCCTAAGAGCGGCGGCATGGCCTTGACGAAGCGCTTGGTCGCGAACTGCAACCGCAGGCGATGTCGCCACATCTCAAGTGCGCGCCGTCGAGCCAGTCGCCTCAGTCCGTCGAACGCCCCAGAAGGCTCGCTTTCGTCCCTTTGGCGGAGGGAGCGTGTCTGGTCATAGACCCACGCATCCGTCTCCGCCTGGATGTCGAAAGGCGAAAAGAGCGCCAGGAGAGTTGACGGCACTGTATCCCCGTGCGATCCGTTTATAGCCACTCTGCGCTGCAGACCGTAAAGTTTGTTTCTGCAGCGCTGGACGCCTAACATCTGGGATGACCATACAGTCGCCCCGTAGCGGGCCACGGACCGCACGAGTCCCCCGAGATTGGCCCCCGGTGTAAAGCACCCACTACCCTCTCGACTTGGGGACGAGCCGCGTCAAGTGCTCTTCAAAGCCTCAACGGCTGTCCAGGGTGAGCCCCGGGTACTTCATGTACTGGCCCACCCTAATTTGCGCTCCGCAGCAGTTTGTGGAACCATAGCGCCTCGGTTTTGTGAGGCGATCTGCAGACCCAGAGCTTGGATTTTGGCCACGACGATTGCCACTGCCTGCATGCTCAGCAAGCCGGATGGTTCCTCACGGAAAGACTCCCCGCTGACGAACGTAAGAGTGTCATCAGCGTAACAGATCAAGTTGAGGCCAACAACATATTGTTATAATTAAATCACCTATAACCCCGTAAGATCTACCTAATGCCAATAACTTAATAACTCATTAATTGGCATATATATTGTTGTGATCGTTGCCGATTGATTTTGGATATTTTGCCCATAAGCCTTTCACTCATCTATACAAATAAATAAAATTGAAGTGTTTGTTTGTAATGTCAAAATAACAGCTTTTTACTAAATGCATATGAAAGTATATACGATACCTACAACAAAAAAACTATTTGAATTATTTTTGTCTGTCTGTATGTTCCGGGTAATCTCCGAAACGGCTGGGCCGATTTTGACGGGACTTTCACTTGCAGATAGCTGATGTTAAAAGGAATAACTTAGGCTACTTTTAATTTAGAAAAATAATTAGGGTTCGGCGCAAAAAAATAAAACCCTTGAAAAACAATACATATATATATATTCTATATCAAGTGTCTATGTCGAAGTACTCTAAATTTATTTTAAATTAAACGCGGGCGAAACTGCGGGTCCCAGCTAGTTTAAAATAAATGTGTATGTTCTGAGATTTAGGCAATATCAACTTTTATAAAGAGATGACTTAAGTATGTATATGTATAATAGCACCCACAGCAATGGGGAAACCTAATGTGGTGTTTATTATTGCTGTTGCCCTAGCAAAAGTGATATTTTTCCTTGCAGGTTACGTCTTCTGCCTCCATCGAAGATTCAATGTCCTTATCCTCTAGCTATTAACTGTTCTTTGGCTAACTGTGTGCCTATGACAGGCACTTGGACCAGTGACGACTCATTCCTCATTCAAAATATTATAGACAAGTAAGTATACACACCTCTGCATCTTATCATCTCATAATGCTTTGGTCAACTTTCCGTCGAAGCTACATAACACATCTATACTCGCATCTCTATGATTTTTAGGGTTCCGTACGTCCGAATGAAAAAACGGTGGAACCCTTATAAGGTCAGTCGCGGTGTACTTTTGTTTTGCCGCCTATCACAGCCAATTTGCTCTGAATCTACTGGACTGATGAAGTTGAAATTTGGTACACATAATGAATGCCGTATGGCTTGTGGTGCCGGCTACGAATAACAACAACCCATCTCATCCCGAGGGTGTCGTAAAAGACGACTATGGGATTATCCGGAGGATGAGCAGCAGAACAGCATCCTTCGAGTATATTATTTATTTATTTATTTGCCAACATGCACATCAACAATTAAATATAATCATGATCATTTAGATTAAACAATATTAAATTGGAGTACATAAACCCTGCTCTAGGGCATTGCAAACATTGGCCCGTTGTTGAGTCACATTTTGTAAAAACGGGTAATCAAACATACAATACAATGAAAAATTACTTAAATTGATTGTTTTAGTTAAGATTTCATTATAAATAGATTTTACTAATTAATTAATAATTACAAATTCATTAAAAAAATAATTAAATGATTACAAATTATTTAAAACAATTAATTCCAACAAATAAAAAAAAACTTCAATAAAAATAAATAGCATTGATCAAGATATCTATATGTATGTACAAAAGCTCTATATAAAATGTCAATATGTGAAGTCAATGTGTAAATCAGTCAATTGTGTCAGGTTAGAAGTTGTATTTTATTACTCGGGTTGTATTTGAATTTAAATGTTGGAGATTAAAATTTAAGGTCTAGAAAAGGTGTCTGATTTAAATTGCTCAACAGTATAGTAGGCTTTTTTAATTAATAGTGTTTTCAAATTGTTATAGAATACCGTATTTTTTTCCTCATTCTTAATGTGTTCAGGCAACTTGTTGTATATAGTAACCATTCTGTAGTCGGGACTGTTCTTCATTATTTCTAAATGTATGATTGGTGTAATTAATTTGTTTTTATATCGACGGTTATAATTTATATTTACTTCATCGTTTGACTGGAAAAAGTGTCTGTGATTTCTGATGAACATCGAACATTGTAGAATGTAAAGAGATGGAAGTGTTAACATTTTGTGTTTAATGACACAAATGTATTAACAACTCAACTGCGGTCGCCAAGCTTGGCGATCATGGCAAAGCCGCCCAATGAGCACACAACACACTACTGGTCATTGTGGCGATCTTTGTGGAGGCCTTTGTCCAGTAGGGGACTTTATTCTGAAATGATCATGATGACACATGAATTTCTGCAACCCAAACACAGACGTGTACCAATGTATAAAAGAATTTCGAATAGGGGGGGTAAATTAGAAGATAAAAATGCATAATGTACCATGTTATACATATATCAAATAGAAGGGATTGTTGTGAGGGTCTCAATTTATAACATTAAAATAAGTAGTGTTAATTAATATATTTTATACATTTATACATACATACATACATATAATCACGCCTCTCTCCCGTAGGGGTAGGCAGAGACCATTTCTTTCCACTTGCTACGACCCTTACATACTTGTTTCACTTCGTCCACTTTCATTATTCCCTTCATACATGCTTCTCGGTTTAGGGTACTTCAGGTGTGAAAGAAGGATGGCAGCATGCGATTTTGTGTAGACTATCGTCAGTTAAACGACATAACGAAGAAGGACAGTTATCTATTACCAAGGATCGATGACACACTGGATACGCTGACAGGAATGAATTGGTTTACCACGATGGACCTGATAAGTAGCTACTGGCAAATGGAAAAAGGCCCTAAGAAGTGTCCCTAAGACAAAGAAAAAATTGCATTCCCTACAGGAAAGGGACTGTGGCAATTTAAAGTCATGCCATTTGAATTGTGCAAACAACAAGGTGTTCATACCGATCCAGAGAAATAGCCGCCTTCAAGGATTGGCCTATTCCGAAAGACGAGACGTAGGTCAGAGCATTCTAGGGTTTATTTTTGCTCCTATCGACGGTTTGTCAAGAATTTCGCAGATATCGCCAACTCACTGAGCGATGCTTCTGCTGGTATCAGAACTGTGACGTCGCATTCCAGGAATTTAAGACAGGTCTGTGCAATACACCTATTTTGGGATATCCTGACACTGAAAATGAATTTATAGTCGACACAGACGCAAGTAATACTGGAATTGGAGGCGTATTGTCCCAAAATAAGGGAGATAAGGAGGTTGTGATGGCTTACTTTAATAAATCCTTATCGAAACCGGAAATAAATTACTGCGTCACCAGAAGAGAGCTACTCGCTGTTGTAAAGACAGTCAGACATTTCAGTAAATATTTGCTCGGGAGAAAGTTTCATCTGAGGACCGACTATGCTGCACTAAAATTACTTTTACATTTCAAAAATCCAGAAGGACAAGTAGCGCGTTGGATTGAACTACTACAGGAGTTTGATTTTGATCGTTGTGGTAGACCACGGTAACGCAGACGCATTTTCAAGGAGACCTTGTCCTGAAAACTGTTAGCACTGCGTCAGGCAAGAGGCTACTAACACTAGAGGTACTAGCAGTACCCTTTAGAATTGTAAAAACGGACC
Source organism: Diloba caeruleocephala (assembly GCA_947459985.1). Taxonomy (NCBI): domain Eukaryota; kingdom Metazoa; phylum Arthropoda; class Insecta; order Lepidoptera; family Noctuidae; genus Diloba; species Diloba caeruleocephala. The sequence continues at coordinate 15,837,134 of OX381617.1, read as the reverse complement.
TTAGCAACGAATCGAAGGAAACCCGACACCATGCTCTGCAAAATGACAGACATCAAGCTGATTCTCGAGTTGATAAAAGCCAGTGCCCCTAAGCCCCAATGGATGAATGATGTTGCAGCGATGAGTCCATCTGCAAAGAGTTGTTGGGGCCGATGAGACAGCTTGGTTGACCAGGATGCATATATGTCCAAATAACCGAGGAGATATCTGCCATCTGAAAATAGTTATTCCTAGAGCTAAGGTACCGGATGTTCTTTAGCTCTATCGGAATGGCTGTTAAAGAGGTCATGTGGATGTAAAAAGGACTCTGTTGATGGTCCGAGTTTGTTTTTACTGGGTCCAAGAGCTTTGGAAGAGAGTTACGGTTACCAGCAGACTTAATCGCTGGCATCCCCCCGATGTCCCGCGTAGTGTGATAGACTATGTGAATGACTTGCGCAACAAGGTGAACGACGTATACGAGCATGTCAGACAGTTCAGTTAACAGATGTCTGACAGGATGAAGACCCGTTATGACCGCAACGTGAACAATAAACGTTTCGACGAGGGATCACTTGTTTGGCTACATAACCCAGTACGTTGCGAAGGAAAGTTTCCTAAGCTACAGGCAAAATGGGATGGACCATATCGAGTAGTGAACAAGATCAACAACATCACCTACCGAATACAGAGCAGCAGAGTGTGCCTAAGATTGTTGATGTGGATCGATGGCGCGGTACTACGGAGCTAATGATGCTCGGGACGAGCATGTCTTAGGAGGCGGGGGGCAGTGCAGAGTCAAATCCCCTTATTTATATGTTACTTTTATTTGTAGTAGGATTCAAATTAAAAGCGAGCACCTGAGAATGTTTAACAACATCCTCCTTTGCCTCCATAACAAAATACTTCACTAACTCGTTTGCTAAGCGTGGTGATGATGGCAATAATACCTCACAATCATGACCAATAATTGTAGAGAACTATCAGAAAACAAATGATTTAGAGACAAATGGACGCTAACTGGCTGATATCCGTGATACCAAGAGTGACATGGCAATATAGTTGATTTAGTAAATCACTTATTTATATTTATATAAACTTAATGTACGTATATTTCCACTTTGAAATTATGTTTGTATATTTGTAGACGTTACACAACGTCTTAGATTAGTTTTTTCTTTTACACCTAATAATATTAGTGCGCATGCAGTGCTTACCTGTAAGAGATTGTAACACTTGACCTAGACATAAGCTTGATTTTTGTAATTTTACTGGTGTTAACAACTGTTGGTGAGCCAATAAAAAAAAAATATATATCTGGCTGATAAATTACCCAAATATCAGCCAGTTAGCAAATAACTAAACAGTTACTCATAAGTTTGGATATCAATGTTCTTAAATATGTTTGTGTATAACTCACTTATTATTTTTGTTCCTAATTATTTTTATTTTTGTATCGTTTTTTAATCTTATGCTGTAGATGTATGAACTATTCTTGATGACTAACTTTAAATTTTGATCATAGCTTTGTTATATATGTGCTATATATTTCTATAAGTGACAAATTCACCATTATCCAATAAGAATGTTCTTTGATTATGCTCTAAGATGATAGTGGATAAGCCGTTGGAGTACCTTTTAAATAAATAAATAAATTTTGTAAACATTTCAGCAAACAAGCAGTGATTCATATACGCCGTATTATTCCCATATCTAACGTGGATTTCAAGCTAGAATGTGACGTCACCACATTTGAGAACGGCATCAGTCTTGCTCACGCGCTGCTGTTTCACGAACGAGCTAAGATGCCCAACTCAAGACTACCGGTAATTATTTTTTAACATTGATGATGTCAATCAATTTTCGAGTACCAGACAAAATCTGCGAAAAATTGTTACTCAAAACTTACATTTGGGCACTTGTTCTTGTGATTATGGTAGCAAGCGCCTAGCCTTTTTACCTAATCTATTTGTGTCACCAATAAGTCTAAGTAGAACATAATAAGTATTTTATAGCCATCTATCTGGCTTCCATAACGTAATTACTGCAGGATACTGATATCCTATGGTCGGATCTGTTGGCAGAATTGGTCTATTCTGGTATGACCATCAGTTCTAATGGTTTAATGTGCTCTACGAGGTACAGAGAAGTCTTGATATACAAATAATGAAAACTGTTTCTAAGACAGTTATTGCAAAAAATATACTGTGAAGTTAATTGCCTATGACATACTATTAGCAGCTAGGGTTTGTATTACCTGTTTTGTTTTTACTGTGAAACATTATTCTAGTATTAAGATGGATCCTAAAAAATTTAAACTTTATTTAATCGAGATGGATCCTAAAAAATGTAAACTTTATTTAATCGAGATGGATCCTAAAAAATGTAAACTTTATTTAATCGAGACAATCATTCAATGTGTAGTGTGAGCAAAGATTTAAATCGTAAGATATAATAATGCTCCAAATAAGTCATCACTTAAACGCGTACATGAGTGCATTTGACATCAGACGCGATCAAGCACTCATTAGAAAACGTTATCGTACAAATAATAAGAAAATGATATAAAAATTATGTCTTGCGCGTTTATGAAGTGTAAAAACAGCACCAGAGACACTTGCAAGGATAAAGGCGTTTGATTTGTAAGTAAATTAGTACGGGTTAGTTAGTATGTATTCAATATTTTCATTTTCATAATTCATGTCACAAATTATAACGCCATGTTTGTGGATTGATGTCATGGATGCTGACAATAGCGGTAAAGAACGAATTATTTGAAATAGCTGACAAAGATGTTTCGTATTTCGTCAAGAATACAAAACAATTGCCAAGAAAAGCAAAGTGTATATGAGAGAAAGCAGTATTAAACCGTACTGATGAACATACTGCATATTTACGTCGCTTACCTTCAAAGAGGACAGGATCAGGATCCTAATCAAGGAGGGAATGTTTGCGTAGAATAATATTTTGAATGAAGAGTTGGCGAACAGTTAACATTCCAGTAAGTTCATAGAGTTATTTTGTTGGGTGAAAAATGGCAAATAATTGTTTACTTTCAAAATTGCTCTTTGGGCTCGTTCTAGTCTGACCCTATATGTTTTTGTTGCGCCACCCCATATCGTTATGCAGTATGAAATTAGTGACTGACACAGAGCAAAATAAGCTATTTTCATTATTTTGGTGTCTGCTACATGACGAAGATTTTTGAAAATGTATATGCTTTCTGGTTCTTTTGGCTAGAACATCTATGTGTGGATTAAAAGTAAGCATATTGTCTAATATTACACCCAGATACTTAATTTTATCTGTTTCTTGTAGGCGGGGAGATGAACAAAAGGTACTATAACACATGATGCACGGGCACGAATGAGCGATCAAATCGTATTCATCATGTGAGCAATTAGGCTTTTTAATGGAGAAAGCCATGTATTTTGTCTTGTCGACATTCCGGGCGAGTTTATTGTTTGCTAACCATGACAATACCAAATTTAAGCCCATCTGCGCACGTGTGTATACTTTGACCATGTATCGGCTTAAAGCAAAAGCGCTGTGTCGTCAGCAAAAGTTATGATCCTACCACTGGGCATATTGAGCTCACATAGGTCGTTGATGTTAAGTCAGGAATAGTGTGGGACCGAGAATTAGCATTGTTCGACACACGATGTGTAATGGGAAGATCATGACTAACCCACTCACCCACTTTAACTCTGTAACCGGTTCTCAAGGTAGTCAGCAAACGGTTTTTGCTGTGTATTCCTTACTCCCAAATTTTCCAACTTTTTCAACAGCAGTGGGATGGAGACTGTCAAAAGCTTTTGCAAGGTCCATAAAACTAACTAACTTTTTTGTTGACATCTAGATTAGTGGAAATACCGTCAGTTAAATCATGAATAGCGTCACTAGTTGACACACCAGATCGGAAACCGTACTGAGAAGATGACAAAAGTGAATTATTTTCGAGATAGTTGACTAGGCGCTTATTCATGATCCTTTCCAAGATTTAAGACAAAGCTGGTAATATGGAAATTGGTCTATAATTGTTGACACAGGCTCCATCTTTATTTTTTAAAATAGGATTAACAACTGCTATTTTCCAGGCATTAGGAAATGTACCGGTTTCAATGGCAAGGTTGCAAATAAATGTTATTGGTGTAGTAATGACGTGTGTATATTTTTTCATGAAGTTGGTCGAGATGTTGTCATATCCAACAGCGCAATCAGCTTTTAGACTTGATTAAACCTCCAACCTCCTCCATATCTGTTGGAAATAGTACCATCGAGTGAGGGTGTGACTTAAACGGCGGCGTAGGGCAGGCGTTTCCTGCAGAGCAGTGGTTAGCGATACTTTTTCCAACATTGACAAAAAAGGTGTTGATTTTGTCAGTGGAAATGATAGGATCCAAAGGGTCAATGAGTTGCAGGGCCTCGTTCTTGAATTTTTTTGTTTGAGTAATTTCTTGTGTTATGTTCCACAATTTTTTGTTACCCTGATTAGCAGAAGCGTTAAGTTCCGTTTTATCGTGTTCCCTTGTTACGTTATTTAAGAGCTCGTTACAAAAATTCCTGTTCCTTTTATATGTAACTTGTAAGTTTTGATTTTTAGGATTATTTTTTTATTTTAGGTGTAGCTTGTCACGCCCTCTCATGGATCGCAATAATCCAGCCGTTTCCAGGGCTTTGTAATTTTACTTAATCTTACGGTTTGAAGTTTTAATAATTTTTGTGTTTGCCTGTATTAGATTATTTGGGTAATTCACAAAGGCTGAAACAGCTGTATCGACTTCAGTAATTGCGTACAAATCGAGAAAGTTGATATTCCTTATTTCATTGTCCAGCTTTTCATAATTTAACCATTTATTTGTTTTATAGGTTTTATTTGGCGGTTTAGTTAGACGGACGGTTGGTGCAGTGGCTGATACAGTTGGCTGCTGCGCACCGGGTCGTGGGTTCGATTCCCGCACGGAGTAAATATTTGTACGATCTGCAGGTAGTTGTTCCGGGTCTGGGTGTATTGTATGTGGAATTCATGTCTGTAAACGCACCCACGACACAGGAGAAATCCTAGTAAATAAATACTTAGTTGCAGGATAAGTAAGACTGCATCATGACCAGTGATAGAGGTTTCTGCTACATAGCAAGTTGCCGGGAGCCGCGTTTTTAATACAATGTGACCTAAGCATGTTTTATTATGTGTGGGGATAGTATGACCTGGCAATATGCCATGAGATGCTAAGAGGTTGAGATAAGTTAAGGAATTTGACTGTGTTGTGTGTTGTTCTCTGTTATGTCAACATTAAGATCCCCCTATCATAATATAATATCGTAATATTACTATATCAGTCTATATCACAAATTGGCGAACGTGCGATAGCTATGCGATCAAGGTCAGAGATTATCTCATTGGTGCTATCGAATTAAAAAAAAAAAAATATTGTGATATCATATTTTTGCTGATGCTACCGGGGAACGTAAATAAAACTAGATAAAAATCAATTCATCGTTGCTCAATAAAGCAAAAACAAAACACGATGAAATGTAAAGTGACAGTCTTTGTTAAGTAGCGTAGCTTTTTGGCTGCGGGAGTCAAGAACTCGTCTATATGTATTGGCTGTGCCTGTGTTACTGTGGGGAGCTGCAGGTGTGAAGTATTTAACTTGTTGTTGTTTTCCTTGTTAAAGGTTCTGCATTTTTTTATTAAATCATTCTTGGTGAATGTTGTGGTAAATTGTATTATGATAGGGTTGTTATTCTCGTTTTTTGTTTTGAGTCTGTATACGTCGTAGATGTCAGAGTCACTGATTGGCAGGCTAATGACGTTGCAAATTTTTTTGACTATGCTTCGTAAATGCTCCTTGTTTTCATTGTGTAAGTCAACAGCATCTAGTTTAATAATAGAAGTATCACATTCACCAGCTCCATCTCAACTGGTACTTGCCATTGCTTCAGTGTGTCTGAAAGATAGATGTCTTTGTGGAAAAGCTTGATAATCCAGTAAAAAGTATTAAAACGTGCTACTGACTATGGATACATTTGTGACACGCTCTTGGCAGATTTTTTGAAGGTTGGAAAAGCTGTAGCTATTATGATAATAATTCGCTTGAATGCTTGTAACTAGACGCCATTTTGTAATTTGCTTCATGATGGATTTTTGCCGTATAAAGTATTTTATAACACTTTAGCAATGAAGATAAACCCAACAATACGTTGCACTTCAAAATCAGTGAAGACGTCTAGACGAATTCCACATACATACCCGCAAACAAGCAAAGTGACGTCTTCCCTCTGCCAAGTGACTAGGGGTGTACCGCATTGGGGGTCGCGAGCGCGCCTATTGGGAAATTTGCGTGCTCATACCGAGCGACCCCCGGGAAGACAGCGGTGTGTATGTGGTCACGTACCGCCGTGTGCGCAGTACAGCGCATAGCGAGGCTTCGGGGGAATCCTTTACAATTCCCCCGAGAGGTGCCTGGGAGGGTGGCATCTTTACAGTCGCCCTTCCTCCGCTAGAGGGGATGACCGCTTTACAGTCATCCCCTCCGAGATGTGCCTAAAGGCGTGGCGCCAGTGGGTGGCTCTAGATGGAGATCTTTCGAGTTCCTGGAGCCTCCCTACGGTGCCGAAGATGACCACTCCGGTGGTTTTAGCCGGTAGGAGTCCGGCATGCCCCTCCGCCCTTTCCCAGGGCGTAGGAAGTACATGATGTATTTCCACAGGATCAATAATAAAAAATAAATAAAAAAAAAGGGGTGTACCGCAGGGATCTATCCTTGGCCCTCTGTTGTTTATTTTGTACACAGCTGACATTGTCAACTCGATCATCAATTGCAAGTACCACTTATACGCTGATGACCTCCAGCTATATATCTCATTCCGTCCTCAGAGTTGCCTTGAATCTGTAATTAAATTAAACAGTGACTTAGACAGGCTAGCGGAATGGGCAAAAAGAAATTAATTGGTGCTTAATCCAAATAAGTCCAAATATTTAATTATGGGTTCAAGAGATGTCATTGGTAGGATTGGTGGTCAGATCCCTGACATCAAAATTGATGGCTGTTCCATAGAACGTGTACTTGAGGCTCGCAGCCTTGGGGTAGTTTTTGACGGACAATTGCAGTTTGAAACTCATGTGCTAGAAGCTATACGGAACTGTTTTTACCGACTTAAGCTACTATACCGAGTGCGTCCCTATATCAGTGTGGATATCCGCATGATGCTATGCGAGTCTCTCATACTGTCCAAGCTAAATTATGCTGATACGGTGTATGGGACTTGTTTGCTCAACATAACTGAGAGGCTCATCCAGCAGGTGTAAAATCCATGTGCTCGTTTTTGTTTAAATGTACCTCCACGAACACACATAACTCATTTTTTAAATGAGCAGAGTATTATGAAGATGTCCTCTCGCAGGAGGCTGCATTTCGCTACGTTACTGTTTGGTGTTGTTTTAACAGGACAACCGGAATATCTTTACGACAAAATGTCCTGGTGTCGAAATTACAACAAACATATAACCAGAGCTTCTTCTTACCTTATGATCACGCAAAATCATCGGACAGCTTCGTTCCGAGGTTGTTTTAAGTTCGCTGCTACCCGCTGCTGGAACGATCTACCACCACCACTACGTGCTCTAAAAACAGTTTATAGATTTTGTACCAAATACAAAAAATATCTAATGGGTGAACAAAGCAGGAACATATAAACTCACCTAGGGTATGCACACTAATAATAATAGTGGCGTGAATTAAATACGGGAACGGGCATCAAATAAATTATTCTTATGCCATACATATAGACTTGACTCATGGCATCTTTGAAAAAATATTGGACATTTTCTGGTGGTATGGTATATTATAATTACTAGATATTTGACCGAGCTTTGCTCGGTATTTTTTTATTTTTAAATTGTGTTTTCTGGAAATTATATTTAAGTACGAATTACTAATAAAATAATGAAATATGAATAATATTTTTCGATCTTACCTATAGAATAATAAAAAATATGAACTGGTTATTTAAAGAAAAAAATCATGAGTGCAATTAGTTTAATCTTATATTAGAAACAAATACTTAATTTTTTACAGTTTATCAATCAATTACGTAAGTATATATATATAGTATTATTATTCGCCAATAGATGTCTGGAAGAGTCATATTTTTCAGTTGAGACTACTCAAATTTAAAGATATAAGATTAAGAAAACTTGAACTTCAATATTTTGAGTTTAGCGCCATCTATGCGGCAGTAGTGGTACCACTAAGCACTCCATTGTCTCAAAATTAGACTACATAGCTAACCTCATAAAATAGTTCTTAGAGTATGTAACAGATGCTACTTCTCCAAATTAATTTTTTTGGACAAAGTATAAATATTGAATGTCAGTGGTACCTAAACAAAATTATAATACTTCCATTATAATTAACTTTTATACTATAATGTGAAATAATACTTGACATTATAGTATAAAATGAACATGGTGTTATGCTCGATTATTAATATACCTGGATGACCGAGCTTTGCTCGGTATTTTCGTGTTACTTAACAACGCCATCTGCTGTTGTGTCGTTAAAGCAATTAGTTGCTCACAAAAAATAGTATTATTATTCGCCAATAGATGTCAGGAAGAGTCATATTTTTCAGTTGAGACTACTCAAACGCCTATAAAATGACATTTTCTAAAAATGATTCCTAGCTAGATCGATTTATCGCCCCCGAAACCCCCTATATACAAAATTTTATGAAAATCGTTGGAGCCGATTCCGAGATTCTAATTACATACAAGAATTGCTCATTTAAAGAGATAAGATAAGATACACAACTTTACATATTAATTATTCTTTAGATTGTTTCTGAGTCTTACTTTTTAATATTCTTTGACGACAAAATAGCTTTCAGGCAAGGCAGCCATTATTTGTTTCAGAAGATTTTTACATAATAGCTCCTTAATCTGTGGTTTTCAAATGTGAACCCCGTGCTTATTAACACTTCCTTTTGTAATAGACAATAAGTAGAGGTGGGCGAGAGGGTTGCACAGATCGACTAAATATTTGTAATCGATTATAAATATTATTATAGTTTAATCATTATGTTCAGTTATTGAATTTCAATTATTGTAAATGTTTAATATTAATTATAGATTCTATAAATCATCTTATGCTTTCAATGCGAATTTCTATTAGTATGTGAATGTTATTGTATACATAAATAATTTATGTGTATAATTTTGTCATATGTAGCTGTGCGTGGCTTCACTTTGGGCCCTATCGGAAGACCAGCGCTGCAACATTGTTTTGTTGCAGCTTATAGCTGAGATAGCGGCCTTTTCTGGCGTCACACAGTTAACCTTCAAAATCCTGGTGACATACAACGTCATCCCACATATACACAAATAAGGCGATCCCAAATACGAAATTTCGATTCTCTTTCTCTCCATAACATGTCACTTGGCGTGGTGTGTCTCGAGTGTTGTTCCGTCCTATAAAGTTTGTATTCATCATCATCATCATATCAGCCACAGGACGTCCACTGCTGAACAAAGGCCTCCCCCTTATATTTCCACAACGAGCGGTTACATGCCGCCCTCATCCAACGACTCCCAGCGACCTTCACCAGGTCGTCTGTCCACCTCGTTGGAGGTCGTCCCACGCTGCGTTTTCCGGTGCGCGGTCTCCATTCTAGAACCTTTGTGCCCCAGCGGCCATCAGTTCTACGAGCAATGTGCCCTGCCCATTGCCACTTCAGTTTACTAATCCTTTCAGCTATGTCGACAACTTTAGTTCTTCTACGGATCTCCTCATTTCTGATTCGATCTCGTAGAGAAATACCAAGCATAGCTCTCTCCATAGCTCGCTGAGTGACCTTGAGCTTTCTTATGAGGCCTATTGTGAGTGACCACGTCTCTGTTCCATATGTCATCACTGGTAACACACACTGGTTAAAGACTTGCGTCTTGAGGCATTGCGGTATTGTTGACGAAAAGATGTTGCGAAGTTTCCCAAACGCTGCCCAGCCGAGTCGGATTCGACGATTGATCTCTTTCTCGAAGTTCGACCTACCTAACTGGACAGTTTGTCCCAGGTAGACATACTCGTCAACAACTTCGAGAACAGAGCTCCCAACGGATATTGGGATGGGCACGACATGGGCATTTGACATGACTTTTGTCTTGCCCATGTTCATCTTAAGGCCCACCTGTTGGGAAACTCTGTTGAGATCATCGAGCATTGTGCTGAGCTCTTGCAGCGATTCTGCCATGACTACGATGTCATCGGCAAATCGAAGGTGAGTGATATACTCGCCATTGATGTTAATGCCGAATCCTTTCCACTCCAGTAGTTTGAAGGCATCCTCCATTGCAGCGGTGAACAGTTTCGGGGAAATGACGTCCCCCTGTCTCACACCTCTCTGCAATGGAATTGCCCCCGTGCTCTGTTCATGTACTCGGACCGACATGGTGGCGTTTCTGTATAAGCACTTCAACACTTCAATGTACCGATAGTCGATCTGGCACCGCTGCAGAGATTGCAGCACTGCCCAGGTTTCGATCGAATCGAAGGCTTTCTCATAGTCCACAAACGCCAAGCATAGTGGCAGATTATACTCCTCGGTCTTCTGTATAACCTGCCGCAGCGTATGGATGTGGTCTATGGTACTGAAACCTTTTCGGAAACCGGCTTGTTCGGGAGGCTGGAAGTCATCAAACCTGCGCTCGAGACGATTCGTGATGACCCTTGAAAACAGCTTATAAACATGGCTCAGAAGTGAGATGGGTCTATAATTCTTCAATAGGGTGTTATCACCCTTTTTGAAGAAGAGTACCACCTCACCTCTGTTCCACGCTTCCGGCGTTGTGCCCTCGAGTAAGACGGAATTGAATAGCTTCTGAAGGACTTTAAGTACCGGTATGCCACCCGCTTTCAGAAGCTCTGTCGTAATTCCGTCCCCACCCAGCGCCTTGTTATTTTTAAGCTGTTTCAAGGCCATCCTAATCTCGTACAGGCTGATGTCCGGGATATCCTCGGTATAGTGTCGGGTTAGTTTGGCTCGCGGGTCTTTGTCAGAGCCAATGGTAGGTATAGTAACCGAGGTGTATAACTGCCGGTAGAAGTTCTCAATCTCTCTCAAAACCTTTGGCTTAGTCGACGCTACACTGCCGTCCTCGGTCTTCAGCTTCATAATACGACTTTGCCCAATAGACTTGTCTCTTGCGAACACTTTGGAGCCTTGATTCCGCTCAATCGCCTCTTTAACACTATTAGTGTTAAAGGTGCGGATATCGTGACGCAAGGACTTCCATATCCGTCTATTGAGCAGTCTGTATGCTTCAGCATCACCGGAGGACTGCAGCGTCATGGCGCGTCTTTCTGCCATGAGGTCGAGAGTGTGATCGGAGAACTTTTTTGGTCTACCTTTACGGTGGGTTTTAAAGAACTTAGACCCAACCGTTTGGACAGTTTCTACAAACCTACCATTTAGATCGTCCACAGATACGCAATGTTCTAGGCACTCGAAGCGGTTTTGGAGTTCGAGTTGAAAGCTCTCGGGGTTTTGGATATGAGCACTAGAGGGCCGGAGCGTAGACCTCATCAGACGAGACCTCTCAACTTTGAGATTAATATTCAATGTGCCTCTTACCATTCGGTGATCACTACCGGTTTTCACCCTGTGGATCACAGAGACATCATTGAATATTTGTCTTTTATTGGTCATGATGAAGTCAATCTCATTCCTCGTGGAACCATCGGGACTCATCCAGGTCCATTTCCTGTGAGGCGGCTTTTGGAAAAAGGAGTTCATCACGAAGAGTCCCTCCTTTTCCAAAAAGTCGGCCAGCCTCTGTCCGCTGGGGTTCCGATGCCCATATCCAAATTGCCCCACTCTCAACTCACCATCGCATCGAGTGCCCAGCTTTGCGTTGAAGTCCCCCATCACAACAGTGAAGTGTGTCTTCGAGGTATGTATGGCCCTACTTACGTCCTCATACATACTCTCTACTTCATCATCTGGGTGTGTCGAGGTCGGTGCGTAGACCTGTATGACCTTCAACGAATACCTCTTGGATATTCTGAGTATAAGGTACGCTACCCTGCTCGACACACTTTCGATGGCCACTATGCTGTTAATGAGGGACCTGCGGACGAGAAACCCGACACCACCTTGAGACAGATGTTCGCCTTCCCGGTAGTAGAATAAGTTGCCGGATTTCAGGGTTATCGTGTCCTCCCCCTCTCTTCGGACTTCTGATAGTCCCATGATATCCCAGTGCAACTTATGTATTTCTTCTTCCAGCTCAACAATCTTTCTTATCGTCTGCCCTCAGTGTTCGTGTGTTGTACGTCACCAGGGCCAGTTTCCGTTTAGGGTGGTAGCCGGATCCCATCCGGAGATTCTTAGCACCCCCTGCCCCGCCATTACCATGGCCGCTACCATGATCAGGAATAGCGGGGCTGCCGGGAACTGGGGGCCGGTGCTTGAATTGTGTTGTCATTTTGGGGGGAATTTGCCGATACTCACCACGCTTGGCAAACGGGTTGGTGACCGCAGAATTGCTATTGCTCAGCAAAAGGGACGCTGCTGCCCATCCCTCTGGTCAAGAGTCCCTTAGTCGACTTTTACGACTTCCACGGGAGGAGATGGAGTGGTGCTATATTCTTAATCCGGACACCACACGTTTGTATTAATAATTACAATTTCTGGATGACTGTGTGCGTTTAAGAATAAACGTTTTTTTCTCAAACACAATACATACACTCGAAAAGCAATACCCTCTTTTCCTGAGGCAGTTGGGTAAAAAGGTGGAGGCTCTCGATTCCAGTGTGTTGTTTTAACTGTTACGCGATATCTCCGCCAATTGTAACCAATTTATTTTTTACACAATACACCCTGACTGCAGATCGTACAAATATTTGTTCCGTGCGGGAATCGAACAAACGACCGGTGCGCAGCAGCCGACTGTATCAGCCACTGCACCAACCGTGCCGTCACGTCACTTGTTTTAACACCAACCCGATCTTTTAGAGAATGGGAGAATGACGCAGTACCTACATATCTGTCTCTCACGTAGTATTGTGCCTGAGCTAGAAGAAAATACTGCCATCATTCTAAATCCTACTCACAAAAAATCGTGTTGTAGATTTAGGTACTTACTGTAGATCTGTGATTTTTTTTGTAAATATTCCTTTAGATCATGGTATTGATGAACTGCAAAGATAAAATGTTAAAAATAACCTTAGTTTTATTTGTGCTACTGTTATGTACTGTTACTGTAATATTAAAAATATAAATATTAACTAGTCTATATTTACTATTATATTATTACTAGCTGCCCGCCCCGGATTCGCCCGGGCAGGTACATGCAAACCCGATTGCAGTGACACCTACCGGGTCTAATCGTAATAAAGTCTAATGTTATTAAAATCGGTTCAGTAGTTTAGGAGTCCATAGCGGACAAACAACGTGACACGTAATTTATATATATTAAGATAATTGTAAATGTATGATACCTGTTAGAAATCTGTAGATATGCTAGTACTGTGACGAAAGTGAGTAGATATACCATTTTCTTATTGGTGCAAGGAGTGCAGTGGAAATTCTTCATGAACTGCCTTCGCCCTGGGGAAGGGCAAAGGCGTATGCCGGACTCCTATCGGCTAAAACCACTGGAGAGGTCATCTTCGCCATCCAAGGCTTCCCTTAGATGCCGAAGATGACCTCCAGGTCCTCGTATGATCACACTAGAGCCGAAGTAAATATACCTACAACTACAATATTGCTCTGTCGTGTAGTCTTTTATTTTGAAAGTAGTAGTTAGTTATAAATAGGTAAATTAAAAACCCAACTACATCTGGATATTTTTTCTTTCTTCCGTTTTTATTCCCCATATTAATTAATATTCTTATGTAAATTACAATATTCAAACACAATATACAACGTAAACTAATATGTACAGTTTAATTATTAATACTAGAACCTACAACAATATTTACAGACACTTTTTAAAACTACGTATAACACGGAATAACAATAATATTACGGATATTCCGAACGATTAGCGGGGATATGCAGTGAGCCAGAAAAAGCGGCACAAGTCCTACCTGCAACGCCTGGCGGGCTACTGAAAAGGAGTGAAGCATGACGCTCGGGATAGTTAATTATATAATAGGGTGTTGAAACAATTAAAAATAGTTTTGAGAAAAAGTAACCATAGAATATTCTTCTAATATATATTACGTTTTTATTTCCTTTATTTAAAATGAATACATATAAATTACATTTTTAAATATACATCATATAAAAAATAGTAGCCCACCGGCATCGGGAACAAGGTCCAAGCTGCCGGTGGTCAGGGCTCCAGAGAGAGGAACCTCCTCACAATACGAGCCGTGCCTAGGAGTACCGCTTTCTGCATCAAGCCCTTGACCCAGCCGCCTAACGAGAGCCTCTTCAAGTGTTGGTCGAGGCTCTTGGCCATTAGGCCATTGGCCGTAACAACTATCGGCACAATGATTGCAGAGTCTACTTCCCACATGTCGACAACCTCGTGCGCCAAGTCAAGATACTTAATTTGCTTATCATTCTCGTCATGCGGGATAGTTATATCCACAATCATTAGGCGGCGCTCTACTCGATCTATCACCACTATATCAGGCTTATTGGCTACAATAGTCCTGTCAGTGATGATAGATCGATCCCAGTACAATGTGACATGGTCATTCTCGAGAACTGGGTCGGGCACATACTTGTAGTATGGCACTTCTGAACTCACAAGGTTGTATTGCAGTGCAAGTTGCTGGTGGATAATCTTGGCCACTTGGTTATGCCTGTGCAAGTACTTGCCATTAGCAAGACGAGAACAACTGCAAATAATGTAACGGATAGACTCACCCGGACGGTGGCATGCCCGACAGATGTCAACCGTGCCATCCTTCACAATATATTTCCGATAGTTATTCGTCATGATAACTTCATCCATAATTGCACAGATAAAACCTTCGAGGTCACCGAAGCGTAGCCAAGACACGGACGCTAAAAAGTTTACATCGGGCCCATGAAGGGCCCGGTAAAAGCGTCCGTGAAGCTCCTTGCTCTGCCATACCTCCCTGCGGTCATTAGTGTCAAACACTACAGGTTTATGCCAGTTCTCTTTAGACAAGGAGAGCGGGGTGAGTCCCTTGTCTATCGCAACCACATCTCGGTGCATCCCCACATCGGTTTGGAGAAAGTACTCCCTGAGGCTGCACACCTCACGATTGTGGAGGGTCATTTAAAAAGCCTCGATCCCCACAATTTCGTGGGATGTACAGCCTCATCACCGATGAACGTGGGTCCAATTCAGACTGAGTCCACTTGAGTATGCCAAAAGAGTATTTCAGAACTGGCATGACCCAACCGTTAAAGGCGCGCCTTGTTACCGCCTGACAAAAGACTTTTAAGTACGTTTTTCAGGCGGCCAAGGAGGCGCCCCCGTAACGATTGTTTCATGTCAGCTCCGTTGATACCCAACACCTCCGACATACCCAAGTATTTGTAGGTCTCAGATGAGGAAAGGGATCTGATACTATACAAAAGTTACTCTCCGTGGATGATATTGATGAAGCTGTGGAGAGTTTCTACTTGGTTATAAACAATGTAATTGACTCGCTCGTTCCTTCAATAGTTGTACATGAACGTCGTAAATACCCTCCGTGGTATTCACGTTCTTTAATCAAAATAATAAAAAGGAAGTTAAATTTACATAAGAAATGGAAAACTCATGGCAGACAGAGTGACTATGATCACTTTTGTAAACTTAAGCATTTAACTAAATAGATCTAAAAAGTGTGCTATAAATCATTTGTTGTAAAATCTGAAGTTACTATCCAAACCTGCACCAAGAAATTCTGATCTTTCATCAAATCCAAGAAGAGAAGTAATAATATACCAGACACAATGGACCTTAATAACCGGATAGGATCTAATGGCCAAACTATAGCAAATCTGTTTAACTCGTTTTTTCATTCTGTGTTCGAGGCAAATAATAGTCAACCAGCAGATTGCACAACACATGAAAATCAAATTAACATTAATTCGGTTGAGTTTAATTGTTTCCCAGTGGAAAAATATTTATCCAAACTTGATACGACTAAAGGCAGTGGCCCTGATAAGTTGCATACTTTATTTTTTAAAGATTGTAGTAAGCAGGCCTCTGCTCCCTTAACTAGACTATTCCAAATATCTTTTAATACAAAAGTTCAACCAAATGTATGGAAGGAGCGTCTTGTTACGCCAAATTTTAAGAGTGGGGACAAACATGATATTTGATATTACAGAGGTATTTCTAAACTTTCAGTAATACCAAAAATGTTCGAGAAAATTTTGTATGATATTTTGTTCCCACTGTTGAGACCTATATTGATAAATCAACAACATGGGTTTGTCAGTGGGCGTTCAGTTGAATCTAATCTCTGTGAGTTTACCGATAAGGTCTTACGGGCTTTTAAACGAAGGTCTCAGGTGGATGTAGTGTACACCGATTATTCCAAAGTCTTTGACAAGATTTCTCATTACCTGCTTATAAAAAGCTTGAAAGTGTCGGTGTACATGGGGATCTCCTGAGATGGTTGGAGTCTTATTTGCGAAATAGAACACAGGCAGTCGCAGTTAAGGCATATACTTCTAGTTTTGTTCCTATTATTCCCGGTGTGCCCCAGGGCTCCCATCTCGGCCCACTGCTTTAGTATTTTTATTAATTATATTAATTACATTCATAACTCTAATATATTATTATATGCCGATGACACTAAAATTTTCAAAGTAATTGATTCTAATTCAGATTGTTTGCTTACAGAATTATTTAGTTAATCTGGGTGATTATTGTGTAATGAATAATTTGCATTTAAATGCTGTGTAATAACATTGTCCCGTAAAACGAAACCCATTTCGTACGGTTATAAAATTATAAGTTTGGATCCTCTAACATCAGAATCGTATTGAATATCTGTGTTGACACATGACCGTGGCAATTGTAGGTTAAACTCTCAGATCAATTGTAATTTATCTATGCGGTACTCATTTTTCCACAAGTCACTACCTTCCAGGTTTTAACTCTAAGAATTTCTTGCAGTATCCAGCAATAAAGGGCGTGAAGGAGAAACCGAGGCTGTACATGAGTCACAATGACTTTGAATGCGAGTCAACGGAAGTAGTATGCATAACGAATGTTGTTAGCCCTGACAAGTTCTTCGTGAGAAAAGTAATTAATTTTATTAATTATTTGTAGAAATTACTTTGCAATAATAACAGCAACTTTATGAAACCAAAATTTCAGCATCATCTGCAAGCCGTTTACGAGAAACTTTCTGAAGATTTGGAACAAGAGTATAGTTTGGCATCTAATTTTGGAACTGTTTATTTACCTGTAATTGGTAAGTAAACTCAACTCGCACGGGCTATATTATGTTCAACTGGCCTTGACCAAAAAGTAAACAAACCATAAAAAGGTTGTTTTGTGTCACATTTGATAATGGTGATAATATTAAACAAAAATAGCTATGGAAATAATACGATTACAAATAGATGTATGGTATTGTAGTACTTAGTGTGAAGAATAAAAATTTCTATTGCAATCTACATAATGTATATTAAATGTATAGCATATCTAATAACATTTAACCATTTTCTTCATTTAAATAAATTATTCAATAACTAGTTTGCACATGTAAAGACCTAAACATTTAATATTTACATTTTTTACTTATTGCATCAAATAACGTGTCTCTATTTCTACTTATAGCATATATTAGAATTGTGTTGCCTAATTGCCTACAAGATTGTATCTTACTATATATATAAGCATGACATAGAAGCCAATTCCTTTTTTAGTTTTTTTTTTACCTTAAATTATTTGTGTATAGTTACTTTACTCATTGATAAGTCATTATTCTATTAAAAACTAAAATGTTTTCAAGAAATACAATTATTATTTAAATTTTCACAGTACAATTTTCTTATCGCTTAACTTTAACCTACAGTGGTGAAAAAAAAATGTATGTGGCAGTTTCGTATAACAAACTTAACAAATAGCCTGTTTAATGGTGATTTTGCAAAGATACAATACTAGTCCATTTTAATAAAAAAAATACGAAAAACATGCTATTTTAGTTCCAGAGAAGCTGATTTTGTTAAAAATGTAATTAGCGTAATTTTGTCAAAAATCACCACGAGAATAAGTAATAGCTGCTCATTTACGCGAATTATTATAAAACAAGTTGTGACATGTAAAATGCGACATGCACGTGTTTTTACCTGCTCGCCGACCGACCCGACCCGACCGGTTACTGTCTAACAAAAGAATCGCATGAGCTATCCCGCTCTTTCTTGTATCGTGATTTTGTGTCTCACTCTCTCAACCTTATTTGCGACGCTTGCCAGTACGCTACCTTAAGCCGTGCGCAACCCATCTCTGTATTCACAAATTATTGTTTCGTACTAACGACTGTTTTGTCCCTTGGACCCCGGACTTTGTTTGCCTTACGAATTGGATTATTATTGTTACTACGACGACTTGGCGACCACCTGGACTTTTGTGCTGATAACATGGCCAACCGCCGCGTTTTTCCGAGTTCGGTTAGATTTTGCTGAACATGTATTGTGTTTTTTTTGGTAGGTATTGATCCGAGCTCTCACCCCCTGCAGTATGTCGTGCTATTTACTGGACACCCTGTATATGGGCCGATCGATACTTTGTAGCAAGTTCCAGAATGTTCGCATTCTAGAATTTAATTTATTTGAACTATGTGGTACCGCGACTAGACACCAGATGGGGACACATAGAACTATCCCGAACATTCTGGAAGTTACTACAAACCTTAGTACAGCTACTAAACACCAGACGGCGCCACGTTCCGCTATTATTTATCGAATGGCGTAACAATACAAATTACTATTGCTTCACTTTTTTTTTTTATGATATGAATTTCTTTCGTGGGTCACTTCTCTTGTAATAGGCAATAGTACCTAACGGAGAGGAGCGTCGTTCTTAGGATATTCCTACGACCAACGGGTCGGAGCTAATCAACATTCTGGCACAGAATATTAGGTAATATAACTATATGTCTGTCACTATATTCGGTTAAAATGGCTGTCCTGCACACTTTTGTTTTGTAGCATGTGCGGAGATAGGGTCCATTTTTGGATTCGTACAGCAATGTTTACCTTTCTGGAAACCTGTTGCTTTTCTTATTTTGTTGTGTGAAACCAGAATAAAAATGATCTATCTTTCTTTTTCTAACTTTGCGTGTTACTTAAAGAGTTAATTACTTGAAGTGTCTATTGTAATCGTGTCATTATCATAATCGTTTTTCGCGAACACAGGTAAAAATATGGTTGACAAAATACATTCAGTCATAATCCATAAGGCGGGAAAATGTATAATACAAAATGGAGTAGATTTAAATATTAAAGTCAAAGTTTTTATTTCATATAGGCCCTAATAAGCACTTAAGAAAAGTCGAAAGTTAAGGTGCAAGGTTAAAAATTATTACTATCTAATAGCTGTTATTAAATCAAAACTAAAACATATTAACAAAGCCAATAAATTCAATTAATAATCTAACAATCCAAATTCAATATTAATAATAGAATAAACGTAAAGTTTCCAACACGTTTCAACATCATCGCCATTCTGCGACCACGAACGTTTAAAGTGTTCGAAACGAAAGAAAAACAATAATCTATAATATAATTGATGTAATCCGTTTAATGTGTTTTATTATAATGAGTTCTAATAACGAAAACCAGAGACGAAATTAAATTCATCACAGTAGAATTGTCATTAGAATAGCAATATGTACTTTTAATATTCACCTTCGCAACAAGTAAATCTGAAACCTTTATATCGTGTTTTCTCTATCGATTGTATTTTTGAAGATGTTTCATAACTGTCTTGTGTCAGGCATGGTGTGTGCTGTGAACTTGGAGAAGTACCGGTCTAGTGCCGAGGAGAACGCATGGGCGCGCGGCATAGTGACGGAGTTACCGGGCCGCGGCCGCGTGCGGGTGCTGCTGCCCGACACCGGCCTATCGCTGCTCGTGCACTGGGCCGCGTTGCGCTATATACACACCAAGTTTACCACGCTTAGAGCACTCGTAAGTCCACACTCATAGCCTATCGCAGTCCACTGCCCGAAACCAGCCAGGCGCTTATCGTTTACTACACTGCATAAGCTACATACACATAAATTTTTCCTTTCCGTGTTGTGCCGGTTAAGAATAGCTCTACCCCATGTATTCCCGTGGGTGTCGTAAAAGGCGACTATAAGTCGTAATAGCCATAGGATGGGCAGTAGCGTCCTTTGAGTTTATTTACAACTCAACTGAGATCGCCAACCTTTCGCAAGCGTGGCGATTATGGCAAATCCATGGGCACGAACACATACTCGTCATTGTGGCTACCTGGGGGAGGCCTATGTCCACCAGTGGACGTTTGTCGGCTGAAATGATGATGATGACACAAAGTTTACCACACTTCGAGCACTAGTAAGTCCACATATTTACTCGTATGGCATTTCCCGAAACTGGCCTGGTGCTCTTCGTATACTACGCTGCTCTACGCTACATATATACCAAGTTTACCACGCTTAGAGCACTCGTAAGTCCACACTCTTAGTCTATCGCAGTCCAGTGCCCAACACCGACCAGGCGCTTCTCGTGTGCTACGCTGATCTACGCTACGTATATACCAAGTTTACTACGATCCGAGCACTCGTACGTCTACACTCTTAGCCTATCGCAATCCACTGCTCAACACTGACCTAGCACTGCTAGTACACTGGCGACACTGCGTTACATAGCAGAACTGAAAATATCTTGGAGTCTCCACCTTTTTTTTGTTGGGGAAATCTTCATGGGTCCCCCGACCTGGTTGGGAGCGTACGGGCATACTTACTGGCTAAAACCACACGATGTTCCTTCTTCTTACCTATGGTTGGGGGTGCGGTGCCTGTCCGTTAGACATGTCTGACGGTTCCTCCCGTCTATGTGCGACCTGGCTAGCCGCATAGTCCTCCAAAGAGGCGCGCGCAGAATACATCCCGCCGACGTCTCTGGACTTGTTGTTCGGGCGACCGATTGATTGCTAGCTAAATAAACGCTTCTGGGGTATCAATCAAAATAGTGTATTAATATCACTAAGCAACTATTTTACTCGGATGGAATGACCCCAAAATGAATGCACTTGCTTTGCTGTCCGAATTTGCACTACTCTGTGCGGCCGATTCCGAAACATATTACTTACTCCTCCAGTAATACTACTCTGTCAAGAAAGTAACGGGAAAAGATCAATAATACACAAAATGTTTGTTATTCATCCAAATTTATTTTATCACCTTCTCAAAGTATGCTCCTTCAGAAACGATACACTTACGCCAACGAATAATCCAAGCATCAAAACATTTTTTAAACGCTGTTTCCGGAATTGAGTTCAGTTCTCGCCGCGAATTCTCCTTTATGTCTTCTACCGATTAAAAACGGGTGCCACGAAGTGGTAATTTGAGTTTAGGAAAAAGAAAGAAGTCAGCTGGAGCCATATCTGGTGAATATGGTGGTTACTCGATGGTATTTGTTGAGTGTTTGGTCAAAAATTCGTTCACAATGATGGCCGTGTGCGTGCCATGTGGCCATAATGTGCCTTCAGGCACATTATCGTGGTGCAAAATCCAAGAAGTTTCTTTCCACAAATCTGGCCTCTTTCTTCGAATTTGCTCTCTTAAATGCCGCATAAAGCTCAAATAATATTCTTTATTTATTAAATAAAGAATATTAGTAAATATATTAAAACCGCGATGGTCAAAGAACAGTCAACATGACTTTGACTTTTGAACGACTTTGGCGTGGTTTTTTCGGTTTCGGTTCAACTGGAAAGCGCCTCTCCGAAGCTTGTTCACTAGTTTGCGTTTCTAGTTGCTGATTTTCAGTCACTATTTCCTTCACTTTTGCGATGTTAACTTCAGTTGCAGACGTTGATGGCCTACCAGAGCGAGGCAAATCTTCCATCACATCTCGACCGCTTTTGAACGCTTTGTTCCAATCATAAGCACGTGTTTTTGATAAAGTTGATTCACCGTAAGCCTTCTATAACATTTTCAGTGACTCCGAACACGAAATTCCATTGGCGATGCAAAATTTAAGACAATCTCTTTGTTCCGTGTTTTTGTCCATAATGAAATTCGCTATATACACTAGATATGATATAACTAAAAACTGCACTGTAATTAATATAAATAACAGATGCAACTCAAACTCCGCGCCAAAATGGAAAACAGTTGTGCCAATCTAACAACAACAATAAAAACCAAAATTTGAATTTGGAACCATAAACAAATCATCCATTCCCGATACTTTTTTGACTGAATGTATGTTTCGGAATCGGTAAAGAGAGTAAGCGATAATTATATGCGCATAACTCATTCAATCGTAGTAAAACAATAAACACCTATAATGTCGTCGGTTGCTTTTTATGACTTGAACATAAAATATATACAAACATAATGTGGTTACTCTTTTATGCCTACCCCTTTGCATTTATTATATACTCTCATACTATTATAGTCTGTAATATCACTTGACTGCCAAAAGAAAGGAGGCTCTTATTATTCCAACACATGAACTATTAAATATATTTCTTGGTCCCTCCTAGAGCCGAGAGGGCACATGAATTCGATTTTCCTAAATATATTATCGTGAGAATTACGATTGACGTCTTTCTCCCAGGAGGTACGTTTCGGAAAGAAAAAAAACAAAGAGTTAGAGGTCATACCTTCCCTCAACATATCGTCCATCGGCAATAACAGTGTCATATAGAGCGGTCTCGAAAAAAAATGAGTGTTATGCATATAGTCATGTCATTTGCTAGCCAAAGTACGTCCACTTACGGACAAAGGCCTCCCCCATAGATTCCCACAACGACCGGTTGTTTAGGTGTGTAGTCATTGGGGAGGAACTTGCCAGTACTCACCACGGTTGGCAATTGGCGTGGTAAGCGCAATACGGCTACTTTTCCACAGAAGGGTCCTTAGTCGCCTTAAACGACATCAACGGGAGGAGACTGCACTGAACAATGATGAATAAAGTTTAATAAATAAAAACATTGCGTGTGCAGCTACCCGCACGACTACAATGATTTTCATAATTTTCGAGCTAACATGAAACTAGGAAATCGGCGGAGAAACGACCATACCTTACTACATATACAACTTATTAATTTAACTACACTAGACAATTTCTCACTACAGGTGCGGCAATAAAACGTGGGTGCGTAACGGGGAATTTTGCGCACTCACTCATACTTACAAGTCTTACGGCCGAATACTGAAACGCCACTTAATATTAAGTCCCGCTTTAACTATTCGAGAAACCCATTTTTGGCAGGAAACGTGGCGGCTCAAATAGTTAAAGTGGGACTTAATATTAAGTGGCGTTTCAGTATTTGGCCGTTATGGTAACACAATGATGTTATAGCGCTCGTGTCGTAATATTATCTACTAGCCATGTATAATATACTCGATTAATAACCAAGTATTCTTTTATATATTGTGGGCCGCCGTCATTATTCTAGATTGAAAACCAAAATAGGAACATAGAACAAACTACATATTAATTATACTAAAACTTGTTTTGGCGCTTTTTAGGTTGATAATTTCGAACAGTGCCTTGAAGTACTATTAATCCTATCTAGTAAAGTCCCTAAAAGTTATTTTGTGTTATATTACAGGCCACAGAGTGCCACTTAGCTGGCATCACAACATTCAATAAGAAATGGAGCAACGCCTCAGTTGCCTTACTCCAAAAGTACGAAGGTAGACTTATAGAACTCCAAATAGAAGACAACCGTAATCGAAATAAGCGCAGTGGAGGCTCCATTGGCGTAACCCTGTATGACAAAGTAGACAATGATAACGTAGTTTGTATTAACAATGAGATGATCAAGCACAAATTTGCTGTTTCTATTGGGTAAGATTACATATTGGATTTCTTATAAAAAATATAATAAACATTGCCATGTATACAGAATTACTAGTTAAACGAGTGACATATTGGAGGATACACGATAAAATAATAACCTAATCTATTTAAAAAAAAAACAATAATATGTATTATGAACACTATTCGCGCAAGAAAATAGGTACATGTTTCACAAGCGGTTATGCTCGAAGAGACGTGACGCAGATCACTTCTTCGCCCGCCCTATCCTCCGCCTAGCACTCCTACCGATTTACCAGTCCACACGCGACTCCCGATATATTTATTTGTGTGAGTAATACACTGAGTTATTAAAAAGTGTGCGGGATACGATTAGTTAGCATCCCAAGATGTTTCGAAATCGTGTATTCGATCTTACACATTGACGATTTGACGATTAACCAACGATTACCAACACATCCAAAGATGTGGAAAAGTGATTCCTTCATTTAAATCGCATCAAAATCAAAATCGTAGGTGAACGTGCCGAACTATTTACCTATTGCGGAAAGAGGTTGTGGAGAGACATTTCGAACAGTTCTTAGGTTTGTATAACTGTATGTTTAAATAGTCAATATGTTAATATGCATTATTAACTAATTGTTGATAGGTATTAATCCTTTTTTTAAATTAAGCCCTACTGTAACTAACCTGTTGCCTATTTTTGAGTATGTATTAACATTCTCAAACAAATGATTTAATTGACTGTTAAAGTAGCTATTTTCTTTGTATTTCTTTTGTCTCTTTGCCAGAATTAAATTATGAACGTAAAATAAATCAATACTTCTTTCATCATCATCATCATATCAGCCACAGGTCGTCCACTGCTGAACAAAGGCCTCCCCCTTAGATCTCCACAACGAGCGGTCACATGCCGCTCTCATCCAACGACTCCCAGCGACCTTCACCAGGTCGTCTGTCCACCTCGTTGGAGGTCGTCCCACGCTGCGTTTTCCGGTGCGCGGTCTCCATTCGAGAACCTTTTTGCCCCAACGGCCATCAGTTCTACGAGCAATGTGCCCTGCCCATTGCCACTTCAGCTTACTAATCCTCGCAGCTATGTCGACAACTTTAGTTCTTCTACGGATCTCCTCATTTCTGATTCGATCTCGTAGAGAAATACCAAGCATAGCTCTCTCCATAGCTCGCTGAGTGACCTTGAGCTTTCTTATGGAGGCCCATTGTGAGTGACCACGTCTCTGTTCCATATGTCATCACTGGTAACATATAATACTTCTTTACAATCAGGTAATTACTGCGCTATTATGTTTATGTAGGTCACCAATCGGGTGCGTTTACGCTACGGTGGGTGACCATACTTTGTGAAGCTGATTCCTATATTTTCATAAGCATTCATGATTTATCTGTGAATATTCTTAAAAAAAAAGTTATCAGATGTTGGCATAAGTTATCAAGTGCTTAAAATATGTTACTTTTTAAAACCAATTATTCTGTATAAGATCCTTTATGAGAAGGCTCCGTTGCATTCAAAAATAAACATTTTGAAATTCTACAAGAAATAAAATAAAGTCATATCTTGCATAAAACTGTAGCAACTTGCAAGTCCCATCAACGTTTTTCGCCTTCATGAAATGTCGCCCAATCGGTAAGGTTTGAGCTGTAAGGGGTACGTCCCGTCACACGCCCGGCTCCCCTAGTCTAAACAACGATACGACCAGGCTACACTGTTTGATTTCCGTTTGTAAGGACGAGTCAACGATCTAGTGTATGGTGAATGTAGACACCTAATTTTAAACTTACTCCGAATTCGATTACGCTCGGTTTCAAAGTAATAAATAGTGTTATCGACACCCTTTTAAACAGTGCAGAGACACATGGCTGATTCTACGTTATGGGGTCTTCAGCTGTTGACAAGAGAAGACTGTGAAGAAGTTTAATTTAATTACTTTTCTAAATTAACAGCACTTTAGGTATGTCTGTAAGCTGACTAATTTTTTGATTATTTTTTATTTTAAATAAAATATGACCATTGGTAATACTTACAGCCGACAGTGACGTGTCTTGCAGGGTAAACTCAATTAATCCCGCTCAGAGAAGGACGATTTCGGGTCAGTGTAACATTTGTAACACACAGTTTTATCAAAACAATTGTTATAGGGCATATTTTTTTGCTGTTTTCGCGTTTTGCCTTTTACTATTTGTTTGTTTGGTTAGTTTCAATCATTGATGTATATATATATATATATATTACTATCATAACTAGATCGGTAGCTGTCACGCAAAGACGTTGCCACTCAACATATGGCCACAGCCATATGTCCGGCCTTATGTCACTTAGTGGCTAACCTGATGTCAAAAGAGACACAAAACTATTTTCACAATAATGGCTAAATGTGCGGTCAAAAACATAACAAAGCAAGTGGGATTACGTTTCACACGTAAGTTTACTGTTTTAATTTTGCATATGTCTGTGATTATCATAATAGTTTGCTAACATTATTTTACGTTCAGTGTTGTCAGTAAAAAAGCGTTCTGGTTTTCCCAGATTTATGGGAGTTTTGTCAATTAATAAATGAACTTGTTTTGTCACCTCTGTTATAAAAAGAATCATTTTGTTGTTCATTTTGTAGTGTTCCTAAAGATCCAGAGCGTCGTGAGAAGTGGGTAAAAATAATTAGATTGCTAATAAAGGAAACTGGTTACCTACAAAGGCAACTGTTATTTGCTCAAGGCTCTTCCGAGGTCAAGATAATATTGGCCCTAAAAAGGAGAAAGGCCGTGTTTATTTATCAGATGAAGCAGTTCCTACGCTTGTTGATAGTATACAATACAATACTTTTTATTGTACACCAGAAATAAATAAAATACACGTATAAAGTTTGTTAAATCTGCCTATATTTTTCATATTCGTTGCCTCGATTTTATGAGAAGTAGCATAGTTCATTATCAATCATTGTTTTACTTTTTGCTTGTTTAGCTCCTAACTAATGTTGGGTTAATCAAAAGTGACCATCAATACAAACAAGAACAAATGTTCTTAGACAAATATAGATTATTATGAGAAAGAAATATTAACTTCAACTATTCTTAGTCCTTGTATGTTCCTACAACTTTGCCAGCACACGTGGTTTATTCTATGATAGAAATTATATATTTTTTAGGTTTTTTATGCATTTTTTCAGGATAACTAGGACTAACAGTCGAACTATTCCACAAGTTTAAAGTCGGTCAGTATCTCTCTAAAGGATATAATCCGACACGAGGATATTCGGAAGAGAACCAAAGTGACATAGCACACCGAATTAGCAAGCTGAAGTGGTAGTGGGCTGGTCACGTTTGTCGAAGGAGTTTTTCAATTCATATGTATTTTCAAAATGCTTCCTAGTTTCAAAGCTACGTCTCCATAATTACATAGGCTACAATTTAATTTACGCGTGTTG
Source organism: Diloba caeruleocephala (assembly GCA_947459985.1). Taxonomy (NCBI): domain Eukaryota; kingdom Metazoa; phylum Arthropoda; class Insecta; order Lepidoptera; family Noctuidae; genus Diloba; species Diloba caeruleocephala. The sequence continues at coordinate 15,809,763 of OX381617.1, read as the reverse complement.
AAGAGTCTTGCATCTCTAGTTGTTTAACTCAATGGTTTCAATGGCATGCTCATAGTTCCAGATGAACTATATATTTTAACAACCGACCGAGACACCCTTAATTTGATTCGATAAATTAAAAAGTTATTAATATTGAGGTATAATGTACTACGTACTAGAGGCGACACGATTAACAAATTACATGCACCAAACGAGGGGAGGAGGGCCGCGGGCGGTCGAAAAAGAATAGTAGACATAGTAGTAGTAGAATAGATGCGGCATTTTTACTATAATTATTGAAGTGAAACTTCTTTTGGGGCGGTCATTATCATCATCATCGTCCTATCAGCCACAGGACGTCCACTGCTGAACAAAGGCCTCCCCCTTAGATTTTCACAACGAGTGGTCACATGCCGCTCTCAACCAACGACTCCCAGCGACCTTCACCAGGTCGTCTGTCTACCTCGTTGGAGGTCATCCCACGCTGCGTTTTCCGGTGCGCGGTCTCCATTCGAGAACCTTTGTGCCCCAACGGCCATCAGTTCTACGAGCAATGTGCCCTGCCCATTGCCACTTCAGTTTACTAATACTTTCAGCTATGTCGGCAACTTTAGTTCTTCTATTATCTTATATATCTCCTCTTTTCTGATTCGATCTCGTAGAGAAATACCAAGCATAGCTGTCTTCATAGCTCGCTGAGTGAACTTGAGCTTTCTTATGAGGCCCACAGTGCGTGATCACGTCTCTGTTCCATATATCATCACTGGCATTGCGTTATTGTTGACGAAAAGACGTTGCGAAGTTTCCCGAACGCTGCCCAGCCGAGTCAAATTCAACGATTGACCTCTTTGTCGAAGTTGGACTTACCTTACTGGACAGTTTGTCTCAGGTAGACATACTCGTTAAGAACTTCGAGAACAGAGCTCCCAACCGATATTGGGATAGGCACGACATGGGCATTCGACATGATATTCGTCTTGCCCATGTTCATTTGAAGGTCCACCTTTTGGGAAACTCTTGAGATCATAGAGATTGTGTTGAGCTCTTGCAATGATTACGATGTCGTTGGCAAATCGATGGTGACTAATATACTCGCTATTGATGTTAATGCCGAATCCTTTCCACTGTTATTGTGGCGTTTCTCTATAAGCACTTCAACACTTCGATGTACCGATAGTCAATGTGACTCTGCTGCAAAGACTGCAGCACTGCGCTCTGTTTTGATCGAATCCAAGGCTTTCTCATAGTCCACACACACTAAGCCAAGTGGCAGATCATACTTCTCGGTCTTCTGTATAAACTTTTTTTTATAGTAATGTCTTAGGTTTTAGAATAGAATAGAATATTCTTTATTGTACACCATTTTAAAAACAACTACTAGGAATAATTTAATGAATAGTAGGTGTACAATGGGCGGTCTTATCGCTATTAGCGATTTCTTACAGACAACCTTTGGATGGATAAGAAAAAGATGGACAAAGACAAAGGGGTATTCCGAGGTGTACTTATTATATTAATATAGTCAAATAGTCATCATTTCGGCCGAACGAAGTCCACTGCTGGACACAGGCCTCCCCCAAAGATCACCACAACCACCGATACGGATGTGTTGTGGGTTCATTGGGGGGCCCCGCCATAATCGCCACGCTTGGCAGGCGGGTTGGCGATCGCAGTTGAGTTGTTAATGTACTCGAAGGACGCTGCTGCCCATCCTCCGGCTAATCCCTTAGTCGACTTTTACGACACCCATGGGAGGAGATGGGGTGGTCTATAAAATATAATACAAATAGGTATTTATTTCATAAATTACTTAAATAATATATAGGTTTTCGCTATTATTACTCATTATAATAAAACATATTTTTTTTATCTTGGGGAAATCCTCTTGGACTTCCTCAGCCTTGAGGGCGGAGGGGTATTCCAGCCCAAACCGGCTGGCTACCCCGCGGTGTCCTTCCTCTTTCCGTCTGCATTAGACCGCGCCCCCGGCAGGTATCACTGTTTGACAGGCCCCTTCTCGTCTTCTGTATAACCTGCCGCAGCGTATATACGTATGTGGTATAGTACTAAAACCTTTTCGGAAACCAGCTTGTTCGGGAGACTGGGAGTTATCAAACCTGCGCTCGAGACGATTCATGATGACCCTGAAACAGCTTATAAACATGGCTCAGAAGCGAGATGGGTCTATAATTCTTCAACAAGATGTTGTCACCCTTTTTGAAGAAAAGCATCACCTCGCCTCTGTTCCATGCTTCCGGCGTTGTGCCCTCGAGTAAGACGGAATTGAATAGCTTCTGAAGGACTTTATGTACCGGTGTGCCATCCGCTTTCAGAAGCTCTGTCGTAATTCCGTCCCCACCCGCCTTGTTATTTTTAAGTTTTTCCAAGGCAAGGCAAGGCTGATGTCCGGGATATCCTCGGTATAGCGTCGGGTTAGTTTGGCTCGCGGGTCTTTGTCAGAGCCAATGGTCGGTATAAGTTACCGAGGTGTATAGCTGGACGGTGTGAATTGGATTTTATGAAAATAAAATGTGTAACGAAAGAGAGACAACTATAAATGTATTAATAGACTATGAGTAAATAAGATAAAACACGTTTTTATATACTTTCCCTATTATAGTTATAGTTTATTTTCCAATCTCTCTCTCTCTCTACCACCTCCATGATGTATTCATCTCATTCTCTTACAAATTAACAAATTTTCACTTCGACTATTTTTCTTCTGCCTACTTTGCCTGTTTACGTAGAAGGGAAAACATATTTTTCCTATTATAAACTAGACTGAACTAGACTTAACTCGACTGAACTAGACTAAATTGAGTGAAGTCGAGTCGGGTATAGTCTAGTTTAGTCTAGTTCTATTAGGTATGTTACATATTGATGCTATTTTTTTTAATAACCAGTGTATTTGTTTATTTTCAGTAGGTATAATAATATAACATATCTATTCGATTTATTTTTCATAAGTCTATGATTTGCACGTTCAAAATGGCGCTCGCGGCTAAATTTGTGTAGTTAAATTCTTGTTTATTTTTAAATTAGTTTGTTTAGTTACTGACTGAATGTCACAGCTCGACATATTTTTGATTTTCCCGAGTGATCCGTACAAGTTTTGAGCACACAAGAAGTCATATTCAATTTTTTTATAGTTTATAAACGTGACATAAACCCAGCAAGCGTAGCAGATACTGACTGAGAAGTTGCGGTCCACTAGACCGCAAAGCGTAGGATAAAAACTTTCTTCGCGGTGTCTGCTCTAGTACGTAGTACATTATACTTCAATGGTTATTAATAAAATAGATTAAATGCCGAAAAGGTAAGTACAGAGCACCTATTTTAAAACTCGCGTTCATAATGAAAATAATTTACCTACTGTGTTTTGATGCAGCTCACAAATTGATAAGGCTAAAAAATGAGCTTTTCAGTAAAAATCGTTTATTATTAAAGAGCTAGTCGTTGTGTTAGTAAGGTTAAATGAATATGTTAACAAATACTACTTTAAATTAACAATCAATGAATTGCCCTTCGTACTTGACAGGCTAGTGTCTAAAATAAATGTTGAAAAACAAACTTATTAAAGTTAAGTTAACGTTTAAATGATCGCTTCGACCGAGATTGCGAGGCGTGTAGCATGAGGCGCGTTATGGATGTTGTATGAAAATGGTCTACTGTTCCTTTTGCTTATACTATGGTGCAGCTATATGGTATTGAATTAAAAGTAAGATTACGGTTTCAGGTTAATTAATCAGACCAAAGCCCTGTCGAAGTGTGATGGGAAATCGGAATCCTTTTTAATGTGGTTTAAATAGGTCCCTGCGTAAAATTTTGTGTTCTGCGCATGTAATGCATGCCGTGAAGGTACCTACAAAAGTTCTTTGGAAATGAGGGTGATTTTATGCATTTCAATGCAGTAATACACAACATGCAGTAATAACAAGATAAGGTTCGCATAAAGTATTGAATCGCGTGTAGCAGTTTTTTTCTCAACAGACAACTTTAATTGTTCTATTGTTCGTACTGTATCTCCTCTAATTTGAGCAGTTAATATTAAAGAACCCTATATACTAATATAATAAAGCTGGAGTTTGTTTGTTTGAACTATCTCGCATTGGAAATATTCTTTTTGCATATGATAGCCCAATTCTTGAGAAAGGTTATAGGCACATTAACATCACGCTACAACCCTTTGGAGCTGTGCAAAAAGAAAAACAATCAGAACGCTAAGTGAAAATGAAGTAATAGCGCGGGCAGCGATGCGACGCGGTGGGTCGGGGGCCGAGGGGAGCCGCCCGATGAGAACCGAGCATTACTGAGAAGAGCCGAACTGTGCATGTCTATGTCAAGAAAACCTGTACTTGTTCTAATACCACACGAAAATATGTCAAAAATATTTTCTACTGCCGAAGTTAATTATAAAAGTAAACGCCGTTTAATTTGAAATAAATAATCCGATTTATTTCAAATTAAACGGCGGGTGAAACCGCGGGCCCAGCTAGTCAGTTTATATATTCTAACATTGTTTCAATTTAAACCCATTATTACAGAGTTTGCATGTTCAACAAGGCTCCTGTGGAAGAACAGGTAGTTACAAATAAGTCACCACTCAGTAAACCCAAACCACCGAAACCAAAGACTGATAAAATAACAATTTTGAAGAAACAAATGCCAAAAAATATGAACGAGGATGATTTACAGGCGAAAGACAAAGGACCTCTAAGACTGGAAGCTAAAGTTTTGCATTATCAGTCACCTTCACTCATTTATGTTTCATTAGTTCATCAACAAAAAACTTTTAATGAGTTGTTCGAAAAAATGCAGAAATATTACTCTAAGAATAAAAAACATCCTAAAGAGGACTGGGAGGTTGGCGTTAGATGTTGTACACTATGTATTCAATCACAGACTTGGCGCCGTGCGGTTATAATGGAATTGGAAAATGAGAATGCTAAAGTGTTTTACAGTGATTTCGCATGTATTGAGACAGTTCCTAAATCCACTTTAAGAGAACTGACATCAGAGTTTGCATTGTTTGGTGATGCTGCTATAAAATGCCATTTATGTGGAATTATACCTGCTGTAGGTGAAGAATGGCCTTCCCTTACTAAGGAATATCTAAAAGAGCTCCTTGACGTTTACAAGCGGGTATTCATAACTAAATTAGGCAGCTTCAAAGATAAAAGTATGCCCATTGAGATGTGGGTGTATCATACTATACAAGGAGGTGCTTTGGAACCCAATAAGTCGGAATGGCGTTGTTTAAATAAGAAAATAATTGACCAAGGCCTTGGAGTACCTGACAAATCTCAAGTGGTAAGTTATATTGAGTAAATAAAATTATGAAAACTGTTTTATTCATAATGATAATTTTTTCATCTTGCATTGCTTGTAGGTTGCAACTGAAGAAAACTCCAAGGATTCTGGAGACACCCTGTCTTTTCTGAATATAACAGGATCAGTCAATGAATGGTTGCAATTAGAGCCAGTGCCTATGGTACCCCTAAAGACAATTAAATCTGATCGTGAAAGCAACGACAACTCGCCCTCGTCTTCTCTTGAGGGAGAGAATAATGATGCTAGAATTAAAGGGCCACAATCTTCCAATGTTGTATATATCACCGAATGGTTACCACCAGAACCCTTGCCTTGCAAAGAATTCACTGGTGTGCCAACGTAAATATTGTTTTAATATAATATGTTAATCAAAATAAATATAATTCATTTGTAATAAACGCTGAATTTGGTTTCTTTTTTATTTTAGCTATATAGACAACGATGGTGTGATCTACTTACATGACGTATCCCAACAAGATACATTGGACCTTATTCGTAAGGCACTCGATGTTCGCTTCAAAGATCCGGATCCAAAAGCGAAATTCACTAAATGGAGTGTTGACGAACCATGCGTTGCATTATTCTTTCTGGACAACCGATATTACAGAGGCAGAGTAATGGAAGTAAACCAAGAAAATTCCACTTGCCTGATACATTACATTGACTATGGTAATGAAGAAATATGTTCCTTTTCAAACTTAAGAAAAAGTGTGCCTCTCCACCAGTTACCGACTCAAGCACATAAATGTATGTTAAATCGCATACGGCCGGTTGGCAAACAATGGGATAGACAAACTTTGGACTACATACATAAGTCTGTTGTTGAAAAACAATGTTATGTAAAAGTAAGTGGTGAAGCAGTTAATGGAGTCTTACCAATAGAGTTAAAATACGATAAACTCTGGATCAATGATCATTTGGTTGATTTTGAAATGGCAGAATATACAGATGGGACCAAGGCGCTAATCAGGAAATTCGCTCCTATTGAGAAAAATAAAGAAGACGTAAAAGAGGATATTGTGATTGAATCAGATTCTGGACCAGATTACATTGTTGTAGATGATCCAGACGTTACTACTGAACAATTGTCTACTTCTCAAGATTCATTGGACTTTACCTCCCTGAAGGGAATAGACTGGAACAAACTTATAGAAGAGGAACAAACATCTCTGGATGGCAAATATATTACATACCCGAAGGATATAGATGAAGAATTCATGTGCAACATCACAGTTATAAACGACATAAATACGTTAGAGCTGAATATAATTTCTGACGAGAATACTACTAGAGTTTACGAAAAGTTGTTTCAAGAACTGAAAACTGAAAGTGTGAGTATGTCGCCACTGAACGGCATATTAGAGAATAAAGCATGTGTTGCCGTTTTTCCAGAAGATGGACAATGGTACCGCGCATCAATATTACAGTTTAGTGAGGCGAAAAACCGAGTCAAAGTAAGGTATGTTGATTATGGTAACATTGAAGTGATTTCTTTAGCTGACACAAGAGAAATTAATGAAGAATGGGTAAAACTTCCACCTGCCACCATATCGGCCAAATTATACGGAGTGCGACTTAATCCAGATGTTGATATTAGTGTAGTTACAAAGGAATACACCCGAGTCTTCTTAGATCAAGGACCATTCCATGTGAAGGTTATCAACTATGAAGATTCAGTGCCATTAGTAGAGTTGAGAAATGATAAAAATGAGTTGGTATACAAGAAACTCATAGAAGATAATTTGTTTATCCAATATGAATGAATATAAGCCGAAACAATACTCCACCCTAATAATAATTATTATTTGCTTTCATTGTTTTTTAGTTTAAGGTTGCTTTATTGGTAGTAAGATAGTAAAGAACTAGAACTGTCCAAAAGTGGTGTGAAAATGTGACATGGTTATTAATATTAAATAAAACTTTTCTCTTTTTTTTTATTCGTATCATACCTACACAGCAAGTATAAATAAAATAAAAATATGTTATAAGTCTGGATCAAAAGGAAAACGAATAGGTAAGATGAAAATGCTTCCTTTGCAAAGGTTTCTCTTTATTTACATTAATAAGTAATTAATAGATGCTGAACGGTCGAGGGCCAACAACAATGGTTTAAACTCCCTACCAGTTGCTAGCTAGTTGGCCTAGCATGAAACATAACATTAATGTGAGTGAATTTGGAATTGAAAATACAACTATCCTATAGCATTTTCGTTTAAATTTTTGCAACAAACCCAATTTGTATCATGTATAGATATGGATAAAGTATTCAATTTAAATAAAAATATGTGGTTAACAAGTATATTCAATTCAATATTCACTCACATTAGCGTTACGTTTACGTTACTATACGTCAAAATATTTATACTAAAAATATTTGTACACTACCATACCCTAAGTCCCTGGTATTCTACAGTAGTCTTATAGTTTAGCCTACTATCCTGTAGTTTGAAGATGGGGAAACCTATTACAGGCCATCTAAGGTAACAGGTAGGAAGGTGGGTGGGATCTGGGTGTGTGGAAATTGTTTTCTCACTGCCGGTCCAGCAGGCCCATAAGACCGATCGTACTGACGGCTAAAGGAATTGGTCGCAGTGAGAGGTGGTGGACGGGTACGGAAGATACTCCACAGAAGCCATAATCTAAGAGAAGAAGAAGTAATGACTAATTTATTTTACATTATTTATATCTTATATATTAATCTTCAACTATGTACATATTCACGCACGCTTATATGCTGATGTGCCGTCCATGTATTGTGACGACGCAGCGGCCTTTAGAATCACAGTTGTATGATAAAGATAAAAGATGATTTATGATATACAGGCTGTTTGGGAGATGGGTGCAAAGCTTGGAGGGGACAATTTAGAACATATCAAGCTAAACTTGTGTTAGACGAAGTCTACCCCATTTTTAAATTTTTTGTAACTTAGGTTTTTAACAATAAACCCAAATTTTTTTAATTCTTTGCTAATAGTGTCCAGTAAAAGTTGTTATGTTATTATTTATGTATTTTTTATTTATGTAATGTGTGCTTACTCAAACAAAATTTCCAAGCATCTGATCTGATCATCATCAGAGAAACAATCTGCGTATATTCAAATTTAATAAACATTTAAAAAATGCCATTTTATTTTTAGTTGAGTCCTTTTAAAACCATGCTTGGTTATTTATTGCCCTTTTGAGGTATTATTTACGCAGATGTCTATGCTCAACCTTTTTTTTTATTGGTGTCCAGTGGAAATTCTACATGAACTTGCAAAGCGGTATGCAACCCTACCGGCTAAAACCACTGGAGCGGTCATCTTCGGCGCCGAAGGGGGGCACCAGCACCCATTCGTGCCACGCTTTTAGGCACATCTCGAAGGGGATGACTGTAAAGCAGCACCCCCTCTAGCGGAGGAAGAGCGACTGTAAAAAGGTCGCCCCCCCAGGCACTTCTCGGGGAGGATTGTAAAGGATCCCCCCCAAGCCTCTTTGTTTAATTTTAAACGTTGCCCCAGACTAGGATTTCTCGTGTCGTGGGTGCGTTTACAGACATGAATTCCACATACAATACACCCAGACCCGGAACAACTACCTGCAGATCATGGCTATTAACCTATTTATTGAAGCTATTTAAAAACTACTCCATCAAATGTAATGAAATTTATACGGGACCAACTCGAAAACATTCTGCTCCAGTTATAAAAAAGAATTGAACATTGAAAACATAAAAAAATACGCATTGAATTGAAAATCTCCTTTTCGAAGTCGGTAAATGTGGGGCAGACTTCGTCTGAGACAAGTTTAGCTTGATAAGTTCTAAATGGTTTAAGATATCATCCCTTGCAGGCTTATTAGGCAATATATCCAAAGGAGCGAAGCAAATTTCACCCTGAGCGAGAATTAATCTCTGATATGTATCTCTTGACTTATATCCCTGGCGTGAAGAATGTATACTATTGTCTAGTATATCTTGGACTCTGACATATGCCGCTCAATATCATCAATAATTACACTTAACTTTTTTTTTTTATTGATGTCCAGTGGAAATTCTACATGGAACTTCTTTCACCCCGGGGAAGGGTGAAGGGGTATGCCGGACTCCTACCGGCTAAAACCACTGGAGCGGTCATCTTCGGCACCGAAGGGGGGCTCCAGGTCCTCGTAAGATCACACTAGAGCTGCCCATTGGTGCCACGCCTTTAGGCACATCACGGAGGGGATGACTGTAAAGCGGTCACCCCCTCTAGCGGTGGAAGGGCGACTGTAAAAAGGTCGCCCCCCCAGGCACTTCTCGGGGAGGATTGTAAAGGATCCCCCCAAGCCTCGCTTTGCGCTGTGCTGCGCACGTGACCACGTGCGCGCCACCGTCTTCCCGGGGGTCGCTCGGTGTGAGCACGCAGACTCCCCAATCTGCGCGCCCGTGGCCCCCCACCATGAAGTGACGGCAGGGGACTCAGGCGTGTTGGACTTGGGAGCCGGGATGGTTGTTGCCCCGGCGCCGTCTCGTCCTTCTCCGTGCGGGATCAGCCCTCTCCCGATCCCGCTCTGCAGTCTCCTTCTGGAGCATGACGCTCTCGCAGAAGGAGACTACTGCACTCCAATTTTCATACTCTGCCAACATAGCCGACACTACTGCCGGCAGAGAGAGATCTTGCCCGATCCGATCGACCAGGATCCGCCGCTCGGCCGCCCACGCAGGGCACTCCTCGAGCGTGTGCTGTGCGGTATCCTAGTCGCTTCCACAATGGTGGCACTGTGCCGTGACCTCGCGTCCTATTCTGTGCAGGTACACAGACGGTAGGTGACGCGCTCGCTCCTTCTCAGCCAGGCTCCGAAGAGTGGCAGGATCTGCAACCTTAGGCGTTGTCGCCATATCTCGAGTGCGCGCCGTCGAGCCAGCCGCCTCATTCTGTCAAACGCCCCTGAAGGCATGCTTTCCCCACTTTGGCGGAGGGAGCGCTCTGGTCATAGACCCACGCATCCATCTCCGCCTGGATGTCGAAAGGCGGAAAGCGTGCCAGGAGCGTTGCCGCCTCGCACTCTGCGCTGCAGACTATGAAGTTTGGTTCTGCAGCGCTGGACGCCTGACAGCCGGGATGACCATACAGGCGCCGCGTAGAGGGCCACAGACCGCACGACGCCCCCGTAGAGACGGCGAACTTCCTCGCTCGGTCCCCCGAGATTGGGCAGCAGCCGGTGCAATGCACCCACTACCCTCTCGACTCGGGGGACGAGGCGTGCGAAGTGCTCTTCGAAGCCCTAACGACTGTCCAGGGTGAGCCCCAGGTACTTCATGTACATAGGCTGCACTAAAAGTATCGGGAATGGAATATTTCCACTGTTCCTGTCATATTAAAATCTTTTTAATTGAAAACTCCTTGGTTTTACAAATCGAATACCATTTATTTATTTAAAAAAAGATTCACGGTCGTGTCACAAGGTTTTGTCAAACTTGTTTAGTCGTTGAGAAAATGGAATTGGAAAAACAATTGAACCGTACGACGTTGCCGACATATTTATAGAATTTTTTACTTTTTGTGAAATGTTTTATTGAATATGTAAAGATTAATTAATATAACCACCGTACAACGTTGCCTTATACTTGACATTGGCGAAATTGTGGAAGATACTCGACAGAAGCCATAATCTAAGAGAAGAAGAAGAAAATGGAATTGACTCGAGAAAATTCAAGAGCGATGATTTATTATGACTTTCGAAGTGTTTTAACACAAAAACAGTGTGTTGACCGGATGATTTCTGCATTTGGTGATGAAGCCCCATCCAAAACCACAATTTATCGCTGGTTTGCTGAATTTCAACGTGGACGTGTCAAGCTCAGTGATGATCCTCGTCAAGATCGTCCAAAAACTGCAGTCACCCAAGAAAACGTTGATGCTGTGCGTAAGTTGATTGAGGAAGATCGACATGTGACATACCGCGAAATTCAGGCAACTTTAGACATTGGCATGAGTCAAATACAAATAATCTTGCATGAACAATTAGGTGTAAAAAAGTTGTTTTCCCGATGGATACCGCATTTGCTATGTGAAGAGCAAAAAGCGGCTCGCGTTACTTAGTGCGTCAGAACTCTCGAAAGATTCCACGCAGGATCCTCAAATGCTGTATACAACATCGTATCAGGTGACGAATCCTGGATATATGCGTACGAACCCGAAACAAAAAACCAGCCACGAGTTTGGGTGTTCGAAAATGAGTTAAAGCCAACAAAAATTGTTCGTTCACGGAGTGTTGCAAAAAAAATGGTGGCCACGTTTCTCTCCAAAACCGGCCATGTTACGACTATTCCTCTTGAGGGACAAAGAACGGTTAATGCAGAATGGTATGCTAGCATTTGTTTGCCACAGGTCGTTTCTGAACTCCGTAGAGAGAACTGCAACCGCCGCATCATCCTCCATCACGACAATGCGAGTTCTCACACCGCGCACAGAACAAAAGAGTTTTTAGAGCAAGAAAACATAGAATTATTAGACCATCCGCCGTACAGCCCCGACCTAAGCCCTAATGATTTCTATACTTTCCCTAAAATAAAGAATAAATTGCGTGGACAGAGATTTTCATCACCTAAAGAAGCTGTGGACGCCTACAAAACGCCATTTTGGAGACCCCAACTTCCGAATGGAATGGTTGCTTCAATGATTGGTTCCATCGTATGGAAAAATGTGTCGAATTTCGCGGAGAATACTTCGAAAAGCAATAAATACATTTTTAAATAGTAATGTTGTGTCACTTCCTTGATTCCCGGAATTTTCAGTGCCGCCCTCGTACGCGTTAGTGACGCGCAAATCAGGGTGGGCCACCACCCTGATTTGCGCGTCACTAACGCGTATCCACGAACTGGGTGGTTTTCTGCTCCGCGGCAGTTTGTGGAACCATAGCGCCTCGGTTTTGTGAGGCGCTATCTGCAGACCCAGAGCGTGGATTTCGGCCACGACAATTGCCACCGCTTGCTCGGCAAGCCGGATGGTTCCCTCGAAGGACTCCCCGCTGGCCAACACAAGAGTGTCGTCAGCGTAACAGACCAAGCTGACGCCAGCGGGGAGAACGACACGCAGGACCGCGTCGTAGCCGAGGTTTCATAAAAAGGGGCCGAGAACCGACCCCTGCGGAACCCCGCACGTAATCTCCCTCCGCTTTACGCTACCGTCCCTGCCTACGTAGCGAATGTGCCTATCGCGCAGATAGGCCTCTATGATGCCCTGCAGGTAGGTGGGGCATCGATGATGGACTAGTGCCCCCCTAATCGCGCCCCACGGGATGGAGGCGTTGACGATGTCTAGACTGACAGCCAACGCCACCCCACCCCGCTGGGACACTGCCTGTTCCGACAGCGAGCGGACGCGAAGAATCGCGTCGATTGTGGACCGCCGCTGCCGGAAGCCATACTGACTTTCGGCCAGGTCGGGGCCCACTCGCGACAGGTGCTCAACGAGTCTTCGGGTAATTATTCTCTCGAATAGTTTCGAAGCCTCGTCGAGCAGGCAAATTGGACGATATGCAGAAGGAGACTCCGCAGGCCTTCCTTTCTTCCTCAACAGTACCAATCCGGCTTCCTTCCAGCTGGACGGGATCACGCTTCGACGGAGGCAGCTGGTGAACAGCCGCCTCAAGCGGTCCCCAAGAGACTGCAGTGCATACACCCACACGCGGCCCGGAATGCTGTCCGGACCCGGTGCGGTGTTGCGAGTCTTCAGGCTGCCGATGGCTCGGCCCAATTCCCCTTCCGAAACCCCTAACTCCTCGGCCCATCCCGAGGCAATCGGGGTGGGAGAGGGACCAGGACGGTCCCGGACCGCCGGAAAGAGCGTTGAAAGTACTCTCTCTAGCAAATCCGGGGCCAAGGTTTCGGTCACCGGGGGGACCCACTGGCGCAATTTGCCCACGACCATATGATAGGGTCTCCCCCACGGATTCCTGTCCAGCCCCTCCAGGAGCTCGCTCCAGGACCGAGCTTTCGCCTCGCGAATTGCGCTGTTTAGCGACTTCGTGGCCGCCCGGTAGGCCAGATAGGCCTCCGCAGTCTCTCCAGCTGTAGCACTACGCCGGCGTCGGCTTCGTTGATACCGGCGGCGGGATGCCAGGTAGACCGCGTGCAACTGCGCGATATCCTCCGCCCACCAGTACACCGCCGTACGCCGGGAGCGCCTGGCCCGGGGCATTGATGCATCGCATTTCGACGTCATCGCCTCCCGGAACTAGGCTGCTTCCTCTTCTGGATCGGACAAGATCCCTTGATTGACCTCTGACCACGCCACGACGTTGGCAGCAGCGACGAGCATCTCTCGATCGAGATGTGTGAGGGCCCAACGCCGCGACTGCGGGCTGCGACCTAGACGGCTTGAGCCAGGTGGACGGAGGGCCACGTCAAAAACTATGTGGCGGTGGTCGGACAACGTTACCACCTCCTCCGCCACCCGCCAGCCCGACACCATGCTGGCCATAGAAGGAGCCGCCCATGTCAGGTCCACGACCGACTCCCCTGCCACCGAACGCAGGTGCTAATGGACCCCCGATTCAGCAATCGATGTCAAGCAATATCAAGCGATGCCGCCCAGTCTTGTATTATCCTCTCCCTCGGCCCGTCCCGACGGTTGCCCCAAGCTCTAGAATGAGCATTTAAGTCCCCCAGGACGAGCATTTACAGCTAATGCTGCCCGCCTACACATCCAAGTATCCCTCGAAGTCGGCGAGAGACACGTTGGGGGAGACGTAGCAGCCCACTACTGCCAGAGGTCCCCATTCTACAGCGACAAATCCCTGCCCCCTGTCCAACAGCGAGCAGGGTGGCTTACCTTCAATCTCAGCCCAATAGATGGCGACGGAGTCTCCGGCATCCCCGAACCAGCGAGGATGTTCCTTGATGACGTAGGGCTCCGCCACAACCACCAAGGCAACCGACCACTCCGCAACAGTCTGTAGCAGTAGATTCTGCGCGTTGCGGCAGTTGTTCAGGTTGCCCTAAAGGATTCTTAAGGCTGGGAATGAGATGTTTTCATCGCCTCCGGTGGGCCTACGACCGATAGTGCTGGCGCAGTCGTCTCCTGGTCATTGGCAGTGGCAGAGGGAGCTGGCTTCTCCCTCTTACCTTTCTGGGCAGCGCATGTCTTGCTGCCTAGCCTACGCCCTTCAAGCAGTCCGAAGTCCGCGCATAGCGGACAATTCTGTGACTGCGCCGTACACTGCCTCGCCTTGTGACCCTGGCTGCCACAAGCGAAGCAGAGGTCGCTTCGGTGCCGTGGGTGGGGTGGGGCGGTGGGGGGTTGCCCCATGGGGGGCGCAACGGAGGCGCACGTGCCCGAGTTCAAGGCATCGGTAACATTGCATGGGCCGTGCCGCCAATGCCTCGACCCTGGCCGACGCCCACCCCACACAGACACGTGAGGCGGACGCAACCTTTCTTGCTGCCTCCAGTGGGCAGCGCACCCAGATGGTGCCCAAGGATATGGATGACCACCCTCTGCCCCGCCGTTTCCGTGGCCGCTACCATAACCAGGAATGGCGGGGCTGCCGGGAACTGGGGCCGGTGCTTATGTTGTGTTGTAATTTGGGGGGAATTCGCCGATACTCACCACGCTTGGCAAGTGGGTTGTTGAGCGCAGAATTGCTACTGCTCAGCAAAAAGGGACGCTGCTGCCCATCCCTCTGGTTAAGAGTCCCTTAGTCGACTTTTTGTCTGTTCTGTTTGGAATCCGGTTATTAAATTAATAAAATCCCAAACAACACACCACACTAAAAACATCAAGACACTGTGAGTGATTACTGCGTGCATCGAAACAATTGTTGATTAATTTTGTACGGTAGATTAAATAACTTTTTTTTCAGAAACAATTGAACCGTACGACGTTGCGACATATTTTTTAGAATTTTTTCATTTTTGTAAAATATTTAATTGCATAAGTAAAGATTAAATAATCTAAACACCGTACAACGTTGCCTTATACTTGACATTGGCGAAATTGTGGAAGATATTCTACAGAAGCCAGAGAGCCAGAAGAGAAGAAGAAAATAACTTTTTAAATCTGTAACGACGCTTGTCACCTTAATCATCCTGCGACCACGAACCCGGCAGTGTTCGAAACGTCAGGAAAAATTACAATTAAATAATAAAATTAATAATACACGCGAACCCGTTTAATATTGTTTTATTATAATAAAGAAATGGTATTATTGTTTTAGGGGCTTATTAATATTGAAATGTTGTCAAATTCTGTGAGATAAACGAAAGATTAATTTGGAAGTGATTTTTGCTGCACCTAAGTATAGGATGTTTAACGTTGTAATTATAATGCGAATTGTGAAACCTACCGCCTACTCTGATAAGACAGTTGTCATCCATGAATGGAGATAGTGACAGAAGTTTATTCTTGGCAGGTCATTTTTTGTTAGAAGTAAGCAAGGCGTGTTCCTCAGGGAATGTATATATATTTCTTTTTTGAAAGTTTTAGTTTAATCATAAATAGTGTAATTAGTTTTAATTTATATATCAATATTATAATAAGTTATTTAGTTGTTAGTAAAAAAGTTTACATATCAGGTATATAATATTAGAATTAGGTATCTGTTAAAACATCTCTGCGATCCAATACACTATGTATTGCGTCGTCTCACTCTCGTACGGTACCTTTTTTTTTATTTTTTTTTATTGATGTCCAGTGGAACTTCCTTCACCCCGGGGAAGGGCGAAGGGGTGTGCCGGACTCCTACCGGCTAAAACCACTGGAGCGGTCATCTTCAGCACCGAAGGGCTCCAGGTCCTCGTAAGATCACACTAGAGCCGCCCATTCTCGTACGGTACCTAACCCAAAGTTTGCGTTGTCTCGCTTCCACCGTGAGATAGCGAAACGCTCCTTAGATTGTGAGAGGGAGACAGCGCAGGCAGTGATTTTAGTGGTGTTTAAAAATGCTATATGGCAATAGCGCGCTACAGACTATTTACTATATTAAAATACCGCGCTATTTGACACACCTAAATTATAACGAACTGGGCGTACGCGAATGACGTGCTTAAATCAGATTATAAAAAGGTACTCTGTGCTTAAAGCGCGGTGTGTATTCTCGAATCATCCTAAATGTCATTACACAAATTCTTTTTTCGAGATTTTGAAATAATCTTGGGGGGGAAAAATTCTGTAGGGGTTCTGTGCAGGCTCTAAAGGACTAGAATCCAGGGCCGTTAAAAGACACCAAAAAAAAAAGTTGGACTAGTGGTTGACAGTGATGCCAACTTGGGGGTTTTCCCCCTAAATTTAGGGACAATAATGATTGAAAGGGGCGTTTTTAGGGGCAGAATTTCTTTGGGGGTTTTTTTAGGGGGGAACGATTAATAATAATATAAACTAAAAGTTATTATATTTCTGAACGCTGCCAATTTGCACTTGTTTAAATATTTTTGAACGCAGCCTATAACGAACGAACGGTACGCCTGACGAGTTCATTCCGCGCCGCTCATTCAAAAGAGAGCACAAACTCTACGCTGCTCATTCATTCATTATTTATTTGTTGTTTCGCTTTTTCGTTCGCTTGAATTCAATTCAATCGTCTCATTTTTATTTTGGGTTCCTTCTATCCTTTAGTTAAAAGAAATAAGTTGGGTGTTATTTAATTTGTTAGTCTCAAGAGTTTATGAGTTAAGTATTAAGATAGTTCTTTCGGTTTTGGTTCTTGCATAAACTTCAAATATTCAGAAAATGAAATTGAATATGAAAAGCAATCAGACACAGGTGAAATCGTTTTAAAAAAAATGTGCCTCGCACTAGCACCACTGAGGTCACTGCCGACGATGACGATGCAGTTTTAGATATTTTAATAATTAGATTTAGAATTAAGAATATTGAATTTGTCCTCTCCTTCCCTGTCCCTCCAGATCCTAATTTAAATACACTTACAATTTCAGCCCGCCAATTGGTTGCAGCCATAAGCTCCTTTAAGATCGGATCGGCTAGCGGCCTCGACGGCTTTACGCCGCAGCATTTAAAAGATTTGACGTGTTCAAGCGCCGGGGAAGCTGGTGAGTGGCTTTTGAAGGAGCTTACTGCTCTGACCAATTTAATGCTCTCCGGCAATGTGCATGAAGCCGTTATTGATATCTTGTACGGGGCCAATTTATGTGCCCAGCGCAAGAAGGATGGCGGCATTCGTCCCATTGCCGTAGGTTGTACTAACCACCGTATGGCAGCCAAAATTTGCTGCAAAGTTTATAGTGAAACGCTTTGCAGCAAATTTCAGCCTTACCAACTTGGTTTTGGTTCAAAAGGAGGCTGTGAGGCTGCCGTGCACGCCCTGTCCACATTTTTAAATCATAACGAAGGGGAGGCCATCGTTAAGGTTGACATTAAAAATGCCTTCAATTCCGTTAACAGGGATACCTTTTTGATGGAAGTAAAAAAAGAATTACCCGAAATTTATAGTTTTATTTGGCAATGTTACAGATATCCCTCTAAATTACTCTATAACAGTCTTTCCCAACGTGGGCGATAACGCCCCCTTGTGGGCGCTGCAGGCCTAAAGGGGTGGTAAGAGACCCAGAAAAAAAAGGGGGCATTGTGTAGGGCTTTGGGGTCGATTTATAATTTCATCTACCTAGCTAGGAAGACTCTTAGACACCGACTGAGCTCTCGACTCTCGACTACATCTTGTGAACATCAACTAATATTAATTAAGATATAGCTCAAACTCGGTTCGATATAAAAGACCGCGGGCAATCATGTTTTAACAAGTTTTTGTTAAATAATCCGAATTGTACATTCCTATAGAATGGATCCGAAGTTATTTAACAAATCGCCAACAATGCGTTGAAGTGTTGCGTATTGACAATAAATTTGAGATGATACATTACAGGTCCCCTTTCCTTCGAAATAGCTATGGAGTTCCCCAAGGCAGTGTTCTGGGCCCATTATTGTTTACATTATACATTAATGACTTGCCCTCAATAACAAATCATCAGTCGATATTATTTGCTGATGACATATCAGTCATTATACCCCATGTCGATAAGGCACAAGTATACGAAGACGAGATAAATTCTACTATAGAATCTATTATATCTTGGCTTGAAGATAATAACCTTCGTGTAAACCCCACAAAAACGAAATACATTCAGTTTAGAAACTATAAAACGAAAGCGCAAACATTAAATATAATATGTGGAAAAGAAAAACTAGTTGAAGTTACAGATACAAAATTTTTAGGTATCACTATCGACCAACATGTAAACTGGAAATCACACGTAAAAAACGTATGTAAGAAAATCAACCATTTCGTGTATGCACTACGTATACTTCGAAATGTAGCTAGCCCGAAGGCAGCACGTATTGCGTATTATGGGTTTGTTGAATCTGTCCTAAGGTATGGGTTGTTGCTGTGGGGTAACTCAACAGATGCAAACAGAGCTTTTATAACCCAAAAAAAGTGTATACGCGCATTGTGCAACGTGGGTCCCCTTGAGAGCTGTAGAACCTTGTTTCATGATAATATTTTAACTCTAACTAGTTTATATGTATTGGATATATGCGTGTATGTAAAAAATAATCCAAATCAGTTTATCTCTGCTCGAGAAAATAATTCAAGCATAGCAAAACGGGATCCCACACGTCTGCTAATGCCGTCATGTAGAACCACGTTATTCCAAAGTAATTCTCTTATAATGTGCATAAAGGTTTTTAATAAACTGCCAAAACAGATTAGAGAACTACCGTTAATGCGTATGAAAAAAAGGTTAAAGCAATGGTTAAAAAGCAATACTTTTTATAGCCTAAAAGATTTCTTTGACCACTGTATATAATACCAAATTAATTATCTATTGTTGGAATTTCTTTAAATATGTATGATATGATTTAACATTAGATAACCGTTGTATTGTGTAATGTCTCAAGGGGTTTTTATTATTTTGTTGAAATTGTATTAGTATCCTGACTGTAAATACTGATATAATTAATTTTTGCGTGCCACTAATGGTAAAATATGTGGAAACTTGTTAAGACTATATATCCATCTGTCTGTACCCATATTTTTAGCGAAATAAATGTTTAAATGTTTAAATGTTATACCAATCGGCTGGTTCTATAATACTTGTTCTTGCTTGTCGAGTACGATTGGGCGTCGAATGAGATAAACGAGTTTATGCACGTTTGTCTTATTCCTGTTGGTGCGTGCTGCTTATGCAATCCTATATAAACGACGTAAATTTATTTTATTTTCATTTGCGGTTTCGCGCATAATAGATAAGCAGTACTTGATTTCAACACTTACGTATT
Organism: Diloba caeruleocephala; assembly: GCA_947459985.1. Lineage (NCBI taxonomy): Eukaryota > Metazoa > Arthropoda > Insecta > Lepidoptera > Noctuidae > Diloba > Diloba caeruleocephala. Next base: position 15,790,198 of record OX381617.1, on the reverse strand, counting down.
TCATAAAACAAAACAATGTCGGAAGTAAAAAAGAAGAGACGGCAGTACTCTGCGGAATATATTAAATTCGGATTTATTGAAAATCCCACAAACCCGTCGTCGCCTTTGTGTCTTCTATGTCTAAAAACATTTTCGAACGAAGCAATGAAGCCTTCAAGACTGCAAGATCATTTGAATAAAATGCATCCAGATAAGACAGAAAAGAATGTAGCATATTTTCAAGACCTAGAGAAGAAGCATAATACTCAGCCAAGTGTATCAAAACTATTTTCGGCGGCTGCTAAGCAAGATGACGACGGACTTCGAGCTTCGTACAATATCTCTTTGTTAATTGCTCAAAAAGGCAAACCACACAACATCGGAGAAGAGTTAATTTTGCCAGCAATAAAGGAAGTAATAACTACTGTGCTTCATAAACCGGCCGCAGATATTATCCGAAAAATTCCTTTGAGTAATAATTCTGTGCAAAGACGAATTGATGAAATGGCTGAAAACATTGAAGAATCATTGTGCAATCATCTGAGGACTAGTCAATTCTCAATTCAGCTCGATGGGTCCACTTTACCAACTAATGAAGCGTTGTTGCTATCTTACGTGAGGTTTATTAAAGATGAGAAAATACGTGAAGAACTATTGTTTGCCAGAAATTTGGAGACAGATACAAAAGGCGAAACCATATTCAATACATTGGAAAAGTTTTGTGAAGAGAAAGAGATTCCTTTGAAAAATATTATATCAGTTGCTACGGATGGCGCTCCGGCTATGACAGGGCGCCATAAAGGCTTCATAGCATACTTAAAGAATAAAATTCCAGATGTCCTTGCTATACATTGCGTTATTCATAGACAACATTTGGTTGCTAGAAACTTAAGTGAACGACTATTTCAATCACTGCAATATGTCATCAAAGCATTCAATAAAATCCGTAGCAGCTCTTTGAATGATAGATTATTTCATCAGCTTTGTGTTACTAATGACGAAGATTTCAACCGTTTGTTGCTTCATACTGAAGTTCGTTGGCTGTCAAGAGGCAATTGTCTGATTCGATTTTACAACCTGTTTGACTCTATGATAGAGTTCTTGGCAACTAAAGATACAGAACTGCGCAACAAGCTCATAACATCAAAGAATGATATAGCTTACATGACAGACCTGTATAAAATGTTCAACGACATGAACCTCCAACTGCAAGGTGATGAACTAAATTTAATTAAAACAAAAAATGTCGTTGCTGCTTTCGCAACTGCTTCTGCACAAAAAGAATATGGGCAGACGTGAGTTTCACAATTTTCCGAATTTATCAGTATACTGCAGTAACGACGACTTGTTTGCCTACTGCCAACATTTGGAAAACCTCCACATTGACTTCACCGAACGATACCAGGACATTTTATACTTGGAAATACCAGACTGGGTGTTGGATCCGTTTTCAAATGTCAACACAGCAATGTCACCTCAGCTGGAAGAAGAACTTATAGAATTGACAACAAACGAAGAAATAAAAATCAAGTTCAAAAACGGATATCAAGAATTTTGGCTACAAAAACCGATCCCGCAATTGTACCCTGGATTGTGGTAAATTGTTCAACGATTTTTGATAGCATTCCCATCGTCATATTTGTGTGAACGTGGATTTAGTGTTGTGGCAACGCTGCTTACTAAAAAGAGAAATCGTTTGCGTGTTACCGAACGTGGCGACTTGCGGCTGTTTTTGAGTAAATTGGAACCTGATATCAACAAACTTATTGAACAGCATCAGATTCAACCTTCGCATTCGTTTTTATATAAGAATTGATTATGTTTGTTTTATTTTCAATAAAAGATACTCTGTCCGAATACTATAAATTTGCGTTTCAATAATCAGTTATAAGTACTTAGCGGTTTTTAAGTATGTTTAAAAAGGGGGGCGTTAAAAAATAATTTATTCTTAAAGTGGGCAGTAGACAAAAAAAGGTTGGGAACCCCTGCTCTATAAGGACACACTTTTGGAATCTGCAGTTGGATGTCAACAAGGTGACCCTCTCGGGCCAGTCATTTTTAGTCTTGCAATTCACCCCATTATCCGCCAACTAAATTCAAAATTTAACATGTGGTATTTGGATGATGGGACGCTAGGAGGTGACGTAGATACTGTTCTCAATGATCTTATATTCCTGAAAGAGCAATTCCACTCAATCGGCCAGGACTTTAATCTCTCCAAATGTGAAATTTATTTACCTGACTACACCGACAGACAATCGACTTTATCAAAATTTTATGAAGTAGCCCCAAATATCAAAATTATCGAAAAAAATACTCTGCACCTCCTAGGGTCCCCAATTCTAGAAGAATCATTTCCATATTTCAACATTTCAATAACATATCCGAAAGACTATTCAAAATTAATTTACATTCGGCTTATACTGTGCCAGCTGTATTAGAACTTTAGTGGCTTGGCGCGTGACGATGGCAAAAGACCGGACGGTATGTCGTTACTGCCTTGGAAAATGGGTAGGCCTCTGGTGTGGGAAGCAACTTGTGTCGACACCCTTGCTCCTTCCCATCTTCCAAGCACGGCTGGCTGTGCTGGTGCTGCCGCTTTTGCTGCGGAAAACCTCAAACGGCGCAAATATAACAATCTCATCGGAAATTATTGTTTTGAGCCATTTGGGGTCGAAACGTTTGGGTCATGGGGTCCAAGTGCACGTCTACTTTTCAAAGACATAGCTAGACGGTTGGTCGACACTTTGCGTGATCAGAGGGCTGGCCTTTTCTTTGGCCAAATAATAAGCATTGCCATTCAACGTGGCAATGCTGCCAGTCTTCTGGGAACATTACCGGCTGACAGCGATGGGAAGGAGTACTTTGACGCCTAAATGTCTCCTTTTTTAGGGTATTTATTTATTGTTAGTTATTTAAGGCATACATATTGTGTATATTTTTTATTTATATGTATATATAAGTTTTATCATTAGTTATATTGTATATATATGTATATATATATTTGTTTGTAATCGTTAGTTTAATCATAAATAGTGTATATATAATTAGTTTTAATGTGTATATAAGAATATGACATGACTCCATTTCCTCCCAACTCCCAAAGGACTAAAAGGGAAACCAGAGGGTTGGACAGCCGCGTCAACTCTGTTGAACTCTGGCCATTCTGCGCTCACCAGCCCACTTGCCAAGCGAGGTGAGTCCTGGCAAATTCACCCCAAAATGACGACACGGCATGTAACCGGTCATCTTATGCTGAAGGCTTCTGTTCAGAAGTAGACGTTTTTTGGGCTGACATGATGATGAAATAATATTGCATAATTATTGTTTTATTTTGTGTTCAAAATAGTTACTTATATACTTAGTACCTACATCAATAAAAAGTATTTGTAAACCTAAACAAACTATACAAGCTACAAAAAAAGGGGGTTTAGGGGCTTGGGGGTTTTTGAAATAATCTTGGGGAAAAAATCTAGGGGTTGGCAACACTGTTGGTTGACACTTGACGACTGACGTTGACACTGACACTGACAGTCGTGTTGTAAATTCGTAATCACAATCACAGAATAGTACGAGAAAAAACAATTGAACCGTACGACGTTGCCGACTTATTTTCTAGAATTTTTTTCAATTTTGAGAAATATTTTATGAATATGTAAAGATTTATTCATCTAAATACCGTACGACGTTGCCTTAAACTTGACATTGGCGAAATTGTGGAAGATAACCTACAGAAGCCATAATCTAAGAGAAGAAGAAGAATAGTACGAATCATTATTAATATAATAACTTTTATCCAAGAAAAATATCGTAGAGTGGTTATTAATTTTGATTATAACATTAAAAACTTATGTCTTTAATGAAAAAGACTAGAAATGATGCAGTTAAAGCTGCGGTCTCTTCCTACTTAGAACGACGTAACTATCCTGTGAGTATATTGGTAACGAGAATGAGAATTCCGAATAAATTAAAGAGGTCAGTTTATGTTATTATTTTTATCTTTCAGGACATAGACGTGTTTAGCAATAATAATAATCTTAGCAAAAGTGCTGAACAAATGGCTGTCGCAACAATAGTTCAATGTGAAGCAAGTCGCGCCAATTCGATCTTATTTTCATGCATCAACAATGACTCTGGACAATACGACATACAATACACAAGGTAATTTCAATGGTGCACATCGATGGTTAACCATCAAGACCTCCTAACTCAATATATTAAAAGTTTGCAGTAGCCACAAAAAATCTTCTGCCTTCGATGTTAGTGCACATATAATTAAAAAAATATATAGTTGGTTTAAAATATAACTATTTACAATATTAGGACAAAATAATTATTTTGTTTCAATAAATTAAATAAGTAGGTAAGATAGAAGAAATTTTCACACTTTTTTACGACCAAATATCTAGATAGCAGTATTTGTTATTTCATTTGGGAGGAAGTAGTGAACATTGATGTGGATTTTACAATAATTCAACTAGTGAAAGATATTATAACTGGAAAATAATAATATTAATTAAGTATTAAAATTTCAGCTGATAGCCGGCTGCTGCGCTCCGGGTCGTGGGTTCGATTCCCGCACGGAACAAATATTTGTATGATCTGCAGGTAGTTGTTCCGGGTCTGGGTGTATTGTCTGTGGAATTCATGTCTGTAAACGCACCCACGACACAGGAGAAATCCTATTATTTAAAAAAAAATTAAAGATAAATCACAATACAATCATAACTTAATACTTCCCATAGTCATCATCATCATATCGGCTAGAATACGCCCTTAATCGCCTTTTACGACATCTACGGGAGGAGATGGAGTGGTGCTATATTCTTAATCCGGACACCACTCTTTCCTATAGTATGGTTAGTATAATCAGTCTAGTACCTAGTATTTAATTGAAATCCTAGGTTTTATTTTGTTATATTAGAGTTTAATACAAATAAAATATGAGGTAAAGAATCATAATGGCTGATAATCTTCCGGCAGTAAAGATTTCAATTCTTGAAGATATTTTAGTTTAGCATCATGGTATGTTAGGATACATAATGGAAGTATTTTTGGTCTCTGAGGAATCTCAATCCATTCAGAGTTATAATCAAGTTTACTCGTATCAATCCATAATCGAAATATGCTGCTGCTAATCATCTTCATTTAAGTTTCCTTTCTGATAGGTCAAACAGGTGTTACACGTCTTTTTTTAAATTTGTGTATTGCAATGTTTTTTTATAGGAGAAAACTACGTCAGACTTTTTTCTGTAAAATTGACTACAATTCTTATCAATACAAAACTTCTTATAAATTGCTTCTGTATCTTCTCTATTTCCGAATTCGGAGTTACGGCTACTTTGCATGTCTGGTTATGTATTTTTTACATCACTCAGGAAACTTTCAGAAGACGAACTATCAGATTCTTTAGGCAAATATTCACTATCTTCCTTGGGCGACATATCAACATTGTCGTCGGCTCTTTGGAGCAATGTTGACTGTAAAAACATATTATTAAATCCTAACTCTGAAGGCTGAATCAGTGTTGGATCAATTGCTGAGGACACTTCTATAGACTTCTGTAGAAGGTTCTGTACTACCTGACTTTCTTTTTGTCTTAGGGGATAAGCATTTCATCATCTATATTCGATATTTTTGTAAATTCGGCAGCACTATGCTCTAACGTAAATTCTATTATTTCTTGGAAGACTGCGTGTATTTGTGATGAATCAATTAAAGGCATGCTGTTGATGACTGAATTCTCTCTCAATGCTAAAGATCTGTAGTGAATCAGAAGTATTGGTCTAAAAACACATCTGCATAGAAATCGGAGGAGCAGTGGGTGGTCGTGCGCTGCGATCTTGTACATCTTGTTGTGTCTTTGGCTTTCATTTTGTTCTGTGTCAGCATTTTGTTTTTCAGGCTTCAGACAGAGCTGGACCAAGTTTCTTGATCTATGAGAACTAATTATGAAATTAATAAAACACCTACTCTACATTAGTGTATAATAACTCCTAAGTGCTACCATACAGAGTTTGTATAGTGAGCCATCGCGCAAAAAATGTTACAACTGATTACTTATATCTACAGATATCCTGTTTACGGCAAATTTATTCATAATAAACAATCACCATTACACAAAAAACGTTAGAATTATACTAATACATATTTCTAACAACAAGATATTGGTACAATGTAAGAAAAAACAATAAAACTTACTTTTAAAGCGGAGAGGGCGCGAAAGACGCCACTAGTTCATACAAATTGTATGCACACGCTGAAGTTAGCAGTAATTGCCGCCAAATTTTGCATTCGCATATTTAGTAGATATTGCTACGATTGTAAAAATACTTGAAATACTGTGAATTCTATATAAGACATTTTTCTATTAGGAATATAAGATAGAATGTTTACGTTCGTAAAAAAAGCATTTTGTCAAAAATGTCAGTTAGGAGGTCTTGGTAGTTAACCGTCGACATTGCAGTTACATTATTCAAAAAGTAAGGACATATACTCAATGATGAACTACTCATAAAGAAAAAGTATTGCTATTAAAGCTGAGTCTGTTGATACATCTATGTATTTTTTAAATATAACTTGAAACAAATATAATTATTAAACTAGATTTGATTGCAGGTTAGTCAACTTTATAAAAGAAAATAAAAATGAAAAAGTAAAAAATGAGCTTCTTGGTTTGTTATGTCCCCTGCTCTGCCATTTATACTTGGAAATGTTGAGGGGTGGTCATGGGGGTCCTGCACAAATGTTTCTAAAGAGACATTCATCCACATTACCCCAAAAAGATTTATCATATCATCAACCCATTGATGGCAATCTGCCGTCAGCGTTGTACAGACCAAATAGCTTGGAACAGTTATTTAATTCCTTACAAAATGGTACAATTGACAATGAAACACCAGAGAAAGATTATATGAACCAAATATTGGATGACATTGGCTCTATTTATACTTTACAGGAAGTTGAAACAAGACCATCTATTGCTGCATTTAGGTATCATATTTATTGTTATTTGAAATGTGTTGTACTCCTTTTATATGCTTCACTCAAATAATAATAATCTGATTTTATTCTAGGTCATGTAAATATGACATCAACTTATCTCAAGATGCACTAAACATATTAAAAGCATATTTAGCTAAACATGGTCATGTACTTCTGATTCAAGTTCTGCAAACATGGTTCCATATTGACGTCAATAATGACCCCAACAAGAAGAATGCTGTAAGAATGATAAACAAATGCTTGATTTTTATAAAATTATTTACCTTTAGTCAATTCAGGTCTCTGCAGACCATGAAGAAATAATATATTTTTATTTTAAATACTTTTATTGAAGAGATAAACAGACAAAGGAAATAAAAAAACAAGATTCCCTACAAACAAAAAGTATACTTAATATAAGTTAGTAAATTACCAGTTTATTGTTAAACCTTTACAAATAAATAAGTGGTGCCGGCTCAGAATGCCACCACCCCATCTCCTCCCATGGGTGTCGTAAAAGTCGACTAAGGGATTAGTCGGAGGATGGGCAGCAGCGTCCTTCGAGTACATTAACAACTCAACTGCGATCGCCAACCCGCCTGCCAAGCGTGGCGATTATGGCAAAACCCCCCAATGAGCTCAAAACACATCCATATCGGTGGTTGTGATGATCTTTGGGGGAGGCCTGTGTCCAACAGTGGACTTCATTAGGCCGAAATGATGAAATAAATAAAAACGTGTCTGTTTTTAATGTCCATATAACAGCTTTTACTAAATGCAAATGAAAGAATATACGGTACCTACAGCAAAAAAACATTTTTTTTTGTCTGTCTGTCTGTTTATTCCCGCTAATCTCCGAAACGGCTGGACAGACTTCTACAGTACTTTCACTGGCAGATAGCTGATGTTATAAGGAATAACTGAGGCTACTTTTACTTGAGTTGGTTCCGCGCAAAAAAATTAAAACCCGTGAAATCCAATATACCTATATACTCTATGTCAAGTGTCAAGTACTCTAAATTATTGATAAATAATCTAATTTCTTATTAATTAAATGGCGGGTGTAACCGCTAGTCCTAATAGCTTAGTAGCTGTCCCAACTAGTAGCTATCATAAAATATTATTTTGTTTCATTGGAATATATAATAATGACAAATTTAATACTACACTAATAGTCATATATCCTAAAATTATGAATATTAGTAGTTTCTATACTAACCAATAATAAGAATAAAATTGATAATAGATGAAGGTATAATTTGAAATGATTACAATATAATGATAGCCTTTTTAATAATTTTTGTGACTACACTAGTTGCATGTCAATAATCTGGCAAAGATGTGCTGATCGCCAACTGCTATGACTTGTAACAACCTATGTACCTACCACATTTTCTTGCAAATAAAGATTAATTAAATTATATTTATTATATTATATTATATATATATTATTATATTATGTATATATTATTATATTATATATATATTATTATATTATATATATATTATTATATTATATATATATTATTATATTATATATATATTATTATATTATATTATATATATTATATATTACATTTAATCATTATCTGATTTCTTCAGGAAGATGATGAAGAAGAAATGGAGGAAGAAATAAATGTTACTAGAACTCTTTCCGAGGAAAAAATAACAGATCTAAATGGTAAATAATAATAATAATAATAAATGTTTATTTCAGACTAAGTCCATAGATTGTTTTAATAGTAGGTATCAATAAAAATAAACATATAACTATTCAGAAAATTATATTTTATACTAATTTTTCGTTAGTTTAACATCATATTATGACACTACTACTTATTATCAGATATATTTGCTGAATGTAATGGTCATGCAGAATATCAAAGTATTGATAAAGAATTAAAAGATCTTCAAGACGCAATAAAAGGAGTTAGAGAATCACCAGCACCATTAAAGTTGTACAAAATAGCTGCTCCAGATACGCAGTAAGTGATTCTATTATTAAAACAAAAAGGTTATGCTTTTAATGCTTTCTTTTTTCATATAATGCTTTTGTTTCAGCTTAATATGTGCAAAAACTGACCAGTATTCTAACCTGTTATGTGGTGGGTTTAGCAATTCTGAAATCAGATTGTGGGATCTTGGACAAAATAATATGAACAGAAGGCTTAATCGAAATATTTCTGAGGTTGAGTTAGCTTGTTATGTACCACATGATTTGATGCCTGAAGATAATACTTTGTAAGTACTATTAGAATAATATGGTTTCCAATTCTGAAGGTGGTCAGAAGGTAAATACTTCTGTACAAATTTTATAAGAAGTGTGAGTTATTTGGTTGGTAATATCAAACTGCTTAGATTGATTCCTTTAATGGCAACATTTTTAATGTTCTTAAAGGCCCGCCCGACTACAATAACATGTACAAACAGAGAAGATTTCATCTATCAATGTAAAAGTCATAAACACTGTAAACAAAGACTTAGCGCATATATGCGAATGGATTAAGGCATATGGGTTAAAAGTTAATCCTTCGAAAACCCAAGAGTTAGTTATAGGCAGATAGGCTTATCTCTAGAATTAATTGGTCGCAGCTTCCACAGGTAATTTTCGACGGCACTGTGGTACCTATAAGTGATACAGTTAAGAACCTGGGGATATACAGGGTGTTTGGCGCATCGTGTGCCAAACTGAAATGGTCGACTGGGTTAACAAATTTTGCCTGTTTCTCAAGTAACAATTACGCAAAAAGACTTTTTTCTTTAGAGTATAGTATTTTGTGGCTCGATTTACAATTCTAGCTAATTCACAAAGTTGTAAAATGCTTTTTATGGCATGTGACACATCTCTAGCAGAGAGAAAGAGAGAAGAGAGTTGGAAGATCCCGGTCGCTTTTGTTTTTTTTTTATAGCCATGTAAGCTGTAACTTGGACAGCTTTAATTTAAGTCCGAAACTTTGCGAGTAAATTAAAAAAGAACTAGATGGCTAATGTCACTAATATTAAATTTAAAAGTACTGTAATACAACACACATCTAAATAAAATTAAAAATCAGTGTCTACGACTTATACTTTTTTATATTTGTATTTGAATGTAAAATTTGGGTGTTTTAAAAAAAAACAATACAAAGTCGATGAAAAAAAATCCACAGGGAATGAGAAATGTTTAGGGGTCTGAAAGGATAGCAGATGACCCCCCCAGTCGACCATTTCAATTTGGCACACGATGCACCAAACACCCTGTATATTTATTTATTCTATATCAAGTGTCTATGTCGAAGTGCTCTAAATTTCTTTTAAATTAAACGCGGGTGAAACCGCGCGTCCCAGCTAGTGTGTACATAATATGGCTGGAGTCCCATACAAAATAGAAACGTCTCCTTTGATTAGAATCCTTCCAGCAGTTTGAGCGTCAAACATACTTTCACATTTTAATAGTATAGTAAAAATGTTATGTTAGAAGGTTGTTATTTCTGATATCATTATCATCATATCAGCCAAAAGACATCCACTACTGAACATGGACCTCCCCAATAAATTTCCACAATGACCGGTTACATGCCGCCCGCATCCAATTGTTCCCAGCGACCATTACCAGGTCGTTTGCCCACCTCATTGGAGATCGTCCCACGCTGCGTTTTCTGGTACGCGGTCTCCACTCCAGAACTTATTATCAATCGTTCTGATATCAAGATTGCACCTTATTAAATTACACATTAGGCGTAACGTAATGCTACCCACTCGAGTGTTTAGTTTTGACTAAGTAATGTAATAATAAAATGTTCAATATTAAGGACCAGCAACATTAAATTACAACTATAGTTTTCAACCCGAAAATATCTGTCTAAATATTATTTTTCAGGCACATTGGCGCAGGCTTGCCGCTAAGAGGTCATTCAGGTCCCGTGCAAGCTGTCAATATACTACCGCGAGAAGAATTACTTGTGTCAGCTTCACACGACAACACTATAAGAGCTTGGAGACTCGCAGATTATTCCTGTGCCGCAATTTACAGGTTCGATAATTTTGATGATTTAATCAAATATCTAATAAAATCAACACTTCGAATTCAAAAGTATCTTTAAGCAAAGATCACGTCTTTATATGTGAATCGAGTCGGAATTTGATGGTTCTGTTTCGCCATCCAGGAGTGACTGTTACTAACCACCTTAGCTCCAGCATCAGACAAGCTCGATAGTATTCTACTATCTATTGTCGCCTGTTTTATTTATGTGTGAAAAGTTTAACTCTACAGGCGGCTTCCCTTCCTTGTCCTTATGACAACTATTCGGCTCCATCTTGAGATCCCGATGACTATATTTAACCAAAGATCACGTTCCAGTATGACCAGCTGCCACGTGCTGCCCGGCTCCTTCACCATACCAGCATGATAGTATTAGAATTTTCTAATCCTAACGGTTCTACAGACTGTCCCATAAATCAATGTCAATGCGGTGGTTACAGTTATCGGAAAAATAAAAATAAACACTTAGTCTTATGTACTTTTAAAATAATTCACTAAAGAGTCGATCGTTCAATAAAAATCTTTATTTAATTATTATTTTTAATGAAATAAGCCTGAATATATAATAATAATAATTTCGGCCGAATGAAGTCCACTGCTGGACATAGGCCTCCCCCAAAGATGTCCACAACGACCGATATGGGTGTGTTGTGGGCTCATTGGGGGGTTTTTGCCACAATCGCCACGCTTGGCAGACGGGTTGGCGATCGCAGTTGAGTTGTTAATGTACTTGAAGGACGCTGCTGCCCGTCCTCCGGCTAATCCCTTAGTCGACTTTTACGACACCCATGGGAGGAGATGGGGTGGTGGCATTCTGAGCCGGCACCACCCTTCTGTAAATAATTACAATCTCAAATTAAAACACAACTGACTCAATATTGAGGAAAATATCACTTTATGTAATTATGTACTCAAAATTATTACATCGCCCAACTTTAACAGACAATACTGAAAAATATACTATGGCGTATTTCCATCGTCCGTCGTCTGAATTCCAAAATGGAACTTTTGAACACTTGCTAGATTATTAATTGGAAAAAGATAAACAGATTTCTATCTAATTCTTTTTATTTCGTTAAAATGATTTTAATGCACGCTCGCCTTAGTGTGATCTTGCAAGGACCTGGAGGCACCCTTCGGTGCCGAAGATGACAGCTCCAGTGGTTTTAGCCGGTAGGAGCCCGGCATGCCCCTTCGTCCTTCCACGGGGAAAAGGAAGTTCATGATGACTTTCCACCTGAGAGCACTAAAAAAAAAGGTTTTCTCTAAGACCGTAATTTTAAGTTATAAAATTGAGTGAGACGGATAGTGACGCTATTTTGCAAAGTGCGAGCGAGACAGATAGTGACGCCACTTTTACCAAGATGAGTGAGACTGAGAGACACGCCATTTCGACTAGTGTGAGTGAAACGGATAGCGCCGCCACTCTAGTCTCTAGTCAAATAATGTCGCATAGGCACAATGTGCAATACTGCATTACTGCAGTACGTTACGGTCTTTTGTTTATTGCTTATTGTACTCGCTTGCGTTGTGACTTGGATTTTTCACGTTTAGCAAAGAAGAAATATCGTTTGTGACGAGCCAGGCTTTCTTCAGGCCTAAAGCGTCAATCGTTGATCGCGTGATAGTGTAGTGTGAATGCCACCATGCCATCTCGATACATTGCATGGGAATATGCTAACATACACCTCATTTATGGTGAATGCAGATGCAATGCGAGTGCTGCAGCTAGACTTTGTCGTGAGAGATATCTATGAGATATTATATTATATATAAAATGAAATTATTTTAGAAATGATTTAGCAAGTATCACACCATTTTAGAATCCAGTTTAATTCGGCCTTTTATTAAAGCCATTTTCAAACATAGGGTAGTAGATTTCTTTTTCAGTACAGTCGGTTAAATTTCGACATATAACAATCATTGATATATACAGGGTCTTACTTTAATAGTCCACTATATTTTACATGGCGCCTATGTCAATACTGACGATAATGTAGGTATATCTAAAAACAAATCAGTTGTATTTTTTGAGATAATTTTATTCTCTCGCTCATTTCGATACTTCTGGTTCTTGTAGTAAGTTGTAATATACACATGCACCTGGTAAGGAAATATAAATAATAAGGACGCGGTCGGCTGACCGATTTAGGTAGTCGGCAACGTCAGTCGGAACAGGCTGATCGCTGTTGGGCGCGGTATCGCACAAAAGAAAGAAACGGATTTATATCGTCAAATTAATTTTGTGTGGTAGGTACATCTTGTTTAGCATTTACTAAGACACCATGTTCCGTGTTCCATGTGGTGTCCGGATTAAGAATATAGCACCACTCCATCTCCTCCCGTGGAGGTCGTAAAAGTCGACTAAGGGACTCTTAACCAGAGGGATGGGCAGCAGCGTCCCTTTTGCTGAGTAGTAGCAATTCTGCGCTCACCAACCCGCTTGCCAAGCGTGGTGAGTATCGGCAAATTCCCCCCAAAATGACAACACAACATAAGCACCGGCCCCCAGTTCCCGGCAGCCCCGCCATTCCTGGTCATGGTAGCGGCCACGGAAACGGCGGGGCAGGGGGTGCTAAGAATCTCCGGATGGGATCCGGCTACCACCCTAAACGAAAACTGGCCCTGGTGACATATAACACACGCACACTGAGGGCAGACGAAAAGATTGTTGAGCTGGAAGAAGAAATAGATAAGTTGCACTGGGATATCATGGGTCTATCAGAAGTCAGAAGAGAGGTGGAGGACACGATAACCCTGAAATCAGGCAACTTATTCTACTACCGGGAAGGCGAACATCTGTCTCAAGGTGGTGTCGGGTTTCTCGTCCGCAGGTCCCTCATTAACAGTATAGTGGCCATCGAAAGTGTATCGAGCAGGGTAGCGTACCTGATACTCAGAATATCCAAGAGGTATTCGTTGAAGGTTATACAGGTCTACGCACCGACCTCGACACACCCGGATGATGAAGTAGAGAGTATGTATGAGGACGTAAGTAGGGCCATACATACCTCGAAGACACATTTCACTGTTGTGATGGGGGACTTCAACGCAAAGCTGGGCACTCGATGCGATGGTGAGTTGAGAGTGGGGCAACTTGGATATGGGCAACGGAACCCCAGGGGACAGAGGCTGGCCGACTTTTTGGAAAAGGAGGGACTCTTTGTGATGAACGCCTTCTTCCAAAAGCCGCCTCACAGGAAGTGGACCTGGATGAGTCCCGATGGTTCCACGAGGAATGAGATTGACTTCATCATGACCAATAAAAGACAAATATTCAATGATGTCTCTGTGATCCACAGGGTGAAAACCGGTAGTGATCACCGAATGGTAAGAGGCACATTGAATATTAATCTCAAAGTTGAGAGGTCTCGTCTGATGAGGTCTACGCTCCGGCCCTCTAGTGCTCATATCCAAAACCCCAAGAGCTTTCAACTCGAACTCCAAAACCGCTTCGAGTGCCTGGAAAATTGTGTATCTGTGGACGATTTAAATGGTAGGTTTGTAGAAACTGTCCAAACGGTTGGGTCTAAGTTCTTTAAAACCCATCGTAAAGGTAGACCAAAAAAGTTCTCCGATCACACTCTCGACCTCATGACAGAAAGACGCGCCTCCGGTGATGCTGAAGCATATCGACTGCTCAATAGACGGATATGGAAGTCCTTGCGTCACGATATCCGCACCTTTAACACTGACGGTGTTAAAGAGGCGATTGAGCGGAATCAAGGCTCCAAAGTGTTTGCAAGAGACAAGTCTATTGGACAAAGTCGTATTATGAAGCTGAAGACCGAGGACGGCAATGTAGCGTCGACTAAGCCAGAGGTTTTGAGAAAGATTGAGAACTTCTACCGGCAGTTATACACCTCGGTTACTATACCTACCATAGGCTCTGACAAAGACGCCCGAGCCAAACTAACCCGACACTATACCGAGGATATCCCGGACATCAGCCTGTACGAGATTAGGATGGCCTTGAAACAGCTTAAAAATAACAAGGCGGAGACGGAATTACGACAGAGCTTCTGAAAGCGGGTGGCACACCGGTACTTAAAGTTCTTCAGAAGCTATTCAATTACTCGAGGGCACAACGCCGGAAGCGTGGAACAGAGGTGAGGTGGTGCTCTTCTTCAAAAAGGGTGATAACACCCTATTGAAGAATTATAGACCCATCTCACTTCTGAGCCATGTTTATAAGCTGTTTTCAAGGGTCATCACGAATCGTCTCGAGCGCAGGTTTGATGACTTCCAGCCTCCCGAACAAACCGGTTTTCCGAAAAGGTTTCAGTACCATAGACCACATCCATACGCTGCGGCAGGTTATACAGAAGACCGAGGAGTATAATCTGCCACTATGCTTGGCGTTTGTGGACTATGAGAAAGCCTTCGATTCGATTGAAACCTGGGCAGTGCTGCAATCTCTGCAGCGGGGCCAGATTGACTATCGGTACATTGAAGTGTTGAAGTGCTTATACAGAAACGCCACCATGTCGGTCCGAGTACATGAACAGAGTACGGGGGCAATTCCATTGCAGAGAGGTGTGAGACAGGGGCATGCGGCATTAACATCAATGGCGAGTATATCACTCACCTTCGATTTGCCGATGACATCGTATTCATGGCAGAAACGCTGCAAGAGCTCAGCACAATGGTCGATGATCTCAACAGAGTTTCCCAACAGGTGGGCCTTAAAATGAACATGGGCAAGTCAAAAGTCATGTCAAATGCCCATGTCGTGCCCATCCCAATATCCGTTGGGAGCTCTGTTCTCGAAGTTGTTGACGAGTATGTCTACCTAGGACAAACTGTCCAGTTAGGTAGGTCCAACTTTGAGAAAGAGGTCAATCGGTCGAAACCGACTCGGCTGGGTAGCGTTCGGGAAACTTCGCAACGTCTTTTCGTCAACAATACCGCAATGCCTCAAGACGCAAGTCTTTAACCAGTGTGTGTTACCAGTGATGACATATGGAACAGAGACGTGGTCACTCACAATGGGCCTCATAAGAAAGCTCAAGGTCACACAGCGAGCTATGGAGAGAGCTATGCTTGGTATTTCTTTACGAGATAGAATCAGAAATGAGGAGATCCGTAGAAGAACTAAAGTTGTCGACATAGCTGAAAGGATTAGTAAACTGAAGTGGCAATGGGCAGGGCACATTGCTCGTAGAACTGATGGCCGTTGGGGCATAAAGGTTCTCGAATGGAGACCGCGCACCGGAAATCGCAGCGTGGGACGACAGACGACCTTGTGAAGGTCGCTGGGAGTCGTTGGATGAGAGCGGCATGTGACCGCTCGTTGTGGAAATCTAAGGGGGAGGCCTTTGTACAGCAGTGGACGTCCTGTGGCTGATACGATGATGTTGACTGAATTGCTATAATTCATCTGAAACTACATGTATTCATTTCTTGACATTTTATTTTGATTATATTGTTGTTTGTTTTATTATTAATTGATATCTTTGTTATAAATGTTAGTGTTAATCATTACAATTTTGACGAAGAGGATCTCTAGGTTTAAGGACACCGATCTTGCGTTTGGGAATAATATCGCCATCTCTATCAGACAGAAGCCACGAACAGACGTTCCGAGTAAGTATGAGAGAGATAAAGATATGATTACATCAAACTCCTTCCTATTTTCAAAGCTACTGCTTCATAGTCAAATAGTGGCTACAATTTATTTTTCGCGTGGTGAAGAGGCTTGCATCTCTAGTTGTTTAACTCTATGGTAATAACAGTGAGTACATGGTTGGGCAAAACGTGATATTTACTTTAATACTGAGGCAGTTATGTATTAATTTAAGCCTATATTTTAACACTAAGTTTTATTTCTGGTATCTGTCATGAACTCGCATATCTCCGGATTCGGCTAGACGTTGATTTTTGGGATACCGTGTATATATACTGGTCCAAAGTTCTAGTCTTTTGTTGCTAATCCTTACTGTAGTCTTTTAAATGGTAGACTTCCAGCTTCATTATATGATCCTGATAACTGCGAACTAAATATAGCATCGAGTCCAGTCTATAATTATTAATGTCTCTCTATTCACGGGTTTATATCCCCTGTAAGAAAGAACATTTGATAGGCTTACGGGGACACGGATCCGACACGCAGAGGCCCTTTAGAGAATTTTAATCTCAAATATAATGGGATCTAACCGGGGAGGATGGAGAGCCATGGCTGCACTATAAAAATGCATTCTCGGATTGTCCCCGAAGGTATAAAACTATTGTATGAAATGGAAACTACAATTACAATAAGGTCTATTGCAATGGGTGCTAAATCGATGAAATACTTCTAAAAACTATAAAATGCCATCTGCCTTTTAACGCCAATGACAGACAGGCGGTGACCCGCCGCTAACAATATGGGCCCCCTAATTAGCCACCACTACAGGCGACTGGGAGCAACACCGGTGCGAACAGCTCGGTGTGTGTATAGGTGCGGCAGCAGTTTCACTATCGCGCATCTCCAAGACTCGGAGCGAGTTTCCCCGTTGTTACGCCATTAGACACTTCCACCGCCGAGCATATAGTACTGGCGGCCACCATCTGATCGGCTACTCATGGGGTTCCACTCCAACTGTCCAATAAAGGCAAGCGAGACGAGGCCCTGACCGACTCTCTGGAGCACCCGGGTGCGCAGTGCTGGCGCTCACATTCATTTTGCCAGAAGCTGCCCTGCTTTCTTAATAGATCTCCTTATGATATACTTTTACTGTATCAAAAGGGAGGAAGAGGTGTCATTTATTATAGTTATTATATCATTATTATTCTACAGGCCTTACCTTATTATTCTTGTGACGCCTATGACGGCACTGTTTTGGCGCAATGGCTATTGAGTTTTTGCACTACGTGTTGTGGGTTCGATCCCCGCATGGAACTAATATCTGTATGATCTGAATATATTTGTTCCGGGTCTGGGTGTTAGTACATGTGCGATTTATGTCTGTAAACACGGGAAATTCTAGTGTGGGACATCATTTTCTAAGACATGTCGATTTTCGATGAGTCTACGTTTCACCATGGAGGAATACCTTTCGCCAATACCCTCCGCTCCATTATCGGACTAGTTTGATAGTGCCCTAATTTTCTATTGCCACCGGCGGCTCTATATACGTGTGTAACTTTTTAATGTCAAAATTGTAGTACTAGTGCAGTTCTATTAAGATAAAATATGAGCTGAACATACTAAAGACCGTCGCTCACTGTCAGGACGGAACGGTACGGCATAGCAAAGTATTCATTGGAATTCCGTGGCATGCCGAAAAATGATGTGGCATACCTTTGTTAAAACCATTCGGTTTGTGCACCGCTGCAAGAGTTGTCTGTGTGTTTTTTAAAAATGGCAGACTGGGATTTGGAGTTAATAGCTGTTCTCATCGGAGAAGAAAAGATACGTGTTCAGCTGAAAACAAGGTTCTGCTGCGACCTGAAATAAACCGTGGTACGCCGAAGCCTGTCGCCGCATGCCGAAGCCACACGTGGTATGCTAAAGTCTCCTTGTGGTGATATCGACGAAGTACGAGTGCTAAGCGTATTAAAATAAGAAGTAAAATAATTTCAGTTTGAAAAAAACCTATGCCGTGCCGTGCCTTACTCGACTCTTACTGAGCCGGCTTTAATAGTTCAAGTTAAATAATAGCTTATAATAATAAAAAGGCTCCTGCCTAATCGTAAGTGAGAAAATGGAAGAAATTGTGAATGCTATTCGGTGTAATAAAAGTAATTATGCTAAATTATTGGCGAAGTGATATCGGCGGAAAAATGTGCGTTCTTTAGCTAACCTAGCAATTATTTGTAGAATGTATTGATTCATTATTTTGTTGCAGAGGTCATAATTATTCAATCTGGTGCATGGATGTGTCCACGAGCGGATCGTTCGTTGTCACTGGGTCCCACGACCGGACCGCAAAGCTATGGTCTCTTAGTAGGACTTTTCCAATTAGAGTATTTGTCGGTCATATGTCAGACGTTACAGTAAGTATCCGTATCCATTTTAAAATCTTAGTCATATTAGATTATATCGTCACAAAGTTCAGTAGAGACTAGTTGAAATAAAACAGGAGTTACAATCTGCGGACAAAAGTTAGCGATTGACACGCCCACACATTCTCGACGCCGTCGTCAATTGGAACGATTTATACAGATTTGAATTATAGCTCTACTAATAGGCGCAGGCGTCTGTGAAAGTATGGACTTTCAACTTGTTTTATTTTATAAAATATATATATGCTGAACTCTTAGATCCGTAATGCTGCATGATTGATATTAAGTTGAATAAAGGTAGCAATTAGGTAGCAAACGCTAGTTAATAAAAATCATGAAAAATATGCCTCGATCACAAAATTGAACCTTGACCAGCCGTCCTGATATCAGAATGACAAAAAAAAGTGAGGTAGCAATTATTTAGTTATAGGTAGCAAATGGGTAGCAATAAATAGTCAACATGTCAATCCTGGATGAGGTAGGCAACCAGCCATCCTGACGCTCGCCACAAAGTGGACAGTGGTAAAAGGTTTTTTAATTGATCGCCCTGTGGAAATACTTCTTGTACTTCCTCCCTACCTGGAAAAGGCGGAAGGGCATACCGGACTTCTACCGGCTAAAACCACCGAAGCGGTCATGTTCGGCACCGAAGGGAACTCGAAAAATCTCCATCATGAACCGTCCAATGGTGCCACACCTATAGGCACATTTCTAGAGCCGATGACTGTACAGCGGTCACCCCCTCTACTGGAGGTGTGGTAACTGTAATAAAGCCCCAGGTACATCTCGGAGGGATACTGCGTGCCCGCGACCCACAATTGTTGTAAATATTTGTAAAAGTAGCGTCATCATGAAAATATCTGATAACGCTCCCTTTTTACGCTTTTTTACAATAAAATTAATTTTTTTGCTAATCACTATTGTTATTTTAAACTTATTGAAAATTATTTTCTACTTTTTCGTTCGGTTGTCTACAAAAGCGTGTCTTTTAGTTTTTTAAACTATTATTTATTTTCTAATTTTTTGTTCGGCTAACTACAAAAACATTATTTTTAAAAAAAATGTTTTTCCATGCTGAATGTGCATGTTGCCTAGTAGTCATAGCGTAATCTCAATAACTCCGGGTGGTAATTATTTACCCAATCCTTTCGACGTTTAAGTAAACAAATTTTTCCTTCCATTACGGATAAAATCATCTGAAGAATTAGACACTATTCGAGTCTCATCTTGAAAATTTAATCGACATTTTATGGAGATATTGTTTTTTGTGCAAGTTTGTGTATGTCGATGAATTTATAATATTTTCCGGGTATCAGAGATGAAAAAATCGCTATCCCTGAGGATCCTGGCAAGGATAATATGATAAACTATTTAAATTATTGCATTGTCATCAGTCCTTGATAAGTGTGCGAAGTGTCAAATCAATCCGACGTTTTGAAGGGGATGAAAATCGAGTTAAAAAATTCTGTTACATGTCATGTCATTTTTAACACGCTTTAATTAGCTTGGTATGTATCTTTGTATCTATTGATACAAACTAAGCTAATTAAACCGTGTTAAAAATGAGCGAGCCTTACAGTAGAGTCGTATATGATGTGTAACATCTGACATACTCACCTCTCAGTTCTCTTCTCAGTCTCACTTTGGTAATAACTTAATAAGCAAGATTTTCCTCACGTTTTTTCTGCCGGTAATCTCGCATATATTCTGCTCTGGATTTACCCATCTCTGCAACTCACGCAGTCATTAGAATTATAATTAATATATAATTAAATTAGAATTATAGATATTTAAGAAATTATTAATATCAAAGAAATTATCCGTGTAATTAATTAGTTTTTTTAAAATCAATATTAAAAATATCAATTGAGCAGCGGCAGAAATAAACTTCAAAATTTGAAAAAGCTAAATACTGATATATTTATTTGAATAATGATATTATTATTCGCTTGCATTTTTTATCAATGATCTATTTTTCATACGCTTAGTATCATCAGTAATTATATTTATTAATATAGTTTACAGATATAAATTAGTTTATATAACAGCACACTTTATACACAATACTGTAGGTTAAGCGCACAGCTGATGGCTGACATTACCAACCTCTCGGAAAATGGGTTAGTACCATTTGACGGCCAACCGCGCGCGCTCATTGGTCAAATCATATAGCGCGCTCTTCCCGGCTTCCTGTTTCACACATCCGTCCCTTTTGACGAAATCACTCCCACAGTGTGCAGGAAACCGAGAGGAAACATGATACACATAAAAAAATAAACGAAAATCGAAAAATACGCCATAAAAAAGCGATGGCGAATAGGGATAAGGCAAAGAGGCGATGAAAAAAAGTATCCTACTGAAGATAACTGGATGATGTATAAAAAGTTGCGAAATATTTGCAGTCCTATGTGTAGAGGGATGCTAAGAGACGCCATATTCAGGACTCAATAGAAAATTCCATCACTGCCCAAACATGTCAAGTCCTTAAATCTCTTTGCATTGGCAAAGCATCCCATTATTTTAGCCTCGATATGGACATTAGCGCCATTAATGTTCCTTTTGCCAAATCCCCTATTCTACTTAATGATAACATTAAATCCTCTACGCTTTCTGAACTTTCTAATCTTCCTTTGCCATCGTGTACTCCTTTTTCTTTTCACCCAGTTACAGAAAAGGATATTAAGAAATCAATCCTAGCAACATCCACCAAAGCGATGGGTGTTGATGGCCTTCAACTCCAAATGATTGTTCCAATCCTAAATAACCTCACACCTGTCATTAATCATATCATAAATTACTCTCTCCACATAAGCACCTTTCCTTCAGCTTGGAAGAAGGGCCATGTCATACCGCTTCCCAGTTTCAAATCCTTCTTCAGTATCCCAGTTCCTTCCAATATCTATTCTTCCTCTCCTGTCCGAAGTCCTTGAGAGTGTTGTTCATGATCAGCTGTCTCATTATCTCTTATCTAATAGCTTGCTAAGTCCTTACCAATCTGGATTTCGTCCTGGCCATATCACTGTAACAGATTTTGTTAAAATTATAGATGACATCCGGTTGGCTATGGAAAATAAACTTCTGAAAGTTCTGGTTCTACTTGACTTTAGCAATGCCTTTAATGCAGTTGATTATGACATCCTCTTAGGAATCCTATCGTCTCTAATCTTCGGGGTCACTCGCAGTCGGTTCGTTCCGAGGAGGCCTCCTCTAAGTGGTGTGATCATGCTGCGGGTATTCTTTAAGGTGGCGTTCTCTCTCCTCTTCTTTTCTCTGGTTTTATTAACGCTATCACTAAAGTATTAACTTCCTCCTAACATCTCTATGCAGACGACTTGCAGGTATATCGTTACTTCAAAGTTGAAGAGCTCCCTGAAGCTATTAATGCCATCAATAATGATCAAAACGTTTGATAATTTCGTTTAAAAAACTTTGTGTTGTGTTCTAATTTCTGTTTAATTAATCAGTATGTGATCTTTGGCTATTTTTATTACTGTCTAGGTACTTACATATTCATGACATTTTTGATGCGGCATTTGCAAGGAATTATGTATCTTGGATTATTCTTATACCATTTAATCTCAACAGTCCAATTGTTGTGCAGTTGCTTAATTTATTTTGCCTATAACTTGCCTTGTGCATTTTCCGTTTTGATAGTCGAGAAAATATCTCGACGTGCCCACTGCCGTAAATCTTGGTAGGCTTTGACAAATTTTAGAAATTCTCCACTTATAACGAATTTCCTCTCCTTGTTTGTCTTTGTATTGGGCAGATTTATGGCTTGAAGATGGGTATCAGTTTCGACATCTTCCACTGTTATGCTAGCCAGTTCTATCCCTCTGCAGGCACCGCTGATCCCAAGAATTAAAGCAACCTGTAAAACAAAAAATAAATGTGTTAGACCTGTATTTTGGTTGATACCTCTACCGAGCAATTTAGTTTGATGAGAATAATAGAAAACAAATGTAACTTTAAACAACAACCATTGTTGCTATTTTTCATTTGGTGCCTTATTTACGAAATTCTCGATATCTGTCCTCGTGAAAACTTGGGACTTCTTCGCCTTGTAGCTGGTGGATAATTTCTTGAGAAAAGCCGTCAAATTTACATATTTCTTTATATTTACATTATGTCTTATCTGTATAGTTGTTCGTAACATTGAATA
The DNA here is from genome assembly GCA_947459985.1 of Diloba caeruleocephala. NCBI lineage: Eukaryota > Metazoa > Arthropoda > Insecta > Lepidoptera > Noctuidae > Diloba > Diloba caeruleocephala. The sequence continues at coordinate 15,767,066 of OX381617.1, read as the reverse complement.
TGTGCTGCAAAGCGTTGAACTTTGATATTTTTTGGAAAGTTCATCAAAATACGCAAGAAAATCTCCTTCCGTAAGCGAATCCACTCGTTTTTCTGTCCTCCACTTTATAAACTTTCGTAAGTATTTAAATAAATGAAAAGAAATAATTTTCGTCATATCGTCGAAACAGATTGAAAATTATTCCTTTCTCTTCTATTTGCAAATTAAGGTCTCAATTCTCACAAGATGATGACATTTTCACTATTGTAAAATTAATAACGGTCACTACCAATTCAACTTGCAATTGAAAAATTCTAAGGATTTCGCGCCAACGTCTTTTTTTTATTTCTTCTCTAGCCGCAACACATTGCATGCATTCTATACAGATCGCTGATTTAAGTTCTATTTTCAAAATTAAAATGTTGTTCTTTTTTTATGAAACAGTAATAAGTCGAGTCTTTATTAATGATTATTCTACTTATGACTAAAGACTTTCTATTTTGTAGGCTCGTTGTCATTTGATAGAAAAAAAAAACTTTTTCCCTAGAGGAAGAAATACAATTTTTTCTTCGCTCTGGTATGCCACAATGACGGTCTTTTTGAGCAAGAGGAGTGAAAAAATACCTAACGTGTGTCAATCGGCGCGTGCAAATTGCAACTGTTAACATCGGTTATTGTCTTTCTTGCTTCTTGAAACTTCCCTTATTGTCCGTAATGCGGCTACCACCAAGCGCACCGTAGTCGTTCAAAGCATTTTAGTAGGCGAATTGTAACACCGGAATGTATCGTGATTGTTCATATTTTCAGAACATTCAGCATATTTGGCTGCTCTCTTCCATGAAATAGTAGCAGATAACAGTTTGAATCATGTTCATTATTATTGATTAATCTGTGAAGATTCAATTTAAGGTATAAGCAAAAAAGATAAAGTATCAATGGCATGGCTCTATCTATGAAAGAGCGTAGAAAATAATCCCTCCAGTAAATCCGGGGCCATGGTTTCTGTCACCGCGTAGGGCCGCAACTACGGTAGGGTCTCTCCACCGGATACCTCAGGTATCAGGCCGCAGCCTGGTTGGCAGCTGTGATGACCATCTCTGGATCGAGCTGTGTGAGTGCCTAACGGCGTGATGGCAGGCTGGTAGTCGGACGGCTGGGTCTGGAAGGACGGAGGCCCACCTCAAACACATTGTGGCGGTGGCCCGACAACGTTACCACCTTCTCCGCTACACGCCAGAGCTATAGTGAACTTTATTTAAAAGGAACAATCAGTGTTAGAGGGAGTTTTTGCAAACATTAATAAATCATGTTGCTACTTGGGCACTTCAGAAAATAATATTTTTTCGCAATTTTATTACAGCGGCTTATTCTTATCTGTGTGCGTTTTCGTAATAAAATGGTGAAATAGTAGTTTATGAAACTGTTGCATAATGAGGGGTATTAAAACACGGATGTGTGTTTAAAAAAGATTATTTTGAGCTCAAATAGCATTTTTTTATGTAATATAATATAATACTCACTTTCAAATAGAAAATATGCAGTTACAACCTTTTCTTTATTTCGCTATTTCGCTATCCCTATAACCTATTGATTATCCCCTAAAAATAAAGTAATTTTTCCTTATTATCGCGTAGAAGTCATTTATTCGACCTTCAGCGAACATACCGGACGCACTACAGTATCGAAACAGCCCCAACAGCATTCTGAAACCATTATTATACTGAACATGCCGAACGTCTACAGTTTTAAGAGTATAGTTGACCCACAGATTCAGACCCAATAAATCAGAAACACAAAAATAAAATAGTTTAAAGAATCTCTTAGGCAAGAGCGCAGTTTTTTTTTTCTGGGATCCTTCACGTTGAAACCTATTTTGCAGACCGACAACAGGTAACATACTTTCCAAGAAATAAAAACGAAGAGATTATTATTATAATGAATGCTTCAGCATGACTCTGGGGTGGGCCAGGAAATTCAGGACAGGGCCGGGCCTACCAGCCCACTGCTAATCAATGCTAATCAAAACTGCTAATCATTTTTTGACATTGTTCTGATGATAAAATATTTGTTATTTGTGAATGCGAGTATATTGAAGACTGTAACAGGTACATTTATATATTATTTCAAAAGAGTATATCCATGGAGTTTCTTGTCGGTTCTTCTCCATAGGACCAACGACTTGGAACCGTGCAACTATTTAAATCCTGACTATTCGTAAGTGCCAGCCAATGGTTTACATGAATATTTTTTTTATTCTACAAAAAAGGGCAATCCGCGCAATATATAATATGGGTCCTCGCGAGTCTCTTAGAACTTTGTTTAAAGATATCAATATACTTACATTGCCGTCACTCTATATCTTTGAAAATATTTTATACGTCCGTAAAAATCTGCATAAGTTTTATATAAAAAGCGATTTTCACAATATAAATACACGACATAAACATAAAATTGTAGTGCCCAAATTTAGATTAGCTAAAACAAATAAGTCATTCCTTGGAAATTGTGTTCGCTTTTATAATAAGCTGCCCAAATCTGTTACAGACCTTACTGAGGGAAAGTTTAAAGCCCATATTAAACAGATCCTAATTAAAAAAGCTTATTATAGGGCTAATGACTATGTTGACGACAGAGATGTCTGGTATTGATTCTTTCTGCACATGTGGCTTCCCTGGAACCTTATTGATGAAATATGGATTTATCTAATAACAAATCAAAATTTTATAGTGATAGTAATTATTTTTCGAATATATTGATATATATTGTCTATATAATATATACTTTGACATATTAATTTTTTTTACTGACATATTCAATATGACATTCAAAGCTTGGCGTTTAAAATGCCTTTCATTTTATATAATTTAGTTTCTTCTACATTTTGTAAATGTGTGAACTTCGTCGACTTTATTAGTGCTATACATTAATTGTTATCAGTTTTCTAGTGTGTTAGAGGCAATTGTCTGTTTTGTTATTGTGTGTATTTTACATTTAATTAGTCTACTTTGTTCGCACATACCTAGCTTATTACCATGTAATAACAAAAATGTAGTATAACTTTTTTTGAAAAGAGTATATCCATGGAGTTTCTTGCCGGCTCTTCTCCATAGGACCGACTTTTCCGAACCGTGCACTTAGCTTGACTTTTCGTAAGAGCCTATTAGGGCCTATATGAAATAAAAAATTTGAGTTTGAGTTTGAGTTTGAATAAAAACAATTTGATTTAAGATTTTGTACTTGATCTGTTTTTGTGTTAAATTCACATTTAATTCAAAAATAGACAAATCCTCAATCCCATATCTGAAGAATATTTTTATTTGATTTGAATTAGATTGATTTTATTATTATCGACCGTAAGTCAACCGGTGATCATATAACCGCTATGATGTGTATCGGGGAGCGAATTGTTAGCTTCCTCAAATTGCTCGCTAGAATCGCACCTATAAGGCGCAAAACGCACTTATAAGTTGATCACCATTTATTATTAAATTGTGCCGTACAATAATTAATTCGAATGTCTGTAATTAACCTTTTTTTATTAATGTGTCTTTGTTTCAGTGTGTCAAATTCCACCCAAATGAAGTGTATATAGCAACGGGTGGGGCTGACCGTACCGTCCGTTTGTGGATAGTGTCTGACGCTCGATTAGTTCGTGTTTTGTGTGGACATCGCGGAGTTGTTAGAACACTCGCTTTCTCTCCCTCAGGGGCTCATTTAGCGAGTGCTGGTAAGGATTTCTTTTGAATTTATCTTTTGTATGACGCAACCTAATGTCAATAATTAAAATAACAGCGGTATAAGGGAGCTCTTTATTTATGTGCGTTATCCATTTGTTACAGCCATAAAGTTAGCTGTTGTGAACAAAAATAAGATTATAGAGTGATAAATTATAAAACGATCTTATGTTGATTACGAATAACCTGAAAAATGTACATATACTCGGTTGCGTTATAATATGCAGGATTCTCTCGTTAACATAACGCCCTAGATCCTAGCTACTAATCAACCCAAGCTGCCTAACGAGTCCCTCTAAAGGTGTTGGTCGTGGATCTCGACCCGTGGCATAGTACATTGCAGTGTTCACATCCCATATGTCAGCAAACAATCTCATGTAAGTCACCTATTAGACAACATAAAAGAAAGCTAGTATAAATATATACACCGAGATTTTATTGTCGTTGTGAATTGATTTTACTTCGAAAATTCGCTAACGCGTCCTACTCTCGCAGCGCGTAACACAACTGCTAACTGCTATAAGCTCATATTGCACAATCTGCTACCCCGCTCTCAAGGGCGCCTAACGGGGGAAGTGGCTTTTTCTTTCTTGGGAGAGATCCTCTTCGACATCCTCCGCACTGGGAAAGGCGGGGTGTGCCGGACTCTTATCAGACCTACCTGGTGTCAGTAGCGCGGAATTCGCTCGCGCACCCACCACACCCCAGGCAGGTGGGAGAGTATACGCGACTTTAGGCTTATATTTATTACTATTTATGCCGCATAAGTTCCTAAACACACTCTGTGTTTAGGAACATTGATAGCAGATATCGATCGAGGAAGTTTCCCACGAGTTTTTACTTCTGAGCAAATGGAGTAAAGTTTTAACCGATACCTTTTTTTTAAGTTATTTTTTATTGATCCGCTAGAAATCCATCATGTATTTCCTCCTGGGGAAGGGCGGAGGGGTATGCCAGACCTCTTCGGCACCGAATGATGAAATGTGATGTGTGATGTAATGAAATGATCCAGGAACTCGAATGATCTCCCATCTAGAGCCACGCCTTTGGACACTTCTCGAGGAGCCTATCTGTGTGCTGTGCTGCCACGTGCACAACGCCGTCTTCCCTCGTCCGTCGCTCGGTATGAGCACGCAGATTTCCTAATCGGTGCGCTCGCGAGCACTCTCCAGCAAATCTGAGATCATGGTTTCGGTCACCGGGGGGACCCACGGGCGACACTTACCCACTATCATACGGTAGGGTCTCCCCCACGGATCCCTGTCCAGTCCCTCCAGGAGCTCGCTCCTGGGCCAAGCCGTCGCCTCGCGGATGGCCCTTTGCAGCCGTGCGACCACCAGTACACCGCCGTAAGCCGGGAGCGCTGAGCTCGGGGCATAGACACGTCGCAAATCGAAGTCATCGCCTTTAGGAACCAGCGAGGCTATTCCGTAAGAACTCACTAGGAAACTCACTTCTGAATCCGCGGTGACATCTCTAATTTCGTATTATTTTAACTACTTTTCACTGCGGATTCACAAGTGAGTTTGCTAATCAGTTCTTACAGAATAGCACTGCAGGACGCTTCCTATTCTGGGTCGAGCAAGATCCCTAGGTTGAACTCTAACCACGACGTCACGGCGTTTGTTTGCAGCTGCGACAAGTATCGGGATCTGGGTGGCTTGGTTCCTCATCGAACACTATGTGGCGGTGGTCCTATAACGTGACCACCTCCTCTGCCGCCCGCCAGCCCGATATGATGCGGGTCCATGCCCATGTTAGGTCCACGACCGACTCCCTCTGCCACCGAACGCAGGTGCTAACAGACCTCCGATTCAACAATCCCCTAGGACAAGCACTCGTCCAGGTAGAGCAGTTACAGCGAAAGCTGCGCGCCATTCCGTCCAGGTATCTCTCGTATTCGGCGAGAGATACGTTAGGGGAGACATAGCAGCCCACTACTGCCAGAGGTCCCCACTCTACAGAAACAAAACCGTGCTGGGATATCCAACAGGGAGCAGGCCGGCCCTCCGTCTACCACAGCCCAATGAATAGCATTGGAGTCCCCGGCGTCCCTGAACCAGCGAGGATGTTCCTGGATGCCGTAGGGCTCCGCCACTCCCGCCAAGGGAACCGACCACTCCGCAACAGTCTGCAGCAACAGATTTTGCAGGTTACGGCAGTGGTTCAAGTTGCCTTGGAGGATCTTCAAGGCTGGGAAGAGGATGTTTTCATGTCCTCCAAAGGGCCTGCGACCTATTGCGCTGGCGCTGACTGCTTGCCAATGGGCAGCTGTTGCAGGGGGGCCTCGCTTCCCCTCTTGCCTTTCTGGTCAGCACAATTTTTACCGCCCAGCCTATGCCCGGCAGGCAGACCAAAGTCCGCGCACAATGGACAGATGTGAGACTGCGCCGTACGCTGCCTCGCTGTACATCCAAAATTGCTTGCTCATATCCACAGTGTAAGCCTATCTTGTTCATTTTTTTAAGACGTCCTTTGGCTGATATGATGATGAAGCCTATCTCAGGAATCTTTGTGACGTCAAAAAGGGCATGAAAAGATTTTTACAGGATCGGCAAGGCGGGGTTATACCTCTGATGTTGCAATCGTTCATAGGTTACGGCAACCACTTACCATCAGGCGCAGGCGCAGTACGCTTGCCGTCTTACGGCCAAAATTAATAGTGGATTTAATCCAAGATCTTTGGATTTCGGATAATTACGTCTATATTTTGAGTTAAATGTGATCGTAATACAGCAACGGATGAATTTCAACATCTTAAATCTGAAGAATTTGGATTAGATTGATTATTAATTACGGCCGTAGTGGTATGAAAAAAAACCACGGAACGTACATCCCTTTTATTATTTAAAGTTTGTTTAGTTTGTTGAAGAGAACATTTAATGTTGTTATTTTGTATAATACTAGATGTTTGACCGAGCTTTGCTCGGTATTTTTTTATTTTTAAATTGTGTTTTCTGGAAATTATATTTAAGTACGAATTACTAATAAAATAATGAAATATGAATAATATTTTTCGATCTTACCGATAGAATAATAAAAAATATGAACTGGTTATTTAAAGAAAAAAATCATGAGTGCAATTAGTTTAATCTTATATTAGAAACAAATACTTAATTTTTTACAGTTTATCAATCAATTACGTAAGTATATATATATAGTATTATTATTCGCCAATAGATGTCTGGAAGAGTCATATTTTTCAGTTGAGACTACTCAAATTTAAAGATGTAAGATTAAGAAAACTTGAACTTCAATATTTTGAGTTTAGCGCCATCTATGCGGCAGTAGTGGTACCACTAAGCACTCCATTGTCTCAAAATTAGACTACATAGCTAACCTCATAAAATAGTTCTTAGAGTATGTAACAGATGCTACTTCTCCAAATTAATTTTTTTGGACAAAGTATTTAATATTGAATGTCAGTGGTACCTAAACAAAATTATAATACTTCCATTATAATTAACTTTTATACTATAATGTGAAATAATACTTGACATTATAGTATTGTGGCGACACCTACATCGCCAGCAATAGAACTACAAACTTACAACGACATCTACTGGACTATTAATTGCAACTCTCCGATGACGTCAAAGAATCCTGAATCACGCTATTAAAGTATTCGCGAAACGTAGCATATATACAGTCGCCCAACATCAACCGTTGGGGGCTTCGGCCCGCCAGGCATACCATCCGCCTGGCTGGAGGATCCTCCCTTTTCTATGGAGGAACACCACACCTTGTTCCCCATATTGGTGACCCCATAACTGGTGACCCCGACGTGATCACCATGTTCACCATACTGGTGATCCCTGACCATGAACATCAGAGCAGCCTTCACGATGCAGAGAAGCAATCACTTCGCATCATCGCTATCACTCCCCATCCAATCCCAAGAAGAAGCAAGCAGCAAGTCACGCTGCCAGCCAGCAATCTCGGCTACAAGGTTACACCACACGCTGCAGCAAATGCGAGCCTGGTCCCTAACCACATCAGCCCCTTCTCTTCAAGCATGGCACCGCACACTGCACCTACGGCCGGTCAAAGCAGAGCAACTTCTCCTGGTCTATGCAGCAGTCAGCCACTACGCTTCACTGAACCACTCCGCCTCACTGGAGTATACGCAGCATCAGCCCCGACTCACTGGGACTGCACGGCATTCAATTCCGACGCACTGGAACCATTCACTGGCACATTGGGAACATTCACAAGACGCAAGAACAGCTGACTCATCAACCACGGTCGGCTCCGGTCTTCGGGGGGGAGTGATGTGGCGACACCTACATCGCCAGCAATAGAACTACAAACTTACAACGACATCTACTCGACTATTAATTGCAACTCTCCGATGACGTCAAAGAATCCTGAATCACGCTATTAAAGTATTCGCGAAACGTAGCATATATACAGTCGCCCAACATCAACCGTTGGGGGCTTCGGCCCGCCAGGCATACCATCCGCCTGGCTGGAGGATCCTCCCTTTTCTATGGAGGAACACCACACCTTGTTCCCCATAGTATAAAATGAACATGGTGTTATGCTCGATTATTAATATACCTGGATGACCGAGCTTTGCTCGGTATTTTCGTGTTACTTAACAACGCCATCTGCTGTTGTGTCGTTAAAGCAATTAGTTGCTCACAAAGAATAATATTATTATTCGCCAATAGATGTCAGGAAGAGTCATATTTTTCAGTTGAGACTACTCAAACGCCTATAAAATCAAACGCCTATAAAATGACATTTTCTAAAAATGATTCCTAGCTAGATCGATTTATCGCCCCCGAAACCGATTCCGAGATTCTAATTACAAGAATTGCTCATTTAAAGAGATAAGATAAAATACTACTCACACATTAAAATAGGTAGGGATATAATGGATTAATAATCAATCATTAAAAGAATAAAATGATATTGCGCTAGTTGTCACATAATGGAACTTTAATCTGCTATATTAAAAAACTACCTACTCTGGTACGGGTTTCCCTATCATTACGTCATCCGATAAAGAATAGCGGAAAGTGGCGCCGTCTGGTGTTTAGTAGCGATACTAAGGTGTGTCGAAACTCATGGATTGTTCTGGATAGTTCTCCGTAAAACAAGACACGTAGCGCCATCTGTTATCTAGCAGCTGTACTACGGTTTGTAGCAACCTCCAGAATGTTCGGGATGGCAATCCCCCTACCTTTGGGACAATACGCCTCCAATTCCAGTATTACTTGCGTCTGTATCGACTATAAATTCGTTTTCAGTGTCAGGATAGCCCAAAATAGGTGTACTGCACAGACGTTTCTTTAGTTCCTGAAATGCGACGTCACAGCTGTCGTCCCAGCAGAAGCATCGCTTCACCTCAGTGACCTTGTGCAGTGGCTTGGCAATATCTGCAAAATTCTTGACAAACCGGCGATAGTAGGATCACAAACCCCGCGATAGCGGCGGTTAGACCGGTAATGGCTGAAGAGGCGGCATGGCGCCCTCACCTACCGGATGACGCAGGTACTCGAAACATGGGTGTATCGGGAAGTATCTGCGACGAATATGCCGAGAAAGGACGCCCAGTGGTCATCATTGCGGAGACTGCCCGGAGGACACGGCGCAGCACACGTTGGAGGAGTGCCCAGCTTGGCCAACACAGCGCCATGACCTCGTCGCGGCGGTCGAAGTGGGTGACCTCTCGCTTCCGGCCGTGGTTCGGTCCATCGTCCGGAGTGAGTGCGCGTGGGATGCCGACGCCTCCTTTTGCGAGGAAGTGATGCAAGCAAAGGAGGCGGCAGAGCGGGGACGGAGGGAGATCTCCGACCCCTCCGCAGAAGACACACCGGGCGTGGGCGCCGGGGTAGGGCGCTGGACGATCTCCGGCCACCATGAGAAGTGGCCTGCGGGCGACGAAACAGGCTCGAGATGGCGGCGCGCGTGTTTTGTTGGCCGCACCTATCCTTCGGCCGCACACAGAAGGGGCCCGACAATCATTGTCGGGCCGATACCTGCCGGGGGAGCGGTCTAATGCAGAAAAGCGTACAACTCACCCCCGGCTAGAGGTAGGAATGCCCCTCCGCCGTTCCCAAGGCGGAAGAAGTCCAAGAGGACTTCCCCACGTTAAAAAAAAAAGAGCACAAACCCAAAAATGCTCTGACCTGCGTCTTGTCTTTTGGGATAGGCCAATCCTTGCCGGCGGGTATTTTCTCCGGATCGGTTTTAACACCTTCTTCTGAAACCACGTGTCCTAGGAAGCTTACCTGCCTTCTGATAAACGGTCATTTTTTCGGACTTATGAGCTCCTCGGATTTTCGACAGCACACGTTTCAAGTTTCCTAGGTGTTCTTTAAACGGGCTTAATTAGGTACCTATTAAAACCTTCATACTAAAACATTAATTTTGTTATACATTTCTTACAGGCGATGACAAGAAAATTAAAGTATGGGATTTAGCAGCTTGCACTTGTATACATGAGTACAGAGGTCACCATGGGAAGGTTATTGCGCTAGACTGGTCGTCTGTAGGGAAGGCCAGCTTGACTAATAAAGTTCTATCAGATCCCAGTGACTCTTCTGTTGACAATTCTCTACTGTGTTCTGCTGGCATGGATGGTATTGTCAAAATTGTATGGGATTGTAATTCTAAGAATAAGTAAGTGCTCTTTTTAGTAACCATATTAGAAATATATCTACTTTCTTGCTTTTGAAATTTAAGGAGGATGAGGTACATCATCATTTTAGCTGAATAAAGTCTACTGCTGGACATAGACCTCCACCAAAGATCGTCACAATGACCGGTCTGGACGTTTTCTGCTCATCGGGGAGTTTTGTCATAATCACCACGCTCGGTATGCTGGTAGCGGTACACACCACCATGCGGTGCTCTATCCATAATATACAAATAGATACGTATCATATACATAGATATTTTGTAAGCGAGTTTAGTTAGTCACGTAATACATTGTTTTTGATTTGGGCTGCGCCTGAGCGCCTATATATCTATAATTGTTTAAAATGAGTGATTATAAATTTATAGTATTAGCAAAAACTGTGACTATTAAGGAAACGTCGCTAAAGTCTATAGGAGTAAAAGTATATATCTAAAGGATTTAGATATTAATTTAAAAATAACAGCCTATTACTGTCCCACTGCTGGGCACGTGCCTTTTCTCAGGACGACAAAAGGTTACGCCTTAGTTCACCACGCTGTAGGTCAGCGGAGCGGACGACCGCTTTACAGTCATCCCCTCCGAGATGTGCCTAAAGGCCAATGGGTGGCTCTAGATGGAGATTTTTCGAGTTCCTGGAGCCTCCCTTCGGTGCCGACGATGATCACTCCGGTGGTTTTAGTACATGAGGTATTTCCAACGGATCAAAAAAAATGCATACTACACACACCATTCGGAACATTATTGGAGCTCCCTCAGGTGAGCAGGTTTCCTCACGATGTTTTCCTTTACCGTTAACCCAAGTGGTGATCAAATTCTGATCTGCACATGAATCCGAAAAGTCAGCGGTGCCGGCGGGGATCGAACTCAGACCCTCCTGTGTGGAAGGCTAGCGTTCAACGTTCAACTACTAGGCTATACTAGGCTACAGCTAAATAAATATATTAAATATTGTAAATGTTTATGTATGTCTGTTCGTTACGTTGTCACGGTTAAAGCCCTGAACCGACTTTGATGCATTTTGTGTGAGATAGCTTGAACCCTAGGGAAGGAGATAGGCATAATAATCATCCCCTAAAGAGGTCAAATGGGGTGTTAAAGTTTGTATGGGAAATTCTGAGGGTAAGATTCAGAAACGAGTCTAAGCGTGAACTTATGCTTCCATCTGTCAAAATTAGGGGCGTAAGTAGTGCAATTTAACAGATGGAAGCGTAAGTTCACGCTTAGACTCGTTTCTGAACCTCACCCTTTATTCTAAGCGAAATCGCGGACAAAGCGCTATTTATTGATTAAATAGAATAAATACTTAACTAGTTAAGTTAAATGGGGTGTTGAAGTTTGTATGCGAAATTCGTAATTCTAAGCGAAGTTGCTGACAAAGCTATAGCTATTGAATAAATACTTAAGTAATGAAATGATAATTGTACACCATTTTTTCTTCCATATCCAAAGGCTTAGCTGTCCACTGCGAAGATTTACATTAGGTTAGTATAATCGAGGTAAAACAGGTAGCCGTTTAATAAAAAAATGCAGAGAAAGGATTTCACGTAGAAGTGAGACGTATATATTCAAACAGGTATTAAGACTAGGTTTCTTCCAAGACGTCTTAAAACCTAGACTCTCATCTGCGTACAAACGCGTATCGAGTATTTAAAAGTATTGACAAGTCATAGACTCAAAACGCAAACAAACCTACAAATCCACTAGACTCGCAAGACTCGTGCCCTTGTGAGACGCGGTAGCAGACGCGCTCAATGGACGCATGTGTGAGTGAATGAGTGAGTTGGACGCCGATGCCGGACAACAATCGACCGTGTTACTCAACAATTAAGACTTTTTTTAAATAACTGAGCTTGCTTTTCTAGTTTCGAAGAGATTTCGTCTTGCATTTCTAAACCTTTTATCCATACTAATGGAGTAACTTTATCTAATGATATGTGATATAAATGACGGTAAATAATGTAACGTGACTATGTTTACGTTTGGTAAGCACCTATACACACGTCCACATATCAAAGAATACATTTCCAGTATAGGCTGATCTCGGATTTTACGGAAAACCTATACATAAGAGATTAGCTTATACTGGAAATTACAGCTTGACATGTAGCCGTGTATACGAAAATTGACTGTATTACTCAAAAACAAACAACAACAATTAAAAATTATAACAAGAGACATAATATGTGTAAATAGGTTTGTGAATGAAATAAATAATGATAGCCATACAGTATGCACCTACCTAAAATGAGTTGTAAAAATGTTGATACGCCAAAATTTAGAAAACACCCATTAACAAAGAAGGGAGTTTATCAAGTTTAAAACCATTAAAACAACCTGTAGAGACTTATCAAAAGGTATTGTTAAATAATTAATTATTCTGTTACCGAAGATACCTGTACTCTGAAACTCCTAATTACTCGAACGTATGAAGGCGCACTAGATAAGGAAACGTCAATATACTAGAAACGCCTAAATACTCGAACGCATTAAGACGCCCTCGATAAGAAAACGTCAATATACTAGAGACGCCTAAATACTCGAACGTACGAAGACGCGCTAGATAAGGAAACGTCAGTATACTAGAGACGCCTAAATACTCGTGGACCTAGTTTTTGGATCGAGTATTTGTACGTACACGTACTTCTAAGGGTGAGATTCAGAGACATGAGCGTAAGACGGGCTAAGAACGCTCTAAGCCAAGTAGTGGCTAAGCGCATCTTCAAAATTCGTATTCAGAGACACATGGCCGAATACTCAAACGCCATTTAACGTTAAGTCCCCGCTTAAACAATTAGAGGCGCCCGGTTTTGTACCTAAAACCGGTTTCTCGAATAGTTAAAGCGGGAACTTAACGTTAAATGGCGTTTGAGTATTCGGCCGACAGTCCCTCTCAAACTTACGTCGGTCTTGGCTAAATTTGAACTCTATTCTATGGCCATTTTTAATACGAGAATGCATATCGGTGAGATACGGGTTGTACAAAACTGTGTAGTCAGGTATAAATAAAAAAAAGGATAGCAATATATACAAAATGCCATTGAAGTGAGCGAAACAAAAAATCTGACAAAGATGTTATAACATAATTCATAGTTCCCGTTGCAAGCACACCTTTGCCGGCTTAGTGGCGCTAAATTCGCCCAAAGTAGTCGATTTTCACTACTTGGCTTAGCTTGGTTTACGCTAAGCTTAAGTCGTGTTCCGATCGTCTGTGAATACAATTATGAGCGTAAGTAGTGCATTTTGACAGATGGAAGCGTAAGTTCACGCTTAGAAGACTCGTTTCTGAATCTCACCCTAAGACTCAGTACGTATTTTACCTAGTACGTCTCACCTTTAGATTTCAGTTCAGTTCACAATTTAATTTCGTATTTTGATTCGTGCCGCGCGTCTATCAACGCTAAGTTACATTTCACAACAGTCACGTGTGGTGCCGGCTAGGAATAGCACCAACCCATTTCATCCCGTGGGTGTCGTAAAAGGTGACTATGGGTTAACTGGACGGTGGTCAGCAGCGTCCTTCGAGTAAATTAACAACTCAACTGCGATCGCCAACCCGTCTGCCAAGCGTGGCGATTATGGCAAAAGCCCCTAATGAGCATACAACACGCCCAGACCGGTCGTTGTGGCGATCTTTGGGGGAGGCTTGTGTCCAGCAGTGGACTTTATTTGGCTGAAACGACGAGACAAATTAGATAGCTAAGGTTCTAGATAGGAAGTGTTATAGGCATCATATACGGGCGATTACACTTTTATGAAGTTTTATGTGTATTCGATGTTAGAGTAAGATAAGACCTGCATTGCGCAATCACCTCCGAGCAATGTGTCGACGTGATTTTGCACAGACATTGGAAGCTTGGGAACATATTCCCAATGAAATACCTTAATAATATTAAAACATTTGTAATAATATTGAAACATATGTCTATCTGTAGATTATATATTTACGGTTTTCTTTTGAAACACACAGAGAGAGAACAACAGTGCCAATTGCCAGTATTACCGGAACGTGACTTGTGTCAGCGTCTAGGCATATTTCTATTTGATGGAAAAGTCTGGATAGGCCCTTGGTGACAAAGAAGTCGATAACGTCCAGTAGTCTGTTTGGGTCAGTAGGCCAATTTGAGCCTAAAATAAATAAAAAACATAGATAATTGCTCTTTACCTATAGATTACAGGAAAACCAATGGTATTTTATACCATAGATATGTTACGTCCATATTAAATGGCGCGCAAAACTCAGTCTCGCTGTATGTTTATACCGGTTTATACCTATAAAACTACACACCTATGCTGTAAGAAAAAACATACAAAAACGACGATAGTAAAAGAGATAGCTATCTAAAACCTTATCGCTCGTCATTCATTTTTCCGTCTTAAATTATAAAATTATTTACATTCCTCAACAGAACGACCACTTTAAAAATTAGGCAGAAACTAAAACAAAACATGTGATGTTAATTTGAAATTGTAATGTTTATTTAATGAAAGTAAACAATATTATAGATAAAAAATAACATGCATTAACTCAAACTCAATATTAACCTTATACACCTTCAAAAAGATTCAATTTGTTTCTTTTCTGTCTTATTGACAACCTTTTGATTTCGGGGTTATTTTTATGGGCATAATGCAGACGAACATTTGTGTATTTGTTTATTATGGCTTTCATTAAATGTATGCGATGGTTAAAACTACGAGCTTGCTGTTTTAATGTTCATATAGTGATTTGAATACATTTGAGGCAGCAAAATATTTCAGTATTCGATTTTGCAGTACGTCAATATCGCGATTATTAACAAAATGTACCCCTCTTTCATTAATGTAAGACTTGATTATATTTTCTGATTTCGTCGTTTCTGAAAAGAGATAATATGCAAATAGGCTTTATTTGTGTTTCATCTACAAATACAAATAAATAAAATTGAAGTGTCTGTTTGTAATGTCAAAATAACAGTTTTTTACTAAATGCATATGAAAGTATATACGGGACATATAACAAATTTTTTTTTTATATTTTTTGTCTGTCTGTCTGTTTGTTCCGGGTAATTTCCGAAATGGCTGGACCGATTTTGAGGGGACTTTCACTGGCAGATAGCTGATGTTATAAGGAATAACTTAGGCTACTTTAATTTAAGAAAAATAATTAGGGTTCCGCACAAAAAAATAAAATCCCTTGAAATCCAATATATATATATATATATTCTATGTCAAGGGTCTATGTTGAAGTACTCTAAATTCCTTTTAAATTAAACGCGGGTGAAACCGCGGGTCCCAGCTAGTCTATAATATTATTTCATAAATCATTTACGTTAGATATAATAATTAAGTAGGTATATTTAGATACCTCTATTCTAGGAACAGCATTCTTCATAAGTAGCATCAGGCCTTTGTTTGAAAAATATTTATCTTCACTTTTGAAGTGCTTACTGCAGATTCTACTGCTTTTAGATGGCATCCAGTCTGATTCATTTCTTTGGTGACGGACAATTACGATCCAGTCTTGCAGTCTGACCTCATTAGAAGGAAATCTATGATTCAAAATATAATTGGTAAAGTTAAAGTCAAAGTAAGAATGTCACAGTAAAAAGTCAGTCTTTCTGTTAGTCAGTCTGTTCAAAAACGTCCAATTTTTTTTTTTCTGTAATCTATAATAAATACATAAAATATTACTAGCCCATAATAAAACGTCTCGTTTGTGTTTAACGTTTCCATTTTTACTCATCCAAGTCAAATTCATTCTCTAGGACGGTATAATTAATTCCGCGAGCGATGTAGGCATAAACCCAAATTACCAATTTGTTCTTTTAATCTATGTCAATACAACACGTGTACTCGATGTCTTTGTCGCACCTGTGATAGAATATACGTGTTGTCTCTTTTTCTTTGCTTGGCCCGAGTATTCTTCGAGAATATTGTTCTTTATTGTATTTTTATTCAAATATTTTATATAGTTTGTTACTCAAGTGTGGCATGAGATTGTTCCCTTGTTCCTCATTTATTTTTTCTTGATAGTTTGTTTATTTTTGTATACGCACGACGGCATTATTATTTTTATTTAATTAATAAAACGATACAGATTGTGACAGCGTGTACTCGCGCTGTCCTGTTTTGGTCGAACTGATTGCGAAGTGCTACAATTGGGGGAGTTTTGGTTCTTACTTTTGGCGCGCATGTATGTTACATGCGCGCCAAAAGTCAAATCTACTTCTATATAATATCATTGAGGAAAACCTATAAGTTTATCATCATATCGGCCATACAACGTCAACTACTGAACAAAGGCCTCCCCATAGATTTCCACAACTTTACTGGGGGGGAATTTGCCAATACTTACCACGCTTGGCAGGCGGGTTGGTGAGCGCAGAATAACTACCGTTCCACAGAAAGGACGCTACTGCCCATCCCTCTGGTTTCGATTCCCTTAGTCGCCTTTTACGACCTCCACGGGAAGAGATGGAGTGGTGCTTGATTCTTAATCCGAACACCACACGGATATAAGTTTATAGTCCTAAAATAAGATGGTAAATCTTTCAATATTGTATGTGCAAACTTACGTTTGCAGTTGGAATGTATCGGAGAACATGTTTTTCAACTACAATGTTAAGTTTGTTCTTAGTATTAATTATCATAGTTACCACAAACTTTGGGTCAGATTTAAAAACCATGTCAGATAACATATTCATCATACGGAACCCTCTCCACGCGAGTTCAACTCGCAATTTGTCCGGCTTTTTTGCTGCTAGATTAAGATCTCAGTAAAATATTGCAGGGACTTCGTTTTAGCTCATTTTACTGCTCTAGATTTGTACTTTCTGAGTGTTTTATCTCTTATTGTCATTAAGTGAAATTCATCTTCACCATATCAGCCACAGGCCATCCACTGCTAAACAAAGACCTCCCTCCCTCCCTTAGATTTCCACAACAAGCGGTTACATGCCGCCCTCTTCCAATGACTCCCAGTGACCTTCACCAGGTCGTCTCTCTACCTCGTAGGGAGGTCGTCCCACGCTGCGTTTTCCTCCACTCAAGAACCCAATAGCCATCAGTGAAATTATCAATCCAAAATCATTTTAGCTTTAATGATGATGTACTATTTACTATTATTCATAATAAAAAATAAATCATGTATGTTATGGAGATTTGAACAATATTAATTTGTATCTGTTGTACTCTCGACGGCACGGTTGGTGCAGTGGTTGATACAGTCGGCTGCTGCGCTCCGGAACGCGGGTTCGATTCCCGCACGGAACAAATATTTGTATGATCTGCAAGTCGTTGCTCCGGGTCTGGGTGTATTGTGTGTGAAATTTATGTCTGTAAACGCACCCACGACATAGGACAAATAGTGTGGGGCAATGTTTAAAAAAATCTTAAAATTGAGTTAAACCCCAACTAATTGCAAAAAATATTTTGTTTACAGGCAGATATCCAGCCCAGATGTTCAGTTGTCAACGTATAACACAAAATGTTCCTATTTAGTGGACGTGCAAGTACATCCAGACTGGGTTGTGGCTATTGGAACAAAGAGATAAATACACACTAAAATTATATATTAAGAAATGAATGTTGCAACAATAAAATAATGTAACATATAAGTTGTTTGTTTTACACTGAAACATAATTGAACATTTATAATTATAGAACAAGTCACAGTTATAAAGAAATTCATGATTGCTTATCCATTGCTAGACTTTCTTGAAAAAGCTGTTTATAGTCGATTGTTTTCCTTTTTGTGGTGGTGATACCTTCCTCTTCTTACTTTTGTTTTCTTTTGGTGATGTTACAATTTTACACTGTTTCACATTTTCAGTTTTTTCTTTAATTTGTTGCACTTCTACTACTTTAGTATTATCTTTAATTTTATCAGTATTTTCTTTTAATTCATCCTCATTTTCTGAACAACTCACATACACTTCTTCTTTCTTGGTTAAGATATAACCATCTTCAGTATAAGTTTTGTCCACAATCTTTCTCCTTTTCTTAGGGTTTACTATTCCTGATGTAATTTTAACTCTATTTGCAGTTGGTGTTGGAGGTATTTCATCTTCAGACTCGTGATCAATACCCGGTTCATTGGTATTGGTAAAAGGGTCATTTTCTTCAGTTTCACTCTCACTATCTGACACATGCAAAAGTCTTTTGCGTTTTTTATCTACCTTAGCATTCTTCTTCAATTGTGTTACAGAATTCTTACTACTTGCTTGGTCTTGTGAATTCTTCATAGGTGCATTTATTGCAGCTTTAGCAGTCATAATAGTTGATTGTTCATCTTTTACATTTATCTCCACTTTGAACTCTGCTTCATGCACTTTTACATTTTTTACTTTCACCGAATCTCCATTGATTTTGTTGAAAAAGCATTTAATTCCTTTTGCTGCTGTATTGTTACTACTTTTTCTAGTGGCTGTTTTGTTCTTGGTTGACACATCTTTCTTCGGAGACAAAATTTCAGATTTTACATAAGGATTTGTTTTTATATCATTTACTTTAGTAGCATCTTCATGTCCATTTTTTATTAATTCATTAACTATATCTTTTGAAGTTTGCTGTAGAACATTAGGCGACTTTAACTCAATACTAACTACATGATTTTTAGATTTCAAGTTACCTATTTCATTATCTGTCCTCTTGGTGCAACAATTCGCTTTTATTAGTCCAGTACACAAAGAGATATCTTCAAATTTGTTTATTCCGGACAAGGCAACATGATCTACAGACTTGAACCCTCTACTAACACAGTACACATGTTTATAAAATACAATTTTAAATGTTTTCTTGAGAGCGTCTAAATCTGTTTCGGGGCAGACAGTAGTACATCCACTATTGTTGCTTTGTAAACCAGATATTAGATAACAAACGTATAGTTCAGTTGCAGGCTGGGTTTTTCTAATGTCTATTATTAGTTGACCCAACAATGATTTTGCTTCGTTAACATGAATACACAATTCCTTGCTAAGAGAAATATATGTTACCAACTTATGTTCATCTAAAATTTGTTCTTTGACAAACTTAAAGTTTGTTTCAAAGGCACCTGTATCCATTTTCAACTAATAAATATAATAAAAGAAAGCACTTTAACAAACGACCAAAGATACAATACTATACAATATTATACTGGATACAAACGAGAACGACGCTCGAGCAAAACGCCGCACTTTTTCATGAAAAAAATGTCAACTGTCAATGTCGTCAATGTCACAGAGTACTAGTAGTAGTTTTTTCGTCCATACGGACAGGCGAAGGTGTTAATACCATACTGCCAATTCTTAATGTCGTTTTTCGTGTTTCTTCAATAACCACTGTTTTTTTGTCGATTATAGTCTCGTATATTTCTAACTTTCAAGTTAAAGGCAACGTTGCCAAGTCTACATATGTTAGATCAGGTGAAATACCAATTCTTTATTGTTTCTGTCTTTGAGGTTATTGTTTCCAACTTTTTTCTCCTTCCGAGTCTTCCAATAATTACAACATCAACGTCATATCCGAGTTTTATTATAACATATTAAGTTTGTTCATAGTTCTCCCAGGGTAGAAAGAATATATTAAAAAAATTATGTGGTGTCGCGGGACACCAGGTAGGAACGAAGTTCCTTCGGCTAATGTAGAATCGACACTTATACACTACTCGCTTGTGTATGCGACTGTCGCGCCTGCGCACGTCTCATTTAACGGTTTTATTCCACGCACTTTTTTCCACGGATTTTTTCTTACGGTTTTACTATCACATTTTTTTCAGTTCGGTCGCGCAGCAAAATCCCTATCCCCTCCAAGCCTGCCGTAAGGAACTTCGTTCCAAAAATGGGATAAAATTATCAGGGCTAGCTAAAAGATCCTGTACTGAGGGCGGGACATTCTGATGTTTTTCCAGAAGCTTACACTGGTCAACAATGATTTTGTTGCCCTTGACGTAAGAGTAGTTTCGAATACCTCCATACCGACAATTCACGAAACCATGGACGGTTTCGGAAGATTGGCTCTGTTTTTTTTTAAATCTTTATATTCATATTTTCTTAATAAATCAGTAAAAAATGGAAAGAACTAACAAGTATATCAATTTTTTATTGAAAATTATAACTACCTACATGTTTTGTTTTAATAGATAATTAGTTAATGTACATAGAAATTGAACAGGAAAAAAAGAAAAAAAATCATAAAACCTGTAAAACTGCAGAAAAACTCCTATTATTGGCTCTTCTTTTATAATTATTTGGGCGCAATCTACTTTCAAATA
Organism: Diloba caeruleocephala; assembly: GCA_947459985.1. NCBI lineage: Eukaryota > Metazoa > Arthropoda > Insecta > Lepidoptera > Noctuidae > Diloba > Diloba caeruleocephala. Next base: position 15,746,473 of record OX381617.1, on the reverse strand, counting down.
CCAGCAGTAATCTGCCATCATATGACGGTCCCATCTACCACGATACCTTTCTTCCATCACTTTTAGACCCTGGTGATAGCGCTCTCATTGTTCCTCACTTCTGTTCCTTTTGATTTTCAGGACCATCTAACCAGATGACTGTGGAGAAACTGTAACTTTATGTTCATATCAGCTCCTAAAATTTTGAAGGTTTCCAACATCTTTTGCACAGTTTCTATATATGTTGGTACTTTATAGTTTCCTAGAAAATTTTCTACCACCGACACAAAACTTCTCCAAGCAGTGAAGCTTGGAGAAGATTTTTCAGTATCAATCACGACTCCTATAAAGTTTGAATATTTCATTAATGTCCGAATTTGAGGGCCATGAAATACTCCAGCTTTCAACTTTTCCATACTTAGCTTAGGAAACATCTTACAAATGTATTTAAAGCATTCTCCTTCCTTGTCAAATGCTTTGTTTTATCATACCAATCTTTTCTCTATTTAACAATGGCTCATTTATTACATTGGCTTTACCAACAATTAAGGATTCTCTCAAGGGCCACACATATTGTTCCCAGTGAATTTGCTTTGCTCTTACAACATTGATTACAAATCTTATGAGGAACTGATGGCTTACCAAATTTTTCAATCCGTAATCTCATATGATATAATCAATTAATCAGTATAAACTTCCTTCACAAAGTCTGTGATATTTCGTATCTGTTTTGTTGTCATATAAATACCACAAAATATAAAACAAAATACATCAGCCCTATATTTGCATTTTCTTCACGATGAACTGAACATATTTCTAGCATAAAAAAGTATATTAGAATCAAAACTCAACAAATAAAACAAGCATTAACCTCACATTAGCAACTTACTCGAAAGTGCGCCTTGCGTTCATTAACTTAATTTTCGGGCATTTTCACGGGAGTACGGGGCACGGAGGCGGGGAGATTGGTCACGTGATATGTTGATGCACCAAACCAAAGTGCAGAAACAGAATTTTAACAAGATAACAAACACTTCTTAATAATTCGTGTTCAAAAGAGCCGACTTTAAGTGTCCATTATTAAAAATATAATATTCGCCAAAATGATAAAAACCAGAGCCAATTCAGTACTTTCATCAGTATATTCGAAAACGGTGGACTTGAAAACATAGAAATCCGCAGAGATACCCAGGGCAACATAAAAAATTCTGTTTTTTGTTGAGCTGTGTTATTAATCAGTAAAAGGCGCTGTATATTGAATGTTGGACATTTGAAAAAAATATGTTCCAACGTTTGGTTTTCTTGCATTGTACATTTATCACACAAAGGGGGTGCTATGATCTTAAAGCGGTGAAGATGAGCATTAAATCTGCAATGGCCGAATCTGAGTCTAATGATTTGGGTATAAAACTTTCTCTGTAAATAACTATTTCCATTAAAATTATTGAACCAGGGATTCGAGCCCATTTATTTATTAATTGCGGCATACCATGCTCCTTTATTCTGTATAGTTACATTTCTATATTCCAACCATTCTTTTCTCAAATTAGTACAAAAGACTGGCAACAGATCCTGCCACGATGTAGAAATATTGTGTATACTACCACCAAGAGTATTTGTTGCTTTGGCAAGGTAATCAGCTTTTTCATTACCTGTCACGCCCACATGTACCGGATACCAAACCAATAGAATTTCTTTATGACATGATAGCAATCGGGTAAAGATTTTCTTGATTTCATAAACAAGATAATTTGTGCTGTTATATCCAGGACGTTGCAAAGCCTTGAGAACAGACATGTTATCTGACACGATTACAAATCGCGATTCACCAATACATAACATATCATTTGAAATATGCTTTAATGCCAGTAGGATAGCTATAGGTTCAGCCGAAAATATAGTGCAGTTTAGGATGAGTAGTAGTTTACTCGTCCATGCTTTTTTTCAGGGAAATGTGGTTGGTTAACCGGTCAGTCGTTCATGCGGACAGGCGAAGGTATTAATATCATACTGCCAATTCTTAATGTCACAAATGAAAATGACAGATTTTTCTTATTTATTTACACGGCTACTTGCTACGACTTATATACAAGTCCTTATAGCCCGTAGACTGAGTATTATAGGGAAGGTGCGTATTTACGCGACCAGGTATTTACATTCAAGTACGCGCACCAGGTGCGCCGACCCGTAAGACTCGAAAGACTTGAAAGTATTTTACTCGGCTACTCGCTTGCTGCGCACTCGTTCGCGTGACGTCACGGCGTGGCTTCGGCCCGCTTCGTCCGTGCTTCGTGGTCTCGTGGAACTGAGAGGAAAAATACTTAAACTGTTGCGAGTTTGTAGTGCACATTTTTTTGTATACGTGATTGTGATTCTTATTACTATGATGTTACGGATCAATTTTCTATGCAGAAGGAACACTGGTTTTGGCGCTGGTATCTTAAAGTGGACGTACTTGGGAGCCCTGGTATTCGATTTTACGAGTATAACCCATGCCTAGTATTAAGACTGCGACGACCAAAATAAGCCAAAACCGTTGTCACGGTTAAGTCGATGTTATCAATAATATAAAATATGAAAAAAATACAATCATCATCACAGAGAAGTTATCTACAATTGTTCCGTAGGAAAAATTGAAAATAATATTTAGTTTGATAAGAAATAAACTCGTAAAACTGGGCAAAAACTAAAAAATAGCGTGCTGGCGTTCAGTTGACTTAGAATAACTTAGTATACAATTTTGTTACAAATTTCAAGTAAATAAATCTCAAATGTATACACTACAATTTGTCCGTTTTACATTTTCAAAATGTCACCTGGTAATTTAAATATGATTTTTTGAAAAAAGCTACTTAAATCTGCCATATATTTTTAGTATGAGGTCGCGGCGGTAAATAAATATGCGAGACACAGTCTCGAAAATTTAGTCTTTTGGATAAAGTCACCATAGCGCACCGTGGGAATTTGCGCACGTTTCATATAACTTTTTATATACGCAGTTGCGCCCACAGAGCAGTGACGCCAACTTAGGGGTTTTCCCCCTAAATTTAGGGGCAATAAGGATTGAAAGGGGCGGTTTTAGGGGCAGGATTTCTTTGGAGGTTTTTTTACGGGGCCATCACTTATCAGCGGAAGGCTTAATAATAATATAAACTAAAACAGTTATTATATTTCAGAAAGCTGCCAATTAGCACTTGTAGATATATTTTTGAATGGAACCTAGAATGAACGAATGGTACGGCTGACGAGTTCATTCCGCATCGCTCATTCCGAAGAGAATACAAACTCTACGCTGCTCATTCATCCATTATTTATTTGTTGTTTGTGTTTCGCTTTTTTCGTGAATCATCATATCAGCCACAGGACGTCCACTGCTGAACAAAGGCCTCCCCCTTAGATTTTCACAACGAGTGGTCACATGCCGCTCTCAACCAACAACTCCCAGTGACCTTCACCAGGTCGTCTGTCTACCTCGTTGGAGGTCGTCCCACGCTGCGTTTTCCGGTGCGCGGTCTCCATTCGAGAACCTTTGCGCCCCAACTGCCATCAGTTCTACGAGCAATGTGCCCTGCCCATTGCCACTTCAGTTTACTAATCCTTTCAGCTATGTCGACAACTTTAGTTCTTCTACGGATCTCCTCATTTCTGATTCGATCTCGTAGAGAAATACCAAGCATAGTTCTCTCCATAGCTCGCTGAGTGACCTTGAGCTTTCTTATGAGGCCCATTGTGAGTGACACACACTGGTTAAAGACTTGCGTCTTGAGACATTGCGGTATTGTTGACAAAGAGACGTTGAGAAGTTTCTCAAACGCTGCCCAGCCGAGTCGGATTTGACGATTGATCTCTTTCTCGAAGTTGGACCTACCTAACCGGACAGTTTGTCCCAGGTAGACATACTCGTCAACAACTTCGAGAACAGAGCTCCCAACGGATATTGGGATGGGTAGACATGGGCATTTGACATGACTTTTGTCTTGCCCATGTTCATTTTTAAGATGGTGGGCCTTGTGGGGTTAGGAAACTCTGTTGAGATCATCGAGCATTGTGCTGAGCTCTTGCAGCGATTCTGCCATGACTACGATGTCATCGGCAAATCGAAGGTGAGTGATATACTCGCCATTGATGTTAATGCCGAATCCTTTCCAATCCAATAGCTTAAAGGCATCCTCCATTGCAGCGGTGAACAGAAAATTACGTCCCCCTGTCTCACACCTCTCTGCAATGGAATTTCCCCCGTGCTCTGTTCATGTACTCGGACCGACGTGGTGGCGTTTCTGTATAAGCACTTCAACACTTGAATGTACCGATAGTCAATCTGGCACCGCTGCAGAGATTGCAGCGCTGCCCAGGTTTCGATCGAATTGAAGGTTTTCTCATAGTCCACCAACGCCAAGCATAGTGGCAGATTATACTCCTCGGTCTTCTGTATAGCCTGCCGCAGCTTATGGATGTGGTCTATGGTACTGACCCTTTTCGGAAACCGGCTTGTTCGGGAGGCTGGAAGTCATCAAACCTGCGCTCGAGACTATTCGTGATGACCCTTGAAAACAGCTTATAAACATGGCTCAGAAGTGAGATGGGTCTATAATTCTTCAATAGGGTGTTATCACCCTTTTTCAAGAAGAGCACCACCTCACCTCTGTTCCACGCTTCCGGCGTTGTGCCCTCGAGTAAGATGGAATTGAATAGCTTCTGAAGGACTTTAAGTACCGGTGTGCCACCCGCTTTCAGAAGCTCTGTCGTAATTCCGTCCCCACCCGGGCGCCTTGTTATTTTTAAGCTGTTTTAAGGCCATCCTAATCTCGTACAGGCTGATGTCCGGGATATCCTCGGTATAGTGTCGGGTAAGTTTGGCTCGCAGGTCTTTGTCAGAGCCAATGGTAGGTATAGTAACCGAGGTGTACAACTGCTGGTAGAAGTTCTCAATCTCTGTCAAAACCTCTGGCTTAGTCGACGCTACACTGCCCTCCTCGGTCTTCAGCGTCATAATACGACTTTGCCCAATAGAGTTGTCTTTTGTGAACACTTTGGAGCCTTGATTGCGCTCAATCGCCTTTGTAACACCGTTGGTGTTTAAGGTGCGGATATCGTGACGCAAGGACTTCCATATCCGTCTATTGAGCAGTCGGTATGCTTCAGCATCACCGGAGGGCTGCAGCGTCATGGTTCGTCTTTCTGATCGAGAGTGTGATCGGAGAACTTTTTTGGTCTACCTTTACGGTGGGTTTTAAAGAATTTAGACCCAACCGTTTGGACAGTTTCTACAAACCTACCATTTAAATCGTCCACAGATACACAATGTTCTAGGCACTCGAAGCGGTTTTGGAGTTCGAGTTGAAAGCTCTCGGGGTTTTGGATATGAGCACTAGAGGGCCGGAGTGGAGACCTCATCAGACGAGACCTCTCAACTTTGAGATTAAAATTCAATGTGCCTCTTACCATTAGGTGATCACTACCGGTTTTCACTCTATGGATCACAGAGACATCATTGAATATTTGTCTTTAATTGGTCATGATGAAGTCAATCTCATTCCTCATGGAAACATCGGGACTCATCCAGGTCCATTTCCTGTGAGGTGGCTTTTGGAAAAAGTCGGCCAGCCTCTCCCCTGGGGTTCCGTTGGCCATATCCAAATTGCCCCACTCTCAACTCACCATCGCATCGAGTTTCCAGCTTTGCGTTGAAGTTCCCCATCACAACGATAAGTGTGTCTTCGAGGTATGTATGGCCCTACTTACGTGCTCATACATGCTCTCTACTTCATCATCTGGGTGTGTTGAGGTCGGTGCGTAGACCTGTATGACCTTCAACGAATACCTTGGATATTCTGAGTAAAAGGTACGCTACCCTGCTCGACACACTTTCGATGGCCAATATGCTGTTAATGAGGGACCTGCGGACGAGAAACCCGACACTACCTTGAGACAGATGATCGCCTTCCCGGTAGTAGAATAAGTTGCCAGATTTCAGGGTTATCGTGTCCTCGCCCTCTCTTCGGACTTCTGATAGACCCATGATATCCCAGTGCAACTTATCTATTTCTTCTTCCAGCTCAACAATCTTTTCGTCTGCCCTCATCTGCGTGTGCTATATGTCACCAGGGCCTGTTTTCGTTTAGGGTGGTAGCCGGATCCCATCCGGAGATTCGTAGCCCCCCCTGCCCCGCCTTTACCATGGCCGCTACCATGACCAGGAATAGTGGGGCTGTTGGGAACTGGGGGCAGGTGCTTATATAGTGTTTTCATTTTGGGGGAATTTGCCGATACTCACCACCCCTGGCAAGCGGGTTGGTGAGCGCAGAATTGCTACTGCTCAGCAAAAGGGACACTTCTACCCATCCCTCTGGTTAAGAGTCCCTTAGTCGACTCTTACGACCTCCACGGGAGGAGACGGAGTATATGTATTCTTAATCCGGCCACCACATGGACGGTTTTTTCGTGCGCTTGAATTCAATTCACTCGTCTCAATTTTTGTTTCGTATGGGTTCCTTTATCCCTTAGTTAAAAGAAATAACATAGGTGTAATTTAAGTTGTTAGTCTCAACAGTTTATGAGTTAAGAATCAAGATTGTTCTATGGGTTTTTCTTGTATATACTTCAAATATTCAGATAATATGGGAAAATCATTTAGCTATTAACATAAAGCATTCTGTGAAACGGTAGCCATACTGCACCAAGCGCGGTGAGTATTGGCAAATATCCCCCAAAATGGTGATACAATCTATGGGTCTTTGTTCAGCAGTGGACGTATAAATGGCTGATAAGATGATGATGATTTAGCTACAGGCTGTATCATTTTAATTAAAATGCGCCTCGCACTAGCACCTCTGAGGTCAATGACGACGATGACGATGCCGTTTTAGATATAATAATTAGATTTAGAATTAAGAATATGGCACCACTCCATCTCCTGCCATGGAAGTTGTAAAAGCCGAATAAGGGACTCTAAACCAGAGGGATGGGGAGCAGCGTCGCCTCTGTTGAACAGTAGCAGTTCTGTACTCACCAACCCGCTTGCCAAGCGTGGTGAGTACTGGTAAATTCCCCCCAAAATGACGACACGGCATGTAACCGGCCATCTTACGCAAGAGGCTTTTGTTCAGCAGTGGAAGTTCTTTGGGCTGACATGAAGGTGATGAAATAACATTGCATAATTATTGTTTTATGTCGTGTGCTAAAAATAGTTACTTATATACTTACTACGTACATCAATAAAAAGTATTTGTAAACCAAAACAAACTATACTAGACATAGGTACTAAAAAAATACTAAGGAGAGTTTATATTTTAAAATGATCTTGGGGGAAAAATTCTGTAGGAGTTGGCAACACTGCCACAGAGTACATTTGGATAGTGTATTAACGTTATCTATGCATTTGGTTGCGCCTGCCCGTTTACATTAATCCCCACCAGATTATAAATAGGTACTCTGAACTACTCTATGATCCCCACCAAAGACTACAATAGTATACTGGATATAGACAGGCAGCTCCGCCTTTTTTCAATGCCTAATGTGTTGGCTTACATAGCGCCATCTAGTTTATAGTTAGCCAAAACTATTAAACCTAGCTAGCTATAGATATGCAGATGTATAGTCACTATATGTACCTATATATTACGCTACGCTAATCAATACATGTACATGTATAGATTAACAAAGCAACTTTGCTTACCAGAGCTAATACAAGAAAATGCATAAAATTAGCGAATTTTTAGTAGACTTTTATTAATAAGTTTCCCATGTATTCATAAAAATCGACAAATAATGCGCTAATTTAATAAATTCCTTATTTCAGCTCCGTAAGCCATGAAGTTTTTGGAAATCATGAATAATACACAGTTCTTTTCATATATTTATTTCATTACACCAGCAGTATATAACGTATTACAAATCATACATTTATTATTAAGGAATCATGTTGCTTTTCCTCTTTCTACCCTTATGTCTCGAGTAGTGCCTATATGCTTTTTCTTTCATTGGGTCGGTAACATCCCAAAAGGTTGTTTTGCCAGTAAGGATATTGTTGACATCTTTGCACCAGTTATTTATAAAAAACATTGTACATTTATTAATTAAGTATTTCGCTAAAACTTCTTTATGTACAATACACCTTAAAAACGTTACATTTAAATTAATATTAACTATTAATTTAATATAATTAAGCAAATTTCTTTTGTTAGCATGTCCTTTGAGTACATCTATACAAATGTTTTCCACCTGGGCAAAGAAATCAAACAATGCTCTAGTCGGATAGCACAACCACCTTTTATCGTCATATTCTTTCATTTTTATAAATTCGTGAAAGCTCTGCATTTCATTTTCTTCCAAATCATTTTTACAGGCGACACAGTTTTTATAAATATTTTTCTTAGATAGTTGTGCTATCCACCCACTGCAATAACCTATTGCTGCGCTTCTTTCAACATGCATGGGAGTTTTGCTATGAATCAAATCGTCTGTGTTCAAGAGTTCTAATATTAAATGGTCACCGTCGATTTCATCTTCACATTCATATGTTGCGTTGTCTGCAGGCTTGGCTAAAAAATATCTTAGTGATTGGAGACAAACACTATCATCCTTTTCACAGTTTGATCCTATTGAATATGAAGATGAAATATTATTGACTAACAATGTTTTAAATGCCCCTTCAAACGCAGACGATGTTGGCATAATATTGCTGTAGCCATGAGCTCGAATTGCCCCAAAAAAGTTTTCTAATGCATCTTGGTTGAAATTACGCAGCAATAAGGAGTTAATCCCTTTAGAATTTAAATATTTTACAATTCTTTTAAAGCTTTCTATTGACTTGATCCAGCTTGATAAGGAAGGCACTACCCTTTGACTATTATCGTTTACAAATTTCATTGTCCTTAGCACTGGAATGCTGAAATTCCATAATTTATGGTGAGGTGAGGTAGGGGTCACAGCAGCCCTATAAATTTTTCCATTTTTTATTTCACTGAAGCTACCATTGACACTATCAAACAAATCGTCAAAAAACATTAGTAGGTCTGCTGTGTCAGTGCTTTCTTTTTCCACAGTCCCAAATCCTGTAAAGAAAAAATATACATTAGCACAACTTATTATTATGGCTATTATTGGAACTAAAACGGGATATTTACCATGTTTTTATTATTATGGATTTGGTGAAACATAAATAATATTAACTTCGTAAACCTTCACTTGTCTGTGGCGTGGGTGGAGTAAATGGTGATTGAGGAATTATATCCAGAGGATGAGCAGTATTTTATTGTAAGATGATAACAACATACTACAATTAGCAATCTGCAAAGCAAATGCAGTTGTTGACTATAACAACTGCAAAAGAATTGGCTGCAGGAAATTATATAAATTGACTATAACATATAATCGCAGCCCTTTACTCTCCTAGAGCAAGGCTTTCTATCAGAATTTAGAAGGGTTCAGGCATAGCCCATCGACTTCACGTTCGAGAACATCTGGAAAACTGTCAGGCATACAGGTTTCCTGCGTCTGTTTTTCTTTACCAATCAAGCAAGTGATAATTAGTTTCTATCAAGCACATGGGTTTCGAAAAGGTGCGCGCCTTGGGATTGAACTTGAAGCCTCTGACTTCGCAGTCTATCAGTCTGGGTACTAAGCTATTCTAATGATATTGTAAACAATTATTATAGTTAAGAGATTTTCACTAATGCAAACAACATAGCTTACATTTTGTGCGGCATAGTGCGATCTTAATAAATGTTGCTTAGTAACTAGATGCATACCTGCCATGCAGCCAAGCGCTACTCCCACTGATTTGCTGAAAACTTGAGTGCAATGTTTCATCCTCATTTTCGGTATAAGAGCAGGCACCACATGATGAGATGTTAGTTTGGGCACTAACTTTACGCCTTTATACCCTGGACACCTATTATACAAAGCCACAATGTGGCTCCATTTGGCAACACATTCCTTGCCTTTCATAGTGTATTTTAGATTCTTTGAGATCAAATTATTTCTTATCCCTTTTATTAAATGAGGTGGATCGTATATCGGGAAAATCTTCTCATTTCCAATTTCGAAAAATCCATCTGTATACGTTTTTCCATTGCGAATAAATATTTCGCGTGTTTCTTTTAATATTAGATTAATGGCAGCCATATTGGAGGTGCCTTGGTCGCATACTGTCGCTACGACTTTTAGTCCCGTTTCTTGTACTTTCATTATCACTTTTTTTATTTGAGCCTTGAGTTCAACAGCCTTTGTGCTTCCACTGCAGAAGTAATAAGCCAGGGGCTGCTTATATTTTTTTACAGTTCCTCTAATCATAAATACTAAGGCGTGATCACAGTATTCTTTTTCCATTATTTCTCCATTATCAACAAAACCTATGATTTTGTCACTTTTCTTATCAAATGCTATTCCTGGACCAATAGCCATCTCATCAAATAATAAGGTACAATATTTATACCTATTAGGCAATGTGGCTACTCTCTGTTTTAAATTCTCAAAAATCAAATCATTTATTCCTGTTTTCAAATTAATTTTATGCAGTAAATTTTGCAGTGTTCTTCTGCTTGGTAACACACACAAGTTGCTTAGTAATCGATAAGCCTTAGGAGACGGTTTGTACAAAGATAATGCCAAAATCTTTTCATCTAACGTGAATCGCCTTCCCTGCTTCTTCTTCCCACTCTGTGAAGCTTGCATTTGGCAAAACAGCTTAGCAGTAGCCGACATATGCTTGGAAACAATATTAAATGCACTTGTTTTTGTCATTCTTTTAGCTAGCATATATTTTCGTCTAAAATGTAGTTTATCGGTCTGGCATTTCTTTAACTGCTTTAGGACAGATTTAAATTTATTGTGTTGCGATATCGTTACGCGAGATCCTGAAAAAAAAACGAGATATTTCTTTAGTCACCTTGAACATTATTAATATTAACCGATGTCATGTTTGAATTCTAAAGAAATAAATATGATTTTATTCTGAAGTAAATTATATATATGTTGTGGTGTTTCATGATATCTAACACTGAGCCTATACTACAATGAGTATTATTTTGGAAATTATAGCTATTGATTTCAATATCGTCTATTATTATAATTTTTGTGTTGTGGTTCCTGGCATAGAATAAATTAAGCCCTCTCTAGTCATGGTTAGGTTAGGGTTATACCAAGAGGATGGAGCAGCATTCCGTCTTGTGGTATAACAACACTGCGATCACCAATCCTGCCAGTTATCATATTATGATAATATCACATATAATAATTCGATATAAGTGGCGTCAGTTGTGAAAAGAAACTCATACTATGTGTGTATAAGTTTCTTTTCACAATCCAAACGTAATTACTAACTACAAACTACACGTTTCGATTGTGAAAAGAAACTCTTTTACTAAGGGTACAATAATATGATATTGATATTATTGGGCATGTTTAGAGCACTCTATCTATCTATAATAATCAGATACAAACCTGACATAAGAACATTTGACAACTGAATCTTTTGCACATCAAAAGTTGAAGGTAGGGCAGGTTCCTTTGTTTCAGCTGCAATTAATGATTGTTCTGAAAATAAAAAAGGAGCAGATGCAGATTTTACCAGCCTTGTATTTGATTTAATGCAGTCGGCTAAGTGCAAGTCATTCTCGCGCCCTCAGGATTCTAGACCACATCGTTTTTCGTATTGGCTATTTAATTATATAGTATGACCTATAATCAAATTATATAATTTCAGACCTTTAAGTTTTAACAATTTTGAAAATACAGTCACTACAAAAATCGCTGATAATGTAGCAATTTTTAGAGGCTCCGTGTTTGGGCATACATGTGGGTATTCATGTAATGTCAAGATTAAAATATCCGTTTAGTGTCCGGATTAAGAATATAACACCACCGCATCTACTCCCATAGATGTCGTAAAAGGCGCCAAGGGATTCTAATCCAGAGGGATGAGCAGCAGCGTCCCCTTCTGTGGGGACAGTATCTACGAGTATACTGTGCTGACTAACCCGCCTGCTAAACGTGGTAAGTGCTGCCAATCACGGCACGGTTGGTGCAGTGGCTGATACAGTCGACTGCTGCGGCCCGGGTCGTGGGTTCGATTCCCGCACGGAACAAATATTTATATGATCTGCAGATAGTTGTTTCGGGTCTGGGTGTATTGTGTGTGAAATTTGTGTCAGTAAACGCACCCACGACACAGGAGAAATCCTAGTGTGGTAGCCCACTATTGTTTGGTTGTGGTTTAAAAAAAAACTCCCCCAATACAGCGACACAATTAGTTGTGGAAATATATGGGGGAGGTCTTTTTTCAGCAGTGAACGTCCTTTTGATGATATGACGATATATGGGGTGCCTCTTAGGGAGGATTAAGGCCACTCTGGCCTTTCGACATAAATAATTATTTGCCATTACAATTTGTGATTTCATAATTATGCTCACTAATATTCGTAAAAACCTTAATGCGGATATTTTATAAATAACAACATACAAACCTGACGTAAGAATTTCCGACTGAATCTTTTGCACACCAGATGTTGGAGGTATGGCAGGCTCCCGTGTTTCAGCTGCAACAAAGGATAGTTCTGAAAATAAAAAAGGAACAGCAATTGAAACAAGAGATCTTCAAAAAATTTTTGCTCTGCGGACTAGATGCAGCTTTTTACCTGCCTAGTATTTAGTTTAATGAAACCAAGCTAAGTGCGAGTCATACTTGCACACTCAGGGTTTTACACCTCGTTAATTTTTTTATTTGTTTTTCAACTATAAAGGCCGTACTTATACCTAATCAGGTAATTTAATTTTACACTTAAGTGTAGTCAATTTGAAGATATAACTACAACAAAAACCACAAATTTAGCAATTTTTAGGGGTTTAATGTGTACCTTACACAGGAACTAAGTGAAATTTCATACTTTTATTATTCCCCAGGACAGCTATCTAGCTAGCTAGCTAGCTCTTACAATTTATGAGATAGAGCTTTGTAACAGATGGTCGGCTAGACATCATATGCTCAATAAAAATCATAAACACTAATACGGGAATTTTATAAATAAGATACTAACCGGACATGAGAATTTTCGACTGAATCTTTTGCACACCAGATGTTGAAGGTACGGCAGGCTCTTGTGTTTCAGCTGCAATAAATGATTGTTCTGAAAATAAAAAAGGAACACCAATTGAAACAAGAGGTAAACTATTTTGCCCTGCGGATAAGATGCAGATTCTTGCCTGCTTAGTATTTAGATTAACAAAACCAGCTACGTGCGAGTCATACTTGCACACTCAGGGTTCTACACCACGTCTATTTTGGAATTTGTTTTTTAACCGACTGTCCAGTAACCAGTGCAAGTAAACATGTGCTAGACGATAACTTAATTCATAAATAAATACGTAAAATCGTAAAACCCTAGGCCTACAAACAACATAATAACAGTGATAATTGTGTACAAACTGTGAACCAACAAGTGCATAGTGCGACCTTGAAGCAACATTGCTTTTACCATCGCGCGCCCGCGCTGCTCCGGTAGGTACAAACAAGACAGTTACATCTCAGTTTCCGCTCTAACGGTGATCAAACTCGGGCAAGTAATTATCGACGCTCAACTTAAAGCTGCGACCGCTAGGTCGAAATAGCATCTCAAGGTAATTAATGTGATGCGCTCACCCGACTATAAGCATTCCAATACAGCGGCGGTGGCAACAACATCGTCGTCATACCCCGACCTGCGCATTATAACTAATGATGAGTCACCATATCCCTATGCTTTAACGAAAACAACCGGAGGAATATAATGATTTCAAATAAATAGTAATCTCTACTGAAATACAAGGGAAATAAACTTGTTAAACAGCCAATTTACAGAAGAAATCACTAGATTTCGAAGGGATATGTTATCTTTCCTCGAAGACTTTGCTAAAAACCAAATTAAAAGCACCTCACAAATTCTATAAAATCTAAGTAGTAGATGTTAAAGCACAACTAACGAACATAAACCAATGTACAGATAACCTAGCTACTAAACAAAAAGTCATAAAGTCTGACCTATCCAAGTTAGAAATAAAAAGTAACCAAACCGAGCAGTAACTATAACAACTCGAAACCCATGCAAAACTGATAAAAACGGATACGTTACCCACATTTAAACAACAAGAATAACTAGTTTTAGAGGTCCAAGAAAGGTATGAACGAAGAAAACATTGCATTTTTGCCGGAATTCCCGAGTTATCAAAAGACGTTAATAAATCGGATCGCCAACACTGCGAGAAGCAGCAAATACTTACGATTTTAAAATCGGCCTACGGGAGTGACAAGTGTCCCAACGTAGTAAAGTGTTGACGCCTAGGAAAATACAATCCAGATAAATCCCGGCTGATTAAAGTATGTTTGGAATCCCAGGAAACTGCATTATTCTTATTACGAAACAAAGGTAAACACACGAACCAAAACATTATCATATTTGGCGATCAAATAACAAACCAGAAGAAATAGCTTCTTGAAATAAGATCAGAACTAAACCGACGAAAGGAAAATGGAGAAATCGATTTATAAATAGAATTATATTTTAAATAGACCATATATTTTCAAATCTCCCAAGAACCAACTTCCATATGGTAATCGTCGAATCATCTCTATCTGATCACAACCATATCTACTAGGAATTCAAGATATGCAAACGCCAACCAAAAAAAAGCTTACCACTACTCGGCTATAGACTGTTAGCTAACATAGACCAAAAAATGCTCTTGGGGCCACAAAATCGTATTATTATAACTGAGTGGCACTGGCATTACTGGTAAGTCATGTTATGATATCCTGACCTCATTCATACCTTAGCAACAGATTCCAAGTAGTTAAAGTAGGAAAATCGATGAGTAGCATGTTACCCATAGATTTCGGGGTCCCACAGGTGTCGCTATTAGCTTCATTATTCCTCTCCATCTATATTAGTAATATAAAAGATCTCGCTCTTACAGGGCAAATAACCCTCTATGCGGATGAGACCTGCCTATTCTACTTTAGTCAATCTATTGACAACGTTATCGCTAACGCGCAAAATGTCCTAAATAAACTACACATTTGGTTCAGTACCCCTAGTACGAGGTTCACTTCTCAATCGAAACGTAATAGTAAACTACACGTTTAGCGCGTTCGGCGCTGCGATTGGCCCGCTCCAAACTCTTCTACCAATCGGAGCGGCGAACGCGGTTTTGATGGCGAAAAGAACCTCGTACTAGGCGTACAGTTCTAATTTACTTACCGTGAACACATCTAAGACATAATACATAATATTCACATACCTCACAATACCACACCGTACACATAAATAACAGCAAAATAATAAAAGTTACTGTGAGAAATGCTTTGGCTAGGCAATAAATTAAGGTAGAACGTACATATACACCATATCAAATCTAAGATAGTATCGCTAATGGGATCTATGCACGGGTTTATTAATAATATCCCCGGAAACATACGCTTTACAATTTAGAAATCGTTAGGTTAATCTCACTTGAACTACCTGGTAGAAATCTGGGGGCGTACAACTAAGTCCACTCTCAAAGACCTAGTCTTTTTTTTTTTTTAAACCTGACTATAAAGTATAACATAGTATAATTTTACACCTAAAAGGATAGCAATTTCAACCTCTACAACCTCAACTGTAATTTTTGGGGGATTCGTGTATGGAGCACGCATGAATCCGCACAATATCCAGACTAAAATATATATAAAAATAGCAGCACTCCATCTACTGCCGTGGATGTCGTGAAAGGCGCCAAGGGATTAGTAATCCAGAGGGATGAGCAGCAGCGTCCCATCTGTGGGACAATATCTATACTGTACTCACCAACCCGCCTGCTAAACGTGGTAAGTGCTGGCATTTTCCCCCCAATACACAGACACAATTAGTTGTGGAAATATATGGGGGAGGTCTTTGTTCAGCAGTGGACATCCTATTGACAATATGATGATGTATGGGGCGACTCCTAGGGAGGATAAAGGCCACTCTGGCCTTTGATATTTATACTATTTGCTAGGACAACAACATGCAATCTGTTAACATTTTAACTATTTACCTTTTACAATTTGTGATTTCATAGTGATGCTCACCAATAATATTAAAATCCTTAATGCGATTTTTTCTTAAATAATATACAAACCTGACGGAAGAATTTCTTGCTGAATCTTCTGCACATCAGATGTTGAAGGTGATTGTTCTAAAAATAAAAAAGGAACACCAGTTGAAACAAGAGGTCTTCAAACTTTTTACCTATACGTGCCTAGTATTTAGTTCAACGAAACTAGCTAAGTGGTAATCATACTTGCACACTCAGGGTTTTACACCACATTGATTTTGGTATTTGTTTTTAACTATAAAGATTATTTATAATATTATTTAAGTTTAGTCAATTTGAAGATATAGCCTCTACATACAATATACAAATGTTGAGTGGATTCATGTGTACCCCACACATGAACTAGGGTGAACTTTTATTCCCCAGGACAGTTAGCTAGCTGGTTACAATTTGTGAGATAGAGTTTTGTGACAGACGGTCGGCTGGACATTATATGCTCACTTAAAATAATAAACCCTAATAAGGAAATTTTATAAATGAGATACAAACCTAAGATAAAAATTTCCGACTGAATCTCTCGCACGTCAGATGTTGAAGGTAAAGTACGCTTCTCAGTTATGGCTTGAACAATTGCTTGATCTGGAAATTATAAAAAAATGAAATGTCAGAAAACATTCACATTACTTTGGGAAAAAGACTTGTCTTCCCTAGGCGGCGCCCCGTATATCATCATATCATCCAAAGGACGTCCACTGCTGAACAAATACCTTGGTGGAAATTGCCAGCAGTCCATGTTTTTACATGCCCACGCGGGTAGATGAGCACAATATAGATACTTTCCCACAGACGGGACGCTACTGCTCATCCCTTACAGTCGAAATAAATAATCAATCTATTCCAAAATCTTTAGATTTATGATTTTGAAATTCATCCGTTTTTGTGTCAGGATCACATTTAACACAAAAAAGACCTACTTAATCTCAAATACAAAAATTTTGGATTAGATTGATTATTAACTTCGCCCGTTAGTCGCCTTTTAGGACATCCACGGTAGGAGATGGAGTTCTGCTATATTCTTAATCCGAATACGACAAGGATATCTCAATCTGGATACTACAAGGATGCATGCTCCATTCCATATCTCATAACTATAACAGGTAGATAATAATATTTTGATTCATTTAAACCATTTACATGCACTTATGAATATTCAAGACTTTAGTTGCCCCGTTCCAAGATGTAGGTTACCTACTTATTGAGAAGAAAGGCCAAAATCTCCATGGTTACTGTTTTTTAAAATCCAGTGCGCATTTCTTGTACCCCGGCTCCTCGTCGTTAGATAGATTTCAAATTGACTTTTTTATTTAAGTAAATAATTGGTGAGATTTGCACATCTAAAGTCGTTAAAAGTGTGTGTCCCCTATAATTTTCAACCATGCCATTTAATTTATTTAAGGTAGTAGAACTAAAAGAACTCTTTCAATGAAAATTGGTTTGAATAAGATATACTTTTGTTTTTTAAATAAAAGATCCCTCATTAGTTCATTACATTCATTAGTTACATGCTAGTTCAATTTATTATGTTAATCTCCAGTATTTT
Source organism: Diloba caeruleocephala (assembly GCA_947459985.1). Taxonomy (NCBI): domain Eukaryota; kingdom Metazoa; phylum Arthropoda; class Insecta; order Lepidoptera; family Noctuidae; genus Diloba; species Diloba caeruleocephala. The sequence goes on along the minus strand of OX381617.1, from coordinate 15,728,847 downwards.
ATTATACTATTTTATACCATATCCCATATTGTATACGCTATCCTCTGCATGTAGAGAGTACTCCATAGTTCTGGTGAGCACACCCAAAGATCTCCTACCTACATTTCGTTATATTGACTTTAACACTTAATATTATAAGCTATCAATGTAGCAATCAAATATTAAATTTACTTTTTTAGGAAAAAACATTTTCCTGTGTCAACTTAAACACACTAACAAACTTAATAGTATTAAAATGCAATAATTAGTCACTATCACAAGACATCAGTATATGAGAAGTTATTTAATTGATACATGCAATCATTTTTTCAACCTCTGGCCGAGTTCTAATAAGGACAGCGATGAATAAGCAGCACATAACATTTTCTTCCCTATACTGGTGTCTATACCATCCACAATATCCTTTTTTGCCACCTGAACTATTGCCTAACAATAGGACTACGGAAATATCAACCTCTGTTGTTGTATTTGTTAAAAATATCTGTTAGTATGTTTTCCCCGTGAAGTAGGACTACAGAAGTATCATCCTCTATTGTTGTATTTGTTAAAAATATCTGTAAGTATATTTTCCCCCGTGAAGTACCTCTACAGCAATAGGACTACAGAAGGATCATCCTCTATTGTTGTATTTGTTAAAAAATATCTGTTAGTATATTTTCCCCATGAAGTAGCTCTTTCTGAAGGTGCTCAATATCAATATCATTGCCCTACTGTACTCCAATTCAGTTGTGGATGTATTTAATTTATAGAATAACAAAGGGGGTTTAATTTTAAAAGATTTTATATTTTGCTGGCTATCTTTTGCCTTTTAATTAACTTCTTAACTTTTTATATACTTTTAAACTTGTTGTGACTCATTATTATAGGACATGTGGTTATGGTATCATCACCAGTCAAATCTATAGCAACAGTTGGCTCACACAACAGATCAGTATAGTATAATATTTATTTATATTAGTGTATATAGTTACACTTCAGACTGCCTCATAATTACTACTCAATAGCAATAATAATAACTGAGAAAACCTTTTCTCATTTTCACCTCTAAGGTACAGAACTATTCCACTGGAGACCAATAAAAAAGGTACAGAAGTATAAGTACTATGCAGTATTACAATAAAAGTATTAAATACCTGGCTTAAGCAGTACCGGAGTTGCTAAACTGCAGAGTTTATTCTTTGGATACTTATGAATTTCATGAAAATGTTTATGACAAACACGCCTGTTGTCGTAAATATGTATATGGTCTATTGTCGATAATTCACCACCAATATTTACAATCCAAGTTTTGAATTTCTCTATGTTTTTTTCCGGATGTGGGAACCGATGTAGAGGAACACCTGCAGCAAAAGTCAAATCTTACCTTAAAAGTATATACAGTTGGAAAAACAAAATTGACATTATTTTGTATTTCTGAATATTAACAACATATACTAACAGCAAATCTATACATTAAGTTAAAGGTTACATAAATAATATAAGGGATATTACACCGTGTATAGTCATATTGTGTCATGTCATGTATAGTTATAGTCTCCAAATAATAACTAACTTAAGAATATACTTCAAGAATATGTAAATAGATTCACAGCTACATCACATAATAGAATATTATTGATGTGGATTAGACCATGATACAATGGACTTGTGATAAGGGTATTGGTAAAAGTAGTTATACAGAACAGAGTCAATCATCATCATCTTAACAGCCAAAAGTCGTCCACTGCTAAACGAAGGCCTCCTCCAGCTTTCCACAATTATTATTTACAGTCATTTGGAGGTGAGGAGGATTTGCTAGTACTCATCGCGCAGGTGGGTTGGTGAGCGCAGAATGGCTGCTATTTCACAGAAGGGCCTATGATGCCCATCGCTCTGGTTTAAAGTCCCTTAGTCGCTTTTTACGACATCCACGGTAGGAAATTGAGTGGTGCTATATTCTTAACCCTGACATCACATGGACGGGGGCATTAATCATTAGAAATAGTTTTTGCACAGGGACCTCAATCTTTTTACATGGCTTACAACAGGTCTGAACAACATTGAATAGTGTGTAAAGTTTTAAGAGCACGTGAAAACAAAATAGGTACATACCATCTTTCCTAGACGACAGGCATCCAGGCACACAACAAGAATTTTGTGACATGACTGACGTATACTGTTCACATTTACAATTATCGGTCCAAGCTCTACAGAGAGAGTGCCTATGTTTAATAGCTCACAGTAACTTCACAAAGTTCTTGAGGAAGTTTACGATACGGCGACACGGAGGAGTATGCTCGACTCAATGCGGACGTACGAAACAAAGAAGATTGTAACGCGGCACGGAAACACGGAGGAATAGATATTCAACTCAACGTGGATAACAAATGCATATGAGAAACAACCAAAACAATATCACAAAAGCAAAGTGCGTACGAGCAGCGTCACTCATGCGCGGCCATTTGCAATTGTAATGTTACTATAGTGAAAATGAAATGTCCATGTGCTTTAAAAGAAAAACTGAATATTTATTTATCTCTAAATGCATAACTATAAATATTTCATTAATTTTGAATTCGTTTTTAGATTGTGAGGCAAAAATTATTTTATTAATTACATTTTATACGAGAAAACTCCCGGCATTCATGTTATATATTTCAATATGGCAATAACATACTTTCATCTCTCTACTTATTAAAAACTACGGGATAGATGGCGCTGCATAAATACGATTTTTTGATTGTTCTTACTTGCTATAGCATGATCCCCACCATAGACACTTAAATAGAGAATCCCCACATTAGTCTTTGTTTTCACTTTTCAGCTTCGCTCTGAAGAATACATTAATCATATTAAATTATACGCTAAATTATTTTAATATATTTTTTATGCAGGTACGGAGATGTAAGTACGTTTTTATGAGTTATTCTTTATTGACATAGCAAATTCTATTTGTGATTGTGACTCAGTAGTTACATCATGTCTATGTTTTACCAACACGGGTATCTAAATAGTAAATATTGTTTAAAAGTAATTAAAGACCTGCTGTTTATTAGAGTTGATTTATCTATATTATTATTCTTTTTGGCAGAACGGCTAACGAAGAACTCATAATATTTTGATAAGTAAACAATTGAAGTGAAAAATGCCAGGGTAAGGTCATCTGTGATCGTGGGAGTGGTTAACCTACTTGTAGAGATATTGCTCATAACAGCCATCCAGATCCCATTAATCTGCCTATGCATTTAACAACAGTATAGTAATAAAGGAAAAGCACATTCCTGACTTCAGTGGAAGTAAACAATTACTGGATCATAATAAGTACTCAGTAGATTATGTTATCATTTAAATGTATTCAATGTTTTAAACAGTAGTGTTAATTGGCCAGTTTTCCCATGCTTTATTTAAAACATTATACCCTTAATTAATAAAAAATAATTCATAATATTAGTAATTCAACAAAAATCAAGTAAAAATCTATTTTTTTAAGTCATTGTCACCCCTTAAACCACTAGCAAGCTTATTAATTATTGATTTACATTTAATATTAATTTACCAGACATTGACCATCAAGAAAATGACTCTTTAATATAATAAAACATCATGTAATAACTTCAGTACATTAATCTTCTTAGTTTAGTGAAGTGCTTGTTTCACTTTTTTGTTTGTTGCAATGTTGTTAAAATCATGCTGCTGTGTGGTGACAACTTTGAATAGCAGCATACGATCTCATCACCCAGAGGGTGTTGTAAAAGGCAACTATAGGATTAGCTGTAGGATGGGAAGCAGCATCCTTCAAGTACATTAACAACTCAAATTTGATTGCCAACCTGCCTGCCAAGTGTGGCGGTTATGGCAAAACCCCCCGATGAGTATATAACACACCAATCATTGCAGAATTTTTTGTGGGTGGCATGTGTCCAGCAGCAGACTTTATTCAGCTGCAATGATCATGTTAAAATCATGCATAATTATGATTTAAAAGCCAATTCTACACACAAGACTGAAAGAAAAATTGGTTGCCTGTAAAGTCGGTATACGGGCGAAAGTTTTACGTGACAACGACTTTGAGTGGTCACTCTCTCTCTCTCGCTCTTAGGCGGGCTAACTGTGCTCGAGTGGAAGGGACGCGTGCCTTTCACTTTTTATGTCTGTCTCTCTCGCTCTTAGGCGGGCTAACCATGCCCGAGTGGAAGGGACGCGTGCCTCTCACTCGCTCTCATTGTGAGCGCATAACGTGAGCGGAGCGTAACGCAGTTTCTTGAAGTGTCACCCGGCAAACCAATTTATAAGACGTTGTCACGTCAAAATCCTGACCCCATAAGTTGGAATCTTCAACATCATCTTTTTAAATTTAAATAATTTGTTGACTGGAGGCAGAAAGGAGCGGACTGGGTTTTGATTATTTGAATGAGTATTTTGTTCAGCTGTGGAGTGCTACAGGCTGAAATAATAATGAATGAAATAAATTGTAACAGGTCATACAGCTCCATGCATATTGATAAGATTTATAAAAAATTACTTTACAGAATAGCAACTATGTCTCTGGACAACATGTTCTGCACCCGTTGTGGGGATGGTTTTGAAGCCAATGAAAAGATTGTCAACTCAAATGGAGAACTTTGGCATACCAACTGCTTTGTGTAAGTACTTTAATATTAAATTTCATGGAACAAGGATTTCATGTTGTTCAAAAAGGGAGGATGCTCCAACCAGTTAATGTTGGGAATCTGTATATTATATGCAGTGTTGTGTGAACATTTTGCTTGCATGATTTAGGATTTTTGAAATCATCAGAGAATATCCCAGTGGATGTTGCTGTATGTTGTAGTTTCATGATGACAATATAACTATCATTCCAGTTAGTTGAAACTTTTACTGGAAATTAAATATCTTATATAAATATAATGAATTCTATTCAATAGCAACCCAACACTGATGCAAAATTAAGATCCAAATTAAACCATGCTCCAAAAGATTACATTTAGAAAAATTACATAGAGTTATGAAATAAATTCTATATAATATATAAAATAATATTTTGAACATCATGTTGTTTTCAGATGTGCACAATGTTTCCGTGTGTTTCCTGAAGGTGTATTCTACGAGTTTGAAGGTCGCAAATACTGCGAACGGGACTTTCAAGTGTTGTTTGCGCCATGTTGCGGAAAATGCGGTATTTATGAGTAACATTTATTTTTAAATCATAGTTCAATTCCCTGGCTGACGTAAGAAGACTATTTGTACTGATTTATCCTGTTCCACCCAACAGTGTCCTTGATGATAAAATATATATATTGCTTTATACCTTAAGATGCTTTTATATGTGTAGATTCGTTGCCCGCGCTCTATTATGGTCACATGGAAGCAAGGCAATTGCCCGGAGTTCACTTAGTCGTGCACCAACCAGTGTCGCGGCTAGACATCCATCTTTAACGTTATTCTTGCAACAAAATTTCATGTGTAAATCTGTACCGTAAATAAAAATGAGAGTAGTTTCTTTTATTACGCGACCGACGCCAGGAGACACGTTACGTCACACGCATTCAGGCCAACGAGCAAGCGCCAGCCGCTAATTCCACGTAACTAACGGTGTATAATCATCTCTTTCAAACAACCGGTATGCTGCATGGTGGCTTTCATTTTCTCTCCGTTCCTTGGCGCACTGTTTGAGAGCTGTATAGTTATATGTGCTGTTTAGTAGGTATAGTAAAATTTACGCCGTTCTGTAGTGTCATAATGTTCGTGTATGGCGCATCTATTTGTAAAATATCATTGGTTCTGTAGTGCAATAATGTTCGGGTATGGTAAAATGCCATTGTTTATACCTGATTAAGGAGATATTTCACATGTATCAATTTGTTAGTCTTGTTGTGAAAGAAGGAGATTAGTTTTGCCTTTAATGTTGTATGTGATCACGATAATTCATAATCGGGGAGTACAAATTAATTAATTAAAAGCGCATGTGTACTTTGATTTAAGCAATATAGCTTTGTTTAAAGAGACATCCTCCTCATAATGTATGGATTTTAATAAATTGCAGGCGAATTTGTGATCGGCCGTGTGATAAAAGCGATGAACGCGAACTGGCATCCTGCGTGTTTCCGTTGCGAAGAGTGTAATGTGGAGCTGGCAGATGCAGGCTTCATTAAAAACGGTGGGCGTGCTCTCTGCCACACCTGCAACGCACGCATCAAGGCCGATGGTCTTCTTAATTACATGTGTCATAAGTGCCAGTAAGATAATTATTTAATTCGCCAACATACAAAGGTATACTATAAGTCTACAGTACAGGTACCTAAGATAATAGGATTGATCATTAATTTTAACATTTACACAATTTAAACAGTTGCGTAGTAAAAGCTCGGCAAGTCGAATGGTCCCCTTGAAGGTATCCCTGCTGGCCGGCATCAAGGTGTCATCTGAAACTTTTATGCGACTTGGACGCAAGCGGGGAGATGGTTGCTGTTGGTTGGTTGGTTGGATGGTTGACCGTATCATATGATGAGTAAACAAATGGTCTGTCATGTCTGGTCATGTTTGTCGAAGGCCGATGGCCGATGGCCGATGACGATGGAGCAGACAAGTCCTAGAATGGAGACCCCGTATGGGCAAACGTAGTGTGGGGCGCCCACCAGTTAGATAGACGGACGATCTGAAAAAGGTTTCTGGGTCCTGCTGGGTGCGAAAAGCTGATGACCGGGTGTTGTGGCGCACGCAGGGAGAGGCCTACGTCCAGCAGTAGACCGGTATAGAGGCTGATGATGATGATGATGAAATGGTCTGTATATAAGTGACTGGAAATACAGAATACTTATTGATATTTCTTTTGTGCTTACAGTGGCGTAATCGACGGCGAACCGTTGCGTTACCGCGGTGAGGTATACCACGGCTATCACTTTACGTGCGCTACTTGTGGCGTAGAGCTTGATCATACCGCTAGGGAGGTAAAGCATCGTCCTGGATACGCTGCCAACGATGTAGTAAGTATGTTTACTATTAAAATAGAATTAATTCGAATAACAATTATATTCCGGGTGGTCTTATAAGACAGCTCAAGGTCACTCAGCGAGCTATGGAGAGAGCTATGCTTGGCGTTTCTCTACGAGATCGAATTTGAAATGAGGAGATCCATAGAAGAACTATGTTGCCGACATAGCAGATAGGATTAGTAAACTTTTTTCGTTTCGACCGTGATGCGAAACCTGAAGGTGGTGGAGTTCTTGTCGCCGTCTTACGTTCACTTCATCCCATACAATTAAATTTTCCCTCCGAAAACTCTTTACATGTCCAAATTGAATGTTTATCAATACAAATGCCTAGATCTGACCGCGCAAAGCTTCGCGTTATAAATAAGCGCAGCATATATACCGCCGAAATCACCTGATGATACATATATTTCGTACTATAATATGGTCCTAGCAATGTTATATAATGCCCTGACTGAATGTTGTTATATATTAAGGGCCGTTTTTTCAATCGTCAGATAAGACGTCTAATAACTACCTAACGAATAATTATATCTGTTTATCTGTCTGATAACTGGTTGTCAATTTTTCAGTTGCTATATATCTAACGAATAACTATCCGGCAGTGTTGCCACCTCATAAAAATTAAAGTCGCTAGATCAACACCCAAAAGTCACCAGATTGGGCTAAATTCGAAGCGAAAGTCACCAGAAATCCCAAAAAATATATTTTAGTAGAAACAATGTTGTAATGCCATATATCGAAGTATCGATAGCACTGGACAGACAACTCAAGCGGCAGTACATGTTCAAATCACGTTAGGTCACGGTTAGGACTACCCCATCTCATGCCATGGGTGTCGTAGAAGATGACTAAGGGAGTTTGGAACCCGGTGTGTACCATTATTATTAGGCAGTATGAGTTGCCCGCAGGTGACGGATAAATAACCGACTACTACTACTGTTACGTAATAACAATAAACGCTGTGACTCAATACCACTTTTTAATGTGTATCAAACTACGGTAACAAACATTAAAATAATGTCAAAAACCAGATTTTTTATTACATCAACAAATTCTAAGTATGGAAAAACAACCGTAATTGTAATAGATAATATTGTTTGGTTGTAATAATTATATTGTAATGACAAAACAAGAATATAAATAGTAATTAATATTCTATAGAATCTTTTTAGGATAGATGAAGACGACTTAATTATCGCTAGAAGTCGCTAAAAACAAAAAATCGCTAAACGACAGAAATAAATCGCCAAAAGGGGTCAAAAGTCACCAGATCTAGTGACAAAATCGCTAAGGTGGCAACACTGCTATCCGGCCGATTATTTCGCCTCGAACGACGCTAACTAACTTCCGGGAGATGAAACAAACACAGTGCATATACAGATGTTAGAGCAGGACAGACTATTCCATGCTCTATGTATGACAATATATACTGTTATATGTAGATGGAGTATTTTATCTATTAAATTCGAGGTTATGTTTGTTGTTTGTTAATGTTTACTTTTAGTTTGTTAAAGGCTCCCGTTATTGTATACGTAAAGTAATTATATTTTATTTCCAATGGAATCGAAGAAAAGAGATCTTGCGGTGAATTTTCATACTGCCGAGATTCAGTTAGTTGTGATTTTAATCGACAAGTATTAACAAAATGGACTGACGTGGTAACGTATTTGGTATTGTGGTAGGCGATTTAAATATTTGAATAAAGAACTAAAAAAATATAATAAAATACTGACAAAAAAGGTAAAGTGAACCATATGGTAAAGTGATCGGGCCTGGACCTGACAGTTCTTATATTTCTTCCCGATGGATTAATGAAATCATTTATTGAGTCTCTTTGTCAGTTGTTAGGTCATCAATGCTATCAAAAATATCCATAATAATAACAATTTACTTGGTATGAAACGCAAAACCAAGAAGTAACGAACCTAATAGTAAATGTATGGTTTACACCAGGTATGGGCAACAACCGGCCCGCGGGCCGGATCCGGTCCGCTGTAAGATATGATCCCGCCCGCGAGACATTAAAAACCCAATTTAAAAAATATTACATTTTAGGTACTTATACTCACGGGACTGATAGTGAGGCGGCAAACTCCGCCGCCTCACTCTTTGTTAATCGCCGCCACTCGGCTTGCTCGCTTAAATTATTTGAGGTATGCCGCCTCACGGGCGAAACATCAAAAGATTTATTGCTTCTCAATTATTCTAAACTAGCTTATTCCAGATTATTCCTTCATTTTGCCTATATGAGCGGGTGGATGGCCCGAACGTTAGTTCAGTTCTATTTGAGCTACCGATAACTGATGTGACCGGTGATAACTTGGACAAGCGATATCCTTGCGAACTGCTCGAGCCGTCAACTTGCTTGGTGACTTTGTGTGCATCTTGAGTGGTTACTAACTATAGTTTGTTATTAAGTTTATTGAACGAAAAGTAAACAAAAATGATGTCTGGTGGAAAGAAACGAAAAGTAGACAGAGGGTCGTCAGTTTCAAGAAAAATGGACTGAAGAATTATTTTTCAGACAAGACAATTAAGAACACAAAATCCAGAAGCTTACCGTAAATTTGGAAAAACAGCAACAAATGCTTCATAAACAAAGAACACAACTTAATAATGTTGTGAAAGCTAGTTTTATAGTTAGCTCATAATTGGCAAAGGCATTAAAACCATTTGCCGAAGGAGAATTTATCAAGGAGTGTATGTTAGAAGTTTGCGGTATTTTGTGTCCTGAAAAGAAAAAATTAGTTTGTCAAGACGAACTGTTTTTCGACGTATAGAAATGATAGAAAAACAACATTGACTGACCGTATGGCTGGTTTTGAATCATTTTCCATAGCATTAGAGAGCACCGATTTGTCTGACATAGCTCAACTGGCTATATTTATTCGAGGTGTTGATAAGGAGTTCACTGTTACTGTGGAATTGCTTGCTTTACAGCCGCTAAAAGGAACCACTACAGGAGAGGATATTTTTATTCAAAAGGTATTCACAAGTTTTGGCTTGCCATGGTCAAAATTAATTGGAGTATGCACTGATGGTGCACCTTCTATGGTCGGCTTACGCAAAGGTTTCATCGGAATTTTGATTGAAAAAGCAACAGAAATAAATGTGCAAAAAGATGATTTGATAGTCCTTCATTACATTATCCACCAACGGAACTTGTGTTCTAAGTCCATTCGACTCCAGAATGTTATGAATGTGGTAGTAAAAACCATCAACTTTATTGGGTCTCGAGGGCTTAACCATCGTCATGGGGCCTACTATGAACTCTTATAGCAGGTCAATTTTAGACGAAAAGTGAACTGTCGGGCTATTTTGTACCATGAGCCCGTCAAATAACAGGCGAGCTAGCGATCACGTGACTAAATCCGGCGAGCGGTCACGTGACAACATATCAGCGGTCTGACCTGCAATAAGCTGTACTCATGAACTCACTTTTGACATTTAAACACTCGATTATTGAACTGCCCTGCTGTCATATTCAGCAGGCGTGTTATATCAACTTTAATTGACCTGTTTTCTCTAATTTAAAGTATAAAACGTAAGTAAAGGTAATATTGTGCATAAAATACTATTGTGGCGTTATTCAAAATGGTAAACAAAAAATAAATCATTCTCGTCGTGTCGTTTAGACTAGATGTGTGACGAAGATAAAATTTTTAAAATATCATGGTGGAATCCGTGCTAACAACAGCAACAAACAAATCGCTAAAATCGAAAGAATATATAAAATACTCAAATAAGGGTAATGAATGGAGACCCAATGTAGTTGGGTAGGTGACCTATATGGTATAAAATTTTATATAAATATTTGATATTAAAATCTGGATCTTGTAACAGGTGGTTTTTCCCCAGATTTATAACAAATTTGGTATGCGGGGGGTTATAGGATGCATTGATGGAACTCATGTTGCAATAAAACAGCCAGTGCAAAATGAAGAACAATATTATTGCAGAAAACATTATCATTCCTTGAATGTGTAATTGGTAAATAATTATACAAGTATTTAAAATAAGGTTTACAATATTCAGCATATTTTCTCACAACAACATGCACAATTTAGTTAATTTATTTTATTAATACTTTAATTAATGTACATACAATAAGTAGTTGTTTTCTTTTAATTAATAAAAATAGGTCCAACTAGGTGGTGCAAGTATGAAAGTCTTCTTTCTACCTGAAAGGAAAAAATATTCCAAATTTTAGTGATGTTATTATATTATTTTAGATATGCAATTCAGAAAGCTTTTTCTTGTAGGTTATTCTATTCTGGCTATCCACTAAGAAAGAGTATGATAACTCCAGTTATAGGTGCTCCTCCAGATTCACCTGAGGCTTACTACACCAGAATGCATATTAGAACCCGAAACATGATAGAAAGAACCATTGGGCTTCTCAAAGCACGCTTTAGATGTCTTCTTGTACATAGAGTTCTGCATTATGAACCTTTTGACGCAGCATCTATTGTAAATGCTTGTGTGATTTTACACATTTATATATTTGCATAAATCCAATATCCCTGTGCAAGATATGACATCTGAAGAAGAGTTACAAGAAGCACAATTGCAACCAACTCACCCAGTAGTCGACAGCGAGGGGCATTTTTCTAGTACTCAAAATATTGACCTGCAACATGGAGTTGTTACAAGATGATTGCTCATAGCTCATTTGTGGGCACGCCAGCCAATCTAGAAATAGAACATAATTTATTTTATATTAGTTTGATTTTGTGTGTATAGTTCAAATAATATTATGTAATATTACATTTTGTCTGTAGAAAGTAATTATAACATTATGAGTGGTTATAGAATAGAAAAATTAAACAGTTTTTACCTATTGTTTATATTTTCTAATGTAGATGCAATATGGGAATGGAAAAGCCAGCATTTATATTTTCTTCTAGTTTCTGAAGACCCAAGCATCTCTAATATTGACTGTGACATTCGTGTGACATTAATTTCCCTTTGTAATCTACCCAGCACTGAAATTGGAGAAACAATGATTAAATATTATATAATGGGTGTGCACAGTACTTTTACTTCTATATCATATAAAAGCTAACACTTGTACTTTTCTAGAAATGATAAGTAAGATGTGCTTGGAGCGAAATACTAATCAAGAACACATCTACAGAAATTAAAACGAATACATTAATTAGTTTTAGGTTAAGAGGGTATATTTAGGTAGTAATATAAAACTTACAGTTGCCCAGCCTTTAAAATGTTTGATAGCACCACCAAAAATGGAATTCAATGATTCCGCCACCTCCATCCATAATCTGCGAGACATTTCCCGAGCTTGAGCACTTTTGTTATAGCCTATTGCAATGTCCTTGTGATTATTTAAAAAAAACCCTCGGTGTTTCCAATTGTTCAAATGAAACTTTCTTTGAAGTCATATTACCGAAGTTTCACTTTCTTACCACTAACAACAACGGACACGATACAAATGTCTGCATTCCACATTTATTTAAAGAAACCATTAAAAACGCTTACAAAAAAGAACCCACTTGAATTTCAAAATCACCTCGTAAATAGTTGCGCTTCGACATATTTGATACATAATATAGCTAATCAGCTAGAGTCGTCCGAAAATAACTTACATTTGGTAAGTTTTTCAAGTACCTAAAAGCTTTGTGTTTTATGTATCTAAAAGGGTCTTCAAGATCTTAACCATGTTAAATAAGATGTTTTGTAACAAAAATAAGCTTTTGTAGAATTCTCTTGATCATTAAAAACTGTTATAAAATAAATTTTATCTAGTTTTTGTAAACCGTAAAACCGATCATACTGCCAATAAATATTTCAGAACGTTTGTTTATATTATTGGCTCGCCGGTCAGCGATAATGTAGCAGGTCTGAAGTTGATACATTGCAGGTCAGATGTAATTGTTCATGGTACAAATTGAAAACCTGTCAGGTTAACTTGTTATGTTGACCTGCCCTGTACTTGGCAAATATTTTAAATGTTCATGGTAGGCCTTCAGTTCAAGGCGTTTTTGGATGAAATATCAGCTGAATATAACGACGTAACATATTACTGTGAAGTCAGATGGCTGAGCAAAAGAAAAATGTTGAAACGGTTTTACGAGCTTAGAAATGAGATAGCAGACTTTATGAAAATAAAAGTTAAATTTCTGGTCGATCTTACAGGCTATTTGAATGATTTAAGTTTGAAACTTCAAAAACAAGGACAGTTAGTAAATGATTTCTACAGCTATTTGAAAGCGTTTTAGATCAAACTACGCTTGCGGGAGTCACAGATGCTGTCTGGTAACAGTTACCATTTCAACACTTTCGCTCTCTGCGCATGAAAATATTGCTTATGCTCAATATGCTGAAGAACTCGAGTTACTGTCGGAACAATTTTCGAACAGATTTTGCGACTTCAAAAACATGGAAGACTGTTTCAGTTTATTTGCTACTCCTACAAAATGTAATGTACAAAATGCTCCAATACAACATGTCATACAATACAAATGGAGTTGATCGAGATTCAAGAAAACTCGCTCCTAAAATCCAAATTTGAAGACGTAGAGTTGTGCGATTTCTACAAAAAATACCTAGAACAAGACAATTTTCCGCAGCTTGGAAAATTCGCAAGAAGATTGATTTGTGCGTTTGGCAGTACTTATAAATGCGAACAGTTCTTTTCATTGATGAAAGTTAATAAATCACAAGCTCGAGTGTCTCATTGATTTCGGTGTTTGTAACAATTGCAAATTTAACGATTTAATTATAATGTACCATTATTTTACAATTTCATTTTGTTATTTTAATAAATTGTACTGTAATAACATGGTCGTATTATTTCATGTCTAATATCTTATCTTCTATCTTCAAAAAATATTATCACTACTTTAAAATACACTAAGTACTTTTAAACGCGGCCCGTGAACGTATTTGCACGCTAAAGTTTGGCCCTCAACATGTCAAAGGGTGCCCATACCTGGTTTACACCATCTGTCGAATGGTACTATCTCTCGGATATCGTTCTATCTGGCCGTCAAAGGGACAGATAAATCGCCTGTCTGACCATTGAAAAATTCAATGTTTTGCTATCTGTCGAATAAATACTATCTGCCTGTGTATCTGACGATTAAAAATCGGCCCTAAGAGATTTTAATTTACCCATGATTAACTGGTTAATCGGTGTTGACAATTCGTACACCTGTGATGCCCGATCAATAAGCAGTAGGTGTTTACTTAACCTTATTTCAGAATTATATTCAACACAATATCATATATTCACAAATAATAATAACAAAACTTTGGACTTATTCATTTCCAATGATAACTGCCATGTTTACCAACCCATTGATCACTTAGTACTCGTAGATCTTTATTAACCTCCTTATTGTGCCATGGTCTCTCCATGTATGACATACTCTCTTATGAAACGTTGCCTTATTATCAAGCTTGCCTATGATAAAGGTGATTATGAGATGATCAACACTGATATATCCGAAATTTATTAGAATAATCTTAACAATATGTCAGCACAAGAGGCAGTGAATGCGTGCTACAATAGCTTGTTTGGAGTTATTAAAAAACATGTTAAAAATCTTACTAAACCACTAATTTCCCCATTTGGTTCACTAGACCATTAATAAGATTATTTAAAACAAAAACAATGCTTTAATTAAATGGAAAGTGTACAAATTCTTATCGGATTACGAACAGTTTTCTATAAAGAATATTTCGTCGCAGATTTAATAAAGAATGTTTCCAGAGCTATTCTATCTTAAAATAGTAGAGAATAACATACATACAAATCTTAAATATTTCTGTGGCTTCGTTGTTAGTAAAAAAGACAATTTGGGAATACCATCCAACATTTATTACAAAAACATGTCTAGCAGCCAGACACGCGATATTTGTGAACTATTCTCTAATTATTTTCAATCAGTGTACGAACCTTCAACATTTGATATCCTTACATGGCTACCACCCACATACATTAACGATTCTGAAGTCATTAATGGCATTTTTACTGACCATACTAACGTTTATAAGGTGTTTAAAACTCTAGACCCTACAAAAGGTGACCCAATGGAATCCCACCCTCGTTTCTTAAACGTGTATAACATTCTTATTTTGTAAAACGTTGCCCCACCCTTGGATTTCTCCTGTGTCGTGGGTGCGTTTACAGACATGAATTCCACATACAATACACCCAGACCCGGAACAACTACCTGCAGATCATACAAATATTTGTTCCGTGGCGGGAATCAAACCCACGACCCGGAGCGCAGCAGTCGACTGTATCAGCCACTGCACCAACCGTGCCGTAGAATTCAATCACATTTACGAACCATTACATTCAATAACAAATGTATCACTGAGGCGCCGGAGATCTTCATGATGATGATCATCTGTAGCTAGTGTTTCCTCGGCAAGAAGGTGCCTGAGCTTGGAGTTTTTAAGTAGGCATGAGGTAGAAATATATTTACTGCGATATTTGGTACATGTTTGTATTGTGTAATGTAAATAACTTATTAACTCTGCTTGCTCATATTTTATTCCTTAGTCTATATCTATAAGCTAAGACTTGTATTTGGCTTTCAATTGACAAATCTTGTGTTATACTTAAGGTTCTGTAGCTGTCTTCCATGCATTATATAAATATATAAATAAAAACAGCCGAAGTCCAAATTGCTGATGTGAGGAAGGGTTTAAGACTGGAGACGTGATTGCTGCACTTGCAGTGCGTGGCTTTAAGTGCCACCAAGTGTACAAGATGGAATTTGAGGCCGTTATGAAGTCGAACGGGTGAACCAAAGAATTGGTCATGACTAGGCTAACCTTGGGCTTCCCTGACCAGTCATTACTTATCCCGAAGGCCCTCGGCAAGGATGTCACATACGAGCAACTAATTGAGGCGTTACAGTCCAGATACGTTGACGCCCATCTGGAGCACGTGTTTCGTGCTCAGTTGAAGGTCCGTAATCAACTAATGCCGTAAATCTTATACAATCGGCCCTTGAAACCGAAAAGCTGGTCCGCAAGGCATACCAGTATGCACCTGCACTCATTGACGGAAATCTGGTACAAGTGTTCGTTGATGGAATACTCGACTTGGAAGTTACTAACTACGCAACTAGCAAGCTGGTTTCGAGGGGACTACTTAAGAAACGATGAACACATACATTTATTACCTGCTACCGGTCAGCACATATTCGCCCGAGACGAGAAGGAGATGGAATTGAAACTGGGTAACAGAACCTACTGCCGAATGTTATCGTGGCTGACATAGTTGCCGATTGCATCCTGGGCTTGGACCTGCTCTTCCTGGGACCATCAGGGAATGTCTTTTTCTTAAAGAAGATGGTTATTCCTCTGAGATCGGAAACAATTGTGCCAGTAAGTGTACAACAGGTTACATACTGAATGCAAGTGATAAGGCGCAAGTGATAAATAAGAACACGTTGTTAAGCACTTACGAGGAAGTATCTTGGATACGTAGATGCCAAGATCTGTCCACCGTGAATAACAGTCAAGGCATAAGATTCAACGTGTTCACGCTTTTGGAGGAATGTTCTAATGATTTGACTAAAGCAGAAATGATTACGTCTAAGGACATGTTATTTCAGTACGCCGATATTTTCTGAAAACAGAAGGGTTCTTTATGGTTGTCATGGATTACAGGCACATTCAGTCGTTCCTTCTGTCATATCGGAGTGCAGTTCACGAGTGTCGAAACGATGACACCAGCTTTTGTGAACTTAAGAAGATAGTTGCGCTTGCCAGCAGGATTAGTCACTGGCATTCCACGCGATGTTCCACGTAGTGACAAACTATGCAAATGACTTATACGACGTACAACGTATACCAGCATCTTATATAATCCGGCTAACAGATGTCTGAGAGGATAAAGACCCGTTATGACCGTAAGGTGAACAATAAAGGTTACGACGAGGGATCACTGGTTTGGCAGCGTAACCCAGTACGTATCAAATGGAAGTCTCCTAAGCTGCAAACAAAGTGAGATGGAACATACCGAGTAGTGACCAAGAACAACGACGTCACCGGCCGTATGCAGAAAGGTTGTTCAATGAGATCGATTGGCGCGATACTACGGAGCTAATAATACTCGGAACGAGCATTTATTAGGAGGGGGCAGTGTTATGCCATCCAGTAATTAATAGCGGAACGTGGAGCCATCTAGTGTCTAGCAGTACCACATAGCCTGGAAACTTCTAGACAGCGAACATTCTGGGTAGTTAGGTAAAGTATTGGTCGGCCCATTTATATAGTGTTCGTAAAGGAAGGAGTACAGTACAGTTCACTCTGCGATACGATACAGTGAAGAACAAGTGAAATACTGAGAGTTTATTCTGCAAGTGGTATTGTGATAATTAAGTGATATTATTTAAAGAATACAGTGTGTGTAACTAGTGGTTTCAAAAACGCTATATGGCAATAGCGCGCTACAGACTATTTGCTATAATAAAATGGCGCGCTATTTTACACGCTACAATTATAACGAACTGGTCGTACGCGAATGACGGGATAAAAACGCGGTGAATATTCTCGAATCACGCTAAATGTCGTTGGACAGATAACGCGCTGTGCTAAGATAGCGCGCTGTTTCGATTATATTCTTGATATTGAATACGTTATAGTATATTCGATACGTAAAATAATATCTATCAAAATGAAATGGAGCAGTAAAGAAAAGTTAATGAACTTACTTTCCATGCTTGGGATAATAGATTTTTATGTATTAATTAACTTTGGATAGGGTTATATTTCTTTTATTAAGAACTTCTTACAGCAGTTTTCACAGAACGGAATTGCTTGATGTTGTGTATGACCTATTATTGACGTCATCAAATGTCATGTATGTTCTATATTTTAATTTTACGATTTTTATGTAACGTACATCGTTGGCGTATCTAAAATAACTAAATATTATAATCAACGCGTTAGGTAACGACCGCTGGCGCGCGAATTCTCACGATGACTGCCGCCCGGCTGTCCACGCCCGCGCTATGCCTTTGCTCGCGCTATTATTCTCGCTACTCGTTATTTTTTAATGGCGCTATTTTTATAACGTCAAGTTGGAGCCGGCATAGCGTGTGCTATACCTTGCGTGAATATAGCGCGATATTTAATCGCGCTAGACGCTATATTATAACCACCGCTATGTGTAACGTGTTGTTTTGGTGTAATATGTATATTAATCCGGAACCCTGGTTCGTAACAATAAAAAATAACTAATATGTTCGTTGCGGGTATCGATCTCGTGACACTTAGCGCAGTGCTGTCAACAATTATCGTGTGTTCTTTCATTTCGCATTATAACTATATTATGTATTTTGTTTACAGAACAATCTCTTCTGCTTACGTTGCCATGATAAAATGGGTATTCCCATCTGTGGCGCTTGCCGACGTCCGATCGAGGAGAGAATTGTTACTGCCCTTGGAAAACATTGGCATGTTGAGGTATGAAACATATCCACACAACACACTTAACAATACACGACCATAGAATTCTTTTGTACCATTCACGATATTATTTTACGTTTTCCAGCACTTTGTGTGTGCCAAATGTGAAAAGCCGTTCCATGGTCATCGTCACTACGAGAAGAAGGGTCTAGCATACTGCGAACAGCACTATCATCAGCTGTTCGGAAACTTATGCTATGTGTGCAATCAAGTTATTGCCGGTGATGGTAAGTAACTTCTATAAAGATACCAATCAGTCTACTTATTTTTTAACACTGTCAATACCACAGAAATATATCAAGATGTGAAGTGGGGCACGCGTGACAATACTAGGATATATACTATTTAAAACGCTTACTCAGTACGCGATGAGACTTAAAACATATATTATAAAACCAGAAAAATGCCATTTTGCGCTAATTCCAACTGCAGAATAAAAAGCTATGAAGTGAATCTAAAAAAAGGCATTTGTTATCACTCCGGCTGGCACTTTTACCATTAACAACAAAAAATACATAAAAAATATACGAGCGCCAATATTCTTCTTGTCCGTCGGCGCCATATTCACATAGTGATTACGCTAGTGTAGTAGATATATAACATACATCTATAACATTTAATACAGCTATTCAGGATAGAAGACGAAGCGATAATGTGGCTCACTCCCGAAGTGTACGCACAGCTTTTGCAAAGCGACAGTATATTACTCAATCTGCCTATATTTTCAATAAAATAAACGCAAAATTAAAGTTTCATCCTAAGGTTCTGCATGAATGCAAGAGGCTAATAACTGAATGGCTATATACACTAACATATGAGGAAACTGAACACCTTTTAGTTAGACTCAGTAGAAAATCTTGCCTATTTACCGACATATTTAAACTCAAACACAATCAAGCAGCCATCACACACACACAACACACACGCACTTGTTATATTGCATGTTTTTCACCTTAGTTTAGTTTAAATGTAATTTTATTCATTCTGGTTTTTCTTTCTTTACTTATTTTATGTAATAATGGTCTCAAAATGTTACTGTGAAGATAATAAGGGATGACGCGAGACTGCCCCAACACAAGTATTATTTATTACTTACTGGGGTTGCCTCAATTTTATATGCGTTGTAATGATTTGAGACAATAAAGAATTCAGATGTTTACATAAGATAATTCAAAACTTAGAAAAAATGAAATATTACTTTTAGTGCTACTTTAAAAGTTTGATTTAAATACCTAATAGAGGTATTATTTATATGATAGATTTTATTAATTTATTTGCTAGCTATGAAAATTCCTTGGTGATTTTGAGCCGAATAGTTTAGTTGAATGATAGATTAGATTTCCAGAGGACCCAGTTGTGAAAAAGTAGTTTTCTATTTAAAAACAGCTCGACTCATTTGGCGATACAAGCTGATTTCGAGGAAAGCAAATAATTTCGCATTCATTTTTTTTACATGAAAAGTTATTTATCTATAATAATAATGTCTTGGCTTAGAGTTAATCATCCGCTAACATTTTGTTATGCATCACGGCGAATAATGTATTATACGTGTCAGCTATCGATTGTATCGACAACTCACTTAATGACCTCAGTGTGGCGCGTGTTTGACAAATTGGCACGCAGTAACCAGTGATTACTACTGTTCTATCTTGATATATTTCTGTGGTCAAAACAGAACAGTTGGTGGTCACTGGCCTCGCGCATCTATCATAATTATTATGATCAGATTATAGGTACCAAATATATCCGCAGCGCCTGGCTCGCGCTCGCTCATTAGACGAAACGGGTGCCTATGTACAAGTGTTTTGGATAGATACGAATTCCGTTATCGCGTGTAGTTTTACTGATATGAGTTTAATAATTATTCTATTAAGTACTATTTGGTTTTTCAGTGTTTACGGCCTTGAACAAAGCGTGGTGCGTACACCACTTCGCCTGCTCTGTGTGCGATGCACCGCTGAGTACGAGAAGCAAATTCTATGAATACGACGAACGCCCCGCTTGCCGACGCTGTTACGAGAAGTTCCCAACTGAGTTGCGCCGAAGACTGCGTCGCGCGCATCACTATACTATCCGACGTTAAAACCAGAGTTTAAATCTTTAACCAATAAATAAAAAACAAAAGTTCTTACTTAATTTGGGGAAAACGGCTCTGCGTTTAAGCTACCCTTTTAACAACATAATCTATTAATACAATTTTGTGTCTTCAAATATATAATATGTCTAATGTATTATTATGTAGTTGTGGCCTAAGCTAATTATTTTCACATATTAAGATTAATAAATTATGATAATATAAAAAAAAACAATGTTTTAGATACTAAGATTATTAACTTGAATCGAATAGATAATTCGTATATTTAATATTTTTGTAATATTTAACTAATAGTGCGAAGATCATTCAAATATAAAAATTTCTACTATTCTTGTTTTTATTTAATCAATGATCTTATGTAGTGTGTAGTATTTTTTACAAATTGGTTAATTGTGTGTGGATAATACCGGCGGAGAAAAGTCCATTTCTTGATTTGATTTCTGTAGATAATTAGAGCATGACGTCGTGTATTTGTATATGGATATTTTAAATTTGTGTAACCAACCGTTATTGAGATATTCGTCAAAAACATTCCGCTGAGAGCCGTTTTGTCAGCAAACTTCTTTCCCCGTTGACTACCAGAAAAAGTATTGGCGCAAGAATTAGAGTATGACGAAAGGTAAACGTGTCTGCTAAAACGAAATTTGTGTGTCATAATAAGACTCCGAAGATATTAAGATTCCGCTGCGTTGGCGTTTGGCTGTTTGCTAGTTATTAAACGCTAAGTTGCATAGTTTTGGTTTTTATACACATGTTGCTATGAATTTGTTAGTAATGTTAGTGGAATTTTTAACCAGAGGGATGGGCAGCAGCGTCCCTGCTGTTGAACGGTAGCAGTTCTGCGCTCGCCAACCCGTCTGCCAAGCGTGGTAAGTATCGGCAAATTCCCCCCATGGGAAAGGTATATATAAAAAAACTTTTTAACAAAAAAAACTACACGATATAAAAATATTAAAACCACTGAAAAGAAAAAAAAACTTTAAAATTTCGGGCGGGGCCAGGTATAAAATACTATAACTGCTCGTTGGTCTGCATGAAACATAGTTGGGGCATACCTGGCCCCGCCCGACTTCATAAAGTTTTTGTAAGTTAGATGAATTTCCTTCCGATCTAAATATCCGATATAATAACCCGGTCCAATATAAATTTCATTACATTTTAGTAGATTTTTTTACCAGCTTCAATAAACAGGTTAATTGACTGCGCTTATCTAGATGACGTCTTAATGGTATCGATTACTCTCAGGTCGGAGAACCGATTTGAGTCATTCTTATTTTTAGTGTTGCCCCAACCATTATTCATGCAGACCAACGAGCAGTTATATTTTATACCTGGCCCCGCCCGACTGCATAAAGCTTTTTTTTCCTTTTCAGTGATTTTAATAATTTTATATCGTGTAAGGCAGCGGTCGGCAACGCGCGGCCCGCGGATATCTTACTTGCGGCCCGTGAATGTTTTGTAAATAAGTCCTAATAATATCAAAATAAATGCATAAACGAACCGCAAACAACCGTATAGCTATAGTCAATGGTGTGTAACGCGCTTCGCTCTGCCCGCGGATGAAATGTGCATATATCAGAGATTAGTTTTTTTTTACTTTACTTTTACGTTACTGATACTGCCCAGCTTTTAATATTTGTCCGCGGAATCGATAAGAACTTTAATGTCTATGAGGAGCTTTTACAATTATGTAGTTTGAAGGGCACGACTACCGGAGAAGATTTGTTTTGTAACTTAGAACAAGCGCTAGAAGTGGGTAATAAAGCTTTTTGCGTGAACCGAACCGAAACTATGTATTGGTATTCGATAAAGTGTTTCAAAAATATGTATTTTCAAAAACTATTTATTGGACGATATGCGTATAAAGTGTTTATGAAATGATAAACGTTTTCGTGTCGGTTCATGTATTTGCTTCGAAACATGCTATCAACACAAAACTATGTATTTACGGTAACTATTTATTGGACGAGATGCGTATAAAGTGTTTATGAAATGATAAACGTTTTCGTGTCGGTTTAGGTATTTGCTTCGAAACTTGTTATCAATAGTAAACAAATTCAAGTTCGCTATCAACTGAAAATTTTATACTTTGGTTTTTTGTTCTTTGTCTGTGGTAAATGATTATTATGACTGGTCAAATACAATAATTTGACACAATAAATTCTTGTCTTATGCAAAGTTCTAATATGTAATTTATACTCTTGCCAATATAGGATGGATATACCTAAATAACGTGTCAAAGATTTGATAGCAGCATAAAAATCATTCCTAATAAAATAGAATAAAATGTGATTTTTATTATTATTATTTAGAATGACTAAAATTCATAAATGCGCGATCTTGCTTCTTGTTCGTGCGATCGTCGGTATCGGTCGGGATTACTTCGGAATAACTCGGTCGGAGTCATTCGGCTAGTTTCGGTAACTGTTTATCGACGATCCAATGCTGTGTGAATAAAGTGTTTCGCCCGATAAATAGTTTCTGAAGAGACCAATACATAGTTTTAGGTATTGGACGCGATACATAGTTTCAATAACTGTTTACGGTTTGCAACGCACACCGCTAACAAGCGCTAGTATCAATGCAATTACCATGGGAAAAATTGGTAAGTGTTACAATTGACGGAGACAGGAACATGAGTGGACAAAATAAGGGTTTGGTAGGTAGAAATCGAAACTGGCAGAGATAGGATGTGCCATCCCATTATTTTTCCATTGCATCATCCACCAAGAAGCGTTATGTTCCAAGGTCGTATCATGGAAAGAAGTAATGGACATCATGGTATCGACTGTAAACTACATCAGAAAAAATGGATTGACTCATCGTCAATTTCAACAGTTTCTGTCAGATACGGAAGCAGATCATCGAGATGTTGTTTATTATTCTAAAGTGCGATGGTTAAGTAGAGGCGCAGTGCTAGAAGGATTTTTTGATCTCAGAAAAGAAATCAATACTTTTAGGAATGAAAAAGGCAAATCTACTCCAGAGCTGACAGATACTCAATGGTTAATAGACCTTGGATTTTTGACAGATGTAACTCCTGAATTAAATACGCTAATTGTGAGTCTTCAAGGTAAAAATTGGTTGCCTGTAAAGTCGGTATACGGGCGAAAGTTTTACGTGACAACGACTTTGAGTGGTAAAATAATTTTAATGTGAATATTCATTCGTATAGTAGGAAGAAGGATGAAATTAGGCGGGCTAACTGTGCTCGAGTGGAAGGGACGCGTGCCTTTCACTTTATATGTCTGTCTCTCTCGCTCTTAGGCGGGCTAACCATGCCCGAGTGGAAGGGACGCGTGCCTCTCACTCGCTCTCATTGTGAGCGCATAACGTGAGCGGAGCGTAACGCAGTTTCTTGAAGTGTCACCCGGCAAACCAATTTATAAGACGTTGTCACGTCAAAAAAACTAATTTCTGATATGCACACAGATGTAAAAGCATTTCAAATGAAAATTAAACTCTTTATAAAACATATTGATGAAAAAAAGTTGGATCATTTTCCGAATTGTAGAGGCTGTTGAGGAAGCTGGAATTAGTTTTCATTGGAAAAGTGATAAAATGAAGGATATTTTAATACAACTGCAATCTCAATTCAGCGACAGATTTGATGATTTTGAAAAAGTTTCAAGCAAACTGAAGTTGTTTGCAAACCCTTTTTCATGTGATATTGAGGAAGTACCTAGTAATTTACAAATGAACATGATTGATCTCCAGTCTAATGATGTTCTTAAAAGCACATTCTATGAACTCAAAGATCTTGTTAAGTTTTATGGTAGCTTGCCTTCTGATTTTGACGAATTGAAAAAGTTTGCTCAGCAGTTCATTACAATTTTTGGTAGCACTTATTTATGCGAACAAACTTTTTCAATTGTCAATTACAGAAAAAATAAATGTGCATCTCGTCTCACAGATGAGCATTTGAGAGCCATTCTACGAATTGCAACTACAAATATGACAGCTAACATACAAGAAATAGCCTCCCAAATACAACCTCAGACATCACACTGAAAGTATATTAGTAGTTTTGTAGTTTTAATTTCTATTTTAATTACGTTAATTTCTAGCTATAAACGTAATGTAAATTACATGTATGAATTGAATTCCGTATGTTTTAACAATTTGAATGGCATTTTCATTTTTTCTACGGAATTTGATGAATTATATAGGTATATTCGGGTTGCCGACCGCTGGTGTAAGGGGTTTTGAAGTCGGTATTTTTTTTGTTAAAATGTTTTATTCAATATAGGCAGAGATATTGCGAGCGTTTTTGGTCACCTCAGTGTCGTGAGAGGTCCACGACGAGTCACCAATCTCACCGGCGCCATTACACTCATTTGTTATGGTCGACGCTGATGAGAATGAGGTTGAGACGCTGCTCATGTTATTAAAAACAGATTTACTGTTGGATGGGACAATCTAATAATAATAATCAATCTACTAAGTTTCTTAAACATTATAAAGGGTTACTTGTCCACCCGCTCACATACATATTTAACCTTTGCCTCAGCACCGGGGTGTTCCCTCTGTACCTAAAAATCTTAGGAGAGAAATAAATTGTGTTAGTAATTACTATCCTGTCGCCGTGCTTCCTTCAATATCTAAAAGGACGCAGTGCGTAAAAATTCCAGATTACCTGAGTGGTGAGCTTCCTTTCACTTTAGAATAATGGTAGGCAGAGTCGTTTGAACAGCTGAACGCAATGTTGGAGCGACTAACGGCCGAAATTAATATAGGTACACTACGCATTAATTAAACTAGACTGTTTGGACTTCGAACTTTTAGAAATTGAACGCTGCGAATCGTGCGAGACGGTGTAGTACTTTTGTCGTTCCGTCGCACTCTTTTACATACGCGAATATTCGGCTAGACATTATGCTATACAAAACCTAGTTTGAGCGCGCGGCACACCACCATGCGGTGCCCTATGTATAATATACATATATATACGTATATATTCTGTAAGCAAGTTTAGCTAGTCTCGTAATACATTGTTTTTGATTTGAGCTGCGCCTGAGCGCCTATACATCTATTATTTATTACGAATGATTATAAATTTATAGAATTAGCAAAAACGATGACTATTAAGGAAATGTCGCTAAAGTCTATGAGTAAAAGTATATATGTAAAGAATTTAGTTATTTTTTTAGACAGCCTGTTACTGTACTACTTCTGGGCCCGGGCCTTTTCTCAGGATGAGAAAGGTTCCGCCTTCCACTTCTGGTCCACCACGCTGGCCTAGTGCGGGTAGGCAGACTACACACCATTGAGAACATTAATGGAGCCTTTCAGGTGTACAGTTTTCCTCACGAAGTTTTCTTTCCACCACGCTGGCCCAGTGCGGGTAGGCAGACTACACACACCATTGAGAACATTAATGGAGCCGTTCAGGTGTACAGTTTTCCTCACGAAGTTTCTCGAAGTTCCTCAGGAAGGACATAGACATAATAATCATCCCCTAAAGAGGTTAAATGGGGTGTTGAAGTTTGTATAGAAAATTCTTAATTCTAAGAAAGAAAGAAAAACAATTTATTATTTTCCGAAGTTAAAACACACTACATATTTAAAAAATAAATGACAATAAGTAACAACTAGAAAAGATTAGTGAGTCTCATCTCCGCAAAAAAAAAGGAATGGCGCTCAGCATTACACTTCTATGTTACAAATTACTTGCAACACAGGAGCACTGATTTTCTGCGCCACCCTGAGTTGGTGACGAGTGACGTCTTCCGGCACGCAATGATGAAATTACGTAATAAGTAACTATGTACAGTATTATATTTTGTTATTCGTCAATAATAATAGTTATGTTAAAATTAATTACAAATTAAAAATTGAATTAAAAGTGTTCGCATGGGGTTTTATAATAACGACAGATGATTGACTCACGCACAGATTGCGATAAACGAAAAAGGGTAAACATTGAGCCGCCATAATGAATAAGCGAAGTCGCGGACAAAGCGTTAGTTATTGAATAAATACTTCATTAATTAAATTATAAAACCTCAACTGTGATCGCCAACCCGCCTGCCAAGCGTGGCGATTATGGCAAATCCCCCCAATGAGCACACAACACGCCTAGACCGGTCGTTATGACAATCTTTGGCAAGGCTTGTGTCTAGCAGTGGACTTTATTTGGCTGATATGACGAGGCAATAAATGGGTAAATAAAAAGTATATAATCATGCGTTTCGCTCACAATACTGCAAGCATATTGAAAACATTTCAGTACATGTATCTGCAAGAAATCGCATGCAGGATAAGCGTCTAGGAGAGCGTTGACACCGGCGTGAACAGGGGGTATAGGTAAATTACCTATATATAATTTATTTCTTCTATATGTAGAATACATATTATTACCATCATCATATCAGCCGACGGACGTCCACTGCTGAGAACACAGGCCTCCCCATAAATCTCCATAATGGTCCTGGTTACCTACATGCCGCTTGTCGTTAATTTTAAGTGCAATACAAAAGTATTTTAGGTGCAATATGCTAGCTAGTACCAGTACTCACCGCGCTTGGCAGGCGGCGCGACGGTTTGGTGAGCGCAAAAAAGCAGATGTTCCACAGAGGGAATGCTGCTGCCCTCCCTGTGGTTTAGTACCTTAGTCGCCTTTAACGACATCCACGGGAGATGCGAGGGGTGGTATATTCTACATCCGGACACCACAAGGAACGAAAATCTTAAGAAATGCATTTGAATTTGATGAAAAAGAAGGAAATGGTTTATCAAATAGATAAACCATTATGAATAAATAAAATCAAATTTAGACAGGGAATGTTTTTTATTTTCATCAAATAGTAATTGTAACTTACTACAATGTAATACTGCTACATACAGAACAGTAAGTTTGAATGGGTGTATCAATATAAATAGTTCAAAGGCCATGTATTCTTAATGTTTTATTTAGGTATTATAGGTATATGGACACAAACACTTACCAAAGAAACTGTTGACAATCCATTTATTTCTATATTTTTTATATTACACTCGAAAATACAACTATGTACACAGTGATTAGTGCGAACGATCTTTATGTTATTACGAGTTGTAGGTCATTTTTAAATTGTATTCATTGTAAATTATAATATTTAGTTCGGAAAAGCAGAAACTGACGAGTTCACAATTAATAAGACGGTAGTTAAATTACCTATAATAAAATTAAGCTTAGCCCACTGAGCATAAATATTGATTTTAAATAACAGTTTTCGCATTCGTGAAGCTATTCACTTTATAGCTAAAATAACACTACACATAACTTCTGTTCGTCATGGAACAATGTGATTTCTTTCAGTACCATGACAGTTGAAACTGGATGTATAATACAATATTTGGAACTAGTTCGAATCTGATAGAAGTTCTAAACGAATTTAAGAATTTAATTATCCTTCTTCATCCTAGTGCTAGTCATTCTGTAGATGATGGAGTCTCTGCCAGGGTCCATATCCATGATAGCATATACAACAGCTATGAGTGCGAACGCAAATACTACACCAAACCAAAGGATGATGTTGAACATGGCGGGGTAGTCAGCTGAGTAGCCGTCACCATTCTCAGCAGACTGAAATTCCAAATTAAAATTAGTGTTACCGCGTAACTTTTGAGTCTAAGTATTTTGTAAATTTCCTCACAGAGAAGCACGGCGCTAAATATGTGCGAGAGTAAATTGTTGCAAGGTAATTCGTTTTATTAAATATGATGAATACAGCAGACGAACATGAGCTTTTGGTAAATTGTAAGCATCATATCAGCCAAAACATATGCACTGCTGAACAAAAGCCTGCCCCCCTTAGAAAACCGGTTTCATACTGTGTCTTTTTGAAGGGAATTTTCTAGTACTTGGCAGGCGGGTTGGTAAGCACAAACTGGCTGCTGTTACTTACAATAGGGTAAGCCCTACTTAACTAATGCATGTATATGTGACAGTGAAAGTAAACATGAACAGTGTTTAGATTAAGCGTAAGTATAATTACCATATCAACCAAAGAACGTCCACTGCTGAACAAAGGCGGAGGCCAAATCTATGGTGGTAACTAGTGGTGTTCAAAAACGCTATATGGCAATAGTGCGCTACAGACTATTTGCTATAATAAAATAGCGCGCTATTTTACACGCTAAAATATAACGAACTGGGCGTGTACGCCAATGATGCGATAAAAGTGCGGTGAATCTTCTCGAATCCCGCTAAATGTCGTTGGGCAGATAGCGCGCTATCTTAACACAGCACACGATTTATATGTACAGCGCGTTGTTTCAGTTATATTATTGATCTTGAATACGTTATAGTAGGTATATTCGATACGTAAAATAATATCTCTCAAAATTAAATGGAGCAGTAAAGATAAGTAAATGAACTTTCCCACATACTTTCCAGGCTTGGGATAATAGATTTTTATGTACTAATTAATATAAAATAGGGTTATATTACTTTTATTATTAATTTCTTACAGCAGTTTTCACGGGAAACGTTTTGTGTATGCCTATTATTGACGTCATCAAATGTCATGTAAGTTTTATATTTTAATTTTACAAATGTTTAATGTACGGACATTGTTGGCGTACCTAAAATAAATAAATATTTTATTCAACGCGTTAGGTAACTACCAATAGCGCGTGAATTCACGCGATGACTGCCGCCCAATGTTGCCAGGTGCATTCCGCCTTTTATCTGTGGTAGAAACTGATAAAATCTGTATGCTATTTTTAATTTCAAATTCGTGTATATAACCTGTATAGTAATAAGAACTAAAACAGATTATATATGCAGTCAAGTTATTTTGCCCTGCTTCTTTTGAAAAACAATGGAATAGTCTATTGTACAATGAAATAAAAATGATACATTCATTAATAACAAATAAATAATTAATACCTACACATTTTTGTAACATTTTCAAGAGTAAATTTAGTATCAACTTTCAGGCTATATAGCAACTTTTAAATTATCAGTGGCTTGGTAAGCAAAAGACTTTAAATCACGTTTGCGTTGAGACAGTTGCATTGTCTTGTCTTTATTAAATTTATAGATGAGAAGATCCTCTCAAGGGTGCGGCGGTACTTGAATGAGGTATACTTAAGATTGCAGAAATAAATTTGGACAGCATAGGATATAATTGATAGCTGTAGTTCCGGATCACGGGCTGCAATCACTTTGTACCAATAGGTTTCAAGGTCTTCTGAATCATGAGGCGAAATATCTTTATAATTACGTTACAACCGCCGCTCTGTATCTAGATTTTGCAGTTCATCAACTGAAATCATATTTGGAAGCTTTACTGCCAAGGTGACCAAATTAATCTATTCTACTAGACTTGGCAACTTTTAGGTCACAAATATAAATTTTGTTTAATTACATCATTGTTGAAATTGTTAACTTTTAAGTATTTTGCCCCATCAATAAATATCAAATCATTTGAGTTTGAATGTTTTAATATTTTCTTGATTTCTTAGAGCGTTTGTAGAGACAAGAGAAGCTGCAACCTTTGCTCCTAAAGATTATTTATTGAATTGTAAGTCGTGGACTGTCAACTAAAACTAATCCCACTTTTACACGATTTAAAGAAGATTATGGTAATTTTAATCATTAGAATCTGAAAATACTGTATAATAATCTGTATCCAGTGCTGATTTGTATCCCGCACCGAAAATCTGTTTAAATACGGAGAAACCTGTATATATGACAACGCTGCTGCCGCCTGGCTCGCTACGCCCGCGTTGTCTTTGATCACGCTATTATTCTCGCTACTCATTATTTTTTAGTGCCGCGATTGTTTAGTGTCAAGTTGGAGCCGACATGCGCTATACGTTGCGTGTTATAGCGCGCTATTTAATCGCGCTAGACGCTAGCCACCACTAGTGGAGACCATAGATTTCCAAAACTGTATCGTCATTTTCACCATGCTTGGCAGGGGGGTCGGTAAGCGCAGTATGGCTAATGTTCCACAGATGGTTGCTGCTACCCATCTCTCTAGTTGGAGTCCCTTAGAGACCTTTTCGACATCAACGAGAGGAGATGGCGTGTTGCTATATTATTACGAGTAATCCAGACACCACACTGAAGTAACAAGCACCTATAATGATGATAAGAAACAAGCTACATAGTACATCTTACCTCTTGTGCATCTGTAGCATCTAAAGGAGCTTCATTATTGACTGAGCGAACGGCACGCCGTGTGTGAGCAACATCTGTGGTGACAGCAGTCACTAACACAGAACCATCGTACACCTTCGCAAATGCTTTGCTCATTTCTTGCAAGGCGTCACCTATTAAGTATCACATAAATTTTATCTAGTAATTTAAACAGATTAAGTAGTAAGGTTTTAAAGTCACATTAATCATAGTCTTTCCTTACCCAACAATGTCTTAGCTTCTTTGGTTTGAAGGGAGATGGGACCATGAAAGTCAGATAAAGCATGAAGAGAGCGAAACCGGAAATAGTAGAAATCAACCAAGTTGTCAGCAGAAATAGGACCGCTCTGGATCTGTATAACATAGTATCAATTTATAACTGTTAATTGATGAGCTTTCCATCTACATCTAAAATTGCATTCAATATAATCATTACATCTTTATCATTAGCAAACAATTACTGAACATCAGTCTATTAACATCCACTGCTGAATATAAGCCTCCCAATGATGACTACAATGAGCGGTTATAGATGCCAATATCACCACACTTAGCAGGCAGTTTGTGTGGACAGTGCATTCTTAGTCAGAAAACACTGAATACCAAACAGCATAAAAAATGGGTCTATAAATAAATCTGTCACAATATAAAATAGTGTTACCCTTTCAATTATAGCTTTTAAGGCAATGGGTCTATAAATAAGTCTGTCACAATATAAAATAGTGTTACCCTTTCAATTATAGCTTTTAATGTATTCAGCTCCAGCAAAAACTGCTTATCTTCATCCACATCATAACTCAAGTGAACGAGACTCTGCTTCTCATCCTTAAGAGCCTTGATTCCACCAAATGTGGCGAAAAATGATGGAGTGGAGAGCTGCAATTTTTTTACAATTAAAAATATATTTCTCTCTAAATTCAAAGTTCCTCACAACTATTTACTAAATTACCTCATTAGCATCTGAAAGTTCGATGTGCATAATTGTATTGCCCCCATTAGTGAAACGTTGCTTCATTCTGTGTTTAACTGCTTCAAAAGTGTCTGGTTCATACTCATCTACAGTAAGCGGATAAGTTATGTACTTCGATCCATGCTATAAATCACAAATTTAATTAATTATAGAATTATATTTGTCAACATATTTTATAAAATCATAAATACAAGAGCATACTCACAATACCAAGGCTGGAGATACCATCAATGTATATCTCTACAAGACCTTCAGGGGTATTAAATGGGTCAGTTACAGACAGACCTTTCCATTCTGAATTCTGTTAATTAAGACAGTACAATTAATAAATACATATATATTTGAACATTTAATAATAACTTTATTACTCATTGCTATCAAAAGCTCTGCAAAGTATGCCAGAAAATTAAGGTTTCGGCTGAGGTTAAATAGTTCATGAAGGGTTTGTCACCCGAAATTTAGATTATTACGTACCTCTTCAACGGAGAGACCAAGAGAAGCAGAAAATATTTCTTTCAAAAGGCTCTCCAGTGTTTGGCCTGTTCCCGAAAATTTAAGAGATTCCGGACTGTAAAGAACCGTAAACTCCCCGGCTGCATTGGAGCCTAAAGTTTAAAGCAAATATGATTTAATTACCAAAGTAATCTTATGTTTGATATTTCATAGCAAAACACTCACCAATTATTGATAAAACAAGAGAAATCCAAAACAGAGCCATGGTCACAGCCATTTTGTTCGAAATTATGTGACTGACTGTCATATGATTTCAGTTCTGCAGTTTATCCACTTGAAAAAAATCCCTACCAACCGAACAAGAAATGTGTTTTAAAAATGTTTTCATATTGTCTATAAATCGACTATGATATCAGTAGTAGATAAATCAGATTTTTGCATTTATAACGATACACGCCACATTTACCATATTGGTTTGATGCCAGGGTAAATCTACTAAAGGGGTTATAACAATGATATTATATATTAAAAGAGGTAGATATGTTACCTACTCGCCAAAGGTAAGAACCAAAACTCCCCCAATTGTAGCACTTTGCAATCAGTTCAGCCAAAACAGCAGCGTCGCCAGATGGTACTATGCAAAGATATTGGAAGAAAGTAGACATGTGTGAGTAATGCGCGTAATATTACTCGGGTAATATTTCTCGACAATGTGATGCAACATTACACATTACGCGAGAGAAATAAACATCACACTATCACCCACACATTACTTACTTCCGAGTTCTGCAGTAGAGACAAATTTACATAATGACAGTGTGATGTTCGTTTCTCTCGCGTAATCTTTGTCGGTTTATCGCATAGCCGAATGAAACCGAACGAGATTGACCGAAATACATTAATAATAAAATTGTTTATTCATAGTATATATGTAAATAAAATAAAAAACTCGCCCATTCTATATTACTATATTAATATTACAAACATTATATACTTAAGTAATTCAAACTAAGTAATAAATTACTTTATCATTAGCGTATATATATAGGTAGCGAACTAAATTATGATAACAATATTACTTAAATTAACCCCATGTCTAATGTCTAAGTACCGAGTGCAAGTAATTGAAGTAATATTACAGTCCGAAGTACGAACGCATGAAGTGATGATGATTCGGGTTTAATGAAGACAACTCACAACAATATCTTTCGAACGCGTCGGGTGATGTTTCGAGTGATGTGTAATGAAAATGAATGTGAATGAAATTAATATAGTATTAGTGTTGAGTAGGGCATACAAGAGGCAGTACATTTGTCCCGTACATGACACAATATTGTAAGAGCGGCTCAACATTATAACATGTACCACTACAAATTTTATGTCGCGTTACTCTACCCCTCGCAGATGAACTGTAGGGTGAGAGAGAGAGAGAGAATGAGGCACATCCTTTTTTTTTTTTTATGATGGGCTTCTCGCAGTAATCCCAAGGGGGATATATCTGCTTAACCGGGCAAATTGGCGAAGCATTAAGTAGCCTCCAGCCTAGCTTTTATTTATATTTAAGTAACTGCGCCTGAGGGCGTCCCCTGCGGGACACGGACCTCGGCTCAGGGAGTTACTGGGACAGTAATGATCGTAAGGGACTGCTGGATCAATGATTAGTTGGGTTTAAAGGGATCTTTTATTACTACTCGATTTTTCGGCACGGGCGAGCAAGGGTCGGGGGGGGGGGGGGAAGGCACATGCTTCAAAAGCACGTCGTTTTATTCAACAGACATTATCGTGACTGCAAGAGATAACATGATGTTTTTATTCACTCTATTACAAATGTACTAGTTTAAAGTACGAGACGCGACAGTTTTAGAATAAAAAGATTTCATGAATGCCTGATAAATACCTATTTGTTTTGCTTGTGTTGCTGTTTATGTCTGTGTATAAGGTATATTTTAAATCAAAATCATGTTTTACAAATAAGTCGCCTGCACAATAATATTACAGTGGCTAATAAGTAAAAACGTCGATACAATTGTCATTTGTCTATAATCAATCGCTTCTTATTACTTTTCTTTAAGTATTACGTCAATCACACTTTGTAAGACAGGGCAGTACAAATACAGCAACAGTACATGAAATACTCGTTCTTTCAAATGTACCGCCAAGCTTCATGTCATGACGCCAAGCTTCATGTCATGACGCCAAGCTTCATGTCATGACGCCTCGCTTCATTTGAAGTGGGACATTGTACTGGCTCGGTACAAAAAAGAGGCTACTCTTACAAACTCATTTTTAAATCGTGTCCTACTCAACACTATATAGTATAAAGTGAAAGATAGTGCTCCTTTACTAGTTTTTTAAATGTTGCCAGAGACTTAGCACGTGTAATTGATACTGGCAACACATTCCATAAGCGAGCAGCTTGAACTGTGAAGGATTTTCCTACGAAATTTGTGGAATGTATTGGAATTTTCAATGTCAGATTCTCTGATGACCTTAAGGATTTCGAATGTGTGTCATGAAGGAACTCGAAACGTTCTTTAAGATAGCAGGGGGTAGAGGGATTGTACAAGATACTGTATAGAAGCTGAAGAATATGAGTATTCCGACGAAGGCGTATAGGGAGCCACTTGAGCTTAATACGATATTCTGAGACATGATCATATTTGCGTAAACCAAATATAAATCTTATACAGAAGTTTTGGAGTCACTCAAGTTTATCTTTTTTTTTTTGATGTCCAGTGGAAATTCTACATGGAACTTCCTTCACCCCGGGGAAGGGCGAAGGGGTATTCCGGACTCCTACCGGCTAAAACCACTGGAGCGGTCATCTTCGGCACCGTACGTTACCGTTAAGTAAGTAGTTAGTAAGTTACGTAGCCGTCGTAAAGACCCCGCAGATGCGAATAGTTTACGACTGACTTCCTGTATTTGAGTTCCCCAGGATAAGGTTTTGTCTATGTATATGCCTAGGTTCTTAACTTTGTCAGTTACAGGAAGTACAGTGCCATCAAAAAGAATCGGGGGTAGCTGGGTCCAGTCAACTCCTGAAATCATTCTAGAGCCGCCAACGACAATGACCTGGGTCTTTGAAGGATTCACCATAAGTCCATAAGCCTTGCTCCACTGGCTAATTTGTTTCAAATCACAATTGATCATGTCCACTGCTGCTAAATTTGGAGATCATCTGCATATAGGTGGTAAAATGAAAGAAGTCTATTAGTGATAGTATTTATAAATACGGCAAAGAGTAATGGCGAAGAGTATTGAAAGTGTATCGAGCAGGGTAGCGTACCTTAGACTCAGAATATCCGAGAGGTATTCGTTGAAGGTTATACAGGTCCGCACCGAACGACCTCGACACACCTTAATGATGAAGTAGAGAGTATGTATGAGGACGTAAGTAAGGCCATACATACCTCCAAGACACATTTCATGGGGGACTTCAACGCAAAGCCAGCTGTGGTGAGTTGAGAGTGCAACAATTTGGGTATGGGCAACGGAACTGCAGGGGACAGAAGCTGGCCGATTTTTTGGAAAAAGAGGGACTCATTGTGATGAACACCTTCTTCCAAAAGCCCCCTTACAAAATAAAAATTGAATATTAATCTCAAAGTTGAGAGGTCTCGTCTGCTCTAGCGCTCATATCCCAAACCCCGGGAGTTTTCAACTCGAACTCCAAAAACGCTTCGAGTGCCTAGAACATTGCGTATGCGGACGATTTAAATGGTAAGTTTGTTAAAACTGCCAAAAGCTCCGGCCCTCATTATTGCTCATATTCGGCGCTCATATTCAAAACTCAAAAATTAGAGCTTTCAACTCGAACTACAAAATTGAAGGAAGTTCATGAAGAATTCCCAATGGACACCAATAAAAAATAAAAAAGGCTTTACGCAAGCCGTTCTAGTCCCAGCTCGCGGTCGCGGCGTTGGGCCCTTCACACAGCTGGATCGTGAGTTGCTCGTCGCAGCTGCCTACGTCGCGGCCTAGTCAGAGGTCGATCAAGGGATCTTACCCGATCCGGAGGAGAAAGCATCTTGGTTCCGAGAGACGATGACGTCAATATGCAACACATCCATGCCCCGGGCCAACGCTCCCAGCGTACGGCAGTATACTGCCAGCATAGTGCTACAGCCGGAGAGACTGACGGGGCCTACCGGGTGGCCACGCTGGCGATTCAGACCACCATCAGCGAGGCGTAAGATCGACCTTTCGCGAGTTGTTGCAGTTGGTATGGCTTCCGGAAGCGGCGGTCCACCATCAACGCGATTCTTCGCGTCCACTCGCTGTCGGAACAGGCAGTGTCCCGGTGGGGTGGGGTGGCGTTGGCGGTCAGTCTAGACATCGTTAACACTTAACTCCATCCCATGGGGCGCTATTAGGGCGGCACTAGTCCATCATCAGTGTCTGCCTTGCCTGCAGGGAATCATAGGAGCCTGAATGAGCCATTCCTTCTCCCTGGGGAAGGGCGAAGGGGTATGCTGGACTCCTACCGGCTAAAGCCACCGGAGTGGTCATCTCCTGCACCTAAGGGAGGCTCCAGGTCCTCGTGTGATCACATTAGAGCCGTCCACTGGTGCCACGTCTATAGGCACATTTCGGAGAGGGTGACTGTAAAGTGGTCACCCCCCCGGGGGGATTGTAAATTGATGCCCAAAAGCATCCCATGGCAGCACGTGACCACATGCGTGCTACCGTCATTGGTTTCTTGGGTTGCTCGGTGTGGGCACGCAGATTCTCCAATCTACGCACCCGCGAACCCTGATGTCCCCCGCCTTATAGCAACGGCAGGGGGTTTCAGGCGTATGGGAATGAGGCGCCAGGACAGTTTTTAACCCAGTAACGTCTCCGTCTTCAAGCGGGATCGGCCCTCTCCCGATCCCGCTTTGCGGTCTCCTTCTCCGGCAAGGCCTGCGGAGGGCCACGTCGAACATAATATGCCGGTGGTCTGAAAGAGTGCCCACCTCTTCCGCTACTCGCCAACCCAACACCATGCGGACCACAGAAGAAGCCGCCCATGTCAGGTCTACGACCGACTCCCCCTGCCACCGAACGCAGGTGCACGTTTTTCTAACCTAGCACCCCTAACATTAGGTGAAATACACAGTGTTTGGGTCGGAATTCCGATAAGTATATCGATAACTTTGATTAATGTTGAGAATGTCGACAATTTTTAGACAAAACACATTTGTCAATTTTAATGTCAACGGGTTGAAAATGTTGGTTTTATGGAGACGAGACCGAGAAGACACTCCATGGCTACGCTTTTGAAATAGTGAATACAAAACCTTCAATAACATAATTAAATGTACATCTACGTACGTGTTTAAAGGACATTTTGCCAGTGTCAAGTTAAGAATAAGATGCACGAGGTTATTATGAGTGACAATAAATTGACATTGACATTACCTAAAGGTTTCTAGTTAATTCAAGTATGATATTCCTAAATTAAAATGATTTCCCTAAACTAATAATTATTTTTAATAGTATTAGAATTCCATAGATAATAAGTTATCGACTATTATAAAATACGAAATACTAGACCGTTCGTAGCTCCAAATTCTGACTAAGCAGGCAGTGCAGATATTGCCCGATAGTATTTAGTTATACTTTCATGTATATATAATAGTGATACACAAGAGGTACAAAACCAAATACTTCACGAATGATAGTTATATGATACATACCTACTAGTAATAGGTATATGTAATATATTAATAAAATGCATACACTATAGCAAGTCACAAATAAACCAAAATAATCGACCACACTAGCCAATAGTCAGACAGATAACTTTAATTCGTGAAATGCTTTTTGATTTTTAGAGTACATCTGACTAATATAATGAAATGAAGTGCTTTAAGGTAAAACCTAGGTGAAATCTTAATCCATTTTGCGTTTTAGCGTTTGTTACAGATATTTTACAAATGAGACGTATGTGTGATAAATCGTGTTAGATGTCTAATATTATAACCTCAAAATTCGAAAATTATTTGTGTACTAAACAGTTCTTCACCGCCTTTTTATAATGGCGATCCCGAATACTTAATGCTTGAACCAGTCAAAGTGGTTAAATCAGATTTTGGAGTTGTTTACTGTCCACCCGCTATCGATTATTTGCCTAGTTTGGAAGTTTTATTTGAAGCTGTTTCTTCTGAGTACACACGGCTACACATCATGCTCGACACCCTATATAACCATAACTATGCTATATGCAATGCAGGAAGTCGTAGGAAAGGGTCTTCACATTGTCACGGTGACTAAAGTCACCCGTGCGCGCTAGCTCTAAGGGTGAGATTCAGAAACGAGAAATGCGTGAACTTACGCATCCATCTGTCAAAATTATGAGCGTAAGTAGTAGTACTGGGCGTTTTGTTCAGAAACGCTTTAGCAAAACAGTTTTTAGACGAAAAACGACGAACGGACGGTTACTCGGCTAACTGACATTACGTTCCAAAACGAACGAGATTTCTAACCTGAGTGCTAACATACTGCAAACTTCGTTCTCTCAAAAATCGTTCCATTCACCGTTTCTTCACAAACGTTCGGTTGGTACCACTACTTTGCACGTTTTTGGAACGAAGCATCTAATTAAATACCTTACGGTGATTGTAATAAGAACTATTATCGTGTGAAGAACAACCAGTTGTTTTTAACCGCCAAGTAACTACTTTTAGTTACAACGCTAAAATGAATCTTATATGTATTAACACAAACTACTAATTTGGTGGTAGAAAAACATGATG
Source organism: Diloba caeruleocephala (assembly GCA_947459985.1). NCBI lineage: Eukaryota > Metazoa > Arthropoda > Insecta > Lepidoptera > Noctuidae > Diloba > Diloba caeruleocephala. Next base: position 15,690,032 of record OX381617.1, on the reverse strand, counting down.
GAGAAAAACTGTTTCTTTTTGGCTCTCGTTTTAAGGACGGCTAGTCGGACGTTCGTTTTTGTTTGAAATTTGATTCTTGCTCATATTGTATAGTGTTGGTTGACGTCATACGTGCATGGTCCCCGCGTTTTTATAAGTCTAGAAAAAGTATGACGAACGGTTAATAAATTGATTACTACCGTATTAATGGATGCAATTTATTACAATTTATATATTTTACCAAAGGTTGACTGGTAGAGAATGCCTTATGGCATTAAGTTTATGTAAATAGATTCATAATAATAGATCATAATAGTTTATTATGTACATAGAAGTTTAAATAAATAAATAAATTATATTAATTTATAATTACGACCTAAGTCGCTTTCGAAACCACCCAATACCCATTGATGAATTCATTTTTCAGTAGAATATTTTCGTAGTCTAATTACGCGGAAGCACGGAAGAATAATATAGTTATATTATAGACTAGCTGGGAGCGCGGTTTCACCCGCGTTTAATTTAAAGAAATTTAGAGTACTTCGACATAGACACTTGACATAGAATATATATATTGGATTTCAAGGGTTTTATTTTTTTACGCGGAACAGTAATTATTTTTCTAAAATAAAAGTAGCCTAAGTTATTCCTTATAACATCAGCTATCTGCCAGTAAAGGTCCCGTCAAAATCGGTCCAGCCGTTTCGAACAAACAGACAGACAGACAGACGGACAGACAGACAAAAAAATTAAATCTAGTTTTTTTGTTATATGTAACGTACATACTTTCATATGCATTTAGTATAAAGCTGTTATTTTCACATTACAAACAGACACTTCAATTTTATTTATTTGTACAGATAGGGGGGAATGGGAGGGGGAGGCCTTTGTTCAGCAGTGGACGTACTGTGGCTGATATGATGATACATAGGTCATGGTCATGAAAAAACAGTTTCTTTAAAATCTGTTTTTGAAAACTCTTTTTTGAGAAAATAAAACTGTTTCGTTTCATTTTCCGAAAAATCTGAAACGACCTAGTACTAGTAAGTAGTGCGTTTTGGCAGATGGAAGAGTAAGTTCACGCTTAGACTCGTTTATGAATTTCACCCTAAGCGTAAAAGTCTAAGGGTGAGATTCAGAGACATGAATGTAAGACGGGCTAAGAACGCTCTAAGCCAAGTAGTGGATAAGCGCATCTTCAGAATTCGTATTCAGAGACACAGTCCATCTCAAACTTACGTCGGTCTTGGCTAAGTTTGAACTCTATTCTCTATAGCCATTTTTAATACGAGAATGTTTATCGGTGAGATACGGGTTTTAAAAAACTGTGTAGTCAGGCATAAATAAAATTAAAAAAAGGATAGCAATATATGAAATGCCATTGGAGTGAGCGAAACTAAATATCTGACACAAATCTATCAAGTTGTAAATCGCAGGAATATATGAACATTTTACGAGTGAAAATAACTATTTGAAAATAACTGTTTCAGCGTTTTAAAAAGAATGACTAAAATTAATAATTACTCCACATCCACCATACTAAAAATAAAAATACTGACACAGACTTGATAAAATGAAATTTGGGGGTGTGGAATTAAATAACAAGGTCATATAATAATCAGATATGTTGATTACTCTATGCATAATTATTCTTATATGCTGTATTACTGCTAGTAAGGACGATATTTTGTTAAACAGTTGATTGGACTAATGTAGCCTCCATAGTACAAAGCTAATTAGTATTATGACAATCAAAGTAAATAATTTTCTCGTGTATCCATAATTCATAGTTCCTGTTGCAAGCACACCTTTGCCAGCTTAGTGGCGCTAGATTCGCCCAAAGTAGTTGATTTTCACTACTTGGCTTAGCTTAGTTTACGCTAAGCTTAAGTCGTGTTCCGATCGTCTGTGAATACAGTATGAGCGTAAGAAGTGCATTTTGGCAGATGTAAGCGTAAGTTCACGCTAAGACTGGTTTCTGAGGGTGAGATTCAGAAACGAGTCTAAGCGTGAACTTACGCTTCCATCTGTCAAAATTAGGGGCGTAAGGGTGAGATTGTGGTGCCGGCTCAGAATACCACCATCTCCTCCCATGGGTGTCGTAAAAGTCGACTAAGGGATAAGCCGGAGGATGGGCAGCAGCGTCCTTCGATTTCATTAACAACTCAACTGCGATCGCCAACCCGTCTGCCAAGCGTGGCGATTATGGCAAAACCCCCCAATGAGCCTACAACACACCCATATCGGTCGTTGTCGTGATCTTTGGGGGAGGCTTGTGTCCAGCAGTGGACTTCATTCGGCCGAAAATGAAGGGTGAGATTCAGAAACGAGCCTAAGCGTGAACTTACGCTTCCATATGTCAAAATGCACTACTTACGCCCTTAATTGACAGATGGAAGCGTGAACTTAGCTTAGACTCGTTTCTGAATCTCACCCTGAATCTCAGCCTAAGCTTAATGACAGTGTGTAAGTGGTTGTAAGAGATATCTGTAGCTTTTTTGTTTAGCTCATGTGACAACGTGTTACAAGGATAGCATAGTAGGTCTCTCTCTATCTGTGGTCAGTGTTGCCACCTTAGCGATTTTGTCACTAGATCTGGTGACTTTTGACCCCTTTTGGCGATTTATTTCTGTCGTTTAGCGATTTTTTGTTTTTAGCGACTTCTAGCGATAATTGAGTCGTCTTCATCTATACTAAAAAGTTTCTATAGAATATTAATTACTATTTACATTCTTGTTTTGTCGTTACAATATAATTATTACAACCAAACGATGTTATCTATTTTTCCATACTTAGATTTGTTGATGTAATAAAAATCTAGTTTTTGACATATTTTAATGTTTGTGACCGTAGTTTGATACACAATAAAAAGTGGTATTGAGTCACAGCGTATTGTTATTACGTCACAGTAGTAGTAGTCGGTTGTTCATCCGTCACCTGCGGGCAACTCAAAGTGCCTAATAATAATGGTACACACCGGGTTCCAAACTCCCTTAGTCATCTTCTACGACACCCACGGCATGAGATGGGGTAGCCCTAACCGTGACCGGAGCTACACAGCGATTTGAACATGTACTGCCGCTTGAGTAGTCTGTCCAGTACTATCGATACTTCGATAGATGGCATTATAACATTGTTTCTACTAAAATATATTTTTTGGGATTTCTGGTGACTTTCGCTTCGAATTTAGCCCAATCTGGTGACTTTTGGGTGTTGATCTAGTGACTTTAATTTTTATGAGGTGGCAACACTGTCTGTGGTTGTCAAAAATGACATTGAGCTAGTGCTCGAAGTAGTCTGTGGTGACTGGTGACATATGACTGTAGTGAAGTGTAGTGTATTATCTATTGACAGTAAGGTGGGTCTGCCTTTGCTGGGTCAGTAAAAATTAGTACTGGGTCGTTTCAGATTTTTCGGAAAATGAAACGAAACAGTTTTATTTCCTCAAAAAAGAGTTTCCAAAAACAGATTTTAAAGAAACTGTTTTTTCATGACCATGACCTATGTATCATCATACCAGCCACATTACGCCCACTGCTGAACAAAGGCCTCCCCCTCCCATTCCCCCCTATCTATAATATACCTATATTATTCTTCCGTGCTTCCGCGTAATTAGACTACGAAAACATTCTACTGAAAAATGAATTCATCAATTAATGGATATTGGGTGGTTTGGAAAGTGACTTAGGTCGTAATTATAAATTAATATAATTTAATATATAAATTGTAATAAATTGCATTCATTAATACGAAAGTAATTAATTTCTTAACCATTCGTCATACTTTTTCTAGATTTATAAAAACGCGGGAACCATGCACGTATGACGTCAACCAGCGCTATACAATTTAAGCAAGAATCAAATTTCAAACAAAAACGTACGTCTGACTAGCCGTCCTTGAAACGAGAGCCAAAAAGAAACAGTTTTTCTCCATCATGTTTTTCTACCACCAAATTTGTAGTTTGTGGTAATACATATAAGATTCATTTTAGCGTTGTAACTAAAAGTAGTTACTTGGCGGTTAAAAACAACTGGTTGTTCTTCACACGATAATAGTTCTTATTACAATCAGCGTAAGGTATTTAATTAGATGCTTCGTTCCAAAAACGTGCAAAGTAGTTGTACCAACCGAACGTTTGTGAAGAAACGGCGAATGGAACGATTTTTGAGAGAACGAAGTTTGCAGTATGTGAGTACTCAGGTTAGAAATCTCGTTCGTTTTGGAACGTCATGTCAGTTAGCCGAGAAACAGTCCGTTCGTTTTTCGTCTAAAAACTGTTTTACTAAAGCGTTTCTGAACAAAACGCCCAGTACTAGTAAAAATCACAGAGCAATTTAATACATCGGTACAAATGTACTCTGTGGGTCAGTAGCTTACTATATTATACTCTTTGGTCAGTAGTAAAGTATCAGTATTGGATAAAGCAGATAAGCTGTCGTCGTTGAAAAGTTCATCATTAATCGCATTTTGATGTGAACTATTTATTCATTTAATATTATGAACGAAGAAATATGTGCCAGGCGCAAAGTCACTGCCGTCGGTAACTCCTGGATAGTGTGCAAATCTAAATCCCATCCAGGACATGTATACTATTTTAACACTTTGACTGGAGAAACTGCATGGAATTTAAGCGATGCAGAGGTAGGTCTTAGCATATTTTTGAAGCTTTCATTGTAACTGAGTTATTGCTACCGGATTTATAACCTAAAGGCCTGAATCAGATGGCTGATCACCATGAACTTTTCTTTGTTTTCTTCTTTATACCTACATAACTAATAACATTTAAGTACCTAATTTCAAATTTCCTAGTTCGTATGATTGATTGTCTTATATTTATTTTTTGCGAAGAAGAAAATATTATTAGTATTGAATTGAATAACTGCAATGATTTGATTTGGCAGAAATTTAGTAAGCTTACTGTTTTAACTTTTATGATAACGAACCTATGATGATAATCCATCTATGTTTTTAGGTTGTCCAGGTTTCTCCTTGCAAATTATCTTGATTGATAAATTGTTTCACTGTTTTTGTAACATTTACTTATATTTTAATACTAAATACAATGTACATCATCAATATTTGCTATATTACCTAACTAAATAACTTGTAAGCCCATACTTCTATAAAGAATCTGATACTGTTAGTGGTTGCCCAGTGGTTGAAATTCAACAGTTTTTTTAAATGTAACCTTTAATTGTCTGCACTCCTCCTCCATATGAACTTTAACTATGGTGAACCTCATACTCCTCTGTACAATCTGTGCTCAAAAAGGGGTACAATGTTTTTTTCACATATACAGATGACCAAAATATTAATGATGGCACGGTTAGTGCAGTGGCTGATACAGCCGGTACTATGCTCCGGGTTGCGGGTTCAATTCCTTCCAGGCAACAAATATTTGTGTGATCTGCAGGTAGTTGTTCCGGGTCTGGGTGTATTGTGTGTGGAATTTGTGTCTGTAAATGCACCCCCGACACAGGAGAAATCCAATTGTGGGGCAAGGCTTTATAAAAAAAAGGCATTGCTAGCATTGATGTCTAGTTTATGTAATTGTAAATAAGCTCATTGTTGAACATGTGCATTGCTGAGACTGAAATAGTTGTGTGATAAATATACAGGCTGTTTGGAAGATGGGTGCAAAGCCTGATGATGATATCTTAGACCATTTAGAACATATTAAGCTAAACTTGTCTTAGTCTAGTCTGTCCCATTTTTATTATTTTTGACACTTGGGTTTGTGACATTAACCCCATTTTTTCAATTATTTCCTAATAGTGTCCAGTAAAAGTTTTTATGCTATTATTTTATATTTATTCTTTATTTAAGTTAGTTAGTTAGTGATCTCAAAAAAAAAAAACATGCAATTTCATTTTGTTTGTATCATCAGAGAAACAATCTATGCATATTCAAGTTTAAGTTACTTTCAAAACATTAAGATAATGTTTGTTTATGGCTTAAAAAGAAAAGTGGCCTCAGTTGTTCAAACCAAAACATGCTTGGTTATTGCCCTTTCTTTAGAGGAATAATTTATGCAGATGGCTCAACTCTTGGAATTTAGGTGTACATAGCAAATTGATAAAAACTATGTTTTTGTTATAATAATTTATTGTTCATGTTTAAAATGTTGACTGCGTTTTCTAATACAAGTGCGGGCCCGTCATCCCACTTCTGTAGTTGTGATTTTATTTCATCTCCTCTGTCATGACATGAAAAGCCGTCGGGATTTTTCCTATATAATTCCTCTCTGGTTGATATTTCAACGTGTGTGTAGACGAGCTCCTTGGCCCGTCCCCAGACCACAAATCCACAGAGTTAAATCAGGTGTTCGAAGTGGCCAAAGCATGTCTCTGCCGATCCAGCTCTCTGGGAAACAATTATTTAAATGTTCTCCTACAGTAAGAGTCCAATGCGCGGGACAACCATCTTGCTGAAAAATCATTGGTCTTCTCCTTGCCAATATTGGTATTTCGGCCTCGTCCAGAAGCTCTGGGAGATCATGTTGAAAGAATTCCAGGTAATTGTCTCCATTTAAATTATCTGGTAGGAAGTGGGGACCAATCAACGTTCGGCCGATTACTGCTGCCCACATATTAGCAGAAAGTTTTCTTTGGAACAACACTTGCTTCTTCCAATGTGGATTGCTGTCCTTTGCGGTCCATCAATTGAGGTTATCATAATTTGTAATTGCTTCTTTCGAGAATTAAGACTCATCGGTTCACAAGATGAATATTGAAAACCATGCATCTTCAATGTCACTATTTAGTAAGAAGCGACAAAACTGAATCCTTCGTGGGGATCTTTATTTTCGAAACCTTGTACACCCGTGCCGTGGAAAGGATATTTGTTTTCTCGGTGCATCGTATTCCACACCTTCCATACCGAAATGTTAAGGTTTCGAGTTACTACTCTGATGCTCGTCCGTCGTCTCGAAATGCGTGTGGTGTCCGGATTAAGAATATAGCACCACTCCATCTTCTGCCGTAGTGGTCGAGGTCGAGGTCGAGGTCGTAAAAGCCGACTAAGGGACTCTTAACCAACAAAAATTTCATAGGTAAACCTATTATTAAGTCCCGCCTTAACTATTTGAGGCGTCCGGTTTCCTACCCAAAACAGGTTTCTCGAATACTTACAGCGGGACTTTACATTAACTGGCATTTCAGTATTCGGCTGTAATGGACTCAAAATCAGAGGGATGGGCAGCAGTGTCCCTTTTGTAGAACAGCTGCCTTTCTGCGCTCACTTACCTGCCAAGCGTGGTGAGTACTGACCCTGGACTGGTAAGCCCCAAAATGACAACACGCATATAAACGATCATTGTGGAGATCTATGGGGGACGCCTTTGTTCAACATTAGACGTCCTTTGGCTGGTATGATTATGATAACTACGCATTGCATTTTTTACTTACGTAAAGACTGACACAATTTCCCATAACTCCATCTCGAGAGATTATTCTGTGTGCTGTCCGGATTAAGACTATAGCATCACTCACACATCTCTTCCCGTGGATGTCGTAAAAGACGTCTTAGCGACTAACTCAGAGCGATGGGCAGCAGCGTCCCTTCTGTGGAACAGCAGCTATTCTGCGCTCACCAACCCGCCTGCCAAGCGTGGTGAGTATCGGCAAATTTCCCCCCAAAATGACACGATTAATGCCCGGTGCATTGCCCCCAGTTCCCGGCAGCCCCGCTATTCCTGGTCATGGTAGCGGCTACGGTAATGGCCCCGCCATTACCGTAGCCGCCCCCTGCCCCTGTGCTAAGAATAACCGGACGGGATCCGGCTACCACCCCAAACGAAAACTGGCCCTGGTGACATATAACACACGCACGCTGAGAGCAGACGAAAAGATTGTTGAGCTGGAAGAAGAAATAGATAAGTTGCACTGGGATGTCATGGGTCTATCAGAAGTCCGAAGAGAGGGGGAGGACACGATAACCCTGAAATCCGGCAACTTATTCTACTACCGGGAAGGCGAACATCTGTCTCAAGGTGGTGTGGGGTTTCTCGTCCGCAGGTCCCTCATTAACTGCATAGTGGCCATCTCAACACACCTAGATGATGAAGTAGAGAGTATGTATGAGGACGTAATTAGGGCCATACATACTTCGAAGACACACTTCACTGTTGTTATGGGGGACATCAACGCAAAGCTGGGCACTCGATTCGATGGTGAGCTGAGATATGGGCAACGGAACCCCAGCGGACAGAGGCTGGCTTTAGAAAAGGAGGGACTCTTCGTGATGAACACCTTTTTCCAAAAGCCGCCTCACCGGAAATGGACCTGGATGAATCCCGATGGTTCCACAAAGAATGAGATTGACTTCATCATGACCAATAAAAGACAAATATTCAATGATGTCTGATCCATAGGGTGAAAACAGGTAGTGATCAGTGGCGGATCCAGGGTTTTGTTTTGGGAGGGGCTTGAACCCAGCTGATGGTAGGCTTTATCAAGGTAAACACAAAAAAGTAGGATTTACCTACCTGATGAACTTTGAGTGGTCAATGATAAGTTGCTGACGTTGTTTCTAGGTAATTTACTCGACACTGCGTGTTTTTCTTTTTTTCAGTTAAAAAAATACGAACGAAACCTTGTCTACGTTTTGATGCAATTTTTTCCAAGATATGAAAAAAAGCACGCTCCGATACCAGTGGAAAAGACTTGCATCAAAAGGCTATGTGTAAAGCTCAGCGCGGTGAGCACAATTTTTTTTTGTGCTGGTCGCAGAAATCTCCTAGATATATGGTTGACGATTTCTGGCGAAGCCGAAAGGGGCCTCCAGCCAGGCTTAAAAATGGTGGACTGGTATTTTTTTATATTTTTGGGAGTCTGATGAGTAAACGAGACTGCGCAAGTCTCTTGGTGTGTTCTACGGTTATTTCGTCGTCCGGGTCGATCAGGACGTGCCTCGGGCGGCGTACGCTCCTGATGCGGGAGGCTCGGTATTGGGTGGCAAATACCTCTAGGGGCTTTGAGAGAAGCAGAGTTTAGATGCTTTTATCATGAATTGCCTACTGGTCGTCAAATACGTATCGATGTGTTCATTGCGTATGGGACAGGGCGCACCCGTGGGCATGAATCTATTGTGGAGAACTGCGCACTGTCTTTGTGTACTCTGGGAAGGACAGATTTTCGTCGAGAGTGACTCCAAGATATTGGGCATGCGGTTCCCAAAGAATCGATTGGCCCAACATCGAGTTTTGTCTAAGGCGAGTATGCTCGTCTCCGAGTTTGCACAATAAGACGTCTTTGGTTTGGTGGGATTTACCACCACCAGCACCATGCGCTAACGCTCACGTTGACCGTGGTTTGGAGGGTCTTAGTTATATTATCGGGGTTGAAGCCGGTGTAGTATACGGCCGTATCGTCGGCGACGAGTGCCCACTTGGACGAACTTATGGGTCGTTTGGGGATGTCGCTGGTGTACAACGAGAACAATAGTAGGGTTAGCACGGATCCTTGTGGGACTTCGGCTCTTATGGGACGAGGGGACGAGAGTGTGCCCTCGATGCAATAACGGAAACTGCAACGCCTTCAATGACGACATCTGAAACGGATTCGATAAGTAGTCTTGAATTATGAGTACGAGACGGTCGGGTACTCAGAATTTATAAAGCTTATATAATAAGCCATCGTTGCAGACTTTGTTGAATACTTTCACCACATCCAAAAGTACTCCCGTCATCATCATCATATCAGCCACAGGACGTCCACTGCTGAACAAAGGCCTCCCCCTTAGATTTCCACAACGAGCGGTCACATGCCGCTCTCATCCAACGACTCCCAGCGACCTTCACCAGATCGTCTGTCCACCTCGTTGGAGGTCGTCCCACGCTGCGTTTTCCGGTGCGCGGTCTCCATTCGAGAACCTTTGTGCCCCAACGGCCATCAGTTCTACGAGCAATGTGCCCTGCCCATTGCCACTTCAGTTTACTAATCCTTTCGGCTATGTCGACAATTTTAGTTCTTCTACGGATCTCCTCATTTCTGATTCGATCTCGTAGAGAAATACCAAGCATAGCTCTCTCCATAGCTCGCTGAGTGACCTCGAGCTTTCTTCTGAGGCCCATTGTGAGTGACCACGTCTCTGTTCCAAATGTCATCACTGGTAACACACACTGGTTAAAGACTTGTGTCTTGAGGCATTGCGGTATTGTTGACGAAAAGACGTTGCGAAGTTTCCCGAACGCTGCCCAGCCGAGTCGGATTCGACGATTGACCTCTTTCTCGAAGTTGAACCTACCTAACTGGACAGTTTGTCCTAGGTTGACATACTCGTCAACAACTTCGAGAACAGAGCTCCCAACGGATATGGGGGTCAAATGTCCATGTCGTACCCGACATGGACATTTGACATGACTTTTGTCTTGCCCATGTTCATTTTAAGGCCCACCTGTTGGGAAACTCTGTTGAGATCATCGAGCATCGTGCTGAGCTCTTGCAGCGATTCTGCCATGACTACGATGTCATCGGCAAATCGAAGGTGAGTGATATACTCGCCATTGATGTTAATGCCGAATCCTTTCCACTCCAGTAGCTTGAAGGCATCCTCCATTGCAGCGGTGAACAGTTTCGGGGAAATGACGTCCCCCTGTCTCACACCTCTCTGCAATGGAATTGCCCCCGTGCTCTGTTCATGTACTCGGACCGACATGGTGGCGTTTCTGTATAAGCACTTCAACACTTCAATGTACCGATAGTCAATCTGGCACCGCTGCAGAGATTGCAGCACTGCCCAGGTTTCGATCGAATCGAAGGCTTTCTCACAGTCCACAAACGCCAAGCATAGTGGCAGATTATACTCCTCGGTCTTCTGTATAACCTGCCGCAGCGTATGGATATGGTCTATGGTACTGAAACCTTTTCGGAAACCGGCTTGTTCGGGAGGCTGGAAGTCATCAAACCTGCGCTCGAGACGATTCGTGATGACCCTTGCAAACAGCTTATAAACATGGCTCAGAAGTGAGATGGGTCTATAATTCTTCAATAGGGTGTTATCACCCTTTTTGAAGAAGAGCACCACCTCACCTCTGTTCCACGCTTCCGGCGTCGTGCCCTCGAGTAAGACGGAATTGAATAGCTTCTGAAGGACTTTAAGTACCGGTGTGCCACCCGCTTTCAGAAGCTCTGTCGTAATTCCATCTCCACCTTGGAGATTATGGCGGAGGTATTATGGCGGTCATTAAAATGATAAGACTGTTTGAGAAGAGCTTACCCAACTTGTTGGTGATACCGTCTGAGGCGGGGGCTTTATGGGGGTAAAGATTTTTCACCATGGTCGCCACTTCGCCTGCCGTGAACGGAGGTAGTGGGTTGTCGGCATCCTCGGCAGGCGAAAGAACGGCTCTACGTTCTCAATTTCGGCGTCTACCTCAGTGAGGTGAGCTTGGTCTACTGGTAGATTGTTTGGGGAATATTGTGCTTCTAGACTACGCATTCTGATTTTATCTCGTCATCAAAGGCGCATTTGGTTGCCTGGGACGATTGAGGGAAGGCATAACAGTTGTTATGTGGGATTTGAGTTTCCGTTGCAAATTCCAGAACGCTGTGTTGGTTGGCTGTAAATCGCCCAACAACTTGTCCCAACTAGCCTCTCGGCCATTTTTAGGGTTCCGGACGTACCTAATGAAAAAACGGTGGAACTCTTATAGGATCACTCTTTTGTCTGTCTCGTTTGTCTCGGCTAATTTACTCCGAATCTACTGGACCGATTAAGTTAAGTTTGGTACACATATGCATTTCTGCGACCCAAACACGGACTTGACCTTGACCTACCACGCACACGCGACCACGGCGCAGGTGGGCGGGTGGTGGTGGTAGCGGGTCGTGGGTTCGATTCCCGCACGGAACAAATATTTGTATGATCTGCAGGTAGTTGTTCCGGGTCTGGGTGTATTGTATGTGGAATTCATGTCTGTAAACGCAACCTCGACGCAGAAATCCAAGTGGGGGGGCAAAGTTTAAAAATAAATAAAAATGAAAATTTAATACATACAAATCTGCATGGAAAGTATGAGGAAAACTTTATTAACTTTTCTTTACTGCTCCATTTTATTTTGATAGATATTATTTTACGTATCAAATATACTATAAAGTATTTAATATTGAGAATATAACCGAAACAGCGTATCTGTCCAACAACATTTAGCGTGATTACTGATTACAGAATAGTCACCGCGCTTTTATCGCTTCATTCGCGTACGCCCAGTTCGTTATAATTGTAGCGTGTGTAAAATAGCGTGCTATTTTACTATAGCAAATAGTCTGTAGCGCGCTATTGCCATATAGCGTTTTTGAACTCCACTACCCGTGAAGAAGCGCACAAGCTCACATGGTGAATTGTGTAAACACGAATTTGCAATTAAACGTCTTGTCACAGGGGCAGTAGTTTCTTGACTAACTGAGGGTCCAAAGATGTGACGAACCCGCCCGACTACTTGGATTCTGACTAGTGTGAATTAATATCTATGTCCTCAGTAACTAAACTGATTTTTCTATTGAATAAATATCTCACTAGGCACTACCTGAGATTCGAAAAAAGGTCAAGTTTTTTATCGTCGCGCGGCGGCTTTTGCTATGCGATCCTCCAGAATTTGAATCGTGCACGTGCACCATCATTCTAAGAATTAATCAGTTCTAACAAAAAACAATAAAGCATTAGCATAATTCTTTGTACACTATAATTCTAACAGTTAATGAGACATCTGCGTAAATAATACCTCAAAAGAAAGGGAAATAACCTAGCATGTTTTTGAAAAGGTTTGAACAATGAGAATATTTTTATTATGGCGTAAACAAAACATTATCTTATTTTTTTCAAGATTCTTAAACTTGAATATGCGTAGATCGTTTCTCTGATGATACAGATGCTTGGGAATTATTGGAACGAAGTTCCTTACGGCAGGCGTGGAGGGGATAGGGATTTTGCTGCGCGATCGAACTGAAAAAAATGTGATGGTAAAACCGTAAGAAAAAATCCGTGGAAAAAAGTGCGTGGAATAAAACCGTTAAATGAGACGTGTGCAGGCGCGACAGTCGCATACACAAGCGAGTAGTGTATAAGTGTCGATTCTACATTAGCCGAAGGAACTTCGTTCCTACCTGGTGTCCCACGACACCACATAATTTTTTGTTTGAGTAATAAATATAAAATAATAACATAACAACTTTTACTGGACACTATTAGCAATTAATTGATACTGCTAAGCAAAGCAAGCGTTTATATGAATATGGACATTATCTGTATATAAATAATGTTCATATTCGAACGTTCACCTTGGGATCCGACCAGCGAGCGATTTTTTTCTCCAAAAAAATTGCACACAAAGCAAAAAATGCTGTGATTGGCCGATGCCACGATACGCAGTCCCTTTCCTACAAATGTCTGCATTGAATATAGCATACTCTAGTGTTGAGTAGGACACGATTTAAAAATGAGTTTGTAAGAGTAGCCTCTTTTTTGTACTGCGCCAGTACAATGTCCCACTTCAAATGAGGCGAGGCGTCATGACGTGATGACGCCTCGCCTCATTTGCAGCTTCATGAAGCTTGGCGGTACATTTGAAAGAACGAGTATTTCATGTACTGTTGCTGTATTTGTACTGCCCTGTCTTACAAAGTGTGATTGAGGTAATACTTAAAGCAAAGTAATAAAAAGCGATTGATTTTAGACGAATGACGATTGTATCGACGTTTCTATTTATTAGCCACTGTAGCATTATTGTGCAAGCGACTTATTTGTAAAACATGATTTTGATTTAAAATATACCTAATACACAGGCATAAACAAGCAAAACAAATAGGTATTTAACAGACATTCATGAAATCATATTTTTCTAAAACTGTCGCGTCTCGTACTTTATACTAGTACATTTGTAATAGAGTGAATAAAAACATCATGTTGTCTCTTGCAGTCACGATAATGTCCGTTGAATAAAAAGACGTGCTTTTGAAGCATGTGCCTCATTCTCTCTCTCTCTCACCCTACAGTTCACATGCGAAGAGTAAAGTAACGCGACATAAAATTTGAAGTGGTACATGTTATAATGTTGAGCCGCTCTTACAATATTGTGTCATGTACGGGACAAATGTACCGCCTCTTGTATGTCCTACTCAACACTAGCATACTCATGGTTATATAGGGTATCGAGCTTGACGTGTAGCCATGTGTACTAAGGTACCAAAAAATGATGACATTTCTGAAGACCTCTAGAATACCTTGTAATGATCAAAGCGAAACAACTTACATAATATTATATAATCATAGCGCGTCGTGTAACATCAATGAGAAATATGTTTTCCCTTTTACGTAAATTGGCAAATGTAGGCAGAAATGGTTATGGTATAAAATGTTGCATCGTTCTACTACTATTCTTTTTCGCCACCCACGCTTCTTCACCTCGCGTGTGGCGCGTGACTTTTACATAATAGCTCAACGCGGAGAAGCTACACGTGCACAACAACCTACAATCCGAGCGCTTAACTTGCATTGACAATACCTACTGTTGATTATCCGGTTGAAATACTTTAGAAGATTCAGAGAAATATTTACGTTATAACCCGTATCACAGTTACATGATTATCAAAAAAGTTGTTTTCCCATGGACCAACTTCGATTTGCATAATACCCATATTTCATAATGATGTTACCTGAACATAAATAATTATATAAAAATTACTTTGGTTAGTAAAGAGATTTCGCATTGAAAAAGTTACTTTGTGGACTTAAATATTATAATTAACTAAAATTATGGTCCATAAAAAAATTAAAATATCTGAAAGATGATGGAATTTTTTATTGGTCTTCTATAGGCCAAATATATAGGCCCACATTCCAGCAGACTGCCCTTTATACTTTTTTTCTAATTTCTTCTAATTTGTACAATATATAATAATATAATTTCGGCCGAATGAAGTCCACTGCTGGACACAGGCCTCCCCCAAAGATCATCACAACGACCGATATGGGTGTGTCGTGGGCTCAATGGGGGGTTTAGCCATAATCGCCACGCTTGGCAGACGGGTTGGCGATCGCAGTTGAGTCGTTAATGTACTCGAAGGACGCTGCTGCCCATCCTTCGGCTAATCCCCTAGTCGACTTTCACGACACCCACGGGAGGAGATGGGGTGGTGGTATTCCGAGCCGGCACCACACGGCAAATTCTAGTTTGTATTTCTGTTAAATTTGTTGAAAATGAAGAGTACTATTTTATGTCTTGAAAAGATCACTATAGCTTACATATTACTAGTATTCCTGTTAACCTCTAACTGAGCTAAATATCATGCTAGGACTGGAATTACGGCTTTAGTGTGATCATACGAGGACCTGGAGCTTCCCTTAGGTACCGAAGATGACCGCCCCAGTGGTTTTAGCCGGTAGGAGTCCGGCTTGCCCCTTCGTCCTGCCCCTGGGTGGAAGAAGTTCATGAAGAATTTCCACTGGGCCGCCCAATAAAATAAATACATTTAGTAGTTTAGTTCAATGTCAATGGAAACATCACTACTTATGCTAAGTGAAAATTACTGTTGGTATTTGAATAAACAATATTTTAATCTATTGATTTTTTTTTAAAGATTGAAAAGGCAAAATGCAGAACCAATAAGCTTGAACACCAACCAGGTGCTAAACCAACAAGATGTCCAGAACCAAAGGATAATCCACCGAGTACCTCCTTCAATAATTCAAAATCAGCTCAAAGACCATTTAACGAACCAATTGTTAGCAATTCAGTTCCAGAACAGCAGTCAATAGTTTTAGGTTTACCAAACATGGCAAATAATGAAGCAAGTTTTTGTAATCCTATAAATCGGGTGTCAGGGATAGTGCAGCACACCCAGATCAACAAACCTGCTATAGTAGACCCTATACTTAAACTGGATTCCTTTAATAATTCCTTAAGTACATTAAATTTAAATACTACTTCTCATATTAACTATAATCCTAAGGTTTGGGCTCTTCCGCATAGACAGCAAATGTTCATAGCACCCACAATGACACCTCTAGTGAACCACACACAAGTTTCTTTACCAAATATTGCCCACAACAATGTATCACAAAGTATGTATCAATCTACCTCAGGGCATATTTTAAATGGTTCTGAAAATGCAATTCAATTTGGGAATATTACAAGGGCATCAAGGCAGTTTTATCCTAGACAATTTAATTATGACCAAGGAGGGCAACCAAATTTAATAAATAAATATGTATTTACAAATAAAATGGATTTGAGGCAAAAGTTATGTGCTAAGAAACGATTAAATAAACAACCTGGTAATTTTGGAGGTAACAATTATTTAATGTACTAGTTGAGTATTATAATTACATAAACACCATAAATTGCTGATTTTACAATTTTATTTTTCAGTATCTGGCATCATACGAAATACACCAAAAAGAAATGATACTAGTGCTCACTATGCTAATAAAATGGGAGAAAATCATTCAAACAACATGAATAATGACATATTGGTATTACTTGTAGAGTTGATAATGTTTCTTTACTTTTAGGAAAGTAGAAACCCTTACAACATATTTTTTTCTTACAGGAAAAGAGGTGCCTAGATTCACAGTTACATGAAAGTTCATCAAAGATAGACGTAGGGCCATTAAAACGTCTGGCTCCTTCTGATTCCAATCTTGAGGCTTGGTTTATCATTGTTGATCTGGATGTCCTCCTAAATGAATTTAAATTTTTAACTACATTAACGGATTCAGGTAATTGGAACATGATGCATATAGTATAATCTAAAATTCCTTATTCATTGATTTTTATCAATAAATATTTATATTTTGGGGGATATCGTTATTTCTTTATAAAAAAAAACGTTGCCCCACACGTTTCTCCTGTGTCGTGGGTGCGTTTACAGACACAAATTCTACACAATACATCCAGACCAGGTAGTTCACCTGCAGATCATACAAATATTTGTACCGTGCGGGAATCGAACCCACGACGCAGCAGTCGACTATATCAGCCACTGCACCAACCGTGCTGTCTGTCTGTCCGTTGTTGAAAATAAAAGCAAAAATTGTAAACGAGAAAAAGCTCTTGTTGCAAGTCGTATAATTTTATGGCAATATACAAAGCGTTACAAAAAGGGTCTAACAACCACGTAAGGTAGACCAACAACTTTCTTCATATCGGCCATATAAACGTCTACTGCTGAACAAAGGCCTCCCCCATAGATTTCCACAACTGTATCATCATTTTGGGGGGTATTTGCCAATACTCACCACGCTTGGCAGGCGGGTTGGTGAGCGCAGTATGGCTACCGTTTCACAGAAGGGGCGCTGCTGCCCATCCCTCTGGTTTAGATTCCCTTAGTCGCCTTTTACGACATCCACGGGATGAGATGGTGTGGTGCTATATTCTTAATCCGGACACCACACGGACATCCGAAACAACTTTACGTATGGGGAATCGCAATAATTCGCGAAAAAATAATCTGCTGTTCCATACTATCTAATATACCTGTACCTGTGTACAAAACCTGTACCTGTATCTGTAAAAAAATCATGGAACAACCGATTGTTTTTTTTATAATTTGAGGTGATTCCTGTAGTATAAGTTGGTCGAATTTATGAGTGCTATTATCCCTTAAAAGTGCTGATAGACCTTTTTAACACGCTTTTATTAGCTCTTAGTATGTATCTATGTAATTGAATTTTTAACTCGATTTTCATCCTCTTCAAAACTTCTGATTGATTTGAAACTTCGTACACTTATCAAGGACCGATGACAATGCAACTTCGTTCCAAAAAAATAAAAACACGTTTTTGTAGTTAGTCGCACAAAAATGTAATAGTTTAAAAAACTAAAAAAACACGCTTTTGTAGATAACCGAACTAAAATGTAGAAAATAATTTTCAATAAGTTCAAAATAAGAATAGAATGATAAGCAAAAAAAAAATTGTATAAAAGCGTGGGGTGATCAGATGTTTTCATGATGACGCTACTTTTACAAATATTCACAAAAATATTTACAACAATTGACATCAAGCACTCCACGCTTTTTTACAATATTTGTTTTTGGTAATAGATATGACTGTCTGACTGTATGACTGACGATATGATTAACAAAATAATTCTTATTTTAAACCTATTGAAAATTATTTTTAACTTTTTAGTTCGGTTATCTACAAAAGCGTGTTTTTTTAGTTTTTTATACTATTATTTTTGGGACAGATACCAGATTGTATATAATTATGAGGTAGTTGAGGCACTGAACCCTCGTGCAATTATAAAACAACCTCAAAAGTAATATTAATAGAAAGGTACCTTATCATATTCTTAGTTGGTGCAGCAAAAGACGTCAGACAAAAATAACAGACTATACGCAATAGCGTTCAAATAACATTCTTTTTTATGCACATAACTACTAACAATAGTCGGAAATAAACTTTTTCTTCTTCTAATTCTGATGTTTCTTCTCTCCATTTAACGACAACTCTCTATAACGCCATAAAATGCACAGTCCCTTCAGTGTCGCTATATAGAGTTTACACTGTATTTTTAAAAACAAGACGTAATTTTATTTTTCGAACATACTTATTATCCCATGCATTGTAAACCTTTCATGTTAGGCGTATACTAGGTACTACACGATATTATACGAGCCGTCTGTACATCGCATCGTCCTGCCAGACTTGTGCAATAATACTGAAGAATACTACCGCTGTCTGTTCGGTTGTTATTGATGCTAAGGTTGCATTTATTACACAATTAAATGTTCTCAATCCGACATGACGCGAACAGTCATGTGTGTCCACATAAAAGCCAGGCAATCTTCGTTTATGCCGTAGTCAGGCATGGCGTTAAGTGCATTTTCTCTGTATATTTTTATGACGTATAATCCATTTGCTAAATGCTTGCTGCAGTAGGATCGTGCCAGCTATAGTTAGTTTAGGTATGTGCCCAAAGAAAGTAAATTTGATTTGTTTTTCCGTAAGTTGTGGGAAGTTCTGAATTTATTTATTTAATACTTTATGCACTAAAACTGTACAAAAGCGGACTTAATGCCATTTCATTTTTGCCACGAATTCTGTTCTGTGAGGCTGGAGATACAGGGAGGCGGCACCACGGTGACTCAAAACCGACTTGTAACATGTTTTTTCTTGTATAAAGTAATGTTGCTTTATACGTCTTGGTAAGACCGATTCCGTGTGGTGTGGTGGATTAAAAATTTGCATCATTCCATCTCCTCCCATGGATGTCCTACAAGGCGACTAAGGGACTTTTAACCAGGAGGATGGGCAGCAGCGTCTCTTACGTGGAACAGCAGTCTTACTGCGCTCACCAACCCGCCTGCGAAGCGTGGTAAGTAGTGGCAAGTTCCCACTAAAATGCCGACACAACTGTGTAAATCTATGGCCTCTCCTTTGTTCGGCAGTAGACCTCCTTCGGCTAATGTGATGATGATGATGATGACCTATTCAACGATACTACAATTATTACTATTGGAGGGGCATCAAATGCTCATATACATATCCTTTCACTTGAATCATACAATACAAACGTTCGCATTTATAACCTCATGATCCTTAATAAACTGTTTTGCAGATGAACATTGCCATCTAATGGTACCCGGACGGGTGATGTCACAACTGAAAGACTATGTCACTCGTACAGAAAATATTCAAGCTCGTCGTATTCTACGGTTCCTCTCACAGCAAATAGAGATTGGTTATGCTTTTATGGGTAAATGGATATACTATAATTCAAACATTGAAGCAGTAGTAGCCTTGTTAGGCAGTTACATGTATCGGCCAAAAAGTTTTATCAAGGTGAAATATTTATTGTCGTTATGGGGGCAGAAGAATATCGTTTCTGCTGGGTTAAGCTGCCGGGACCGTGTCTTAAATAACCGCGATCATTCTTCGCACATCGAGTTTTTTCTAATAAGTAGAGTACATCTTGGTGACGAAACGAGCAAGTCATTCGACTGGTGGTACCCGCAGGACGGTTACCACCAGTCGAATGACTTGCTCGTTCCTGCCCATAACAATTAGAATTCTACCCATGACTAGGCCTGCATTGCACCACACTGCACATGTACCTCGAGATGTGGAGGTATTTAGTCTCTGATGCCCAGTAATTTCACTAGCTATAGTGACATTCTAACCGGAACACAGTAATGTCTATAGTTTAAACACTAGTGCTTAGCGGTGAATATCTGGCGTTGGGGTGGTACCTAATTAACCGGCCTCTTGCAATGAGAGACCTACCACCAGTAGGTGGTAAGTGTTCGGCACTTCAGATATCTCGACGAGCTGTTCGTCATGGTTGTGAATACATATTATGACAGTCATTACGTCCATTAGAAGCCCAATAGTGTGACAACCTGTCTAACCGCAGGTTATCGATGTCCTTTAGTATTTGAGATGTGGAGGTCAGATGGTACTATGTACTCAAATTCAGCGGAAAAAAATACAGGCTGTAAGTGAAAACGTACCGAAAACTTTGGGAAAAGGTTATGCTTAGGCCTATAATAAAAGTAGGAAACCTCGGAAATACAGTCGGTTACAGTTTTGTCATTTTTGAGCATGCCATGTATCGTAAACAACGTGATCTGCAGCGAAATAACAGCCGTTTAGTTTTTATTTAGTTTGTAATTTAAAAATAAATAGTTTATTGTGTTTTTATCCTTAATAGCATAAATCTTCGACCAATATAAAATGAATGGACGGTCCGAAACGTACGGATTCTTCCGCTATCTAAGTCTATAAAGTAAGCGCCGGTTCTCATTTAATCTCACTCCATTTCGACCTTAACTTGCCGACCATCAGGCAATTCATGAAACAAGCGTCTAAACGCTATCTCGATTCTGCCCTGTCCCACCCAAATCCCCTTGTGGTATCAGCCGCCGACTACGAACCCTCCCGTATCAGTAGAGTACGCCGCCCGAGGCACGTTCTGGTCGATCCAGACGATAAAATCACGTTAGATCACATGAAGAGACTCGCGTTGTCTCGTTCACTTAACACCCGACCGTTGTACCGCCCTCGCCGCCGAGGATGCCCGCCTCACCGACGTCGCGGAGGCCTATCGCCGCGTCACCTTCCCGTTCAAGTTAGCACTTCTCCCTCCCGTCTCTTGCTCGCGCCGGCCCGTGCCGAGCCTGTAGCTTTAAATGTCCCCTAATACAATTTAAATAATACCGATCCAGCTGTCCCCAAAACAATAGCTTGATATCCCCAGCAACGCCCTAAGCCGAGGTCCGTGTCCCGCAGGGGGCGCCCTTAGCGAAAGTTGCTTAGTTTTTAGTTTTTAATATTTAATTTAAGCCTGGCTGGAGGCCTCTTTTGGCTTCGCCAGCAAATGACCGGTTAAGCAACCACATTTCCCAGAAATGTATGCGAGAAGCCCAATATAAAAAAAAAAAAAAAAAAAAAAAAAACAGTGGATCTATGTCTATTGGAACGCTTATTATTACCGAAAATAGTCCTTCATGTGCATTTCCAAAGTGCAAAAAAGTAACCGAAATCCCAAGTAAAAACTTCAGGCATCTAAATCCACAAAATACACAATTGTCACTTTATTTTGACATATTTGAAATTTAATTAACATTGTTTAGTAGTCCCTTTTGTAGCTATGCAAACGCACAAAGTTGTAGAAAAGTACAGAAATATTCGCACATACTAAGTGCGAGAAGGAAAACTGACAC
Organism: Diloba caeruleocephala; assembly: GCA_947459985.1. Lineage (NCBI taxonomy): Eukaryota > Metazoa > Arthropoda > Insecta > Lepidoptera > Noctuidae > Diloba > Diloba caeruleocephala. The sequence goes on along the minus strand of OX381617.1, from coordinate 15,668,388 downwards.
TTCCATGATGCCGATATAAGATTCCGACCAAATGTCTTGTCAAACTGTTCAAGAGCAACAGATAACATCACATATGTATCTGTAAGATATGCCCTATACAAACTTATAATTGTATGTATAGTGCATATCTTATAGTGTGATGTGCCTGATTGTTTTGACTCGTTATTAATGAGCAAGTTATATGGTCAAGGATGGGCCATTCATTTTATTAGTCGAAAACAATGATTTTATACTGAAATCAGTTCAATAAACTGGAAATCAGACAATTCATGAAAAGACCGACGCATCATTTTAATGCTGAGGGTTCGACAATCATTTACTGGATCCATGGTATCAGTTTTCGTCACGATGTCACTTACGCCGTTTTAGTAATACATTTAAAAATTAAGATTGCTGTATATCATCATTTCGGCCGAATAAAATCCACTGCTGGACACAGGCCTCCCTCAAAGATCACCACAACGACCGACATCGGTGTTTTGTGTGCTCATTAGGGGGTATTGCCATAATCGCCACGCTTGGTAGGCGGGTTGGCGATCGCAGTTGAGTTGTTAATGTATTGGAAGACCGCTGCCGGCCATCCTCCGGCTAATCCCTTAGTCGCTTTTTACGACACCCACGGGATGAGATGGGTTGGTGCTATTCGTAGCCGGCACCATACGGCATGCTGTATATGTTGTCGTTTAACTGTTTTTAATTAATTTTGAATAAACGTGAAAATACCTATATTTATATTCTATGTGGCAAGTCTGTTAGGTCTGTCCGTGTGGTGTTCCGGATTAAGAATATAACACCACTCCATCTCCGGCCGTGGATGTCGTAAGAGGCGACTAAGGGAATCTAAACCAGTGGGATAGGCCGCGGCGTCCCTTCTGTGAAGCGGTAGCCATACTGAGCTCACCAATCGGTACAAACAGCACAAACCAGTATTGGCAAATACACCCCAAAATGATGACACAGTTGTCGAATCTAAGGCCTTTGTTCAGCAGTGGACGTATAAATGGCCGATATGATGATGATGATGAAGCCTGTTATTAAAATGTAAACATAAATGTATTACGAAAGTCTAGCTGCTGCTTTATTACCCACAATTACCTATGTATTTTTTGTCTAAAGCTGAAGAACCATCCGGAGTTGAAGGTGATAACATGGCAGAGTTGATCCACTCCACATTAATAGAACTGTCGGAAAAAAAATACCATGTGGTAAGTTTCAAGTAGTGGAAGCCCTTTCCTAAGATGATGCGTTTTGTCACCGCGCCATAATAAATTATTTAATTTATACGTATTATGTAATATTTTTTATGTAAAAACGAAGCATAATGCTGTTAAATAAAATACGATTCTGAACGGGTAATTTATATTATGAAAATCAGGTCAATTGATTTACTTATGTTTACGCGAATCATACTATTTGTCCCGGAAAGCAGGTGCAGTAGTATATAGTGTTAAATAATCTGTGTAAGAAAACTAGTCAAAAACATTTCGGAGTTTGTGGAGGAGTGTTTTAAACTAATGTGCAACATGTGCTCTCTTCGAAATTTACGTGCACACAGGCACAATTGCAATGGATCACGAGTATTACACGATAGAACTACTATCGTGGAACAATAATTATATCGCGGGATATGTTTTTGGGTACGTATGTTCTAGCGAAAATTTTGATTGCGAATAAAACGATATAATTTATCGGTGAAAATAGCTCTGATATAAATAAATTTTAAAACTTAAATCTATATAACTAGATATTACTAGGTAACTGTATAATTAACGCACGCGTTTGGTACGGTCGTAACAAAGTGATCGTCTACTACTATTCCAAATAAAACACGTTAGGGTCGCTCGGGATATCGGCGGCGCTAGGTCTCTAGCTCCCCAGCGCTGCAGAACCAAAATACATGGTCTGCAGCGCAGAGTGGCTATCCGGATCGCACGAGGATACCGAACAGTGTCCTACGAGGCGGCTACTCTCCTGGCGCGTTTTCCGCCTTTCGACATCCTGGCGGAGATGGATGCGTGGGTCTACGACCAGACACGCTCCCTCCGCCAGAGCGGCGAAGGCGCGCCTCCAGGGGCGTTGGACAGGCTGAGGCGGCTAGCTCGGCGGCGCGCACTTGGCAAGTGGCGTCACCGCCTGCGGATGCAGTTTGCGACCAAGCGCGTCGTGGAGGCCGTCCTGCCGCTCTTTGGAACCTGGCTCAAAAGGAGCGAGCGCCTTACCTACCGCCTGACGCAGGTGCTCACCGGGCACGGCTGTTTCGGTGCGTACCTGCACTGGATAGGACGTGAGGCCACGGCACAATGCCACCATTGTGATAGCGACCAGGATACCGCACAGCACACGCTCGAGGCGTGCCCTGCGTGGGCCGCCGAGCGGCGGATCCTGGTCGATCGGATCGGGCAAGATCTCTCTCTGCCAGCAGTAGTGTCGGCTATGTTGGCAGAGCATGAAAACTGGAATGCAGTGGTCTCTTTCTGTGAGAGCGTCATGCTCCAGAAGGAGACCGCAGAGCGGGATCGGGAGAGGGCCGATCCCGCTCGAAGAAGGAGGAGACGGCGCCGGGGTAACAACCGCCCTGGCGCCTAATTCCGATACGCCTGAAAACCCCTGCCGTTGCTATAAGGTGGGGGACCTCTGGGTTCGCGGGTGCGTAGATTGGGGAATCTGCGTGCCCACACGAGCGACCCAAGAGAAGACGGTAGCACGCATGTGGTCACGCGCTGCCGTGGGACGCTTTGGGGGATCCTTTACAATCCCCCGGGGGGTGACCGCTTTACAGTCACCCTCTCCGAGATGTGCCTATAGGCGTGGCACCAGTGGGCGGCTCTAGTGTGATCATACGAGGACCTGGAGCCTCCCTTAGGTGCCGAAGATGACCGCTCCAGTGGTTTTAGCCGGTAGGAGTCCGGCATACCCCTTCGCCCTTCCCCGGGGTGAAGGAAGTTCATGAAGAATTTCAACTGGGCACCAATAAAAAAAAAAAAAAAAAGGTCTCTAGCTCAATATGAATGCAACAAACATGACGCGCCCGTATTATGTCTCAGCGTCTGTAGGTCCGAACGTGCCGCTATGCCACTGCGTCCGCGCTGCACGCTTTAAGTGATGAGTTGGTCATACTGGGTTTCAAGACGAAATCGACACGGGTTACAAATTTGATATCACCACAAACATTACGAGTCGGATTCGACGATTGACCTCTTTCTCGAATTTGGACCTTTTTTTTTTTTTTTTGGTGCCCAGTGGAAATTCATCATGAACTTCCTTCGCCCCGGGGAAGGACGAAGGGGTATGCCGGACTCCTACCGGCTAAAACCACTGGAGCGGTCATCTTCGGCACCTCAGGGAGGCTCCAGGTCCTCGTATGATCACACCAGAGCCGCCCACTGGTGCCACGCCTATAGGCACATCTCGGAGAGGGTGACTGTAAAGTGGTCACCCCCCCGGGGGGATTGTAAAGGATCCCCCAAAGCGTCCCACGGCAGCGCGTGACCACATGCGTGCTACCGTCTTCTCTTGGGTCGCTTGGTGTGGGCACGCAGATTCCCCAATCTACGCACCCGCGAACCCAGAGGTCCCCTGCCTCGCAGCAACGGCAGGGGGTTTCAGGCGTGTGGGAATTAGGCGCCAGGGCGGTTGTTACCCCGGCGCCGTCTCCTCCTTCTTCGAGCGGGATCGGCCCTCTCCCGATCCCGCTCTGCGGTCTCCTTCTGGAGCATGACTCTCTCACAGAAGGAGACCACTGCATTCCAGTTTTCGTGCTCTGCCAACATAGCCGACACTACTGCTGGCAGAGAGAGATCTTGCCCGATCCGATCGACCAGGATCCGCCGCTCGGCGGCCCACGCGGGGCACGCCTCGAGCGTGTGCTGTGCGGTGTCCTGGTCGCTATCACAATGGTGGCATTGTGCCGTGGCCTCACGTCCTATCCTGTGCAGGTACGCACCGAAACAACCGTGCCCGGTGAGCACCTGCGTCAGGCGGTAGGTGACGCGCTCGCTCCTCCTGAGCCAGGCTCCAAAGAGCGGCAGGACGGCCTCCACGACGCGCTTGGTCGCGAACTGCATCCGGAGGTGGCGACGCCACTTTCCAAGTGCGCGCCGTCGAGCTAGCCGCCTCAGCCTCTCCAACGCCCCTGGAGGCGCGCCTTCGCCGCTCTGGCGGAGGGAGCGTGTCTGATCGTAGACCCACGCATCCATCTCCGCCAGGATGTCGAAAGGCGGAAAACGCGCCAGGAGAGTTGCCGCCTCGTAGGACACCGTTCGGTATCCTCGTGCGATCCGGATAGCCACTCTGCGCTGCAGACCGTGAATTTTGGTTCTGCAGCGCTGGGCACCTGACAGTCGAGCTGACCATACAGGCGCCCCGTAGAGGGCCACGGACCGCACAACCCCTCCGTAGAGACGGCGAACTTCCTCACATGGTCCCCCGAGATTGGGCAGCAGCCGGTGTAGTGCACCCACTACCCTCTCGACTCGGGGGACGAGACGCTGAAAGTGCTCTTCGAAGCCCCAACGACTGTCCAGGGTGAGCCCCAGGTATTTCATGTACCGGCCCACCCCGATTTGCGCGTCACCAACGCGTATCCACGAACTGGGTGGTTCTCTGCTCCTCGGCAGTTTGTGGAACCATAGCGCCTCGGTTTTTTGAGGCGCTATCCGCAGACCCAGGGCGTGGATTTTGGCCACGACAATTGCCACCGCTTGCTCCGCAAGCCGGATGGTTCCCTCGAAGGACTCCCCGCTGGCCAACACCAGGGTGTCGTCAGCGTAACAGACTAAGCTGACGCCAGCAGGGAGAACGACACGCAGGACTGCGTCGTAGGCAAGGTTCCATAAAAGGGGGCCAAGTACTGACCCCTGCGGAACCCCGCACGTAATCTCCCTCCGCTTTACGCTACCGTCCCTGCCCACGTAGCGAATGTGCCTGTCGCGCAGATAGGCCCCTATGATGCCCTGCAGGTAGGGCGGACACCGATGATGGACTAGTGCCGCCCCAATAGCGCCCCACGGGATGGAGTTGAAGGCGTTGACGATGTCTAGACTGACCGCCAACGCCATCCCACCCCGCCGGGACACTGCCTGTTCCGCCAGCGAGCGGACGCGAAGAATCGCGTCAATGGTGGACCGCCGCTGCCGGAAGCCATACTGACTTTCGGCCAGGTCGGGGCCAACTCGCGACAGGTGCTCAACGAGTCTTCGGGTAATTATTCTTTCGAATAGCTTCGAAGCCTCGTCGAGCAGGCAAATGGGACGGTATGCAGAGGGAGACTCTGCAGCCCTTCCTTCCTTCTTCAAGAGAACCAATCCGGCTTCCTTCCAGCCGGACGGGAACACGCTACTACGGAGGCAGCTGGTGAACAGCCGCCTCAAGCGGTCCCCAAGAGACTGCAGTGCATACACCCACGCACGGCCCGGAATGCCGTCCGGGCCCGGTGCGGTGTTGCGACTCTTCAGGCGGCCAATGGCTCGGTCCAGCTCCCCTACCGAAACCCCCAACTCCTCGGCCCAGCTCGAGGTAATCGGGGGTGAAGAGGGACCAGGATGATCCCGGACCGCCGGAAAGAGCGTTGAAAGTACTCTTTCCAGCAAATCCGGGGCCATGGTTTCGGTAACCGGGGGGACATATGGGCGCAACTTGCCCACTACCATACGGTAGGGTGTCCCCCACGGATCCCTATCCAGCGCCTCCAGGAGCTCGTTCCAGGACCGAGCCTTTGCCTCGCTGATGGCGGTCTGCAACGCCAGCGTGGCCGCCCGGTAGGCTCTATAGGCCTCGTCAGTCTCTCCGGCTGTATCGCTGTGCCGGCGTCGGCTTCGTTGGTACCGGCGACGGGATGCCAGGCAGACCGCGCGCAACTGCGCGATCTCATCCGACCACCAGTACACTGCCGTACGCCGGGAGCGCCTGGCCCGGGGCATGGATGCGTCGCATATTGACGTCATCGCCTCCCGGAACCAGGACGCTTCTTCCTCCGGATCGGGCAAGATCCCTTGATTGACCTCTGGCCAGGCCGCGACGTTGGCAGCTGCGACGAGCAACTCACGGTCCAGCTGTGTGAGGGCCCAACGCCGCGACCGCGGGCTGGGACTAGAGCGGCTCGGGCAAGGCGTGCGGAGGGCCACGTCGAACATAATGTGGCGGTGGTCCGAAAGTGTGACCACCTCCTCCGCTACCCGCCAACCCGACACCATGCGGGCCACAGAAGGAGCCGCCCATGTAAGGTCCACGACCGACTCCCCCTGCCACCGAACGCAGGTGCTAACGGACCCCCGATTCAGCAATCGGAGGTCAAGTGACGCCGCCCAGTCTTGCATTATCCTCCCCCTCGGCCCGTCCCGACGGTTGCCCCAAGCTCTAGAGTGAGCGTTGAAGTCCCCCAGGACGAGCACTGGACGGGGCGAGCACTTACAGCGAATGCTGCGCGCCACCCCGTCCAGGTATCCCTCGAAGTCGGCGAGAGACACGTTGGGGGAGACATAGCAGCCCACTACTGCCAGAGGTCCCCACTCTACTACGACAAAGCCCTGCCCCCTGTCTAACAGGGAGCAGGGTGGCTCACCTTCGGCTCCAGACCAATATATGGCGACGGAGTCCCCGGCGCCCCCGAACCAGCGAGGGTGTTCCTGGACGCCGTAGGGCTCCGCCACAACCGCCAAGGCAACCGACCACTCCGCAACAGTCTGCAGCAGCAGATTCTGCGCGTTGCGGCAGTGGTTTAAGTTGCCCTGAAGGACCCTCAATTGGCCTCCATCGCCTCCAGTGAGCCGGAGCGTGCAACCGGTGCCGCCGGCGCAGACGTCGTTAGTCCCGCTGCTGAGGCAGGGGGGCTGGTTTTCCCCTCCTGCTCTTCTGGACTGCGCAAGATTTGCAGCCCAATCTGTGCTCGGCCGGAAGGCCAAAGTCCGCACAGAGAAGGCAGTTTTTTGTCTGCGCCTGGCATTCCCTAATCTTGTGGCCCTGGCTGCCACGGAAGGCCAAAGTCCGCACAGAGAGGGCAGTTTTTTGTCTGCGCCTGGCATTCCCTAATCTTGTGGCCCTGGCTGCCACAACCAAAGCACCGGTCGCTCCGGTCAACCCCCCCGTGTGTGGTGTACTGGAGGCGCACATGCCCGAGTTCGAGGCATCGGAAGCACTGTAATGGCCGTGCCTCGACCCTGGCCGACGTCCAACCGACGCAAAGACGGTAGGTAGACACCAGCTTCTTGGCCGCCTCCAGTGGGATCCGGACCCAGACTGTGCCCAAGGACATCGGTGAGCGTCGAATTTCGCCCACCCTGACATCCTCGGGCAAACACGCCGTCGCAGCTACTATTGCTTCTACGATCTCCACTTTTGTGACGGCGTCATCCAGGTCCATTACCCTCAACTCCGCCATCTTCATCGGACGCGCAATACGCACATCATAGATGGGGGTGAGCACCTCTCGCATTCGGCGCGCCAGGCTATCGGCCTTGGCGCCACCATCCTCGCCAGCGACGGAAAGCACCATTCCGCCGCTAACTGACCTCTTGATGGTCACGGTGTCTGGTCCGATACCATGGTCGGCGAGCTTTATATTTCGCCGAGCGGCGGCCATGACTTCACCCAATGCAGTGTTGGGTGAACCTTCGGGCACCGTGACCGTTATGGCGGCCGATGCGGGAACCTTGGGGAGGTTGACCTTCCCTTTCTTTCCTCTTTTTCCACCCCGTTTACGTCGCCTGCCCTCTATCTGCAAAGAGGACTGCGCAGGCTGCGTAGCTGCGGGCTCATTGGACTGCCGGCCGGGCCTGGGCTGCCGCTTCTTTTTGCCCGCACTCGAATTTGGACCTACCAAACTAGACAGTTTGCCCCAGTTTTTTTTTGGGCTGTGTTTGGGAAGCTTTTCAATGTCTTTTTGCCGACAATGCCGCAATGCCTCAAGACGAAAGTCTATAACCAGTGTGTGTTACCTGTGATAACATATGGAAGGAATAGAGACGTGGTCACTCACAATGGGCCTCATAAGAAAGCTCAAAGTCACTCAGCGAGCTTTGGAGGGAGCTAAGCTTGGTATTTCGCCACGAGATCGAATAAAAAATGAGGAGATCCGTAGAAGAACTAAAGTTGCCGACATAACTGAAAGGATTAGTAAACTGAAGTGGCAATGGGCGGGGCACATTGCTCGTAGAACTGATGGCAGTTTCGGCAAAAAGGTACTCGAATGGAGACCGCGCACCGAAAACGCAGCGTGGAACCACCTCCAACGACGTGGACAGACGACCTGGTGAAGGTCGCTGAGAGTCGGTGGATGAGAGCGTTATGTAACCGCTCGTTGTGGGAACCTAAGGGGGAGGCCTTTGTTCAGCAGTGGACGTCCTTTGGCTTATATGATGATGATTATGACGAAAATTACTCAATGTTTATTTATGTACTTATAGCCACAACAGAAAAGCAGTCAGATCGTCGTAGTTCAAATGCCACTAGAACACTTTTAGGTATCAATATATTAGATTAGTAGTAGTAGCTGGTAGTTCGAGATAGTCTATTGCGTCATTTTATGTATTTTTGACAAAAAGATAAACGTGGTTTTTAATTAATTTAAAAATTAGGTAAATTTCACTTTAAGGCAAAAATTGTAATGATAGTTAAAAAAGAAAACAAACACGAGTTTACCAAAATATGAACAAAAAACCTACAAAATACTTAACAAATGCAAAGCAAAGCAAGGTGTTCTATAATCTTATATTCTTATAATAAGATCACGCCTATCGAAGTGCTTCGTACAAGCCAAAACCTAAACCGTCTTATTACAAAACATGGTTTATCGATAGTCTCAGACTAAAAGTGTGGTTTAATAAAATTTCTTATTACAAAAACTGGTTTAACTGTTAGTCTTGGACTATCTATGGTACTAAAGATAAACCTGATGGGGACCTAGTTTAACTCTATAAACCTTTGGTCTAAGTCACAAATATACGTCAAATTCATTGTTTTGAGGTTAGATTTGGTTTTTTTTGTATGTTATATTGTAATATTTCCTGAAATAGTTTAAATTTGCGTTGTCCTAAAGATAGTAATGTGTCGTAATTACAGTAATTGTAGGCAAGTACTAACTTTTTCTTCAGAATTCCAGTTTTCACTTCTTCATTTTTTCTATTGTTCTATTTTATTAATATTATTCCCTAACTTCTTATCAATAATCAGTACGAAGAAACGTCCAAATCTCAGAATAGTTGTACCTATGTTTAAAGATTTCCGCGCGATATAGACATTCCGTTACGCATTAATGTTGTTTGAAAGGACATATTTCGGACATGAAATAAATGTCATAAAAGTATTCCTCAGAAAGAAAATAAATGGCATTTATTGAAACAAGAACAACCATTAGTTTCTAATAGTTATCGTCATTAAATACCCTATTATATATGTTAAAATATCAATACCATTCATATAAAAACTTTACAGAAATATTCAGCATTTGGGTAAACGGAACGATGTAACCGAATGCTATCTGATTGAATGAATGTTTCCAAGGAATTCCGTGTATAATCTGTGGAAATAATTTAAGCCAGAACTAAAGTCAGGTACTATCTAGTCCTGACTTATTTTGATATTTGTAATACGGACGGGTTTAAACCACGGTACTAACGTTAGTTCCGTACTAAGTCCAGACTTCATAGTTCTGGTTTAAACCTGAGTCTAACAAGATTTTTGTAATAAGACTGTAAGAGTTCTATATTGTACTTTTGTTAGAAGCCTGACTGACATTGACTGTATTGAGAGCATACAGAAAAGATTTATAAAATATTTATGTTTTCATCAAAAAGTACCGCATCAGTCCAGTAACTATCTTAACCTCTGTAAGAAATTTCATCTTTTACCATTAATTAATCGTCGTGAGATCTCCGACTGCGTATTTTTTATCAAAATCCTTTAGAATGACATAAACAGCCCTGACCTTTTATCAAAATGATATTTTAACATCCCATGCAAATTAACACGGTTTAATCCACCGTTACGTGTGCCATTTGCTTCTTCAAACTACAGACAAAATTCTTACATCGTGCGTGCAAGTAAAATCTTCAATAGGGTGTGTAAACAGCATGATTTTGATCTTTTTAGAACTAGTGTGTCCTCGGCCAGAAAGTGCATAAGCCTTAACTTTTAAAATTAATAGGTAATACCTATCTCTGTTATTTCAATACGTAGTCTATGGGTTATATTGTGCAATATGTCGTAATTTGTTTTTTCATATTCTTGTTTGTAGCAGCTTATAGTACTATGTCGTTCACAGTTCTTTTATAGATTACTCAATTTTTATACGTGAAGACCTTTAATTGGCTGTCAGTTTAACGTATTGTCACTGTTTTGTTTTGTTTAGCTGTAAGTTTTCCAAAGAAGTCAAATAAATAAATAAATAATTAATCTACCTTTAATGATCAATAATCGAGCAACAAATTAGAATGAAAATTCACATGACGTGATTCGATGAGATACCGCGCGCATCTCGTAAGCACCGCGCTATCCTCTGGGATTTATTGTAATTTGTATTTTATTCTCTGTATTTAACGTACATTTTACTATCGATCTAAATCAACCGCGCACGCTCTGAGTCAGATCAGTAGGCGCGCGTCGCGATCGCGCAGGGCACGAGTCGTAATGGACACGATTCACATTTCACGAGAGTATAGGGCGTAGACTCTGAGCTAGCGCGACGCGTCCTTGATTCAGAGACGACTCGTAATCGCGTCAAATGAACGCGCCCTTATATATAGCTATAAAAAATATTGCAACTGATGACGGTGTTGTTTCAAACAGATTTTGTAGCTTTTAGTCAATATTCCGTGTGGTGTCCGGGTATTCTATTCTATTGTTGGCTCCCACGGGCTCAGCATCAGCCGAACGCACTTCGACCCTATTGGGTCCATTGTGCTGCCCAAAGCCCTGCACTACTCTTCCGCTGGCAAATCAAGAAGTCCCTGTAGGTACTTCGCAATCATACCTGCCTGGAGCCGTGCAAAATCATCAGGCAATGGATAAGCCATGCCTAGATGTTTTGCCCTACGTCTTCCCAGAGCGTCACAGCTGCACAAAATGTGCTGCTTAGACTCTTGATTGTCCATACAGAATCTGCATGTATCCATTGTGCTAAGCTTCATCCTATGGAGGTGCTCCTTGGTGCCGAAGTGGCCTGTCATTGCGCCTATATAGTGCCTTAAATGGGTTTTGGTAAGATTTAATAGTCTCTTAAACCCGTTTAGTCTTGTTCTGCAGAAAGTCTTGGAATGGTTTAGGCCTATCGCTTGCCTCTATTCTCTGACATGTTCTTTATCAGCAAATGCATGTAATGTCAGTTGGTAGGTGCCATGAGGTATTCCTACCAATGGCTCAGGGCCAATGAGCGGCGTAGTTGATCCGCCTTCTCGTTACCTTCAACACCTTCGTGTCGAGGTACCCTGATAAGCTTTACGTTATTGTGTTTTCCTAGTTTGTTTAGTAGGATAACACCTTCCTTGACTAGTTTCGAATTTACTTTAATGGAGATTAGTGCCTTTAGAGCTGCTTGAATGTCGCTGAGTATGTATACGGTTTTGTCCTTCACATTCCTCCTTAGCATTTCTCTAATGCTGGCAATTATAGCATAGGACGGTTGGTGGTGTCCGGGTAAAGAATATAGCACCATTCCATCTCCTCCTGTGGATGTCGAAAAGGCAACAGTAACCATGCTGCTGGCAAATCCCCCCGCCCACAAAATGACGTCCTTTGGCAGATATCGGGCGAATTTGCCGGGCTCTTGGCAGGCGGGTTGGTGAGCGGCAGCTGCTCTGGTTTAGAGTCCTTTAGAGCGACTAAAGGCGACATCCACGAGAGAAGTAGAAATATAGTATATATGATTCGTGTAAATATCAACACATCAATACCTCTGATGCTGTTATCCAGTAGTTATGCGCTGTATTAATTTAGTCACTATATGGTAAAACATTGTATAATTTAGATGAGAAAAAATAGACTCTTCGCTGTAAAAGAGCAATTCATTGAGTTAAACAACACGCGTAAAATAAATTGTAGCCACTATATGATTATGGAGACGTAGCTTTGAAACTAGGAAGCATTATGATATAAACATGTATTTTACTCCCTCATACTAACAATAGCGTCGTGTTCGTGGCATCAATCTGTTAGAGATGGCGATATTACTTCAAGAGTCAAGTTGCTACCCTATGATAATTTTCCCCTACGATGGATGAATAAGTAAATGGTTTAATATTCTTTATTCATTTTTTATTACTATTAGAGTAAAATCGAAAGATAAAAATTATAAATATAATTTATTAGGGTGAGATTGACGAATAGCACTCGGTAGAAAGGTTTGCGGGTTAGATTTCCGCAATAATTGCTGCTCAGGCATTACTAGTCACAAAATGTCGATGCAGATGATGCTTGCACTCTTTCACCGCACATTTACACATTTTTGTGAAAATAGTTGTATGTGTTACTCCTTTGACGTCAGGCTAGCCACTAAGTGACATAAGGCCGGACATGGCTGTGGCCATATGTTGAGTGGCAACGTCTTTACGTGACAGCTACCGATCTAGTTACGATAGTAACATATATACATCAATGATAATTTTAGAATTTGGATCTGAGTCTGTCAGTTATTAACTGATCGGTTAAAACCAGTTCTATGCAAGTTCAGTTAAGGTTCATGTTATAATAGATCATATCTCAAAATACCTATTATTAGAAAATAAACCAAATATGAAAATTTGTTTTAGATTCTACTTTCTAATAATAATGAAATATTGAGTTACAAAGACTCCTCCACTGTAAACATATTTACTATAGAAGAGGTTAAAAAGCTTTTAGTGGACAACCCCAATGAAAAAACGGTATCAGATCCCAAAGAACCATTTATATTTGAGCGTCTCATAAAAATTACCGTGCCAAATGATACTCCACATAAAATTGTTTCTACGAATACAATTAGAGATATCCAAATAGATGACTATATTCCTATCCCAGAATCTAAAACCAGCGAAAACAATACTCAAGATAAAACAGGTGAACCGATGGTATCGAAGCGCACAGTAGACGCAGGAATTCAAACTAATTTTGAAGACATTAATGCTAGCTTTAGCAAGCCAAATTTAACAGAAAAACAAGATCTAAAAGTAAATTCAAATACTCCAAATATGAATGAAATAATAATAACACGTGCAGTGTCTCCTATTTTAAATGATGTTGATAAAAAGAGAGGAATTAAACTAAGACGCAGCGCATCCAACCAACAACCAGTTCTCTTTGTTGAAAGTAACGAGAAAAAGCAATTTAAGTGGCGTAGGAGAAGAAACACTGAAGCCATTAAACAAAAACCATCTCACATTGACCAGAACCGGCATCCTAAAGTTGAATTTCTACAGACACAATCTTTAAATAGAGAGATAACCAAACAGTCGGATAAAAATACAGAACGTGGCCGAAATGATGATAGTAGGGAATCGAGCGTAATTTTCGCCGATCAAAGTAATTCTAAAGAAAATGTTGTCATTGAGGAAACTTCTACATCTGACATAATATCTAATACTGAAAGTAATGTTGAAACTGAAAGTAATGTTGAAGCTGAAAGTAATTACAGTAATCCTACTGTTAATCGGCAGCATTATATGGAAGACGGTGAACAATCCTATAGTAAACCTATGTATGAAATTGAGAGTATAAGTATGGAAGAGTATTTAAAGATGAAATGTGACGAATGGGTTTCAAGATTTATTCAAATAATGGAGGAAGTACTGACTCAGGTGTTGCAACAAGACCCACCATTTTCGCACAGGTCGATGCCACCCCCTTGGACTTTACATGAGGCTGCTCAATGTGTTGCAATGAAATTCAGTAGTCATCATGACATCAAGAATGCTGCAAATAAGTTATCAAGTATTCTCTTCAACATAAGTGACAGTAAAGGTAAGTTGAATATATTTTTTAGATAATTATATATAAATTTCAAATATATACTTAAATTTCAAAATTAATTGATAGTATCAAAGAAAACATAATCATATAATATTTTGATTTTAGGTAAAATAACTATACACATGACACCGTATCAATATATGCAAATGTATAGTTACGGCGTCCATTTGCTCGCTGCACTAATGGTTAGTATGAAAATGTAAAATTAAATACAGATTTCATTTTGTGGAGTTTCCAAATCTTTGAAACAACTGTTACACCATTATATTTAATTGTTTTAGAAGGTGATAAACAGTAATGAAGATATGCAAATCGCAGTAGAGTCTTTAAAAAAGCTTTTAGAGGATATTAGAAAACCGAACATGGATAGTAGTACAAATGAAACCTTTAACGATATTACCAATGAAAATTCGTCAAACAATGGAGTGTCAAGTAAGTATATGAGATTTTTAGTGGTTGTGGAAGTATGCGAATAAAACTCGACTAGATGAGGGTTTTTTTTTAAATTTAATTGTGTTATTTAACCATGCTTATATTGACAGGCAGAGATTAAAGCCTTAAAAAATAGGAAGTGTGAAATTAGATACAAAGGAAAGTAAGTGACTAAAATAGAATTTACGCGACAAGAATAACGGTATAATTTGCATAGAAAAAGGACAAGCGTTCACAATGAGAGCATCTGACTTTTCTTTTTTTATGTTGGGCTTCTCGCAGACATTTTAGAGAAATGAGGCTGCTTAAATCGGTCAGTGTAGGTTGGGAGCTCCGGTGGCGGTGTCCTATCACAATATATCTATACCTAGTATATCTGATAATCTACAGGAGTTAATCCTTAGCATGTAAATAGTTTATGTACCGAGGATTTGTTCAAAATGCGACTCTTAATAATTGGTGATTTCCGACAGAACGAGTTGACTTTCACTATTATATTATTTTTATATTTATTATAAATTGAGTTAACAGCAGCAGTTACTAAGCGATTGGCTTGCTGCGCTGCGTGCCGCGAGATCGATCCGCGCACGGAACAAATATTTGTATCATATAAAGATAGTTATTTCGGGGCTGGGTGTTTGTTCGTGTGATATTTATGTCTGTTAATTGTACCCACGAGGACAGGAGAATTCCTAGCCCCACCCTAGATAAACGCAAGTAAAAAAAAAAAAAAAAAAATCTAATGATTTTGCAGATGTTTCGATTGACACTGGTACCCTGCATGGTCAAGCAATATCAGAGTATACTCAGGCACAAGAAGCAAATAATCTATCTAAAAGAAGAAAATTAACGGAGGTAAGTAAAAGAGCATTATAAAACATTCATAAATAGATGAAGTTTAATTTAATTTTGGCAGTTAGTAATCGATAGAGGTAATATATTTTCTATCATACCCAAAATCTCCTATCATATATCAGGTGTTTAAAACGTATTTTTTCTTATGTATAAAATAGTAAATAATAGTTTTTCATGCTTTAATATTTTATTGCAATACTTCTATTCATTCTAGGAGGAATTAATGACACCTGTTACATTTATACGCAATATTGATATTAAGTCAGCATTCCTTACGAGTTTAAGTCTTCAAAGAATCGATGATAGTACAAATAAAACAAATGATTCGAAGGATAATCCAGTTCAGTCGCATGAAGGACAAGACTCGACTGACTTTCTAGTAGAAAATGAAAATGACTCAAAGAACACCAGTGAAAATGTTGTAAAAGAAACAAATAGTGACGTACGAATCAATCAACAAAAAATCATAAGAAATTTCAATATATGTGCAGAGTTTGAACAAAAGCTTAAAAGCAAGTACAACTTAGAATTATTTGAGGATTATGATGACAAATTAGATTATGAAGAGGACGGTGAATATATAACAGAGGAGTATTGCTCAGAAGATGAAATCGGACATTTGCAGCATAATGATGCAAATAAAACTGATGTGAGAATAGATACAAATGAGAAATATGAACTTGACAGGCCAAAAGCGGTAGATCCGCTTTTATGTCACGAGAATAGTAAAAAGTTTAAATATGTGATGTGTATGCTTTTACAAGAAATAAGAAAAGCTTTATGCCAAGTAAGAATTCTATGGTGAGCATATTAAAATGTTATCTAACTAATTTCTTCTGTCTGTTTTATTTGTTGTCTGTTTCAGTTTCGTAAATTAAATAAATAAAATTAATGGTTTTATTATTTTTGACAGTGATCAGTGTTATGAAGAATTAAAGAATCCAGTGCGATCAACAGTGGAGAAATGTAAATTACAGCAAATAGCTGACAAAGCTCATTTGCATATTATACGTTTATGTAGATCGTTAGAAAGGTAAATATGGCAATATTCACTTGCTGTTAAACATTTTATTTCGAATATTCTATAGTAATTGTGTACAATTTTTTTTTCTTTAAAAAACGTTGCCCCACATTAGGATTTCTCCTGTGTCGTGGGTGCGTTTATAAACACAATTCCACACACAAAAGTAATAAGTAATAATATTATGTATGTTGGTATTGATAGAGTTTAAAACTTAATTCTACAGTACATTATTCTGTTTATAAGTAGAGTTCATTAGGACGCTTCATTTGGTGGCCTCACTCAGTTCCTTCCATTTCTCTCTTTTATTTCTCGTTGGTCCAACCACTTCCGGCAGTGGGATTATTTCTTTTCTTTTCAGTGTTTTTTTTCTTCTGGTTTCGATTATATTTTACACTACAGGTGTACATCGATTTTGATGACACTTTCTACATCGTCATCATCATCATATATATAGCCAAATGTATTCCACTGCTAAACAAAAGCCCCCATAGATTTTCACAACAACCGGTTATATGCTGTATGCGTCATTTTGGGGGGAATTTGCCGATACTCACCACGCTTGGCAGGCGGGTTGGTGAGCGCAGAATAGCTGCTGTTCCACAGAAGGAAAGTTGCTGCCCATCGCTCTGAGTTATACGCTAAGTCGCCTTTTACGACATCCACGGGAAGAGATGCTATAGTCTTAATCCAGACAGCACAAAGAATCATCACCATATCAGCTAGAGGACGTCCAATGTTGATCAAAGGCCTCCATAGATCTCCACAACGATCAGTTATATGCGTGTTGTCATGTTGGGGTTTACCAGTCCAGGGTCAGTACTCACCACGCTTGGCAGGTAGCAGTAGGCAGGTAGCAGTAGGCAGGTAGTAAAAGGGACACTGCTGCCCATACCTCTGATTTTGAGTCCATTACGGCCGAATACTGAAATTTCACTTAATGTGAAGTCCCGCTTTAAGTATTCGAGAAACCTGTTTTGGGTAGGAAACCGGACGCCTCAAATAGTTAATAGGTTTACTTATGAAATTGCCGTTTTGCAGTACTGGCCATTTCAAATAAAAATATTTTTGTTCGGCTATGAATTCTGTTGTATATTGAAAAATCTTTAGACAGCCGTGTGTATGTTAACTCGTTAGAGGCCATATTATAAGATGCCAGGAAAACTGTCTGTCATATTTGAATAAACGATTTTACGAATTAGCAAGACTTGTTATTGGCGACGAGGATGGGATAAATAAAGGTTGTGTAAATAGAAATATGAAATGGACAAACTAAATATAATAATATATATATATAATAATATCGTGGCACCCTACGCGGAATGCTCACGCGACTCGACACCTATATCAATCAGAGGGCAACGATGTCTGACGAAGACATTACTGCTCGCTCCCTGGGCCTGAAGGAGACGATCCTGGCTATACGGAAGTACAAGAGAAAATCGAGAACAAGACCGTCGACGACAAGGACGATGACGATTATGAACAAGAATACAGGTACGAGTTCGAAGAACTTCATACAACGATAACAATTAAACTTTTAACTAAACAGACTCAGAATGGAGGTCAACAACAGAGCCAGCAACAGCAACAACACATAAGACAAATTGAATCCAGGCATAAAAATACACCGAAGATACAATTTCAACCCCTACAACAATCAGAAACTTTCAACAATTTCAAAAAAAGACTAGAAGTATACTTTCGATTGAACGACATATTGGATGCACACATGAAATCAAATATCTTACTGTCAACATTATCACCAGAGCTCCATGAGAAACTTTGCGATTTATCACCACCGGAAGAACCAATGAATATGTCATTTGCTGATATCACTGAAATACTTAACGACTACTTAGACCCAAAACCTAGCAAATGGGCGCTACAACATAAATTCATAACAAGAATGCAAAAAGCTGATGAAACTGTAGCGCAGTAGGCCGCAGAGTTGAAGAAACTTACCACTAACTGTAAATTCAATTGCCAATACTGTCAGAAAGGAACATCAGAAAGCTTTTTATCTCTACAATTTATAAGGGGATTGAAAGATAGCGATGCACGTTTAAAAAACTTACAAGACCGAACAGTACATACATTCAAATCACTGACACCGATTGCGATATCTATTGAAACGGGTAAGGCAGAAAACGCATCAATGATTACTAATGAACAACTAACTACCAGTGGTAACCACATCAACAAAATTACCCCCTATAAGAGACCGGCAGGACTAGGACCAAGTCCAAGACAAAGTACACCTAAAGATCTAAAAGGGAAATGCTACCGCTGTGGTGCTGCGAATCACGAATCCAACAAATGTGGCGCTATAAACGTTATATGCCATAAATGCAATAAAGTAGGTCACCTAGCCCGTGTTTGCCTTCAGCGCCACTCTGATGCGAGTCTTAACAAGAATAAACCGAATACGAACCTATTAGAAGACTCAGTGACAAGTGACCATGATGACTGGAATAATATTAATATCATATCTGGAGAATCATCTGAAAAATATATGATAACGGTACATATTGAACACGTTAAGATAAAGATGGAATTTGACACTGGAGCTACACTAAGTTCAATGTCATTACGAGACTATAAAAAACTAAACATTGGAAGAAGAATTTTTAAGACAGACCTAAAACCGAGAACTTATACTGGAGAAATAATTAAACCAACAGGCGTGGCATACGTTCAATGCCGATGCCAAGGAAAATAATTCCACGGAAAACTGTATGTTGTCAACAGCAACGTTGACCCAATTTTTGGCCGCAGCTGGATGAAAGAACTCGATACACTTAGCAGATATAAAAGCCGTACACTTACTGAAAACATAGAATTAGACCAACTTCTGAAGCTCTACAAGACATCAGTCTTCAGAAACGACCTTGGCGAAATACCTAATTTCAGAGGACACCTAAACCTGAAAGAGAACACTAAGCCAATTTTTATTAGACCACGTAGAATACCTTACGCTTTAAAAACCAAAGTGGATGAAGAAATAGAGCGATTATGCACACAAGATGTAATCACGAAAGTTGACCACTCTGAGTGGGGTACTCCAGTAGTACCAGTTGTCAAACCAAATGGGAATATCCGATTATGCGCTGATGATAAGGTTACCCTAAACAAAATTATACAAGATGAACAATATCCAATACCTATGATTGAAGATATTTTCTCAGAGATGAATGGAGGTAAACTATTTTGTACACTCCACATAACTCAGGCGTACCTAAACATGGTGATGGATGAAGAGAGCGTAATGCTACAAACACTCAGTACACACAGAGGAACTTACAGAGTAAACAGGCTCATGTTCGGAGTTAAGGTCGCTCCGAGCCTATGGTAGAAATTCATGGACAAACTGTTACAAGGCCTAGAAGGCGTTAAATGTTTCTTTGACGATATAATAATACAAGGAGCTAACAAAGAACAACTACTACATAGGCCCAAACTCGTACTCAATAAACTAAAATAAAGTAACCTTCGAGTAAACAAAGACAAGTGCCATTTTTTCCAAACAAGTATAAATTACTATAATATTAATACCTTGGACACACTATTGACAAAGAAGGTCTACACAAAAACAGGGCTAAGATAAATGCAATAGTTAAAACAGAACACCCAACCAATACAGCAGAATTAAGAACATTTCTTGGGATAGCAAATTTTTACAACAAATTCATACCAAACCTAGCATCGATCACGAACTCACTAAACTACTTACTAAAGAAAGAATCAAGTGTCCTATGGTCTGCAGAGTGTGAACTAGCTTTTAAACAAATAAAGAAAGAAATTGTAAGTGAAAGAGTACTGATACACTTTGACTCTAAGAATACGTTAGTACTTTCAACAGACGCATCGCCACTGGGAATCGGAGCAGTACTGTCACATAGACTTCCAGATGGATCAGAAAGACCTATAGCATTCGCTTCGAGAACGCTGTCTAGTAGCGAGAAGAATTACAGTCAAATCGATAAGGAAGCCACAGCGCTACACTGGGGATTGAAAAAAAATTTCTACTATTGTTACGGTCGGAAAATCATCCTCGTCACAGACCGTAAACCACTGACAGTAATTTTCCACCCACATCAAACGCTACGGGCAATGAGTACGATGAGGCTGTTTCACTACGCTCACTTATTATCTGGATTTGACTATAACATCAAATACAGAACTTCGGCGAACAACTCAAATGCAGATTATTTGTCCAGGTTCCCAGTAGAAAACACCAAGACCAACAGAATTGACCAGAATTACAGTTTTCAATTTCAGCAAATCCATACCATTGATATTAATCCAGACGTCATAGCGACAGAAACAAGAAATGACGTCGACTGTACGTCTTTGCTACACGCATTGGAAACTGGCCAATCTCTAAAAACACTCGGTTTCAAGGACAATGAATTTACTTTGCATGATGGTTGTTTATTGAGAGGATCACGAGTCTTAATTCCAAAAGCACTACGCGAACAAGTGCTAGACGAACTACACCTCGGTCACCCAGGCATTGTAAAGATGAAGCTATTGGCTCGCAGTTTCGTATACTGGAAAGGAATTGACAACGAGACCAAAGTCAAATCATGCAGAACCTGTAGATTGCAAAAAATGAACCAGAGAAAGCGCCACTGCACCATTGGGAACAGCCAAATGGCAAAGACTTCATATTGATTTCGCTGGACCTGTGCACGGACACCAACTTTTAGTTATTGTAGATGCACAAGCGGCTTGAAATATCAACGACGTTTACGGAGTGAACACTACAAACGAGCGCACAATCCGTTATTGGTTTTCCCATTTCCGTTCTGGAAATTTCGATCTGAAAAATGAATCCCGTGGTCGTCGGAAAACTTTGGTTGACGGAAAAAGCGATTGCGTGGAAGTGTATGATCATAATCAATCTACGGCTGAATTAGCAGCTGCTTTCGACGTTAGCATCAAAACAATATTGGTCCATTTGCGTTAAATTGGCAAGCTAAAAAGCTTGACAAATGGGTGCCCCACGAACTTAACGATCATCAGCGCAAAGTGCGCGTCGACGAAGGAATTTTGAACCGGATTGTTGCCTGCGACGAAAAATGGATTCTGTTTGACAATCGCAAGCGCTCAGCAATTTGGTTAGGTTAGATCCTGGTTCAGCACGTAATCAATGCCCTAAACGATAAATTACCCCTAGAAAAGTGATGGTCAATGTTTGGTGGTCTAGTGCTGGTGTGGTTCATCACAGCTTCTTACCAAACAGGATGAGCATTACTGCGGATTAATGGTGGTGAATATAGCGTCTAGCGCGATTAAATAGCGCGCTATATTCACGCAACGAATAGCACACGCTATGCCAGCTCCAACTTGACGCTATAAAAATAGCGCCATAAAAAAACAACGAGTAGGTAGAGCAAGGATAATAGCGCAAGCAAAGGCATAGCGCTGGCGTGGCGAGCCGGGTGGCAGTAATCGCGAGAATTCGCGCGATATCGGTCGTTACCTAACGCGTTAATTAAAATATTTATCTTATATCTTTAAATGAGCAATTCTTGTATATATATAATTGGAATCTCGTAATCGGCTCCAACGATTTTCATAAAATTTAGTATATAGGGGGTTTCGGGGGCGATAAATCGATCTAGCTAGGAATCATTTTTAGAAAATGTCATTTAATAGGCGTTTGAGTAGTCTCAACTGAAAAATATGACTCTTCCTGACATCTATTGGCGAATAATAATACTATTTTTTGTGAGCAACTAATTGCTTTAACGACACAACAGCAGGTGGCGTTGTTAAGTAACACGAAAATACCGAGCAAAGCTCGGTCATCCAGGTACTTTATTTTAGATACGCTAACAATGTACGTACATGAATATTTCGTAATATTAAAATATAGAACATAGATGACATTTGATGACGTCAATGATAGGCATACACAACATCAAACAATTCCGTTCCATGAAAACTGCTATAAGAAATTCTTAATAAATGAAATATAATAACCCTATCCTATGTTAATTTAATACATACAAATTTATTATCCCAAGCATGGAAAGTATGAGGAAAAGTTTATTAACTTTTCTTTACTGCTCCATTTAATTTTGATAGATATTATTTTACGTATCGAATATACTATAAAGTATTCAATATTAAGAATATAACCGGAACAGCGCGCTGTCTTCACACAGCGCGCTATCTGTCCAACGACATTTACCGTGATTCTAGAATATTCAACGCACTTTTATCACGTCATTCGCGTACGCCGCGTTCGTTATAACTGTAGCGTGTAAAATAGCGCACTATTTTATAATCGCAAATAGTCTGTAGCGCGCTATTGCCATATAGCGTTTTTGAACACCCTTACTGCGGATGTGTACATTGAAGAATTGAACACTATGATCGAAAAGCTCTCACATCTGCAACCATCTTTGATCAATCGCTCGTCCCCGCTGCTCCTGCACGACAACGGGTGACCTCAGACGGACTCCAAGGTACAAGAGATGGGGTTGGAAGCTCTCCGTCATCCGCCGTACTCACCATACCTTGAGCTAGACATCTACTTATTCCAGAATTTGGATAAGTTTTAGCTGTAAAAAAATTCAATATCCGAGAGGCAGTACTAAATGCATTTGAAGAGTTTGATCAATCAACAAACTGCCAACGTTGGCAAAGATAAAAAAAATACTACTTTCGTACAAAACAGCAATTTCATAGATAAAGACCTAATATTAAGTGGCGTTTCAGTATTCGGCCGTTAGTCACCTCTAACGAGGTCTACAGAAGGATATGGAATGTAGTTTGTTAGTCTGTAGTCTGAGAAGCCAGGGCGATAATCTGCTTGCTCTAACGACCCAACTCTGCTAAGTAATGGCGATGTTCATAGCCGATACTATACTTATTCTGTATCTTCTGTCATTACAGAATTAAATGGAACAGCTAGAAATGTAGCCTAAATATGGCTTACAATTAGGATATCTATTGCAAAAAAGCATAGTTGATTTTTGCAATGCTTTTTGTAGCGCGGTATTTCTACGGAAACTAATGTAATTTTTGCAAGTTTTTTTTTTAAATATTTTGTGGGATATGATGTTTGTCGTACTTCTTGAAGATCAAACGGGTTGGGTACTGGTCAATATTTTGGAGGTAGCTTGAGACTGGTTTTCAGAGATTACAGTGTAGTAGGTGATTTTTTGATATTGTATGTTCTGTTTATTCACCTTCGTTGGTATATTTTAATTCTAGTTTTTATTTTTTCTCGTAAAATAAAAGATATTTCAGTCGATTTTTATAAGAGTCATACTTTTAACCTGTTCTTGTAAAATAACTGAAGTACAAATTACAATTTGTACTCCAGGTATATTAGGTATATTTTAAATTTAAATGGCAAATTCTTGTTTTATGTACGTGTTCCTTCAAGCAGCAAAGAAAAATAAATCGTTTATTTACAATAAAAACCTGTAATCCTTAATTTGTGATTTTAAGATGATATTGGGTCTATTCGCGCACATATTAATATCAAAATAATGTTTTAACTAACCTCAACGTTTTGATCAAGTTGCATTGACCGTGGTCATGAGTAGACTACGCGTATTTTTATATTAATCTGTGCGCGAATAGACCCGATATTATCTTAAAATCATGAATTCAACTCGCGAAAGTTTAAGAATTTAACTATCCTTAATTTAGTCATATTTTGCCAATGGCGTTATATTTAAAATGAAAAATAAAATATAGCATTTGTCAGACAATTGAGCAGACCATCAGTTAAATGTGAAAATGTGATTAATTTCTGTTTAGTATGCTGGATCACGAGATGAACAACCCTAATAAAAGTATGCGCGATTTATTGAAGCAAGCTGATGTTAATATCTGCGACGTAGAGGACAGATTGCTGTTTGAATACAGGTAAGTGACTAAAAGAGTCTGCAAATTTTGAGGTCTTTTGGTAAATGTTCGTTCCGACACGATGTTCAGGCACATGCCCATAAATTGCGCCATCGACAGTGTCATTAAAATTAAATTATTTAATATATATTTTTACTACGCTGCTTAGAATACTATATGTCAGTCATTTATGTTAAGTACCTACCGGCACTGCAGTTAACGGATTTGGACAGTTAGAAGCTATCGTTTGACCACTTCGCTACGAAGTGAACGATTGCTGCTGGCACACAATTACAGCTCATATTAGGCTCCAGCCCATCGGCAGGACAAGTTGTCACCATAACGCTTAATTATAATGTCGGTCGCACTTTGTTAATACATACTTCTATGCACGTTGTTTACTGCTGTTTAATAGAACGTAAAAATTAGAATTAGTTTTTTAGAGAGTAGAATCATGACATAATTCACTCTAAAACACGTAATGAATCATCATCATCATATCAGTCAAAGGAAGTCCACTGCTGAACGATGGCCTCCCCCGCAGATTTTCACACCGAGCGGTTATATGCTGCCCTCATCCAACGACTCCCACCGACCTTGACCAAGTCGTCTGTCTACCTCGTTGGAGGTCGTTCCACGCTGCGTTTTCCGGTGCGCGGTCTCCATTCGAGTACCTTTTTGCCACAACAGCCATCAGTTCTACGAGCAATGTGCCCCGCCCATTGCCACTTCAGTTTACTTATCCTTTCAGATATGTCGGCAACTTTAGTTCTCCTACGGATCTCCTCATTTCTGATTCGATCTCGTAGAGAAATACCAAGCATAGCTCTCTCCATAGCTCGCTGAGGGACCTCAGCTTTCTTATGAGGTAGTGTGTGACCACGTCTCTGTTCCATATGGTAACACACACTGGTTAAAGACTTTGAGGCATTGCGGTATTGCTGTCGAAAAGACGTTGCCATGTTTCCCGAACGCTGCCCAGCCGAGTCTGATACGACGATTAACCTCTTTCTCGAAATTGGACCTGCCTAACTGGACACTTTGTCTCAGGTAGACATACTCGTCAAAAACTTTGAGAACAGAGCTCCCAACCGATATTGGGATGGGCACGACATGGACATTTGACATGACTTTTGTCTTGCCTATGTTCATTTTAAAGCCTACCAGTTGGGAAACGCTGTTGAGATCATCCTCCATTGCATCGGTGAACCGTTTCGGGAAAATGACGTCCCCCTGTCTCACACCTCTCCGCAATGGAATTGCTCCCTGCTCTGTTCAAGTAATCGGACCGACACGGTGGCGTTTCTGTATAAGCACTCCAACACTTCGATATACCGATAGTCAATGTGGCACCGTTGCAAAGACTTTCAAAGGCTTTCTCATAGTCCACAAACGCTAAGCATAGTGGCAGATTATACTCCTCGGTCTTCTGTATAACCTGCCGCAGCGTATGTATGTGGTCTATGGTACTAAAACCTTTTCGGAGACCGGCTTGTTCGGTTGGCTGGAAGTCATCAAACCTGCGCTCGAGACGATTCGTGATGACCCTTGAAAACAGCTTATAAACATCACAAGCAAAATGGGTCTATAATTCTTTAACAGGGTGTTGTCACCCTTTTCTAAGAAGAGCACCAACTCGCCTCAGTTTAGTTTAGTATTCTGTACACTTTAGATCCCTCTCCTTAAGGTATACGTCTATTGGCCGGCAGCGGACGCGACACTAAACTTATTTAGGGTTGCTCGGATTCCCAGTGTTACGGTCACTACTATACCCACGGGAATAAAGGGCGATGGCCTAATCTTTGCTGGGAACCACATGGCAAATAAACAATTATCCGCATACATTCTTAAAATATAATTTTCTTGTTTCAGAATTGCTGTCGCCAAATGCAAGGATCACGCTGATATATTTCTAAATTCGATACAAAATATAATTTGTGCTTTTAATAAATGATATGTTGTTTTTTATCTTAGTTTGCTATGAAGTGTTTATAAATAAGTCTCCTTGTGCATTATCACATTTCACAGATAGTATTTTTTTATTAAGACAAGCACTTTATCTTATTTCGATTAATAACTGTGGAAACATTTCTACTTTCCACTAGTGCTCCACTCCATGGCATTGAAAATATGAAAACTTATTTAATCCGCGCGTCTTTTTAAACCTTTAATACCTAATTCAATTATTTTTAAGTTAGAGATTGCTGATTTTGCCATGAAACATGAAACAGACGACCGATTTGTGCCCGGCTACGGCCGATTTTAGTCGGTGAAAGTTGGAATACGACCTTTTTAAAAGTAACACTCTTTAATATGTTAATTGGACTTTTTGAGAGAATAATTAAGATCTTAATTAGTACTTGATTGAGTGACCATCAGTTACGTACTCATTTTCAAGACAAGCCACAACAAGCCTTATAGAATGAAACACGGCATGGTTGGTGCAGTGATTGATACAGTCAGCTGCTGCCCACCGGGTTGTGGGTTCGATTCCCGCACGGAACAAATATTTGTATGATCTGCAGGTAGTTGTTCAGGGTCTGGGTGTATTGTATGTGGAATTCATGTCTGTAAACGTACCCACGACACAGGAGAAATCCTAGTGTGGGCAACGTTTTTTAAAACAAAAATGATGCCTCTGAAATAAACTGGGACTCCTTGGTTGAGGCTACTACAGTTGATGATAAAGTTTCTATTTTTAATCACGCGTTAGGCACACTTTATGACTTGCATGCTCCTGTTAAGAAAGTCAGACTGAAGCACCTACTAGCACCATGAATGACCAACGGCATTCGTACGTCTTTGAGGTGCAGGGACCACGCGTTTCGTAAATTTAAAAGGGATTGTACAGATGGGAATTCTTCTATGTTCAAGTTTTCCAGGAATCTGTGTAATCAGATGACAGGCAACGCCACGCGCCGCCACATTCTAGATAATATCAATAATATAATGTAATATCTTCTTCCGCCAATATTTGGAAATTTCTTGGCACTCTAGGTAAAGGCAAACATCGCCATTTAGATTTGCCGAGCTCAATTGGGTTAAACGATCTTAGCCGCCATTTCACAACTGTACCTAGTATGGATCGTTTAACCCAAGATCAAACTGTCATGTACATATCTGGTCTGACGCGTCCTGATATTGACACTTTTCGCTTCTTCCCAGTTGATATGGAAGAGATCAAAAAATAATTCTATCCATAAAATCCAATGCAGCGGGGTGCGATTGCATCACCCGCCACATGATCCTCGTCATAAACTTCTTCCTCGACTCGTAAACTTTCCCTTCTCTGTGGCGTAAAGCTTACCTCCGTGCCCTACCTGTAAGTTCCTAGCCCCTCTCTTCCTAGTCACTTCCGCCTAATTTCTATCCTTCCTTTCCTCTCGAAAGTTATTAAGGCTTGTGTTCACAAACAACTATCACGTTTCATTCACTGTAATTCTCTCAATAGCCCCCATCAATATGGGTTTAGACCTGGGCATACTACTGTTTCTGCCCTCCTGTAAGTGACTGGTGATATCAGGGCTGGTATAGAAGACACTAAAATCACTGTTCTAGTGCTAGTCGATTTCTCCAATGCTTTTAATACAGTCACGATATCCTTTTGTCTATTCTTTCTCACCTTTTGGTCTCCCGTGAGGCGCTAGATTAGTTCTCTTCTTATCTTCGGGAACCTCCTCCTCCTCTCCTCTCCTTTCCTCTTTTGTTTTCTATTTTTATAAACTTCATAACTCCTGAACTTCAGTGTGCATATCATGTTTATGCCGATGACTTACAATTATATTTCCAAGCGAAAGTTGAAGGCATACCCGAGGACATGGAAAAATTAAACCGAGACTTGGTATCTATCAAAAATTGGTCTGATGAATTTGGAATGGCGGTAAATCCTGTGAAGTGCCAAGCGATACTTTTAGGGAGTTACCATACTATTACTTAAAATAAGAGCCATTTATTACGTTTAACGGTGCTAATATTCCTTTTAGCTCATGTGTTAAAAGCTTAGCTGGCTTTCACATTGACACCAATCTAAATTGGCGAACACAGGTCAATAATGTTAGCCATTAAGTCACTGGTACTTTGCGATCTCTCTATCGATAAAAAAAATTACTCCCATCTAATGTGCAAGCAATGCTTGTGCAGACTTAATTTCTTCCCATGATTGACTATGGTGATGTGTGTTACTGTGACCTGAATGCTGAATGAAAAATATGCTTAACAATATTGGCCGCCTTCAATAACTGCATTCGATTCGGTTTCAATTTACGTAAGTATGACCATGTGTCGCATCGGTTTCGATAGAATCGAAGGCTTTCTCATAGACCACAAACGCTAAACATTGTACCTGTCGCAAAGTTTGAATATGGTGATAAAAACCTGTTTGGAAGCCGGCTTGTTCGGGAGGCTGGAAGACATCAAACCTGTGCTCGAGACGATTCGTGATGACAACCGCGAGATGGGTCTATAATTGTGAGAAGAGCACCACCTCCGGTATTGTGCCAACGAAATCGATAGTCTTCTGAAGGACTTAAAGTACCAGTGTTCCACCCGCTTTCGGAAGCTCTATAATTCCGTTATCACCCTTCGCATTGTTATATTTAATCTGTTTGAAGGCCGTCCGAATCTTAATTACCATAATTTAAGTACCATATTGGGTACACAATTAATTATTAAGAAAAAAACCCACACAAGACTAACTGATATCACGTTTTAGGTTTAATTTGGTTCCCTGAGGATAGTCAACGTCGCCGTGCTGCGAAGGCCGCAGCTAACGATGGCCCTCAGGGTAATAAGGGGATAACGCACGGTCTCCTACGAGGCGGGGAGCCTCCTTGCCGGATTACCGCTCTGGGATCTAGAAGCGAGAGCCCTCGCGTCGCTGTATCAGTGGCGCGGGGAGGAGCTAAGTCGGGGCGAACCGCAAGTACCTCGTGAGATTGAGGTGCGACGGTTCGAGCTTCGGCGGACCCTGGTGGCGGAGTCGAAAGAGCGACGGGAGCGGCCGGCCGCGGCAGTGGCGGTAAGACCAGTAATGGAGGAATGGCTGGAGAGGAGGCATGGCGCCATCACCTACCGGGTGACGCAGGTACTCGAACCATGGGTGTTTCGGGAAGTACCTGCATCGAATAGGCCGAGAAGAGAACCCCGGTTGTCATCACTGTGGAGACTACCCCGAGGGCACGGCTCAGCACACGTTGGAGGAGTGCCCAGCTTGGGCGGCACAGCGCCGTGACCTCGTCGCGGTGGTCGATGGGGGTGACCTCTCGCTTCCGGCCGTGGTTCAGTCCATCGTCTGGAGCGAGAGCGCGTGGGATGCCGTCGCCTCCTTTTGCGAGGAAGTGATGCAAGCAAAGGAGGCGGCAGAGTTGGGACGGAGGGAGATCTCTGATCCCCACCGCAGAAGACGCACCGGGCGTGGGTGCCAGGGGAGGGCGCTGAAAGATTTCCGGCCACCATTAGGAGCGGCCTGCGGGTGGCGAACCAGGGGCGGTCCGTCGCCCGAACAAAAACCGGCCCGAGATGGCGGCGCGAGTGTGCCGCGCGCGCCTCTCTGTAGGATAGGTGCGGCCAACAAGGTCGCACAAAGAAGGGCCGGCAGGTATCGGCCCGTCAATCATTGACGGGCCGATACCTGCCCTCTAAAAAGTTGTTATCTTTATTCTGTTTCTTAAAATAGTAGGTATACGAGTAGTACACACGGCTACGCATCAACCTAGACTGTTTGGACATTGAACTATTAGAAGTTGAACGCTGCGAATCGTGCGAGCGGGTGTAGTACTTTTTGTCGTTCCGTCGCACTCTTTTAAAATACTCGAAATTCGGGTACACATCAACCTACACAAAACCAGGGGTGCAATTCCTTAAGCTCAAACATCCATACATCCTTGAATACAGAATTGAAATAACGGTGTAAAACCAATTCGTTAATCGCTAAGATATGATTGAAGCTATTCAAGGATACGTTGTAGAAGGTAAGACATGAGGATCAGTCTTAGCGATTACCAAATTGGGCTATTACCGTTATTTCAATTATGTATTCAAGGATGTATGGATGTTTGAGCTTAGAGAATTGCACCCCAGGGGTGCAATTCCTTAAGCTAAAACATCCATACATCCTTGAATACAGAATCGAAATAACAGTATAAAACCGGTTCGGTATTCGCTAAGGCACGATTGAAGCTATTCAAGGACCCGTTGCAGAAGGTAAGCCACGAGAACCAGACTTAGCCATTAGCAAATTTGTATTACACCGTTATTTCAACTCTGTATTCAAGGATGTATGGATGTTTGAGCTTAGAGAATTGCATCCCTGTTTAGTTTGAGCGCGCGGCACACACTATATAAAACCGATATATTGATGTGCCTCCGGAAAACATACAGCATTGTTTATGAAGAAGCAGTTATATACTTAGCCATATATGCGCGGAGTACCATACAGTGCTCTATCCATAATATACATATAGATACGTATCATATACGTATATATTTTGTAACCATGTTTAGCTAGCCTCGTAATACATTGTTTTTGATTTGCGCTGCGCCTATGCATCTGTTATTATTATTATACCTCTAGCCTGTTTATTGCCGCCATTGCCGGCAGCCGCGAGACACAATAAATTTAATTATGTGTGGCTTTGTAACAGTTAATAAGTATGATTGATTATAAATTTATAGAATTACAACGATGACTATTATATATATTAAAGTCTAAGGTATATATGTAAAGGATTTAGAATTTAATTTTCAAAAACAGTCTATTACTGTCCCACTTCTGGGCACGGGCCTTTTCTCAGGATGAGAAAGGTTACGCCCTAGTCCACCACGCTGGCCTAGTGCGGGTTGGACTACACACACCATTGGGAAAATTATTCGAGCCCTCTCAGGTGTAGAGGTTTCCTCACAATGTTTTCCTGTACCGTTAACGCAAGTGATAATCAAATTCTGATCCGTATATGAATCCGAAAAGTCAGAGGTGCGGGCGGGGATCGAACTCAGACCCTCCGGCCTCTTCTGTGGAAGGCAAGCGTTCAACTACTAGGCTATCACTGCTAAATATATTAAATATTATTAATGCGAAAGTGTTTCTGTCTGTCTGTTCTGTGTCTGTTACGTTGTCACGGCTAAAGCCCTGAACCGATTTTGATGCATTTTGTGTGAGATAGCTTGAACCCTGGGGAAGGAGCTAGGCATAATAATCATCCCCTAAAGTGGTTACCCACCCCATGACACCCCATGTTGAAGATTGTATGGGAAATTCTTAATTTTAAGCGAAGTCGCGGACAAAGCGCTTGTTATTGAATTAATACTTAATTAATTAAATGATACTGCGAAGATTTATATTAGGTAAATATAATTTAGGATAAAACATGTAGTTGTTTAATAAAGAAATGCAGAGATTTCAGTTTCACAATATAGTTCCGTATATTATATTCGTGCCGCGCGTCTACCAACGCTTAGTTACCTTTCACGACGGCCACGTGTGGTGCTGGCTACGAATAGCACCAACCCATCTCATCCGGTGGGTGTCGTAAAAGGTGGGTTAACTGGAGGGTGCTGAGCAGCGTCCTTCGAATAAATTAAGAACTCAACTGCGATCGCCAACCCGCCTGCCAAGCGTGGCGATTTTGGCAAAACCCCCAATGAGCATACAACACACCCAGACCGGTCGTTAAGGCGATCATTGGGGGAGGCTTGTATCCAGCAGTGGACTTTATTTCGCTGTAACGACGAGACAAAATAGATAGCTGAGGATCTAGATAGAAAGTGTTATAGGCATCATATAAGAGCGATTACACTTTTATAAAGTTTTATGTGTATTAGATGTTAGAGTAAGACCTGCATTGCGAATCAACACTGAACATAATAACAACACAATTGAAATTAATGTGAGCATTATAATCAATATGATATATAAAATGTCATCATTATCATACTAGCCCTAAGACATCCTCTGCTGAACAAAGGCCTTGCCTATAGATTTCAACAATTGTGTCATCATTTTGAGGGTATTTGCCAGTACTCACCACGCTTGGCAGGCGGGTTGGTGAGCGCAGTATGGATAATGTTCCAAAGAAGGGACGCTGCTGCCCATCCCTCTGGTTTAGAATCCTTTAGTCGCCTTTTACGACATCCAAAATATAATAAATCATATTCATCTAGTGACACCCTTCATAAAATCAAGTACAGCATATAAAACTTGATTACTAATAGGTATGAGAAATATCTTCACGCTTTTATGTAATAACGTTAGATAATTGGATGTATGACTTCCAAAAGACAGACTAGTCGAATGAAGCTGAATCAACTTAAAGAAATAGTTAAGTATTAACAACTAAATATTACTATGTAGCATGAGCAGTGGTTGAACGCTTCCCTTCCATACAGGAGAGTCTGAGTTCGGTTCCGGCCCACACCTCTGACTTCGAATTCATGTGCGCACCTGAGAGGACTTCAAAATGTTCTCAATAGTGTGTGTAGTCTGCCAAGGCGCACTAGGCCAACGTGGTGGACTAAGAACTAAAATTTCTCATCGTGAGAAAAAGCCCGTGCCCAGCAGTGGGACAGTAAGGGGCTGATTATGTATACTGCAACTATGAAAATAAACATAAGCTATGTGTGTTACCCGGGATTCAGCAACAGTAACAGATATAAAAACTGTTTTTTTTTTCTTTTTTATATAACATTGCCTCACACTAGGATTTCTCCTGTGTTGTGAGTGCGTTTACAGACATAAATTCCACACACAATACACCCAGACCCTGAACAAATACCTGCAGATCATACAAATATTTGTTCCGTGCGGGAATCGAACCCGCGATCCAAAGCGCAGCAGCCAACTGTATCAGCCACTGCAACAAATAAAATAAAAGTTGTTTAGCAATTAGATCAATAAAATTATGACTTCGGGCGAGATTCACAGACCGCACTCTAGGCTATTTCGCCAAGCAAA
Source organism: Diloba caeruleocephala (assembly GCA_947459985.1). Lineage (NCBI taxonomy): Eukaryota > Metazoa > Arthropoda > Insecta > Lepidoptera > Noctuidae > Diloba > Diloba caeruleocephala. The sequence goes on along the minus strand of OX381617.1, from coordinate 15,635,329 downwards.
GCAAGCGTTTATATGAATATGGTCATTAATATTCAATGTTCATATTCGAAGCGAAGGGTGAGCGATTGTTTCTTCAAAAAAAGTGCGTATTTGTAAGCGTGAAGCAGTCCTAACCGCCGACTTATCGTAAGTGACAATTTGTATCGTAAGCTACGTTAAAAATGCAAATTCTAAGAATTGTCGCTTACGATAAGTGGGCGGTTAGGACTGGAAATGCTGTGATTGGCCGATACGCTCTCTCTATTCAACAATTTTGTGCATCGCATATAGCATAGTTATGGTTATATATGGTGTCGAGCTTGACCTGTAGCCGTGTGTACACCCCCCCCCCCCTGACGTCGCTTTAAGGCGGGGGAGCCTCTGGGTTCACGTGCGTGCCCACACCGAAGAAGACGATGGCGCGCATGTGGTCACGCACTGCCGTGTGCGCATAGCACAACGCACAGGGACGTTTTGGGCGATCCTTTACAATCTCTTTACACCTCTTCAGTGACCTCTTTACAGTCACTCTCCGATATGTGCCTACATTTTAAGTGGGTATTTGAATACATACTAATTTGAAATTTCTATAAAGATGTTTACGTGACGGAGTTATTAATCCGCGCACCACTCATTCGAGATGCAGCCACACCACACAACTCGCTATCACCGCCACCCGGCCACCTGCATCGCGGTCGTGTTGTGCGTGGTAGGTTCTTAAGTAGGTACAAGTCCGTGTTTGGGTCGCAGAAATGTATGTGTACCAAACTTCAACTTAATCGGTCCAGTAGATTCGGAGTAAATTGGCTGTGACAGACGGACAGACAGACAGACACAAGAGTGATCCTATAAGGGATCTGCCGTTTTTTCATTAGGACGTACGGAACCCTCAAAATGCCCGAGAGGCTAGTTGAGACATGTTGTTGGGCTATTTACAGCCAACCAACACAGTGTTCTGGCATTTGCAACGGAAAAACAAATTCGACACAACAACTGTTATGCCCTCTATCAATCGTCCCATGCAACCAAAGGTCTTTGTTGACGACAAACAATCAGAATGCCTAGACTAAAAGCAGAATGTTCGCCAAGCACTCTACCAGTAGACCAAGCTCACCTCACTGAGGTCGAGCCGAAGTTGAGACGTTATTCCGCCAGACGAGGATGCCGATAACCCACTCCCTCCGTTCACAGCAGGCGAAGTCACGACCATGTAAAAATCTTTCCCCCCGTATAGCCCGTGCCGCAGACGGTATCACCACCAAGCTGGGTAAGCTCTTCCCAAACTGTTATCATTTTAATGACCGCCATTTATAATGCAGCATTGAAAAAAAACCTCTTTCAACACAAGTAGAAAGAGGCTACAGTTATGGGTATCCACAAACCCGGCAAACCAAAGTGTTAGTTCACATGTTATCGCCCCATAAGTCTTCTCAATGCCCTTGCGAAGGTATGTGCGCAGATTATCTGTTCCCGCTTAATTAAAGGATTATGCCGAATCCAAAAAACTCATTATCAACGAACAGTTTGGCTTTCGAGCCGTTTGGCGCCTATGCACAACAAATCCACCGATTAGTTAGTTGAACATATCACATATCGGATTCCAACGCGGCATGATGACAGGAGTTCTTTTGGATGTGGTGAAAGCATTGGACAAAGTCTGGAACAACGGCTTATATATGCATAAACTCGGTGCCCGACCGTTTCGTACTCATCATTCAAGACTACATTTCGCATCCGTTTTGAGTTGTCGTCATTTTCGGTCGGTTCGATCCCTCTTCACCAGCTGTCGGGCCGGTGCGCCCTGGGCACCGGGTAATAACTACTCCACTTTTTGGAGGACCTTGTTGCCCGCTGGCTAATATTCGGACAAAGACGGACCCAGTTTTTGGGCTGTAGGTAGGCCGTAGTGTGTTTCTCCGTTTTCGGAGAAGCATGGGCGGGCTAGCGGCGGTGGGAGGACTCCCCTTCCCTGCCACCGTCGATATCGTAACCTCGGTTGGAGTGTCGTGGTCACGTCTCGCGGCTTCGACCGGGACCGACGATCTTGGCTTAACCGCCCGGGTCGCGAGGAAGAAGGCCTGGCGTGCGGCGAGGGGTGCATGGCTGATGGGAAGTTCAGTTGCGAGTATGCCAACCCCAGGACTGGCGGCACCTGAACATGGGATACGCTTGCCCGGGCCGACCTTTTATTTCTCCCATACTCGTGAGTTTAAATATATATGGATCATAAAAATAAAATAAAACAAATCAAGAAGGTGGCGGTTGAGAAGTCGAATGCTCTGTCAGAGGCTGTCAGCGTCCAGATGGACGTGGGGTTGGATGTCGGCCCCGTATCAGGTTCGGGTGCCAGGACGCGTAGTGCGCGTGCGGTCGCGGTTTCTAATGTATTGGGTTATTCAAACCTGTTTAAGGTTATCAGCGACGACGACTTCTTTTAGATTGGTTAATTAGAACTTAGAATATGAAATGGTAATGTTAGTTCTTCAGCCCAGTATTTGAGTAGGGTTTACTAGCTCCATAAAACTGGCAGTGCCAAATGGGCAAAATTAAAAAACATTAAGCTCAGAATTTGTAGCTTTTTTGTTGCTAATTAGTTGCTAAAATGTCGATTTTGTTGCTCACACCGATTCCGAGAAATCGACATTAATGCCAGCTTTACATAAAGATAGCAGGGAACATAGTTAAATTTTGAATAATCGGAACAACAAACAGGCTGAAATTTGTTGCTAATTTGTTGCTGTACAAAACGATAAAAATTTAATTAGCATAAAATAAAAATTGGCCTATAAAATTTAAACAAGTCATGCCAGCTTAACTCTCGATTTCTCCGTTATAGATAAATACTTTGAATTTGTTGCTGCTCGTGGCAATGATTCTTTTTGCCCGAAGAGTCAGATACAAAATATAGAACCGGAAATCGGATCAGCTTATGACCGGTTTCCTTATAAACCGGTCATGCCAGTTTAACTTTCGATTTTTCCGCAATAAATCAATAATTTGATTTTGTTGCTCCACGTGGCAATTTATATTTACGCCTGGAGAGTCAGCAACAAAATATAGAACTGGAAATTGGATCAGCTTCTGACCAGTTTCCTTATAAACCGGTCATGCCAGCTTCATTTTCGATTTTTCCGCAGTAAATCAATAATTTGAATTTGTTGCTCCACTTGGCAATGTATCCTTAGGCCTGAAGATTCAGCAACAAAATATAGAACCGGAAATCGGATCAGCTTCTGACCGGTAACCTTATAAACCGGTCATGCCAGCTTAATTTTCGATTTTTCCGCAGGGAATCAATCATTTGAATTTGTTGCTCCACGTGGCAACGATTCTTTAGGCCTGAAGAGTCGGCAACAAAATATAGAACCGGAAATCGGATCAACTTCTGACCGGTAACCTTATCAGCCGGTCATGCCAGGTTAAATTTCTATTTTCTGCAGTAAATCAAAAATTTGAATGTGTTGCTCCACGTGGCAATTTTTGATTTATTGCGGAAAAATCGAAAATGACGCTGACATGACCGGTTTAAGAGGAAACCGGTCAGAAGCTGATCCAATTTCCAGTTCTATATTTTGTTGCCGACTCTCCAGGCGTAAATATAAATTGCCACGTGGAGCAACAAATTCAAATTTTTGATTTACTGCGGAAAAATAGAAATTTAACCTGGCATGACCGGCTGATAAGGTTACCGGTCAGAAGCTGATCCGATTTCCGGTTCTATATTTTGTTGCCGACTCTTCAGGCCTAAAGAATCGTTGCCACGTGGAGCAACAAATTCAAATGATTGATTCCCTGCGGAAAAATCGAAAATTAAGCTGGCATGACCGGTTTATAAGGTTACCGGTCAGAAGCTGATCCGATTTCCGGTTCTATATTTTGTTGCTGAATCTTCAGGCCTAAGGAAACATTGCCACGTGGAGCAACAAATTCAAATTATTGATTTACTGCGGAAAAATCGAAAATGAATCTGGCATGACCGGTTTATAAGGAAACTGGTCAGAAGCTGATCCAATTTCCAGTTCTATATTTTGTTGCTGACTCTCCAGGCGTAAATATAAATTGCCACGTGGAGCAACAAAATCAAATTATTGATTTATTGCGGAAAAATCGAAAGTTAAACTGGCATGACCGGTTTATAAGGAAACCGGTCATAAGCTGATCCGATTTCCGGTTCTATATTTTGTTTCTGATTCTTCGGGCAAAAAGAATCATTGCCACGAGCAGCAACAAATTCAAAGTATTTATCTTTAACGGAGAAATCGAGAGTTAAGCTGGCATGACTTGTTTAAATTTTATAGGCCAATTTTTTTTATTATTATTTTAATTAAATTTTTATCGTTTTGTACAGCAACAAATTAGCAACAAATTTCAGCCTCTTTGTTGTTCCGATTATTCAAAATTTAACTATGTTCCCTGCTATCTTTATGTAAAGCTGGCATTAATGTCGATTTCTCGGAATCGGTGTGAGCAACAAAATCGATATTTTAGCAACTAATTAGCAACAAAAAAGCTACAAATTCTGAGCTTAATTTTTTTTAATTTTGCCCATTTGGCACTGCGAGTTTTATGGAGCTGGGTTTACTAATTATATTACAGAGTATTTTTTTTTCTTTGGGTATGAGCTTGATAACAACCTTCCTACTTGACCGCATTAGAGTGGTAGAGGTTACTTATTACTTAATTAAAGTCGGCTTCCTGTATAATAAAACTATTTAAAATAATAATTGTGTATTTCTGCACAACCACATGAAATGATGTAACTAACTAATATTGTAATTAGTTACCTATATGCCATAAATTGTTATATATATATATACACACATAGGTATGCATAAATTACCTTCGTTCCAAATCTCGATTTAAATCTAAAATTTTATTTTACAAACAAGAAGGTATAGTTACCTAGGCATTCATGATGCCTACAGCATATAAAATGTTGTTAATAAAAACATATCATGCTTAAATATTCTTAATTAGTTCGTGTATACATACATACACGTTTTTAAATAGGTACGTAAGTAATGTTACTCAAAGATTTTCTTATTATTCCGCCGATTAAAGAAATTACGTTATTTATTATACATACATAATAACTTTAATTACATTAATTTGACTAGAATATTGCTTATAACTACTTAAATCCTCTTCCCTGCACCATACCTTCAGCGCAGTACCTCGGGAACTGTACTACTGACAGCAGGAAATCAGTGAGCCCCTGTAATTGAAAAGCGATTTCATGTTACTATGTATTATTGCAATAAAAATACTCTAAGAGACCTATTTAAGTAATGTAAATTGAACATTTCAGAATGACAGACTTTTGCCGTTGCATATTTTGGGTATTCGTGAACAGACAACATACAGTTATAGATATGTAGATGTGTACAGCACTTTTAAGGTTAAGCTAAAACATTGTTAAGTCCTTGGATACGTTCTTGGCACGTATGTAATCGGTCGTTGTGAAAATCTATGTTCAGCAGTGAATTGACAACCACATGTTCCACAATTTCTCCAGTGTTTCTATCGAAATTATAATTAGCTTTGGAACGGATTGCAATATTTTTAGATATATTACATTGATTAATAATATGGGTCGTTTTCGCGTTTCCTTCAGATTACTGTTCCAGGGCCCTATCTGTTAAATCTATTAAATTATTGTATTGATGGAGAAAATAAAATCTAAAAGAAGCTTGAATGGCACCTAGCACTCAAGAGCTATGTACTTACAAATCAAATCAAACATTTATTTACAAACCAAGTGTAGGTACATACATAAGATCTTATAAAACATTAGGGTATTTAGTACTCAGCAGAATTTTACAGGCGTTGTACATTTTCTCGGTCCAAACGACTAATTAGTGAGTTGGATAACTTTTTAATAATTTTTTTACACAAAACTACAAACTAAATGCTTCTACCAGATAAAGAAACACATAAAGAGTGTTTTATGGCGGTTTTATTTATAAAGAGATGGCGGACTTGAAATATAGAAATAGTTTTGTTCATAGAAAAACATCAAACATCATTAGTACAAAGGTCTTCAACGTACAAAACAATTGTTGTCTATGAATAGACTATCCGAGATAACAGAAATCAAAATTTTATAACGAGGCAGGTCCCTGTATAGTGACAAAACGCTCCCGCGCGTCTTATGCCGGCTCACTGATGTCGCAGTATCTCTTTGCGGAAAGGGGCATACGTCCCTACGTACGTATGGATTTCTTTACAATCGTGTTTTGCCACGAGTACTTTGTACCTTGGAAATGTTTATAATGTAAGTAAATTTCTTCAAGCTTCGCTAAATACCTAATTTAGATCTACATATAAATATATCACAGTACTATCCTAGATTATATTTTACACACGTAACTTTAAACTAGGACCAAATGCCAAACATTCATTCCTTTCCATTTAATTACCATCAAACCTTTTGTTTTTATTGGTGCCCAGTGGAAATTTTTCATGAACTTCCTTCGCCCCGGGGAAAGGCGAAGGGGTATGCCGAACTCCTACCGGCAAAACCACTGGAGCGGTCATCTTCGGCACCTAAGGGAGGCTCCAGGTCCTCGTATGATCACACTAGAGCTGCCCACTGGTACCACGCCTATGGGCACATCTCTCCAATTTTCATGCTCTGCCAATATAGCCGACACTACTGCCGGCAGAGAGAGAGATCTTGCCCGATCCGATCGACCAGGTTCCTCCGCTCGGCAGCCCATGCAGGGCATGCCTCGGTTTTATATTTGTTCTAGAACTGTGCGTGTGCCACCTATCATTTTTGATTTGTTTTAGGTGAATTTGTAGTTTTAGTAGGCATCTAAAAAGTATTTGACTAAAGAAAGGGCTTCTCTTAGATTAGTATGCAATACAAATTAAAATAAGTAAATAAATAATTATTTAATGAAACTAATCTAAACACATCGCGATTATTTATGTATACTGTTTTTTTTATTATATTGCATCGTAGATTTTATATTATTATAGTATAACAATTTTGAAAATTTTGCTGCACCTAATGTGTAAATATAAAATATATTATTCCAATAAAATTATGATCTCTAGGTCGTCACGGGCGTGTCTGCATGGTTATGCAATATACTTACCGTTAACGCTTCTATACAGACTGTGAAGGGGAGGATGATGATGTAGATGCCGGCAGCAATACCAGCTATCCAAAATGCTATAAATATGAGGACTAGAAGCCAACATATCGAAAAGATGATATTACCCATTTTCTGCAAAAGAAGAAAGATAACATTTAGATTTGAGTATTCTCCTATCATTACACCAATAAGATACCGTTGCTGCTGCTATATAATGTATGTCGTTGAGAACGATAAAATTTAAATTTAAAATTGTCTACTACCGCCTGACCAACACCGCTGTATCACGCCTTAGGTATGCGAGCAGCGACGCGGGGGTGGCCAAGCAGCCGCTCCATTTCCGTCGTTCGTAACTTCGTATACTTCGTGCTCTTTCGTTCCCACTCCCCACCTCCCCACGCATACTTAGGTAGGCGCGGTACAGCGGTATTGGTCAGGCCATAACTAGTAGGTACAGTATGTAAGTGAACGTTAAGTCTTCCGCACGTGTGTGTGTTACGGTTAGAGCATGCACCCGGTTCTACCCGGTTCCGAAAAACCGGGTTTTACCCGGTTCTTACCTGGTCTGAAAGAAACGGTTTGAAAATTATGATACCCGGTTCTAACGGTTCTTTTTTTATTCAATTGTATATATTAAATATTTGCAATATGTTCCTTTCTTACTTATTTAATTCTTTATAAAATTGTACACCCAAGTACATTTAACAATATAAATTATGAATGTGGTTTACAAAGACGAGCATAGTTATATCAGAAGATTTAAGGTCCCTGTTTGCAGGAGCAGGACATTAATTACCTAAATATGCTAACAGTAAAGAAAGCAGGAATTAATCTAGTAACGTCTAAGGTTTTTGCGATTATTACTCATTATAATAAAACACTATTAACAAATGACAGTCATCCTGCGACCACGAATGCTGCAAAGTGTCCGAAACGACAGGAAATACAAAAATCAATAATATACGCGATGTAATCCGTTTAAAGTGTTTTACTTGAATAATCTAAGAAAGTGTCTGAAGGCTTTAAATTATCTTCTTTTTTTGACGAGTGGTCTTCCAACCGCAATACACGACGACGACGGTACATGAGTCTAATATTACACACGCAATATTTTTCCGGTGGCAACGCATTTCGTAATTTCGGGCTTTAAGAGTGGGTATCTTTTTCTTGTTTTCTTTTTAAAATTTTCTATGAACACAACAAATGTGTAAAATATTATATATGTAGTATAAAAAAGAGTATGGAATATCAATCTCTAATTACACAATAGCTGAGACGAAGGACAACAACTGTCTAATGGTATAAGTTGGCAAGTACCTTGAACTCATATCACTAAACGTGCATAACACACGCAATACACCTGGCAATTGTTGACGTCATATTCAAACAAAGGATCGGAGATGAAGATGAGATTGAGTACAGATTTTGACGAAATCAGGAAGAAAGAGCCTCGGATTCAGCTGAAGAAGACGTCGCCGTGCCGTTAGTCTAATTATTTCGACAACAACGAGATTCTAAAATTAATGATTACGTTCATGGTGAATCCGATGAAGACGATGGTGTTCATTTTTCATGTGTGGCTTATATAAAAGTAAGAAAAGTACTGATAATTTAGAAAGTGAAAAACGAAAAAAATACTTTCTTAAAATAAAACAGCCTAATGCTAGACTCAGATACGCTGGAGCAGCATCGCAACCATGGTTAACCTTTTTTTTAAACTATTGCGTCCCATATCGAAAGCTTTGATTGATTTGACACAATAGCTGATATTTCAGAGTAGTAGTATTATTAATCAATACTATTATAGAGGCTAAATACTATCGTGACGTATCGCGATTTAATGCTGACGTCGCTGTCAAATTTGGGTTGAGAAAATTGCAGGGTATGAATAATTACCTCGGTATTAAAATGTTCGAAGTAAGTATTAAGTAAAAGGAACAAACACCGGCGCATTATTCAAGCTGCAACTTTGCTATACTTTAACAGTACGTTTCAGGCATAGTAAACGATGATTTGTCAATATTTTCCTACCCTACCAGCGAAGAAATGTGTACCCAGATAGTCTTGACTACAGAGAATGAAGAAACCGAGTTATTAGTAACCGACATAAGCGTGGAAGACGAGGATAAGGTAATATAACCTATAGATCGAGAAACGTTGACTGATAGAGAGCAGTTAAATATAGAACTTGAAAGGCTACGTCAGGGAAGAAATCCAATAGAAGAAGAATATTTATATTTGTTATTAGAAATTGAACTGATTTCCATTTTTTACTGTGATTATTAAAGCTGCTGAATATGCGCAACAGTGTAATTCAAATACCTCAATACATTGTTATGTTTCATAATGCCCTAGCCCGTCCTGACCTGAAGAACCGAAAAGAACCGGGTACCCGGTTCTGTGCAGAACTGGACCCGAAAAACCCGGTTCCTGAATATAGGCCGTTCTGCATCCTCTAGTTACGGTGCTGTAGCAAGAAGGCAAAACTAGAAACCACAGTTCCAGTAGGTATATTAATTTATGTTACGAACCACAAAAAGGTGTAGGCTTGCATGCCAAATCTATTCAAATCCAGTACTATTATCCCAATCCGTGTGATACGGCCAAATGTTAGAGTATCATCCAGCAAGTCAGTTACATTTAGTTGTAGCAGAAACTAGGTAGGCTGAGCATATTATGCGTCAACCGGACGTACAATCGGGCTTAACGTTATATTAATGATATGTTAATAAACCAAAACTGTTCACATACATTACTTCTCTTAATTAATATAGAAGAATATATGTACGTCGTTAAGGTTGTCTAGAAAAGATCGCTATATAGAACGCTATATTAGAACATTATATTTATAAATTACTTAATATATAGTTTCAGAAATCAGAAATGTTTTCGCAAAAATATGGGTATATTTTACACAAAGATGAAATTTACAGTGTTAAGAAGCCACATATAACCATTTCTGGTATGCGAATTTATGAACATATGTATTATCAAGTCAAAAATAGTTGAAGAATTTTTCCAAATGGTGTACAATAAAGCATATTCTATTCTACATCGAAACGTAATCTAAAATATTTTTTACTAACCAAAATATTGTGGAGCTTTTCACTGTTGGGTGGCAAGAAATAATAACTAAAAAATTTATTTAATTTATGAATATTATAGTACGATGCAAATCTATGCACAAAGCCGATAACCACAGACTAGATAGAGATATTTTATTATTGCGTGTGTCATCTGTCTATAACTAATATAGTCCTCTGTGGTCTATAAAGTGATTTAGTGGTTATAACTCTTTGGTGATTATAATCTCGTTGGTTCTGATCAAGAAGTAATTGAAAGTCTGGTCACATCGGTCACATAAACAATATAAATCTAAGGTCCATCAGCCCTTTAAGTAAAATTACATAGATATAGACAAATAGCCATTTTTTGGTTTTTGGGTCGAACCCCTTGGACTTCCTCCGTCTTGGGAGGGGACGCTTACCGGCTAAAACTACCCAAGTAGGCTACCCAATCTCGGGGGACCGAGGGAAGAAGTTCGCCGCCTCTACGGGGGAGTCGTGCGGTCTGTGGCCGTCTACGGGGCGCTTGTTTGGTCATCTCGACTCTCGGGCGTCCAGCGCTGCAAAACCAAGATCGGAGCGGTCATCAGTGGTTTTTAGCCGGTAGGAGTCCGGCATACCCCTTCGCCCTTCCCCGGGGCGAAGGAAGTTCCATGTAGAATTTCCACTAGACATCAATAAAAAAAAGTAATCAGTTACCGTAACCACGTGTTAACTTCCCCAAACAATCTAAAAATTAATTCATCATATCAGCCAAAGGACATCCACTGCCGAACAAACCCTCCAAAGGAAAAAGTATTAAACCAAGACATTATTTTGGTCGTTGCTACCTACAAAGATGCGCGCTTCGAGACATTTGTTTTACATCGAGCAGTCCAATCATAATGGTTTACTAAGTTATAAGTAAAGTTGGGCGTTATAACACATAACACATTAAATATTCAAATATATTTTTATAGCAGTATAACAAATTATTAGAAATCTAACAAGACTGTTATAATATATATTATAGCCATTGTTTTAATTTTAATTTCGATATTTTGGTTACAGCGCCATCTAGCTTCGTTTAGATCACAGTACATGTACGTACGATATCGAAGAACTAAGTAATTCAATCTAACATATAATAGATGGCGGTTGTTTTACAAGGTTAAATGAGCACTCACTACTTAGAAATAAGAGCTACTTTGACTTGCTACAAGCAAAAATAATGAGATAGCATGATTAATTTATAATGAACTCCAAGAATTACATTTTAACAGTTTAGAGTTCATTGCACCGAACATAATTCGTTGGTTTTAAATTGCGAATATTTATTTGCAGTTGCTACCGACAAACTACATAATGTTTAGGTTTTGCAAAATTTTGGAACAAGTAGGTAGTTTAGTTAAGTAAATATTTTAATTTCGTTTTCATCATCATCATCATCGTAGTTCAATTACGTATGCTATAAGGTGTAAATATCATCATTTCGGCCGAACAAAGTCCACTGCTGGACAAAGGCCTCCCTCAAAGATCACCACAACGACCGACATCGGTATGTTGTATGCTCATTGGGGGGTTTTGCCATAATCACCACGCTTGGCAGGCGGGTTGGCGATCGCAGTTGAGCTGCTAATGTATTCGAAGGACGCTGCAGCCCATCCTCCAGGTGTAAATATAGGTCTAGTGTAAAGTGTAAATGATTTAAGTGTTCTAGATATGAACACAACTTATTTTGTACCAAATACATCTCAAAAGACTAAATAAAATCAAACCGTAATATTAACTTTTATAATGTAATACAACTCTTTCAATACAATGTAACACTAAATAACATACAACTCATTATAATTATAACAAACAACGCTTTAACCAAAAATAAAATACAACTCATTATAATTATAATAAACAACACTTTAATTATAATACAACGACGCATATAAGTTATAACACTCTAAGATATAACATTATTTCAAATAACATTTTAATAAATATTATAACACTTTAAAACAACAGTTTAAAATATATAACACAGCAGTATAATTCATTGAAAAATTATAACACTTTAGCCCATCTTTAGTTATAAGTAATGGATTACTAATATGTAAATAATAACGTTGAAGAGCCAGCAATTAGCAATAAGAACAAAGGCGTTAACACGAGACACGGTTTATAGAATACGTACCTATATGTACGTAAGTAACAGCTAGATAGTTATAGTCCTGAAGTCGCTACACATTAAATGCACAAAATAAAAATGATGGAATATTCATCTTTACAAAAAAAGACTGTTTCGTTAATGAACCTGAATTTTCAAACACAAATTGCTTAATCTTTGAAGCAAATAAGGAAATTATTTTGATTGCAGTCTGCAGGGACGTCAACATAGATATTAAGCATACAAGTGAAGATGACCTCTCAAATTAGTACATTATTCTTAACTCAACCCGCAGCCTTCTTCTTGCTTACCAAATACCTACAAGGATTAATAATTGTCTGGATCATATTATCCTAAAATCAGATACACCAGCCACAACACTAATTCTAGAAACGTATATTACGGATACCTATCCTACAGTCCATTGATAATACAAAAATAAACCGTAACCCGCCGAGCATGATTTCCCGAGTAGAGCACCGCAAAGTGGTAAAGGAAGGCGAATGTTTTTTTCTCGTACATATATTATAATATAAACATGGATGACGCTAATATAGCTGCAAATAACTTTATACATATAGTTATAATTTAATCCGCAATCGACAAACATACGTACCTAGTTAGGATCCCAAAAAAGGCATATGAAGGCCAAAAGCTAATAATTAATTTCAAAACTTACCTACACCCGATATCAAAATCATTTGCAAGTACATTCAGCGGAAATAAAAACTATGTTTGACAAATGCGAACTGAGGTGGCTAAACAAAACCCAAAAGTTTAATAGGCCATAATTAAAGAAATGACTAATTTACTAAGGGTGTGCTGCATGAAAGAAATATTATATGATGTATTTTGTGAACAAATATTATTTATTCCGGTTCTGGGTATTTGTGCATGCGTAATTTATGTCCGTAAACTGTACCCACGAGCTACGATAGAGTTGAAACTAACGTGGGTACATCGAAAAAAAGACAATAAGGTAATGCTTGCCAAGCGTTGTTATTATTACATATTATGGCGGTGATTGGAAGCTCTATGTGTGGTAGTACATGTTTACAGGTTGATGAGAGACAAATATAAGATAAAGCCTTTCGCTATGTGAGGCAACAGCAACAAGTATAGAACACAACGCTATTATACATTTTGGATTTCAGAAAAAAAAGTGGCATGCAATTGTTGTCACGTTTTACAGATGAAATCAATGATCACCTTAACAGCAAAAAGCATGTAATAAAAACTATGTTAGACTTTAGCATTTGATACGCTAAATGATGATGTGCTTTACACAAAAATGCTTCAAAATGCAGGGTCCTGTATTGGATTGGTTCAAAGACTATCACTTAAATAGGTATAATGTGGTTAGTATAGCGGGTGCTTACAGCGACAGAATTCTGACTCAATATGGAATGGCACAAGGATATATCCTCGGTCAGATTGAGTACCTTTTTTTTCTTTTTTTATTGCTCACCAAATACCTACAAGGATTAATGATTGTCTGGATCATATTATCCTAAAATCAGATACACCAGCCACAACACTAATTCTAGAAACGTATATTACGGATACCTATCCTACAGTCCATTGATAATACAAAAATAAACCTTAAATTTCCAGTGGAAATTCTACATGGAACTTCCGTCACCCCGGGGAAGGGCGAAGGTGTCTGCCGGTCTCCTACCGGCTAAGACCACCGTCCTTCTCCGTGCGGGATCGGCCCTCTCCCAATCCCGCTCTGCAGTATCCTTCTGGAGCATGACGATCTCGCAGAAGGAGACTACTGCACTCCAATTTTCATGCTCTGCCAACATAGCCGACACTACTGCCGGCAGAGAGAGATCTTGCCCGATCCGATCAACCAGGACCCGCCGCTCGGCCGCCCACGCAGGGCACTCCTCGAGCGTGTGGTGTGCGGTATCCTGGTCGCTTCCACAATGGTGGCACTGTGCCGTAACATCGCGTCCTATTCTGTGCAGGTACGTACCAAAACAACCGTGACCGGTGAATACCTGCATCAGACGGTATGTGACGCGCTCGCTCCTTCTAAGCAGATTGAGTACCTACTACCTTCTTTAAGTTAAAACAATATGTGTAACATATTCCGGCATGGCTCTGTCTACCAGTTTACTGTCTAAACATGCCTAATCACAGCTGACAGGGACCTAAGTACTACGGAGATGCTGATGCAAAGTGAGTTTAACCTCCTATATAAATGGCCACACGACATTGGCTTAACAATCAATTGCCGAAAAACTAACTAACATTCATACACCATACTGAAAAATTCGAGGTACACCAAGAGTTGTGCTCTGCTCACGAGCATCAGTGTATGCACGAGTGCTTCGATCGATGCCTGTGACTGTATGTCGATTGAAAATGTTAAAGAACATTTGTATCTAGGTCTAGAGATTGATCATAAATTCAACTGGGGCCTATATGTGAACTATGTTTGCACTAAGATTAGGGTTATCATGTAAAAACTGCGCATTAAGTCACGCCAGTCATTGGCCGATTATGTAATCAATTATGGTGTAATCAGTTACGGACGAACCTATGGAGCTTACCTTCAGAAAATCTATAGTTTACAAATACGAATATTAATAAAAATACTGGTACAAATACGTAGTTGTTTGATCTACAGATAGTTCTTTTGGGTCTGGGTATTTGTGCATGTGAGATTTACGTTTGTTATCTTATTTATATTGTACCCAAGATAAGAGAGAAACCAAAGTGCATCGCTTGTATAAAAAAACTTGGAGATACCGGGATCGCTTTATTTCCTTTTCATTTGGCGTTCATCTGACAAATTGTTTAAGCTGCCCAAAGACCGCCTTCTTGGCTTAATGACTGCCGTAAACTGACAACAACTGTGGCCCAGTACGTAACATACCGGGAATCGTACCGTATACCGTAACGTATTGATATATCAGCTGTCAGTCTCTCGGGCTTCTGACAGTTCTAGGTATTGCAATGACAACCGCGGGACCGACGATGGCTTTACGCGCTCTTCGAAGCACGGAAAATCCTAAATGGTAAAAACAAAAACTTTGGGTAACCATCCCAGAATACTTGAAATTTTAAAATACGATGTTATGTTTGTTCTTGGGATAAGTTATTGGTACAAGACCGAATTTAACAATAGACATTATAGATTAGTGAGGAACTGACGACGAACAAATTTGTGTCAAATTAACCTATTCATCGTACGGAACCCTCTCCACGCGAATTCAACTCCCACTTGTCTGGTTTTATTGTATCTTCTGACAACCGAATCATAGTTATATATTTCTGTGTAGTCAACAATTCAACATACAGTTTGACAGTTTGTCCTTAGATTTCCCAATTTAATAGTACTAGATGTTTGACCGAGCTTCGCTCGGTATTTTTTTATTTTTAAATTGTGTTTTCTGGAAATTATATTTAAGTACGAATTACTAATAAAATAATGAAATATGAATAATATTTTTCGATCTTACCGATAGAATAATAAAAAATATGAACTGGTTATTTAAAGAAAAAAATCATGAGTGCAATTAGTTTAATCTTATATTAGAAACAAATACTTAATTTTTTACAGTTTATCAATCAATTACGTAAGTATATATATATAGTATTATTATTCGCCAATAGATGTCAGGAAGAGTCATATTTTTCAGTTGAGACTACTCAAATTTAAAGATATAAGATTAAGAAAACTGGAACTTCAATATTTTGAGTTTAGCGCCATCTATGCGGCAGTAGTGGTACCACTAAGCACTACATTGTCTCAAAATTAGACTACATAGCTAACCTCATAAAATTTTTCTTAGAGTATGTAACAGATGCTACTTCTCCAAATTAATTTTTTTGGACAAAGTATTTAATATTGAATGTCAGTGGTACCTAAACAAAATTATAATACTTCCATTATAATTAACTTTTATACTATAATGTGAAATAATACTTGACATTATAGTATAAAATGAACATGGTGTTATGCTCGATTATTAATATACCTGGATGACCGAGCTTTGCTCGGTATTTTCGTGTTACTTAACAACGCCATCTGCTGTTGTGTCGTTTAAGCAATTAGTTGCTCACAAAAAATAGTATTATTATTCGCCAATAGATGTCAGGAAGAGTCATATTTTTCAGTTGAGACTACTCAAACGCCTATAAAATGACATATAAAATGACATTTTCTAAAAATGATTCCTAGCTAGATCGATTTGTCGCCCCCGAAACCCCCTATATACTAAATTTTATGAAAATCGTTGGAGCCGATTCCGAGATTCTAATTACAAGAATTGCTCATTTAAAGAGATAAGATATTATTATATCTACTCTTCGATCTAAATTTCTAATGCGGTAGATACTAGTGCGCGCAAAAAAACCTTTTAAATCTTCTAACTACCGAATCATAGTAATATTTTTCCGTGTAGTTAACTTACGTTATTATGGAAGTACTTAGGTAATATAACTATCTTGTGGCGGTTCAAAACGTATACACCGAAGAACTGTACGATGCGGCCACACCTGCATAGGATTTCTAAGTGACTAACAAACGATTTATGATAAGAATTTATCTAATCGTAAAAACGTTGAAATCCTGCACAAAATTATTTATAAAATGCTTGATTTAATAATAATAATATAATATAATAAACTGTACACGCGATATAGGAGAAATGCTAGTGTGAGGCATAGTTAAAAATATAAACTGTTTCCGTGAGCCGAGTCGGTAGTATTCCAAACCATCTCCGACTGTCATAATCCATCTTCTTTGCATACCGCTTAAGCTAGCCGCTTATAGGCAAGTTACGATAAGCATTGTGTTATAAGTAGGTAATTAAGATTAGGTGCGTTAGTCAGCTACAAATTTGAAAAACACTTCCCATGTTTATATAAATCAAATGTTGCCATGATTGAAGGCTTTGGATAATTCATTACACTCAGCATCCACTTACATGTAGGTCACATTTGTCCCCTCCGTGATGTGCCTAAAGGTGGCAATGGGCGGCTCTGGTGTGATCTTACGAGGAGTTGGAAGCCCCCCTTCGGTGCTGAAGATGACCGCTCCAGTGGCTTTAGCTGGTAGGAGTTCGGCATACCCCTTCGTCCTTCCCCGGGGTGAAGGAAGTTCATGTAGACTTTCCACTGGAGACCAGTAAAAAAAAGTTTCGACATGTCACTTCGGCTTTTTTAAAATACCTTCACGAACGTCCTTATTTCCTTCATAATGTAACGAAATGGCACCAGGAGCTAAATAGAGTAACTATATGCCAACTAGTATAATAGGCTGGATTATTGTTAGCCTGTTCCATTAACGAAGTCGGCTTGGCGGATACGGTGGGTAAGTTATGCTTTAGGAAGTGAATTGCAGGATAAAAGTTGAATAAATAACTGTGTTAATATATACTATATATTCCGTGTGGTGCCGGGGTTAAAAATACCTACCTATAGCACCAATCCAGCTCCTCCCGTGGACATGATGATGATGTATATGATTAGTTATCACAAAATCATCGTTGATTCCAGAAGCAAAACAGATTATTGGTTAGTCTACAATACCTTTTTACAACGATGACGAACAACAACAGTTTCAAGTTGTTGTTTTGTTTAGCTACTTAACTAACATTTTAAGTCTGTGGTTTCTATTCGAAGTGGACCGGTGAATAATCCACTCACACAGCTCAAGTTTCACAACACGATACAAGGGTCACACGGGCGGGTCACACTAAAAGTTTTTAGAAAATCAATAACAAAGATATCTTATTTCCCATTTCTGTGATCAATAACATAATAATGTAGGAATCTGTTAATATTTTTATTGTTTTTCGAAGAAGTCTCCGTTCCTTACAAAGCACCGTTGCATGCAATGGAACTATTGACTTAAGCAGTGAGCCCACTCTTCTTTAGGTTCTCGTCGTCTTCTTTTGGTTTTTTTCGAGTGCCAATGCATCTTCGGGCTTCCTATAGAAAATTCCTTTAAGCTTATCATTTTTTTTGGGTGGTAGGTGGTGGTGCTAGGTCGGGACTGTAAGGAGGCTGACTCACTAACTTCAACCTTCAATAGACAAATATTTGATTGTCCGTCTGGCGGAGTGAGCTGGAGCGTTGTCGTGATGGAGGATGATCCTGCTTCTTGGGCGCTGCTGTCGAAACTTTTCCACGACAGCCAGTAAACAATGACCAACATACCAATCTGCAGTAATAGTCCTTTTATCCTCTAGCAATAGTTGCGAAATGACTCGTCCGTCCAAAGAATGAGACAATCATCTTTATTATTTGACTTCTTTACTTTTGTTGGTAAATCTCCGAATGGAAACATCCATTGAGCAAATTGTCTTTTGGTTTCAGCCTCGTAACAATAAATCCAGCTTTCATTCCCTGTAACGAGTTCTAACACAGTATTCGAGTCACCTCCGATAAACTTATCAAGCATTCCGCGGCACGAATATAACCTACGGCATGGAATGGTTTTTCTTCCGTCAAATAATGAGGTATCCATCTGGTGCAAAGCTTTCTGACCCCTAAATGTTCTTGTAAGACTTTTTGCACTTGACTCAAACCAATGCCTAAGCTTGCCCGGATCTGTTGATATGTCACTCATTTATCAGCTTCTATCATTAGCCGTACAGCACTCACGTTATCTTCAGTGGTCACAGTAGAAGGACGTCCTTAGCGCAAATCATCAGTGAGTAAATAAAGTAAGTAATTAAAGTAAACCTTTTATTCGCTAAAGATATGGTACATACACATATTCTTATAGAGTAATAGTTCAAATGCACATCTCGTCTTTAGCAGGTATGCGAAAACTTTTGTTGAATAGGGGCTAGGTACACCATACGGTGTCGCAGAGCGGGATCGGGAGAGGGCCGATCCCGCTCGGAGGAGGAGGACACGGACCCGGGGTAACAGCCGCCGCGGTGCCCGTGTCCAACACGCCTGAGCCCCTGTCGTCTTTATATGGCCCCTGCCATATGCTGCCTTGGGGGTCGCGAGCGTGCTTATTGGGAAATCTGCGCGCTCATACCGAGCGACCCCCGGGAAGACAGCGGTGCGCATGTGGTCACGTACCGCTGTGTGCGCAGCACAGCGCATAGTGAGGCCTCGGGGGAATCTTTTACAATCCCCTCGAGAGATGCCTGGGGGGATGGCCTCTTTACAGTCGCCTTCCCTCAACTAGAGGGGATGACCACTTTACAGTCATCCCCTCCGAGATGTGCCTAAAGGCGTGGCACCAACGGGTGGCTCTAGATGGAGATCTTTCGAGTTCCTGGAGCCTCCCTTCGGTGCCGACGATGATCACTCCGGTGGTTTTAGCCGGTAGGAGTCCGGCATGCCACTTCGGCCTTTCCCGGGGCGAAGGAAGTACATGACGTATTTCCACAGGATCAATAAAAAATAAATTAAAAAAAGAGGTACACCATACGGTAAATCAAGTAAAAATATAAAATAAGTACCAATTGCCAATAATAATGATAATAATGGGCAAACCGTATACGTAGGTACAAACGGCGGGTGGAGCGGTATACCTTGAATCGCACATTCCAAAGTAACCAAAGGTGGGTATATAGAACTTGGGAACGACCTGACCCAGGTATGAGTGACGTCCACCTACCGGATGATGATGCCGTGAGTGCATTCTGGCGCAGCATCTGGTCGGTGCCCGTCAGTCATACCGAAGGTGATTGGATAAGGCAGGTTGAACAAGTATGTGAACCAATATCAGAAATGGAATCAGTTGTAATAAGTCCCCAAGACGTAGCCAGTGCAGTCCGTCCGTTGCCCAACTGGAAATCTCCAGGGCCGGACGGGCTGCACAATTTTTGGCTAAAATGGCTACGCAGTTCACATACTCGTTTGGCGTCCCAATTCCAATTGTCCTTGGAGTCTGGTTCGCTACCACAGTTTCTTACAACAGGAGTTACCCACCTGCTCCATAAATCAGGTAGTACCACGGAACCCAAAAATTATAGACCGATCACTTGTTTACCGACGGTAAACTTCTTACATCCATTCTGAGGGCAAAAATTAACAATCATATTGATGACAATAATATCATGTCTTCCTCTCAGAATGGATGGAGGAAAGGGTCCCGTGGTACTAAGGAGCTGCTCCTTATTGATATGGCCATTAGCCAACAGGTCAGACGTAACCATAAGGATGTGTCGACATGTTGGATAGATTATAAGAAGGCCTACGACTCTGTTCCGCATACATGGCTCATGAGGGTGCTGGAATTGTATAAGATAAATACAACTCTACGCACCTTCCTGTTTGCATGTATGCGGAAATGGAGGACGGTTCTTAACTATCCAGGATGTCGACAGATTCAAGGGAACGATGAACCAATCAGGATCGAGCGTGGAATATTTCAGGGCGATAGCCTGAGTCCACTGTGGTTCTGTTTAGCCTTGAACCCTCTGAGCACACTGCTGGAGAGTTCGAGGCTAGGCTACCAGATGAGAAGAGGTGGTCAGATAATATCTCACCTCTTTTACATGGATGATTTGAAACTCTTTGCCCCCAACAATTTGCGGCTAATAGAGTTACTGAAGGTAACTGAAACTTTTAGTAACTCTATTAGGATGGAATTTGGTGTGGATAAATGTGCAGTCATGCATGTAAAGCGAGGGAAGATTATGGAATCCGAGGGATTACAATTTTCGGATTTCATACACATCAGATCCCTTTCCTCATCTGAGACCTACAAATACTTGGGTATGTCGGAGGCGTTAGGTATCAACGGAGCTGACATGAAACAATCGCTACAGGTGCGCTTCTTTGGCCGCCTGAAAAAAGTACTGAAAAGTCTTTTATCAGGCGGTAACAAGATGCGCGCCTTTAACGGTTGGGTCATGCCAGTCTTAATGTACTCTTTCGGCATACTCAAGTGGACTCAGACTGAATTAGACGCCCTGGATAGACGAGTCCGTTCGTTGTTGACCACAAATCGGATGCATCACCCACGATCGTCGATAATGAGGCTGTACATCCCACGAAAATGTGGGGGTCGAGGCTTTCTAAATGCTAAGACCCTCCACAATCGTGAGGTGTGCAACCTCAGGGAGTATTTTCTCCATGCCGAAGTGGGGATGCACCGAGATGTGGTTGCGATGGATAAAGGACTCACCCCGCTCTCCTTGGCTAAAGAGAACTGGCATAAACCTGTAGTGCTTGACACTAATGACCGTAAGGAGGTATGGCAGAGCAAGGAGCTTCACGGACGCTTTTACCGGGCCCTTCATGGGCCTGATGTGAACTTTTTAGCGTCCGTGTCTTGGCTACGTTTTGGTGACCTCTTTGGGGAAACCGAAGGTTTTATCTGTGCAATTATGGATGGAGTTATTATGACGAAGAACTACCGAAAATATATTGGGAAGGACGGCACGGTTGACATCTGTCGGGCATGTCACTATCCGGGTGAATCTATCCGTCACATTATTTCCGGTTATTCTCGTCTTGCTAACGGCGAGTACTTGCACAGGCATAACCAAGTAGCCAGGATTATCCACCAACAACTTGCATTGCTATACAACCTTGTGAGTTTAGAAGTGCCATACTACAAGTATGTGCCCGACCCAGTTCTCGAGAATGACCATATCACGTTGTACTGAGATCGATCTATCATCACTGATAGGACTATTGTAGCCAATAAGCCTAATATAGTGGTGATAGATCGAGTAGAGCGCCGCACAATGATTGTGGATATAACTATCCCACATGACGAGAATCTCGTGAAAGCCGAGAAAGAGAAACAACTTAAGTATCTTGACTTGGCGCACGAGGTTGTCGACATGTGGGAGGTAGACTCTGCAATCATTGTGCCGATAGTTGTTACGGCCAATGGCCTTATGGCCAAGAGCCTCGACCAACACCTCAAGAGGCTCTCGTTAGGCAGCTGGGTCAGGGGCTTGATTCAGAAAGCGGTACTCCTAGACACGGCTCGTATTGTTAGGAAGTTCCTCTCTCTGGAGCCCTGACCACCGGTAGCTTGGACCTTGTTCCCGATGCCGGTGGGCTACTATTTTTTATATTTTTAAATATATATTGTATTTTTTTATATGTATTTAAAAATGTAATTTATATGTATATATTTAAAATAAAGGAAATAATAATACAAATGCAAAAGGAAGTCAGTACAGTCTTTGAAAATATGAATTAAATATGGATATAATTACAAGTTAAATTTATCATTAAAAAAGTCATTTATAGATAAAAACTTTTTCATGCAGCCAAGACTTAGGTAAGCAATGATATTATACATGGAATATCATTTTAGTCCACGCTTAGACTCGTTTCTAAATCTTACCCTTAGTTTAAACTGACGCAGCTGCAACTCCCGTATTAGATTGAGATTGTTTCGACTACGTTAAACTTATTAAACCAATTAAAAACAGTGGCACGAGATAGGGCTTCATAGTGAAATGCCAATCGAAGTCTACCATGACATAGTTGTTAAGAGGCCGTGCACAAAATTTATTCCCTCGAGTTTAGGTAAATTCACCGCATATTATGTTTGCGTGCACCGTTCACGCACA
Source organism: Diloba caeruleocephala (assembly GCA_947459985.1). Taxonomy (NCBI): domain Eukaryota; kingdom Metazoa; phylum Arthropoda; class Insecta; order Lepidoptera; family Noctuidae; genus Diloba; species Diloba caeruleocephala. Next base: position 15,612,519 of record OX381617.1, on the reverse strand, counting down.
TGATGGCTACAGATCGGGCGTAATGATCGCGTAAATAATTTTGATCCTTTGGACGATAATGTGCAGTCTACAATTATTTTATCCATGGAGTTTATCTATTTGTTTATCAGTTTAGTAGTATATTAAGTACAAGTAACATAAAAATAGTAAAATAAAATAAAATGGTAAATGATGAAAAAAATATACCGACAGAAACAGCACTATGGTTTACAGCTAATCCATTATTTTTGTCCTCACACATGTAGTCCGCCTACCTGCCCTAGGCCAGCGTGGTGGACTAAGACCTAACCTTTCTCATCGTGAGAAAGGCTGCGGGACAGTAATGGGCTGATTATATGTATTAAACTGAAATAGACTTCCACACTTTAGCACTCATTATATCAGCCACAGGATGTCCACTGCTGAACAAAGGCCTCCCCCTTAAATTTCCACAACGAGCGGTCACATGCCGCTCTCATCCAACGACTCCCAGCGACCTTCACCAGGTCGTCTGTCCACCTCGTTGGAGGTCGTCCCACGCTGCGTTTTCCGGTGCGCGGTCTCCATTCGATAACCTTTGTGCCCTAACGGCCATCAGTTCTACGAGCAATGTGCCCTGCCCATTGCCACTTCAGTTTACTAATCCTTTCAGCTATGTCGACAACTTTAGTTCTTCAACGGATCTCCTCATTTCTGACTCGATCTCGTAGAGAAATACCAAACATAGCTCTCTCCATAGCTCGCTGAGTGACCTTGAGGTTTCTAATGAGGCCCATTGTGAGTGACCACGTCTCTGTTCCATATGTCATCACTGGTAACACACACTGGTTAAAGACTTGTTGCGTCTTGAGGCATTGCGGTATTGTAGACGAAAAGACGTTGCGAAGTTTCCCAAACGCTGCCCAGCCGAGTCGGATTCGACGATTGACCTCTTTCTCGAAGTTGGACCTACCTAACTGGACAGTTTGTCCCAGGTAGACATACTCGTCAACAACTTTGAGAACAGAGCTCCCAACGGATATTGGGATGGGCACGATATGGGCATTTGACATGACTTTTGTCTTGCCCATGTTCATTGTAAGGCCCACCTGTTGGGAAACTCTGTTGAGATCATCGAGCATTGTGCTGAGCTCTTGCAGCGATTCTGCCATGACGACGATGTCATCGGCAAATCGAAGGTGAGTGATATACTCGCCATTGATGTTAATGCCGAATCCTTTCCACTCCAGTAGCTTGAAGGAATCCTCCATTGCAGCGGTGAACAGTTTCGAGGAGCTTTCAGAAGCTCTGTCGTAATTCCGTCCCCACCCGATAATTGTCGCCTTGTAATTTTTAAGCTGTTTCAAGGCCATCCTAATCTCGTACAAGCTGATGTCCGGGATATCCTCGGCATAGTGTCGGGTTAGTTTGGCTCGCGGGTCTTTGTCAGAGCCAATGGTAGATATAGTAACCGAGGTGTATAACTGCCGGTAGAAGTTCTCAATCTCTCTCAAAACCTCTGGCTTAGTCGACGCTACACTGCCATCCTCGGTCTTCAACTTCATAATACGACTTTGCCCAATAGATTTGTCTCTTGCGAACACTTTGGGGCCTTGCTTCCGCTCAATCGCCTCTTTAACACCGTTGGTGTTAAAGGTGCGGATATCGTGACGCGAGGACTTCCATATCCGTCTATTGAGCAGTCTGTATGCTTCAGCATCACTGGAGGACTGCAGCGTCATGGCGCGTCTTTCTGCCATGAGGTCGAGAGTGTGATCGGAGAACTTTTTTGGTCTACCTTTACGGTGGGTTTTAAAGAATTTAGACCCAACCGTTTGGACAGTTTCTACAAACCTACAATTTAAAGTTCGAGTTTAAAGCTCTCCGGGTTTTGGATATGAGCACTAGAGGGCCGGAGCGTAGACCTCATCAGACGAGACCTCTCAACTTTGAAATTAATATTCAATGTGCCTCTTACCATTCGGTGATCACTTCCGGTTTTCACCCTGTGGATCACAGAGACATCATTAAATATTTGTCTTTTATTGGTCATGATGAAGTCAATCTCATTCTTTGTGGAACCATCGGAACTCATCCAGGTTCACTTCCTGTGAGGACGCTTTTGGAAAAAGGAGTTCATCACAAATTACCACCTCCATAATGTATTAATCTCATTCTCTTACAAATTAACCGAAATACAAAGTTACGCCTTTACCGCGTGTGAACTCACACTCGACAATTTTCTTTATGAATATAAAATATCATATCAGCCTGTCACTGTTCTAGTGCTAACCAAAGGCCTCTTTTCACACAAAGAAAGCAAAATTCAATCTACAGAAATAACATTTCCATTTTTATCTTATCTTTGATGAAAGTATTACAACAATGTTTATGTTCATTACTTGTATTGACATTTGAGTTGACTTATTTAAAATTTCATAAAATTCTATGTTATTTACATCAATTTAATATTATGGCATTGATTGACTATTAGTTAATATTAATATTGTTCTTGTGACATTAATTTATAATATTTATAAAAAACTGTAAATGTGTGAGCATCATGTAGCCATTAATGTTATAAGCTACTCATAACTAAATAGGGCCCACCATGTTTTTTTGCCTTAACTTAAAATTGAACATAATTGTTCAGTTTTTATGAATGTATAAGTTTCAAGTGGGCATTCAGGAATAGTGTAAACACAAACAATGGAATCATTTGTTTGTTTCCTTTAATAAAAACACAAATAACAGTTTTTAGGAAAAATTACACAAAATAAAAGATAAACGTAATCTGGTAAAGCACACGTCTTCTGAAAAAAAATATGGTGCTTGTTATTTTTTAATAACGAGTGGGTCCTCCTCTGCTCCGTATGCACTCTCTGAGCCTATCTGGTACACTTTCAATCAAGTGAGTCACGTTTGTGTGCGGTATTTGTTCCCAACAGACTTTCAGGGCGTTAATGAGCTCCTGCTGGCTGTTCACATCACTGTAGTTTTCTTTCAGGCTTCTTTTGAGTTGATCCCATAAATGTTCTATTGGGTTGAGGTCGGGACTCATGGCTGGCCATGGCAAAACGGTGATATTGGCTTCAGAGAGTGCTCTTTGTGTGGTGCGGGCTGTGTGTGCGCGAGCATTGTCATGCATAAAGACAAAATTATTGCCCACTCTTTGTGAAAACGGGATGACATGTGGCCGGTTACTCGCTCGATGTAACTGGCGGCGGTTACGGTACCTTCATTGAGAATTACCAACTCCGTTTTGCCGTGTAAGCTAATTCCACCCCATACCATAACACTGGGACCCCCCCCATCGGTCTGTTCCATGCACGCATGGTTCAGAAAAACGTTCCCCTTCTCTTCTCCACACGCGTATCCGTCTGTCATCACTGAAAAACTTCACTTTAGACTCGTCCGTAAAAAGCACATTCCTCCAGTTATCCATGGTCCATTCCAAATGTTCCCGGGCGTACCTTAAGCGTGCTGCACGATGAGCCCTCGTCAGTTTCAGTCGAATAGCGCGTACTCTGGAGCGTTGTCCATCTTCGTGAAGCCGATTCCGAATGGTTTGGTCGCTGACTCTCGTCCCTGTGGATTGCCGTAGTCGAGTTTGTAAGGTCCGAGCGGTAACAGTACGCTCCCGTCGTGCGGTTAACCTTAGATATCGGTCTTCCTGGGCAGTTGTAGCTCTAACTCTTCCTGTGCCAGGTCTCCTAGCTACACTTCCGGTCTCCTGATATCGTTCCCAAACATTTCGGATTGCTCGTCGCGAAACACTGAGGTGTATAGCCACAGATCTCTGAGACTGTCCCTCTTGAAGCAAAGATACTGCTCTTGCAGCGGTTTCCATGTCCATATGTCGGCGAGAACCAGGCATAGTGATCACAACTAACACAGGAACCAAACAAAATTGTTAAAAACGTGAGTATTCCACAGCAGTGTTTAGTGTAGACTGAAAACTTAAGTGACCGAGAATTTGTGCATTCGATGTTTTTTTCGAGTACTTCACTTTTTTAGCTACCCTCTTGAAACCAATATGAATATTGTCGAAATAAACATTGATAAGGGCTCCTAAACATGGTAGCTTGATGGTTCAATGCGTAACTTTGACAACAACTACTTAGATAACTTTATTTTGACCAAAATAGTGACTGATTCGAGGTGGGCCCTATTTTGTTTTGAGTAGTTTATGTTAAGTACTTATTTTGATTGTGTCTTTTGCCTGGCTCTGGCTGTATTGGTCTGTCATGCTCACTAAAATGTCTTGCTAACGGTGGCGTTGTGTATCGGGTTGTTCGGTTCCCTACAATATGGTTGAGCTAAGCGATGCTGATGCATGCGTCATGCTCGTGAACGGGTGCCGTCTGTTGGGACTGGTCAGCCGTTACCTGCCACGGCAAATTCATTATTGTAATTTTATTGTGGTATGTTTCATCTTTACACATTAACCTACATTTTTCTCTGTATATGTTTTACAATCATGTGTACCTATACAATTAACATTGTAATCCCCAACTATTTTAAAAGAGTATCCATGGAGTTTCTTGCCGGCTCTTCTCCATGAGATCAACTATTTGGAACCGTGCAACTTAAATTCTGACGTTTCATAAGTGCCAATATTTGGTTTATGTTGAAATAAAAAACTTTGACTTTGACTTTATATAATATTGCTGTTATTAATAATGTCTTAGGTTTTCGCGAGTATTACACATTATAATAAAACTGTTTACAACATTACAACATTATAAAAAAATTTAAAAGTGTTTTATTATAATTGTTATTATTTAAAAATGTGGGAAAATTTCGTTCCATCTGGTATCCCTCAAATCACGCACCGCACATGTTCGATACCGTGCTTCACTTTCGTAATGAGTGGCGCGGAGTCAATCTTTTTTTTATAGTCCGTGTCCGTGATATATATATATAATTTTTATATATATCATAATTTGTTGTAAAGTATGTCTCTTCTCTTTATTGAAAGAATATATATAATTACTCCATTAATAATAATAATAATATGTACCTAAGACCCCTCTGGGCAAACGTTATCTCACCATGGGATAAGGTAATCCTGGAGGGCAGATTAAAGTAGCTGCTGGATTTCTTCATACCTTATGATAAAAAAAAAGTATATTAAGTAGCTTACAGAACGCAGGGCAGTTTGTGGCGAGCTGAATGTGAGTGGCGACACTGCGTACCCGAATGCTCCAGAGAGTCGGTCAGGGCCTCGTCTCCGCTTGCCTTTATTGGTTGGTTGGAGTGGAACCCCATGAGTGCCCGCAGGATTTTCAACTCTGACTTGCCTTAGTTGGCCGATCAGAGGGGGGCCGCCAGAGCTATATGCTCGGGGGTGGAAGTGTCTAATGGCGTAATAACGGGGAAACCCGCTCCGAGTCTTCGAGACGCGCGATGGTGAAACCGGTGCCGCACCTCTCTACACCCCTAGCCGCTCACACCGGTGTTGCTCCTTGTCGCCTGTAGTGGTGGCCATTTAGGGGGCCCATCTTGTGAGTGTATCGTGAATCGAGCTAATTACATTTTAGATTAAAATTCTCTAAAGGGCCTCTGCGTGTTGTTCCCCACGTAAGCCTGTCAAAAGACCGGGTTCCCCCTTACAGGGGATATAAACCCGTGAAAAGAGAGACATGTAGATAATAATAATAACCCCCCTGAGGGACCACCTTGTCGTGGTGGGGGGGGCTTATGAGAAGGCATGAATGACTGAGTGGTCTATACAAACTTGACCACAACCTGTGACGTATAACAGGAGATACACAGATAACAGCCAATAAGACCTGAGGCTTAACCCTTCCCAACTAACGGTCCCAAACACAAAAAGAAGAAATATGGTACAAACACGAAGCAGCGGAAAACGGCCCCAAGTACAGGCTATGGCGGAAGCCGACCTGATACTGGTCCTAGGGGTGCGAAGAATCCCCGGGTGGCGACTGAATCCCGTCAATTGACCCAAGCAGCGAATAATATGGACTCCGATATGCTTAACAAAATATTTTCCGGCGACACCTTCACCATTTAACTCATATGAATCACCTAGCTCATCTCCACTTTCATACCAGGCTTCATCAGGATCAAGTACAATATCTCCCATGTCTGTGGATGTTGTGCAGAAGGCACCCGTCATAGACACAAACCGTGCGCGTAAAAGATGGTCAGAGGATATAAATAGATTCATCTGGCGCACGTACCTTATTGCCACAAAATTAAATACAAGCAAAATATACCTGAATCATTTATATCACGAATTTTCACAAAAATATCCACAGATGCAAGCATCTAGGCAGAGACTAGGAGATCAATGCAGAGCCATAGTCAGAAATAAATTACTGCCCCAAGAAATATTAGACCAAATAAAGGATGAAGTTACAGTACACCTAAAAGAATTACATAATCAAGACAGAACACAAATACAAACTAATTCAATCATGCAACTACACACGCAACCACACAATAGCAACCAGCAAGGGATAGGACACAGAAGGCGGTGGACAACTGAGTATAATGAATCTATTGCTAGGAACTATTATAAAATTACAGAATTAGGAGAAAATAGATCAGCTTATCGTCGACCTCTCCATCAAGCAGTTATAGCAGAACACCCAGAATTATCGGAAGTAAGTGATCAGAGAATATCAGATCACCTTCGAGTTATACTGAATAACAAAAGGATTAGTAATCAAAGACTTCAACAGATACGTGATGAAATATCAAACGAGCTTAGTCTGCGCTGTTGCAGCCTGGAGAATAGCTTACTACACATTATAACACAACACTTGCACCAGAATCCGAAACCATACAAGAAATCCAGGATCATCCGTACGAACAAGAAAACAATACTCATACACTCAATTTATCAACGCAATCCCAAAATCATGAAAGACTATTGGCAAATACTATAGAAATACAACAAAACCAAACGGTTGACTACCCTGATGAGGAAAAAGTAAGGAAACAGTTCAAAGTTTCAATAGAGAATTTTCAAAATACCAACCCGATTAACCGACCCTATATACCAAGACAAAAAACTTCTAAGAACCTAGCTCAAATTTTGACAAACTCAAATTTGAACAAGATTTTGAAACTACTCAAACCATAATTTACTGTGCGGCATATACAGCTGCTATATGTAACGGAACTAAAATAAGAAATACATACACTCCACCTAACCAAAATCAGAAGAAAGTTCCTGCCTGGCAGAAGAGACTACAAAAAAAGATACAAGATATTAGGAGAGACATTGGACGACTAACAGAATATATCAAAGGCAATAGAAGCAATAGACTTGTCTCATTAGTGGAAAAAATTAAAATTAAATACAGTATACACTCACAGCATGAAGCACCTAACTTAAGCCATGAACATTTCCTTGACACCCATAAACAAAAACTCAATGCAGCATCTAGTAGATTAAAAAGATATCTGAACTGTACACTTAGAAAGTCGCAAAACACCCAGTTTTGCAACAATGAGAAACAATTTTATAGGACTTTGTCGTTAGGCACACAACGCAACACAAATACACTAGAGACACCATTACCACCTACGAATGAATTACATAGCTTCTGGTCCGGTATTTGGGCTGAGCAAGTACGACACAATACTGAGGCTGTGTGGCTGGAGACAGACTCCGATATAGTAGGCTCAATTACACCGATGAACTGTGAACTTATTCCTGGAGAAGTATTTATGCGTGTACTCAAAAATACCCATAATTGGAAAGCGCCTGGAAGTGACCGGATACACAACTACTGGTATAAGAAATTTACAACGATCCATTCGCTAATTCTCAAACACATCAACAATTTTATACAAACACCTGACACAATGCCGTATTTTGTTACACAAGGCCTTACCTACATGATACCAAAGGACACCGACCACCAAAATCCGGCCCAATATCGACCGATTACATGCCTGTAAACCATTTATAAAATTTACTTACAGGATGTATTGCTGAACTCATACACCAACATGTTACCGATAACAACATACTCACTGAAGAACAAAAAGGATGCCGTAAAAGAAGCCAGAGCTGTGAAGAACAGCTGATAATAGACTCCGTGACGATGAAACACGCTATCTCCAGGAAGAAGAACGTTAATACCATGTATATAGATTGCAGGAAAGCTTTTGACTCTGTATCACACAGCTGGCTTCTGTATATACTACATCATTATAAAATTCATCCAAAAGTCGTTAAATTCCTTGAAACTTCGATGCAACACTGGAAAACCACGCTAAAAACTGTAGGACACTCATGCATTGAAACACCACCATTTAGGGAGCCCATCTTGTGAGTGGCGAGTCACCGTCTGCCACAGAATTTCACTTTAAAGGTTGAAAGGCAGACGCCGTTGTTTCCGTTTTTAGAAGTATATAATCCATTTAGCACCCATTACAATAGACCTTATAATTGTAGTTTCCATCTTATACAATAGTTTTACACCTCCGGGGACAATCCGAGACTGCATTTTATAGTGTAGCCATGGAGAGTTCCCGGTTAGTGTCCCATTACATTTTAGATTAAAATTCTCTAAAGGGCCTCTGCGTGTGGGACCCATGCCCCCGCGTAAGCCTATCAAAGGACCGGGTTCCCCCTTACAGGGGATATAAACCCAAAAGATATGCAATAGAGAGACATGTAGATAATAATAATGTTTATTTACGAAAATCACAGACAGTTACAAGAAATTACATATTATTACAAGACAGGTAAGATATTATTAAGTCAAACATAGTTGTAAATTGTTGTGTTGTGTACATTACTTCAATTGTTCTAATTATGTACCATGTTTTTTTAAGTAGTGTTTGTTATATAAAGTTTTGAAGTAATTAGAGTCCCGCTCGAGTTTATTACTACCAGCGAAATCACATACCTAGTTACTTACCTACAACTATACAACTCTGGCGGTTATATTATCCGTGGTCGACCGTACCTAACTTTCTTTAGTTTATTTTTATTTATCCGGTGGAAGTACTTTCTCCGACCGGGAAAGGGCGGAGGGGCATGCCGGACTACTACGGGCTTAAACCGCCGGAGTGATCATCTTCGGCACGGAAGGGAGGCTCCAAGAACTCGTATAAATAATAATAAAAAAACCACGTTATTGCACACCAAAAATCAGAATACCAGGTATTATTATAGGAAGCAAGTACATAGTATTGTCTTAGGTTTTCGCGATTATTACACATTATAATAAAACAATTTTAAACGGATTAAATCGCGTGTATTATTAATTTTTGTTTTTCCTGACGTTTCGAACACTTTGCAGGGTTCGTGGTCGCAGGATGACTAAAGGTGACAAGCGTCGTTACAGATTTAAAAAGTTTTTTATCTACCGTACTAACTTACCAATAAAGGACTGGATGTTGTTAAGAAACGGTTAAGTGAGCATAGCATGCCTCAACAATATGCAGAATTGCTTGAACACTGCCTTACCAACGGCTACCTGTTGTGGGACAGTGAATTTTACCTGCAAACTGACGGTGTTGCCATGGGTTCACCGGTCTCTCCTGTAGTCGCCGATATTTTCATGGAGGATTTTGAGGAGAGAGCACTGATGACAGCCCCGGCTATGCCGAAGAGGCGAAGATGTTCAAACGGTATGTAGATGATACTTTTACCATCTTGCCTCACAATAGGGTCTCTGCATGTTCTGCATTTACAACATCTAAATTCAATACACAGTAAAATTCAGTTTACTATGAAATTGGAGGAAAACAAATCCTTGGCCTTTCTTGACATACTTCTTATCCATAATCCTGATCATTCAGTTAGTCACACTGTGTATAGAAAGCCTACCTATACAGACAGGTACCTTAACGGTGAATCTCACCACCACCCTTGTCAGTTAGCTACCGTGGCTAAATATTTGTTACAGAGAGCACACGGCATCTGCGACGCCGACCACCTGGCAGGGGAGCTTAACCATGTGAAGCAAATTCTTCAAAATAACAATTTAAGAGCGCCACATCCCCGTCGCAGAAGCCGCCCGAAAACCACCACCGATGATCGGAGAACTGCAGTCTTACCATTCATCAAGGGAGTCACGGACAGAATTGGTCATATCTTGAAGCGTGCTTCTATTAAAACCTACTTCAAGCCACATAAAAAGATAAGCCAATTTCTCAAATCCGTGAAGTGTCACATTCCTCTACAAGATGCAGGGGTCTACAAGATTGACTGTGATTGTGGGTTGTCATACATAGGGCAAACAAAGCGTAGTATAGCCACCAGAATTAAAGAACACATAGCTGACGTCAAGCATAGACGCACCACAAAGTCCGCAGTGTGTGAACATGCCTTAGGCAAACCAAACCATTTTCTTCGATTTGATCATCCTCAAGTCCTCGCGAAAGAGAACCGTTATGTTACAAGAATGTTTCGAGAGGCTATTGAAATTAAAAAACATCCTAATTTTAATAGAGAAGATGGTTGGCAGGTACCACTTGTGTGGAATCCGGTTATTAAATTATTAAAATCCCAAACAACACACCACACTAAAAAACATCAAGACACTGTGAGTGATTACTGCATAGAAACAATTTTTGACTAGTTTTGTACGGTAGACAAAATAACTTTTTAAATCTGTAACGACGCTTGTCACCTTAAGTCATCCTGCGACCACGAACCCTGCAAATTGTTCGAAACGTCAGGAAAAACAAAAATCAATAATTCACGCGATTTAATCCGTTTAAAATTGTTTTATTATAAAAAGCAAGTACAATTGGCGGTCTTATCGCATCTCGGCGATCTCTTCCAGATAACCATTTCGGAGGAATGGAAATCTAGGTGATGCACAAGGGGCAGTCTGCAGTGAACTAATAAATTCTTTTTATACTTCATCATATCAGCCACAGGTCGTCCACTGCTGAACAAAGGCCTCCCCCTTAGATCTCCACAACGAGCGGTCACATGCCGCTCTCATCCAACGACTCCCAGCGACCTTCACCAGGTCGTCTGTCCACCTCGTTGGAGGTCGTCCCACGCTGCGTTTTCCGGTGCGCGGTCTCCATTCGAGAACCTTTTTGCCCCAACGGCCATCAGTTCTACGAGCAATGTGCCCTGCCCATTGCCACTTCAGCTTACTAATCCTTGCAGCTATGTCGATAACTTTAGTTCTTCTACGGATCTCCTCATTTCTGATTCGATCTCGTAGAGAAATACCAAGCATAGCTCTCTCCATAGCTCGCTGAGTGACCTTGAGCTTTCTTATGAGGCCCATTGTGAGTGACCACGTCTCTGTTCCATATGTCATCACTGGTAACACACACTGGTTAAAGACTTTCGTCTTTAGGCATTGCGGTATTGTTGACGAAAAGACGTTGCGAAGTTTCCCGAACGCTGCCCAGCCGAGTCGGATTCGACGATTGACCTCTTTCTCGAAGTTGGACCTACCTAACTGGACAGTTTGTCCCAGGTAGACATACTCGTCAACAACTTCGAGAACAGAGCTCCCAACGGATATTGGGATGGGCACGACATGGGCATTTGACATGACTTTCGTCTTGCCCATGTTCATTTTAAGGCCCACCTGTTGGGAAACCCTGTTGAGATCATCGAGCATTGTGCTGAGCTCTTGCAGCGATTCTGCCATGACTACGATATCGTCGGCAAATCGAAGGTGAGTGATATACTCGCCATTGATGTTAATGCCGAATCCTTTCCACTCCAGCAACTTGAAGGCATCCTCCATTGCAGCGGTGAACAGTTTCGGGGAAATTACGTCCCCCTGTCTCACACCTCTCTGCAATGGAATTGCCCCCGTGCTCTGTTCATGTACTCGGACCGACATGGTGGCGTTTCTGTATAAGCACTTCAACACTTCAATGTACCGATAGTCAATGTGGCACCGCTGCAGAGATTGCAGCACTGCCCAGGTTTCGATCGAATCGAAGGCTTTCTCATAGTCCACAAACGCCAAGCATAGTGGCAGATTATACTCCTCGGTCTTCTGTATAACCTGCCGCAGCGTATGGATGTGGTCTATGGTACTGAAACCTTTTCGGAAACCGGCTTGTTCGGGAGGCTGGAAGTCATCAAACCTGCGCTCGAGACGATTCGTGATGACCCTTGAAAACAGCTTATAAACATGGCTCAGAAGTGAGATGGGTCTGTAATTCTTCAATAGGGTGTTATCACCCTTTTTGAAGAAGAGCACCACCTCACCTCTGTTCCACGCTTCCGGCGTTGTGCCCTCGAGTAAGACGGAATTGAATAGCTTCTGAAGGACTTTAAGTACCGGTGTGCCACCCGCTTTCAGAAGCTCTGTCGTAATTCCGTCCCCACCCGGCGCCTTGTTATTTTTAAGCTGTTTCAAGGCCATCCTAATCTCGTACAGGCTGATGTCCGGGATATCCTCGGTATAGTGTCGGGTTAGTTTGGCTCGCGGGTCTTTGTCAGAGCCAATGGTAGGTATAGTTACCGAGGTGTATAACTGCCGGTAGAACTTCTCAATCTCTCTCAAAACCTCTGGCTTAGTCGACGCTACACTGCCGTCCTCGGTCTTCAGCTTCATAATACGACTTTGCCCAATAGACTTGTCTCTTGCGAACACTTTGGAGCCTTGGTTCCGCTCAATCGCCTCTTTAACACCGTTGGTGTTAAAGGTGCGGATATCGTGACGCAAGGACTTCCATATCCGTCTATTGAGCAGTCGGTATGCTTCAGCATCACCGGAGGACTGCAGCGTCATGGCGCGTCTTTCTGCCATGAGGTCGAGAGTGTGATCGGAGAACTTTTTTGGTCTACCTTTACGGTGGGACTTAAAGAACTTAGACCCAACCGTTTGGACAGTTTCTACAAACCTACCATTTAAATCGTCCACAGATACGCAATGTTCTAGGCACTCGAAGCGGTTTTGGAGTTCGAGTTGAAAGCTCTCGGGGTTTTGGATATAAGCACTAGAGGGCCGGAGCGTAGACCTCATCAGACGAGACCTCTCAACTTTGAGATTAATATTCAATGTGCCTCTTACCATTCGGTGATCACTACCGGTTTTCACCCTGTGGATCACAGAGACATCATTGAATATTTGCCTCCTATTGGTCATGATGAAGTCAATCTCATTCCTCGTGGAACCATCGGGACTCATCCAGGTCCATTTCCTGTGAGGCGGCTTTTGGAAAAAGGAGTTCATCACGAAGAGTCCCTCCTTTTCCAAAAAGTCGGCCAGCCTCTGTCCCCTGGGGTTCCGTTGCCCATATCCAAATTGCCCCACTCTCAACTCACCATCGCATCGAGTGCCCAGCTTCGCGTTGAAGTCCCCCATCACAACAGTGAAGTGTGTCTTCGAGGTATGTATGGCCCTACTTACGTCCTCATACATACTCTCTACTTCATCATCTGGGTGTGTCGAGGTCGGTGCGTAGACCTGTATGACCTTCAACGAATACCTCTTGGATATTCTGAGTATAAGGTACGCTACCCTGCTCGACACACTTTCGATGGTTACTATGCTGTTAATGAGGGACCTGCGGACGAGAAACCCGACACCACCTTGAGACAGATGTTCGCCTTCCCGGTAGTAGAATAAGTTGCCAGATTTCAGGGTTATCGTGTCCTCACCCTCTCTTCGGACTTCTGATAGACCCATGATATCCCAGTGCAACTTATCTATTTCTTCTTCCAGCTCAACAATCTTTTCGTCTGCCCTCAGTGTGCGTGTGTTATACGTTACCAGGGCCAGTTTTCGTTTGGGGTGGTAGCCGGATCCCGTCCGGTGATTCTTAGCACCCCCTGCCCCGCCGTTACCGTGGCCGCTACCATGACCAGGAATAGCGGGGCTGCCGGGAACTGGGGGCCGGTGCATTAGTCGTGTCGTCATTTTTGGGGGGAATTTGCCGATACTCACCACGCTTGGCAGGCGTGTTGGTGAGCGCAGTAATGCTTCTGTTCAGCAAAGGGACGCTGCTGCCCATCCCTTTGGTTAAGAGTCCCTTAGTCGACTTTTACGACCTCCACGGGAGGAGACGGAGTGGTGCTATATTCTTAATCCGGACACCACACGGAGTGGAGTTTTATACTTAAATATCACAAAATAATGTATAGACGAATAGATATCTACACGTACATACATATATCTAAATAAATATTATATAATAAATATATACAAAGATAAAAATAAACACATAAAATTATATACCCATCTAGACATATATACACGCACACACATTTATATATGTATATATACCCATATGTATTTACATACATACCAATGAAGAAGTAGTAATTCATAATAGAAAACGTGAACATAACTTATACCCAAGACACACACAATACACGAGAAGTGCACCTTTACTAATCTCTTAAAAACGTGTAAATATTGCGCACGTCTAACTGTTACAGGTAACGCATTCCACAATTCCACAGACGTACTGCCTGGACTTTGACCGAAAATGAGTTGTCCAGAAACTTCTTCGTATGGATTGGCATTTTTAATTTTAAGTTTTCTGAAGTTTTGTAGGAACTCAAAACGTTATTTTAAGATAAGGCGGTGTAGAAGGACTGAACCATACATTGTATAGAAGAGAAATTATATGAGCATTTCGGCGAAGGCGTATTGGTAAACATTTGAGCTGAATTCGGAATTCGAATATAAATCTAATACAAACATTCTGAAAGCGCCCAAGTTTATCAAGTTGGTTTTCAGTGAGATCAAGATAGCTGGCATCGGCATACTCTAGAATTGGAAGAAGGAGGGAATGTGCAAGGAAATATAATTTATTTATTCGAATAATCTCCATCTAGAGCCACCTTTGGTGCCACGCCTTTAGGCACTTCTCGTAAGGGATGACTGTAAAGCGGTCACCTCCTCTAGCGCAGAGAAGGCTACTGTAAAGATGCCACCTCCCCAGGGACCTCTCGGGGGGATTGTAAAGAATCCCCTCGATGATGCGCACACGGTGGCACTGGAACACAGGAACACCGGCGTCTTCCCGGGGGTCACTCGGTATGAGCACGCAGATTTCCCAATAGGCGCGCTCGCAACTCCCAAAGCCCCCCGCCATATAAAGATGACAGAGGGCACAAGCGTGTTGGATACGGGCGCTGCGGCGGTTGTTACTCCGGCTCCGTGTCCTCCTTCTCCGAGCGGGATCGGCCATCTTCTGATGCCGCTCTGAGACCACAGCACTCCAATTTTCATGCTCTGCCAGCATAGCCGGCACTACTGCTGGCAGAGAGATCTTGTCCGATCCGACCGACCACGATCCGCCGCTCGGCAGCCCACGCAGGGCACTCTCCGAGCGTGTGCTGTGCGGTATCCTGATCGTCTCCACAGTGGTGGCACTGTGCCGTGACCTCGTGTCCTATCCTATGCAAGTACGCACCGAATCAATCGTGTCCGGTGGATAGTGGATACCTGCGTCAGGCAGAATGCGACGTGCTCGGAGTCAGGCTCCAAAGATCGGCAAGACGGCCTCAACGACGAGCTTTTGCGTTTACTGCGGCAGCATGAGCCGCTTGCACCACAGCTCGAGGACACGCGTTCACCACTCTGGCGGAGGGAGCATGTTTGGTCACGCATCAATCTCCCCCAGGATATCAAAAGGTGGAAAGCGCGCCAAGAGAGTTGCCCCTTCAAATCGCACGAGGATACCAAACGGTGATCCGTATAGCTGGATTGGGCAGTAGCCGGTGTAAGCCACCCAATGTCCTTCGACCCGGGGGACAAGGCACTCGAACAGCTCCTCGAAGCCCAGCGACTGTCCAGAGTGAGCCCCTTTATGTACCGGCCCACTCTGATTTGCGCGTCATCAACGCATATCCGCATCGATAGTAGTGGACTAGTGCTCCCCTTATCACGCCCCACGGGATAGAGTTAAAGGCGTTGACTATATCAAGACTAACAGCCAACGCCACGCCACCCCGGCGGGACACTGCCTGTTCCAAAGAGTATAAAACCACTTGAGAGCCGAATAGCTGATTTCTTCTAGGCACACGACTCATTTCAGCGGGCCGGTGGGACTAAAAAAAATCCGCGACTGTAATTGGCTTATGCAACAATGGCACCGAAAATGCACAGCCCTATGGCGCCCTTAGTGATGTGCCTCTCAATACCGATAAAGTCGACTTTATACTATGAACGTCATAATAAATTATACCTTCATAGTATACAGTCGCTGAAATAAATATGAATGAATATGTATGTAAAATTTAGGTATGTATACATTATTAGGTATTAGTCAGTATGAAGAATTGTATAGATATTTTTTTGATGTAAGTAGTAAAAATTTAATGTAAAATAAAACAACACTCATAACACAAACACTTTTCAATTATCTAATCTAGTTTGCGATATAAAATAATCGTGTCTTATGTAACCACAAACTAATTAATTTTGAAAATAGTGACGGTCGGACGTCAAATATCTCGAAAATGAGGTTTATTATTCTAATTTCGGATGTGCTAATTAGAGGAGACAAGACACGCAAAATCGTAAGTGTGTAGACCAAATTGATTTCTAGTTATGGGGGATGAAAGTAGCCCGAAGTGGATCCTGTCATCATATCAGCCACAGGACGTCCACTGCTGAACAAAGGCCTCCCCCTTAGATTTCCACAACGAGCGGTCACATGCCGCTCTCATCCAACGACTCCCAGCGACCTTCACCAGGTCGTCTGTCCACCTCGTTGGAGGTCGTCCCACGCTGCGTTTTCCGGTGCGCGGTCTCCATTCGAGAACCTTTGTGCCCCAACGGCCATCAGTTCTACGAGCAATGTGCCCTGCCCATTGCCACTTCAGTTTACTAATCCTTTCAGCTATGTCGACAACTTTAGTTCTTCTACGGATCTCCTCATTTCTGATTCGATCTCGTAGAGAAATACCAAGCATAGCTCTCTCCATAGCTCGCTGAGTGACCTTGAGCTTTCTTATGAGGCCCATTGTGAGTGACCACGTCTCTGTTCCATATGTCATCACTGGTAACACACACTGGTTAAAGACTTGCGTCTTGAGGCATTGCGGTATTGTTGACGAAAAGACGTTGCGAAGTTTCCCGAACGCTGCCCAGCCGAGTCGGATTCGACGATTGACCTCTTTCTCGAAGTTGGACCTACCTAACTGGACAGTTTGTCCTAGGTAGACATACTCGTCAACAACTTCGAGAACAGAGCTCCCAACGGATATTGGGATGGGCACGACATGGGCATTTGACATGACTTTTGTCTTGCCCATGTTCATCTTAAGGCCCACCTGTTGGGAAACTCTGTTGAGATCATCGAGCATTGTGCTGAGCTCTTGCAGCGATTCTGCCATGACTACGATGTCATCGGCAAATCGAAGGTGAGTGATATACTCGCCATTGATGTTAATGCCGAATCCTTTCCACTCCAGTAGCTTGAAGGCATCGTCCATTGCAGCGGTGAACAGTTTCGGGGAAATGACGTCCCCCTGTCTCACACCTCTCTGCAATGGAATTGCCCCCGTGCTCTGTTCATGTACTCGGACCGACATGGTGGCGTTTCTGTATAAGCACTTCAACACTTCAATGTACCGATAGTCAATCTGGCACCGCTGCAGAGATTGCAGCACTGCCCAGGTTTCGATCGAATCGAAGGCTTTCTCATAGTCTACAAACGCCAAGCATAGTGGCAGATTATACTCCTCGGTCTTCTGTATAACCTGCCGCAGCGTATGGATGTGGTCTATGGTACTGAAACCTTTTCGGAAACCGGCTTGTTCGGGAGGCTGGAAGTCATCAAACCTGCGCTCGAGACGATTCGTGATGACCCTTGAAAACAGCTTATAAACATGGCTCAGAAGTGAGATGGGTCTATAATCTATGGATCCTGTAATAAACACATAACCCACGGCCGGTGATTCGCCCGTTTCCTTTGAGAACTTGGCTGACACACTGCCGTGTCAAGATTAAATATTTATCTACTAAAACTAGTGTAGGAAACTATTACAACCCACTTCAATTTAACTATAATATTATGTTGAACGAAGGTATATGATTGTTAGTCTACAAATTAAAATCTTTTCAAGGTGAAAATTGTACACAAATTCATTAACAGCACCCACAAGACCCTAGATAAGGTCATCAAAATCACTGATTATTATATTTTTATGTGTATTTACCTGTATTTACTATTACTGTATCTACAAAATAGTATTTATCAACGTTCAACAGACGTTTATCGGGGACCAAAAGTTAATTATCAATGTCGTTTTTGATGGTTAGAGTTATTTTTAGACTGTTGATGCAAAGGCAAATAGGTAAATTAATAGATACAGACCAGTCATCAAATATCTTTATGGCGATACAATTAGTTTTATTTTTCTATGTAATATCTGTTTAAAAAAAATATTAGATATGTACTGTTTTGTATTGACCGACTTAACGCTACTTTAACAATTGGAATTGGTAGATTCGCAGGTACGTAGGTAACTCAACTAAACCACCTTGTAAATGAATATGTATTTGAAGGCATATAGGTACTTAATCATTCAAAACTACGAGTAGGGAGGTCTTCTACCTTTCAACTGAATAGTTTTAGTATGATGTCATCAAAATAAGAAACTAGGTGAGTACATTAATTTCTTATAAAGTAGGAAAATACCTTGTAACGAATACTCTAATAAGCCTAATCGAACGTGCCGAGGTTTCTGTTCTTTGATTAGTTTTTATAGAATATGTACACAAATTATCTTACCGGTTTTTGTCGAGGAGCGCACAACACGATTTATTTAGGTACTGAACCGCGACTCTGACAACCAGTCTCGGCACTTTCCACTGTAGGACTGACGTCGTGAAACTAATATATATTGAGTAACATACTTCGCGCGTAACCTTATCTGGATGACGGAATGCTGGTTGTACTACTTATGTGCTTGGCTTCACAATTGCCTGTTATTTGACGCTATATTTAGTACTTTATAACCAAATATATCAAGAGCATGACATCTCCGTTGTCGTAAATATTATTATAGAAATTATAAATAGGTATCTACCTGATCATAGGTGCAGTAGTAAATACATGTTGCGCTCGCGCAGCTGTATACCTAGACATTCGATACGTACGTAATGTGTCTATTTTGCAGTACTTATTATCTATTATTTTCTTATATCTGCGTCATCTATAACTATACGTACTATAATAAAATCGTAGAGAGACAAAAACTGTATATTTTTAGTGAATATTACTAGTGATATTAATAGTGATACTAGTGAATATTTTTTGAAAAAAGTCACTGCCCCGTGTTCCAGGAACGAGGCTGATGCCGAAACTGAAATTTTTAGAATTTCTGTCTGTTTGTCTGTTTGTCTATTTCTATGTTGGATGTTACCGCTAAGACTGCAGTATAGAATTCGTTGAAATTTGGCCAAAATGTCCGTTACTGTCCAAGGATGGATCTAGAATACAAATCATCACGCTTTTGTACATGTAAGGTGGGTTGTATAATAATATGTCTACAAAGTTATGTTTTACAGCGAATATTATTAAAAAAATCACACAAGTGAACACATTCGTTATCAGTACATAATAAAAAATATTTAAAACACAAAAACATTACCATCACGCTATATCTAAAGGGTGCTAAGCGACAGATTTTAAGAATTAGAAAACTTATTTCATTATCTTACGCAGCTAGTTACGTAGCCTGCTAAATTATCACGCAGGTTGCCATTGCTTTAATCTCGGGATCAAGCCTACCTCTAAAATCTTACTTTTTGGATTTTGTTTTGCATTAATTTTATTCCCTTGAAAAGCCATTTCTATATTAAATATTCTGTCTGGTCTGTAGTTGATATATTATCATATGTTATTGTGTATTATGTCACGTGTTCAAGGCAACAGATGTCGCTAGCAGTTCTTTCCTTTGAACAAAGTCATAAGTTTTCATTTATATTTCGCATAAATTGTCATCACGAAATGGACTTGTTTTAATAAAGTATTTGTTTGTATCAGTGAAAAACTATTGACTTCGGTGCCAAAAGTCCTTTTGAACGACGCATTGTGCATTTTCGTAACTGCTGTGTTCCCTAAGCCAAAAAGCGTAAAGAAATATTTGTGTTGTTATCCTTAAATAAAGGATTAAATATTCTATTTATTACGACGTTTCTGGGTTACTTAGTTTTATAATTATTAAATTTATAAAGTTTAAAAATTATTTTTTTCGTCCAACTAGATGGCGTTTCTGTCGAATTACATCACGGTATGGCTTCGTTAGCAAAATGTGAAGTTAAGGGTCAGCTCAGATTAAACATAGTATTTTTACTAATCTGCGCCAGAGGGTACCGCTACCGATGTCGATTGTCACGATTTCCACGCAAAGCGTTACCTATATATGTTGACTCATACATATATTCTTTTTAAAAACGATGCAACATAGTAGGGTTTCTCCTGTGTCGTGGGTGCGTTTACAGACTCAAATTCACACACAATACACCCAGACCCGGAACAACTACCTGCAGATCATACAAATATTTGTTCCGTGCGGGAATCGAACTAGCTACCCGAAGCGCAGCAGCCAACTGTATCAGCCACTGCACCAACCCAGCCGTCAGTGTCCGTGACTTTGTTGTTATTAAACTTTTATAAACAACTTACTAACCTTACCTTTTTTTTTTTTTTTATTGGTGTCCAGTGGAAATTCTACATGAACTTCCTTCGCCCCGGGGAAGGGACTCTTACCAGCTAAAACCACTGGATCATCTTCGGCAAGGGGGGCTCCAGGTCCTCGTAAGATCACACTAGAGCCGCCCATTGTTGCCACGCCTTTAGGCACATCTCGGAGGGGATGACTGTAAAGCAGTCACCCCCTCTAGCGGAGGGCAGGTGGCTGTAAAAAGGCCGCCCCCCGGGCACTTCTCGGGGAGGATTGTAAAGGATCCCTCGCTGTACGCTGTGCTACGCACACGGCGGCACGTGACCACGTGCGCGCCACCGTCTTTCCGGGGGTCGTTCGGTGTGAGCACGTAGACTCAAGACCCAATCTGCGCCCCAGCGACCCCAGAGGCCCCCCACCATGTAACAACGGCAGCGGGCTCAGGCGTGTTGGAACTGGGCGCCGGGGCCGCGTGATACGCACGGTGAAGACGGGGTGAGCTCCTCACGCATACGGTTCGCCAGACTGTCGGCCTTAGCGCCGCAGTCTGCACCAGCAACGGACAGCACCTAGCTTCAGCCATAACCTTTCTTTTTTTTTACGCGGAGAAAATGCTTTATGCATACCACGCCGTCCGGGGATACTGCGTGGTTATGTGGGACTTGCACCCACTAAAAACTCCGCTTGTTGAGCTGCATCCGCTTTTTGATGGACCGCAAGTACTGTGTGATACTACCTTCGCGGCCCATCAGCTGTTGGCCCACTTTGGCCTACCAGTCACATACGGCGATGCATCCAGGGCGTCGCCGCAACTCCAGAGCCGTGCAATGCGGACGACAGACTCCCCGATCTACCGCCCGCTGGCTACTGTTAGGGTGGCATCAGGCGGGCATTCTGCCGCCTGCGCTGACCTGTCCGCCCGCGACGGATTGGGTCAGCCAGGGCATGGACCACAACTCAGTGGTCTCCACTGTGGCCTGTGGATTAGAAGACGCGGCTGCCGCGGGCGCCATATTCCCAGCAGACACCGCCGGCAGGTCGGCCACTCCGGATACCTTCATCGCACTGCGACCTTTTCGTTTTCTTCTTTCTCTGCGTCGCACCGGCGGGTCCTAATCATGGTGATGCTCATGCCGCCCCTCGAAGGCGGAAAACCTGGCGCTCACTATGCCCCGACTTCGAGGGCGATTGAGCGCCTTAGCAAGCCACCCCATCGTGCGGCCGGAGCATCACCATGATTAGGACCCGCCGGTGCGTCCCTTTGCCGACGGAGGAGACCCACCTCCGTCGCTAATTTTTCTATCTGCGACGAGAGGCTGGCGATCTGGGAGCGCAACTCTGCGTTCTCCCTTACCAGCCTTACGACGTTTTCGTCCTTACGGACCAACCGCTTGTCATCTTGTCACCCCTTTGACGCCTTAGGGAGTTCCCGCTTGCGACCCTCACTCGCCATCACTATGTTGAGTGAGGCGTACGAACTCCGAGGGCCCTAGGAAGTCTTGGAATCGCTCACCCCACCCGACGGCAGCGGCGTGCCCGGACGCGACAGTGACGCGACCGAACGCTGTGCACGCGAATTGGCGCGCAAGTCACGCGCACTACGCGTCCTGGCACCCAACTCGGACACGGAGCTGACATCCGACCCCACCTTAACTTCCCACCTTCTCTTTCTCCACCTTCTTAATTTGTGTTGTTTTTTTCATAGTTAGTCCCACGAGTATGGGGGAAATAAAAGGTCGACCCGGGCAGTGCCCCTGTACCCGCGCAAGCGTATCCCTTATTCAGGTGCCGCCAGTCCTGGGGATGGCGTGCTCGCGACTGAACTTCCCATCAGCCATGCACCCCTCGCCGCACGCTAGCTTGGGTTCGGGGAACTTTTATAGAGGCCTTCTTCCTCGCGATCCGGGTGGTTAAGCCAAGATCCTCGGTCCCGGTCGAAGCCGCGAGACGTGACCACGACACTCCAACCGAGGTCACGATATCGACGGTGGCGGGGAAAGGGAGTCCTCCCACTACCTGCTCGGGGCAGGGTGAGTGCACACCGAGCACGCCGCTAGCCCGCCCGTGCTCTTCCGAAAACGAAGAAACACCCTACGGCCTACCTACAGGCCAAAAACTGGGCGTCAGAATATTAGCCACCGGGCAATAAATTCCTCCAAAAAGTGGAGTAGTTATTGTCTGGTGCCCAGGGTGCACCGGCCCATCCTGACCTAGCACCCCATACTAACCTTACCTAGAATATTTTATTTATATCTGAAATATTTGAACAATTGCCGATTCTTACGGACCAGTGTTGATTAATTTTGTTTGATTTGGTTGTTATTGATATTGGATTCAAAACGGAATTTTACATGCCCCCTAGAAAGAAGACGAATATCTTTCGAAGCTCCACTGCAATGCTCTGTGCACAGATCATTGCACTCACGTTCAGTAGCTAACTGAGCCTCACGATCAACTGCAGTTTTGAGAGATCGAGCTAGCCTTTGCATCTTGCCCTTGCCTTGCAAAAGCCCATGAGTTTTGAAAGATATTCCTTTTTTAACTGCAGAAAGCAGAGTACGCAGCGCCAATCGTGGTTAGGTACCCAATGAGTTGTCATTGGTGCCTCTCGATCACAAGATTGTAATGAAGGACATGGAGCACGTCTCGGAAGCGATCGGCAGCGCCATGCTGCATCACGAGCCTCAGAGACTTACACCCAGTGTGAATCGCAATCGAGATCGCAGAGTATCTACACTGCGACGTCTCTATACATGATCGACATCCAACGATCATGCACGTGAATGTCCATTTAGAAAATGGCTAGCGAATTTATTTCAATTCTGAAAATGTCATAGAGCGCTTGGAAAATCCGCGTCAAACTGCGGTTTTCGTATTTTTTCAACTGTGCTGCAGTGCAGATCCTCTTGATCTGTTCGCCAAATCGCGAACATATTATATGTACGAGAAGCAAAGAGGTGTGTTTGATCGACACCAACGTGGGCGTACAGAATATGGTTTCTCGGGAGATATGAAAGACGCTGCATTCATCATTTCAGCCGAATGAAGTCCACTGCTGGACACAGGCCTCCCCCAAAGATCACCACAACCACCGATATGGATGTGTTGTGGGCTCATTGGGGGGTTTTGCCATAATCGCCACGCTTGGCAGGCGGGTTGGCGATCGCAGTTGAGTTGTTAATGTACTCGAAGGACGCTGCTGCCCATCCTCCGGCTAATCCCTTAGTCGACTTTTACGACACCCATGGGAGGACATGGGGTGGTGGCATTCTGAGCCGGCACCACACGGCACGCTGCATTGGGTAAGGTCTATACTGTGCATCCAAATAATGGCAAGTGCAATTTTTTGCGCATTTTACTACACACGGTGCGTTTGATGCCGTTAAGTTTCCCAAATATCACCCAGACTACGGAGCGCTCCATCTACTTGACGGTGATAAACACTGGGACGATACTCTCGAGGAGGTCAGCGACAGTCCCAGTCGTCTACGACATTTATTTGCCATCATGTTGGTCTTCTAAGCACCGACAGTCATGGTTTGACGTATTCCTGTTCACTCAGCGCACATTATAGTGAGTGATCTCAAACGCGTGTGATCTCAAACGCGTGTGATCTCAAACGCGTGTGATCTCAAACGCGTGTGATCTCAAACGCGTGTGATCTCAAGCAGATCGCTCGCAATCCGCACGCTGTATGCTCGCTTGAAGCGCGCGATCTGCTTACTTGCTCTACACGCTGTGCTGTTGGATGGGATCATGGTAGTTGCGAGCGTACTCGCGAAATGTATCTTGATATTATAAAAGTGTTGTACAACACACGAATGACAAAATGAGCGGTGTGGCTATAATGAGTGATTGGACTGTTAATACTGGGCGGAAAAGGACAAGCTACATTTAATGAAACTTATTGATGACGACACCCAGTGCCATGTGGGAAGCGTTTCCAAACAAAAGACAAAAGCGCATAGTTTGGCACTTGACTGGCTGGGCTGTATGCAATATGCGGCAGGCCTGTGGGTCGTGTCATTCGGAAATATATCATGATCCCTCTACACCTATTACAAGTTCCTAATAAAAGCTCAGGTCATCATTGCATGTTTTCAATAGCATGATATACATTTCTAAATTCCACGCGTGCAAAGCTGCGGGCAAAAGCTAGTTACGTAATATAAATCAGAGGAAATACATCACTTACTCTAGAAAAAATATTTTAATTTTATTTTGGTGGAACCGATACAGTCTACAACCTTAAAAACATATACGGCATGATTTTCTTATGGTTCCGAAACAGAAGTCAGTCAGACAGACAAAGACGACAGACGACAGTCAAATCTATATCAGTTATAGAAATGATAGTTAACAAGGATTTTTTTTTAAATTCAATATTTAAGTCATTCAATTTCTTCAGAAGTAGCGAAAACTGTACGTTACGCTTGATTACGCCTTATCGATCGATATTCTTATGTGTTTACACACACATAAGCAACGTGGTTAAAAACCTTAAAACAGCGGTGCACTCAAAAATTAATCCTGCAGCGGCTGCAGCTAGTATATGCACTATGCAGTTGTGCCATGCGCTGCGAGGAAAGAACGGGAGTGTGTGTATTATAACTAGAAGTACCTAGCAATGATACTGTTTTATTCAGTGGTTAAGTACAACTTGGATGAGGCTAGATTGCAGTTCACTCAGTGGGAACATTTGGATGCGATGCGTCTACGGCGGATCCGCAACTCTCACGATCTCATTACATCTAACATCCTGGCCGCAATCCTTTTTTTTATCTTGGGAAATCGTCATGGACTTCCTCCGCCTTGGGAATGGCGGAGGGGCATGCCGGGCTCAAACCGGCTAAAACCCCACGATGTCCTTCCTCTTACCTCTCGCCGAACCTGGTCGCAACCCTGGGTCTGCCATCAAGGTGATGGGACTGTAAAGGCAGCAATAGCAGTCTTTCAACATATGATGGAAGTGATGCCTGAAACTCACCACGAATAACATCGTTGTGGTGAGTATCAGGTCTAGTGCCTAGATGATTACAGTGGTGTCCTTCTACTTCGAGCCAGACCAGTCCATAGAGCCTGGAGCAACTTTAGGAAAAAATTGAAGCGAAAGTAGGCCCTACAAGTTTTGTAATGTAAAACATACACCCAAAACGTGCCTGGTGGGGTAGCGTAAAAATAGACCACAGGAAGAAGAAATAGTAGGTACCCTTGAGGAGATGGGTCTGCAGGTACTAAATCATCAAGGAGCTACCTCGACATACAGCATAGTCAGGGGTAACAAATTGTACACTAGCTATGCGAACGTGACCGCCTGTTCTAAGGACATGCTATATCTGTGGGGAGAGAAAAAAAGAATTAATAACGAGATCAGACCATAACAGCATACTATTCCAAATTAAATTTTAGAAATCACAGGGATTAAAAATAGCAACAACAACGTGACAATTTAAAACAAAGAAGGCCAATTGGAGCCAATTATTATTTTTCAAGAGACTTTGGCCCAATTAAAAATAGAATACCAAATTAACGAAACAAAATTATACAATATCACAAATAAACTCCACTTAATTGTTTATGTATGTATTCATATTTATGTTTACGTACATCTTAGTTTGTAGATATATATACTATGAGTAGTACGTGTGCATCTTTATATTATATGTATCGTATATCCTCTACAAGTCTACACAGTACATACCATGTCTATATTTCTTGTCAAATTCTCCTGTCGCAGGTCTGCTGGAAGTGATTTCTTAAGAAATAAGCAGTGCCTTTGTACTTATTTGTCCTGTGTAATTATATTTTAAGTATTTCTGTGTGTACATAAATAAATAAATAAAAATAAATAAAGAACACCTAGTCTCCATGAATATCGATTACTCATAAATTTGTACTCTGATACCGATTGTAATGACTATCAATAGTAATCGATAGTTTTTATCAAACTACCGATAGTACTATTCGGAAATGAACACCGATTATAAAAGATCAAGATAGAGTGATTTATTTTGGTATTTTTAAAAGAGTAAAGTCAAAGTCAAAGTCAAATTGTTTTCATTCATGTAAACCATTTGGTGGCACTTACAAATAGTCAGAATTTAAATAGTTGCACGGTTCCAAGTCGTTGAACCTATGGAGAAGAACCGGCATGAAACTCCATGGATATACTCTTTTGAATTAATATTTGAAAGTATTACAGTCTTCAATATAATCGTAAAAACTACGCGAGTGAGTGGGATAAATACACACATATTTATGCACAATGATAATCAAATGCGTTACAATTAGATTACTATAACAGTTATAAGCTGACCAGTCCCGACAGAGGGCACCCGTTCACGGGCATAACGCATGCATCAGCATAGCTCAGCTCAACCATAATGCAGGGAACTTAGCCACCTAACACATAACGCTACCTTCAACAAGACATTTTAGTGAGCATGACAGACTCATACTGCCAAGCAACAAGCTGGTGTTTAAGTTATTACAGTAGTGGCTACATAATGCTCACATTCACGATAATAAAAGAGTAAATTATTATACGTGCAATTTAAAACTAATATCATATCTACTAAAATTGTTAAACAGCATCAAATGTAAATGTACCTATAATGTAAAACTAACAGTTTAAAACAAATAATTAATGTCATAACAAATATAGTATAGTGAAATGTCATTATATGAATTAATATAATCCATTTCAAGAAAAAAAAATGCTGATTGTGTATCAAAATATAAGTAATGGTATTTGATACATCAATACCAAGAATGTCAATTAAATTAAATGATCTTTATTTAGCAAGTAGGTTTCAAGAAACACTTTAAATTCAACAACAAATAATAAGTATGTAAGATTAGAGCAGCTCAATTCCAAGCATTTTTGTCGTCCATATAATCTGTAACTGTATAGAAACCCTTTTTACATAGTTTCTTTTTTATAACGGATTTAAATTTGTTAAGACTAAGATTTTTAATACTACTTGGGATCTTATTGTAGAAACGTATACGTTGGCACCTAAATGAATTACAAATTTTTTGGAGCCTGGACATTGGCATTATGAGATTTTCCTTATTTCTAGTATTGAAGCTATGTCGCTTTTTGTCGAAAATAAATGTATGTTTCTTTTAACGTATATTAGATTCTCATATATATATTGAGATGCGACAGTCAATAAGTCGATTTCTTTAAATTTTTCCCTCAGTAAATGTCGAAAGCTTAAGTTATAAATTGCTCGAATAGCCCTCTTCTGCAGCACAAAGATAGTTTGAATGTCGGTAGCATTTCCAAACAAAATGCCATACGACATTACACTATGAAAGTAACTAAAGTATATCGTATATCGCTGTTTCTACGTCAGTTAACTGACGTATTTAGAAGACTGCATAAGCTGCAGAAGTGAGTCTATTCGACAATTGGTGAATATGTGGGCCCCACTGTACCTTTGAATCTAAAGTAATACCCAAAAACATAGTGGTGTCCACAAGGCTCAACTCCTTCCCATTTATTAGTACACTGGTTTTCACCTGCTTAACATTAGGTGTTAAGAATCTAATACATTTGGTCTTTTTCTCGTTCAAAAGTAAATTGTTAACGTTAAACCAGTGCACTACTCTGGAGAGAGCGTCATTTACATCGTCAGTAACAGGCTGCTGCCGCTTAAGCTTAAATAAAATGGATGTGTCATCTGCAAATAACACTATCTCATGA
The DNA here is from genome assembly GCA_947459985.1 of Diloba caeruleocephala. Lineage (NCBI taxonomy): Eukaryota > Metazoa > Arthropoda > Insecta > Lepidoptera > Noctuidae > Diloba > Diloba caeruleocephala. Next base: position 15,584,278 of record OX381617.1, on the reverse strand, counting down.
GTATCTTATATAACATAAGGTAGGTCATTAATATATACGAGAAAAAGGAATGGGCCTAGAATTGAGCCCTGCGGAACTCCCATTGTGGCCACAGACCCCGGAGACTGCTTTCCATTAACGTCAACTCTCTGGATCCAAATACGAAATAAGAAGATCCAGAGCAGTGTTCCTAACTCCATAATGGTGCAATTTCCTGACCAATGTCTCGTGAAAAACGCAGTCGAAAGCCTTTAAAAGGTCACAAAAAAAGCCTAATGCATCATAAGAATCTTCCCAGGCATCAAATATATATTCTATAAGCTCAACACCAACATCAGTAGTCGAGCGAACCCCTTGTGAAACCGAATTGTTATGTTGTTTCCTATGTAAAAGTTTATTTTTATTAAAGTAGCTTTGCAATTGATCAAGCATCAACTTCTCAAATATTTTACTGAAAGTTGGTAGCATAGAAATTGGTCTAAAGTTTGTGGGGTCAGATGTGCTACCCGATTTGAACAATGCTATTATCTTACTACTTTTCATTAAGTCAGGAAACAACACCACAGTCAACACATGTGTTCTATTATATATAAGAGCCAAGTCGGGTGCTACTATGTTTATTATGGATCTAGTGACCTCAACAGAGTTACCCCACAGATCGGTGGTCTTTTTTACATTAAGGGAATTGAAAGTTTTCACAATATCTGTACTGCTCACATTTCTGAAATAAAAATCGCTATTACATGCATGTACATTTTCTTTTAATAGAGGCTCAGCAACAGTGGGTTATGAGTTCAGTGTTTTAGTGATTGAGACTGGAATGTCAGTAAAAAACCGTTCAAATGCTGCGGCAACCTCTAAGTCTGATTTAATTTAGGGATGTTCGACATTAGAAAAACATCTATATTGACATCGATGTTAACATCAATCCAATAGTATCGATGTCTGATAAACATCGATGTCCGAAAACATCGATGTTTTTGGGGCAAAAATAAACAATCTATTATACTATTTGTGTACATATGTATTCATTTTACAACAAATTAGAAAATACCAACAACAGTACATGTAACTATTAACAGTACTTTTTGGTACAGTCTGCAAAAAAAAACTGTGGCAGTAGAATTCCATATCATCAGTTTCTTTGTTGTACAGATGTCGACAAAATAAATTTTAATATTTTCTTTTATCTACAGTAGAATTCCATTTGGCATCCTCTTTAGCTGAGATGAAAATTGAGTGGAAGTGGCTACTTATTGGGTGAGTACTTATTGGAATTCGAATGTAGTGGAATATGGATATATTGATGTTCCGATATTACTCTTATGTCATCGATGTACGATGTTTAGGAGGAATTAACATCGAAACAAAAAAAAAAATTCATGCTACATCGATATTTATCTAAAACGGCCTACTCAACGCGTTAAGTTAGCTACAGACGAATTCCATCTAGTACTCGCTTACAAAACGACCCTTCTCCTTTGAATAGTAAGTTTTATATAACGCATGCGCTGTTACATAGACATGAATAAAGGATGTGTACACACGTATGAAAATACAAATGATTAGCATTGGGTGAGTGACAGCGTAGCTCATAGTGGAGGTGAAAATTGAGGGGAAGCGGCTACTTATTGGAATTCAACCGTAGTGGAATATGGAAATATCGATGTTCCGATATTATTCTCGTACCATCGATGTGTCGATGTTTTAAAGGACTTAACATCGATGTAAAAACATCGATGTTTTTGCGCTAAACATCGATATTTATCGAAAATCGAATATCGATTTATTTAATTTGTCGTTTATTGTTAAGCCATGGTCCCTGTTACGATTCTTAGCTCATCCAGTCTCACCATTAATAATGTTCCAGGTCATTATAATTTTGTTCTGAAAGCTGTTTTTTATTTTTGAACTCATGTATATGATATTCATACTTGGCAATATGACAAATCCGTTTAAATAATTTTGAATATTTTCTTACATACAAGTAGAAATCTTCACTTTTACTATAGTTCCTTTCTTCATACAACTCGTAAAGTCTTTTTCTACTGATATTTATACCAACGGTAACCCATTCACTGAAGGTTACATTACCTTTAACTGAGATCGTTTTGGGAATAAACGTGGAGTTAAACTCTATACAATATATATTAAAAAAGGAGTTGTACAGCTCATTAGGGTCATTACTATAACGCAAAGTAGGCAATTTACTATTAAGTTTATTTTTGAACTTCTCCAAGCGACGCAGTTTTATATAGAAATATTTTGAGTTGACTTATTTTTATCATTATTGATAAAAGTAATCAACTGGAAATCTGGAATCTGGAATCTATTTGATTTATATTTTTTTTGCTGTTAGGTACAATGTCTGTAAATATATTATCTAAACATGTAGCTGTGGTAGCAGTTATCCTGGTAGGCTCCAAAAATAGATTTTTAAGATTATATGATTGAAACACGTTTAGCAATTTTAAGGACATGGGGGTAAATTTACATTGAATTCACCACATATAATTATATTTTTACCAAGTTTGCAACACTTCATCCATGACCTTTTCAAAGCAATCAAATGCAGAAGGTGGTCTGTATACACTCAATACAACGAGCCGCTCCAATTCCACACAGGCTATTTCAATTGTTCGTTCAACAGAAAGTTTCACAATATCAATGCGTTCTTTATATTTAAATTGTTTATTTATTAAAATTGTTGAGCCCCCACGTATAGCATTTACTCTGCTGAACGAACTACCAACTTGGTGATTCTTGTAATTGAACATGAACTGATGGCTTTTAAGCAAATGTTCTGTAATGCAAAGAATATAAATTTTGTTACTGTTCATGAACAATTCAATTTCAAGATCTTTACTCAACATTCCCTGAATATTTTGATGCACCAGGTTGATAGTATTTGTTTTACATTTATTTGAGTTACTGAAAAGTTGTTTGTTGACAATTTTTGTTATATTTAAGCAAGAGTTTGCCTCTATTGTCTCAATATTTTGTTTAAATTACTATTTAAATCATATTGTTTAGACAAGTTCTTGGAAATGTCAAATAATTGCTCAATAGAAGCAATATTTTTGTTAGCCAAATTCTTGGCTGAGATGTCAAAAAAATAGGATAGCGACACAGCTATTTGTCTTTTACAATATTTTGAAAGATAGTTACTATCTTTTTTCCAATATAAATATTTACTAACATAGTTAATAGCGTCAATTAAATTAAATTTATCATTTGTACATGTCAAAGTATGTAATGTTATGTTTAACTTATATCTAGTGGCATTTTCTTCCTGAGGCAAACCGTTAAAATAAGGTAAGGTGGATATCACAACTTTTTCTACTTTTAAATTTGATACCTTATTAGTAAGGAACTGAAGAAGTCCTCTTTTGTTTCACATTTACTCTGTTACCAATCAGTATTAATAAAGTTGTTCCGGGATAAAATTAAAGTTAAGATTTTTTTCCATAATATCAAGGTAATTCAGACCGGGCATACAGTAATTTGTAATTTATTGTCCCTTGCAAGTATTTGACAACAACTGACCGATACCTGTACCAATTTCATCACTGAATATTACAATGTTCGCTGTATTGACATTTCTTGAAAGCTGTTTTAGGGAACTATTAATGCATGAGGTAGTGGTTTCTGATGTTGACGTTGAGTGAACCGGCATGATCTTACTGCTTGGTGAGCTATTTGACAATGATTGGGACTGCTCAAAGTTACAAGTACATGACCCTACCAGATCATTCATAGCCAGCATGTACTCCTTCATTTGCATTTCTGAACTTTTATATTTAGTAGATAACTAACACAGAAACAAAGAAAAATTGCAAGCATGTAGGTAAAACTATGTTAACCCGTTGCACTCACCGAACGCTCAATGTTCGGCGAGGTTACGCAACGCTTGATGCGGCCAGTCTATGGATAGATGACTACCACGGACTAGAAAAAAAAGAAGTTCTCCGCGCCACTCATATCGAAAGTGAAGCACCCTAAGTATGCCGATTCGCTTGTACACACGTGCCTTATGCACACACATGCATCATAGTATGCCAGTCGACCGCCATCACGCGGCACGACACTACGACAGCGGCCGTGTAGTTACTATTTGCGTTAATTGAAACAAAAAACCAATAATGCCGTCTTTTGTCGTAAAATAGTGTAAAATTAACTCTACATCCCAAAAATGGTGTCAAGGAATTACTTATCACAGCTAAGACACTAATTTATATATCATTTTTGGGATTTAAATGATCGTTACTATTTGGAACACAAAACCTCAACTACACGTGCCTGTGTTGTTAGAAAATAAATGGGTAATTTTCCCGGAAAAATGGGTAATATGTTTTTTATTGAAGCGAAACTTCTTTAGCACCGTTGTGATTTGAGAAACCAAACCGGTGAAACCAAAAAGAGACATACATATTCATAAATAGGATTCAGTCTGCGAATACAAGTATAGAGTGTTTCCTACAATCTTCGTCTCCTCTTTGTTAGGGCTTTCGTAGTCGCGCCACGACTGAAATAGACTGAATTAGGCTGAACTAGACTGATATAGACTAAAATAGACTAAACAAGACTGAACTAGACATAACTCGACTAAACTAGTCTGAATTCGATTGTCAGTCTAGTTCAGTCTGGTTCTCTCGGCTGAAAATCGTATTTCCGTCGGACACTAGTTCTTTATAAATATAAAATATCATATCGGCCTGTCACTGTCCCAATCCTAACCAAAGGCCTCTTTTCACACAGAGAAAGCAAAATTCAATCTACAAAAATAATATTTCCGTTTTTATCTTATCTTTGATGAAAGTATTAGTACTATATGTAATATTACCGTTGTTATTAAAAAATCTTTGGAAAATTTCATTCCATCTGGTATCCCTCAAATCACGCACACATGTTCGATACCGTGCTTCACTTTCGATATGAGTGGCGCGGAGTCCATCTTTTTTTTCTAGTCCGTGATGACTACATAGTGGTATTTGAACAGAGCGTCTCTGTGCTTCGGAGGACACATAAAACCGTCAGTCCTGCTTGGTGTAATTAGACGGCAGTCGTTAAGCCAATATGGAGGCCTTTGGGTGGCTTGAACAACTTTGTCACAAGGTTGGCAGTGACTAAAAAGTGTGATTAGTAAACCACACGAATAGAATGGAAACCTAGAGTAAGCACAAATGGTTTAGCGCTATTATTATATGTAATTTAAGTTTAATATAAAAGAAACCAGTTCAATTGACAGGTGACAGGAATGCATTTTCTAGGCGGCTGCACTTTAACTAATAAGATTGAATAACATTTAGAATAATAATAATATATAGGATAAAACAAGATAAAATCGGATCAACTAATTAGATACAATTAAATTAAGAATAATAATAGTGCATAGGATTAAGCAAGTTTAAATAGACTCAACATTCAATAAATTTAAATATTTTACGTTAATTGTTATTGGATAAAACTTTCAACACAAATTATTAAATTTTCTACCATGTACTTTCATAAACATGTTTGATTTTTTTATTTATATATATGAACTGATGTTTTTATTAAGATAAGAAAGGTTATTTCTGTTCGCATTAAAAAATGATAAATAGGTTTTATCATTTTTTAATGCGAACAGAAACAATTTTATATCAATGTTTTGTTTAGCAGCCTTTGCTCTCAGGTAGATTTAGACGTACAATTATTTTTGTTTTAAGTATTATGATATGGCAACACTTATTTCTACTGATGCCAGCTTGCGCTATCTATTAAGAACTGTATGTAAACTATTTAATAAGTTTTGTAAAGTGAACTATAGATGTTACCTTCCGTACATTAAGGTTTCACCCCCCTGTCAGTCACAACCGGCGGGCTGATTAGCTAAAAACAGCAACAGCAGACGCGGTAGCAGCTATCGCGCAGCCAAGGATCCACCGGTGGCAAAGCGTCAAAAAAAAATGGTATTACGTAAGGCATCGCCCGCCTGTCGCTATTGTGGAAGATGCATAGTTACTAGCGCCAGTAGCCACCAGTGGAACTAAAAGGAATAAACGTATTTAATTCATTGATTGTCAGACAGAGGCGCGTCAGAGATCTTCGCCTGTTTAGTCGCTATCGGCAAATAGGTAATACCAAATTGACGTTTGACATCGGCGTTGGAGCAATTTACGCCTGCAAAGCGTCTGGAACTTAGTGTAGTTCCTGTCGTGGTAACTATATATGATATTTTTGTATATTCCAATGTTGTACTTTAAAGAAATAAATTATTATTATTATTTAATGTTTCTCTATTACACGGGTTTATATCCCCTGTAAGGGGGAACCCGGTCTTTTGATAGGCTTACGCGGGGACATGGGTCCAACACGCAGAGTTCTATTCAAATTCTCTCTCGGGCCCTTTAGAGAATTTTAATCTAAAATGTAATGGGACATTAACCGGGAACTCTCCATGGCTACACTATAAAATGCAGTCTCGGATTGTCCCCGGAGGTGTAAAACTATTGTATAAAATGGAAACTACAATTATAAGGTCTATTGAAATGGGTGCTAAATGGATAATATACTTCTAACCTGACAAAACAGCGTCTGCCTTTCAACGTTTACAGTGAAATTCTGTGGCAGACGGTGACTCGCCACTCACAAGATGGGCCCCCTAAATGGCCACCACTACAGGCGACAAGGAGCAACACCGGTGTGAGCGGCTAGGGGTGTAGAGAGGTGCGGCACCGGTTTCACCATCGCGCGTCTCGAAGACTCGGAGCGGGTTTCCCCGTTATTACGCCATTAGACACTTCCACCCCCGAGCATATAGCTCTGGAGGCCCCCCTCTGATCGGCCAACTAAGACAAGCCAGAGTTGAAAATCCTACGGGCACTCATGGGGTACCACTCCAACCAACCAATAAAGGTAAGCCGGAGACGAGGCCCTGACCGACTCTCTGGAGCATTCGGGTACGCAGTGTCGCCCAAACTGCCCTGCGTTCTGTAAGCTACGTAATGTACTTTTTTTTTCCGAGAAGTACAGCCTTCTGTAGCAGGCCCTTGATCCAGCCACCTAACGAGAGCCTCTTCAGATGTTGATCGAGGCTCTTGGCAATAAGGCCATTGGCTGTTACAACTATCGGCACGATGATTGCAGAGTCCACATCCCACATGTTGACAATCTCGTGAGCCAAGTCCAGATACTTAATTTGTTTATCTTTCTCGTCTTTCACGAGATGAGAACATCATGCGGAATGGTAACATCAATAATTATCGTGCGGCGCTCTAATCGATCTATCACCACTATGTCAGGCTTATTGGCGACAATAGTCCTATCAGTAATGATAGATCGATCCCAGTACAACGTGATATGACCATTTTCTAGAACTGGGTCGGGCACATATCTGCAGTACGGTATACCTCAGAGTCCACAAGATTGTACTTCAGAGCAAGTTGCTGGTGGATGATCCTGGCCACTTGGTTATGTCTGTGCAAGTATTCGCCGTTAGCAAGACGAGAACAACCAGAAATAATATGTCTTAGGGATTCACCCGGACGGTGGCATGCCCGACAGATGTCAACTGTGCCGTCCTTAACAATATATTTCCGGTAGTTGTTCGTCATGATAACTTCGTCCATAATTGCACAAGCAAAACCTTCGGTTTCCCCGATAAGGTTACCGAAACGTAGCCAGGACACGGACGCTAGGAAATCTATATCGGGATCATGAAGTGCCCGATAGAACCGTCCATGTAGCTCCTTGCTTTGCCATACCTCCTTGCGGTCGTTGGTACTGAGTACAACAGGTTTGCGCCAGTTCTCTTTAGCCAAACCGAGCGAGGTTAGTCCTTTGTCCATTGCTACCACATCTCGGTGCATCCCCTCATCTGTGTGGAGAAAATATTCTCTGAGACTGCACACCTCACGATTGTGGAGAGTCATAACATTCAAAAAGCCTCGACCTCCACATTTGCGTGGGATGTACAGCCTCATCACTGAAGATCGAGGGTGATGCATCCGATTTGCGGTCAGCAATGTACGAACTTTCCTATCCAGGGCATCCAGCTCCGTCTGAGTCCACTTGAGTATGCCAAAGGAGTACATCAAAACTGGCATGACCCAACCGTTGTAGGCGCGCACCTTATTGCCACCTGATAAAAGACTTTTAAGTTCTTTCCTCAGGCGGCCAAAGAAGCGCTCCTGCAACGATTGTTTCATGTCAGATTCGTTGATGCCCAAAGCCTCTGACATACCCAAGTATTTGTATGAATCTGTTGCGGTGAGCGATCTAAGGTGCACAGAATCCGACAGTGGAATTCCCTCGGATTCCGCGATCCTCCCTCGCTTTACATGCATAACCGCACATTTGTTCACACCAAATTCCATCCTGATAGAATTACTAAAAGTTTCAGTTACTTTCAGTAACTTTATCAGTTGGGATCTGCTAGGAGCAAACAGTTTCAGGTCATCCATGTAAAGCAGGTGGGATACTACCTGACCTCCTCTCCGCAACAGGTAGCCTAGCCCTGATCCATTCAGTAATGTACTAAGAGGATTCAGGGTCAAACAAAACCACAGGGAGACTATATATATCGCCCTGGAATATTCCCCGCTCAATCCTGATCGATTCACTATTCCCCTGAATTTGTCGACATCCTGGATAGCGAAGGACCGTCCTCCATTGCCCCATACATGACAACAAGAAAGTGCGTAGAGTTGTATTTATTTTGTACAACTCTAGCACTCTCATGAGCCATGTATGCGGCACCGAGTCATAGGCCATATATAGTCATAGGCCGAGTCATATTATTATCTACATGTCTCTCTATTACACGGGTTTATATCCCCTGTAAGGGGGAACCCGGTCCTTTGATAGGCTTACGCGGGGACATGGGTCCAACACACAGAGGCCCTTTAGAGTATTTTAATCTAAAATGTAATGGGACACTAACCGGGAACTCTCCATGGCTACACTATAAAATGCAGTCTCGGATTATCCCCGGAGGTGTAAAACTATTGTATAAGATGGAAACTACAATTATAAGGTCTATCGTATTGGGTGCTAAATGGATTATATACTTCTAAAAACGGAAACAACGGCGTCTGCCTTTCAACCTTGAAAGTGAAATTCTGTGGCAGACGGTGACTCGTCACTCACAAGATGGGCCCCCTAAATGGCCACCACTACAGGCGACAGGGAGCAACACCGGTGTGAGGGGCTAGGGGTGTAGAGAGGTGCGGCACCGGTTTCACCATCACGTGTCTCGAAGACTCGGAGCGGGTTTCCCCGTTATTACGCCATTAGACACTTCCACCCTCGAGCATATAGCTCTGGCGGCCCCCCTCTGATCGGCCAACTAAGGCAAGCCAGAGTTGAAAATCCTACGGGCACTCATGGGGTACCACTCCAACCAACCAATAAAGGCAAGCCGGAGACGAGGCCCTGACCGACTCTCTGGAGCATTCGGGTACGCAGTGTCGCCACAAACTGCCCTGCGTTCTGTAAGCTACTTAATATACTTTTTTTTTTACTTATGATATACTTTTTTTTATATCAGAAGGTAGGAAGAAATCAAGCAGCTACTTTAATCTGCCCTCCAGGATTACCTTATCCCATGGTGAGATAACGACTGCCCAGATGGGTTATATATAGGGGTTATATATATGTTAGGGGTTATATTATTATGTCTCTCTATTACACGGGTTTATATCCCCTGTAAGGGGGAACCCGGTCTTTTGATAGGCTTACGCGGAGACATGGGTCCAACACGCAGAGGCCCTTTAGAGAATTTTAATCTAAAATGTAATGGGACACTAACCGGGAACTCTCCATGGCTACACTACAAAATGCAGTCTTGGATTGTCCCCGGATTTATTATTATTATTATCTACATGTCTCTCTTTTCACGGGTTTATATCCCCTGTAAGGGGGAACCCGGTCCTTTGATAGGCTTACGCGGGGACATGGGTCCAACACACAGATCCCCTTTAGAGATTTTTAATCTAAAATGTAATGGGACACTAACCGGGAACTCTCCATGGCTACACTATAAAATGAAGTCATGGATTGTCCCCGGTGGTGTAAGGCTATTGTATGAGATGGAAACTATAACGATATGGTCTATTGCAATGGGTGTTACATGGAATAAAAAGACTAATAAATACGGGAACAACGGCGTCTGCCTTTCAACTTTGATCGTGAAATTCTGTGGCAGACGCCGACTCGCCACTCATGTTTATTATTATTAAGTAATCAGCCCGTGGGCCTTCCTAGCGTGAGGATGTAGAAAAAAAAACAAATGAAATGTACGACGTTGCCGACATATTTTTAGATTTTTGTGAAATATTTTATGGATATGTAAAGATTAAATAATCTAAACACCGTACAACGTTGCCTTTATACTTGACATTGGCGAAATTGTGGAAGATACTCTACAGAAGCCATAATCAAAGAGAAGAAGAAGAAGATGTATTACTTTGTGTCACTGGCGCTCACGAGTTCGACGTAAGGATTTTCACGAAATATACTGTGACTACCACACCTTGATCCAATCTAGTATTGGTTTTATTTTAAGTAGTTTTTATAAACATTAGCATTTTGGATTTTCAGGTGATTTTATGTTTAGTATTTTATGGTTCGATTCCCGAATGGAACCTATATATGCCTGATCTGCAGGTAGTTGTTCCGGATTGGGGTGTGTGTGGAATTTGTGTCTGTAAACAAGCAATCCATGATACAGGAGCAATCATTGAGTGGCGTAACGTGATTTGAAAAATACAACAAAATGATGCAAAATTAGACGAAATATAAACAATATGAAAACTATTTTTGATACCTGCAATGATTATATTTCTAAACTAGCTGGGACCCGCGGTTTCCCAGTTTGATTGTAGTTCGGCATTTTAACTAAGCGCAAGCTTTCGCCGTTTCGCCGATGCATCGCGCGTAATCAGTTAGTAACTAGCGAGTTCAGCAGTGGACGTCCTTTGGCTGATATGATGAACTAGCGAGTAGTAAGGAAGCCGCCGCGGCCGCGCCGCACTGCCCCCATCCCCCAAGGCAGAGCCGCGTGTCACTTTGCCGAGCCGCACGTGTAGTGGATGTGAACAGTGCGCTTAGGTGGCGCGTGGCAAAATGCGCCAACCACACGCTTGTTTTCGGTGACGAGCCGACGATCATTGGTAAATATTGACCACGTTGTCGCGTCGGGCATCTTGAATGAACGCAATACTTACCTAAGTAACATAGTAACTGCCATGGATGGATGTTGAAAATAACAAGAAGTCAGTAAATATTTCGTTAGTCAAGTATTTCAAATTAATTAATTAATTATCGGTAAAACCGATACTTGATATTTGAAATGAATTCCATACAATTCATAGAGCATAGCCTTAAAATTTGTTTGTTTGAAAGACAGTACACAATTTTGTTTTATTTACTGGTTTTTGCAATTTACATACAGAATCAATAATATTAAGAACACTATATCATTTAGGGAAATGAGTTGATAGGTTGGTAATTCTACTATCTCTATCTCATGAGGTAAGGAATACGTATGGATTATACGCTAAGGCGTCTAGTTGATATATTCTGTCTACGACCGCCAGCAACAGCAAATAAGGCGAAGGAGCGCTGTAGGGCACAGAGTACATAGTCACTACATTTTACTGTAGGGTTTTAACCGGTATGAGTCTGGCACACCCTCCGTCTACCCTAGGGCGGAGGAAGTCTAAGGGTGAGATTCAGAAACGAGTCTAAGCTAAGTTCACGCTTCCATCTGTCAAAATTAGGGGCGTAAGTAGTGCATTTTGACATATTGAAGCGTAAGTTCACGCTTAGACTCGTTTCTGAATCTAAAAGGATTTCTTCACGTACAGAAAATTAAACAGTAAAAAACATAACACTTTACCCATATTTAGTCGATTTATTGGTTACAGTAAAAAAAATTAGGTGCTGACACAATTACATGAACGGAAGCTACTGTAGCCAGCGTTGCCAATTTGTGGGGCATTCTCCAAACTGCGGGGAATCTTAAGTCGATTGGGGAATTCATTGGGGATTGTCATTATACAGGGAAAATGCGAGGATTTTGACATTTCATCGTTAAATAATATTGATAGTTCGGCTTTAAAAACTCGATAACGAACGACTCTTCATATTTTAGTACTGTTCACATTTGAATTTCTTTTCTTTATTTCTACACAAATTGTAAAATAATGTTGTATACCCTATAATGCTTTTACATTTATATCAAAAATATACTCATTAAAAAAAACTCAAGCTACACCTTTTCTTATCCCTTTAGAAATTCATCATGAACTTCCTTCGCTCCGAGGAAGGGCGAAGGGGCATGCTAGACTCTTACCAGCTAAAACTAGTGGGGCGATAATCTTAGGCACCTCCAGGTTCTCGTATGATCACACTGTAGCCACCCACTGTTAACACGCCTATAGGCACATCTTGGACAGAGATCCCCCAAAAGCCTAAATGTGCGCTGTGTTATGCTATGCACACGGCGGCGCGTGATCATATGCGCGCTACTACCTTCTCCTAGGTCGCTTGGTGTGGGCACGCAGATTCCCAAATTTGCGCACCCCGAACCCAGAGGCGCCCCGACTTATATCGACAGCAGGGAGTTTGAGGCGAATGGGAATTAGGTGCCAGGACCGTTGTTACCCCCGCGCTGTCTCCTTCTTTTTCGAGCAGGATCGGTCCTCCCCGATCTCACTCTGCGGTCTCCTTCCGGAGCATGAAGCTTTCATAGAAGGAGACTACTGCATTCCAGTTTTATTGCTCTACCAACATAGCTGATCGACCAGGATACGCCACTCAGCAGCTCAGGCACAGCACGCCTCGAGCGTGTGCTGTGCGGGATTCTGGTCACTATCACAATGGTGGCAATGTGCCGTGGCCTCGCGTCCTATCCTATGCGGGTACGCACCGAAAGAACCGTGCCCGGCGAACACCTGCGTCAGGTGGTAGGTGACGCGCTCGCTCCTTCTGGGCCAGGCTCTGAAGGGCGGCAGAACGGCCTGGACGATGCACTTGGTCGCAAACTGCATCCGCCGGCGATGACGCCACTTTCCAAGTGCGCGCCGCCGAGCTAGCCACCTGAGTCTGTCAAACGCCCCTGGAGGCCCGCCTTCGCCCCTGTGGCGGAGGGAGCGTATCTGATCGTAGACCCACGCATCCGTCTCCGCCAGGATGTCGAAAGGCGGAACACGCACCCCCCGGTGCGGAGTTGCCGCCTCGTAGGACACTATTATTTATCCGCATGAGATCCGTATAGTCACTCTGCGCTACAAACTGTGAAGTTTGGTTCTGCAGCGTTGGGCGACTGACAGTCCAGCTGACCATACAGGTGCCCTGTAGAGGGCCACAGACCACACGACCCCCCCGTAGAGACGGTGAACTTCCTTAAATGGTCCCCCGAGATTGGGCAGCAGCCGGTGTAGTGCCCACCCGACTAGTGGCTATTTTGAATATTAAAACGGCATTTATAATGTTTGGCTCATTTTTCCTGTTTTTCGATCTAATGTCACACACAACCAATATGAAGGCAAAAAATTACTAGTCTAGTTATTGGATAAGTATTAGTACCCCTAATGATTAACATTATTTAAAGTACACGGTCGATAAATTAGGTAGGTTTACCGACATTTTTAGAAACATTATGTATGGAGGGGAATTTGTGGGGAATCAGCAGACTTTTGTCCCCAATTTGGGGAATTTGACTTGGATTATTCGGGAATTTAATAAATTGCCATTGGCAACACTGACTGTAACCCACATTTTATGTTTTAATCTGTGCTCCCGTCTTCCATAAATGAATCGGTGCGGCGAGGCGACGGCTAGATTAACAGTATCAGTTTTCTTGAGTCGAATAGTGAATCTAGTAACGAAGTTAACGTTTGTTAATTTGTGTCGCACGGCAGGTTTATAGCGCCTTCAAAGTTTACATATTTAAACATGTCTAGCGAAGCACCTGCACCTCCTCCTGTTTTATGGGCCCAACGTAAAGAAGACGTTTTTCTCACGTTTAGCATCGAATCCAAGGACCCAACTATTAAAATAGAAAAGGACTCCGTTTATTTTAAAGGCGTCAATGCGTCTGACCATAAAATTCATGAGGTAACTATACCATTGTACGATGCAGTGATGCCTGAAACAAGCGCCTTTATAAATAAAGGCAGGTGTATAGAAATGATTCTACGCAAAGAAAAAAAAGATGCTCCTTATTGGCCATCACTAACAAAAGATAAGAAGAAACCACATTACCTCAAGATAGATTTCAATAAGTGGAAAGATGAAGATGATGAAGATGAGGCTGGTGGAGGCAACTCATATGACATAGAAGATATGCTCCGGTCAATGGGTGGTGGCGGCGGCGGCGGTGATAAAGCTGAGAAACCTTCATTTGATGACTTAGAAACAGACTCGGATGATGAAAACTTACCTGATCTTGAATAATACCCCCAGAGTGATAAAACTTATATTTAACGCATGGAAAGTACATTATGTATAAGGTTTATATCGTTATAATAAAATCGCTGATAAAATGAACAGGTTATATTCATTTTTATCATTGATATCTGTCACTTTACAGTTTATTTACTGAAAACTAGTATGCTTTAATTATTAGATAGGAATTTATGAATTCAAATATATTCAGAAGTATTCAATGTTTTAGCATCATTCAGTATAGTTCAGATGCAAGAGCCTATAAACTTTGTATTGTGAATAGCCCCTGTTACTTTTGTCATTAAAATTTGCTAATCTGCAATACAAGTCATGGCTTGTGTTAGTTCTAATAATCACAACCTTCTCTCTGTATATGTAGATTATTGCAGAGGATCACATTGAACATGATTGCCCACTAGGAAAAAAGTAAAAACTCAAGTCTGGAATAGCCATTATAGAACGCTACATACACAATACCTATCAAATAAATAACTAGTTGTTATTTTCACTTTAATCATTATTCAATACCTACATAAGCAAAATAAAGAATTTTTCAATAATCATGTATATTTTCCTATAAAAACAACTACTTGTATATTTTATCCAGAGCCTTCTGTATCCATCCATAAATTGATCAATCAGCCCAGCCTATTGCAAGAACTGGTGGATGTAGGCTGCTCTCAAGATAATTACCGGTTAACACCTGCCAGATAATTCTCAAAAATTCCCTACAATGTAACATAGTATAGTATACTTTAAGTAACATGGGTATTCACTATATGAATACTAATGTTACTTAAAAATATGGATTCAGTACTGGTATCTTGTCTAGAACATAGTCATAATTTGTTAGTCTGCAATACATTGTCTTGTGATAGTTAGTACCTACTAATGACTGCAATCTTTTCTCTGTCATCATATCAGCCTTTTCTCTGTTTTAAGTAGATTATTGCAGTGGATCACTTTGAATGTGATTGCCCTCTAGAAAATAAAGTAAAAACAAAAGTCTGAACTAGCCATTATAGAACACTATATATGCACTACTTATTAATGGAATAAATAACTAGTCAAAAGTTATTTGCATAAGCAAAATTAATAATAGTTTTGCAGTAATTATAGTAATGTAAATGCAACTACTTGTAGATTTTATCTAGAACATTCCAGATCCATCCATAACTGATCTATCAGCCCAGCCTTTCGTATCAAAGGGTGGATATAGGCCACTGTCAAGATATTTACCGGTTAATGCCTTCCAAATAATTCTCAAAAAATCCTTACAATGTGTGTATGTAGTTAGGCAAATTAACTGCACCGCATGGCATCTGTGTTCAACAAAATGGCGCAATATTGCTAGGCGCAGTAGTACCTAGGCCTTGGTGACACACTCAAAACTCGATTGTTTTATCCGGATTACGCCTAGACTATGTCAAACGTAACGATTCTGTTTAATTTATGTCCACAAAAGGGTCTAGTAACAAGGCCTTGGCGACACACTTAAAACTCTATCGTTTTTATCCGGACTACCCCTAGAATATTTAAACGTGATTCCACTGATTTATAGATAGAGGCGACACTAACGAAGTCATGACATATTACCATGGCATTATCCACTGAGGTTGCGGTAGCCGCCTAATCTGGACCTGGACTTTTTTTATTGTACCGGTGGAATAAATCATGTACTTCCTCCGCCCCGGGAAAGGGCGGAGGGGTATGGGTAGGGGTATGCTCCTACCGGCTAAAACCACCGGAGTTGTCATCTTCGGCACTGAAGGGAGGCTCCAGGAACTCGAGTAATTTCCAACTAGAGCCACCCATTGGTGCCGCGCCTTTAGGCACATATCGGGGGGGGATGACTGTAAAGCGGTCACCCCCTCTAACGGAGGGAAGGCGACTATAAAGAGGCCACCTCCCTAGGTGACGTGAAATGTCTCGGGGGATTGTCCTCCAAGGCCCTCCGCCATATAAAGACGACAGGGGGCTCAGGCGTGTTCGTTTTACGGTAAAAGAATAGGGAATGGCTCAACCAGAAGTTTCAAAGTATAAAGTATAACATAGTATAGCATAACGCACGGAACAAATATTTGTATGATCTGCAGGTAATTGTTCCGGGTCTGGGTGTATTGTATGTGGAATTCATGTCTGTAAACGCACCCACGACACAGGAGAAATCCTAGAGTGGGGCAACGTTCTTAAAAAAAAAAAAAAAAATTCACCTAATTATCCGCTCGGTGTCGAGGACGGCCAGCGGTCTGGTGGAAACAAATAAATAGAAGCCATCCATCGAGCTAATGTTAATAAGACTATGCTTAACACTACCGACTAATCCATTGACGGAAACAACTCTTGGTGGTCAACTCGTGTGCCAAGTAGGTAAGTATAGTGATATTTCGTTTCATCTGTTTTTGTTTAAACGATGTCCTAGTCAAATGATCTGTTCAATAAACGATGTGATCAATAAACTGGGCCTGGACAGCAGGGTGGATTCTGAATTTTAATCTGGAGGGGCCCTCAGGTCTCATCTCAAGATTTGTCTTTCCGGGGTCGCTCGTATGAGTATGAGTGCGCAGATTTTCCAATCCGCGCACTTGCCCCCCGAGTATCGTCCGCCATATAGCTGCGACAGGTGCGTTGGACAACAACCGCCTCGGTGCCCTCCCGTTCTTCTCCTAGCGGGATCGGTCGTCTCCAGATCCTACTTTGCGGTCTCCTTCTGGAGCATGACGCTCTCAAAGAAGGAGACCAATGCAGTCCAATTTTCATGACCTGCCAGCATAGCTAATACTACCTACTGCCGACAGAGTTAGATCTTGCTCGATCCGATCCACCAGGATCTGCCGCTCGGCACCCACGCAGGGCACTTCTGCAGCGTGCATCCTGGTCGCTTCCTATGCTGTACAGGTACGCACCGAAACAACCGTGACGTGAATCGGTCAATACCTGCGTCAGGTGGTAGGTGACGCGCTCGCTTCTCTTGAGCCAAGCTCCGAATAGCGGCAGGACGGCGTCGATGACGCGCCTGGCTACTTACTGCAACACCACAGGTGATCGTGTGCTGCAACCACATACAGTCACTCCACTCACACACTCTCGAGTACTAGTCGTCGAGCTTGCTGCTTCAGCCTATCATACGCTCCTTAGGGCGCACTTTCGCCATTGGCGGAAAGAGCGTGTCTAGAGCAACGTTGGATGTACCTACCTGATGAACCAAGCGTGGTACCGGAGGGGGGGGATGCATGGGGCCATGCATCTAAAGTCTAGACTATGTGTAAATCTCAGCGCATAGAGTGATTTTTTTTGTGTTGTTCTTCTCGCAGTCATTTCCGAGAAATGTTGTTGCTGGCAAAGCCAACAGAGGCCCCCAGCCAGAAAAGGGATTAAATAAAGATGGTAAACGAGTGATGAAAATTATATTATACTGTTGTACTATACTATGATAAGAAGTAGAATAAAGATAATAACTAGAGGAAGGTAAGATAATATTAAGTTTTATTTAAGATTTGTCGGGGGTAGACCCAGAGACCTTGAGATAATGAATGAAAAATGAATATTATCAGTTCATTTTTAAATGTTATTATTATTTAAACATTCATGCTGGTATTTTACTAACGTACTTTATAATAATTGAGCATACCTCAAGTTTTCTCCGACATTTGTTAACCTTTTATTCATAATATATAGCCGTTTAATGAGCAATATTTACTTTGACATGCGATTAATCGGTCAATATTCACCAATTATAAAATAGCTCGTTGACAATCCGTTGACAGGCGAAAAAGCTTTCTAGAAATCCAAATTGTTAACAAGCTGGGTCTTAGCTGATAACAGCCTATCACATATTTTGTGTTTCGGAAACCCAAAACACTTTGAATTCGAGATTAACAGCTTGTTACGTAATTTTTCTTTCGGAAACCGGCTGTCTGTCTCGCTGTAAGTTGACTCTTCTTTTACTTTATTAAGTATATTCATAATTTTTCAACGGAAGCCTTACCACTAACTAGTTTGGAATAAATCTGTCTAATTCATTTCATAGGATTGGCTTTTCTAGCAAGGTCTGAAATTATTATTTGTCCGTTTTCAACTTCGCTTCCTAATGCTACAACATTATTTTTAATTGGTTTTCGGGAATAATGGAAAAGAAAACTGAAAGTTAATTTCAGAATGTATGTAAACTGTTCGGAACATTCTCGACCGTCGGTGGTGGAGGCGGCAGTGCGTGACGCGGGGAACATTGAGCTCGCGCCGGCCGGCCACGCCATGGCGCCACCGCACCGCACGGATACAGCACCATCGACCTCAGCGAGAGACGATGTAAAGCATGCTTCAACGTGATATGTATATCGATGATTATTTGGGAGGTTGTGATTGTGAATCCAGCGCTATCCAGCTGTGTAAGGAATTGAGTTCGATTCTCGCATCAGCACAATTTAAATAAAAAATGGAAATCTAATACTCCACAGGTTTTAAAAGAAATTTGTGCTAGAGACAAGCAACAATAACATAATAGATCTAAACCGCAGTCAGTCTATAAATACATCCCATAAAACATTAGGTATACATTGGAGTTGCGACTTGGACGTATTAATATTTTCAATAAATATCTAAAATTACTAAACATCATATTTTATCAATTATCAATCAAATTTTCGACCCTTTAGGGCTTGACGGGCCAGAGGGGTTGAACGCTTTACAGTCATCCCCTCCGAGATGTGCATAAATGCGTGGCACCAATGGGTGGCTCTAGTGTGATCTTACGAGGTCCTGGAGCCCCCCTTCGGTGCCGAAGATGACCGCTCCAGTGGTTTTAGCCGGTAGGAGTCCCCCCCTTCGCCCTTCCCCGGGGCGAAGGAAGTTCATGAAGAATTTCCACTGGGCACCAATAAAAAATAAAAAAAGGAGTCTGGCATACCCCTTCGCCCTTCCCTGGGGTGGAGGAAGTTCCATGTAGAAGTCCACTGGAGATCAATAAAAAAAAAAGTAATAAAAAGACTTGTCGGGCCATGTTTTGTACAGGCAATGCAAAAAATATGGTTGGAAAAATATTCGTGGGATGATCCAGTTTCACGTGATATACAATACCGTACCGGTCATCTTTTGTTGTATATATTTTTGCAGTTGAGTATACAATAATGGCGATAAACCAGCACATGTCTAAAAAAATATTTTCATTTTTAGATGACCGAGGTGTCATCTATAAATAGTTATTTATACTCTTTGGTGCCATCCGTGTAGGTGGTAGGTTGCAAAACTCCACGTGCTGGGCCCCAACTTCTTTTGTCTCACATTCGTCAAACGTATTGGCCTTTAGGAGGCAGACCTTTGGCTAAACAAATGTTCAGATCAAGTGTTAAATGTTCCAGATTTAGGGCACAAACGGTGCAACCAGTCATGGGTCAGTTACTATGTACGAGAACACAGCTTGACTTTCGTTTTTATAATTGTAGTATGGACTATGCTGGGCCTATGCTGATAGCCGACCGTACTACCGTAAGGTAGAAGTAGTAGACTTATAAAATCTTATATATGTGTGTTTGTATGTCCAGCTGTAAAATCTATTCATCTGGAGCTTGTAACGGACCTTACCTGGCCTCTTTAAAGAGAATCGTTTACTTGGCGGGGTAAGCCGCACAGCATCCACTCCGATAATGGCACTGCGTTTGTGGCACCTTTAATGAACTTGCTCGTTTCTTCACTCAAATTTGGAAGCAGACCTTGCTAAAGATGGTATAAGGTTTACTTTCACACCTTATAGCCCCCATTTTAATGGTATAACAGAGGCCGCTGTCCGTTCAACAAAAATCATTTGAAAACCATTACTTGGTCTCCTCACTTAACTTATGAAGAAATGAAATATTTAGTGTTAATAGAGGCAATTTTAAATTCTCGTTGTGTTGTCTCCTTTTCTTCGTCACCTACAGACTTGACCGCTCTTACGCCATCCCATTTCATGATTAGGCGACCGCTAATATCGATTCCTCAGTCGCAGGTACACTCTATCAACATCAATCAACTGGATCGCTACAAGAGGATTGAGCATCTACGACAACATTTTTGGAATCGATTCAGCCACGAATATGTAGTCACGTTGCAGCAGAGAAATCGATGGCAGGCGTCTACTGGTGAACTTAAACTTAATCAATTAGTTTTAAAATTTTACGGTATAGTAAGAGATTACAGTTTTGTCCATTGATTGCACTACACAACACCCAAAATAACACTTGGCTCTTAGCTGCGCTCATAATATCAGCCACAGGAAGTCCACTGCTGAACAAAGGCCTCCCCCTTAGATTTCCACAACGAGCGGTCCCATGCAGTTCTCATCCAACGACTCCCAGCGACCCTCACCAGGTCCAGGTCGAGCCTTGCTCCAAAGGAGGTCACGGCACAGTGCCACCACTGTGGAGTGCCCTGCGTGGGCTGCCGAGCGGCGGATCCTGGTCGATCGGATCGGGCAAGATCTCTCTCTGCCAGCAGTAGTGTCGGCATTGCTGGCAGAGCATGAAAATTGGAGTGCTGTGGTCTGCTTCTGTGAGAGCGTCATGCTCCAGAAGGAGGTCGCAGAGCGGGATCGGAAGAGGGCTTATCCCGCTCAGAGAAGGAGGACATGAAGCTGGGGCAACAACCACCGCGGGGCCCGTGTGCAAGACGCCTGTGCCTCCCTGTCGTCTTTATATTGTGGGGGGCCTTGGGGGTCGCGAGCGCACTTATTGGGAAATGTGCGTGCTCATACCGAGTGACCCCGGGAAGACGGCGGTTTGCATGTGGTCACGTGCCATCGTGGGCGCATAGCGAGGTTTTGGGGGAATCCTTTACAATCCCCCCGATAGGTGCCTGGCGAGGTGTCCTCTTTACAGCCGTCTTTCCTCCGCTAGAGGGGGTGACCGATTTACAGACTTCCCCTCTGAGATGTGCCTAAAGACGTGGCACCAGTGGATGGTTCTAGATCAGTCTTTCCCAACGTGGGCGATAACGCCCCCTTGTGGGCGCTGCAGGCCTAAAGGGGGGCGGTAAGAGACCCAGAAAAAAAGGGGGCATTGTGTAGGGCTTTGGGGTCGATTTATAATTTCATCTACCTAGCTAGGAAGACTCTTAGACACCGACTGAGCTCTCGACTCTCGACTACATCTTGTGAACATCAACTAATATTAATTAAGATATAGCTCAAACTCGGTTCGATATAAAAGGCCGCGGGCAATCATGTTTTAACAAGTTTTTGTTAAATAATCCGAATTGTACATTCCTATACCAATCGGCTGGTTCTATAATACTTGTTCTTGCTTGTCGAGTACGATTGGGCGTCGAATGAGATAAACGAGTTTATGCACGTTTGTCTTATTCCTGTTGGTGCGTGCTGCTTGTGCAATCCTATATAAACGACGTAAATTTATTTTATTTTCATTTGCGGTTTCGCGCATAATAGATAAGCAGTACTTGATTTCAACACTTACGTATTTCTTAAAACAAAACAATGTCGGAAGTAAAAAAGAAGAGACGGAATACTCTGCGGAATATATTAAATTCGGATTTATTGAAAATCCCACAAACCCGTCGTCGCCTTTGTGTCTTCTATGTCTAAAAACATTTTCGAACGAAGCAATGAAGCCTTCAAGACTGCAAGATCATTTGAATAAAATACATCCAGATAAGACAGAAAAGAATGTACCATATTTTCAAGACCTAGAGAAGAAGCATAATACTCAGCCAAGTGTATCAAAACTATTTTCGGCGGCTGCTAAGCAAGATGACGACGGACTTCGAGCTTCGTACAATATCTCTTTGTTAATTGCTCAAAAAGGCAAACCACACAACATCGGAGAAGAGTTAATTTTGCCAGCAATAAAGGAAGTAATAACTACTGTGCTTCATAAACCGGCCGCAGATATTATCCGAAAAATTCCTTTGAGTAATAATTCTGTGCAAAGACGAATTGATGAAATGGCTGTAAACATTGAAGAATCATTGTGCAATCATCTGAGGACTAGTCAATTCTCAATTCAGCTCGATGAGTCCACTTTACCAACTAATGAAGCGTTGTTGCTATCTTACGTGAGGTTTATTAAAGATGAGAAAATACGTGAAGAACTATTGTTTGCCACAAATTTGGAGACAGATACAAAAGGCGAAACCATATTCAATACATTGGAAAAGTTTTGTGAAGAGAAAGAGATTCCTTTGAAAAATATTATATCAGTTGCTACGGATGGCGCTCGGGCTATGACAGGGCGCCATAAAGGCTTCATAGCATACTTAAAGAATAAAATTCCAGATGTCCTTGCTATACATTGCGTTATTCATAGACAACATTTGGTTGCTAGAAACTTAATTGAACGACTATTTCAATCACTGCAATATGTCATCAAAGCAGTCAATAAAATCCGTAGCAGCTCTTTGAATGATAGATTATTTCATCAGCTTTGTGTTACTAATGACGAAGATTTCAACCGTTTGTTGCTTCATACTGAAGTTCGTTGGCTGTCAAGAGGCAATTGTCTGATTCGATTTTACAACCTGTTTGACTCTATGATAGAGTTCTTGGAAACTAAAGATACAGAACTGCGCAACAAGCTCATAACATCAAAGAATGATATAGCTTACATGACAGACCTGTATAAAATGTTCAACGACATGAACCTCCAACTGCAAGGCGATGAACTAAATTTAATTAAAAAATGTCGTTGCTGCTTTCGCAGCCAAACTGCTTCTGCACAAAAAGAATATGGGCAGACGTGAGTTTCACAATTTTCCGAATTTATCAGTATACTGCAGTAACGACGACTTGTTTGCCTACTGCCAACATTTGGAAAACCTCCACATTGACTTCACCGAACGATACCAGGACATTTTAAACTTGGAAATACCAGACTGGGTGTTGGATCCGTTTTCAAATGTCAACACAGCTATGTCACCTCAGCTGGAAGAAGAACTTATAGAATTGACAACAAACGAAGAAATAAAAATCAAGTTCAAAAATGGATATCAAGAATTTTGGCTACAAAAACCGATCCCGCATTGTACCCTGGATTGTGGTCAATTGTGCAACGATTTTTGATAGCATTCCCATCGTCATATTTATGTGAACGTGGATTTAGTGCTGTGGCAACGCTGCTTACTAAAAAGAGAAATCGTTTGCGTGTTACCGAACGTGGCGACTTGCGGCTGTTTTTGAGTAAATTGGAACCTGATATCAACAAACTTATTGAACAGCATCAGATTCAACCTTCACATTAGTTTTTATATAAGAATTGATTATGTTTGTTTTATTTTCAATAAAAGATACTCTGTCCGAATACTATAAATTTGCGTTTCAATAATCAGTTATAAGTACTTAGCGGTTTTTAAGTATGTTTAACCCCCTTTTTAAAAAATAATTTATTCTTAAAGTGGGCAGTAGACAAAAAAAGGTTGGGAACCCCTGTTCTAGATGGACATTATTTGAGTTCCTGGAGCCTCCCTTCGGTGCTGAAGATGACCACTCCGGTTTTAGCCAGTAGGAGTCTGGCTTACCCCTCCTCTCTTTCCCGGGGCGAAGGAAGTTCATGATGAATTTCCAATGAGATCAATAAAAAAGTAATATATAGATAGGTAATAGGTAATGGTAAAAGGTAATAGATAATGAGCAGATTCGTATCTTATTTTTACTTACATACTCAAGTTTACCCAAAAACCCTTTCTTGAATATCTTATTATGCTGTTGAGCTCTTTCATTATTGAATAGAAATAGCTTACGGAAACACCTTTCGTTCAAATTTAACTTTAATTCAACTTTAATTCAAATGTAAAACTCTTAGCTCATTAATATCTTACTGCTAACTAAGAGATAAATAAATCGTGCCAAACATTCAAACCATAACTTTATTTATTCTTTTCAGAAACTGTTACTCCAACACTGTATAAATGAAATTGCTGGCCATGCCTTCGAATATTCAAAGTTAATGTCATGCAGTAAATCAGTCTATTGAGACTTTCACATTTTAATATATACGCGAACCCTTGACTGGGGCTAAATATTGGCGCACCGTAACTTTGGCAATCAAACATAAAGTAAGAAGCGCCAGTCTTCCCGAACGCCAAGTTTTTTGTGGGACTGATAAGTATACCCAGTATATTCTTCTCAAAAAAATAGACCAACGCCTTACTCAAATTGAAACGATCAGGAAATATATTGTACATAAATCCAAATATAATGTTATCAAATTTAACCGAAAACGTGTACGGGTACATATCATCAAATTTTGTATCCAAATCGGAAAGTGTTATCTCGTGATTAGGTTGGCCACCAATTCTCGCCATGCACTTTCTGTGGAAGTCATTACCGCCAATGACTATTCCATCTATTAATCCACTGGTCCAAGCACTAATTTTACAGGCTTGGGTCATTGCGATTGCGACTACACTTATTGCAAGATATTGCTTTCCACGGAAGAATTTATCAAATCTTTTGTCTGTTGGATGTATAGTACCCCATAAGGAATAAAGATCGCCAGGGAATTCGATGTCCCATTCTTTCCACATCGTTTTGGGTGTTTTTCGTTCTAATCCCAAGTCATTTATGGCACTCATTCGAGACCACGGTATCGCCTCGACATTTAACCAGTACATTTTTTCATCGACTATCGGTCGTATTTTCCTACGCTTCAAATATGGTAAGTTAGGATTATCGTCAGGTTTGAAAAGTGGACTCAGTCTATAGTTTAGAGCAGAATGTCGAGGTGCATTTTTAACGGAAGTCAATTCAAAAGTGTAAAATTCGGGGTTGTCTGCTTTCTTTCCTGGTAATACTTTTCGTATTCGGTGAACAAGTGCCTCCAAGGATCGGTACAACGTCCACGAGGCTGCTGCGCTTCCTTTCTTGGAGGGTTTATCCCTCCTTTCTTCTTCCTTTATATCTTCACTTGGTGGCGGGTAAGGGTCGAACAGGTGATAATATCCTTCGGTCTGACATATTACCATACTACAGTGAGGATATCTAATAATTACGTAGCGAAGCCTTCTCAATACTGCTTTTAAATACTGTTCTAGATTTTTCTCAGGGTTCTCATTGACTACAATAATTTTCTTAATGTTGATGTTTATGAATTTTCCGTCCAGAATAATATTCTTAATTACTCTCTTCTCGCATACATTCAAATTTGTTGCCTTTTCGTGTATTTCGAGACCTTTTTCTATACATGTATCTACCATAACATGGTCCCATGTTCTAATAGGATGCATCGCCGCCATTAACATAGCGATAAGACTAATGAAATGACAGGGTTTTACGTCAGAATTTGGCTTTCTTTGATTCAGTGATGTGGTTCCTTCTATTCTGTATACGCCATCGACAAGTTGATAACCGACAGCCCCTTGGCTCTTTGCTTCTTTTACTTTAGTTAAACTTCGCTGTCTATCGTCCTTATCCGAAACAATAAGAGACGGCTTCGATTTACTCGACTGAGGTTTGCCATTTGAATAGTTATAATCTTCAGGTAGCTTGTTACGGGCCTCCTTTAAGAGCCTTATGACTAAAATTTTACTCAGGATAAATTGTTGATCTTCTGTTCTTCCATCCTTATTGTAATTAATTCTGTAAAATAATATTAACTATAAAAGGTAATATAGTATCTAACGTCATATTATACTGCATCACTCACATTTAGTAAATCGAATGGGCGGAGTAAATAGGATATGAAAGTTTTAATATTTTACAGCATTACATAAGATAATAATACTCTGCAATCATATTTACCTGCTCACAAGATCATGTAATGTACGAAACCGCAAGAAACAAGCTTTTCCTTTACTGAGTTTGTCGTCTCTAAAACCCATAGCGTTACAAGGACTGCCATCGAATAAATAATAAAGACCATTCTTCTTAAAAAACGCACAACTGTACGAGGCTGTTGTTACCATGCCTCTATCATACTTGTTGAAGAACGTTCGGGCCAATACTTCTTCCATTTGCCAGCTAGCACCCTCTCCAACAACATCAACATTAGCATGATAAGCCTGGAAGAATAGTATTTTTCTGAGTTATGGTTGAGACTGCAGGTGTAGTTTATTTCTAGACAATTGGCCATCTTGAGCCATGCACAGACGCGGTCTGATAATGTTTACCACCTTATGGTTTATAATTGCATACATCTGTGTCACAAGGTTATTATGCGATTTGATGAGGCATATTCATAGATAAAATTAATAATAACATTGGTTGCTTATATGACAGGACATTGTTAAAAATGGCCTATAGATCAACACGCATGCGACCTATATCATAATTTCTAGGTTCTTTTTATACTTTAATATCAGTTATTACAATCAACGCACCGACCTTGACACATCCAGATGATGAAGAAGAGAGTATGTATGACGACGTGAGTAGGGCCATACATACCTCGAAGACACGCTTCACTATTGTGATGGGGACTTCAACGCAAAGCTGAGCACTCGATGCGATGGTTAGTTGAGAGTGGGGCAATTTGAATATGGGCAACGGAACCCCAGGGGACAGAGGCTGGCCGACTTTTTGGAAAAGGAGGGATGCCTCATAGGAAATGGACCTGGATGAAACCCGATGGTTCCACGAAGAATGAGATTGACTTCATCATGACCAATAAAATACAAATATTCAATGATGGCTACAGAGCCATCATGATTTTCACCGTATGGATCCTATGAAAACCGGTAGTAATCACCGAATGGTAAAAGGCACATTGAATATTAATCTCAAAGTTGAGAGGTCTCGTCTGATGAAGTCTACGCTCCAACCCTCTAGTGTTCATATCCAAAACCCCGAGAGATTTCAACTCGAACTCCAAAACCGCTTCGAGTGCCTAGAACATTGCGTATCTGTGGACGATTTAAATAGTAGGTTTATAGAAAATTTCCAAACTGTCTGGTAGTTCTATAAAACCCACCGTAAAAGTAGACCAAAACAGTTCTCCGATCACACTCTCGACCTCATGGCAGAAAGACGCGCCATGACGCTGCAGTCCTCCGGTGATGCTGAAGCATACCAGCTGCTCAATAGACGGATATGGAAATCCTTGCGTCACGATATACGCACCTTTAACACCAACGGTGTTAAAGAGACGATTGAGCGGAATAAAGACTTTAAAGCAAAGCAAGAGACAGGTCTATTGGGCAAAGTTGTATTATGAAGCTAAAGACCGAGGACGGCAGTGTAGCGTTGACTAAGCAGGTTTTGAGAGTGATTGAGAACTTCTACCTTCTACCCGGACTTCAGCCTGTACGAGATTAGGATGGCCTTGAAACCTAACCTAACTTAAAAATAACTAGGCGCCGGGGGACCGGGCCGACCGGGGGACGACGTGGTTGCAGCAATCTCACTGATGATTTGCGCGAAGGACGTCCGTCCTACGGCAATCACTGAAGATTGAGTGCTGTGCGGCTAATGATAGAAGCTGATAAAAGAGTGACATATCAACAAATCCGGGCAAGTTTAGGAAAGTGCAAAAAGTCTTACACGAACATTTAGGTGTCAGAAGGCTTTGCACCAGATGGATACCTCATAATTTGACGAAAGATCAAAAACACTGTCGTATGGATTGGTACGGCGAAATGTTTGAAAAGTATAACGGAGGTGACTCGCATTCTGTGTTGGCATCGTCACAGGTGATGAATATTGTTACGAGTTAGAAACAAAAGACAATCTACCCTATGGATGTTTCCATTCGAAGAGTTTCCAGTAAAGGATTTTTCCTCTCTCTTTGGACGGACGCGTCATTTCACAATTAAGCTAGAGGATAAAACGACTGTTACTGCAGATTGGTCTGTTAGCCTAGCCAACAGTCTAGAAACACAATTTACCCCAAGCACTCTACCTGTCGACGAAGCTCATCTCTTAGAGGTCGACGTTGAAGTTGAACGGAGAGCCGCTATTCCGCCTGTCGAGGACCCTGACGGTCCCCTCCCTTCAGTAACGACAGACGAGGTCACAGACATAGTGAAACTTCACCCTCGCAAAGCCCCCGGCTCAGACGGTATCGCCAACAAGCTGATTAAACTCTTCCCCAACCGTCTTGTCACCCTAATGACCGTCATTTTAATGCGGCATTAAACATCAACCTGTTTCAATAGTTATCGGTATCCATAAACCCGGTTAGCGAAAGTGCGAGCCCTCTAGTTATCGGCACATAAGTCTTCTCAATTCCCTTGCGAAGATCTATGAGTGGATTATCTACTACCGTCTATAGGATTTTGCCGAATCTAAAAAACTCATTCCCAACGAGCAGTTTGGCTTTAGAGCCAAATACTCTTATTTACAACAAATCCACCGATCAGTTGAGCATATCACACATGGTTTCTCGCGACGTAAGATAACGGGAGTACTCTACTTCGATATTGCAAAAGCATTTGACAATGTCTGGCATAGCGGCTTATTATATAAGTTGTACAAAGTACTGAGAGAGGAGATACTTGTCAAATCGCAGTTTTAGATATCGAATCAAAGTCAAAGTCAAAGTCACGGGTGCTCTCTCGTTCCCTCATCCTATTAGAGCCGGAGTCCTACAAGGATCCGTACTAGCCCCACTATTGTTCTCACTGTACACCAGTGACGTCCCCAAACGACCCGTAAATTCGTCCCAATTAGCACTCTTTGCCGATGACACGGCCATATTCTACTCCGGCCTCAGCTCCGATAATATAGTTAAGATCGTCCAATCCAACGCCTACGGCAAATGGTTTAGGAAATGGTGGATCGAAGTTAACCCTATAAAAGCAAAGCCATCCTATATGCAAAAGCGGAGAGGAGCATGCTCGCTTCAGACAGATCAAGATCTTTGGCCAATCGATTCCTTGGGAACCGTATGCCAAATATTGGCACTCTCGACAAAAATCTTCATCGTTCCAAGAGCACGCAAAGACGCTGCGTTCCCGCGCCTCCTTTGCGCTCTTTCACCTCCATTACCCGCTGAATGCTATGCTCGTAGTAAATTATCCCTTAGAAATAAGGCGAGAATTGACACCACGTGCATCATGCCAATGCATTTCGCACACGCTGAATCCGCCCCACTACATAGATTCCAGACCCTCCAAAATCGATTCATGCGTAAGGCCACCGGAACGCCCTGGTTCATGCGCAATGATTAATTTCGATTGAAACTGGTCGACCATCATCAGGCAATACATGAAGCAAGCGTCTAAACGATAATTCGATTCTGCCCTGTCCCACTCAAATCCCCTTGTGGTATCGGCCGCCGATTACCAACCCTCCCGTATTAGCAGAGTACGACGCCCGAGGCACGCTCTGGTCGACCTGGACGACAAAATCAGGATAGATCACATGAAGAGATCCGCGCTGTCTCATTCGCTCAACACGCGACCGCTTTTCCGCCCTCGCCGAAGAGGAGGCCCGCCTCACCGACGTCGCAGAAGCCTATCGCCGCGACATAATCTATTTAAGTTAGCGCTTCTCCCCCCGTCTCTTACTCGCGCCAGCCCGTGCTGAGTCTGTAGTATTAAATGTAAAACATATTAAATAATACCGATCCAGCTGTCCCCAAAACAATAACTTGTTATCCCCAGCAATGCCCTAAGCCGAGGTTCGTGTCCCGCACGGGGCACCCTTAGCGCAAGTTGCTTAGATTTTAAATATTAATTTTAAGCCTGGCTGGAGCCTTCTTTTGGGTTCGCCAGAAAGGGCCGGTTAAGCAGCCCCATTTCTCTAAAATGTCTGCGAGAAGCCCAACAAAAAAAAAAGATTGGTCTGTTAGTCATTATTTACCGGTTGAGGAAGCAGGATCCTCCTCCATCACGCTGCAGCAAAGCTCCAGCTCACTCCGTCAGACGGACAATCGAATATTTGTCTATGGAAGGTGTGGAATTAGTGAGTCGTTCTCCTTACAGTCCCAACCTGGTACCTTGCGACTTTTATTGATTCCCCAAAATAAAAGATAAACTCAGACGAATTCGCTTTATGAATCCCGAAGATGCCGTGGCTACATTCGGAAAAAGGTGGAAGACATCCCTAAATAAGAGTGGACTCACTGCTTCAGTCAATGGTTTCATCGCATGCGACGGTGCTCAGAAAGGAACGGAGACGACTTCGAAAAAGAATAAACAAATTAACAGGTTCTTACATCATGCCGTTTTCGATTTCCTAAAAACTTTTAGTGTGACCCCCGAATATGATAGAATTGTTTAGATGATGTTGATAAATGGATAATTTATTAATAACGAGGATTAAAAAATAGCACCACTATATCTCCTCCGGTGGACGTCGTAAGAGGCGACTAAAGGACTAAGCCAGAGGGATGGGCAGCAGCGTCGCTTCTGTGGAACAGTAGCCATACTGCGCTCACCAACCCACCTACCAAGCGTGGCTAGTATAGGCAAGTACCCCCCTAAAATGTTGACACAGTTATGGAAATCTATGGGGGAGGCCTTTGTTCAGCAGTGGACGTCCTCTGGCTGATCTGAGTTCTAAGCGTCCACCACATATAATTACTATAAAATAATTATTACCTGATGTCCAAGCGCAATCTTCGGTATAACGTGCACAGGAGCAAGTTGGAATTTCTCCTGTTTATTTTCATAAAGCCTTTGGGCGGTATCTACTACAAAATTCACAATACCGGGTGTCCAAGTATTGATCGAGTATTTGTAAGATGTGACTATAGCCATGATTGCACCAAATGGCAGCCTATCAATTGTTTCTGGAGAGCCCGGTTCCGATACAGAAGATGTTCCTCTAATAATCTGCGAAGTATCTGGCAAATTTTTAAAGTTACTCGGTTTGGCGAGCTCCTCCTCAACTGTCCCCTCTAACTGATCCTCCATAAGAGGAAGTGTCATTTTCTTGCGAATTTGTCTAAGTTTGAAGCGGTATTGAGCGTCCTCTGTGAGTAGTACGTGCCGATCGACATTTATCGCCGGCAGGGTTTGGACTTCATCTTCTGAGACTTGCATTGGTGCCAACTGAAATTTCATGCTTAAGTAGTTAAGTCTGGACGTAAGTTTAAAATTTCCAATAAAAAAAAAGTAAGAATACCTCGATCTGCCGTATAGCTAAAAGTGAAATCATCTGAATTTTGGTTTTATATGAATTTTAATATTATTTACTTCTGCGTGCAACTTCAATATTTCCACTAACACCATTTGGGAGGCAATCTTAAGTTTAGACTATCAGTTTACGAGTGCTTTAACTTTAAGAGGCCGTCCTTTAAGTTGACTTATTTACGACATTTTTGTTCTCTGATTGTGAGAGCACGAAACGGAATTTAAATAAAAAAAATTTTCCGAAATACTACGTACGAGGAACGTTTGACCACCGTTTTAGAAGAAACTACCACTAATTCCGAACATAAAAAAAATCTCTTGACATGAACATATTGTCTATTTGCATAATGACAAAACACTTTTTTTTTTACTACTATACAAAATATAGTATAAAAAATGTTTAAATAATGTAAAATTTAACAAATTTCCAGTTAAATATGTATTTTTTTCTATAGGTTAGGAAGCCTAAAAAGAATTAAAAAAAATAACACATTAATCTTAAGTTATTGTTTAAATAGAATCTAAATTTTATTTTATAAGAAATATTATCTTAATTGAGTAATAAAAGGCCAAATGAACTATATTATCAAGCGCGCAAAACCGATCGCGTCGCGTCACTCGTTAGTCACAACCGGCGGGCTGATTACCTAAGTCGCAGACGCTTTGCAACAGGCGTAAATTGCTCCAACGCCGCTGTCAAACGGCAATTTGGTATTACCTATTTGCCGATAGCGACTAAACAGGCGAAGATCTCTAACGCGCCTCTGTCGGACAATCAATGAACTAAAAACGTTCATTCTGTTTAGTTCCACTGGTGGCTACTGGCGCTAGTAACTATGCATATTCTACAAGTAGCGACAGGCGGACATGCCTTACGTAATACCAATTTTTTTGACGCTTTGCCACCGGTGGATCCTTGGCTGCTCGATAGCTGCAATCGCGTCTGCTGTTGCTGTTTTTAGCTAATCAGCCCGCGGGCCTTCCCAGCGTAGCGAGGACGTATTACTTTGTGTCACTGGCTCCTACGAATTCGACGTAAGGATTTACGCGAAATATACTGTGACTACCATACCTTGATCCAATCAAGTATTGATTTTATTTTAAGTAGTTTTTATAAACATAAGCATTTTAGATTTTTAGGTGATTTTATGTTTCGTATGATAATGATTTGATGTTTAATATTATCATAATTTTATATTTTGACAGCACAGTTGGGGCAGTGGCTGATACAATCGGCAGCTGCACTCCGGGTTGCGGGTTCGATTCCCGAATGGAACCTATATTTGCATGATCTGCAGTTAGTTGTTCCAGATTGGTGTGTGTGTGGAATTTGTTTCTGTAAATGCATCCATGATACCAAAAAAATGTTTATTTGCACCATTCAGTTTTTACGCACAACATACAATAGTTTATACAGAAGAGGTTATAGATAAATTACATACATTCCTATTTTGTGTTGCAACTAATGCCTAAACTAAGATAATCCAATATCCTGTGATATAGGCATCAGCGCCCACCCTCTGAACCATGATTACAGCCAATGTAGCATAAACTAGTTCGATTTTCAGGATTGATGATGATGATGATACAAAGTACAATAATCAAACAAAAACATGTTAAAGCAAAGGTAGTCATAGTGCAATATGTTTGTGCATGCAGATGTGAAAGGTGTGAATGTGTTTGTGTTTTGGGAGTGTATTTTGTGAGGAATTGTGAAAAAATTGGTTCGTTTGTGTGTATGAGTGTGTGCGAAACATGTGTGGGTTCGTGGTGCGTGTGTACTATCACTATGTGTAAGTATGAATGTAGAATCGCGTGTGTGAAATTGTGTGTTATTGGCTGAGTTTGAGGATGTGTGCACAGGTTTAATGTAACTTTTAACATAGGTAAAATATGCTTTCATCATATCAGCCACAAGACGTCCACTGCTGAACAAAGGCCTCCCCCTTAGATTTCCACAACGAGCGGTCACATGCCGCTCTCATCCAACGACTCCCAGCGACCTTCACCAGATCGTCTGTCCACCTCGTTGGAGGTCGTCCCACGCTGCGTTTTCCGGTGCGCGGTCTCCATTCGAGAACTTTTGTGCCCCAACGGCCATCAGTTCTACGAGCAATGTGCCCTGCCCATTGCCACTTCAGTTTACTAATCCTTTCAGCTATGTCGACAACTTTAGTTCTTCTACGGATCTCCTCATTTCTGATTCGATCTCGTAGAGAAATACCAAGCATAGCTCTCTCCATAGCTCGCTGAGTGACCTTGAGCTTTCTTATGAGGCCCATTGTGAGTGACCACGTCTCTGTTCCATATGTCATCACTGGTAAGCAGTCAAATATGCTTTATTAAGATAATATTTTTAGAAGCTCTTCAGTGTCATTATAGTCTAGTGTTAAGAGCCAGTTATTTATAGTCTGTGTACATACTCTTTTGGTCATTGAAATGATTTCCTTTTTCTTATTCAGAATACTGTATAGCCTGGGTCCTTGAAATAAGCAGAATCTTTGTGCAAAAGATGTTCTGCATATAACTGATCTGGATGTTAAGTTCCTTTTCTTTACACTTTGCTGTTGCGCGTTAGTGTTTTGCATAACTTTAGAATGTTGCTTAAAAGTTAACGCACGCTAAGTACCTTACATTCTCTATACAATTCAGTAGTGGAATAATATCTAGGCTTGAAGTAGCTAATCTTTAACAACGCTCTTTGTGCTCTTTCAGCTATTATATTATGTGATTTAGCAGCACCACCCCAGCAAGTTATGCAGTATGATAAAACAGATTGACATAAAGCTTGATAAATTATTTTCATTATATCTTGGTTGGCTGAGTGTCTAAGTTGTTTAAATAAATATACACACCGGCACAATTAGCGGAACACAAAAAAAGCAGGATTTTAAAATCTTTTACTTGAGGAACTGGCCAGTTATGATATTTTTTAAATTTATTGTCTAATTTGAAAATAGAAAATTAGATGACATACACTTTTTTCATTCATTTGTTTTATTTTCCCGAACAATACGTTTTGTCAACTTGTTCGAGTAATAACTACGTAATTGTAATTTTTTTGAAAAATTGCAGTTAATGGTTTTTTATAAATTTGTTATTCTATAGGCAATTTTGTTTATTAAAAGCTCTTTATTATGCCTGATTTAACATCACTGGAAATCATTAGGGCTGATGAAATGAGAAGAAAATGGCCATACCTACAGATCGATTGCCTCAAGGCTTCGTCGACCAGTATCAACGATTCATCGCAGCATCCAGCGGTACAGATCGTCTAATTCTCTTGTGAGGAGGAGGGGTCAAGGTAGAAAAAGATGTACATCGAGGCGAGATGACAGTTTTTTACAACTTGGAGTTCGTAGGAATACGCGATTAACGGCTGTACAAGCTCGAAATGAACTGGAAGACGTTCGAGGAGTACGAGTAAGTGAGCGTACAGTTCGCAGGAGATTTGAATAAGTTGGTTTAGGGTCGTATATACCTGCCAAAGACCCAAAACTTGAGAGACATCCCCGCGTAAACCGATTAAGCTATGCGCGAGAACATCGTCATTGGGATTTGAATGAATGGCAGCAGGTTCTCTTTACTGATGAGTGCAGAGTTCTTTTAAAACAGATCGATGGGAGACAGCGAATATGGAGACGCAAAGGTGAACGCCACATACAGTCTAATTTCGAACACACAGTGGCTTATGATGGCGGCTCGATTATGGTTTGGGGAGGGATTTGTTTGGGAGCTCGCACGGAGTTAGTGATAGTCACAGGAGGGACCATGACAGCAGATCGATACATCAGAGACATTTTAGAAGAACATGTTGTACCATTTGCCCCATTTATTGGTGACGACTTTATTCTAATGCAAGATAATGCTCGTGCTCATAGTGCACAATCGGTACAGGCATATCTGAGCCACGTAGGTATACCGGTGATGCAGTGGCCAGCAAATTCCCCCGATATGAATCCGATAGAGCATGTCTGGGACTTGCTAAAAAGAAGGGTTAAATCCAGAATGCCACCCCCCAACAATCTGAATGAACTTGGAAACGCATTACTTGAGGAGTGGGAGCGGTTGCCTCAAGAAATCATCGATAACATAATCTGTAGCATGCCCAGACGAATGGAAACCGTAATCAGAGCAATAGGGGGAAACACTCGTTATTAATTTTGCTTTAATTTTATTGTTAAATCATTTAATGCTTACTTTTTTTTTGTGATGGTTCATAATCATCTAAAAATTTCACTTATTTCAAATTTCTTTATTTTTCAATAAAAAATAACGAAGACTTTTCAAAGTCGTTATTAAAAGATGTTAATCAATTTGTTATTTTGTGTCTAATTACATTTTCGTCAAATATATGCGTTATTATCTCATAGTCTCACTTTTTTTTCTGTTCCGCTAATTGTGCCGGTGTGTATATATACATTTTCTAATTCTATTGGATACATGGATTATGTGGCTTTTAAAGGTAAGATTCTTATCAAAAGTTACGCCTAAATATTTAATAGATTCAACCGCTGATAGTGTGGGACAGTTGCAAGTATCTGTATGTGGATTATTTTTATTATAACGACAATTGTGAGTGATTAATTTATATGTTGGTTGTAATGATTGCCCAAAGTTGCGGATTGAAAATTGGATAAACTTAGTTTTTTCCGTGTTTAGTGAAAGAGAATTAAGAGTAAGCCAATTTGTGACTGTATTTAGACCATTTTGCGCTTTCTCATAAACCTCATTCCAAGTATCACCGTGGAATGTCAGGGTAGTATCGTCTGCGTAAGAAATAATTTTACAGTTGTCCATTTTAAGTAGCGTGAGTTCATTGATATAAACTAGAAAAAGCGTCGGGCCTAAGATACTACCCTGCGGAACACCATGTGTTATAAATAAGCTATCGCTCGTATAATCGGCTATTTTTACCCTTTGAGTTCTGCCGGTTAGGTAATCACCAAGTAACTTAAGTTGGTTACCTCTAATTCCAAGCTGCTGTAACCTATTAATAAGGATAGGTACAGAAACCGTGTCAAAAGCCTTAGCAAGATCTAAGAATATAGTTAGAAATTTCTTTTTGCTATCTAGACTTTTAACAATATGTTCAGTAAATTCACTTAAGGCACCTTCAGTAGATTTATTGGAACGAAATCCAAATTGCCCTTTAGAAAGCAAATTATGTTTTTCCAAATATTTCGTCAGTCTTGAGTTAATTATTCTAAGATTTTTGACAGAGATGTTAAGATTGAAATAGGCCTATAGTTTGTGACACGGTTTCTATCACCACCCTTAAAAATAGGGCGAACTACAGATCCTTTAAGTGAATTTAGAAATATTCCCTGATTTAGACACATATTAAAGATATGAGAAAGCGGGGTTACTATGTTGTTTTTTATAATTTTTAGTACGTCAGATGAGATTCCATCATCCCCCCCCTGCTGCACATTTACTCTTTAGACCCATGATTAACTTTGCAATTTCTTTCGCATCTGTATCCAATAAAATGAGAGAATTGCCTTGTTTATTTATATTGCTATTTGGTATATCGTAGTGCGGCAATTCAGCAATTGGAATGATTTTATTTGCTATCTTTTCTCCAATAGTGGCAAAAAACGTATTAGTGGCCTTGACTGATAAATAAGGAGTTGGCTCCAATGAAAGTAGTTGCAACGAATTATCTTTTTTGACGTTTCTGCAAGTAATGTCATTAACCACATTCCACAAGCTTTTACTATTTTTACCAGCTTCCCTTAGTTGACTTTTATCGTACTCCCTTTTAAGTTTCTTGATCAAGTTATTACAGTAGTTTCTGTACCTTTTGTATGTAATTTCCAGAATTATATTATCTGGATACTGTTTTAACTTTTTATGCATCCTATCTCGGTTACGTGTACATCTAGTTAGCCCTAAAGTCATCCATGATTTTAGGATTATATGCCTATTGCTTATGGTTGATACTCTTGTGTTAAGTTGTACTATACTAGAAATTTTGGATATTCAAATTTCAATAGCGATATTAGGGTCAACAGCTTCAAATATAGAAGCAAAATCTAATTGGGCAGACGCTATTTTTATGCTCTATACGCGCTTTATGGCCTCGAAGTTAATTTTAGTAGTTTGGTCTTTATGTGGTTTATTAATACTTTTTATTTCAGCGCACCAGAGTACAGGTCTATGGTCGGTGATGAAGGAATCAATAATAAAAGTACATATTGGAATCTTTGTTTTCAATATAACATGATCTAAACAGTTATTAGCACGTGTAGGTGTGTTGAATGCTGGAAGAAACCCATTCAGAGATAGGAAATCCAGATAAGAATCTGTCAAGTATTGATCTTTAGTGTTGGTGGCAATATTTATATTAAAGTCACCTATAAGTATGATATTCTTATAAAACGATAAGCGCTTTATTACATTTTACAGAGACCTTAAAAAATTATCTAGTGTTTTAAAACAACTGGGACGGTAAAACCCGAGAACGGCTACATCTTGACCGACTTTGATAAGTATACAGTTTGCTTCCTCAATGAAAAGTTCCTCTAAACTAGCGTTAATGTTATTTTTTATAAATACAATGACACCGTCGTTCTGGTTATAGTGAGACGTTGTAGACATACTTGTATATCCTTCTAAGACAGGAAGGTTGTTAACACATGACATCCAGCACTCGGACAGAACTATAATGTCAGTTTCAATTCCTAGTCTTTGTAGCAAGATGTTAAGACCACGAAAGTTAGCGTTAATACTACGTATATTTTCTGATAGAATTTTTAGGTAGTGGTTTGTTTTAGAAAAAAAAGAGCAACACTGGCTCACAGTTAATGGTTTCAGAAATCGAGTAATTATCAATATGATCTATTAAATCTTTATCGAATTTTGTAAAAATAGGTTGAACTGGCGAACGACAAAGTTTTATAAATGTTATTTATGTGTAATAGCAATATTAAAACAGAATCGATTTTGACAAAATATTAATAGTTATATTTCGTAAGACTTTTATTAGATTTGTATATGTGGAGGAGTAAAGAATCACTAAAGCAATAATGAACCAAGAAATAAAGCAGAAAAGAACAATTAAAAGTTGTTATGTTTCGTGATAGCCTGTGATTACAAGTTAAAAAGTATGTGCACGAGTTTTTTGAGTAAAGTGCGTCGTCAGTGGGTGTACATGTTTTTTGTGTAGTGTATAAGTAAAATAATGAGTATAAAATGTATAAGGTTCGGTATGAGTTTTTATCAGCATGCTCAAAAGCTAAATTGTAGTAGATATAGAAGTATAAATAAAAAATGAAGTACAAAAAATCAAAAATTGCGATACAGTGTAACCAAGACGCATAACAATAATAAAAATACAGTTTAGTTACCGTCGTATTATTGTTGATCAGTTTCAAGTATTTTAAGAGTCATATTGGATTGTTCCTTAGTTTCTCAAGTTGTATTTCAGTTTTTATTTGGATGGTCGGTGCTGTATCGCTTGTTTTGACTAGAATCTTCCCATTTGATGTCCAACAGTATTGAAGTTGTTTGTTTTTGATAAGATTCCTGGATAGGTAGTCCAATTTTCTAGCTTTGGGCGTTAAATGCTCTGTGACGTATACAGGAGACAAGCCTGGTGCTCCCAGATTAGCGCTATTTAGCTTCGCCACATTGGACTGGTTAAACAATTTTACGGCCTTTAATACCGTGTTCTTTGACGAATTATTGGAAAACTCAATAAGTATTGTTGGACTGCTGTCCTTCTTTCCTGTAATTCGGAACGAATCTTTGATGCAAGAAATTGGTATATTGGTATTTATGGATTTGAAAAAGGTGTTTAGGTAGCTATCTATGTCGCCCGTTGATTCATTTTCTATTTTAGGTACGTTTCTTAACTCCAAGAAATTAATCTTCGAGATTCTCAACATTTCCTCTATTTTTTCCTCAAGAGATGTAATACACGCACGGTGTTCTTTGCACTCCCTTTCAAGATAACCGCTTTTGAGCTTAATGTCGTCATACTGTGAATTTGTAAATAGTATTGATTTTTCTATGTCCTGATTTGATTTCTCGATTATTACTAAGGAGTCTTCGATTCTTGTAAGTCTAGTATCAGAGTCAGATTTCCAAGATGAAAACTGACTTTTTATTTCTTTCATAGTTTCTGTTTGTAATGTTAAAAACATTTGTTTCATTTCATCCTTAAAACTCACAAACTCGTCTCTAAAAGAAATCTCTCCAGAGGCATTACGGAATCGTTTGCTTTTGATATTTGTTACATGTTTGTTGGGAGTATCAGTTATACCGATGGTTGCGAGGTTAGGTTCCGAGTTATTATCCGGAGTTCTTTGCATTTTTACAAATTAATATTAGTTCTTGCTGTATAAGATATTAGATGCCGTAGTTTTGTTTCAGGTATTCCAGTAATTTGTTGTTTAATAACTTGACAATCGTGCAACCAAGATTCACAGATAAAACGTAAACAATAACACATTCGTGGTTTTGAGTTACCTCCTTAATGAGCTGCGGCGCAGTCCGTACATTCGTTGTTTTGATAATGTTGCGCTCGAATAGTAATTTGCAGGTATGGCGCACCGGTTTCGGGGGAGCGGTCCAATGCAGAAAAGCGTACAACTCGCTCCCGGCTAGAGGTAAGAAGAAGGACACCGTGGGATTTTAGCCGGTTTGATCCCGGCATGCCCCTCCGCCCTTCCCAAGGCGGAGGAAGTCCAAGAGGATTTCCCGTCGTTAAAAAAAAAGCTATGGCGCACCGGTACCGATGACGTATACCGGTAGGCGTGGAATTCTCCTTCCTATTCACTCATCGCTCCGCGCTCGACTTCTTGTAGATATGCGCGCCTAGTACTGTGCGCGAACTAATAAACTTTAAACTTCGCCAAAACTTTTAATATTTGTGGACACAAAAATTTATACGGAGGACACGTCTATACGCAACCGCGATCCAGAGAGAAGGGAAAATGATGATGCAATATTATGAGAAATATTCACAATGTGAAACCTATTTTTGATTCCTGCAATGATTACATTTCTAAATATACTGTTGATAGCTAATTTCTGTAACATCGCAAATTGTGATACCATTGACATCGACTTCGTACTTCAATGGAGCTATGTTACTAATCTATACCAGGTATGGGCAACCTTTGACATGTTGAGTAGGCATGTGTCGTTCGTTCAATTTTAGAGATCCAGATCAATACTGACCCGTTGAGAAAATGAACCGGTTCGTACGACCCGTTCAATCGAACGAAAGCCCGATTGACGCGCGGACGGCGGAAGATCCGTACCTACTTGGTTCACTCACGAACCAAGCACCTAGCTCATATTTAAATCAATCAGTAGGTCGTCTCAGCGGTTCTCTGATCAGATACACTAAAAACAAGATTTTTAACATATATATGTAATCATTTTAATATAAAACACAACATAAGTACGTACAGTAGACAATCCTATCATGATTTTTTTCAATGTAGGTTAATATAACCCTGCAAATTTGTCAATAACAAATTATAAACCCGTACTTTGTTGCGTT
This sequence comes from Diloba caeruleocephala, assembly GCA_947459985.1. Taxonomy (NCBI): domain Eukaryota; kingdom Metazoa; phylum Arthropoda; class Insecta; order Lepidoptera; family Noctuidae; genus Diloba; species Diloba caeruleocephala. The sequence continues at coordinate 15,543,354 of OX381617.1, read as the reverse complement.
AACCATGGACTAGCAAGATAGCAAGTTGTAAAATATACTTAATACGTAATAACGTATCGTTGGTCACCTGATCTCTTAAAGATTTATTAAATTTAAACATAAATTGGATGAATTTGAAAGAACTGTTACAGTTTGTTCATATCATAGACAAATCAAATTTTCGGAGCTTGCTCAGTACGATATTATACTTTAACACTCAGTTAATAAAGCATAAATATAATGCTATGCAATTATGTGTGCGAATGAGTAAACATTGCAGCGTTTTGCAATTATAGACATTAAGTTCTTCACTATATTCTTCACTATTTTTTATACTCTGCGTCCGTTCATTTATTATTAAAATCACGCGCCGTTCGCTCAAGCGGAGATCGATTGAACGGGTTATTCTTTTCGTAGGGACCCGATCGTTCGCGAAGTGTTTACGATCCGGATCATTTGATTCGGTCGTTCGCGAACGACACATCGCTAATGTTGAGGGCCAAACTTTAGCGTGCAAATACATTCGCGGGCCGCGTTTAAAAGTAGTGATAATATTTTTTGCGACATTACTATCCGTCCTTGTTTTTGAAGTTTCAAATTTAGATAATTCAAATAGCCTGTAAGATCGACCAGAAATGCTAAGTCACATATCCATTTTGGGCCACTTAATTCAGATAGCGGTTTATCTTTTATTTTCATAAAGTCTGCAATCTCATTTCTAAGCTCGTAAAACCGTTTCAACATTTTTCTTTTGCCATCATCAGCCATCTGACTTCACAATAATATGTTACCTCGTTATATTCAGCTGATATTTCATCCAAAAACGCCTTAAACTGACCATGGCTAAGCCCTCGGGATCGAATAAAGTTGATGGTTTTTACTACCACATTCATAACTTTTTGGAGTTGAATGGACTTATCAAATTATTTTGATAGTCCTTCATTGCATTATCCACCAACAAGATGACTTTTTGCACATTTAATTATGTTGCTTTTTCATTCAAAATTCCGATGAAACCTTTACGTAAGCCGACCATAGAAGGTGCACCATCAGTGCATACTCCAATTAATTTTGACCATGGCAAGCCAAAACTTGTGAATACCTTTTGAACTTCAATAAAAATATCATCTCCTGTAGTGGTTCCTTTTAGCGGTTGTAAAGCAAGCAATTTCTCAGTAACAGTGAACTCCTTACCAACACCTCGAATAAATATAGCCAGTTGAGCTGTGTCAGACAAATCGGTGCTCTTGTCTAATGCTATGGATAATGATTCAAAACCGGCCATACGGTCAGTCAATGTTGTTTTTATATCATTAGCCATCATTTCTATACGTCAAACAACAGTTCGTCTTGACAAACAAATTTTTTCAAATTCATTTATTCTTTTCAGGGTACAAAATACCGCAAACTTTTAACATACACTCCTTGATAAATTCTCCTTCGGCAAATGGTTTTAATGCCTTTGCCAATTTTGAGCTAACTATAAAACTAGCTTGCACAACATTATCAAGTTGTGTTCTTTGTTGATGAAACATTTGTTGCAGTTTTTCCAAATTTGCGGTAAGCTTCTGGATTTTGTCTGTTCTTAATTGTCCTGTCAGTGAGTGCAGCGTAGCTTGCTAGTGAGTGAGTAATGCCCCTTTATATTTAATTCTTTCATTACTGAAATGGATTCATTACACAGCAAACAAATAGGCTTACCATTGTGCAAGATAAAAAATAATTATTCAGTCCATTTTTCTTGAAACTGCCGAAAAGAAAAGTAAACGAAAAGTAGATACAGCCTCTGTATCTACTTTCGAAAATGGGATTGGAACGTGACAGGCAAATTTTGAGACAACTTTTAATAGACTTTCCGTCTCTACTGCTCCGTATATAGACCATGTAAGGCTGTTCGATCAGCGCTAACAGTGCATATAGAAGTATTTTTCGATCAGCGCAAAAAGTGAACATATTAGTATTTACATTACTATTTTCGAATTTTGGTAATGTTAGGGAATCGATGACAATTGAAGAGCTGAAAAAACTGTGATGACTGCTGACGCTGACTATTCCTGTCAACTTGATCCAGACTTATAATTACAGTCATCTAATTCATCATAATCATAACGGCCATTTATACGTCCACTGCTGAACAAAGGCCTCCCCCATAGATTTTCACAACTGTGTCATCATTTTGGGGGGTATTTGCCAATACTCACCACGCTTGGCAGGCGGGTTGGTGAGCGCAGTATTGCTACCGTTTCACAGAAGGGACGCTGCTGCCCATCCCTCTGGTTTAGATTCCCTTAGTCGCCTTTTACGACATCCACGGGAGGAGATGGAGTGGTGCTATATTCTTAATTCGGACACCACACGTCATCTAATTAAAATACATTATTATATACCGTGTGGTGCCGGCTTTGCCGTGTGGTGCCGGCTCAGAATGCCACCACCCCATCTCCTCCCATGGGTGTCGTACAGGTCGACTAAGGGATTAGCCGGAGGATGGGCAGCAGCGTCCTTCGAGTACATTAACAACTCAACTGCGATCGCCAACCCGCCTGCCAAGCGTGGCGATTATGGCAAAACCCCCCAATGAGCCCACAACACATCCATATCGGTGGTTGTGGTGATCTTTGGGGGAGGCCTGTGTCCAGCAGTGGACTTCATTCGGCCGAAATGATGATGATGATATAATATATCCATAACTTTGTTTGAACTATGTATATATAGTTCTAAATCATTCACTTTTGAATGGATTTTGATTCATACAATATTTATGAAATATTGTCGAATAATTTAAGTTTTCTTCAAACGATTTGGGTGTTCAAACGGTCGGGTAATGGGAGCGATGGTGATTGAACAGAAAGTATGTACATTTGCGCGATCGTAAGCACTCTGCCACTTCCGTTAACCATCGAGAAACTTCGCCTGACGCGCACGAGCCGTTTGCGCCATGCATTAACTCAGAAGTCCCTCCTGTGTGTTTTTCGCTCCACGCTTATAAAAAACTGCCGATTGCTAGCGCCAAGGTAAGCATGAAGTTATATTCTTATTTTATTATGTTTATGCTTATTACATCCCTAGATTCATTGACTAACAGGTCCAATTGGCTAAACTGTGATTGAAAGTAGAATTATATATATTTGTTATTACTTTTCAACATGGTGGTCAGCGGGTAATGGTAGCCTAGCATGGCGCTCACTACCCGATATAGCTCACATTACCTCATTAACTTTCACAATATATTTTTATGCCATTATAGATACATATATCTGCCTTTTTATTTTAGATGCCACGTACAGAAATCGGACAACCAGTAAAGCTTCTTGGATGGTTGATACATTAGAAACTGCAGTCACTGTTCTCAGAAGAGGAGGCGTTTCGGTGTACAAAGCATCTCAGCAAACTGGCATACCTTACAGCACTCTAAAGAAGAGATACAATTTAGCGAAAGCTAACGATGGTAGCTACAAAAACTCTCCTAACCTGAGTAACATACTTTATTCAATTATGCGCAAGACAAAATACTGGCTAGCCATGTTCGGATTATGTCAAATAAATTTTATGGCCTGACGATAGAACAATTTCGCAAAGTATTTTACAGTGTAGCTAAACAGCTGGGTATTCAAGAAAGGTTTAACCATGTCAATCAAACCGCGGGAAAAGATTGGCTGGCTGGATTTTTACAGCGTCATTCTGATTTGAGCATTAGAAAGCCCGAAGCTATCAGTATCAATAGAATCCTTGGATCCAATATTGTCTCCATTGTAAGCCCACTGCCACAACAACTCATCTCTAATAAAGACAGAAAGTTGAGAGGCAAATAACATTCTGAAATCTTACACCAATGAAAGCAGTATTTGAAGAAAATAAGAGTAAAAGGACTAAATAATAGAATAAGATAAAGGCAATTAAGAAAAATAAAGGAAACTGTTATAAAGAAAATTGTGCCAAGGGGAAATGTACTAAAGGAATATGAAACAAACGGTAACTTACCAAAGATAAATGAGTTAAAAGCAAGGAGAGTACAACCAGAAACAAAAGGGCTACATGGCTATTTTTATTTATTTAACAGTGATGATGAAGATTCATCTTCTGATTAAGTAGACGAAAATGCAATTTGCGACGATGAATCGGAATATTCAGAAGAAGAAGCTTCATGTGCAATTTGTTTAGACATGGGAAAAAGTGGGGAAACGTGGTACCGATGCAGAAGTTGCGGAAACTGGGCCCATGAAGAATGTTCTGGCGACAGTGATAGTTCAGATCTTATATTTGTTTTCTTTTAATACAACTAGTTCTTTGTATAAATATGAAGTATCTCATTTAAAGTATGTTTACTTACATTTTCGGGGAAGAGTAAATATTATGGCTCTAATTTCCCATATGAGCGTTAAATGGGCTCATTATGGCATGTGTCGGGTAATGGGAGCGACTGACTTTTTTTGTAAAATCGTTATTGTATCTTATATACACGACTGTGATTAATTAAAACTATGACTAAAATATAATTTAATAACCAAGGTAAGAGTTCCTAATGAAAAATTATAAGAATGTTAACAAATATGGTTTTTATCAAAATTTTGCCTTAGTAGGCTCCCATTACCCTGGTCTCTCCTACGGCTTTTTGTTGTGTGCTTATTGGGACGTTTTGCCATAACCGCTACGCTTAGTGCTATTTCAGTTTAATACATATAATCAGCCCATTACTGACCCGCAGCCTTTTCTCACGACGAGAAAGGTTAGGTCTTAGTTCACCACGCTGGCCTAGGGCAGGTAGGCGGAATACACGTGTAAGGACAAAACAAATGAATTTGCTGTAAACCATAGCGCTGTTTCTGTCGGTATATGTTTTTCATCATTTACCATTTAATTTAATTTTGCTATTTTTATGTTACTTGTACTTAATATACTACTGAACTGATAAACAAATAGATCAACTCCATGGATAAATAATTGTAGACTGCATATCATCATCATCCAAGGGATCAAAATTATTTACGCGATCATTACGCCCGATCTGTAGCCGTTTATGCGTGAACGGCGCACACAAACATAGCATGCGGTAAATTTACCTAAACTAGAGGGAGTAAATTTTGTGCACGGCCTCTTAAGCGATTACTACAGCTATTTTTATTGTAATTAATACTGTAGATATTCTTTTTACACATCCTTAATCAAAAGAGAACATTGAACAGCTGCGTTTAGCGAATGAAAATAAAAAATCTGCAGTCATTAATAAGACGTCAGATTACTGATAAATCATATATACAAAAAGGCACGTCACATTGCGTAGAATTGTATGTACTCGGCTTTTCGGAACACAGGTTTGTACCGCAGTTGACTGTTTAAAAAAAATCTGTTTAGGTACACACAGGAGAACTCTTAGTGTGGGGTCCCCACACAAAGATTTCTCTTGCGTACAATTTACAGATATAAATTCCACATTCACAAGTACCTACACCTGGAACAAGGATCAAACCCGTGACACCCAGCGCAGAAACAGTGGATAAGCCAATTACAGATGATGCTTAGGTATTTAGGGCCAAGAAGAAATGCATAAATGTTATTTGCAAGTCGTACCGGTACTTCGGGCTCCGGCTGTGGTGAGGGCGGCGGCGGCGGCAACGGCGGTGGCAGCTCCTCCGCCTTTCGTCGCGCCTCCTCCTCTTCGGCTTTCCTTATAGCCTCTTCTTCTTTCCTTTTTATTGTATCCTCATCTTCTTCCTCCTCTGCTGCTTCTTCTTCCTACATAAATATATAACATATTGTTAGTTACATCTGCGAGCTGATGTGGTTTAAAAAATAGAACAGCATTGTCTCCGTGGGTGTAGTAAAAGGCTTGAGCAGCAACATCCCGCAGTAAGATATTAAACCTGCTTCGATTACACAGTGTCTTGCCAAGCGTGGTTATAATACTAATATACCCGTCCGTTCGTTCGTTTCCGGCTAATATGATGATAAAGGTTAATATGTTCAAATAATAATGCTTACCGCTTCCTCTCCACCTTCCGGAGGCTGAAAACAATTTCCAAATTAGAATTTGTTATAAATAGCTTCCGTAGTCATAAAATGTTCCTAAAATGTTTATCGAAAGTAATTACAAAAGAAACACATGCTTTCACATACATAATCAGCCCATTACTATCCCACTTCACTGCTGGACACGGGCCTTTTCTCACGATGAGGAAGGTTAGACCCTAGTACCTACACAACGCTGGCATATGGGTTGGCGGACAACAGGCCCTCTCTGGTGTGCAGGTTTCATGACGATGTTTTCTTTCACCGTTAATGCAAGTAATAATCAAATTCTGATTCGCACATGAACCCGAAAAGTCAGAGCTGCGGGCCGGGTATCATCCCTGGACGTAAGAAATTACAAATTTTGAAGTGCCCTTTGGATACGTTCTTAACAAATGATTACGGGTATTACATATTTGTCTGTACAAGCCTTTTGTTAATCACCCTTCATTCATCGTTACTAACGGCCAATAAGATATGAGAAGCAAGAGACCGGCATCGGAGGCGGCGTGGGCGGCGGCGTGGGCTCGGGATCGGGGTCGGGCTCGGGCGGCTCATTGGTCTTGTCGCGCGGTTTGGGCCACGGCGGCACTACTTGTGTCACCGACACAGTCGGCGAGTCCAAATTCACTGCAACACATTGATTCAGTCAGATCGATGGGCAGGAAAGCTGTATGTATACGGTTATGTATGAAAGTGTTTATTCTCTTGCGCTGACGGCACTCTTGTGTTGGCCAGCGGAGAATACTTCGAGGGAACCATCCGGCTTGCTGAGCAAGCTGTGGCAATTGTTATGGCCGAAAACCAGGCTCTGGAGTCTGCGAATAGCGCTTCACAAAACGGAGGCGCTATGGCACTGCAGCAGAGTACCACCCAGTTTGTGGATACGCGTAGGTGGCGCGCAAATCAGGATGGGTCAGTACAAGAAGTACCTTGCGTTTACCCTGGACAGTTGTCGGGGCTTCGAAGAGTACTTTGAGCGCCTTGTGACTCGGGAGACCAGGCAATGGGTACTTCATACCGGTAGCTGCCCAATCCCAAGGGAACGTGAGAAGTAATTGTTTGCCATTTTGGCAAAGCCCGCTTTAGCCGAGCGTACTTTAGATAACCGCTCCAGTGTTTAAGCCCGTAGAAGTCCGGCATGCCCCTCTGTCCTTCCCCAAGGTGCAGAAAGTTCATGGTGTATTTCCACCTAGTAATTAAAAATAAAAATAAAAACGAAAGCCGAGTCGGGCTGTCGTGTGACAGCTCCCTTTCGTCAATACTTTCACTTGATATTAAAAAATAAAACTCCATTGTCTCTAAGCCGACCTAACGTGTAGGAGGACGGCCTTTTTAAGCCCAGAACAGTAAAATATCTAGATTAACTGCTTAAAAATTACACTTACCTACTTTCGGTTCTATAGGATCGTCTGATGGATTTTTATATCTCAGTGGTATAGGTGGTATATAATCTTCTTGTACGCTATCTACCAAAGAAATTATATCACCCATTTGTTCCTCATCTACAGGTGGCTATAAAAACGAGATTAGTACATTATTACAGGCTGTATTGAGGCGCGACCAAATAAAATATTAACTAGAAGCATACTCCGGCTGGTTTCGTGTCCAGAGTGTCTATTGGCAGAACATCGTGAAAGATCTCACGTCCATCGCCATGAGCTTGACTCATCGCCAGTACTTTTCGCTTTGCTTTCGCACCAGGCAGCTGTTCATCGCTCAGTGTACAGACTATTTGTAACTAAAAAAAAGAATCACTTTCTTACAAAATAATAAAGAATTTATATTATTTTATTTTTGCAAAGTTTTAGCGAAACAGAACTTAATTTCGATGGGGCTTTTAAGAAATTCTAATAGGATTACGTATATACATTCGTTCTTATGTCATGATTGTTAAGTTCGTTCGGAGCATCAGGTTAAGAATGCTACGTTTCAGGTAAACTTCTAAAAAAGAAGAACAAATGCTGATGTTATTTGAGGTTTACCTTAGGTGTTCTCTTCTTTAATTTCAAAACTTTAAAAGCGTGTATGTAGAATTGCGTTGTCGGCGGTAAATAATCCCAGTTTTTTGTAAATGCAGCTGCCATGGTCTCCGGATTCAAAAGCATCAAGCAACATGCCTTTCCGGCCTTCATTGACCTTAACCCGTCATTAGTACGTGGGTAAGGATCAAACAAATAAAACATATCTTTCTGCCTCCAAACCGCAAGCATGTAGTTATTAAACTCTAATATACCACAGTTATACTCGGGACTAAAGAAATCCTCCAAGCCAGTTTTAATGTTGAACAAGCATTCTTTTGTGGTGAAAAGTTGTCCTTTTACTCTTTCCCTGTATATTATAATCTCGCATGCATAAGGACCTACAATAATTTCATTAGGAATGTTATCAATAGTCAAATCAATCATTACTTTTGGGTGTGAGCAATCAATATACAGCTTATTGCCCAATCGCAAGATTTTATCCAGCGTCTTCGAAAACCAGGTGTTGGGTGGTGATATTTTGGCGTAAGTCATCGTGACAATGGCTATAGGTAACGCTTGTCGAAATTTAGCATCCTCGAAACATCGATCTCCTAAATGCATATTTGCATTGACGATAGCACAGTTTTCATTCAAGATCCTATATCCCATCATAGCCTTTTCCGCTTGCGTGAGTTCTTTATCAGATTCGAAATCTTCATCGCATTTCTCATCAGCCATTTTTAAAACTTTCACAGGCGCTAAAACGAATTTTTGGTCTTCCAAAACACTGCGTGCTAAAAGAATTTCAGCCACGGAATCGATATCTTTTACGTTAATTAGAGCAGATTGGCCGTTAGCAAAATTTGAGTAAGCTCTTGAATCTCTTCCAGCTGGGTCAAAAATGTAATAGCATACCCTATCTTTCCATATTACTACTTTCAGGACCCTGATTAAAAGTAGAAACAATATATTATCCATACTGAGACTAAAATTCAATCAAGGTTAACTAAAATTAATTACCTTGATAACATAATGCCTGCTCTATTTTCTGTAAAGAAAGCCTTCAGCCCCCTGCACAAGTTATATACTGTAGGATCCAGCGACATCGTGTAGCCAACTATGTCTGGTTCACAAAGTAATACTTGCATTCTCTTCCCGTTTAATAACAACATTTGTTTCTTACCAAAAGGTAATACTTCACAAATACCCTGAACAGCCGAGTGATCATGAACTTTGTCTAAACATTGAGAATACCTGAAAGAAATCAGTTTTATCCTCAAAGCGACTGTTGATAGTATTTGCTGTGTGGTTCGCGGCAAAGTATGGATTATCGTCTTTCTGTATTTGGATGTGGTAAAATATTTTTTGGTAGGATGGGCAACAGCATCCTCTCGTGTGCTAATTACAACTAATCCGTTTGCAAAGGGTGTGATGATGGCTTCCTCTCTACCTACCGTTCATTGTGGCTATCGGGAAGCCCATTTTCTACACTGAATGGTTACGGGCTAGTATAAGTAATGACTGCGCGAAAAAAATGCTTTAAAAAGGCTGCTTTCCGACTGTCTATAACGACTAAATAATTTTTGCATGACAATGTCAACGATTCGCCTGATTTATTTCGCTGTGCGCGAGCTGATGCGCAGCTGAGGAAGAGATGCAGTTTACGATAGACTTTTTATCATCTACCAAGCCTTTTCCCTGCTATGTGTGTAGGGGTCCGTTTCTATCTAACCAGATAAAAACCGACTGAATATCAGTATCATATACGAAGCGATCGCATCTGCCCTCCACAATCCATCTGACGGCACGATTGATATAGTTGCTAAGCAATTGGCTTTTTGTGTGTGTTCATCCCCGCACGGAACAATTTTTTGTGGTTTCGGGTCTGGGTGTATGTGCATGTGAGATCTGTGTCCGGTAACTATATCAAGTAAAAAAACACTTGCGAAAAGACACTTCCGTGCACAGAGCTCTAAAATTTGTAACAAAATCAATAAGACTGTAAATTTATAAACTATAAACTGCACTAATAATATAATAAACTGCATAAGGTCAAGCAGAGTCTTAAAATATGGCTACAGTCTAAAAATACGACGCAACAGAGCAAATGTCAATAACAGTGTGGTAAAACTCATATTGATACAGTCATGAAACGCATAAAGGACTTAAACCCGTTCTCACCCATACCATCATGCACACACATTCACATATCCTCAGCCACTTACACATACACACACTCACCTACAGTTTTGATTTATTCGTATTTTACTTTCTCTTCTTTGATTATTTTCATGTAGTGATAACTTATTTGCAGTAGATTTAAATGTTTCCCTAAAAACAGGAGAGGGCACCGACTTTTGTAACACAAGTTAATCATCTAGCACAGGAACCAAAGACACAACTTGTTTCAAATGTATGCTAATAAAGATTTCTATTATTATTATAAGCGAAATCCTAGTTTGGGATATCCTTCAAAAAACTGCTTATAGGTAGCGATTAGTTGGTAAGACGGTTTATTAAACTTTCTGGCTTTTGATTGCACGAAGCAACTGTCATTTTATATGGGAGGATATTTGTTGTCACCGTCTTTAGGGCCTCGAAGACAAGAATCTGTCGATTTAGTGAGTGCGCATGGATCATGGCGGCCACACCAGTCTACTCGTGCCATTACAGGTCTCATAGCGGCGACTTGGATACAACACGACCTTTTGAGCACCTGCGATCGGCTACTGACTAGGTAGTCAGGTAGGTACTTGAGGAGTATCCCTTCACGGAGCTTCTGATACTCGGAAATTTGAACGCCCACCGTCAATAAAAGTATATTGGGAGAAATACGAGCTCCTGCTGACTGATGCGCCACTTGGCTCATCGGACCAATGTCTCGTTTGGTCGCAAGTGCAAATCGCATTGTCTATTTCGCATTTCGCTAATCGAGTTGTTTCGCATGTGACACTACAAGTTAGCAGACGAATGGATTGCGTAAGTTGTACACATCGTTCGAAACAGCATTTAAGGCTCAAAAAAACACCGGGCAAGTGCGAGTTGTACTTGTCTAGAGAGGGTTCCGTACGATTAATATGTTATCTAACGTGTCGTTTAAATCTGACCCTAATTTATTTGTGTTAACTAAAACAATTTGTGGGATAAATAAATGGGAAGAGCGAAGGCTATATGTAAATTTTGGACCAAAACAGCAGTACTTTATAATAGTAAAAGCCGAATGCAAATTAATTTTGAAAAGACTTTCCGAAATATCACTGAAATTTTGTATTTTTTCGTCTATGAAAGATGAAAAAGATTCGTCTAGGATTGGGGACCCTAGAAGGTGCAGAGTATTTTTTTCGGCTATTTTGATATTAGGAGCAACGGCATAAAATTTTGGTAAGGTCGGTCGGTGTTGTCAGGTAAATAAATTTCGCATTTAGATAGGTTTAGGTCCAGACCGATTGAGTGAAATCTTTGTTTTAAAATATAAGGTCTTTTAGAACGGTGTCTACGTCACCTCCTCGCGTTCCATTATCCAGGTACCACACGTTGAATTTTGAATTTAATTGCCGAATTATAGGGTGAATAGCTAGACTAAAAATGACTGGCCCGAGAGGGGGTCACCTTGTTGGCATCCAACAGCAGATTCCAAAAGTTTGTCCTTATAAAATAATTTAGAGGGATATCTGTAACACTGCCAAAGAAAACTATAAATTTCGGGTAATTCTTTTCTGACTTCTGCCAATAAGGTGTCCCTGTTTACGGAGTTGGCGATATTGACTTTATTTTTTTTATGTTTAGTGTAATCATAAATAGTGTATATATATTTAGTTTTAATGTGTATAAAAGCATAGATATTAATTTAAATCTGAATATAAATTTAATGTTACGGCATAATAAATACATTAGTAGTGTAGAAAATAAGTTTTTTTAAATTGTATAAAAGCATTGCCATTCCCCGTAGCAATACTGCTTTTATCTTTTTTTATACACATGACGTGCGTCTGCTCTTTTTATTTATCTTTTCAAGAGCTAAAGGTATGAGAGCTATGTGTAAAGGACTGTTACCCACCAGAGATATTTCGGTACTGCGATAAGTAAAATGGGAGCATAGTGAATAAATAAGTATTTTTACATAAAAGTAATACGTACTTACCATTGATCACCGGCGTCCACCAAGTTATCTATTAGTTTCATTGTCCACTGTTTAGGATGGTAGTGAAACGCTAAACAATAAGCCATTACACTCATGGTTAAAGCTTGCCGACCTCTTGATCTACTACCTATAATGGATATACGGGCGAAATTAATAAAATGAAATGAATTTCATAATCTTTGGATTTGGGATTAAGGATTTGTTTGTTTTTGTGTTACTTTAAATGTGATCTTAATACAAAAACGGATGAAGTTCAAAGTCTTAAATCTAAAGATTTTGGATTAGATTGGTAATTAATTTCGGCCAATAGTTATTACGTTTAATAAACATTCAGCACACATTAAGCCGGTGCCGGCTCAGAATACCACCACTCCATCTCCTCCTGTGGGTGTCGTAAGAGTCGACTAAGGGATTATCTGGAGGATGGGCAGCAGCGTCCTTCGAGTACATTAACAACGCAACTGCGATCGCCAACCCGTCTGCCAAGCGTGGCGATTATGGCAAAACCCCCCAATGAGCCCACAACACACACCATTTCGGTCGTTGTGGTCATCTTTGGGGGAGGCCTGTGTCCAGCAGTGGACTTCATTCGGCCGAATTGATGATGACACATTAAGCCGCACCCAGACATCGAGCGGTATTTGTTTATTTATACACACGTTATTGTACACCACATAACAAAACAAGGAAAAAAAAGAAAAACAGTAGTCAATGTTCAATTACACACAGCGATATCTTCCATACAACTTTCGGATGGATTTGAGAAATAGGAAAGAGATAACAGGCACTCTAGGTGTACATGTACATCGGGGGTCATATCTATGTACATAGAAGTTTAAATAAATAAATAAAAATACATACTAGTACAATAAAATAAATAAATCCTATATATAAATGAATATTGTATGTGTATATAAAATCCTAAATAGGAATAATTAAGAAGAATGAGTGAGCAATAGCAAGTTAATTAGACAAATATTATTATTTCACAAAAATTTTTAAAACGGGCAGCGATTGTGCACTTTTCACAGGAAGTGGTAATGCATTCCACAGTCGAACAGCTTGAGTGGTGAGAATTTGTTGAATGCAATACGGATTTTAATGTCAAATTCTCTGAATTCTTCATTCATTCAGAAACTCAATACGTTTTTTAAGGTAAAAGGGGGTAGAAGGGTAAGAATGTACTCTACATTATATAGTAGTGAAAGAATTTGCGTATTCCGGTGGAGGCGATCTGGTAGCCATTTGAGCTTAATACGAAATCAGAAACATGATCATATTTGCGTAGCCTAAATATGAATCTTATATAAAGGTTTTGAAGATGCTCAAGTTTATCCAACTGGCTCACGGTGAGATCGATATAGCTAGCATCAGCATAGTCGAGGATTGGAGGGAGGAGACATTGTACCAACGCAATTTTAGTGGAAATAGGGTGGACATTTCGGAGCCGTCTCAGGGATCCCATAGAAGCAAACATCTTACGACTGACTTCCTGTAGTTGTGCAGTTCACGAAAGTGTACTGTCTAAATAAATCCCCAAGATTTTTAATTTCTCACTCATAGGAATGGTAATACCACCAAAATAAACTTGGGGAAGCAAAGTCCAGTCTATTCTTGAGACCGAACGTGGACTACCAATAACAGTTGAATGTGTTTTTATTAGGGTGATTGATGAGTATGTGGTTGTATGCTGTCCTGCCTCACACGTCTCGCAGACTCGCACTGTATGGACGGAATTTAGTCGCTGGTTGCGATCCGCCAAACGTATCCAACCATGTTTAACATTCGGAGTTTTAGTGTCAATTTTGTTTATAGCGCGTTCCCCTAAGCCAGCAGCCCAACCAAAATGCACGGCGTGGTATTCGCACGCTCACTGGTTAGTCTGCACCAAAAATATTGATGTTTAAGTTAAAAAAAGAATTAACTTACTGAATTTATTATCATACATATTGAATGATCCTGTCAAAATACCATAGTGTATATCAGGTTTTCTGTCTTTGGTGCATGGTATAACTGTAAGAGAATGTGTTTGTAGGGTTCCTCTTTTTAAATTAAGTGGTATGTGGACCTGAAAATAATTACAACGAATTGCAAAAACTGTTAAAATATGTACTTTGAGATTCGGTTTTTTAATTAATTAATGATAATTTATAATATATATAATACTCAAAGAGCACTTTGTCTGCACATTGAATATTTTTCCTAAATTTCTATAAAAAACAAAACATTTTATTATTGTCAGTCTGTCCGGGCATCACTTGAAACTCATGGGACTTATTGGATTTTAATGGGACTTTCGCTGATGTATTGTGTATAGAGAAGGGAAAGGATGCCTGGTTGTCATCACTGCGGAGACTGCCCCGAGGACACGTCGCAGCAGACGTTGGAAGAGTGCCCAGCTCTTGCTCCCGGCCGTGGGCGCGTGGGATGCCATCGCCTCCTTTTGCGAGGTTGTGATGCAAGCAAAGGAGGCGGCAGAACGGGGACGGGAGGAGTTAACTATAATTATTTATCAATTACAATATAAAGTACCGACATAGGTATGCGAGTCGCTCCTAGCCCGCCAACACCATGACTAGCGAGGCGATGGGCGATGCATAAACGCAGCATTGCATTAATAGTATTTCTTAGGGTTCCTAAACAATGTCTATGTAGTCCCTTTTTCTCTTTGTTTTTACAGATCCGGTGGAAATACATCATGTACTTCCTCCGCCCTGGGAAAGGGAAAGGGCGGAGGGGTATACCGGACTCCTACCGGCTAAAACCACCGGAGTGGTCATCTTCGGCACCGCAGGGAGGCTCCAGGAACTCGAAAAATCTCCATCTAGAGCCACCCACTGGTGCCACGCCTTTAGGTACATCTCGGAGGCGATGACTGTAAAGCGGTCACCCCCTCTAGTGGAGGGAAGGCGACTGTAAGGAGCCTCCCCCCCGGCACTTCTCGGGGAGATTGTAAAGGATGCCCCCGAAACCAGGCTATGCGCTGTGCTGCGCACTGCCGTCATCCCGGGGGTCACTCGGTATGGGTACGCAGGTTTCCCAATAGGCGCACTCGAGACCCCCAAAGCCCCCCGCCATATAAAGACGACAGGGGGCTCAGGCGGGTAGGAAACGGGCGCCGCGGCGGTTGTTACCTCGGCTCCGTGTCCTCCTGCGCCGAGCGGGATCGACCCTCTCCCGATCCCGCTCAGCGACCTCCTTCTGGAGCATGACGGTATCATAGAAGGAGACCGTGCCACAGTTGCACACTCTGCCGTGACCTCAGGTCCTATCTTGTGCAAGTACTCACCGAAACAACCGTGTCCGGTGAATACCTGCGTCAGGTGGAATATGACGCGCTCGTTCCTTTGGAGCCAGGCTCCGAAGAGCGGCATGACGGCCTCGACGACGTGCTTTTGCGCGTACTGCGGCGGCATGAGTCACTCGCGCCACAGCTCGAGTGCACTCCGCCGAGCCTGCCATCTTAATCATTCAAGCGCCCCTGAAGGCACGCCTTCACCGCTCTGACGGAGAGAGCGTGTTTGGTGATACACCCACGCATCCGTCTCCGCTAGGATATCAAAAGGCGGAAAGCGCACCAATAGAGTTGCCGCCTCAAAGGATACCGTTCGGTATCCTCGTGCGATCCGTATAGCCGCTCTACGCTGCAGACCGTGAATCTTGTTTCGTCTATGTAGTCCCTACATAACTTAGTTTTTTTTATTAATTGCTCGTCCCTTATGGCTTTGCCGATATAGTCCGGTTAAGCAGCTACAAGTTAATAAATGTCCAAATGGTGTCCGGATTAACAATATAACACCACTCCATCTCCTCCTATGGATGTCGTAAAGGGCGACTAAGAGACTTTAAACCAGAGTGATGAGCAGCAGTGTCACTTGTGTGGAATAGTAGCCATACTGCGCTTTCCAACCCGACTGCCAAGCGTAGGCAACTGGCAAATTCCTTCGAAAATGACTCAATTTTGGAAATTTATAGGGGAGGCCTTTGTTCAGCAGTGCTTTGGCTAATTATGATGAAGTAGCTATAGCTACGATGAGGTGACTGCAAGAACGCAATTATATAAAAAAAAACCTGGGAGGATAATGGTAGTAAAAACTAAGTACTCACGTGTTCGGGTCTAGGTATTTCATCAAGACCACAAACTGAGTCATCATCTCTTATTGAGTATTTCTGTGTACTTCTAGCTCTTGGCTTCCCATCACTAGCGCCAAGTTTAGCGTTGGGTGTTTGTAAGCGTCTGAATAATATAAGTTAATAATAAAAATGATCTTCAGCTTTTTGCATACAAAATGTAAACGAATATACGTATCACTTCGTCCGTACTTTAAAACAAAACAAATAAAACGTAGTTCTAGTCTGTCTATTCACGCTAATCTTAGGCACTACTGAACAGAATATTACGCCATAAAATCAAACTTTCTGACGCCTGCAGAGCTGTTCTAGAACCGTCCATGGTGGTCGGTTTAAGAATGTAGATAAAGGAAGGACAAAATGTGAGAAAGACAAATGAAAAATAAGTTTAATAATATATTATAATTCAAAGATCAATAAATACACATTCTATACGTTAATGTTAATATTTTTTAATAAATGTAGTTAAAAGAAAAGACAGAGCAAACGTGAACCGTCAGCGGGACAGGCGAGGAAACGTGATGACCATGTATACGACAGTCCTACGCCGCGATTCCTGGCTGACGCTATCACACTCCCTGGGGCTGGAAGCATCTGCTTTAGATGTCTGTGCCACACTCGGCCACCGCCAGTCACCCACTACTGTGCTGAACTCCCATCTTCGTCTCTGGTAGGAGTAAGTTCTGGCTTCGACTCGCTCGGCTACAGTTTTTTTTTTAACCGTTGCCCCACACTATGATGTCTCCTGTGTCGTGGGTGCGTTTACAGACATTAATTCCACATACAATATACCCAGACCCGGAAAAACTACCTATAACCGCTTGCCTGTCAATTGCCGGCCGCCGACGAGACAACAGAATTTAATTGTGTCTGGCTTTATAACATTTAATGAGATAAAGAGGGGGTGTGGCGTCCGGAGTGAGCGCAGTCGGTGGAGATTAGTCTCGAAACATCACGTGCAGCTTCGTTCTAATGTCCTGACTGAACGTCGTGAGGTTTGGTGTACGACTGAGTCGGGTCACGCCTTAGATCTTCTGCGCACCCCGCAAGGGGTGCGAGGAATCGGGACCTGTACCTTAGTACTTCCCCGAAGAATGTGTGGGTCGCGGCGTATAAAAGTATAGGTCGGTTGTTGGCTGTCCACTATGTTTAAAGTGGTAGTAAACGGCGAGATTGTATGATCTCTATAACACCGGACGGTTTACCAGGCCGTCTCGGTGTTGTGAATTTTTGCAAATTTTTCATAGCAGGGGCGCCCGAAGTTTTTCACACAAATCGTGCGATCGGGCCCTACCGGGTGAGGCCCAGCAGATGCCCGTTCGGCGAACGATTTGTGACTATGGTGGTGCCCCCTGCCGTACGTTGGCGCATTTCTACGGCGATTTCAGGTCCAGCCGATCACGCCGCAGATAATGAGCCGTTGTGATGGGTATAGGGCGACTTATACTGTGAGCCGTTGTGATGGGTATAGGGCGACTTATACTGTGAGCCGTCGCCCATTTTATACGTTTTGCGTGCGTGTCCGCTCCCACGCACGTTCCACGGGTGGGTAAGCATGCTTGTAGAGTTATGTGCAAGTATGTTTACTGTGCATAATGAGTCAGGTCTTTAAAACAAGGAGCTTATAAGGTCACCCCTCTCCTCGTCGATTGCTTGTAACGCTTTCTTAATAGTTTGCACGTAACGTTCAGCTTATCCTTTAGCTGCTGGGTAGTACGTAGGTTACATTAGGTGCGTAACACCAGTGCTGGAAAGGTAGCCCTTCAATTCTTGCGATACTACGAACATGCGAAACTGCCGACACCTGATTGTCAGACACGAGTGTGTAAGGTGTGCCAAATTTGAAGAATAATTATTTAAACTTACCGATGCACCATGTACCTGTTGTGGTCTGTAGGGGAATACTTTGACCCACTTTGTGTATGCATCTACGACTATCAGAAGTTGGTGTGGTGTGTGTAGGCGTAGGTCCTTCGAAGTCTATATGGAGTCTTTGCCAGGCGTCAGTAGGTTATACTCAGTGCTCCAGTGTGATCTTACGAGGACCTGGAGCCTCCCTTTGGTGCTGAAGATGACCGCTCCAGTGGTTTTAGCCGGTAGGAGTCCGGCATGCCCCTTCGCCCTTCCCGGGGCGAAGGAAGTTCCATGTAGAATTTCCGCTGGACACCAGTAAAAAAAATTTCTCTCAATTCTCAGTGACTACCACTGGGAATAACCTACATCCTCGCCAGCGACGGTCAGCACGATTCCACCACTCACTCTCCTCTTGATGGTCACGGTATCCGGACTAATGCCGAGGTCGGCGAGCTTGATGCTCCATCGAGCCACGTCTATGACGTCACCCAACTACTTTCGGTAGTTCAGGCACCGTGAACGTTATTCCCCCTCTACTTCCCCTTACCTCCTCTTGTTTCCCAGTCACCTCCCGCCCCTCCTAGGGAAAGGACCGTGCATTCTGTACATTCACAGACAGCGTTAGGGCCCTAGCAGGCTTGAGCTTGCAACCTCTCTTGCCCGCAATGGACCACCTCTCTGGTCTTCGCGGACTGTGAAGCCTGATCTCCTTCAGGCTCTACGGTTACCGGCTGAGTCACCGCGTAAGCAGTGGACGGTGCAGCCCCGGGGGCTGTCGCATGTTTAGTTACCGTCTTTACCACGTTCAGGGTTCGTTCATCCCCCTTTTGCGTTTTCGTAGGGGCGCTTCTTGTGCCTTTGCAGTGCTTGATTACGCCTTGGCGGCGCTAGTTTGCGCCGGGGCGGTGGCCGTAACCGTCACTGAACCTATCGTAACCTCGGCTGCGGCCATGAATGAGGCCTTCTGAGTGGCCGACACCAACTGCAGCCATCGATTGTCCACCGCAAGTGGCGAGCGCAGGCGCTGCTCTAGTGGAAGCCACCCTTAAAGGCCACTGGCTTGGCATTCATCATCCCCCGGACTTCGAGGACAATGGACCGCCGAAACTCGACCCTCGGAATTGGCGGCAAGAATCCGACAACTCCACTGGGGCCCGACATGACGCTCCCTAATGACGCAGGCGACCCACCTCCACCGCTAACCTCTCGATTTGTCCTGCAAAGCTGGAGATCTAGGTAGGAGCGCAACTCCGCATTCTCCCTCTCCAGCTCCACGATATAATGGTCCTTACGACTCCCGAGGGAAAGAGAAAGAGAGAAACACAGGAACGACTTGGCACATATGACACGATTCTTTCGTCATTTCTATACATTCATCTGTCGCACCTCGTGCTCTGCTATCTCCTTCGCCTTTAACCAAATTCATCACAAGTCTTCAAGACATCGTGACAACGCTAAACCTAGGATAAAAGTAGCGTGGTCACGTGCTATTTACCCGCACTGTCAGTCCCCCATTATCTCTCTCTCTCTCTTATCTCTTTAACTATTCACTTCTTTTATGGTAAATAAATATTTGCTCAGAAACAGCTTTTAACATTATAATAAAACACTTTTAAACGGATTCTATCGCGTATATTTTAGACTTTTGTTTTTCCTGACGTTTCAAACACATTGCAGCTTTAAACAATTTATTTTTGTGTTAGGATTCTCCCAGAAATTTCCGAGAAATGTAGCTGTTTCAACGGGTGATTTCTGGAGAGGTTTAAAATTAATTTTATTAACTGAGCAACTGCTGCTAGGACTATGCGATGACCCTGTGAGACTCGAACCGCGGCTAAGGGCGTTGCTGGGGGATACAAGCTATATAAGGACAGCTCGATCGGAATGATTTAAATGTTTTAGGGCACATTTAAGACTACAGGCTCGGCACGAGCTTTTACCTTATCCCATGGTGAGATAACGACTGCCTAGAGGGGTTTATTTATTATTATCTATTATGTTCACGGGTTTCTATCTCCTGTAAGGGGGAACCCGGTCTTTTGATAGGCTTACGCGGGTCCAACACGCAGAGGCCCTTTAGATAATTTTAATCTATAATGTAATAGGACACTAACCGGGTACTCTCTATGGCGACACTATAAAATGCAGTCTTGGATTGTCCCCGAATACTCGGAGCGGGTTTCCCCGTTATTACGCCATTAGACACTTCCACTCCCGAGCATATAGCTCTGGCGGCCCCTCTCTGATCGGCCAACTAAGGCAAGCCAGAGTTGAAAATCCTACGGGCACTCGTGGGGTACCACTCCAACCAACCAATAAAGGCAAGCGGAAACGAGGCCCTGACCGACTCTCTGGAGCATTCGGGTACGCAGTGTCGCCACTCACATTCAGCTCGCCACAAACTGCCCTGCGTTCTGTAAGCTACTTAATATACTTGTTTTTTTCTTATGATATACTTTTTTTATTTAATTATTATTATTATATACAATGATACAATAGTTTGATTCAATGAATTAAACTATGAGCTTAATACCATACAGTTAGTATATTATTTCATTTAAAAAAAGTTTGCATATTAATGTTTTAAAATTATACGGACCTCCGTAAAAGATTTTGTCAGTCTGAAGTTTCAGCCGTTCTAAAATAGCTCTACTGAGCATTTATTACTCGCATATTATTGACTAATCTATCATTAAACCCTATTAAATACCTTCTCATCCTCTTAGCTCGTCTCTTTTTTCTCAAAACCTCTGCATATTGTCTGAAAAAGTAATAAGAATTTATATACCGCGTAAACCACTTATTGTCACTGTAAAAATTACATACCGACATTTCTTTCTGGGGCATGCTTTTCTTTTGCAGACCCTGTAAATAAATGTATAAAAATATTGCAAAATATATATAAAAAGCATCTTCAATAAAAATCTTATCAAAATAACTTACCCTCCCTTGTAGCATGGTTTGGGTTTTTTCGGCCTGCAATCAAATATAAATGTTGGTAATCAATAGCGAATAAACGAATGAAAAATAAAAAAAGTCACAGAAATAAAATAACCTCGGTATTTTTGTGGAGCCAGGAACATGGACAACATCGGGAACGAAATCTTGATCCCGGTTAATCACAATCCCACTGTGCGGCTTGAACAATCTGAAAAAAGTATCAATGTGTATCTATTGCTTATAATTTATAAAGTTTTGAATAAACAGTAGTAGTAACGGGGTAACGGTTGGGTCATGCCGGTCTCAATGTACTTGCCATGCTACAGTGGACTCTTTGAATTGGATCCTCTGGATAAAATGCCCAGGTTCGCTCCAGTTAATATTCAAAGTCAAAGTCAAATATTTTTATTTCAAATAAACCAATTACTGGCACTTATGAAACGTCAGAATTTAAATTGCTCGGTTCCAATTAGTTGATCCTATGGAGAAGAACCGGCAAGAAACTCCATCGATACTCTTTTAAAATAATTGAGGTTACAATATTGAATTATATAGGTATTACAACAAATTATTAGATATATCACATAAATGTTTTTAAGGCTTTATCAACACATTGCTGAAATATAAATATAGCACCTTGGGCACCATCTGGGTGCGCTGGCTGCCCACTGGAGGCAGCTAAAAAGTTGCGTCCGCCTCATGTGTCTGTGGGGGGGGGGGGGGGGGGGCGTCGGTTCGGGTTGAGGCATTAGTGGCACGGCCCTTGCAGTGTTACCGATGCCTTGAACTCGGGCACGTGCGCCCGCCACTCACTTGTGGCACAAGGTGAGGCAGTGTACGGCGCAGTCACAGAATTGTCATTGTGACGCATTCGCTGTAAATGCTCGCTCCGTCCAGTGCTCTTCCTGGGGGACTTCAACGCTCACTCTAGAGTTTGGGGCAACCGTCGGGACGGGCTGAGGGGGAGGATAATACGAGACTGGGCGGCATCGCTTGACCTCCGATTGCTGAATCGGGGATCGGTCGTGGATCTGACATGGGCGGCGCCTTCTGTGGCCAGCATGGTGTCGAGCTGGCTGGTGGCTGAGAAGGTGGTCACGCTGTATGACCACCGCCACATAGTTGGCCCGAGCCGTCTAGGTCCTAGCCCGCAGTCACGGCGTTGGACCCTCACACAGCTCGATCGAGAGCTGCTCGTCGCAGCTGCCAACGTCATGGCTTAGTCAGGCTTGGCTGAGGCGGTTAGCTCGACGGCGCGCACATCGAAAGAGGTGTCATCGCCTGCGGATGCAGTTTGCGACCAAACGCGTCGTAGGGGCCATCCTGCCGCTCGTCAGAGCCTGGCTCAGAAAAAGCGAACGCGTCATCTACCGCCTGACGCAGATATTCATCGGGCACGGTTGCTTTGGTGCGTACCTGCACAGGATAGGACCCGAGGCCACGGTGCAATGCCACCATTGTAATAGCGACCAGGATACCGCACAGCACACGCTCTGCCAGCCGTAGTGTGTGCTATGTTGGCAGAGCATGAAAACTGGAATGCAGTGGTCTCCTTCTGTGAGATTGTCATGCTGCAGAAGGAGACCGCAGAGCGGAATCGGGAGAGGGCTGATCCTGCAGATTGGAGAATCTGCGTGCCCACACCGAGCGGCCCACGAGAAGACGGTAGCGCGCAGGTGGCCACGCGCCGCCATGTGCCCAGCACAGCACAGCGCACAAGGACGTTTCGGGGGATCCTTTACAATCCCCCGAAGGGGTGACCGCTATACAGTCACCATCTCCGAGATGTGCCTATGGCAGTGACTACAGTGGGCGGCTCGTGTGATTATACGAGGACCTGGAGACCCCCTCAGGTGCCGAAGATGACCGCCCCAGTGGTTTTAGCCGGTAGGAGTCCGGCATGCCCCTTTGTCCTTCCCCGGGGCGGAGGAAGTTAATGAAGAAATTCCAATGGGCCCAATTTTTTTTTTTTATAGAAGCGGTTGACTCTTTCACACGTGTCGTAACCGTTACTGGAGTAGAGGAACGGACGTCTACTGTATGCGATGCATCGTCGGCAAAATCGACAGGCGGTGACGCAACTACTTTCGGCGACTCAAAACTGCTGATGGAAGCGTTTTGGGCTCCGCGACGCGTGTTCATCTTTGAGGCGTCAGGTGACCTACTTACCGAAACAGCGTTTTGTAACAACATTACCTCGGCACGTAGTTCACGTATGGTCTTATCTGACGCCTCCAACTTGGACTGCACTTCAGCCAGTCTTCTTTTCAGAAATATGACGTCCTCCAGTGGCCTGGTAACATCAACGTCATCGAATGTGAAGGGTGGCAGACTATGTAGCTCCTTCACCACGAAAGTGGGCACGTTATCAGGATCTATCACCTTCTAGAATTTGATAATGTCCTGGACACTTTTCTCCGTTCCATCTCTCCTGAGTGACGGCCTCTGCTCGATCTTTCCAAGGGTTTGAACTAGCAGCATTTTGCTACTGCTATCTCAGTTTCTTTGAAGTTTGACTTGTAGATCTGGAAAATGCTGACTTCGTCCATGGTGTCGATGGCATGTTGTATGAATAATGCCAGCAGCTCGTTGGCTATAAGTTACTGTGAACTCATATCGAAAATGAGAGCTGCGACTATTGCCACTACACAACTATGGAAAACAGTAATTTTGCCGCCGTAAAACAGTAATTTGGCGCCGTAAAATAGGAAATTTAGTCGAACCTGGCCGAAACCAAAACTTCTGTCGGTCGGCCTAATTACGAGGTTTTTAATATTTTGGTTTTAATAGTGTGCCAATTTTCTTCTTTGAAAATTAATTATGATGCGTCAGCTTCTGTAACTTCGGGCATGACTGGCGCGTTAACCACTGATAAGGTGTCATTAAACTCAAACGTTGGTGTCAGTGTGGCCTAGCGATGCTATTTGATTAGCGAATTGTCTTCTGATCCCAAAACAAAACAGCACAGTTTCTTATATTATGTAATGGACCCTGCGTAACGCATAGCTCTAGAATTCTGTTTTTAGAGGAGACTTGTTTACTTATTTTGGTATGGAGTTTTAATATCGTTATAGTTCGCAAGATATATGAAAGTATGAAAGGCCTAATACCATCTATATCTAGGAGTGACTGAGCAAAGTGCGAAGCCGAATATAAGTAAAAATAAAGAAAGGGTAAACGGTTTCTTACTCATATCCAGATTTTGGGGGTAAGGGTGGTCTCAGTTCTGCTGGTCGAACGGTAGCCTTTTGAGCTTGAATAACCTCACCACTGGTTTTTGGGCTAGGTACCTGAAAAGGTAGATTACTAACAGAAGACACTCGAGATTTTAAACGAAATAACATTGATTAAATTATACATATTGGGTAAGGTGCCCTAAGGTGTGCGGTTTTCAAAGTTTTCTTGTAACTCAAAATACTATAACATTATTCTAATCAAAATCCGTTTATTGCGCAACAACATTAGTAATCTTTAAAACAAACCATAAGTATTCGATATTATAGTTATTCAGACTGATAAGAAAAAACATGAAGTATTGTTATAGTCGTCTGTCAAGCGCACTCTTGACACACGACTATAACAATACTCAAAGTACTGTAAGAGTGCATGCGTTTCGAGAGATCTCGAGCGCGCGCCGACGAGCCAGCTGCCTTAGTCTGTCGAACGCCCCTTGAGCTACACTTGCGCAGCTCTGGCGGAGGGAGCGTGCCTGATCGTAGTCCCACGCATCCTCTCCACCAGGATGTCAAAAGGCGGAAAGCCTGCCAGGAGAGTCACCACCTCGAAGGACACTATCCTGTATCCCCGTGCGATCCGTATAGTCACTCTGCTATGCAGACCGTGAAGTTTGTTTCTGCAGCGCTGGACGCCTGATAGCCATATAGGAGCCCCGTAGAGGGCCATTGACTGCACGACTCCCCCGTAGAGACGGCCATCTTCCTCACTCGGTCCACCGAGATTGGGCAGCATTGGTGGTGCATTGGTGGTGGGATGCCAGGCAGACCGCGCGCAACTGTGCGATCTCATCCGACCACCAGTACACTGCCGTACGCTGGGAACGCCTGGCCCGGGGCATGAATGCATCGCATTTTGACGTCATCGTCTCCCGGAATCAAGACGCTTCCTGTTCCGGATCGGGCAAAGTCTCTTGATCGACCTCTGACCACGCCACGACGTTGGCAGCCGCGACAAGCAGCTCTCGATTGAGCTGAGTGTGAGCCCAACGTCGTGACGGTGGGTTGAGACTTGATCGGCTCGGGCGGAGGCCTACCTGGCCACGTTAAACATAATGTGGCGGTGGTCATACAATGTGACTACCTCCTCCGCCACCTGCCAATCCATGCGGACCACAGAAGGAGCCACCCATGTAAGGTCCACGACCGACTCCCCCTACCATCTAACGAAGGTGCTAACGCACCCCCGATTCAGCAATCGGAGGTCAAGCGACGCCGCCCAGTCTTTTAACGTCCTCCCCCTTGGCCCGTCCCAGTGGTTGCCCCAAGCTTTGGAGTGAGCGTTGAAGTCCCCTAGGACGAGCACTGGATGGGGCGAGCATTTACAGTGAATGCTGCGTGCTGCCGCGTCCCTCCCATCCCTCGAAGTAGGCGAGAGACACGTTGGGGGAGCATAGCAGCCCACTACTGCCAGAGGTCCCCACTCTAAAACGACGAAGCCCTGCCCCCTGTCCAACAAGGAGCAGGGCAGCCCACCTTCGGCTCGGGCCCAATAAATAGCGACGGAGTCCCCAGTTCCCCCAAACCAGTGAGGGTGGGAGGACACTATAGGGCTCCGCCACAACCGCCAAGGCTACCGACCACTCCGCAATAGTCTGCAGCAGCAGATTCTGCACGTTGCGGCAGTAGTTCAGGTTGCCCTGAATGACCTTGAATTGGCCTCCATCGCCTCCGGTGAGCCGGAGCGTGCGACCGGTTGCCTTTGGCGCAGTCTTTGTCGGTGCCTCGGCCGAGGCAGGGGGGACCTGTTTTCCCCTCCTGCTTTTTTGGGCTGCGCATGACTTGCAGCCCAGCCTGTGTTCGGCCGGAAGGCCGAAGTCCGCACACAATGGACAGATTTTTGAGTGCGCCGTGCATTCTCTTATTTTGTGGCCCTGGCTGCCACAACCGAAGCATGTATGGTGCACCGGAGGCGCACATTCCCGAGTTCGAGGCATCGGTAGCATTGCAGCGGCCGTGCTGCCAACACCTCGACTCCAGCCGATGTCCATCCCGCGCAAATGCGGCAGGTGGACTCGAGCTTTTTGGCCGCCTCCAGCGGTAACCGGATCCAGACCGTGACCTGTGAGCGGCAAATTTCACCCACCCTTATGTCGCCGGGCAAACACGCCGTTGCCGCTATGATGGCTTCTCTGACCTCGGCCTTAGTGACGGCATCGTCCAGGTCCTTAATCCTCAGCTCCGCCATCTTTATAGGACGTGCATTATGCACGTCGAAGATGGGGGTGAGCACCGGTGCGCCAGGCTATCCGCCTTGGCACCACCGTCCTCGCCACTGGTGTCCGGTGTCCGGACCGATGCCGAGGTCGGCGAGCCTGATGCTTCGCCGTGCCTCGGCCATGATGTCACTCAACTTAGTGTCGGGTGAGCCCTCGGGCACTTTCCCCGTAAAAGCGGCCGATGCCGGGCCGATGGGTACCTTGAAGAGGTCGACCTTTCCCCTTCCCCTCTTTTCTCTTCCTCCTCTCCCTGCGCACTCTTTTTGCCTACTCTGTATTTTTAGATAAAAAACCATGACCATCTAGTAGGTACGCGCCGGCGTGTAACAATGCTACCAGTTTGTAGTTATAAAGTATATTTCGCCAAATAATCAAACATACCTCTCCGTTCAAGTACACATGTTCTAAAATACAGTAATATTATAAAAAAACCTATTTAAAAAAATACCTTTTTCTCATGAAACACTTTCACTAAGTTTCGTTGATGGTTGGGCCTCTGCTTCTAATGGGCGGTCAAAACACAGCTAAATTTGTCCGAGTCGTGAACATTTGCGGGAAATATGAATGTTGCGTACTCTTAGGGACCGCGCGATCTACCAGCGGCAACTGTGCTAACGGACACACAGGCCATAGAGGAGACGACTAAGTTGTGGTCCACTGTGGCAGGAAGAAAGAAGAAGAAGCCCCAACCCCCTAAGGCCCAGGGAGCCGCTGCTGTGCAGGGCACGCAACCATCATCTCCCAAGGGAGGGAGGGGTAAAAGGAGGGGCAAAGGAAGGGGGAAGGTCAACCTCCCCAGGGTTCCCGCAACGGCTGCCATCACGGTCACCGTGCCGGAGGGCTCACCTGACAGTCAGTTGGGTGAGGTGATGGCCGAGGCCAGAAAGAGCATAAAGCTCGCTGACCTTGGCATCGGTCCCGACACGGTGAGCATGAAGAGGGCGGCCAGCGGCGGAATGGTCCTGTCCGTCGCTGGTGAAGACTGCAGCGCCAAGGCTGACAGCCTGGCGCACCGTATGCGGGAGGTGCTCTCCCCCGTCTTTGCCGTGCGGTTCGCACGGCCAATTAAGACGGCGGAGATGAGGGTACGCGACCTGGACGACGCCATCACGCCTAAGGAGGTGGCTGATGCCATCGCGACGGTGGGTGGCTGTCAGCCCGAGGAAGTAAGGGTGGGCAAAATTCGCCGCTCATCCGTGTCCTTGGGCACCGTCTGGGTGCGCTGCCCACTGGAGATAGCAAAAAAGGTGGTGTCCGCCTCACGTGTCTGTGTGGGGTGGGTGTCGGCCAGGGTCGACGCATTGGCAGCACGACCGTTGCAATGTTACCGATGCCTTGAACTCGGGCACGCGCGCCTCCGCTGCGCCACCCATGGGGGGGTTTACAGAAGCGACCTCTGCTTCGCTTGTGGCAGCCAGGGCCACAAAGCGACGCAGTGTACGGCGCAGTCGCAGAGTTGTCCGCTATGCGCGGACTTCGGACTGCCTGCAGGGCATAGGCTGGGCAGCAAGTCATGCGCTGACCAGAAAGGTAAGAGGGGGAAGCGAGCTCCCTCTGCCTCTGCCAATGGGCAGGAGACGACTGTGCCAGCACCATTGGTCGCAGGCCCACCGGAGGCAATGGATACGACACATTCCCAGCCCTAAAAGTCCTTCAGGGCAACCTGAACCACTGCCGCAACGCGCAGAATCTACTGCTGCAAACTGTTGCGGAGTGGTCAGTTGCCTTGGCGGTTGTGGCGGAGCCCTACGTCGTCCAGGAACATCCTCGCTGGTTCGGGGACGCCGGGGACTCCGTCGCCATCTATTGGGCTGGGGTTGAAGGTGGGCCGCCCTGCTCAATGTTGGACAGAGGGCAGGGCTTTGTTGCTGTGGAATGGGGACCTCTGGCAGTAGTGGGCTGCTACGTCTCCCCCAACGTGTCTCTCGCCGACTTCGAGGGATACTTGGATGGGGTGGCGCGCAGCATTCGCTGTAAATGCTTGCCCCGTCCAGTGCTCGTCTTGGGGGACTTCAACGCTCACTCTAAAGCTTGGGGCAACCGTCGGGACGGGCCGAGTGGGAGGATAATACAAGACTGGGCGGCATCGCTTAACCTCCGATTGTTGAATCGGGGGTCCGTTAGCACCTGCGTTCGGTTGCGACCTGACATGGGCGACTCCTTCTGTGGCCAGCATGGCGTCAGGCTGGCGGGTGGCGGAGGAGATGATAACGTTGTCCGACCACCGCCACATAGTTTTTGACGTGGCCCTCCGTCCGCCTGGCCGGAGCCGTCTAGGTCCTAGCCCGCAGTCGCGGCGTTGGGCCCTCACACAACTCGATCGAGAGATGCTCGTCGCTGCTGCCAACGTCGTGGCGTGGTCAGAGGTCGATCAAGGGATCTTGCCCGATCCAGAAGAGGAAGCAGCCTGGTTCCGGGAGGCGATGACGTCGATATGCGATGCATCAATGCCCCGGGTTAGGCGCTCCCGGCGTACGGCGGTGTACTGGTGGTCGGAGGAGATCGCGCAGTTGCGCACGGTCTGCCTGGCATCCCGCCGCCGGTACCAACGAAGCCGACGCCGGCGTAGTGCTAAAGCCGGAGAGACTGCGGAGGCCTATCTGGCCTACCGGGCGGCCACGAAGTCGCTGAACAGCGCAATTCGCGAGGCGAAGGCTCGGTCCTGGAGCGAGCTTCTGGAGGGACTGGACAGGAATCCGTGGGGGAGACCCTATCGTATGGTCGTGGGCAAATTGCGCCCGTGGGTCACCCCAGTGACCGAAACTTTGGCCCCGGATTTGCTGGAGGGAGTACTTTCAACGCTCTTTCGGTCCGGGACCGTCCTGGTCCCTCTCCGCCCCCGATTGCCTCGGAATGGGCCGAGGAGTTAGGGGTTTCGGAAGGGGAGCTGGACCGAGCCATTGGCCGTCTGAAGAATCGCAACACCGCACCGGGTCCGGACGGCATTCCGGGCCGCGCGTGGGTGTATGCACTGCAGTCTCTTGGGGACCGCTTGAGGCGGCTGTTCACCAGCTGCCTCCGTCGAAGCGTGTTCCCGTCCAGCTAGAAGGAAGCCGGATTGGTTCCGTTGAGGAAGGAAGGAAGGCCTGCGGAGTCTCCTTCTGCATATCGTCCAATTTGCCTGCTCGACGAGGCTTCGATGCTATTCGAGAGAATAATTACCCGAAGACTCGTTGAGCACCTGTCGCGAGTGGGTCCCGACCTGGCCGAAAGTCAGTATGGCTTCCGGCAGCGGCGGTCTGTTACGCTGACGACACTCTTGTGTTGGCCAGCGGGGAGTCCTTCGAGGGAACCATCCGGCTTGCCGAGCAAGCGGTGGCAATTGTCATGGCCAAAATCCACGCTCTGGGTCTGCAGATAGCGCCCCACAAAACCGAGGCGCTATGGTTCCACAAACTGCCGCGGAGCAGAGAACCACGCAGTTCGTGGATACGCGTTGGTGACGCGCAAATCAGGGTGGGCCAGTACATGAAGTACCTAGGGCTCACCCTGGACAGTCGTTGGGGCTTCGAAGAGCACTTCATGCGCCTCATCCCCCGGGTCGAGAGGGTAGTGGGTGCATTGCACCGGGTGTTGCCCAATCTCGGGGGACCGAGCGAGGAAGTTCCCGGCTGTCTGGCGTCCAGCACTGCAGAACCAAACTTCATAGTCTGCAGCGCAGAGTGGCTATACGGATCGCACGGGGATACAGGACAGTGTCCTATGAGGCGGCACCTCTCCTGGCACGCTTTCCGCCTTTCGATATCCAGGCGGAGACGGATGCGTGGGTCTATGACCGGACACGTTCCCTCCGCCAAAGTGGGGAAAGCGTGCCATCAGGGGCGTTTGACAGAATGAGGCGGCTGGCTAGACGGCGCGCACTCGAGATATGGCGACAACGCCTACGGTTGCAGTTCGCGACCAAGCGCGTCGTCGAGGCCATCCTGCCACTCTTCGGAGCCTGGCTCAGAAGGAGCGAGCGCGTCACCTACCGTCTGACGCAGGTATTCACCGGTCACGGTTGTTTCGGTGCGTACCTGAACAGAATAGGACGCGAGGTTACGGCACAGTGCCACCATTGTGGAAGCGACCAGGATACCGCACAGCACATGCGCGAGGAGTGCCCTGCGTTTGCGGCCGAACGGCGGATCCTGGTCGATCGGATTGGGCAAGATCTCTCTCTGCCGGCAGTAGTGTCGGCTATGTTGGCAGAGCATGAAAATTGGAGTGCAGTGGTCTCCTTCTGCGAGAGCGTCATGCTCCAGAAGGAGACTGCAGAGCGGGATCGGGAGAGGGCTGATCCCGCACGGAGAAGGACTAGACGGCGCCGGGGCAACAACCGTCCCGGCTCCCAAGTCCAACACGCCTGAGCCCCCTGCCGTCACTTCATGGTGGGGGGCCTCGGGGGTCGCGGGCGCGCAGATTGGGGAATCTACGTGCTCACACCGAGCGACCCCCGGGAAGACGGTGGCGCGCACGTGGTCACGTGCTGCCGTGTGCGCAGCGTGCCTGGGGGGGCGACCTTTTTACAGTCGCCTTCCCTCCGCTAGAGGGGGTGACCGCTTTACAGTCACCCCTCCCGAGATGTGCCTAAAGGCGTGGCACCAATGGGCGGCTCTAGTGTGATCTTACGAGGACCTGGAGCCCGCCTTCGGTGCCGAAGACGACCGCTCCAGTGGTTTTAGCCGGTAGGAGTCCGGCATACCCCTTCGCCCTTCCCCGGGGTGAAGGAAGTTCCATCTAGAATTTCCACTGGACATCAATAAAAAAAAAAAATTAAAAAAAAAAAGGGACCGCGCGATCTAGGGGCACCTTAGCTCTGTTATCGGGACTAATTTAAATGAACATATTGTAAAACTCACACTCAAGATAGATTTATCAGATGCTGTATGTTTAATTAAAGGAACGGGGTTAGGCAGGAGTATATCCCCGGGCATAAGATCGAAATATCGGACCCGCTTCCTATACTTCTCACTCTTTCTGCGTTTTCGTCTTAAAATACCAGCAGCAGTCTCCTCCTCTTCCTCGGATGTCGAGACAAAGTCGTATCGTGAAAATACTCGTCTGAAAACAAAAAGGGATCTATAAGCCAAACATTCTAGGTTGTGGTAGGGTGTTCTATTCAATAATGTAAACGAAAACCGAAAAGACTTTCAGGGCTAGTACACAAATGGAATTGGGTAGAAATGTTGTAGGTGTACCGATATCGAAAGAGCTTTACAAACAGACAATTTGTAACTACTTTGGCTTCTTCGAATAATCTTCTTTCCCTATCAGATATTTTAATGATGATGCTACTTTGACAAATATTTACAACAAGGACCCCACGCTATTTTACAAAAAAAAATATTGTATTAATCACTCTTTTGTTATTTTAAACTTATTGAAAATTATTTTCTACTTTTTAGACTATTATTTTAAACTAATATTTATTTCTGTATTTATTTTCACCATTGTTATACAGGTATTGTCTACGTTTTTCATGTATATAATAAAAAATAAGCTTTTGTGTGCGTCTTTTGTTAATTGCAGTGTATCCTTTTCAGGTACATACAAAGGGAAAGGGTAAAAGAAAGTGTATTTTCTGTGTATCTACAGTAGTTTCCCTTAGTTGCAAGGGTGTTGAAGCTGAGTGGCTAATCATTTTGGTTTATTGACGTAACTATGATACTATACACATGACTCTATATTCAAGGGTGTGAGCAGTGGTCTTGGCCAACTGTTATTTGTGTTTTCTTACAGATTTCTTTTATACAGTTAGTACATGTTATGATTTAGGCCCAATGGTTTGAAACAATAGTGATGCTATTTTTCATGATTATACATTATCTGGGCGTGGTTTACTAAAGTGAATTTATTTCTGACTTATAATAGTCTAAGGTCCGTATTACAGAACGATCCTCAAGTCCAGTTTGATCTTTAATCACCTGATCACTGTTTAAGTATAGGATCTGTACTTGAGTATCGGTCATATTCCAGAACGGTAATCAATCTAACCTCAGCTGAGACAAGATTCAAATCACGCCTCAAGCACATATTACTCATTGTCTATGCATCAGCCTGTTTTCGATTACGATTTATTTCCATTACCAACTTTGTTCCAATCTGCGCAGAATAAGAAGTAATGAAATGTACCTCAAAAACCTATTAATTAAGAAATATAGATATTCACAAAGTAGTTCCTCTTCACATACAAGGTTCATTTTTAAAAGAGTTATTTTACATACTAGGTACCTACGAAAAATATTTTTATAAACTTTAACGAGATGAATGTTTTTGAAGTATAAACTATAAAGGAACGTGTGTTGGCGTTGGCTCCTATTATCATTGAACACTTGAACAGATGTTATGTTGATAAATAAACATCGTTTAATTGATTTGATGTACATATTAACATAATAACCTGTAGCGAAATCGTGTTGGCTCCTCCACAAAGTTAAAGAAAAGAAACTATGACGTTTTTCACCACATATTGGGGAAACATGAAACTACCTCATTTAAAAAGAATACAATTATATAAGTCCTGTACATCTCATATACATCTGAGAGGAACACTAAAGACCAAGCTTATTTTTGAATGATCGTTAAATAAATCATTGTAATAGTCAACTTCTCCAAAAATATCCATTTTGTGATAAATATATACTTCCATTCTGTGACATTTTACAGATACATTAATATATAATATCATTGCAGAGACACTATTAAAACATCTTAGCTTCTAGTCATAAACAATACAACCAAAAATCAATGCGTAAGAAACAATATACATTAAAAACTGTGCTCAAGCGCTATCCGGACCACACTCACGTGATCACAGTTCAAATCTCTGCTCAAGTACATACAGACCTATAACTGAGTGACGATTTAGAATAGAGCCACGACTCAGTTGAACTACGTTCAATAAATCTATGCTTGAGGGACGTTTTAAAATTAATGCTCAACTCAAAAATAGTTTCAAACCGAGATCAATGCTTGAGTTTCGTTCTGTAATACGGACCTAAATCTAGTGTTTAGGGCTAGATTTAATGAATTTCAAGTACTAACAATTGCTCTAAAGCAGTCTTTCCCAACGTGGGCGATAACGCCCCCTTGTGGGCGCTGCAGGCCTAAAGGGGGGCGGTAAGAGACCCAGAAAAAGAAGGGCTTTCGGGTCGATTTATAATTTCATCTACCTAGCTAGGAAGACTCTTAGACACCGACTGAGCTCTCGACTCTCGACTACATCTTGTAAACATCAACGAATATTAATTGTGATATAGCTCAAACTCGGTTCGATATAAAAGACCGCGGGCAATCATGTTTTAACAAGTTTTTGTTAAATAATCCGAATTGTACATTCCTATACCAATCGGCTGGTTCTATAATACTTGTTCTTGCTTGTCGAGTACGATTGGGCGTCGAATGAGATAAACGAGTTTATGCACGTTTGTCTTATTCCTGTTGGTGCGTGCTGCTTAAGCAATCCTATATAAACGACGTAAATTTATTTTATTTTCATTTGCGGTTTCGCGCATAATAGATAAGCAGTACTTGATTTCAACACTTACGTATTTCCTAAAACAAAACAATGTCGGAAGTAAAAAAGAAGAGACGGCAATACTCTGCGGAATATATTAAATTCGGATTTATTGAAAATCCCACAAACCCGTCGTCGCCTTTGTGTCTTCTATGTCTAAAAACATTTTCGAACGAAGCAATGAAGCCTTCAAGACTGCAAGATCATTTGAATAAAATGCATCCAGATAAGACAGAAAAGAATGTAG
Organism: Diloba caeruleocephala; assembly: GCA_947459985.1. Classification (NCBI taxonomy): domain Eukaryota; kingdom Metazoa; phylum Arthropoda; class Insecta; order Lepidoptera; family Noctuidae; genus Diloba; species Diloba caeruleocephala. The sequence continues at coordinate 15,509,142 of OX381617.1, read as the reverse complement.
CATATTTTCAAGACCTAGAGAAGAAGCATAATACTCAGCCAAGTGTATCAAAACTATTTTCGGCGGCTGCTAAGCAAGATGACGACGGACTTCGAGCTTCGTACAATATCTCTTTGTTAATTGCTCAAAAAGGCAAACCACACAACATCGGAGAAGAGTTAATTTTGCCAGCAATAAAGGAAGTAATAACTACTGTGCTTCATAAACCGGCCGCAGATATTATCCGAAAAAATCCTTTGAGTAATAATTCTGTGCAAAGACGAATTGATGAAATGGCTGTAAACATTGAAGAATCATTGTGCAATCATCTGAGGACTAGTCAATTCTCAATTCAGCTCGATGAGTCCACTTTACCAACCAATGAAGCGTTGTTGCTATCTTACGTGAGGTTTATTAAAGATGAGAAAATACGTGAAGAACTATTGTTTGCCAGAAATTTGGAGACAGATACAAAAGGCGAAACCATATTCAATACATTGGAAAAGTTTTGTGAAGAGAAAGAGATTCCTTTGAAAAATATTATATCAGTTGCTACGGATGGCGCTCCGGCTATGACAGGGCGCCATAAAGGCTTCATAGTATACTTAAAGAATAAAATTCCAGATGTCCTTGCTATACATTGCGTTATTCATAGACAACATTTGGTTGCTAGAAACTTAATTGAACGACTATTTCAATCACTGCAATATGTCATCAAAGCAGTCAATAAAATCCGTAGCAGCTCTTTGAATGATAGATTATTTCATCAGCTTTGTGTTACTAATGACGAAGATTTCAACCGTTTGTTGCTTCATACTGAAGTTCGTTGGCTGTCAAGAGGCAATTGTCTGATTCGATTTTACAACCTGTTTGACTCTATGATAGAGTTCTTGGAAACTAAAGATACAGAACTGCGCAACAAGCTCATAACATCAAAGAATGATATAGCTTACATGACAGACCTGTATAAAATGTTCAACGACATGAACCTCCAACTGCAAGGCGATGAACTAAATTTAATTAAAACAAAATATGTCGTTGCTGCTTTCGCAGCCAAACTGCTTCTGCACAAAAAGAATATGGGCAGACGTGAGTTTCACAATTTTCCGAATTTATCAGTATACTGCAGTAACGACGACTTGTTTGCCTACTGTCAACATTTGGAAAACCTCCACATTGACTTCACCGAACGATACCAGGACATTTTAAACTTGGAAATACCAGACTGGGTGTTGGATCCGTTTTCAAATGTCAACACAGCAATGTCACCTCAGCTGGAAGAAGAACTTATAGAATTGACAACAAACGAAGAAATAAAAATCAAGTTCAAAAATGGATATCAAGAATTTTGGCTACAAAAACCGATCCCGCAATTGTACCCTGGATTGTGGTCAATTGTTCAACGATTTTTGATAGCATTCCCATCGTCATATTTGTGTGAACGTGGATTTAGTGCCGTGGCAACGCTGCTTACTAAAAAGAGAAATCGTTTGCGTGTTACCGAACGTGGCGACTTGCGGCTGTTTTTGAGTAAATTGGAACCTGATATCAACAAACTTATTGAACAGCATCAGATTCAACCTTCACATTCGTTTTTATATAAGAATTGATTATGTTTGTTTTATTTTCAATAAAATATACTCTGTCCGAATACTATTAATTTGCGTTTGAATAATCAGTTATAAGTACTTAGCGGTTTTTAAGTATGTTTAAAAAGGGGGGCGTTAAAAAATAATTTATTCTTAAAGTGGGCAGTAGACAAAAAAAGGTTGGGAACCCCTGCTCTAAAGGGTGTCTAGGACTAATAGGTAAATTTACATTTTCTATAGATTTTCTAAAAGTGTACATATTTGAACTAAATATAAACAGTTTGTATATATTATTCTAATACTATGTATGTACATTACAACGCGAGTTATGTCGCGAGCACTAATACATTATGTATAGTTATATATCATATAGGGGGTTTTGAAGTTGCGTCGCGAACACTCACATAGATGGTAACCCTATACGCGAGCCAGTGTCAGTCGCTAACAGAGTATCGTTATCGACACGGATACGTCGTGGAGACATCATCATCATCATCAAAATCTAAAAGACAGTATAGGTATATCCTATACTGTCACAGCATCACTTTGTAACTATCAGTTTTGATACCTAAAACATTAATAAAAACATTCCATTCGTTTTTTTTAAGTAGTCCCTCCTAGTATTTCATTTCCATGCCAAGGTGCCAATTTCATAGTGAGATCACACCGGGCCTTAGCGAGCACGTTAATCCTCTGATCCCGATTGTCAAATAAAGAAACGCCTCAACGACCCCTCATCCGTCCAGTTAGAATTCCCGATTGCATAAAGTCAGTCGCAGATACGCTAGGCGCGATCGACTACCTCACCAGTCATGTACAAGTCCGTCGTGGATGAATGTTCACGGCGAGTTCCTGTGATGGAAGACCATCGTATGAAACTCCCTGACGATGTACGTGCACTGATCACGGAGAAGAACGCAGAGCATACTAATCTTTTCCCAGCGAACCCAATCGCCTCTTTATGCGCCACTTACAGCGTGCTGTCAAGGAACGTATTAAGGAGTGCCGAGAGGCTAGCTGGATCTGCAACGGAAACTCAAATCCGAAACATCGAATGTTGTCCCCCCTCTCGACCATCCTAACCAAAAGCCGGCCTTTTATGACGACGAAAAATCCGAATGCCTAGCTGGCAGTCTAGAAGCGCAATGTTCCCCAAGCACTCTACCTGTTGACCAAGCCCACCTCACAAAGGTTGACACAGAAGTCGAACGTAGAGCCGCTATTTCACCTGCAGAGGACCCTGACGACCCCCTTCCTCTGGTCAAGGCAGACGAGGTCAGAAATCTTGTGAAAAACATTCACCCTCGCAAAGCCCCCGGCTCTGACGGTATCACCAACAAGGTGATTAAACTATTCCCCGACCGTCTTATCATTTATCATATTAATGACCGTCATCTTCAATGCGGCATTAAACAACAACCTCTTTCAACATATGTGGAAACAGGCTACAGTTATCAGTATTCATAAACCCGGTAAGCCGAAGTGCAATCCCTCCAGCTATCACCCCATAAGTCTTCTCAATTCCCTTGCGAAGATCTATGAGCGGATTATTTATTCCCGACTAAAGGATTTTGCTGAATCCAAAAAAACTCATTCCCGACGAACAGTTTGGTTTTAGATCCAAACACACGTGTGTTCAACAAATCCACCGATTAGTTGAACACATCGCGTTCGGATTCTCACGCGACATGATGACGGGAGTACTCTTTTTCGGTATTGCGAAAGCATTTGACAAAGTCTGGCACAACGGCTTATTATATAAGTTGTATCAACTCGGAGTGCCTGACCGTCTCATTCTCATCATACGAGACTTCTTGTCAAATCGCAGTTTCCGCTATCGAATCACGGGCGCTCTCTCGTCCCCTCACCCCGTTAGAGCCGGAGTCCCACAAGGATTTGTGCTAGCCGCACTATTGTTTACACTGTACACCAGTGACATCCTCAAACGACCTGCTAATCGGTCATTCCGTAGTTTCATGCAAAAAGCATTTCCAGACTAATTTCCTCATGAAAACTTGACTTTGTTTTAACAATTAAGCGGATGTACGTCTACCGCAGTCATAATTATTTAAGATCTTCGTATTGTAGATAGTGCTTCGTCCAAAAACCATTTCATCACATTCTTTCGATTTCACAAAGTTACCTTACCTAAGCAAGTTAATATTTTTATTTCAAATGTTCATATTTTTAATTCATTTTGCTCCTACCATACTATAGAATTTCTAAAATACTCGATTACGGAGTTATCAAAGAATAAGTTGGATTATTTCATTCATCTCCACTTCATTACTATCCGTTCCATCCAATGTTTTGCGGGAAGGTAATGGTATGGCAAAATTCCGCGGAACATTGAAATTTGCACGAAATGGCGGAATGAGCCTAATACGACCCATTTAGCACTCTTCGCCGATGACACGGCCATTTTCTACTCTGGTTACGTTCCCGATAGTATAACTAAGATCCTCCAAGCCACAGCCAACGCCTACGGGAAATGGTTTAGGAAATGTCTTTTGCAAATTAGGCGACGACCACCCACGCTTCAGGGAAATCTCGATGCTAGGCCAGTCGGTTCCTTGGGAACCGCACGCCAAGTATCTTGGAGTCACCCTAGCCAAAAAGCTGACCTTCATACCCCACACAAAGACGGTGCGCGCCCGCGCCGCCTTTGTGCTCGGTCGCCTCCACTATATCCTGAACGCTCGTAGTAAATTATCCCTTAGAAATAAGGTGAGAATTTACACCACATGCATTCGACCCATCATGACCTATGCCAGCCCAGTGTTCGCACACGCTGAATCACGCCCACTCCGTAGATTCGAAACCCTCCAAACCCGTTTCATGCGCAAGGCCACCGGAGCGCCTCGGTACATGCGAAATGATCAACTCCATTTCGATCTTAACTTGCCGACCATCAGGCAATTTATGAAACAAGCGTCTAAACGCTATCTCGATTCTGCCCTGTCCCACCCAAATCCCCTTGTGGTATCAGCCGCCGATTACCAACCCTCCCGTATCAGTAGAGTACGCCGCCCGAGGCACGTTCTGGTCGATCCAGACGACAAAATCACGTTAGATCACATAAAGAGACTCGCGTTGTCTCATTCATTTAACACCCGACCGTTTTACCGCCCTCACCGCCGAGGATGCCCGCCTCACCGACGTCGCGGAGGCCTATCGCCGCGTCACCTTCCCGTTCAAATTAGCACTTCTCCCTCCCGTCTCTTGCTCGCGCCGGCCCGTGCCGAGCCTATAGTTTTCAATGTCCCCTAATACATTATAAATAATACCGATCCAGCTGTCCCTAAAACAATAGCTTGTTATTCCCAGCAACGCCCTAAATTGAGGTCCGTGTCCCGCAGGGGGCGCCCTTAGCGAAAGTTGCTTAGTTTTTAATATTAAATTTAAGCCTGGCTGGAGGCCTCTTTTGGCTTCGCCAGCAAATGACCGGTTAAGCAACCACATTTCCCTGAAATGTATGCGATAAGTCTACATTAAAAAAAAAACGTACCTACTTATTATTATTGAGACATTATAAGAGTGCAAACCTTGCTTTGGCATCTGCGTATGGTGGTTCCAGAGGACAGTGACCGATGTATCTTAATCTGAAATGATTAAAGATATGCTGTTATGCTCAAAATAATCAAGTACTGGCAATATGTGAGTAAGTAATGTATATATTTTGTACAAATGAGTTATGAAATACTATGTACATTGCCGTTGTATACAAACGGCTACATGCCTTATTTTGCCAATTGTTTTTATAAGACATAACTTTTGCATGATTATCTTTTTGTGTTTAACTAATTAAAAATCACATCCTCTAGTCGACAATTTTTTAAAATCAGTCACGGTGCTCCACGAGAGCTCTAAGGGTGAGATTCAGAAACGAGTCTAAGCGTGAACTTACGCTTCCATTTGTCAAAATGCACTACTTACGCCCCTAATTTTGACAGATGGAAGCGTGAACTTAGCTTAGACTCGTTTCAGACTCGTTTCTGAATAGAAGCGTAAGTTCACGCTTAGACTCGTTTCTGAATCTTAGCCTGAGTGCGAGCGACTCAGATAGAGGATATTGGCATGACTAATGGCTCGCGCTCCGTTGTCGTTGGTGTTTGAAACTGGTTTTGAAATAATGGTTTTTAATTAATATTTATTAAAAGTTTTCGTTACTGGCAATGATATTTTATACTATAGATATGTTACATGCGCGCCAAAAGTAAGAACCAAAACTCCCCCAATTGTAGCACTTCGCTATCAGTTCGACCAATACAGGACAGCGAGTACACGCTGTCACAATCTGTATCGTTTTATTCATTAAATAAAAATAATAACAATGCCGTCGTGCGTATACAAAAATGCAGAAACTATCAAGCAAAAATAAATAAGGAACAAGGGATCTCATACCACACGTGAGTAACAAACTATATAATTTTTTTGAATAAAAATACAATAAAGAACAATATTCTCGAACAAAACTTGGGCCAAGAAAAGAAAAGAGACAACACATATATTCTATCATAGGTGCGACAAAGACGTCGAGTACACGTGTTGTACTATTGACATAGATTAAAAGAACAAATTGGTCATTTGGGTTTATGCCTACATCGCTCGCGGAATTAATTATACCGTCCTAATGAATGACTTTGACTTGGATGAGTAAAAATGGAAACGTTAAACACAAACGAGACGTTTCATTATGCGCTAGTAATATTTTATATATTTATTATGGGTCACAGAAAAAGAAATAAATTGGACGTTTTCGAACTAGGCGGATAGTAAGAGGACGGATAATAATGAATTTGAAGTTGAAAGTTTAAATTACCTTTACACAACATATATTATTGGAGATACTCCTTTACTGAAATATATTGCAACATACAGATTGAGCCAGGATCATATTGAAAATTTATTTGGTCTTATCCGGAGACAAGGTGGTTATAACAATAATCCGAACGCAATTCAATTTAAAGGGATATACAAAAAAATATGAAATCATTTGGAGTTACGTAGTTCATTCAGTGGCAATTCTATTCCCTTGGAACACATCCCCATTCTTACGTGTTCGTCATCAAGCATTACAAATATTAATTCGTCATCAGGACTTCGTGCACTCAACGAAGATGAAGAGATCACACCTAGTGACCAACGTTCTGACGACAATGTAAATATAATGACTGATATTCTCAGTGACGAATATTGTACTGACTCAATCAAACAAATTGCGGGCTATATTTCAGGCTGGGTAGCCAGAAAATTAATTAAGACCATTAAATGTGAACCCTGCGTTGATGCGTTATATACGAATGAAAAACAATGGTACCATAAACGAATCGCTCTTAGAGACATGGGTGGCTTATGTTATTCATCAGAAAGTGTGTATCACTATACACAATCAGAAAATATGATCAAGTCTTACATTAATGAAAGAGGGGTACATTTTGTGCATAATCGCGATATTGACGTACTGCAAAATCGAATACTGAAATCTTTTGTTGCCTCAAATGTATTCAAATCACTATATGAACATTCAAAACAGCAAGCTCCTAGTTTTAACCATCGCATCCATTTAATTAAAGCCATAATAAACAAATACACAAATGTTCGTCTGCATTATGCTCATAAAAATAACCCCGAAATCAAAAGGTTGTCAAAAAGACAGAAAAGAAACAAATTGAATCTTTTTGAAGGTGTATAAGGTGTATCTTCAAATATTGAGTTTGAGTTCATGCATGTTATTTTTTATCTATAATATTGAATACTTTCATTAAATAAACATTATAATTTCAAATTGACATCACATGTTTTGTTTTAGTTTCTGCCTATGTTTTTAAGTGGTCGTTCTGTTGAGGAATGTAAATAATTTTGTAATCTATGACGGAAAAACGAATGACGAGCGATAAGGTTTTAGATAGCTATCTCTTTTACTCTCGTCGTTTTTGTATCTTCTTTCTAAGAGCATAGGTGTGTAGTTTTATAGGTATAAACATGCACCGAGACTGAGTTTTGCGCGCCATTTAATATGGACGTAACATATCTATGGTATAAAATATCATTGGTTACTGGTTACTTTTTACTCTAACATCCCCTTACTTTTTACGGTTGACCTTAAAAATTTAAAATTGCATAAAACTAGAAAGAACTGAGACTGAAAGGAAAATTATCACATAAATTACGTGACATGCTGTTAATCTCGAATTCAAGGTGCTTTGGGGTTCTGAAGCACAAATGGGACATTCTTTCAACATTTGTTAACAATGTGTTAAATCTCCAATTAACCGCTTAACAGAGCAATTTTGGGTTTCTGGAAAGCTTTTTCGCTCGTTAACAGATAGTCCGTGTGGTGTCCGGATTAATTATATAGCACCACTCCATCTTCTCCCGTGGATGTCGTAAAAGGCGACTAAGGGAATCTAAATTTGAGGGATGGGCAGCAGCGTCCCTTCTGTGAAACGGTAGCCATACTGCGCTCGCCAACCCGTCTGCCAGGCGTGGTGAGTATTGGCATATACCCCCCAAAATGATGTCACAGTTGTGGAAATATATGGGGGAGGCCGTTGTTCAGCAGTGGACGTATAAATGGCCGATATGATGATGATATGATGAACAGATTGTCAATGAGGTAGATGTAGGTAATATTGGTGAATATTGACAAATTGTATAATGTATATAGTTCAAGTTCATAATATTATAATAATATTACTCATTTAAATGTTAATTTGCCGTGTGGTGCCGGCTCAGAATGCCACCACCCCATCTTCTCCCATGGGTGTCGTAAAAGTCGACTAAGGGATTAGCCGGAGGATGGGCAGCAGCGTCCTTCGAGTACATTAACAACTCAACTGCGATCGCCAACCCGCCTGCCAAGCGTGGCGATTATGGCAAAACCCCCAATGAGCCCGCAACACATCTATATCGGTGGTTGTGGTGATCTTTGGGGAGGCCTTTGTCCAGCAGTGGACTTCATTTGGCCGAAATGACTCATTTAAATGTTAGATATTAACATTAACATGATAAACAGTTATTAGTGTCGAAGAGTTAAATTTATTATTTACGTTAGTTGAATACCCGTTATTATAATATGATTAATCATATTATAATAACGGGTATTCATAAAAAAAAACTGAACGTACTCGTAGGTAGTTTCTTTATCGGTAATACTAAAGATATTATTTGAATTTGAATATTTGGCATTTTTTCACTATAGTCAGGACCTTCGAATTTCGACTTCAACTCTTGAAGAGTAGATCTTTTGTGGAAGGCACACCATCAATTAACTAATCACACACGGCTACATATCAAGCTATAAACTGATTTCGTATTTCTATGCAGTCAGTTTTCCGATATGCATCTATCTAGATAGATAGATACCTATCTTGCCAAAATACGGCACTCTAGGTTTGTTGTCAACGAAAGAGACAACGATATGCGCTAGACAAAAAACAAAAAACACGTTCCAGAACAACACGCGTTACCAGGCAATCTGTCAATTATTAAATATTTAGATAAAAATAGCGTTCCAGAAACCTCAATTCGCATTGAGACTGACTATAAAAACAATTAGCAAAATTTGCCTATGGATTTCGACCATGTCACCTACACAGTATTGAATTATTCATTTATTACTAGGAATATTACGAAGGTGGTTTCATCGGAGGCGGAGGAGAGTAGGCGGTAAATAAAAAAAAAGGATTCAACTTTAGCCAATCAATAAAGTTTTTATTTGTGAGAAAAATATATTTAAAAAATGGTACAGTACCCGGCGAAAAATATTGCACATCGACCTTTGGAAAGAGACAATCGGTTAATTTCGGCTTCGTAGAGCTTTAACTCTGTCGCACGAAATATAAACAGTCCGGTATATATTAGGAGCTGTTAAAACAATTATGATTATGGGTAAAATAAAATATAAAAAAAACATGTTCATGCCGTGTGGTGCCGGGTGCAGTGTGGTGCCGGCTCAGAATACCACCACCCCACCTCCTCCCGTGGGTGTCGTAAAAGTCGACCAAGGGATTAGCCGGAGGATGGGCAGCAGCGTCCTTCGAGTACATTAACAACTTAACTGCGATCGCCAACCTGTCTGCAAAGCGTGGCGATTATGGCAAAACCCCCCAATGAGCCCACACAACACACCGATATCGGTCATTGTGGTGATATTTGGGGGAGGCCTATGTCCAGCAGTGGACTTCATTCGGCCGAAATGATTGTTCACATTATGTTTACGTATTTGATTATTTTGGAAAATTACAGCTGTAGTGTACATAATAAACACCATTATACTTATTGTTAGAATGAGACATTGTGATAAAAATAATAATAATTCTAATTATCAATTACTTCCACTTCACTATCTGTGCTCTCAAAGAGGTCAATATCACTGTCACTGTCAGCCGTATTTATCACTAGTATATCATTGTAATTGTCTAAACCGTGTTGAATGCTTCCATATTCATTCTCACATTTGATTGCATGATCGCAAACCTTTTTCCACTCTTCAGCCCCAATCATGTTTACTTTTTCAGTCAATAATGTTTTTAATGTAGTTAAATTCATACCCACATTTCTAGAGGCTACATAGCCTTTCAGATGAGACCATATATTTTCAATTCGATTAAAATCCGGATGATATGGTGGCAATCGCAACACAGTGCGCCCATGTTCGACAAGTACTTTGTCCATGGTAAACTCTGTATACCTCTCCTTATGCTGACATATAATAGCGTAAATCTGGGATTTTGTTAATTTTGGATCAACTGGAATTTCGTGTCTGTTTAACCAGTTGATCATTTCCTGTTTAATGGTGTTTGAGTTGGGGGGTCTTTCAACATATTTGTTGTGATAGGGTGCGTTGTCGATAACTAGAACAGAATGGGTATATTTAGGATTAATTGAAATTAACCAGCCTCTTTTCGTAGTTATCGTTATTCATTTCATTGTGATAGTCACCTGTAGTGTCCGTGGATTTATACGTTAAAAAGGCACCGGGTACAAAGCCTTTCTCATTTCCCGCTTGAACTATTATCAAACGTTGACCTTTTCAAATTGGCTTTTTTACTCCTTTTTTCTTATCATCACTCCAAGATTTCCCTTTAGTGTGGGATGTATGTATGTAAGACTCATCCATGTAGACGATATTTTTTCCTGATTCGCGAAATTTGCGTATTTTATCGAGGTATTCCATTTGTTTGAGACTTACATCGTGCTTTTCCATTAGAACTTTTCGATTATCTTCCATTTTAGTGAACCGAAATCCCATCTCGTGAAGTATTTTTCTCAATGTCTTTTCAGACCCATTGTAATTAATAGCTTCAGATAATTTAGCTTTTAATGTTTTATTGTTGGCAGTTCATTAAATCATACACTATTCTTCGAACAACATCATAATCAAAATCGTCCATATCCAAACAAAATTTCTTTTTTGGTCTCCCTTTTTTTGGAGTGCTGAACCTAATTTCATTAGAATGTGTTTCAGTACTGACTTCGTTTAATATATTGTTCAAAGTTCTTCTTAAAATTCCAGTGGCATTTTCAACTCGCTCTTGAACCTTCTTAAAATAACAACATTTTCATCTTCATTTTTTTTGAATCTGTCAGTTTCGGTTACAAAATGTTTATAAACATTGTAGATAATTTCGCGTGACTGACGTCGTAAAGGTTTCCCTCTTTTTCCTAAAGATGCCATAGTACAACTTTAAATTTGGGGGTGTTAACAACTAAAGTATTTTGCACGCATTTCACTTTTCATACTTACCAGCTCTTGTACTCACTTTAACTGGTGTCTAATCTTGAAAACTAACAAAACAAACAAATAGTATCCATCGCGACTTGTTGCAAGTCGCATGACTCTTCGGCGGACTGCTAAGCTCCATTAAACCTCAGTTTTGCTAGCTACGTAACATCCCTGATTTATACTAAATATCTGAGATTCATTTCGTTTGCACTTCCCCTGGGTTTTTTTATAGAGAATGCTCTGACGTTGTATTTGTCATGGCTGGCATTGCATTGCATCGCAACATCGTTTTTATTCTATATGCTGTCACATGGTGGGAAGTCTTCCCAGCTGCCTTTTGTGTACCGCAAAACGAGATACAATTAAAAATCTATTGTGTCTACACGGCTGCTAGCAATTGAGGCGCGAGAGGATGATATTTGCAACAATACAGTAGTTGCAACATTGTTGTTGCGTTGCCGAACTTTTAATAGGAGGGAATCGGGGATGGAGAGAAAGTGAGCAGGTACGGAGGCGGGTAGGGGCCGTGGCTTCCAGCATTCGCACGAACCGCAACAACACAGTGTTGCTACTTTATGTTATGTCGGTATTCAGTGGGCGTAGATTAGTAGGTACACACGGCTACGCATCAACTGTTTGGACTTTAAACATTAGATGTTGAACGCTGCGAATAGATAGCTAAGGATCTAGATAGAAAGTGTTATAGGCATCATACAAGGGCGATTACACTTTAATGTTTTATGTGTAGATGTTAGAGTAAGATAAGACCTGCATTGAGCAATTATCTCAGAGCAATGTGTCGGCGTGATTTCGCACAGACATTGGAAGCTTGGGAACATATTCCTAACGGAAATACCTTAATAATATTCATACATTTATCTAACTGTTTTATACATTTATACAGCAAAAATACTGAACTGATTAGAGATAGCTTGGACCCAAAGCTAAAGGCCTATTCAGATATATGCGATATTCGCTACCACTGTGGGTGGCGAAAATACCAAGTGGTATTCCGCTGGGTAGGTATTTGTATTCTGGTTTCGCGTTAGCCATGGAAGTTCATATAATTAACCGGTGAAATACTAGGTGCTGCTCAGTATTTTTCGCTATCTACAGCGGTATCGTCAAAGATCGCTTATATCTCAATAGTACTTTATGCATGTTGCCCAAGCTAGTCACTCATTGCATTTATCAATGTGTCTTCTAAATTACCTGAAAAGAAACCGAATTAGTCAAAGAAAGTCTAAATTGAATTAACTATCCAAAATAGTTTAATTTATAAAGCCACGCGCAGACGATATAGAAAATTGTCTCACTATTTAACGCTTGAAATGTTAAGATAAAATAACTATTAAAATCTAAACATACCTAAATGTTTACCTTAGGAGTCAATCGTAATTAAACATTTAAATCAACAGTGAACATAGTAACAACACAGTTGAAATTAATGTGAGAATTTTAATCAATATGATATAAAAAATATCATCATCATCATATCAGCCCTAAGACATCCTCTGCTGAACAAAGGCCTCTCCCATAGATTTCAACAAGTGTGTCATCATTTTGGGGTATTTGCCAGTACTCACCACACTTGGCAGGCGGATTGGTGAGCGCAGTATGGTTAACGTTCCAAAGAAGTGACGCTGCTGCCCATCCTGCTGGTTTAGAATCCCTTAGTCGCCTTTTACGACATCCAAAATATAATAAATCATATTAATCTAGAGACACCGTTTATAAAATCAAGTATGGCAAATAAAACTTGATTACTAATAGGTATGAGAAATATCTTCACGATTTTATGTAATAATGTTACATAATTGGATTTATGATTTCCAAAAGACAGACCGTAAGCTGAATCAACCTAAAGAAATAGTTAAGTATTAACAACCAAATAATGCTATATAGCAAGAGCAGTGGTTGAACGCTTCCCATCCATACAGGAGAGTCTGAGTTCGATTACGGCCCGCACCTCTGACTTTTTGAATTCACGTGCGCCTGAGAGGACTTAAAAATGTTCTCAATAGTGTGTGTAGTCTGCCAAGGCACACTAGGCCAGCGTGGTGGACTAAGGACTAAACTTTCTCATTGTGAGAAAAAGCCCGTGCCCAGCGGTGGGACAGTAATGGGCTGTGTATACTATAACAGACTATCAAAATGAACATAAGCTATGTGTGTTTCTTCGGGGTTCAACAATAGTAACAGATATAAAAACTGCCAATTTTTTTGTTTTTTATAACATTCCCCCACCCTAGGATTTGTCCTGTGTCGTGGGTGCGTTTACAGACATACATTTCACACACAATTCACCCAGACCCGGAACAAATACCTGCGGATCATACAAATATTTGTACCGTGTGGGAATCGAACCCGCGATCCGGAGCGCAGCAGCCGACTGTATCAGCCACTGCACCAAATAAAATAAAAGTTGTTAAGCAATTAGATCAATACAATTATGACTTCGGCGAGATTCACAGACAGCACTCTAGGCTATTGTGCTAAGCAAAGCAAGCGTTTATTTGAAAATTAACATTATCTGCATATAAATAATGTTCATATTCGAACGTTCACGTTGGGAACCGAACAGTAAGTGATTTTATTCTTCAAAACAAGTGCGGGTGTGTTTCTAAGCGTGAAGCAACATCGAGTCCTAACTACTTATCGTAAGTGACAACTTCTTGAACTAGAAATTTGTATCGTAAGCTTAAGGTAAAAAAATGCATATTCTAAGAATTGTCGCTTCTACATTCTACACTAGTAGACTACTTGCCGTAGATAGGTATACCGCGTTCATATACTAAGACAGCGATGTCACTGATACTGGTGGACAGATTTTGAAACTGAATGGAAAATGAAAACAAAACATGAGTTCTAAACGAAACATTTTTAATAATGTGGTTATTAAAAATGTGACTTTCTGGCTACGCCCGTCACTTTAATTTAGTGTGGCTAGTTTCATTGGTTGTACCCGGCAATCTAACGCGGCTACCATGCTGGGACCAATTTTATGATCACAAACAATTATGAAAATGATAACCTACCTCGTGTGCATTGAAGGAGCCATTGGCACGCATGTGTCTTTAAAATGCGGTGGTTTGAACTGCTTTGTTTTAAATTTAGGTGGCTTTGAAATTTTCTTTTTCCTTGCAGCTGGAACAGAAGATTCGATTCTACAAACATATTTGACCGGGTTTGAAAAATACGAATTATTTTAATAAATTGAATACATAATAATTTTATTGCGAGATAGGATAAAATCAAAGGAAAGATTATGATTACTAAAATTCTTGATGCTCATTTTCTTTAGTAATCATTGCTGCATGAATCGGCTCAAAGGCGGCCTGTAAGTGGGTATAAGCCGCGACTTCAGAGAATAGCAAAGAATACCTATTCTGTAGTGACTGCCTTTAGGCCTAAATAAATTTTTTGTCGCAGTCCACTGGTAAAATAGGCATCTCCCTCCCTGTACTTAATAAGGTAAACCACTTACAGATAAGCAAGTCTTCGTACGTAAGAGCCTCAATGATTTCCGCAACATCTTTAATATCTGTACGTTTCCCATTAGAGAATTTACAAAATTTCTGTAATTTTGCTGGACATTTGCAAGTTCTGGAAATAAACACAATATTATAATTAGTTAAAAAATAAAACTCTGGAATGCGCTTCCTCTTGATATAAAGAAAGCCCCAAATAAATACTTCCTGAAACTGTTACAATCCTGATCAGTTTTGTCTTCGTCATTAGAGTTAATATTTATATCAGATATTTTTATGTACTATTTAACTATTAATAATTATGTAATATAATATAGTTTATCTATGTTTATATTAGTATATGTATGTATTCCTATTTTTAATTCAGTCTTTTTTAAAATTATGTATTGCTTCGTTTTTGTACCTCTATCGAAGTGATTTTTTAACCCTAAGGTTGACTGGTAGAGAATGCCTTATGCATTAAGTCTGCCTTGTGTATACTCAATGTACATAAAAGTTTAAATAAATAAACCATGTTTCAGAACCCCGAAAATTATACTGTATCAGTCAAATACATTTTTGGCGGCAGGATTCACAAGAATGTATTTTTATACCACTAAGGTGACAAACAAGCATACGGCCCGCCTGTTGGTAATTTTTTACCGGAACCTATGAACGCTTGCAACACCAGAGGCATCACTCGCGCTATCGACTCTGTTCGCTGTCTTTTTACGCCCTTTTTGAATGCTGTAGTCTCTTGGGAAAACCTCGATAGGTAGCCGATTGCACAACCTTTTTTTTTTTTATTGGTGTACAGTGGAAATTCTACATGGAACTTCCTTCACCCCGGGGAAGGGTGAAGGGGTATGCCGGACTCCTACCGGCTAAAACCACTGGAGCGGTCGTCTTCGGCACCGAAGGGGGGCTCCAGGTCCTCGTAAGATCACACTAGAGCCGCCCATTGCTGCCACGCCTTTAGGCACATCTTGGAAGGGATGACTGTAAAGCGGTCACCCCCTCTAGCGGAGGGAAGGCGATTGTAAAAAGGTCGCCCCCCCAGGCACTTCTCGGGGAGGATTGTAAAGGATCCCCCCAAGCCTCGCTTTGCGCTATGCTGCGCTGCTGCTGTGACCACGTGCGCGCCACCGTCTTTCCAGGGGTCGCTCGGTGTGAGCACGTAGACTCCCCAATCTGCGCACCCGCGACCCCTGAGGCCCCCCACCATGAAGTGACGGCAGGGGGCTCAGGCGTGTTGGACTTGGGAGCCGGGACGGTTGTTGCCCCGGCGCCGTCTCGTCCTTCTCCGTGCGGGATCGGCCCTCTCCCGATCCCGCTCTGCAGTCTCCTTCTGCAGCATGACGCTCTCGCAGAAGGAGACCACTGCACTCCAATTTTCGTGCTCTGCCAACATAGCCGACACTACTGCCCGCAGAGAGAGATCTTGCCCGATCTGATCGACCAGGATCTGCCGCTCGGCCACCCACGCAGGGCACTCCTCAAGCGTGTGCTGTGCGGTATCCTGGTCGCTTCCACAATGGTGGCACTGTGCCGTAACCTCGCGTCCTATTCTGTGCAGGTATGCACCGAAACAACCGTGACCGGTGAATACCTGCGTCAGAAGGTAGGTGACGCGCTCGCTCCTTCTGAGCCAGGCTCCGAAGAGCGGCAGGATGGCCTCGACGACGCGCTTGTACGCGAACTGCGACCGTAGGCGATGTCGCCACATCTCGAGTGCGCGCCGTCGAGCCAGCCGCCTCAGTCTGTCGAACGCCCCTGAAGGCACGCCTTCCCCACTTTGGCGGAGGGAGTGTGTCTGGTCGTAGACCCACGCATCCGTCTCCGCCTGGATGTCGAACGGCGGAAAGCGTGCTAGGAGAGTTGCCGCCTCGTAGGACACTGTCCTGTATCCCCGTGCGATCCGTATAGCCACTCTGCGCTGCAGACCGTGAAGTTTGTTTCTGCAGCGCTGGACGCCTGACAGTCGGGATGACCATACAGGCACCCCGTAGAGGGCCACGGATCGCACGACACCCCCGTAGAGACGGCGAACTTCCTCGCTCGGTCCCCCGAGATTGGGCAGCACCCGGTGTAATGCACCCACTACCCTCTCGACTCGGGGGACGAGGCGCGCGAAGTGCTCTTCGAAGCCCCAACGACTGCCCAGGGTCAGCCCCAGGTACTTCATGTACTGGCCCACCCTGATTTGCGCGTTACCAACGCGAATCCACGAACTGGGTGGCTCTCTGCTTCGCGGCAGTTTATCTTCAGCCCTAGAGCGTAGATTTTGGTCACGACAATTGCCACTGCTTGCTCGGCAAGCCGGATGGTTCCCTCGAAGGACTCCCCGCTGGCCGACACTCTTGTGTTGCATAACAAACCAAGCTGACGCCAGCAGGAATACTGGGCTAACCTACCCTCGCCAACCAAAGGCAGCGTCCGCCGCATTAGCTCACCCGCAACTCATCGCAACGTGAATTATGTAGCGTGCATGACGCGCAGTTCTCATTATCAGAAATGCGATATACCCAGTATTTTGATAATCTATTATTTTCTTTTACAAAACGAAGATAACATCCGAAATAATTAGGTATATTGTTTTTTTATAAAAAGCGTCAATTCAATTTTTCTATATGGCAAACAGTGTCGGTATCGACAATTCTGCCAATGTCAGTAGTGTCATGGAAGAACGTGTGTAGGAATATTTTTTTAAACGTGACTTAATGTACAGATTTTATTGAATATTTTAGGCAAGTAACAAGTTACGGCAGCACGGTTGGTGCAGTGGCTGATACAATAGGCTGCTGCGCTCCGGGTCGTGGGTTCGATTACCGCACGGAACAAATATTTGTATGATCTGCGGGTAGTTGTTCCGGTCTGGGTGTATTGTATGTGGAATCATGTCTGTAAACGCACCCACGACACAATCAAATCCTAAACAAATCCTAGAAACGTTTTTTAATAAAAGCAAAAACCATGTTATTGCTACGGACAAAAATCATCTGAGCTTCAGTAGAGAAGAAAAATTTATTGGTATATGAATTTATAATTTAGGAAAATGACTATATAAATCAAGAGATAGATCCATTGTTGGGCACTAAAAAAATTTATGGTTTAAACTATCATCTTTCAACCCACATTCGCGTAGAGATGAATTTCTAACATGAATTTTATGTAAAAAGACAGGAGAACAACAATGAGGGAGTCTACAAAGGACAGATATAACTGTTTTAGATAACTTCTAATACCGATAAAACCATGGTTTTGGTGATACGCTGGGCTGAATACTAAGGTCCGTATTACAGAACGAAACTCAAGCATTGATCTCAGTTTAAAACTAGTTTCGAGTTGAGCATTCATTTTAAAACGTCCCTCAAGCATAGATTTATTGAACATAGTTCAACTGAGTCGTGGCTATTATAAATCGTCACTCAGTTATAGGTCTGTACTTGAGCAGACATTTGAACTGTGATGACGTAAGTGTGGTCCGGATAGCGCTTGAGCACAGTTTTTAATGTATGCTGTTTCTTGCGCATTGATTTTTGGTTATTTGGTTTTGATTGAATATAAGCTAAGATGATTTTATAAGTGTCTCTGCAATGATATTATATATTAATGTATCTGTAAAATGTCATTGAATGGAAGTATATATTTATCACAAAATGGATATTTTTGGAGAAGTAGACTATTACAATGATTTATTTAACAATCATTCGAAAAGAAGTTTGGTCGTTAGTGTTCCTCTCAGATGTATATGAGATGTACAGGACTTATATAATTGTATTCTTTTTAAATGAGGTAGTTTCATGTTGCCCCAATATGTGGTGAAACACGTCATATTTTCTTTTCTTTAACTTTCTGGAGGAGCCAACACGATTTCGCTACAGGTTATTATGTTAATATTTACATCAAATTAATTATACGATATTTATTTATCAACATAACATCTGTTCAAGTGTTCAATGAGAATAGGCGCCAACACCAATAGACGTTCCTTTTAGTTTATACTTCAACAACATTCATCTCGTTAAAGTATATAAAAACATTTTACGTAGGTAACTAGTATGTAAAATAACTCTTCTAAAATGAACCTTGTATGTAAAGAGGAACTACTTTGTGAATATCTATATTTCTTAATTAATAGAGTTATTGAGGTACATTTAATTACTTACAACAACAATTACGTACAATTAATTCTTATTCTGCGCAGATCGGAACAAAGTTGGTAATGGAAATAAATCGTAACCGAAAACAGGCTGATGCATAGACAATGAGTAATATGTGCTTGAGGCGTGATTTGAATCTCGTCTTAACTGAGTTTAGATTGATTATCGTTCTGGAATATGACCGATAATCAAGTACAGATTCTATACATAAACAGTGATCAGGTGATTAAAGATCAAACTGGACTTGAGGATCGTTCTGTAATACGGACCTTAGAGCAGTTAACCTATGGAGATGACAAAGCTGGGTGAACCCCTCTGCCAAAGTACACTGGTCATTTGGCCATGCACGTTATATAAAAGTAGTTTATGCGCGGCCGCTGCCATTTTGGTGTTGCTACGTAGCCCGCTACAGTCGACTGTCCTCTAGTCGCTGTTAACTTACGCTCGGACCGCCCCCGGTAAGTTACCATTCGTGCCTGGCTACTGGAAACGGTAGTCAGCGTACGAGTGGAGACACTGCCTCACCCGGACGCTGCGACACCCGTCGCCTACGGTCGCGTTGGACTACGTTCACGGAAGTTTACCACTCAAGAAAGTTTAGTGCCTTGTGTAAGGGCAGTGTTATGCCGCCGCCTACCAAGAACACTCAAAAACAAGCTGGCAAGCTGAGGAAGACGAAGGAATGCAGGGTCGAGCAACCGCTGCTCCCCGCATTGCTGACGCCCTCACGCTCCGCCCCCGCCCCCCTCTTATCACGCTACCAATGCCTTCCCCTCTCGCGCCTAATGAGGAAGTTCGCATTCTTTCCGCCGCGCGCCGCCACTCGCCGGCCGTACCTGTCGCGTCGCGCCCCGCGCCCCTCGCACCACCGCCGCTCGAACCATCCGATACCGGCCGAAAACCATACCGCAAGGTGCCGCGCCACCTGATCGCGTATAATACTTCGGATTTCTCCGCATGTTCGCCTGCGCTACCCGCAGCCACATCGCGACCGCCTACCGCTAAGACGGTAAAACTGAAAAGAAAGTCACGCTTGCCGGAACCCACGATGCGGATACCGTTCAGTACCGCACCGTGCTCCGAAGTGTAAGACAATGCTTCCCGCAGCGCCTCTAGGGATTCGCTTGCAGAAGGACCACCTGACAAACATGATGCTTCCTACCACAGGAAAGTCTATTTGACCCAAACTTGCCGACGCGGGTCGGCCGGTTCGAAGGGATCTGTCGGCGGACATACGCGGGGATACTGCCCGCCGGCAGACCGCACCGACGCGACCGACAGAGAGAACATACCCAGAGGACCTTTGCCGAAGCGGCAAAAGCCCCCTTCCAGCTTAGCTCCCAAGTAACAGCGAGCGAGAGTGTGGACACCAGCTCCTGTACCACTACTGCTGACACCGGACTGACCTCCTACGGTGCACCACCGGACGTCGAAAGACAAAAACGTCGATACCCCCCAATCATTGTCGAAAAGTTGCCTAACTGGGCGTGGCACTTTCGTAGATTGAAGACTATCATTGGCCACGCACCCAACGCCCGCCCATATGGGAAAGGTGTGCGTTTTGGCCCCACATCTACAGCTGAACAAAGGTCGATATGTAAATATCTGACCGAGCTTGAAAGAGGCGAGGGAGTGAGCTGGTTCACATACTCACTTCCTGCAGACAAGAATCTCAAGGTGGCCATACGGGGTCTCCCCCAGGACACCGGACCCATGGACATAGCAAAGGAATTCCACGACCTAGGATACGAGCCGGTATACCTCTGCCGCATTAATGCGCGCAACGGACGTACCGGCTGCGTATACCATGCCGCACTCAAGAGGACGCCAGAAATCACGCCGGGCATATTCACAATCAAAGAATTGCTGTGTATGCCTGGCATTTCTATAGAACGATCGAGAGGCAGGAGGGGACCGGCACAATGTCACAGGTGCCAGCTCTTCCGCCACTCATCCCATCTATGTCACCGCCCCATAGCATGCGTTAGATGTGGTGGAGGACACCGCGCTGGCGAGTGTAGCCGCCGCCCGGACGAACCCGCCACCTGCGCGAACTGCGGAGGCGAACATCCTGCGAACAGCGTTGACTGCCCCGTGTTCCGTAAGGAGGCACGGAATAGACGTGCGGGCGCAATCGTTAAAACCACGAACAACTGAAACTGGATCTACCCCAAACTGAGGAGGACACGTCCCTACCGATGCCGCCCTCGGCAACCGGGGATGAGAGTACGATGATACTCAACCCGCAATAACTCTTTCCCCCCCGGCGCAAATTAAGCGTCGGCGGCGGGGAAAAACAAGGAAACGAATAACCCCCCTGCAACGGTAACAGAGGGGACACAAACGGACATTGATGAGTGTGCCCCCCTATCGGAATCACTATCAGTCCACAGCCTCTATAACCGGGAACTATCCCCGACGACTGAGCCCGAAAGGGAACCCACGCCACTGACTACCGATCCCAAAGATTACCATCATCAAGGTATGCTACATGCGCCTTCAATAGAACACATTTCGCCCATCCCTCACCATTTTTGGCAGCCGCACCCCCTCCCTCCCTGCAGACATACGATCCAGCCACAGAGGAAAAATTTAATATGATGGAAGCAGTTACCCGGATTCTGCTTGACGTGCTGATAGCCATCAGGTACCAAGAGGATCCGGTGAATATTATCCTTAGCGGCATGTCGTTGCTGATCAACTTTTATGGCCGGCACGACTAATCCGTTGAAGATAACCAACTAGGACCCCCCATGGGGCCACCGATTAACACTCGGGTAAGTCGTATTCACCTACACACGGCTTACCCAACCAAAGATACTCTACATTCAGTACATACGTTTACTGTAAGCGTTGCGCCTAGTTTATATAGGTGCAACAATTACAGACACATACATGACTCCACACTCGCTTAAACTCTCTCGCAGATCAGGTTGCATCGAAAGATACACCTGTGAAGCGTAAACACGGGGCAACGTTACTCACAGGACTAGCCGCCCCAATACACACATCCCATGTCCCACTACTTGCGGTGCGTTTGGCTAGCTCTGAACAAAACCGTGAGTAGTGGGACAAATTAGTACGGTAGGGAGGGCGCCACCGGAAGTCGATACCCGGTCGCAGAGCGGACATCTCCGAGGCCTGTCCCGGGTAACCGGGAGTCTCACCCCGTAGGGTCTGCTCGCCCGGGTGTCGTGAAGCACTTCGGGTGCCCCCTCCCATGCAACAACATCAGTTACTCTTTTATAACTAGGCAATAGGCCAGTACGCTGTAGCCACTTAGATGGCGACCCAAATCCCAGTCCGACAGTGTGCGGACTGCGTCTGATACTTCAGGTGGGTGGACGGAGCGCCCCAGGCCATGATCCTCGCGCCCCTTGCGGGGCGCGGAGATGACCCCGTGACCGCTGCCATTTTGTAACGTACGTAACGTAATTAATAGAATGCAGCATAAACAACCTATCTATTTAAAGGGCAGATAAAAAAAAGTGCTATACAGTAGATAGCACATTATTCGTAGTCTGGAAAAGCTAACTTTGCATAGAAATAATGGTAACACGCAAACAATATTTACCAAAATCTTTACGGTGTGCTTTTAATTTCAATGCAGTTAGTTTTTGCTCGATCTCTACTTACTTGCTAACAGCCGGTCTCTGAAAGGCGTTTCAAATGCCGCATTAGCTAACAAGCTGTTACAATTACCCGCCCGTTAACAGTCTGTCACAATCAGCGGGTTTCTGGAACGCAGATTATCGAAAACTTAGCTAATTGACTGTTTAAGCGTGTTGTTCGGGAATGTTCGGGGAAGTATTCTTTTGTGTTTGTATAGCTCATATCGTTGTCACTTTCGTTTAACAGCAAACCTAGAATGCCTTATTTTGCCAAGTTAGGTTATGAAAAGACAGGCATCCCAGTTGTTTAAAATCGGATTACCTCTGCGTAGAAATAACGAAAATATTATCAACAACAGTTTATTTATTATTTCTGTTTTTCTCCTCTGTCCAAATTTATTTATATTGTACAAACCCCTGCGTTTGATGGTCTATAATAGTACACACAGATACATATAAGCTTCAATACTATTATAGGCTATCTCTCACTGCATGGAAACTTTATACAAAGTGAGACCAGCTTTTGGTGCAAGAATACCACTGCCCATCTCATCCCGTGGGTGTGCTAAAAGGTGACTATGAGATTAGCCGGAGGATGGGCAGCAGCGTCCATTGAGTACATTTATAACTCATATGCGTTCGCCAACCAGTCTGCCAAGCGTGGCGATTATGGCAAAACCCCACAATGGGTCCACAACACAAAACCAGTATGGTAGTTTTAGCTATCTTTCTGGCTTCAGTCCAGCAGTGGACGTTTTTCGGTTTAAATGATGATGATGTAGCCGTGTGTACGTGTAATTGGCAAATTTGTGGTGAATAAAGCCATTAATCAAGAGTTGAAGTTGAGATTCGAAGATAATATGTCGAAAAAGTTACACTTACAGAAAAAGGGAGTTTTTGACGATAGTGGCAAAAATGAGTACATATTAAGTTGTTCAAATTCAATTAACATCTTTGGTATTAACGAACAATAAATAACACATTCAGTTCAGTTTTAAATATTACTATTATTTAAACAGCATGAGCTGGTATTTTACTAACGTAGTTTATAATTATTGAGCTTACCTCAAGTTTTCTCGAACACTTATTAACCTTTTATTCATGTTAATAGCTTATAAATAAGTAATATTAACTTTAAAACGCGATTAATCGAGTCAATATTCAGCAATTATTAAATAGCTCGTTTACAATCTGTTGAAAGATGAAAAAGCTTTCTAGAAACCCAAAATTGCTCTGATAAGCGGTCAATTGGAGATCTGACGCATTGTTAACAAGCTGTTAACAGCTTGTCACATTTGTGTTTCAGAAAACCAAAATCATTTAATTCGAGATTATTGTTTGCAGTATTGCCATAATTCCTAAACAGAGTTAGCTTTCCAGACAGCGTACAAATAACAGTTCGACATTGAATGTCTTGAAGAAGGCGTGCGGCCCACCGTATAAAAAAAGAAGGTAGTTATCTCTTCCTGTGATTATAGTAAAAGTCAACTAAGGGAACGTTAGCCAGAGGATTAGCCGCAGTTTCCTTCTGTGTAGATATTATTCAATCTCAATTACTACATTCGCCAACACCGTAGTCGTCATCCACAACGTTGTCTTCTCTCGAAAATGTGCCACTTTTTTCGTTGTCGCTCTGTAGGGGAGGCCTTGACCAGCTGTTTACGTTTCAACGTACAAAAGAAGTATGCAAGTATGCAAGAAAATGAATGGATATCATTTTTGTTTGATTCTGTTAGCAGCTATTTAAACTAATTACTTCAATTCTATTTTGTTTAATAGATTTCCGAAAGATCCTGCTATAAAAGAAAAATGGAGTAAATTTTGCGGCGGATTTTGCATAGTAACTTGAAGACCCACGCGTACTAGAGTAATCAGTTCAGAACATTTTACATCGGATAGTTTTGAAATACTTTCAAACAACAAAAGAAAATTGGTCGAGGGAGCAGTACCTACTTTATGAAGTATTCGTTGTACCGAAGAACCTACTGCAAAATTACAAGAAAGTACAAAAAGCACAAGGATTGCAAAGACCACACCTGCCGTAGCAACTGTAGTGGTGGCTCCATCTTCACAATTCCTAATTGAAATGGAAAAATCCGTGGTCAAATCACAGTTACACAGTAGGTTAAATGCTCTAAGGTTGAATCATCATTTTGGCCGAATGAAGTCCACTGCTGGACACAAGCCTCCCCCAAAGATGTCCACAACGACCGATATGGATGTATTATGGGCTCATTGGGGGGTTTTGCCATAATTGCCACGCTTGGCAGACGGGTTGGCGATCGCAGTTGAGTTGTTAATGTACTCGAAGGACGCTGCTGGCCATCCTCCGGCTAATCCCTTAGTCGACTTTTACAACACCCATGGGAGGAGATGGGGTGGTGGCATTCTGAGCCACCACACGGTTGAATAGCATAATAAAACAGGTTTCTTTTTACCCGCATTATTCCATTGCACTTGTCATGAAGCCATTGCCATTGCCATTTGCCATTGCCATTGACGCTGACAACATCGGTGGACAGAAAAAGGGGCAAACAATATATTAATATTTGTTTGCAAACTTTACAGCTATCGCACGGTTATAAGTTAACAAAAACTGGACTTACCGCTTTTTTTTATTCATTTTGAATAAATATATTCGTATTTTTTATTTATCAGATTTTTATAGAAGACTCGATAATTTTGATTGACGTATACCTACATGACAAATTATAGATACTTAAATATTTGAATTTTAATAAAAAATATGTGATATCAAGTAGGTCTAATTAAAGCTGGGATTCATTAATGACGTTAATTACGACATTAACGACGTGGCCCTTCCTAGATAATCTTATTATATAACACTGGTCAACATAATTTTTGTTTCCTTAATATTTTTTACTGTTATTGGATATTTCTATCTAACAGCTTTACTTTTTAAAATATAGGCTTTTACTAAAAAATACAAAAAAAATAATACATAACATTTCTATGTAACACAATCAAATGATCTTTTATATGATTTCCTTTAATGAAAAACTTTAGGTAGATCTCGTTGTAAACTCCAGCAGTAGTCTGCCATTATATGTGAGTCCCACCTTCCCTGATAACGCTCTTCCATTGTCCGAATATCATGACGAAATCTTTCTCCTTGCTCCTCACTATAATCGCCCAGATTTTGTGGCAATCGGTCTAAATGCGAGTGCAGAAAGTGGATTTTTATGCTCATATTGCACCCTAGCTCTTGCAAGTTCGATAGCATGCACTCAACAAGCTCAACATGATTGTCAGATTTATTGTTACCAAGGAAATTACTCATAACCAAAACAAATGAGTTCCAAATTCTAACTTTTCCATTTTATTAACAATAATTATAAACCTTGAAAATGTAAATTACGTGAATTAGTGTTAATTTTATTTATATGGCTCATTCCAATAAATTTGTCACTATACATCTGGGGAATAGCGCTGTACGCCGAGATAAAGGTATCTCGCCTAGTTCGGCGGCAGACGCTTCCAAATATTTGTATCAACAACGTTAGATGACTCATGTATTAGTCATATAAGTTGTCAGAGTTGTAATATTTTTGAATCAATAAACATTATTATGCCGCATATATGCCGCATTATTATGCATTATTATTGTGCCGTGTGGTGCCGGCTCAGAATGCCACCACCCCATCTCCTCCCATGGGTGTCGTAAAAGTCGACTAAGGGATTAGCCGGAGGATGGCCAGCAGCGTCCTTCGAGTATACTAACAACTCAACTGCGATCGCCAACCCGTCTGCCAAGCGTGGCGATTATGGCAAAACCCCTCAATGAGCCCATAACATCGTTGTGGTGATCTTTGGGGGAGGCCTGTGTCCAGCAGTGGACTTCATTCGGCCGAAATGATGAAACATTATTATTATCTCCTTTATTTCAATATACACATATAAATTATATGTATGTATATTTTTTTTATATATTTTTTATAAATATAATAATTGGCAATAAGGCCATTGGCTGTCACAACTATCGGCACGATGATTGCAGAGTCCACATCCCACATGTTGACAATCTCGTGAGCCAAGTCCAGATACTTAATTTGTTTATCTTTCTCGGCTTTCACGAGATTCTCATCATGCGGAATGGTAACATCAATAATCATCGTGCGGCGCTCTAATCGATCTATCACCACTATGTCAGGCTTATTGGCGACAATAGTCCTATCAGTGATAATAGATCGATCCCAGTACAACGTGATATGACCATTTTCTAGAACTGGGTCGGGCACATTTCTGTAGTACGGTACCTCAGAGTCCACAAGAATGTACTTCAGAGCAAGTTGCTGGTGGATGATCCTGGCCACTTGGTTATGTCTGTGCAAGTATTCGCCGTTAACAAGACGAGAACAATCAGAAATAATATATCATTATTATTTCCTTTATTAACATTTTTATACATATCTTTCACATTTTTAAATATACATACCAAAATGAAAAATTACATACATTTAAAAATATAAATAATAGGGACCAACTGGCAGCGGGCACAGGGTCCAAGCTACCGGTGGTTAGGGCTCCAAAGAAAGGAACCTCCTCACTATGCGTGCCGTGTCAAGGAGAACTGCTTTCTGTAGCAAGCCCTTGATCCAACCACCTAACGAGAGCCTCTTTAGATGTTGGTCGAGGCTCTTGGCAATGAGGCCATTGGCTGTCACAACTATCGGCACAATGATTGCAGAGTCCACATCCTACATGTCGACAATCTCGTGTGCCAAGTCAAGATACTTAATTTGTTTATCTTTCTCGGCTTTCACGAGATTCTCGTCATGGGGAATAGTTACATCAACAATAATTGCGCGGCGCTCTAATCGATCTATCACCGCTATGTCAGGCTTATTGGCGACAATAGTCCTATCAGTGATGATAGATCGATTCCAGTACAACGTGACATGACCATTTTCAAGAACTGGGTCGGGCACATACCTGTAATACGGTACCTCAGATTCCACAAGGTTGTACTTTAGAGCAAGTTGCTGGTGGATGATCCCGGCTACATAGTTATGCCTGTGCAAATATTCGCCGTTAGCAAGCCGAGAACAACCAGAAGTTATATGTCTAAGTGACTTAGACATATAACATCTGTCGGGCATGTGACAGATGTCTACAGTGCCATCCTTAACAATATATTTCCGGTAGTTGTTCGTCATGATAACTTCGTCCATAATTGCACAAACAAAACCTTCGGTTTCTCCGAATAAGTCACCGAAGCGTAGCCAGGACACGGATACTAACAAGTCCACATCGGGACCATGAAGAACCCGATAATAGCGTCCATGTAGCTCCTTGCTCTGCCATACCTCCCTGCGGTCGTTGGTACTAAGTACGGCAGGTTTGCGCCAGTTCTCCTTAGCCAAACCGAGCGGGGTTAGTCCTTTATCTACTGCGACTACATCTCGGTACATCCCCCCTTCGGCATGGAGGAAATAATCCCTGAGGCAGCACACCTCGCGGTGGTGGAGAGTCTTAGCATTTAAAAAGCATCGACCTCCACACTTCCGCGGGATGTACAGCCTCATTACCGAAGACCGAGGGTGATGCATCCGACTTGCAGTCAACAGTGTACGGACCTTCCTATCCAGGGCATCAAGTTCCGTCTGAGTCCACTTGAGTATGGCAAAGGAATACATCAAAACTGGCATGACCCAACCGTTGAAAGCGCGGACCTTATTGCCACCTGACAAAAGACTTTTAAGTACTTTCCTCAGGCGACCAAAGAACCACTCCGTCAACTTTTGCTTCATATCAGCCTCTTTGATGCCCAAAGCCTCCCACATACCCAAGTATTTATATGATTCCGTTGTGGAGAGTGATCTAAGGTAAATAGAATCCGAGAGTTGAACTCCCTCGGATTCCATGATCTCGCCACGTTTTACATGCATGACCGCACATTTATCCATACCCAATTCCATCCTAATAGAATGACTGAAAGTTTCAGCTACTTTCAGTAACTTTATTAGTTGCTATTTGCTAGGGGCAAACAGGTCATCCATGTAAAACAGGTGGGATATTACCTTACTTCCTCTCCGCAGCGGGAAGCCTAGCCTTGATCCCTCTAGCAATGTGCTTAGAGGGTTCAAGGCCAGACAAAACCACAGGGGGCTCAGACTGTCGCCCTGGAATATTCCCCGCTCAATTTTTATCGTTTCAACATTCCCCTGAATCTGTCGAAATCCTGGATAGCGAAGGACCGTTCTCCATTCCCCATACATGACAACAAGAAAGTGCGTAAAGTTGTATTTATTTTATACAACTCCAGCACTCGCATGAGCGACGAACTTGTTGGCTAACAGCCATGTCTATGAGGAGCAGCTCCTTAGTGCCGCGGGACCCATTCCTACATCCATTTTGAGAGGCGGATATATTGTTCTTGTTAATATGATCAGTAATTTTCTCTCTCAAAATGGATGTAAGCAGTTTATAGACCGTCGGTAAACATGTGATCGGTCTATAGTTTTTGGGTTCCGCTGCACTACCTAATTTGTGGAGCAGGTGGGTAACTCCAGTTCTAAAGAACTGTGGTAGCGACCCAGCCTCTAAGGCTGACTGAAACTGGGACGCCAAGCGAGCATGAGAACTTCGCAGTCATTTAATCCAAAAATTGTGCAGTCCGTCCGGTCCCGGGGATTTCCAGTTTGGCATCGGACGGACTGCACTGGCTACGTCTTGGGGAGAAATTATGATTTCTCCCATCTCTTGTATAGGTTCACAGGCTCGCTCGACGTCCCACATCCAGTCACCCTCGGTGTGGTTGACAGGCATCGACCAGATGCTGCGCCAGAATTCACTCATGGCGTCATCATCCGGTCGACGAACGTCACCCACACTTTTGTCAGGTCACTCCCAAGACCTGTATACCCACCTTTGATCGCTTTGGAATATGCGATTCTGGTAAAATCGTTACACTCGTCGCTTATACCGGCGAATACGGCTCGCCCATGCATAAACCTTCTGCTTCAGAAAGTCGATGCGCTCTGTGACACAGGCCATATATTCTCGAGGGCTGGTTCCAGTCCCCGAGAATGCCCGTCTCACAAAGCGCATAACTCTCGGTCAAGTGTTACCCTCTCTGAAGCAAATTAGTTTACCGATTAGTAGCCTGGCATCGTCGATACGCCGCTCAATCCTATACTGCCAAGCTGGTACGGCTGATTTTGGTTGTGTAGCTCTTTCACTGGATGGTAATTTTAAGTGAGCTACACGACATGCCGCTACCGCTGCACAATACAGGATTGAGTGCGTATCGCTTTCAATCGATTTCGAAATAGTTAGAAAGCAGCGAATCCGGGGCACATACCAGCGCCCTATTTTTGTTATGCATGGGCACAGTGCCGGATTAAGCCAGCGCGGGGCCTGTAGCAAATTCTATCAAGGGGCCCTTAGACTGGTTTAGGTTAGATACTTATCGAGTTTATGGCATTGAATAAAACAAAACTGTTACAAACAAACTTTTCTTGATTTAATTTGGGCAAATTTACAAATAATGCTGTTGATATCGACTTATCGGAGTAAATCATGTTCAATATTTATTAAAGTGAGGTGATTAAGACGTTGTTGGCTCATCGTGTTCCTCAATTCATTTTTAACACGTTTTAATGTTGAGAAAGATCGTTCAACTGCAGTGGGCAGTTGGTGATCATGAGAGACAAATAAATGCGCAAAGCAATTTCAACGTTCGGGAAACAATATTGTAATTATTTATCAACAGCTTGTAAACCTGCATTTCCAGAGCCTCATGATTCCTGCTGTCAATAATACTAGCTACATCAGAATTGAGCATTGCAGCGAACTGCACTAATTCGTCGCCCAGACTGTCCTCCAAATCATCTGGGTAAGCACTTACAATGGTTGCAGAATTTTTCAAAATTTATTCTGGTGGAAGAGATTTTAGCTCGCGGAATATTCCGAAAATGCCAGCAATTTTATGATAACTGTTCATACGTTTACCTAAAGCAGTGAGTACGTTATCAATGGTGACAATAAACACCTGAATTTCATAGCGTTGTCCAGGTGTTTGATTTTCAACAACGTCGTCTGGCGTAGACGAGCCGCTATAATTGTCGTATTTTGTATTTCGCTTCCTGCGTCTAGACGTTTCTTGCTGATATGCTTCACAGCCAGTCAGCTCTTTGCCTCAATATCTGAAAATGTAGATCGCATCGTCATTGGAAATGTCTTCCAAAGTTTTCTTGATAGTAGTAAACCCACAAAAAAGCGCCTTCGTAGCATCAGCTCGGGCTGACCACCTAGTGTCCGACAACATTTTCAATACAGGAATTTTCGACGTATTTTCGTTTAGTGCCTTCGTAAGACGACCCCATCGATGAGTAGAAGCAGAAAAAAAGGTGTATACATTTTCAATAACACTGCACACTTAGCAACCAAATTTAATGAGTGCGCAACAAACTATAGAAGAAGAATAGATTCTGCATACTTATTTATTTGCTTAATACGTGCTTGGACGCCGCTGTATTTACCACTCATATTGCTGGCGTTGTCATAGCTTTGCCCACGACAATCTTTGATATCAATGCCACTCCCATTTAAAAAATGTAATAAGCTTTCAGCGAGTTGTTAACCAGTATGGCCTTCCATGTCCAAGAACTTAACAAATCTTTCCACTAGTCCAGATGGTAGAACATAGCGCACTATTAGGGTAAGTTGATCTACATGGGATATATCTGGAGTAGAATCCAATGACACCGAGTAGTATTTGCAGCTCTTAATTTCACAAATAATTCGATCCAGCATGCTTGATGCTATTAGATGAATAAACTCCTCACATGTTGTTTTCGATAAATACGACGTATGCCCCTTTCCTTTATTGTCAATATAACCCTTTTCAAATCGGTCGGGTTATTACGACTAGCACGGAGAAAATATTAGGGAATTCCCCGTTTTGTTTAGCAGTATTGCCAACTTGCGTGTAGTGCGGGTCGAAACATGATTTTTGGTA
Source organism: Diloba caeruleocephala (assembly GCA_947459985.1). Lineage (NCBI taxonomy): Eukaryota > Metazoa > Arthropoda > Insecta > Lepidoptera > Noctuidae > Diloba > Diloba caeruleocephala. Next base: position 15,477,617 of record OX381617.1, on the reverse strand, counting down.
TGACCAGCAGATAGAAAAATAAAATTATAGTTGATCATTTTGATGCAAATATTTTCTTCTTAGTAATTTTGACTAAATCTAATATATAAATACCTAATACTTTTTATGGTCAGAAAATGTTAGTGCGCGGGGCCCCCAAATGCGCGGGGCCCGCAGCATTTGCTACTCTTGCTTCGTGGCTAATCCGGCACTGCATGGGCAAACGTGGTAGTCGCGGTCTTAGTTCGACTGGAGTGGTTCGATAGTCCCGAATCGCATCCACCATTGCACTCCTCAATTTATAGTTGTACTGGTTACTTACAGTTATAGCCCTGTCATATTCCTCCTCCATGCGGTCAGATCGCGATGGAATATCTGCAAATTCTTGCGGTCGTGTCGCAGTCTGTGGTGGGGGAGAAATGACACGGCTGCACTGAACTTCGCGGCGTAGCCCACCAAGTGCGGCGTCATCCAACCTATGATTGCGCTGTATAACCCGCACCTGATCCGATAATCGTTGGGCCGAGACGTTGACGGTTGGTTCAAGAGCCTGAAACAGAGTAAGCATCCTGCCACGGTACGCAGTGAGACTAGTTCCTCCATCTGTAAACCCATAATATGCGCGCATGACGTTCTCGTTCATTGTTGGAGTCCATTTCATGCGCTGCACATAACCACCGGCAGCGGGAACCCGGCTCGGGGCCGGTTGGCCCCTAGGCTCCAAACATGTCGGTGGCCGGCCTCTCCCCTGCCGACGTACAGGTGATGGCGACGTCCGCGAAGAGAAAAACTCGTCGCTTGAGCTCGATGCGGTGGCAGCCGCCGGCGTCACCGGTGATCCGGGATCCGGCGGCTGCGAGGCGGAACTAGGTGACGAGTCCGGAGGTGGTAGGCGTGCTTTTTTTCTAGCTCTGGTCAACATTTTATGATTTCCATATCCATTTAGGTGTCATTCCTTTTTTTGGCCTTATACCATTGAGTCTAGGCCCAATACGATTCTGCCAATGTCAGTCATTCCTATTGATTTTGGCGTTGTGCTTGGTGACAACAGCTGTCATCCTCGCTTTTATATTTTTATTATTTGTATATGGTTTTATTTATCGTCATTTCTGTCTTCGACGGAGGTTCTGCACTTTTTTGTAATTATTAAATTCTTAGCTGGTCTATTGGTATTTTATAGTTATTATTAAATTTATTCTTTAAGAGGACTGAAAAATGTTGACACTTTTTGTAGTGTTGCCAGGTTATTATTATTAAGCTTTGGATTCGACTTCAGTCGTTGTTTTGACAAAATTAGGAGCTTTCACGAGTTGCCTAATCTGTGGCCCATCAAAAATACCGGCTTTTAATTTTTCTGTACTTAACCCTGGAAACTTGTGGGTAAGGTCTACACAAACTGTTTCATTATGCTGAGTTTGATACGAAATGGCGGAAGTATGATGCGGTCTCGGCTAACTAAAGGTACGATTATAACATTTTTTGTACAAACTTTCAGCTCTTCCCACACTGGTCAAACTTTTTGTGACCAATGTTGTTGCTGGTCACGACTGTCCCATAGTCAAATAAAACAAGGAAACTTTATGTTGACCCAGAAGAAAGTTAACCATTTTCAAATCAACACAAATGACCCAGTTGTGGTCTTGATACTTATTTATTCCATAATACATTTGTGTATTCTTCTTTCAAAGTCGTCGAATGTGCAATACATAGCTATGGATCCGTACTTGTTACCGTTATGAAGCAAAAACTTCTTCTGCTGCTGTCTATGAAAAGACGCCAATCACTAGGTTGTTAGTTGTTTAAACCCATCTGTTGCAAAATACCACCAACATTGTTAGAAAAGACTAAATCCTAAAAACTGATGTTGGTTTCCAGGGTAAGCAAATATTTTTCAGTTCAGATCTCTTACTAAGTCATCCTGTTCTTTCTAATTCAATGGTTGAGGTTCTGCAAGGCTAAATGTGTAGTCTGGATCAGAGTCTTCACTTGATGTATTTTGTTTAGGTTTACAGAGATTTGGATCATCAGAGGATTTAGTTTACTCTATTTATTTACCTCTCGTGATTTTAATTGAGATCATTGAGCAGAAGATAAGTTAAGACATGGCCACTTACTTCGATTTCCAGGGTTAATTTAGTTTATTTTCACAACGCAGAAGTAGCAGTCGTCATGGTGGTTTCGAGGTTTTAGCCAAATCATGGGTGTCACGAACTTTATTGCATCCCTTTTCCCACTGGAACATAACCGTAGACTCACAACACATTTCTGGCATGCTATATGAGGAACCCATGGCTTGTCCTGATTACACAATTTTATTTTAAAGTATTGGTGATACGCAGTTTTTACAAAGTCCAATATAGGTTTTCGATATTTTTCAAATATATATTCGCCACAAATAAGGCAAAAATAATCTGGATTAAGTACACAACATCTTCTTTTTAGTGTCCAAACCAGGGGGGGGAATCTTAGTTCAGACGCTAAATTGCAAAGAAGGTTACGCCATCCCTCAGCGTTGGATTCATATTTTTATGACATTGTCGATAAAACAGGCGCATATTGTCTTATTTTACACACTAGATGCCACTAGGAGAAAGCTAGTATTTTTGACGTTACATTTCATGCGTAAGTACCCCTCACCAGTCGCCATCCGCCGAACGGATAAAATTAAAGACCGCACATCCGTCATTTTCCGCCCGCTGGACGAATGTGTTTGTCTCTGTTTAAAGCCCTATACTGGCAGAACTGCTACAGATAGGTCGTATGCCTTAGTCTGAACATTTAAAGAAAAAAAAAAACACTTATATAGTCTATATTCACAGCAAGAAAAAGGTTAGGTTTTTGTGTCAGAATTTTTAAAAGTCAGTCGTTGGTGAAATTTTCGAACAATGTATTGTGCGTTTTCATTGTGGTGTTGTTTTATTGTTATAACAACTAGAATGATAATGAATTATTGAGTTTAAGTGGAATATTGTGTAGCTTGTGGTATAGTGTTGACATTGTAAAACAGTTGAATAGTTTCAAGTGTATAGGTATATTTGGACGACGCGTGCTCCGGATCGTGAGTACTTCCAAGACCTATTTTTTATAATTTTTACGTAATTATAAACTATATGAAAATTAGATAATCAGATAGGGAGTATCTTTACGATTATTTATCAGTAACCACTTCATATAGGTTCCATAGTAATTTATCTACTTACTTAGGTCAACGGCAGTAGGTAAACAGTATATAATACGACGCCCCGCCGCGAGTCTTATTTATGTTATTTATGTAAAATATTAATTACTTATATACATGTATTTTAATGATTTAATCTTGTAAATAATATAACGAATGTTGTATATAATATTTTTTATTGTGTCTTGATGCGTTACATAATGAGATATAACGATTTTTCTTCAAAATATAGTGAAAAAGTTCCTAAAGTATGGGCAATCGCAATTTTTAGCAATTTTGTATTTCAGCCGATTGATATGAAAGTTATATAATCGGATAGATAATGTCCTTGCGATCATTTTAAGGTAATCTCTTCATATATGTTCCATATTAAAATGTTGAGAGATCTCAGATTAAACGCAAGTAGGTAATACGACACCACCACCGCGGGGCTGATTTAAATTATTTATATAAAATTATACTATATACATTAATGTATTTTAATGATTTATTCTTGTAAATAATATAACAAATATTGTATATAACATTTTTTATAGTGTGCTTATGCAATACATAACGAGCTGTAACGATTTTTCTTCAAAATAAAGTGAAAAAGTTCCTAAAGTATGGGCAATCGCAATTTTGTTTTTCAGCCGATTAAAATAAATTTGATTGATATGAAAGTTATACAATCGGATAGATAATGTCCTTGCGGTCATTTTAAGGTAACCTCTTCATATATGTTCCATATTAAAATATTGTGAAATCTTAGTTCAAACGCACGGCGATAACATGCTCGCGTGTCTGTGCGTTTCCCCTGACATTTATAACGGTTTACGGGATTCCGTTTCTGACGTTTGACGGCCGAAGGGCAGAAACTTGGTTGCGCTAATATTTTAATTCTTCAAGTTATTTTTGAGTTTGAGTCATATTTTCATACCATTCTGTTTAATTGTTAATCATTTTTCTAATATTTCATTTTTCTACGTATATGCCTGATTTAATTTTGCAATATTGAATGTATAGAGGACAGAGTACTTAAAAAGATTGATGAATGGAACGTAGCCTTCTTGTTTATTACCACAGAGTACAACTGTCAACTATTGCGGTTATTTCAATTAATTGTGTAAATTAATTTCGATTCCGTGCATTTCCGAGTTCTTGTGGAGATTTAGTTGCAAAATTTACATTTCCCCATCTTGTTATTATTCATTGTTCATTTAAGTATTGTTGAGTGTTCTGTTATGAGTGACCATTTTCGATGGGGATGACAAGACAAAGCAAGCTGCACAATTTTATTTTCAGAAAAATTGTAATCAGGTAAATATATAATTATTAATGACAGCAATTTTGTTTATAATAGTGTTCCCTTGTCATCATTTGGTTGGTTTGATTCCACTTTCAGATTCTGTTAGTATTTTCCTATCATTGCTTTTATTCGTGTATAATATATAAAAATATAAATACAATAATACTAATTAGCAATGATGAAAATACTTGCAGAATTTGAATGTGTTGTCTTATGTTTATTCATTAGTACACTATAAGTATATACCAACCTACATTCATATATAAAGATTAGTTAGAGCCGCCAATGATAGATGGTGGCTTTGCTACAGGGACAACATTTTCACTCGAGAGGGCTCTCTTTTCTTATAAATAGTTATTATACTCTTTGGTCCAAACTAAAAATATTAATTGAGGGTAGTTAGCTATAACTCAAAAACAAAAGCTGTTAAAAAGCAAAAGAAAAATTGTTGCCATAAAAATACTTGTCAAATTGAGATACAAAGAAAATAAAAATCACAGGATACAATTTTTTTTCCTTTTGTTGAGCAGTGAAATACTTCTGTACGTGTGTATGTCACTAAACTCCTCCCAAACGGTGCACCGGAATCGATTTTGATGTTTTTTTAGTCCCTGGATGGTTTAGATTCATAACAGGACCCGGTAGGTGGCGCTGAAATAGCATGTACATGCCTGTGGGACGCTCGGGCGAGCAGCTAGTCTTATATAATTATATATATAATTCATTTGTACGTGTGTATGTCACTGAACTCTTCCGAAACGACTGGACCGATTTTGATGCATTTTTTTGAGTATGTTTGAGTGAGTCCGTCGATAGTTTAGATTCACAATTGGACCCAGTAGGTGGCACTGCAATCGGGTTTTCATTTCAATTATCGAAAAATTTGCTAATTGACTGTTGACGCGTGTCGTTCGGGAGCGTTCGGTAAAGTGTGTTTTGTTCTTGTCTAGCGCATATCGTTGTCGCGTTCGTTTAATAGATAGATTGTCTTATTTTGGCAAGTTAGGTTATCAAAAGACTGCCTATCTGTCCCAGTTGTTTCAAATCGAAATATTTCTGCGTAGAAATACGAAAAATTATTTACACACAGTTAAATAAAAACAGTTTATTTATTATTACTGTTTTTCTTCACATCCAAATTTATTTATATTGTAGAAACCCCTTCGTTTGATGGTCTATCATAGTACACATGGCTACATATAACCTATGTTTACCATTATAAGCTGATCTCTCACTGCGTGGAAAGTCTATACAGAGCGGGACTAGCTAAAAATAACACCACCCCATCTCATCCCGTGCGTGTCGTAAAAGTAGGCGACTATGGGAATAGCCGGAGGACGGGTAGCAGAGTCCTTCGAGTAAATTTATAACTCAACTGCGATCGCCAACCCGTCTGCCAAGCGTGGCGATTTTGGCAAAACCCCGCAATGGGCTCACAACACAAAACCATACCGGTCGTTCTGGCAATCATAAAGATTGCCAAAACGACCGGGACCGGGAGGCTTCTGTCCAGCAGTGGACGTTTTACGACTGAAATGATGATGATGATGTAGCCGTGTGTACGTGTAATTGGCAAATGTATGGTGACTAAAGCCATCCATAAAAATCAAGAGTTGAAGAAGTTGGGTTTCGAAGATAATATCTCGAAAAACTTATACTTACAGAAAAAGGGAGTTACTTACAATAGTGGAAAAAATGAGTACATACTAAGCTGTTCAAATTAAAATAATATATTTGCTATTACCTACGAATAAATAATAACTTCAGTTCATTTTTAAATATTAGTATTATTTCAACATTCATGCTGGTGTTTTACTAACGTACTTTATCAATTATGTAGTTTGTATCAAAGTAAACGTACTTTATAATTATTGAACTTACCTCAAGTTTTCTCCGACATGCTTTTATTCATGTTAGTAGCCTTTTAATGAGTAATATTTACTTTGACACGCGATTAAATTGGTCAATATTCACCAATTATAAAATAGCTCGTTGACAATCCGTTGCCAGGCGAACAAGCTTTCTAGAAACCCAAATATGCTCTGGAGTCACAGGATATCACGCGATTGAAGCGTACGACGTTGCCGACATATTTTTTAGAAATTTTTCATTTTTGAGAAATATTTAATGTATATGTAAAGATTTATTAATCTGAATACCGTACGACGTACTATACTTGACATTGGCGAAATTGTGGAAGATACTCTACAGAAGCCCATAATCTAAGAGATGAAGAAGAAGAATATGCTCTGACAAGCGGTTAATTGGAGATTTGACACATTGTTTAGCTATTAACGGCTTGTCATATTTGTTTCGGAAACCCAAAACACTTTTAATTTGAGATTAACAGCTTTTACCTAATTTTTGTGATAATTTTCCTTTCGGAAATCGGCTGTAAGTATATAATTCCTACTGAAGGTGTTGCTGTAATAGCATCACAAGTATCGTCTACTGTACAAAACATTTGCAGGGTGTCAAGGCTCGAGCGCACTAACTACCGCCCTTGTCGGCGCAAGACACTGATATAGTCTAGGTACCGTCTTGCTCGCATATCGGGTGCGATCTCACTCGCACATGGTGTGAGAACTGGGAGCAGGTTGCAGTGCTAATATATTAAAACCAAATATTTTTATTTGTAAGCTTAAACAAAACTTTCATAAATAATTGTTTTAAGCTAAAGTGAACCCCTTATTCAGTGTGGTGTTCGATTAAGAATATAACACCACTCCATGTCTTCCATTGGATCTTTTTATCGGAATGAAATCAGTTTCGGTGCTTGAATTAATATTTTAAATTTTGTGTTCCAGTTTAACAGTCTTTTCTAAAAAACCGGTTGCTGCAGGGTACATTTTATAATGTTTTAAAATATATTAACAAAAAGTGTGGTACAGAATCAATGAAAGGCGGATGCGATACGATGGCCTCCCCAGAATACGTAGGGCTGCCCGAGCCGGAAGGCTTGGGGCGAGATTCCCCATCGCGGTTGGCTTAGGCGGGTGCATGGGGGCGTGCTGGCCCTGGCATTAAATGCGATGGAGGATAGGCTTAAAGAGCTCTTCGATGCTTGCTTAACGTCAAGGCGGTTCCCTGGCCCATGGAAGGAGGGCCGCCTGGTACTGCTGCACAAGGCTGGACGACCCCTTGACTCTGATTCAGCTTACAGGCCGATAGTGTTGTTGGACGAGGTGGGGAAGCTGCTAGAGAGGATTATCGCTACCCGCGTCGTCCAGCACCTGAACACGATTGGCCCAAATTTGTCGGACGCTCAATTCGGTTTTCGAACGGGGCGTTCGACCGTGGACGCTATTGTGCGTCTTAAGACGGAGGCGAAAGACGCGGTTGCACGTGGGGGGGTGCTATGGCGGTATCATTAGATATCGCCAACGCCTTCAACACATTGCCATTCGGCTGCATCGGGGAGGCGCTCCGTTTCCACGGGGTGCCCTTGTACCTAAGGCAGCTGGTGGCCGACTATCTAAGGGGGCGGTGCGTCAGCTACCAGGGACGTGATGACCGGGTCGTGCGGAGGCCTACTGCTTGTGGTGTCCCACAGGGGTCGGTTTTAGGGCCACTCCTGTGGAACGTGGGGTATGACTGGGTCCTACGTTGTACCCTCAGCCCCGGGCAAGGTGTCATTTGTTACGCCGATGACACCCTAGTCACAGCCCGGGGAGCCAACTTTGAGAAGGCGGCACGAGTGGCCACCGAGGGTGCGTCGCTGCTCATTGGCCGTATTGAGGCACTAGGACTCCGGGTGGCGCTCGAGAAGACGGAGGCCCTGTTTTTCCATGGGCCACGTCGTCGGCCGCCGGCTGGCTCTCACATCACTGTTGGTGATGTGAATATAGTAGTCCGAGCGCAGATGCGCTACCTGGGCCTGGTCCTTGACCGTAGGTGGGACTTCGGCGAGCATTTCCGCCAGCTTGCTCCAAAGCTTATTGGCACAGCGTCCGCCCTGAGCCGGCTGCTGCCCAACCTGGGTGGACCCAGCGCGGGCTGCCGACATCTCTATACGGGGGTAGTCCGCTCGATGGCGCTCTACAGTGCTCCGGTGTGGGCGGAAGCCCTGACTGCCCAGAACAAGACTCTATTGCGGAGGCCACAAAGAGTCATGGCAGTCATCCCCCGTGTGCCACCAGTGCGGCTGCAGCGAGGACACGGCGCAGCACTCTCGAGCACTGCCCTGCTTGGGCAGTGCAGCGCCGTGATCTCGTAGCAGTAATCGGGAGAGACCTCTCGCTGTCGGTTCTGGTAAAAGTCATGATTGACAGCGTGAGGGTTTGGGAGGCAGTCGCATCGTTCTGCGAGGAGGTCATCTCGCAGAAGGAAATGGCAGAGCGGGTCAGGGAGGAAGATGCCCTGGCTGACCCAATCCGTCGCAGGCGGACGGGTCGGCGCAGGCGGCAGAATGCCCGCCTGATGCCACCCTAACAGTAGCCAGCGGGCGGTAGATCGGGGAGTCTGCCGTCCGCATTGCACGGCTCTGGAGTTGCGGCGACGCCCTGGATGCATCGCCGTATGTGACTGGTAGGCCAACAGCTCATCAGCTACCCATCAGCGGCCCATCGGCCGCGAAGGTAGTATCACACAGTACTTGCGGTCCATCAAAAAGCGGATGCAGTTCTACAAGCGGAGTTTTTAGTGGGTGCAAGTCCCACATAACCACGCAGTATCCCCGGACGGCGTGGTATGCATAACGCATTTTCTCCGCGTAAAAAAAAAAGGCAGGTGCATAGGGTAAAATTCTACTTCTCAGGCGCATCGAATGTTACTTAATAATAATAATTATTAACGTAACATAATTGGGACATGGGAAGCCATAGAGTTGACTAGAAGCTTAGGTATGGGTTGGGAACTTGAGAGCGGGCGCGCGGAGTCTGCGTGATCATACAGAGTGACCCTCGGGTAGACAATGGCGCGCGCGTGGTCACGTACCGCCATGTGCGCAGCACAACACACAGCAAGGCTTGGGGGGATTCTTTACAATCCAACCCGAGAAGTGCCTGGGGGGCGGCATTTTACAGCCGCCTTCGCTCCGGTAGCGGGGTTCACCGCTTTACAGTCATCCCCTCCGAGATGTGCCTGACCTGTACCTTTTTTTTTTTTTTTATTGGTGCCCAGTGGAAATTCTTCATGAACTTCCTTCGCCCCGGGGAAGGGCGAAGGGGTATGCCGGACTCCTACCGGCTAAAACCACTGGAGCGGTCATCTTCGGCACCTAAGGGAGGCTCCAGGTCCTCGTATGATCACACTAGAGCCGCCCACTGGTGCCACGACCTGACCTGTACCTGTGCCTGTACCAGACGATTACGCGCAGTTCCATGCTGACACAATCACAGGGTACCAGAACTCTTCGATGTGGCAGCAACGGAATGGAGGGCTAGGGTCAGCACGAAAGATCCACAAGGGTCGAGGTAAGTTCGCCGATAGCTGAGCCCGACATATAGCAGACTTAGATTAGATCGACCTTGTCTGGTTCAACGATCCGACTTCGATATATATACACTTACTGTTTGACGAAGTCCCGTCAAGCAAACAAATCTACATAACTGACGAAAGGCGTATAGCTAACCCGTAATACTAAGAGCGCTAAAATGACCAAAAAATGCTAAACTTAAATTAAAATATAATAAAACACTTTCAAACGGATTATATCGCGTATATTATAGATTTTTGTTGCCGATATCTTCATGGAGGACTTTGAGGAGAGAGCACTGAGCACAGCCCCGGCTATAACAAAGATGTTCAAACGGTACGTAGATGATACTTTTACCATCTTGCCTCACAATATCCAATCCAATATCCCTGCATTTTTAAAACACCTAAATTAAATACACCATAAAATTCAGTTTACTATGGAATTAGAGGACGACAAATCCTTGGCCTTTCTTGACATATTTCTCATCCATAATCCTGATCATTCTGTTAGTCACACTGTGTATAGAAAGCCTACCCATAAAGACCTTAACGGTGCATCTCACCACCATCCTTGTCAGTTAGCTACGGTGGCCAAATCTTTGTTACAGAGAGCACGTGGCATCTGTGACGCCGACCATCTGGCAAGGGAACTCAACCATGTGAAGCAAGTTCTACAAAATAACAATTTGAAAGCTCCACATCCCCGTCGCAGAAGCCGCCCGAAACCCACCACGGTTGATCGACGACCCACTGTTTTACCATTCATTATGGGAGTCACCGACAAAATTGGTCACATCTTGAAGCGTGCTTCTATAAAAACCTACTTCAAGCCGCATAAGATCAGCCAACTTTTAAAACCGGTAAAATGTCACATACCTTTACAAGATGCAGGGGTCTACAAGATTGACTGTGATTGTGGTTTGTCACACATAGGGCAAACAAAGCGTAGCATAGCCACCCGAATAAAAGAACATATAGCTGACGTCAAGCATAGACGCTCCACAAAGTCTGCAGTGTGTGAACATGCCTTAGGCAAACCCAACCACTATCTTCGTTTTGACCAACCTCAAGTCCTCGCGAAAGAGAACCGATATGTACCAAGAATGTTTCGTGAGGCTATTGAAATTAAAAAACATCCTAATTTTAATAGAGAAGATGGTTGGCAGGTATCACCTGTTTGGAATCCAGTTATTAAAATAATAAAGTTCCAAACAACATACCGCACTCAGAAACATCAAGACACTGTCAGTGATTACTGCGTGCATCGAAACTAATTTTTTGATTAAAAACGTACGGTAGATAAAATAAAATAACTTTTTAAAATCTGTAACGACGCCTGTCACCTAGTCATCCTGCGACCACGAATGCTGCAAAGCATTCGAAACGTCAGGAAAAACAAAAATCTATAATATACGCGATACATAGGCTGCACTAAAGTATCGAATTGACTCGAGAAAATTCAAGAGCGATGATTTATTCTGACTTTCGAAGTGGTTTAACACAAAAACAGTGTGTTGACCGGATGATTTCTGCATTTGGTGATGAAGCCCCATCCAAAACCACAATTTATCGCTGGTTTGCTGAATTTCAACGTGGACGTGTCAAGCTCAGTGATGATCCTCGTCAAGGTCGTCCAAAAACTGCAGTCACCCAAGAAAACGTTGATGCTGTGCGTAAGCTGATTGAGGAAGATCGACATGTGACATACCACGAAATTCAGGCAACTTTAGACATTGGCATGAGTCAAATACAAATAATCTTGCATGAACAATTAGGTGTAAAAAAGTTGTTTTCCCGAAGGATACCGCATTTGCTATGTGAAGAGCAAAAAGCGGCTCGCGTTACTTGGTGCGTCAGAACTCTCGAAAGATTCCACGCAGGATCCTCAAATGCTGTATACAACATCGTATCAGGTGACGAATCCTGGATATATGCGTACGAACCCGAAACAAAAAACCAGTCACGAGTTTGGGTGTTCGAAAATGAGTTAAAGCCAACAAAAATTGTTCGTTCACGGAGTGTTGCAAAAAAAATGGTGGCCACGTTTGTCTCCAAAACCGGCCATGTTACGACTATTCCTCTTGAGGGACAAAGAACGGTTAATGCAGAATGGTATGCTAGCATTTGTTTGCCACAGGTCGTTTCTGAACTCCGTAGAGAGAACTGCAACCGCCGCATCATCCTCCATCACGACAATGCGAGTTCTCACACCGCGCACAGAACAAAAGAGTTTTTAGAGCAAGAAAACATAGAATTATTAGACCATCCGCCGTACAGCCCCGACCTAAGCCCTAATGATTTCTATACTTTCCCTAAAATAAAGAATAAATTGCGTGGACAGAGATTTTCATCACCTAAAGAAGCTGTGGACGCCTACAAAACGGCCATTTTGGAGACCCCAACTTCCGAATGGAATGGTTGCTTCAATGATTGGTTCCATCGTATGGAAAAATGTGTCAAATTTCGCGGAGAATACTTCGAAAAGCAATAAATACATTTTTAAATAGTAATGTTGTGTCACTTCCTTGATTCCCGAAATTTTCAGTGCCGCCCTCGTATAATCCGTTTAAAAGTGTTTTATTATGAGTAATAATCGCGAAAACCTAAGACATTAAATTAAAATATTTTTATTTTACAATATAATGCATCAATCAGTACAGCTAGTAACGTTATGAAAACGATGTAGTGACGAGTAAACGGGAACGTATTTCGTTATTCGACACTGTATATACAGGGTCTCCCTGGAAGTATGGATCAAATCGAATAGCGTGAACAAGGTCATTTCCAAACTCTTTAACCCTGAGAAAGTCAGTGTAATTTTTTACGGTTCCTAAGTTACGACCAATATTTGTTTTTTTAAACACCACGCATAAATCTAAAAAAACAAACATAGAAAAGAAACTATCAGTGCTATCAATTTTCAGGATGTTGTAGAAGAGTGGGCCTGTCCCGTGGTAACACTTTTACGCAGGTAGAAAATATGTGTTTTACTGAAAAGGCTTGAGTCTGGCAAAAAAAAATCCTGAATTTTAGAGCAATTTTCATGGGAATAAGTTACCTACACTAGCGAAAGTTGGATGCATTCGAAAAACTTGCCTAAGTCATAGAGATAGATTCCTTGACGGAATTAATCACTGGGATATTGTTATTTATTTTTTCTGGCTTGTCGCTATTTGCGCATTGCCACAAACAAAACGGGGAAACTACTATAAGTAATAAAAAATGATTTTGAAAAAGGATATCGGAATATTATTGGAAAGGATCGGGAAAAGAAATTATTATATACTATAAAAGAATTTTATTTACAGTGATGAATAACGATATATATTTTAGGATCATTAGTGTCGGCGTTCTCTTTGGTAGAATGCATGCAATGCATTGCGGCTACAGAAGAAATAGAAAAAGAAATCCTTAGAATTTTTCAATTGCAAATTGAATTGGTAGTGACCGTAATTAATTTTACAATAGTGAAAATGTCATCATCTAGTGAGAATAGAGACCCTTATTTGAGGATGGTAGACGGATGTCAATCAGCCCTAAGCTCTATCTGTATTTATAAAGTATAAATAAAAATTCAACGGTTCTACTCCCATAACTTTATTGTGGAGATACTTAAAGAAGTGTAATTTACAAGTGACATTGTTATCAAGTGCATTTGTGGAGTGTAAAACAATTAATGTAAACAAAGCCTAAGCCGTATGTTATCAAATATAAGCCACTTAAAAATATATGTATTAATAATTTTTATACAGACTTATTGTTTTTGGACACTGAACATATTTTGATATTTTTACTTGCTCATTGGCAGAATTCGAGAAGGTGACGATTAATTAACTGTCTTTTGTGTAACTACATTGTTGAATTGGGTTGAAACCTGTAATGACAATTGTAATTTGTGAAATAAATAAATAAATAAAATAAATAAGTTTCTACCCGATTTCGTAATGTTAACGATATGGTTAACATTTTTAATCAAAGCATTATTTCATTGTTTGACTTGCACGCCCCGCTCAAAATGTGTACCATTAGAGAAACCTCCTATCCATGGATTACGGATACAATTAAATTAATGATGCGATTAAGGGACGATGCTTTGGCCAAGTATAGGAAAACTAAGTCCGAATAAAAAAGACTATATTATAAACAGTGTAAATCATTGGTGGAATGTTCTCTATTTCATGAAAAAGTAGCATTCTTTAGGTATAACATTAACAATAAAATTAAAGACCCAATATTACTATGGAAAAATATTAAATCCACAGTTACAACATCCAAACAGAGACAAGAGCTTCCCTCACATTTCACAAACCCCGATCAAATAAATATCCAATTCTTAAACGTTCCCGGCAGCAAAACTGCTAGTATATCGCTCATGACATTTTATGAATTTCAAAGATATAGCGATGCAGTCTTTGCTATGAATCCAGTGACACTGGACGATATCTCACGCATTATCTATAAGTTGAAAAGTAACGCTGAAGGTCACGATACTATAACCTTACCTTACCAGTACCTGATAGACGCGCAACGGAAGCTTGATATGACTAGACTAAACATTTCAATAATTTAATGTGGCTAATGTAAGTGTGGATGTTTTGTTACATTAATGAATGTGTTGTATACTTGGATAGGTGAGGTATGTATGTGTGTATGTGTGCATTTCTTTACGTAAATTTAAAATAGTGTAGGTAGTTTATAAATAATGTAATTGCTGTATTGCTCACGCTCGATGCGTAAATTTTTCTCTTCTTCTATTCCATCCAAGTTCTGGAATGCAATGCAGCTGTGCCGCCTGCGCCTGTGTGTCAAGTGAGAGTGCCGAAAAAAGAAACATCTTATGAGCGTTTATATGCCTTCTAGTTTAGTTGTGATTAATACTAACCCAATATGCCTGGCCTGCTTGTGATGGTAGTACCACCGACTCACTCCGGCATCCAATAACAGAGCATATCCATCATAACGTTTGTAGGTTTAAGTTGGAGGCGGGAACTTGCCTGCGGGTGGACGAGTCCTAATCGTCATAAAAGATTAAACGTCGTTCGTCAGTTTATTACAATTTAGGTCCTTATTATCATTTTTTCTACTCACCTTGAACAGAATCAGCATTAGGTATATATGTATTATTATTCCTTTTTAAATATCATTATTATTCGTCACAATTATGTGGGTGTGGTGTTCACATGATTCATTGAGCGCAATGATGAGATTATATTGTTTGTGTTAGCTTAGCCGGTTGCGTCTGCCTCGCTGTGCATCTTGACTGGTCCGTTCGTATCTATTTAACGTTTTGCACTATACAGTATTGTTACAAGTTTTATTTTTTATCGTTTTCTATTTTAA
Source organism: Diloba caeruleocephala (assembly GCA_947459985.1). Taxonomy (NCBI): domain Eukaryota; kingdom Metazoa; phylum Arthropoda; class Insecta; order Lepidoptera; family Noctuidae; genus Diloba; species Diloba caeruleocephala. The sequence goes on along the minus strand of OX381617.1, from coordinate 15,462,414 downwards.
AATACATATTAATAGATTTATTTTTGTTATGTAAACTGGTTTACATCCGTCACGGCCTACCTATAACAGGTTCAGTTGAAAATCAGCGTCAGGCACTAGCTGTCTGACATAATGCTGAATTGAACCTATTTGGCTCAGCTGTTGGGCACATAGCAGCTTAATAAGGTAATAATTTTAAGAAGCGTTTTTGTATATATATTTTTTTTTACTTATTTAATTTGTGAGTGTCCTGAGTTTGTGCCAAATAAATTATTTTCTTTCTTTCTTTCTTTCTTCTATTTGCAAATAGAGGAGAAACGAAAATAAATAATTTTCAATCTGTTGCCGTCAAGGTCACAAATCATTTATTTAAATACTTACGAAAAGTTTATGAAGTGGAGGACAGAAAAACGAGTGGATTCGCCTATGGAAGGAGTTTTTCTTACGTAGTTTGATGAACTTTTCAAGCAATATCAAAGTTCATCGCTTTGGAGCACATATTCAATGTTACGAACAAATATACACATCAGACATAATGTAAATGAGTAAGTTAACGGTACTTGCACTGCTTGACTTTATCAATGCTTTTAATACCGTCGATCACGATATTTTACTGGACTAGTTTCATAGTTACCTGTTTGGCCGCCAGTAGCGTATTTGCATCCAATAATCTTTCTCTTCTTGATGCTACACCTCTACTGGTGTGCCTCAGGGCGGCATTTTATCCCCACTACATTTCGCAATTTTTATTAATTCTATCACTCTTCGACTGTCTTCTTTCTTCCACCTTTATGCAGATGATCTCCAAATTTACACTCGGGATACTCTCGGAGAGCTGTCTGATACTATTGAGACTATCAATATTGACCTGGCTCGTATAGGTGAATGGAGCACGAAGCTTGGACTAAAGATCAACCCAACAAAAACTCAAGTGACTGTTATTGGTGGCTCTCGAATTGTCTCTAAGATTGTCTGGTCGACACTTCCCCAAGTTTCTCTTGATAACTCTGTTATTCCTATATCCCACAACGTTAAGAACTTGGGGATTTATATCGACAGTACTCTTTCCTGGACTAAACAACTTCAGGAAGTCAGTCGTAAATCGTTATTTGCTGCAGCAGGCTCCTTGAGATGTCTTCGTAATTTTCTCCCCATTACTACCAAAATTGCGTTAGCACAATCTCTTCTACTCCCGATCCTTGACTATGCTGATGCCAGCTATCTCGATCTTACGCAAGACCAATTTGACAAGCTTGAGCGACTTCAAAATCTTTGTATCAGATTTATATTTGGCCTACGCAAATATGATCACGTTTCTGAATTTCGTACTAAGCTCAAATGGCTTCCCATCCGCTTTCGCCGGAACGCTCATATTCTTTGTTTGCTTTATAATGTGCTCTTATTTATTTATTGTATAATTTATGTACACACAGAGTGAATTGGTTAGGTTACAAAATGTAATGACACTTGAGTACAAAGGTACTGCTTATTTCAAAAAGAAATTTCTGCCAGCAGACCTCTTTTTTTTTATTGGTGCCCAGTGGAAATTCTTCTTGAACTTCCTTCGCCCCGAAAGGACGAAGGGGTATGTCGGACTCCTACCGGCTAAAACCACTGGAGCGGTCATCTTCGGCACGTAAGGGAGGCTCCAGGTCCTCGTATGATCACACTAGAGCCGCCCACTGGTGCCACGCCTATTGGCAGATCTCGGAGAGGGTGACTGTAAAGCGGTCACCCCCCCGGGGTGATTGTAACCCAAACCGTCCCACGGCAGCGCGTGACCACGTGCGTGCTACCGTCTTCTCTTGGGTCACTTGGTGTGGGCACGCAGATTACCCAATCTACGCACCCGCGAACCCAGAGGTCCCACACCTGATAGCAACGGCAGGGGTTTTCAGGCGTATCGGAATTAGGCGCCAGGGCGGTTGTTACCCCGGCGCCGTCTCCTTCTTCTTCGAGCGGGATCGGCCCTGTCCCGATCCCGCTCTGCAGTCTCCTTCTGGAGCATGACGCTCTCACAGAAAGAGACCACTGCATTTCAGTTTTCGTGCTCTGCCAACATAGCCGACACTACTGCTGGCAGAGAGAGATCTTGCCCGATCCGATCGACCAGGATCCGCCGCTCGGCGGCCCACGCAGGGCACGCCTCGAGCGTGTGATGTGCGGTGTCCTGTGTGTGGTGGCATCGTGCCGTGGCCTCGCGTCCTATCCTGTGTAGGTACGCACCGAAACAACCGTGCCCGGTGAGCACCTGCGTCAGCGATAGGTGAGCCAGGCTCCGAAGAGCGGCAAGACGGCATCGACGACGCGCTTGGTCGCAAATTGCATCCGCAGGCGGTGACGCCACTTTACAAGTGCGCGTCGCCGAGCCAGCCGCCGCAGCCTGTCCAACGCCCCTGGAGGCGCGTTTTCGCCGCTCTGGCGGAGGGAGCGTGTCTGATCGTAGACCCACGCATCCATCTCCGCCAGGATGTCGAAAGGCGGAAAACACGCCAGGAGAGTTGCCGCCTCGTAGGACAACGTACCGAACGTGCGATCCGGTTCTACCGGACCACTCCCACTGTACTTAGGCCACGAATACCACGCTTGCCTATGAATGATAAAAATAGGGCTTTGGTGTGTACCCTGGATTCGCTGCTTTTTGATTATTTTGAAGGCAGCGAAGATCTCGCCGATACGCACTCGATCCTGTACTGTGAAGCTGTTGCGGCATGTCGTGTAGCTCGCGTGAAATTTCAACTTACTGACAGAGCTACACAACAGAAATCAGCCGTACCTGCTTGGCAGTGCAGGATTGAGCGGCGTATTGGCGAGGCCAGGGTACTTATCGGAAAACTAATCTGCTTCAGGGATGGCAATACTCGACCTAGAGTAATGCGCTTTGTGAGGCGGGCATTCTCGGGGACTGGGATTAGTCCTCAAGAATACATGGCCCGTGTCACAGAGCGCATCGATTTCCTGAAGCAGAAGGTTTATGTATGGGCGAGCTGTATTCGCAGGTATAGACGACGAGTGGATCGATTCTCTCAGAATCGCATATTCCAGAGCGACCAAAGGTGTGTTTATAGATCTTAGGAGTGACCTGACCAAAGTGTGAGCAATGTGAGTCGCCCAGTTGATGAAGCCACGAGTGCATTCTGGCGCAATATCTGGTCGACGTTCGTTGGTCACACGGAGGGTGAATGGATGCGGGATATTGAGCGAGCGTGTGAACCCATACAAGAGATGGAAGAAATCGTAATTTCCACCCAAAACGTAGTCAGTGCAGTCCGTCCGATGTCGAATTGGAAATCCCCGGGACCGGACGGACTGCATAACTTTTCGATTAAATGGCTGCGTAGTTCACACGCTCGCTTGGCATCCCAATTTCAGTCAGCCTTGGAGTCAGGGTCGCTACCACAGTTCTGTACTACTGGAGTTACCCACCTGCTCCACAAATCAGGTAGTGCAGCGGAACCCAACAATTACCCAGTGCCCGAGGTATTTAAATTTATTAAATTTATTTAAAAAAAACACGCGTATTTTTTATTTTTGACTCCTTGTATAACAATCTACTATTTTGCCAGTGATTTGACAACAGCCAGGAATATACAGATATGCATTTTATTAACGGGTTTGTGATAGAAATGCACGCCAAACTGCATGAGTGTATCGAGAGCGATATCCTAAGCGATGAGTAAAATGTATGCTAGACCGAAGCCTTTGCGGTAATTGCTTTTTCTTATTGAACACATGTTTTTTAGCTGCGTAAAAGTATTACCACTAAAAAGGTCCATTCTTCTTCAACATCCTGAAAAATAAAATAAATTGATAGCCAGATAGTTTAAATGGTTTTTTAGCACTATGCGAAGTAATCGAATAAAACGAAAATTGGTCATAACTTTTGAACCGTATAAAATTGCACTTACGTTCTCAGGGGTTAAAAAGTTTGTTTGAAAATGACCTTGCTTACGCCCCTATTCGATTTGATTCATACTTCCAGAGACAAACTATATAACATGTATGTGTGTATGTATGTATGTGTAATAATTCCTAAAGTTACTTAGAAAGTCATCATCATCATATCAGCCACAGGACGTCCACTGCTGAACAAAGGCCTCCCCCTTAGATTTCCACAACGAGCGGTCACATGCCGCTCTCATCCAACGACAACTTAGAAAGTAATAGTTAGTAAAAAACGTACGTATTGAATACATCTTTATCAAATATTAAAGTAAATGTTTGTTATTACAGTTTCTACCGACGTAAATAAAAAAATCAACTAAACATGGAATTATGAAGGGTATCTATATCCTCCTTTCTTTGTTCAGCACGCTTCTTCTCCTTTTTAAATGCTTCATACCCTTCATTATCGGTGGGCAGCTCATGTCTACAAAATGGACACGTATTTGTCTGTAAAGAGGAAAATAATTTATTTATCAATATATTAGCTGGGCTGGCAGACGTTGTTCTGACCTGTCCGTTAAGTGTAAAATAAAGTATAAAAATAAAACTAGACCACAGCGGCCGGTACCAGATTCTGTGATTTAATTTTTTGGCGCTAAACCAATAATGATTATGTGTTAGTTTGGTCTATAAATATAGAATTTGTTAATAACTTGACTTCAGCGCCACCTATTGGCGTAGCATTGCAATGAACCAACGTCAAGAAATATATTATGTGAATATTATCTCAATCAGTACAGTCGTTCAGAAGATACACTATCACTAACACACGCACCAACAACATTATAATGATTAATTACACAAAAATATATAACATCTTATTTTAATAATCCACGATATTCTGTAGGCGCGCTACAGCCCAAATTAATAATCAATCCGATCCAAAATCTTTGGGATTAGACGTCCGTCTGTCACAAGTCAATTTGCTCCGAATCTACAGGACCGATTAATTAAGTTGAAATTTGGTGGCAGAAATCCATATGTGTATATGGATTTCTGCGACCCAAACACGGACGTGTAAAGTAAATAAATGAATTTTGAATATTGGGAAAAGTGACTTTTGGGGGGCAATATAAAAATTAAAGAATAAAGTTTTGCAAACTGTACCGTGTAACATATGAAATGTAGGGCTTATTGTGAGGGTCTCAAATATATTTATTTTATTATTTTAAAATCTATAGTTCTAAAGTTATTTAGTAAAAAGGACGAAAGTTCTTAATTCTCCCGTATTATCTCCGAAACCAGGTAGCCTAAATTAAAAAAAAAGTAACCGAATAGCTGTTTACTTATAGATTACAAAAAAATATAAAAAATATTGTGCGTACAAACTCACGTTTGCAGTTGGAATGTGTTAGAGAACATGTTTTTAAACTACTATGTTAAGTTTGTTCTTGGGATAAGTTATTGGTACAAGACTGATTTCAACAGTAGACAATAAATTCAGCAATTTCCCTCTACAGTCTGGTACCATACATACTTTTTTAAATGAAAAACTTTTTTTTTAAAATAATTTAGCAAATTCAGTATGATCGTTTGGGCGCTCCTTGGTTTTATAAATTTTTTTTTGGATTTATATAATTGGTTATTATATTTGTGTAAGTCTACTTGTATTGTTTGCAATTAGATTTCTAATTTTACCTATCACTAATTTAAATAATATCGGCAAAAGGTCCATATTAACTACTAGAAAGTTCTAAATCTGAACCAAAGGACTCAATGTTTTACAGACAGTAATATCTCTGTTGATAAATAAAGTTACCACACAACTGAAGATATCAAATCTGACAAAATATGAATCGATCGGCCCTGTAGTAATAATAATAATAGTAAAACCCCTCTGGGCAAACGTTATCTCACCATGGGATAAGGTAATCCTGGAGGGCAGATTAAAATAGCTGCTTGATTTCTTCCTACCTTCTGATATAAAAAAAGAAACTCATAAGAAAAAAAAAAAAGTATATTAAGTAGCTTACTTGGTGAGTGGCGAGTCACCGTCTGCCACAGAATTTCACGATCAAAGTTGAAAGGCAGACGCCGTTGTTCCCGTATTTATTAGTCTTATTATTCCTTGTAACACCCATTGCAATAGATCTTATCGTTATAGTTTCCATCTCATACAATAGCCTCACACCACCGGGGACAATCCATGACTTCATTTTATAGTGCAGCTATGGAGAGTCCCCGGTTGGTGTCTTATTACATTTTAGATTAAACTTCTCTAAAGGGCCTCTGCGTGTTGGACCCATGTCCCCGCGTAAGCCTGTCAAAAGGCCGGGTTCCCCCTTACAGGGGATATAAACCCGTGAAAAGAGAGACATGTAGATAATAATAATAATCAACATTTATTTCAGGCAAGTACACCCATAGAAAATAATACAATGAGAAAATTTGCTACAGGAGTTAATTTAAGTTAAAGGTACAATAATTCATAATCTAATAATTTCTAATAATAATAATATTTTTATTTCAAAAAAAGTGCGGTACAGTCTGTTACAAAAATAGAATTTTACAATTTAGGGATCGATCATCAAGCTAAAGGGTAACAAATTCAGATTCGGATCTGGCGTCCTAGCTAGGTTACATAGTAACCTGTGTTAAGGTCCGCCAGCCCTTAGTTCCCACAAAAGGAATAAAAAATAATGGAGACTGCAGTAGGACAGTGAGGAGCAAGCTGTGTTTACTATCTTATTATACTAAATATGTGTAGTATGTTATGAGTGTGTAGGGAAGTGTGGGTGTTGTGAGCCTGTGAAGGAGTGATGTGTTTGCATGTGTGAATGGGGGGAAAAAGGTTGAGTTTGGATGCCGAGTGATTAGATAAGTCACTGTGATAGTGCTGTAAGTAAATATTCGGTGTCATCGTAATTTTTGTTAAACAAAAATGGAGTTATCTGTTTTTTACATACCTCGTAAGAAGATTGATGTATTGGGCTAAATTTGTTAATTCTATCATATAAAAAAGGTCCTAAATAGTAAAAGAAACGTTTTGTGAAAGTGAAGCGTGGGTGTGGTATATTACATATTTTGTTTTTTCTTCTAGGTGAAGTTAGAATAGGTTTAAAAGGAGTTTTCGTGTGCTGTTGTAGTATAGTGTTGAGTATGAATGTTTGTCGGACCGTAAGGACACAATTTTTGTATAGGTCAGTGGTTGGGTAGAGCAATGGTTGGAAAGTGGCAACTTTAAGTATGGCTCTCTGCGCTACCTCAAGTGGTTTGAGTATGGTTTTTGCTGCTCCACCCCAACTTGTAATACAGTAAGAGATGATTGACTGGCACATGGCAAAATATACGGTGCGAATCACAAAGGTATTGGCAACGTGTCTGAGGGTTTTAAATAGATAAATGAGTTTACGAACTCTACCAGTTAGGTTGGTAATATGTGCTTTGAAGTTGAGATGGTACTTATCGAGAGTGATACCGAGGTATTTAATTGTATCAGTGGACGTAATTGATGTACAATTGCAAGAGGTTGAATTTATTTGGCAGGAGTGAACTTGTAGAGTAATCGGTGTTCTAGGTTGTGATGTGGAATTTAGAGATTCATCATTTTCGATTGATAATTCATTAGAAAGTATTAAGCTTTATAATCAGGTTTACCGTAGGCTGGTACAAAGTTCTAAGTACGTCCCTGTACGACTACAATACGATACGAATACGATTTTATTTCTGACACTAGCGACATCTAGCGTAATATAGCTAAATCACGTTATTAGATACTATATATGTGAAGCTTTTAGATTTCGCGATCACAGGATCAGAGTCTTCACTTGATGTATTTTGTTCAGGTTTACAGAGATTTGGATCATCAGAGGATTTAGATGTGCTGGGTTGTACCTCTCGTGGTACAGGGTTAATTCCGTTTATTTACACAACGCAGAAGTAGCAGTCGTCATGGTGGTTCTCGCCAAATCATAGGCGTCACGAACTTTATTGCATCCCTTTTTCCACTGGACCTTAACCGTAGACACACAACACATTCTGGCATACAATATGAGGAACCCATGGCTTGTCCTGATTACGCAATTTTATTTTAAAGTATTGATGATACGCAGTTTTTACAAAGTCCGATATAGGTTCCCGATATTTTTCAAATATTCGCCACAAATATATCAGATGCAATCTGGATTAAGTGCAAACAACAAAATATATTTTATTGTCCAACAAAAAACGAAAATATAAGTAAACATAGTAATTGAGGGTAGTTAGCTATAACTCAAAAACAAAAGCTGTTAGAGAAAAATGTATGCCATATTTTATATAATGTCGTTCTGCTCCATCAATCCAAATGTAACATAATAAAGAAAACAATAATTTTTATTAATTATTTTTATAAACAAATACAAGAAAATTCCTTCACTTGCATATTGTATATGATTTCTTCCTTGATAAAATTATTATTTTCGATTCAGTTTTTGCATGTTATTCCCGAAAAACACAACACTTTAACAAAGTTTCACTTACGCGATCGAATCTCAACTGGGGGCCTAAAAAAGCCGCTTTAGGTGAATCATGATATGAATTACATTAGAAATCACCAAATGGTGCAGAAGGCCTAAAAATACCATATTAGGTTTTATTTATAAGGCATAATAATGATCTCAATACGATTCACATTAGAAATCACAAAATGGTCACTTAATCATAACTGACCATTAACGTGACCATTTTGTGATTTCTAATGTGATTCATATTATGATTCACCTAAAGCGGCCTTTTTAGGCCCCCTGATCTTATAAAAAGGCAATTTTTTCCGAATGGCCCGGATCGTGCATGTCGCGGTGGCGCGGTTACGCCCCCGTACCACTCCTATTTCTGTGCTCGAGCTGCCGATCCTTTGACTCGCGCACAAAAAGAAAACCGGGAGCGGTGGCCATGAAGAGTAAAGTAGCCACACTACTTCTCTACCTCCTTCCCTGGCTACTTCTCTCACCAGTCGTCGGGTGTGTGGCTGTAGTATTTATAATACCTATGGGCGGAGACGCAGTAGTTCTATTTCTTAATCCGTCCACCACACGGTGCCGAATTAAGAGTATAATTAATTAAATCAAAAGAAGTAAAATACCAATAATTATCATTTCAGCTGTCATAATATTATGTTTAGTATATTATTCAACTGATTACATTCTAATATGGAACAAAAATCTTGGCGCGCGAGTCTTAATTGTACTTGACAAATATTACTCCCCAAACTAACTCACATTCTAAAATTAAAGTATTGGGAGCTTATTGTGAAATTACGATTGAGCTTACTGTTTGTACGGTTTTGTCACGTTTTAGGCGTACAGGCTAATTATCTAGAATTGTTTATAATCAAAGACTAGAAATGTGTCCACTAGAAAAATTAAACAGAAAAGCTATAAAATATGTTCTAAAAAACCCTGTCCGATCTGTGAAGGTGATAAGTGATTATCACCTTTAGTTTAATTTTTCTTCCGAGAGATATGAGACCATATTTATGTAATCTATTCTGAAAGTAAGAACATATTAAAAATGGAAATTACAGTAAAAAAGGTTTAAATTTGTTACTTACCACACCGACCGCATCACGCGATCAGTGCCAAAAATGTTTTCAAATGAGCTTATTGAATACTGAGTGCAAATGTGTTCAAATGAGCTGATTAAATTATTGGATTTTCGCTACTTGTGTTAATATTATGTACTTACGATATTTTCACAATTCCCAATCCTTATAATTTTATATATTTACAATCGTTATCGAAATATACACGAACAGATTACACCTATCGGAGGCGGATCCTGGATTTTAATCATCCCACAGTTTGCCAATAGCATGGCCCTGTGAGCTCTCCCCTTGGATCCGCGCTTGATACCTATACATATTATATATATTCAAAAAAGAAAAATAATTACCCTTTGTAGCCACGTCAATATGCAATTTGCATGAAACTGATGAAGGCAAGGCATTTGCTTTGCCTTGTCACGAACATTGAAGTTTTTTAAACAAATGGGGCAGCTTTTAGTTTCACTTTCTATCGGTACTTCTGGTAAATTTGCAACAACTTCTTTGGACGCAGGTGGAGGTAGTCTAGATAGGAATAAAAAATCTGTTTAGTTCCTAAGGATTAACGTGCTGAGAGGTTCAGGTGGGTAAAACAATTATTGTGACCTTGTTTGTAAATAAATAAAGAGATAAAGCAAAAACATTTTATATATTATGACATAAGGAGAGAGAGAGAGAGAGAGACATTCCAAGACGCACGCTGCTGTTTTTTACCTGTGTCATTCGTCTGCTTGTGGTGGGTTCTACTATTCCTTTGTTAACAGATTGGATTTTGCATTTGTCTATTCCAAATTCCATGCGGATATTGTTTGAAAATATCTGAGTAGCGTCAGCAAGTGTATGTATTTCATTAAGTGTGCTTCCAAAGAGTTTGATGTCATCCATATACATGAGATGAGAGAGAGTGGTTTGATGTTAATTTTAAATCCTATGTCAGTTTTGTTAAGCATGTTAGAGAGTGGATTAAGTGCAAGGCAAAACCAAAGGGGACTTAAAGCATCACCTTGGAATATACCTCTTTTTATCAGAATGAAATCAGTGTCGGTGATTGTGTCAGAATTACATAGTTTAAGTTTTGTGTTACAGCTTAACACTGTTTTTTTTCTAAAAAAAACCGGTTACTGCAGGATGAATTTTATGTTTTAAAATATAAATTAACCAAGAGTGTGGTACAGAATCGAATGCTTTCTTGTAGTCTATGTACATAGTGTGGATATAGCGTTTGTGGCTAAATGCTTGTTTAGAAGCTACAGCATCGCTTGTGAGCTGTTCTTTACACCCCTGGCTATGTTTTCGGCGGCCTTCCTGTTCCTCTGCTAAAATATGGTATTCATTAGTGTGTTTGTATATGGATTCACTTAAATATGATGTGATAATTTTATAGATATTCTGCAGGCAAGTAATTGGACGATATTTAGCAGGGTTTGCCATATCTGATCAATGTTTCGGGAGCATGTATGTTACACCCTGTGTGATGTATGGTGGCATTGTATCAGGTGAGTGGATGAATTCATTAATGTGTTTGAGTAATAGTGTGTGAGTGCATGTGAACTTTTTATACCAAAAATTGTGTATGTTGTCGGACCCTGCAGCTTTCCAGCTGTGCGTTCTTGCTATAATATTTTTCAGAAGATCTAAATGCATTGGTTCAAATGTCATTTCTGGCAAACCCTTCAACCTCTCTCTATCTTCCTCCATCCACTGATTATGTTCGTGTTCAACGGGGTTAGACCAAATATTTGACCAGAATGTGTGTATGGATTCAGATGTAGGTAAAGTGCTATTGTTTTCCGGTGCAATATTGTGTTGTTGTGTAAGCTTTCTGTAAAATAGCTCTTCGTTATTGCTAAATTGTTTATTTTGTGTTTTTCTAAGTGTTCTCTGTTTGTATCTTCTCAACCGGCTTGACAAGGTGTTTAATTTTTGCTTTAGGGTGTCTTGGAAGTGTTCTATGTCAGTGTTTTGGTTTTCATGTTGCGAATGGATTTTGTACTGTTGTTTAATTTTCATTATGTGTTTTTGTAAGGCTTGTGATCGGACACCTCTTGTATATTCAGTCAGTCTCGAATATTTGCTCTGAGATCATTGATCCTTCCTTGCAGTCGTCTTGCCACCAGGGTACACTTTGTGGTTTATTTATTCTATTTACATCTTAGATTCTAGCACCATTAAATTTGGCTGAAGTATAGGCCGCACTGTAGATAGTTGTTTGTAATGTGCTAAAATTTGTGCCAGAAGTGAGTGTATCCCAAATAACATCCGAGTTGAGGTGACTTATAATAGTTGCTAGTTTCCTAGAGGGTTTTAGTTTTGGTAGGTAGGGTCGAGTTGTTGGGTGTATCTTTAAATTTGTTAAAAGTTTCCATGAACATTTATTTTAATTGTTGACGCATTTCTATGAGGAAGTTTAGCGACTGATTATCTGTTGTTTGTTCTGAATTATTATTATTTCCTTTATTTGAAATGAATACATATAAATTACATTTTTAAATATACACCATATAAAAATATACATTTAAAAATATAAAAAATAGTAGCCCACCGGCATCGGGAACAAGGTCCAAGCTGCCGGTGGTCAGGGCTCCAGAGAGAGGAACCTCCTAACTATACGAGCCGTGTCTAGGAGTACCGCTTTCTGCATCAAGCCCTTGACCCAGCCGCCTAACGAGAACCTCTTCAGGTGTTGGTCGAGGCTCTTGGCCATTAGGCCATTGGCCGTAACAACTATCGGCACAATGATTGCAGAGTCTACTTCCCACATGTCGACAACCTCGTGCGCCAAGTCAAGATACTAAATTTGCTTATCTTTCTCGGCCTTCACGAGATTCTCGTCATGCGGGATAGTTATATCCACAGTGATTGTGCGGCGCTCTACTCGATCTATCACCACTATATTAGGCTTATTGGCTACAATAGTCCTGTCAGTGATGATAGATCGAACCCAGTACATTGTGACATGGTCATTCTCGAGAACTGGGTCGGGCACATACTTGTAGTATGGCACTTCTGAACTCACAAGGTTGTATTGCAGTGCAAGTTGCTGGTGGATAATCCTGGCCACTTGGTTATGCCTGTGCAAGTACTCGCCATTAGCAAGACGAGAACAACCAAGCAACCTCCCTCTGGTTCAAGTACCTGAAACAGAGGGAGCATCCTGCCACGGTACGCAGTCAGGTTAGTTTCCCCCTTTGTCGCCCCAAAGTATGCGCGCATGACATTTTCATTGATGGGTTTTGTCCATCTCATGCGCTGCACACTTCCACCGGAAGCGGGGACCCTGTCAGAGGCAGGTGGGCCTCGAGGTCCCAAGCTGGCCGGCAGTCGGCCTCTTCCTCGCCGACGCGTAGGTGTTGGTGACGTCGGCGGCGAAAAGTACTCGTCGCAACTGCAACTGCCGGTGTCACAGCATACTCGAAGGGGCTGGATTCCGGCGACTGCGAGGCGGAACTGAGCGACGAGGCCGAAGATGGTGGGCGTGTGTTTTGTTGTTTGGCACGGTTTCGAGTAATCATATATTATATTTTATTACATTACTCTTAGGTTGTCATGTCATCTGTCATATTTTCGTAGATACGTCACAGTTCTTCATGTTTCTATATTTGTTTGTAGTCCAATATTGTTGTAGGTATTATATCTATTTTCCATTAATCCATTACAATGTTTTTGTTTATTTCAACTGTGCAGATTATATCAAACAGATTCTTGACATGTGTTTTATATTAGAATTTTTACGTTTTATTTATATTTAATTTACATAAATTTTTGACATACAAGTACATTTTAGTACTGTTGTAATTTTTTATTTTTTGTGTACATGTATGTATAAATATTATATATGACAGACTAACGTGTTGCTGGGGAGTTTGTTGCGCCGTTTCTTCTCCCCAGCTTAAACACTAGGAAGCGGTGAAGGGTGGGCTTAATGGGTGCTGTCTAATGTTGACGTTCAAAAGAACTAATTTAGTCTATTTGAGTAAATGATTATTTCATTATATGTGATACTGATTGTATATATTTTATTTTATTTAAAATCCAGAAAAAACTGTCTCACGTATAACAGATGTGTTGCCAATTTTATTATTATCTACATGTCTCTCTATTACACGGGTTTATATCCCCTGAAAGGGGGAACCCGGTCCTTTGATAGGCTTACGCGCGGACATGGGTCCAACACGCTGAGGCCCTTTAGAGAATTTTAATCTAAAATGTAATGGGACACTAACCGGGAACTCTCCATGGCTACACTATAAAATGCAGTCTCGGATTGTCCTTGGAGGTGTAAAACTATTGTATAAGATGGAAACTACAATTATAAGGTCTATTGTAATGGGTGCTAAATGGATTATATACTTCTAAAAACGGAAACAACGGCGTCTGCCTTTCAACCTTGAAAGTGAAATTCTGTGGCAGACGGTGACTCGCCACTCACAAGATGGGCCCCCTAAATGGCCACCACTACAGGCGACAAGGAGCAACACCGGTGTGAGCGGCTAAGGGTGTAGAGAGGTGCGGCACCGGTTTCACCATCGCGCGACTCGAAGACTCGGAGCGGGTTTCCCCGTTATTACGCCATTAGACACTTCCACCCCCGAGCATATAGCTCTGGTGGCCCCTCTCTGATCGGCCAACTAAGGCAACCCAGAGTTGAAAATCCTACGGGCACTCATGGGGTACCACCCCAACCAACCAATTAAGGCAAGCCGGAGACGAGGCCCTGACCGACTCTCTGGAGCATTCGGGTACGCAGTGTCGCCAATCACATTCAGCTCGCCACAAACTGCCCTGCGTTCTGTAAGCTACTTAATATATATTTTTTTCTTATGATATACTTTTTTTTATATCAGAAGGTAAGAAAATTATTATTATTACTATTTAAATGAAAAAATGAGCGGTGTGGTTATAATGAGTGATTGGAGTGTTAATAGGGCGGAAAAGGGCAAGTTACATTTTATTAAAGTTATTGATTGAGTTATCCGTGTGGTGTCCGGATTAAGAATATAGCACCACTCCATCTCCTCCCGTGGAGGTCGTAAAAGTCGACTAAGGGACTCTTAACCAGAGGGATGGGCAGCAGCGTCCCTTTTGCTGAGCAGTAGCAACTCTGCGCTCACCAACCCGCTTGCCAAGCGTGGTGAGTATCGGCAAATTCCCCCCAAAATGACAACACAACATAAGCACCGGCCCCCAGTTCCCGGCAGCCCCGCCATTCCTGGTCATGGTAGCGGCCACGGAAACGGCGGGGCAGGGGGTGCTAAGAATCTCCGGATGGGATCCGGCTACCACCCAAACCGAAAACTGGCCCTGGTGACATATAACACACGCACACTGAGGGCAGACGAAAAGATTGTTGAGCTGGAAGAAGAAATAGATAAGTTGCACTGGGATATCATGGGTCTATCAGAAGTCCGAAGAGAGGGGGGGGACACGATAACCCTGAAATCCGGCAACTTATTCTACTACCGGGAAGGCGAACATCTGTCTCAAGGTGGTGTCGGGTTTCTCGTCCGCAGGTCCCTCATTAACAGTATAGTGGCCATCGAAAGTGTGTCGAGCAGGGTAGCGTACCTTATACTCAGAATATCCAAGAGATATTCGTTGAAGGTCATACAGGTCTACGCACCGACCTCGACACACCCAGATGATGAAGTAGAGAGTATGTATGAGGACGTAAGTAGGGCCATACATACCTCGAAGTCACATTTCACTGTTGTGATGGGGGACTTCAACGCAAAACTGGGCACTCGATGCGATGGTGAGTTGAGAGTGGGGCAATTTGGATATGGGCAACGGAACCCCAGGGGACAGAGGCTGGCCGACTTTTTGGAAAAGGAGGGACTCTTTATGATGAACTCCTTTTTCCAAAAGCCGCCTCACAGGAAGTGGACCTGGATGAGTCCCGATGGTTCCACGAGGAATGAGATTGACTTCATCGTGACCAATAAAAGACAAATATTCAATGATGTCTCTGTGATCCACAGGGTGAAAACCGGTAGTGATCACCGAATGGTAAGAGGCACATTGAATATTAATCTCAAAGTTGAGAGGTCTCGTCTGATGAGGTCTACGCTCCGGCCCTCTAGTGCTCATATCCAAAACCCCGAGAGCTTTCAACTCGAACTCCAAAACCGCTTCGAGTGCCTGGAACATTGCGTATCTGTGGACGATTTAAATGGTAGGTTTGTAGAAACTGTCGAAACGGTTGGGTCTAAGTTCTTTAAAGCCCACCGTAAAGGTAGACCAAAAAAGTTCTCCGATCACACTCTCGACCTTATGGCAGAAAGACGCGCCATGACGCTGCAGTCTTCCGATGATGCTGAAGCATACCGACTGCTCAATAGACGGATATGGAAGTCCTTGCGGCACGATATCCGCACCTTTAACACTAACGGTGTTAAAGAGGCGATTGAGCGAAATCAAGGCTCCAAAGTGTTCGCAAGAGACAAGTCTATTGGGCAAAGTCGTATTATGAAGCTGAAGACCGAGGACGGCAGTGTAGCGTCGACTAAGCCAGAGGTTTTGAGAGAGATTGAGAACTTCTACCGGCAGTTATACACCTCGGTTACTATACCTACCATTGGCTCTGACAAAGACCCGCGAGCCAAACTAACCCGACACTGTACCGAGGATATCCCGGACATCAGCCTGTACGAGATTAGGATGGCCTTGAAACAGCTTAAAAATAACAAGGCGCCGGGTGGAGACGGAATTACGACAGAGCTTCTGAAAGCGGGTGGAACACCGGTACTTAAAGTCCTTCAGAAGCTATTCAATTCCGTCTTACTCGAGGGCACAACGCCGGAAGCGTGGAACAGAGGTGAGGTGGTGCTCTTCTTCAAAAAGGGTGATAACACCCTATTGAAGAATTATAGACCCATCTCACTTCTGAGCCATGTTTATAAGCTGTTTTCAAGGGTCATCACGAATCGTCTCGAGCGCAGGTTTGATGACTTCCAGCCTCCCGAACAAGCCGGTTTCCGAAAAGGTTTCAGTACCATAGACCACATCCATACGCTGCGGCAGGTTATACAGAAGACCGAGGAGTATAATCTGCCACTATGCTTGGCGTTTGTGGACTATGAGAAAGCCTTCGATTCGATCGAAACCTGGGCAGTGCTGCAATCTCTGCAGCGGTGCCAGATTGACTATCGGTACATTGAAGTGTTGAAGTGCTTATACAGAAACGCCACCATGTCGGTCCGAGTACATGAACAGAGCACGGGGGCAATTCCATTGCAGAGAGGTGTGAGACAGGGGGACGTCATTTCCCCGAAACTGTTCACCGCTGCAATGGAGGATGCCTTCAAGCTACTGGAGTGGAAAGGATTCGGCATTAACATCAATGGCGAGTATATCACTCACCTTCGATTTGCCGATGACATCGTAGTCATGGCAGAATCGCTGCAAGAGCTCAGCACAATGCTCGATGATCTCAACAAAGTTTCCCAACAGGTGGGCCTTAAAATGAACATGGGCAAGACAAAAGTCATGTCAAATGTCCATGTCGTGCCCACCCCAATATCCGTTGGGAGCTCTGTTCTCGAAGTTGTTGACGAGTATGTCTACCTAGGACAAACTGTCCAGTTAGGTAGGTCCAACTTCGAGAAAGAGGTCAATCGTCGAATCCGACTCGGCTGGGCAGCGTTCGGGAAACTTCGCAACGTCTTTTCGTCAACAATACCGCAATGCCTCAAGACGCAAGTCTTTAACCAGTGTGTGTTACCAGTGATGACATATGGAACAGAGACGTGGTCACTCACAATGGGCCTCATAAGAAAGCTCAAGGTCACTCAGCGAGCTATGGAGAGAGCTATGCTTGGTATTTCTCTACGAGATCGAATCAGAAATGAGGAGATCCGTAGAAGAACTAAAGTTGTCGACATAGCTGAAAGGATTAGTAAACTGAAGTGGCAATGGGCAGGGCACATTGCTCGTAGAACTGATGGCCGTTGGGGCACAAAGGTTCTCGAATGGAGACCGCGCACCGGAAAACGCAGCGTGGGACGACCTCCAACGAGGTGGACAGACGATCTGGTGAAGGTCGCTGGGAGTCGTTGGATGAGAGCGGCATGTGACCGCTCGTTGTGGAAATCTAAGGGGGAGGCCTTTGTTCAGCAGTGGACGTCCTGTGGCTGATATGATGATGATGAAAGTTATTGATGCAACACCCAGTACCATGTGGGAAGCGTTTCGAAACAAAAGACAAGAGCGCATAGTTTGGCTTTCGGCTGGCTGAGCTGGATGCAATATGCGGCAGGCCTATGGGTCGTGTCATTCGATTCTAAATTCCACGTGTGCGAAGCCGCGGGCAAAAGCTAGTAAAGAATATATGAAATCAGTATGGTATGCATACGATAGCGGAGCAAACGACGTGCACTGTGCGTCGAGGTAAACAAACCAATGGTCGGAGAACCCAAGCTCGGCCGACGATACGCGAGCGCACGGCCGGGCGACCACTATCGTATGTTTACAATCTTTATAAATAAAAATGAATGTTGTTAAGCGCATAACTTGAGAATGGCTCGACCAATTCAGCAATATTTTTTTCCACGAAGGGTTTTAAAATAACAGTAAAAAAAACAATAAAAATTGCGTGGACAATAGTAAAAACGCGGGTGAAAAACCGCGGGCGACAGCTAGTATACAATAAAATATTTAATATGAAAGCGCGGTCGAGTATCTATATGTTCCAATACTTATTTTGATATTTCTTAATTTAAAACAATATATTAGGAATATGATTTGATGTTGCCACGCTACACATTTGTCTACGCGATCGAGTACCCACCCGTCTGAGAATGTTATCTTACATTAATTATTTAATTTGTATATTAACGACTTGATACCGAGCTGAGAAGCGCCGGGGTCGGCTGTTCCATTGATAATGTCTCTGTCAACAACCTGAGTTACGCTGACGATATGGTGCTGCTCTGCCCCTCTGTCAAGGCATTGCAAAAACTGTTACAAATTTGTGAAGTGTATGCAAAAAAGCATGGCCTAAAGTATAATGTTAAGAAAACGGAAATTATGGTTTTCAGATATGATAACAGTCCATTACCTGTACCTGATATAACATTGTGTAATACCAAATTGAAAGTAGTTAGAAGTTTTAAGTATTTGGGTCATATATTAACCGATAAATTGAAAGATAACCACGATCTTGAGAGGCAAAGAAGATTGTTGGCCGCAAAAAGCAATATGCTAGCCCGGCGCTTCGCGAAATGTAGTAAGCAAGTGAAAACTACAATATTTAATGCTTATTGTCGGTCGCTGTACAGATGCCACCTTTGGTACGACTACACGCAACGCACTTACAACGCGTTGCGTGTACAATATAACAACGCATTCAGGTGCATCACTGGGCTACCCTGGCGGTGTAGCGCGTCCGGCATGTTCGCAGAGAATAGAGTGGATGACTTCTTCGCTGTTTTACGAAAGTCAAGGGCTTCCTTCATGAGCCGTGTACACGTATCGGACAATGGCATATTGAGAGCTATATATGAAGCTAACTTCAACTTTCACTTGGCTGTCAATATGCCAGCTAATAATTACATAATTATATAATGGTCACTCCCTATTAACGTTCCAATTTTAATTTGACTAATCCTAATTTATATTAATCAAATTTATATCCGAATGCAATTATTTTTTTTCAATGATCTTTTCAATTATTTTTTGTATATAAAATTGTATTATGATAATTGTCTATGGGTGTATGCCTGCAATAAATAAATAAATCAATAAAAAATTAATAACAAAATAATATAAAGTACGACGTCATGCGTTTTCAAAAATGTAAATATGTGTACTTACATCACTAGAAATACGTGCAAGGATAAAGTGCAAGCACTACATTTCACTTGGAATTTAAAAAATACAGGTAATGTTTTCAATAGATAGATAAATGTCACAATTCATAACGCCGTTTTTGTTTTTTGTCATTACGAACGCTGACAATAGCGGTAGAGAACGAACTATTCGAAATACTTATGAGAAGGACAGTGACAAAGATAGTTTCGTACTTTGTCAAAAACACAACGATAATCCATTGTCCGAACTTCCGATGTCACGCATAATAAATTATATATGTTATCCATATATTATTTATTATGCGTGACATCGGAAGTCATCGACACAATGTCTCGAGTGTTTATGCTATTGAATATAGTTTTACGACAAACTTGTGTGAGTAAGAAACGCACATGTCTAAATAAAATGCCACGGATTTTGTTCACGAGAGCCTATCTAACGATTTAAATCTTTGGAGACTAGGTTTTAAGACGTCTTGGGAACGACTTACGTCTTAAAACCTGTTGCAGTATATACGTCTCACGTTTACCAGTGACGGGCTGTAGCCGCTTCCAGCTCAAGCCACAAGTTTTTCTCTCCGCCGACGTCGCCACCACCTGTACGTCGGCAGGGTAGTGGCCGGCTCCCACAGAGATTCCCACGATGTCGTCGTGGTGGGGCTTGCGTGTCTCAATGATCTCTTGGGCTGTTCCGATACAGTCACTTATGCCAAACAGGGCCAAAGTGAGAGACTAGACTAAGAGAGATCAGCGGTGGAGTCCAAAGTAGACTGCCGTGAGAACGGGCTGTTTTTTCAGATGGTACCAAATTTTTCTACTCATCCTTCTGGTTATAGCATAGGATACTGAGGATGCAAAATCGAAACGAGTTTCCTCAGTCGTAGATACGACTGACGGACTGGCAGCAATGCCAACATCTCTAAATCGTAATCGTGATGTCGTGGTCATATCTCGGCTCGACATAAGGACTGAGGGCTTAATCGCCCGGACTGCGAGAAGAAAATCTCTATAAAATAATTACCCCGAATTCCAAATTGGCGTGCGGCGAAGGAATTCATGACTGATGGGTAGTTCAGTCTCTAGCACGCAACCCCAGGGGACAGGCGGAACTCATGGTAAAAAATACACTTACCCGGGTACAGGGGGCACCGCTCGGGGAAGGTCAGGAAACCTCCACGTGCGCTCGGTGGCTGCTGGTCCCTCTTGATACGTCCGGGGGGAAGAGCAGTTGTCGGGCCGGTGCACCCTGGGCACCGGGCAATAACTACTCCACTTTTTGGAGGACCTTATTGTCCGGTGGCTAATATTCTGACAGGGTGAGCAGCGTCAGCGGCGCAGCCCCAGTCTAAGGGGAATAGCGGAGGTCGCGGTGCTGTGAAGGGGGCCGGAAAGGCTGACCTGCAGGCGACAACGGCCAGGGTTGCGGTGTCCACCGCATCCACGGCAGCCCAGCCGGCATCCACAGAGCCAGAGTCCTTGCAGTCTGCAATGGAGACCACTGAGGGGTGGTCCATTGCAGGCAAAAAGAAGCGGCAGCCCCAGTCTCCTAAGATGCAAGAGCCCACAGCTACACAGCCTGCGCAGTCCTCTCTGCTTGACGAGGGGAGGCGACGTAAACGGAGCGGAAACAGAAGAAGGAAGTGGAAGGTCAACCTTCTATATCCACAACGTTTTTCCCAACCCTCTCGCTGGACTCGACCTCTGCATTTACTACGATTGACCCAGCTTGTAATATAGATTTGATAACTTATGCTATTACAATTACAGCTTGTGATAAGGACTCGATGACTTATGCTATCACAATTGACCCGGCTGGGTGATATGGACTCTATGACTTTCTTCTTAATTCTTCATCTTTGCTGATGGATTACGGTGCCTACATGATAGTGCCTGACAAAACTGAGGCACTCTGGTTGCACAAACTGTCGTGGAGCTGAGAACCACCCAGTTCGTGGATACGCATTGATGACACAAAAATCTGGGTGGTACATCAAGTACCTGGGGCAGTCCAGCTACTCGTATGTTAGCTGAACTATACAATCATTAGAATGAATTAGGTTATTATAAATTTTATTAATATGAGTTGCCTTTGGTTGCTATAGTTGCATCCATACCGTTTAAAGTTTTATTCATAAACATAATAATGACATCTTACATAATATTGTAAGCGGTGTTACTTAGATATATTGACCACTTTGGATGCTTACAACAATAAGAAAGTTCTGGCTGCATACATATAAATAAATTGATGTCATCATCATATCATGTTGTTTCAGCCCATGGGCTAATCGCAAAGAGCCTCAACCATAATCTTGGGAGACTCTCATTAGGCTGGATCAAGGACTTAATTCAGAAAGCAACCCCAAATAATCTCAACATCGTCCAATGTTGGTATATCATTCTGTGGCTGAAGATCTAGACGACTTGTTAACAAAGTTTTACACCCCCTGCCATGTGGAGTCATTATACAGAAGAATGAGCTCATCAAAAGTTATTAGTATTACATTACAATAGTATTAAAAAGTTACAGGGATTGTGATAATTAAAACAACATGTTCTCCAGTGCAGATAGAGCTTCATCGAGTATAGGGGAGCTTGAGAGCGTCATTGATGGAAATGTTAATGTAAATTTACCTTGGCCACTCTCCAGTAAAATTATCCTCATATAACCCAAAATCTATGAGGAATCTAGCCATGTCTAACAAATGGTTAGGTTGTTGCCCATCTTCCAATTCTGTCCATCCCATTTCCTCGAAATATCCAGCCATATTAGCAACTGAAGGACTGCACGAAAAAGAAAGTCATTAATTTATGCACGCTTTAACTTCTTTTCATATTACAAAACAACTCTAACGATTAGCAGTTTTACTCTTACCAGCTTATAAGTTATCTGTTATTAATTTAATCAATATCAAAATTACTATATTTTTCATAAAACAATTATAATTTCCTGACAATATCAATAACGATTTACATAGTAATAAAAATAATTAAATTATGATTTAAACTCATTTGATCAAAAACCTTAGTCACTTTATTTTGACAGACGTGAACTGCAATTTATGGTGGGGGTCGGATATTATCGATAGTGTTAAACTATTGCTGACTATCGAAACTCTTCAGTGGAGTGTGCACGAACCACTATTGACCACTATCATCGAACACGGCTGTTTGACGTATCACTGCATTGTACATAAAATGTATTATATTATTTTTATTGGTCGCCTAGTGGCACATATTACCAAATATTTTTGTTAAATATGCGGATAATGCAGTGGGTCACAATATTGTAATTTATTAATATTATTAATTAAGATGCATATTTTATATATTGTGGCTGTTAATTGTCCCTTAATAAATAAATAAATATTATGTGCAATCATAGATTATGATGATACTTGTCTTGGTCAAAGGACTGATACTCCAGGCCAAAATAACAAAAAAAAGATACTAGACAGTCAATCATATCTTACTACCTAGTCTGTGCAGTCAATTCAAAAGTAGCGTATGGTTTTTTTTTTTTTTTTTTTTTCATGGCAATTGTATTCCATTTTGCCAGTGTCAAGTTAAGTAGCGTATGGTTATTAAGGTATTTTAAAAAGGCGGGAAACTCAAACTGGCGCGGTTATTGTACTATATTATTGTATGTTAAGTGTGGGTAATCTCAGTAATAAACTAGCTACGTATCCAGACGGTCGTTTCATTACTAACATACATACTAATTGGCGACGAGGAGGGATCTACCCACATTATTTTGGAAAATGGCAAATTTTTTAGGAAATATTAGCGTTTTCGACTACAAAATACACGAATGGGAAGTTTTCTACGGCAAATTGACGCAGTTTAATAAGTTGAACAGCATCCCAGATGATAACAAAAGTGCAGTGTTGTTAACGCATCTGTCCGACGAATCCTACCGTCTGCTTCGAAACCTGGTGCATCCGAAGAAGCTCGAAGAGGTTGCGTACAGTGAGCTAGTGAACGTACTCAATAAACATTTCACGCCTAAAAGGTCGACATTCGCCGACAGGGCGAAGTTCTACGAAGCGATCAGATCCGACGGTGAGAGCATCGAGGAATGGGCAGCATGGCTACGTGGGTTAGCAGTGTATTGCGAATTCGGCATGGAGCTGGACACGCTAATGCGTGATCGCTTCGTGCTAGGCTTCAGAACAGGACACGAGCGTGACAAGCTTTTCGAGTGCGACTCCAAGACCCTGTCGCTAGCACAGGCCTTGGAGGTCGCACAGAAAGCGTCGTGTGCACGGCAAGCGCGCGCTGGCGGCGCTGGTACTGTTAGCGCAGGCGCCGTCATGGTGAAGGAGGAACCGGTGTTCTATGTGCGTGCTGGCGCGAGCGCTGGACGTAACACCACCGGCTACCAGACCGGAGCTGGTGCAGGCGCCGACAGCACCGTGGCCTGCAAAACAGACGACGGAAGCGAGCGGTCGCGCTGTGCAGTGTGTGGTTTAAAAAACCACAATGCGGCAAAGTGTAGATTTAAGAACTTTAAGTGTTTGGTTTGTGGGCAGAAAGGCCATCTTAAAAAGTTATGTGCGGCTAGAAAGTCAAATTTGCATAATATCGGCACGGAGGAGACGGATACGTCTCATGAACGTGATTGCAGTGAGTGTGAATTGTTTAACATGAGGTATGTTGACTACAATCCTATTAGAGTGACTGTTAGAGTGAATAATGTAGATGTCTGTATGGAGCATAGACTATGCACTTAATACTGACATAGATGCGCAACTCTATACCACAATAATCAAATATGCGACCTTGACTACCAGATGGCGCTACGTTTTCATTTAGTACCGAAACAATCCTGCAGGTGGCGTGCCTCTCCAGAAGTATTTTTAGTAAAATTTGTTCATTGTATGAAAAAATCACTAGATCGATTAAATTGCGCCGCAGACCATAATATAATATATTGAAAAAAGTTTTGCAATTGAAACCGACCTAATAATTTCTCGAAACTGGAATAGTTCTACAAAAAAGAAACAAGGGAAACGTTTCAATGTTTTTTCATTATTCTTTTCGTATAATAATCATCTTTATAATAAAACACTTTTAAACGGATTCTATCGCGTATATTTAAGATATTTGTTTTTCCTGACGTTTCGAATACTTTGCATATATAATCATAAGCTTACCAAAACTAGGTCATTCTTATCATATTAAGAAAATTTTACATTCAAAGTTATATTCACTTCTTTATACCCTGGATTATAAAATTCAGTGCGAGATTATTAAAAAAATACAAGAAATTCAACGTAAAAAGATCACACTCGTAAAAAAATCTAATCCAATAGCAAACACGTAAACACCAGCTAAATTAAGTTTACAAACTTGTAAAAGGTAGGTAGGTATCTTTTCTCTTTGACAATTTGTGAAGTGATGATATTTTAATAATAAACAGATTATTGTTTGTCGACATTAAATAACCGAAATCGTGTTTATTTAATATCACAAAAAAGAGATTGTAATTTAAGAACATATTACCAAAAATAAAACATGAAATAAATTTATTTTGGGTACTTCCGGTAAGGCACTACTGCCATCTAGTCATATTTTGACTAAAACTTAATATGAAATGTGCCGACTGTAGGCAGGAGATGGCGCTACTTTCGATGCAACTTTTCGTACCCACTATTTGTATGAGAGTTTCACCCCCCTGGTATGGAGTTAGACACCGGATCAGGAAGCACCGTCATTTCAAAACAAATGTTTATGTTACATTTTTCTGATAAAAAGTTGCATAAAAGTGATTAAAATGTGTTTGTACAATGGTCATAAAATCACGCCCTTAGGGTATTTTCTTGCTAAAGTAACGTATTCTAATTCATGTGAAATTATTAAGATATATGTTTTGGAAAGCGGTGCACCACCGCTGCTGGGCCGTGATTTTATGACAAAGTTTAGGATTTATTTTGCAACCACTAATAACAATATAACTGTTACGAATGGGAACATTGAAGAGGTGCAACGGCTATTAAAACGGTACCCGGACGTGTGGAAGAACGAGTTAGGTTGTTTTAATAAGTTCGAAGTCGAACTACAATTAAAACAAAATGCAACACCGAATTTTTTTAAGCCACGTACTGTACCCTTCGCCCTCAAGGACAAGGTCAACAAGGAACTGGATAGGCTAGTCAGTTTAGGCATTCTTATACCAGTTAGTTTTTCAGAGTACGCCACGCCGATAGTACCAGTTTTAAAAGAAAATGGAAAATTAAAAATTGCGGGTGATTTCTCGTGTACTTTGAATAAAGTCTTAGAAATTGATAAGTATCCCTTGCCGCGAATAGAAGAGGTATTTTCCAAAATAGGAGGCGGGGAACATTATTCAAAAATAGACTTGAGTAACGCATATAATCAATTTAAATTGTCCAAAATCTCTCAAAAGCTGACCACCATAAACACCCAAAAAGGTTTATTTGCTTATACACGTTTGGTTTATGGCTTAGCTTGTGCACCGGCCATTTTTCAAAAGGCTATGGAAACATTGTTAGCAGGGTTAGAGGGAGTCAGTGTATGGCTTGATGACATTTGTATAACGGGGCCCACAAAAGAAATACACTTGTCAAGGTTACGTGAAGTTTTATGTAGACTGCAAGACGCAGGATTGCGACTACAAAAAGATAAATGTGTATTTTTCGAGCGGAGCGTAACTTATTTAGGTTACGTAATAGACAAAAGCGGGTTAAGAACCTGTCCAACTAAGGTTGAGGCGATCCTTGGCGCACCTGCGCCCACCGACGGCCTAGGAGTTAAACGGTTTCTAGGTGTAGTAAACTATTATAGAAATTTTATTCCGAATGCAACTGCACTATTAAGTCCATTACACGAACTGCTACGCGCGAACGCAGAGTGGCGGTGGGAGGAGCGCCAGCAAGCGGCGTTTGACAGTGTGAGACGCGCGCTAGCCAGCGAGCGTGTGCTGGCGCATTTCGACCCGGACGCGCCCCTGGTGTTGACGGTGGACGCAAGCCCAAATGGGCTCGGCGCTGTATTGGCGCATCGGGACGTTGACGGACGCGAGCGACCGATAGCATTCGCCTCACGGTCGTTAGCAGCGAGTGAGAAAAACTATAGTCAAATTCAAAAAGAAGCGACGGCTATTATATTCGGTGTAAAACATTTTCACCAGTACGTGTACGGTCGTCAAGAACCTTTTGTCTTAAAAACTGATCACCGGCCTTTATTGTCGATTTTCGGCAAAGGTAACGGCGTGTCTGTGACAGCCGCCTTACGGCTTCAAAGATATGCAATTATTTTGTCTGCATACAACTACATCGCTAAATACATAGATGGCAAAAATAAAGAGATTGCAGACTATTTCTCTCGGTCACCGTTATCGGTTGCGGTTAGTGATGATAAGCAGGAGGAAGGAAGTTCTAGGTATTTTCTTTTCTTAGAAGCAAGCGTAGAACCGGTTTTATTTCGCGATATTAAACGTGCGATCGCCGCTGACGATGTATTGGCGATGGTTATCAAATACATGACCAATGGTTGGCCTAGGAAAATAAATTGCAAATCGATTGCACCGTATTTCAAATGCAAAATGGATTTGGAAGTGATAGAGGGTTGTTTGTTCCGCGGTCATAGGATAGTGATCCCGACAGTCTACCGACACAGGATGTTGAAAGAATTACATTCAGCTCATTTTGGTATCGTAAAAACTAAAAGCGCAGCTCGTAGTAGAATGTGGTGGCCAGGGATCGACGGCGACATCGAGCGGAGGGTAGGCGCATGCGCCGCGTGCGCCGCCGTGCGTAGTGCGCCGCCGAGCGCCCTCCCCGCGCCCTGGCCGCGTCCCCCCGCTCCCTGGTATCGCATCCACATAGATTATATGTCTATTGGGCAGGCGGTGTATCTAATTGTCGTAGATGCGTTCTCCAAATGGCTGGAATGTATTCATATGGGCCGTGGCACTTCTTCAAATGCACTTATTCAGAAACTGAAAGACTTGTTTTGTAGATTCGGTGTGCCTAATGTAATTGTTTCAGATAATGATGTAAAAATTAGTTCAGCAGAATTTCATGCATTTTGTCGAGTCAATGGCATTGAACACCTAACATCACCAATTTATCACCCGGCTAGCAACGGCCAAGCAGAAAACTCTGTAAAGACTTGTAAAAAAATGATAAAATGTATGATATTAGAAGGTAATTGTCAGAAAGAAATACCAGAAATATTACAGAGTTTTCTGTTTAATTTTAGGAATACAGTTCATTGTGCCACAGGGTCCACGCCGGCTATGTTAGGTCGTAACTTAAGGTGTAGGTTGGACTTAATTATGCCACGAAACAGAACAGTCAATAGGCACAACGATGCGGTGTTTTTAAAACAAAGCAGATGTTTTCGAGTAGGTGAACAAGTATGGGCTAAATGGTTTATTGCAAGGAAAAGTATTTGGAGTATAGGAACTGTTAACAAAATTATAGGTTCAAGAATGTTCGAAATTTATTTTAAAGGTTATGATACCAAGTGTAACAGACATGTAGATCAAATAAGAACATTTTATAGTTTAAGCTACAATAGTGATGTCAATCTTAGCGATAAAGACAAAACGTCCAGCATCGGCACCTCAGCAGCACTGCCAGAGCCGAGCGCTCCGCCGCCGCTATCCCCGCCTAGGCTTTCATTTCCCGCGGTTTTGCAGGCCCCCGCAACGCCGTCACTGGCATCTCCTCCGTCTCCATCAACTACCGCTGTGGATGAGACAGAGCTGCGGGTCGTAACTGATAGTGAAGCGAACAGATATGAAAATGTTATCGTAGGCGAACAAAGGGCGGACAATGAGGAGTGGGCGGAGGCTTGTGAGGTGATGGAAGACGAGGTTCGGCCGGCTGAACAGAGAGTGGATCCCAACGAGGATAATAATCCAAGTAATGTAAACCCCAGGCCGTTCGAACGCTCTAAAAGGCCCAGAAAACCTGTTAGCTATAAGAAATACTTTTAAATAGATAAGATTATATGTTATGATTGGTGAATGTAAATATCGATTTGTCCGTTGTTACAGGTTTGCAAATTAATGTTGGAGGGATGTACTATATTATTGTATGTTAAGTGTGGGTAATCTCAGTAATAAACTAGCTACGTATCCAGACGGTCGTTTCATTACTAACATACATATATTTTGATTTTCTTGAAATTAAATTTAAATTTTTTATTAGTTTATTTTTCGGTAGAGTAGTTTTAAGTAAATTTATATCGTTTCTATTGTGTATATATTGTAGTGTTAGCGAGGATTTGGTAAGTTTTTTTATACATATGTAAACATGAACGAGCATGATATATATATATGATATCGTTGATCCTGGTGGTACAAACCTCCAGGTTTCACAGTTTGTTACAATTAGTAATGATGCATCTAGCATGGATACAGACGGATCCGTGTCCACTAATAAGAGAAAGAGGACTAAATCAGTACGAGTTTGTAAACATTGCAACAAAAAACGTTTATGAACCGCTACGTGCCGAAGCTTTTTCGAAGATTTTGATCGAATCCGCTGATGAGGTTTTTCCTATAAAAAAAAGTTCTGTAAACTGGTTTCCATCTCCACCTTGGTGGGACAGTGACTGCACTGTAGCTATGCAAAAACGAAAAGTGGCTGAAAAAGCTTATTGTAAAGAAACCACAAATGAAAATTTTGATCAACTTACGAAAGTTATCAAAGAAACACATATCTTCCTAAAGAAAAAAAAAACAGAAGGATGGAAAAGCTTCTGTTCTTCCATTTCACCAAAGATAAGCCCACCTATAGTTTGGCGTAATATTAGAAGATTTAGATTTGCATTTAATGAGTCTCCTTCATCTATTTCTCTTCCTATAACCGATACATTTTTAGACAAACTTGCCCGCCCTAACTGTTCCCTCAAAACCTTTATTTATTTCCCCGCTGTATTCTTCATTTTCGTGTTCTAATACTATACTAAACTCTCCATTTTGTCTTTCTGAATTAAAAGGTATAATATTAAATTTAAAAGATTCTGCTCTAGGTGACGACGGTATTCCGTATTCCTTTTTTACTCATCTTTCCGACCATACGCTAAGTATCTATTTAAATGTCTTAAATTATATTTTGATAACGGGTAATTTTCCAAAATCTTGGAAGTCCCAGACAGAGTATTATACCTATTTTGAAACCTGGTAAAACACCCAATGATGCATCATTTTATCCTCCTATAGCTCTTTCGTCTGTTTTATGTAAAATTGCAGAACACTTAACAAAAATTCGCCTTGAATGGTTAATAGAAAATCATAATTTATTATCCCAGAGTCAATACGGCTTTAGAAGAGGTAGAGGTACCATCGATTGCATTAGCATCCTTATCACAGATGTTAGGACTTCTTTTTCCTTAAACGAGTCAGTAGTTGCGGCATTTCTTGATATAAATTCAGCGAATAATAACGTTGATTTAGATATCCTGATAAAAAAAATCAACAACTTCAATGTGCCACATGTTCTTACTAACTTAATTTACAAGATCTTATATTATAGAACTATTAATATCTCTCTCGAAACCCATCATAAAAGCAGACATTTATGGAGAGGATTTCGACAAGGCTCGGTTCTCAGCCCGCTGTTATATAATATATACGCTCATGACTTGGAACCTTTTCTTAATAATAAAGTAAAGGTACTACAATACGCCGATGACTTGCTATTGTATCAATAGATAACTCTTCTGCATCAATATCTTCTTCGCTAGGAATTGGTTAGATCAACATGGCTTACAGTTATCTTCTGCCAAAAGTACTATTGTTCTTTTCACTAGAAAAAGATTACCTCCCCCTGTTATTATTAATTATGACAATAACCCAATCCCTGTTAAAAGTAATGTTAAATACTTAGGTGTCATCTTAGACGGCAAATTGTCGGGTGTTCCACATTGTGATTATATAATTTACGAATTATTACAGGAGCGATGAAATCTAGTCCAATAAATGCCTTACAGGTTGAATGTGGTGAACCTCCACTACACTTACGAAGACAGTTCCTATCCGACAAATTTATATTTCGTATTCTTCAATTTTTAAATCACCCTTTATTTCCATCTCTTCAGTCTCTCTCAGATCTTGTTGATAGTTCTAGTTATTGGGCCTATAAAAATCCTCCCTGTTGAGTGATAAGTTACCGTAAATTTCTGTCTCTTCAAGCGCCCACTCACCGTTCTATAGTTCACCCCTTATTTACTTCAAGCTATGAATCATTGCTAATAACACCAAATATAATTTCAAACTTAGATATTGAAAAGACTGATAATAACACTCATGTACATTTAAATTTTATTATCGAACAAAGCTGGCGCGATTGGCATCATATTTATACTGATGCATCTAAAATTACATCGGTTAGTTGTGTGGGAGTTGGAGTATTTCATCACCAATATAACGTTGTCCAAAAGATTAAGTTTCCAGTGGAGACATCAGTCTTTACTGGAGAATGTTATGGAATTTTAAAGGCTATAGAGTACATTATTTTAATGAAGTTAAAGAGAACTATAATTTTTTCAGATGCATTGAGTGTTTTACAAACTCTGGGCAAATTTCCTTTTAAAAGTCAGTCGCATTCCCCATTAATTATAGTCACTAGGGAAAAATTATATGAGTGTAGTTTAAAAGGATATAGTGTACCTATCTTTCGCATGGATTCCGGGCCATGCAGGTATCAGGGGAAACGAAAGAGCTGATCGTCTTGCGAAGGAAGTGATTGAGTGTGGTGATCAGTTTCCATATAAAAACTACTGCCATGACTTGGCCGTTCTGCCACGCATTTATCTTAAGGAATCCTGGGATGATGCTTGGACAGTCAGTGCTCGAGTCAAAGGTAGAAACTACTACCAAGTACAACCTTCTATACCTTGTAAACCATGGTTTTATAAAGCTAATTTTAACAAGTTAGTAACAAGTATTTTAATCCGCATGAGAATTAGGCATAGTTGTACTCCTGCTCACTTTCTACTCACCTGGAACAGAATCAGCATTAGGTATATATTATTATTCCTTTTTAAATATCATTATTATTCGTCACAATGTGGTGTTCACTTGATTTATCGCATGAAACAATATTAAGTAGAGAACCGTCTTGATCGGCTGCGTGCAGCGCAATGATGAGATTATATTGTTTGTGTTAGCTTAGCCTGTTGCGTCTGCCTCGCTGTGCATCT